>CAMZMU010000035.1:39271395-40514987 GCA_947311845.1 Poa pratensis
AAAACCGCTTATCTCCAATCCTCTTACTTATGCAAAAATTTATTCTCATTAAACATTACAATTTCCTTAGTATCCTTAAAATTTTGTGCACTTATCATCCCACTAACTTAAAATTTTGCTTAAAAATTTGTAGATGGCACTCCACTGGACCGAGTTCGTTCAGCTGGAGAGGATAGCAAGCTGACGTTCGAGAATGACTTGTTCGAGTTGAGCAAGCTGCTAGGTCGCCCCGCTCCAGAGTTTGAGGGAGCCCAGATTGATGTTCACGGTGTCGGAAGGCTGAGCTGGCTCATCAGGTCGTCAGTTCGCAGGAACATCAAGTCTCCCAGTTCCAGGACGCTCGTCTTCACCACCAAGGAGGCCACCTGGGTTGACGGTCTCTGTACTGCTACACAGAGGATGCTAGCCCGACTTTGTGAGGAGCACAAGGCGGAGTTAGTAGACTCCCGTTTCCGGTTCTACGGGAGGCGCAACTGCGACGGACACCCTACTCCTTCCCCTTGCCACCCGATGTTTGGGAGCTACATCATGGACATGGAGCTCTTACTTCAGCACACCAGGATGATCTGATGCGCACTAGGATTCAGCTTCGCTTTGACCGCGAGTCGCTCGTTGAGCTTCGCGAGAATGAGGAGAAGCTGCTGGAGGAAGGTCGCTCTTCTCGGAAAGAGGGCCCAGCTGAGGAGGACCATCGTGAAGCTCCGCAAGAAGGTGGCGGAGAGCAGGACCAGCTGATCGAGGATCTAGAGCACCATACTGACGAGATGGAGGAGGAGGGCGAGGATCTCCGCAAGGAGAACAACGCTTTCCTCAGTGACGATGATGACTTTGAGGAGGAGATGGACTGTGAGGAGGAGGATGATGAGGAGGAGTTAGTTGACGAGGAGGAGGAGCCACTCGAGGCAGTTCTCGAGGACGAGGAGGAGGATCCCGAGGAGCCACCTACCAGTCAGATGCTGACGTGTTAGAGCTGGAGGTTCCACCTCAGTAGGCGAGTGACTTGATCACTACCGCAGGATTAGGTTGACCCTATCACTAGTCGAGTAGAGTAGTGGTTCTTTTGGAAACCAGATGCTATGTATCTTAGATGTAAGGTGATGTTGTAAGCTTGAAGTTGAACTCCTTGATGTGTTGTTTGTGAAATATAAGTATGTTTGTCTTGTTAAATCTGTGTGAAATATTTTCATATAATCCTTAAATTAAACAACCACTTGCGAAATCGTCTTTCCCTTAGTCGAACTTTTCTTGCCTTGCCTCTTATACCCGGTGTGCTTCAGGATGCCGCCCCGTCGCGACAATACGGGAGGATCAGGATCAGCACCACCACCACCAGACCCAACCCCCCCAACTTCTCGCGCTTATCATGGAGGAACGTGAAAATGCCCGGCAGGAGCGCCAGGCTCATCTCACTGCCCTGCAACAACTCGCAGCCGCTTACAACAACAACAACAACAACAACAACAACAACAATGGTGGTAATGGCAATGGCAATGAGAACCAGCGATCCACCTTAGGCGATTTCCAGAAACCAACCCACCTACCTTCTCCAAGGGACTTCACCCACTGGAAGCCGATGATTGGCTTCTTACCATTGGGAACAATCTGCAAGTTGCTGCTGTGGAGACAATGAAAAGGTGCTGTATGCAACCCACTATCTTGCTGGACCTGCACGAGCTTGGTGGGAAGCTACCAAGCTCTCCAGCAGGCTGACCACGTCATCAACTGGGCTGAGTTCAAGGAGAAGTTTCGCAGAAGCACATTTCTGGTGGACTCATTGATAGGAAGAGGGATGAATTCCGCAAGCTGAGGCAGGGAAGTAGAGATGTAGTCGGTATCTTGAGAGTTTACCGACTTATCTCGGTATGCTCCCGAGGACACCGACAAGAGAGAAGAAGATGGAACGTTTCCTGAATGGGCTGCATGATGAACTGCAGTGTGCTTTGGTTGTCCATGACTTCCGTGATCTGGAGTCACTTGTGGACAAAGCCATCCAGCTGGAGACCAAGCGCAAGTCTATGTATGAAGGTCGCAAGAGGAGGATGAATGCTCAGGAAGGTTCGAGCAGTCAGAAGCCTCGTATCTTTCAGCAAAACCCCAAACCTGCCTATCGACCACCCCAAGCTCCACGCCCCAATTTCCCTAACCGCCCAAACAACTTCAACCGCCCCAATGACAATAACCGTCCCAGAGGAAACTTCAACAACTTCAACCCCAATGCCAATGTTGTCTGCTTTGAATGTGGCAACAAAGGTCACTACTCCAAGGAATGCCCCAATCCCAAGAGGAATGTTCAGCGCCCCAATGCGCACCGAACAATGGTCAAGGCCGCAATGGAAATGGTAATGGCAAGAATGCCGCACCCCGCGGAAATGCTGCTGTTGTCAAGGGTCGTCTGCACCACATCAATGCTGAAGAAGCTCAAGATGCGCCGGATGTTGTGCTGGGTACGTTCCTTGTCAACTCAGTACCTGCAACTGTTCTGTTTGATTCTGGTGCAACACATTCATTTGTTACCGAGGAGTTTGTTGCTAAGGGAGGTTTAGTAGAAGGCTTCCTAACTAAAACCTTGAGTATACAAATCCCTGGTTCCACCCTAGAAACCAAGAGATTTTGTCCAAATACTGCCATAGAGATTTCAGGCGAAAATTTGCAGCCGACCTAATTGTTTTAGGAACCCAAGGCATAGATGTCATACTCGGTATGAATTGGCTAGCCAAGTACCATGGTCGTAGACTGTGCCAGAAGAGCTGTATCCATCACCACCGACAAAGAAGTAGAAGTGGAGTTTGTCTGAACCCAATCACTCCCAACCAGGCTGCCATGAGAGCATAGCTCGACCCACCTAGATGAGATCCGTGTTGTTCACCTATTCCGAGATGTTTTCCTGAGGAATTACCTGGTATGCCGCCAGACCGGGAAATTGAGTTCATAATTGAGCTTATCCCAGGAACAGCCCCAATATCCCAAAGGCCTTATCGGATGAATCCGGAAGAACTGGTTGAGTTGAAGAAGCAGTTGGCAGATATGCTTAGCAAAGGACTTGTTCGTCCAAGTGCTTCACCCTGGGGATCACCTATTATTTTTGTGGACAAGAGAGACGGTACCACACGACTGTGTGTGGATTATCGCAGGCTAAATGACGTGACCATTAAAAACAAGTATCCCCTTCCCAAGATCGAGGATCTGTTCGATCAGATGAACGGAGCCCGAGTCTTTTCAAAGATCGATCTTCGGACAGGTTACCATCAGTTGAAGATCAGAGACAGACATTCCCAAGACCGCCTTCACCACTCGTTACGGTTTGTTTGAATACACGTGATGTCCTTTGGTCTGACCAATGCCCCAGCCTATTTCATGAATCTCATGAACAAGATTTTCATGGAGTACCTCGACAAGTTCGTGGTAGTATTCCTTGATGACATCCTTATTTATTCCAAGACCGAAGAAGAGCATGCTGAACACCTGCGTCTAGTTTTGGAGACCCTCCGAGAGCACCAGCTGTATGCCAAGCTTAGCAAGTGTGAGTTTTGGCTCTGAAGTGGCGTTTCTCGGACATATAGTATCTGCTGGAGGAATTTCTGTTGACCCAGAGAAGATCCAAGCCATTATTGACTGGTTATCCCCAACCAGTGTGACTGAAATCCGAAGCTTTCTCGGACTCGCCGGTTATTACCGCAAGTTCGTTGAAGGATTTTCCAGTATAGCCAAGCCCTTAACCCAACTGTTGAAGAAGGACAAGAAATTTGAATGGACTCAGAAGTGCGAAGATAGTTTCCAAGAGTTGAAGAAGAGACTAACCTCCACCCCAATCCTGGTTATGCCAGACGTCACCCAGAGTTTCGACGTGTATTGCGATGCATCACGCCTCGGACTTGGTTGCGTTCTGATGCAAGAAGGCAAGTTGTGTCGTATGTCCCGGCAGTTGCGACCGCATGAAGAGAATTACCCAACCCATGACCTGGAATTAGCTGCTGTGTCCTTGCTCTTAAAAAGTGGCGTCCCTACTTGCGGGACATCGCTGTGAGATCTATACGGATCATAAGAGCTGAAGTATATTTTCACCCAGAAGGAGTTGAACCTGCGACAGAGAGATGGATGGAATTAATCAAGGATTATGATATTGGAATCCACTATCACCCCGGAAAGGCTAATGTAGTTGCCGATGCCCTTAGTCGCAAACCCTGTACCTGAATGCCTTATCCAAGCCGAACAACCAGCCTTGTTCAAAGAGTTCGAAATTTTGGACTAGAACTTGTTAGCCATGGATATCTCGCCAATTTGGAGTTAGCCCCAACCCTGATGGATCAAATCAAAGAAGCCCAAAAAGGTCATGAAAGCATTGAAGGAATTAGGAAGAAGATCTCCCTCAGCAAAGCACCCGGTTTTACCGAAGATGCTGAAGGAGTGCTGAAATTCAATGATCGTATCTGTGTGCCCAATGTCACGGAACTTAAGGAGTTAATCCTGAAGGAAGCCCATGAGACCCCTTATTCAATCCACCCCGGCGGAACCAAATGTACCAAGACCTTCGAGAAAGATTTTGGTGGCATGGAATGAAGCGAGAGATTGGTTCTTTTGTAGCCAAGTGTGATATCTGTCAGCGAGTCAAGGCTGAACATCAGCGGCCCGCTGGATTGCTTCAACCTTTGAAAATTCCCGAGTGGAAGTGGGATGAGATTGGAATGGATTTTATTACCGGACTTCCAAGATCCAACCGAGGCCATGATTCAATCTGGGTCATCGTTGATCGATTGACCAAGGTTGCTCATTTTATACCTGTCAAGACCACCCATACCGGAGCTCAGTTAGCAGACTTGTATATTTCCAGAATAGTAAGCCTGCATGGTGTGCCTAAGAAGATTGTATCTGATAGAGGTACGCAATTCACCTCAAGATTCTGGAAATCCCTTCATGAAGCCCTCGGAACCAAGTTAGCATTTAGCACAGCTTATCATCCCCAGACCGATGGCCAAACTGAACGAGTGAACCAGATATTGGAGGACATGCTTCGCGCATGTGTTCTATCCTATGGTTCCAAGTGGGAAGATTGTCTTCCGTTTGCAGAGTTCTCATACAACAATAGTTATCAGTCCAGTCTGCAAATGGCCCCTTTTGAAGCCCTTTACGGCAAGAAGTGTCGTACACCCTGAATTGGTCCGATACCGGAGAAAGAAAATTGTTCGGTCCAGATACCCTCCGTGAAGCTGAAGAGCAAGTTCAGCTTATTCGTGAGCGCCTCAAAACTGCCCAATCCCGTCAGAAGAGTTACGCTGACACCAAGCGCCGTGACCTCACTTTCAGTATCGGAGATTATGTTTATCTCCGAGTGACACCCCTCAAAGGAATGCAACGTTTCCATGTCAAGGGAAAGTTAGCGCCAAGGTATATTGGACCCTTCAAGATCATCGCTCGTCGAGGAGAAGTATCCTATCAGCTGGAATTGCCACCGGAGTTAGGAGATTATCATGATGTCTTCCACATTTCCTTGCTCCGGAAGTGTCTTGAAGTTCCTGACCAGCCTGATGTTTTCAAAAACATCGACCACCTCTCCATCGACCTGAACCAAGATTTGACTTATCGCGAGAGACCCCTCAAGATTCTCGAAGAAGATGTTCGTGTTACCCGAAGACGTGCGATCAAGTTTTACAAAGTCCAGTGGACTAACCACTCTGAAGAAGAAGCAACTTGGGAACGTGAAGATTATCTTAGGAGCGAATTCCCAGGCCTCTTTAGTACCTAAGCCTAGCAAATCTCGGGACGAGATTTATTTTAAGGAGGGAAGGATTGTAACATCCCAAAATTATTAACAAGTATTATTAATTCCAAAAATGGGAGCCAACAAAAACTTTTGTTAAATTATGTGTTGATCTCATTCTTGCTTGTGTTGCTATTTCTTGTTTGTGTGTTGCTTGCTCTATTGAAAACATAAAGAAAAGAAGAGAATAAATAAAAGCAAAACAAGAAAAAAAATGTGGCAAGTGCCACACAAATTCTCCAAGTGAGGATCTCATTTTGTTTCCAACAAAATTTAGTGGAGTGGTATTGCAAACCCTCCCATTTCATCCTTACTACTTATCTCTCTCAAATATATTTTCAAACTAGTTTTAAAAATTCAAAAGTAAACAAAGTAAAAATAAATTAAAATGCCTTAATTAAAACACTATAAAAGAAAATGTTTCAAAACATTTTATTATTTTATGCCAATTTTTGTGGAGCTTCTGTACCTTATGGGAAGGCCCCACAAATTTTGCCAAATTTTTATAAATTGATTTAGTGCCTCAAATTAAATCAAGAAGTGCTTCTGGTTTAAACAGAAGGACTAAAAGTAAATAAGAGAAAGAAGAAGGAAAAGAAGCAGACAGGAGCCAGGGGGTTTTTGCAAAACCGTCATCGTCTACCTCCCCTAGCTCACTGTCGTGCGTGTCGCCGTCGCCTTGCTCGACGTCGCCGTTCCCAGGCCCCCCAGGGCCCCCTTGCCCGCGCTCCCCTCGCCCCCGGCCTCTGCACCTCTGCGGGCAGAGGAGACCTCTCCCCTCGCCTTAACGCCGTTGTCCCCCGATGCTCCCGCGGAGGAGTTGGACGGCGACCGGCCAAATTGGCCCAGCTCACCGCACCTCGCCACGCGATCCTCTACGCCGCGAGCCCTAGCTCCATCCCGGACCCCCCAGACACCGCGCGCCGGCCTCTCCGCCCCTCTGGAGCTCTCCTGCACCCGACCCACCATGGACCGACCTCGGCCGATAAATACCCCCCCCGCAGCACTCCCTCCACTCCACCCCGACCCCTCTCACTCTCTCCACTCCTCAGTGCACCGCCAGGAGGGCGGAGCCACGCCCTCGAAGCTCGGCTGCCCGTGAGCTTCCTCGACGCTCCGCCGCATCCGAAGGTGGACGCCGACACGGCCCGTGCCGTGTTACTGCTCCCCTTCCTCCACTGACCACACCACCTTGATCCCCGTACTCCCCGCACTCACCCGAGCCTTTTGCCCCTCTGTTTTGTGCACAGAGACGCCGCCAGGACACCGCCGGAGACCGCTGCCGTGGCCGTGGAAGTTCAGCGGCTCGCCGTCGACGATTCACGCCGCCCCAGCAAGCTCCAGTCGCACCACGAACTTCCCCGAGCCTCCGCCGTCGCCCTGCACCGTCCCCGAGCCTTCCCGAGCCCTCTAGGTGAGGTTTTGCCCAACCTCGCCGTCGCCGGAGCCACGGCGCCGCCCATGGTCGTCGCCGATGGATTCGTCGCGGACCGTTGGATCTCCATCCAACGGTAGCTTACCGTTTCGGATAGAAAAGAAGAGAGAGAGACTGACGAGCGGGCCCCGCTCGTCAGGGTTTTATTAATTTCCCTGCGTGCGCTGTGCCGCTGACCAGTGGGTCCCCCATGTCATACATTTAAACATTATCCACACTGAACACATTTTCTATTTTAATTTCAGAAGAATTTCAGTACTGGACCCAATTTGTAAAATCAATAACTTGAGATTTAGGAATCCAAATAAATCAAACTCAATTGTTCTGGAAAGCTTATGAAATTGTTTAACCAACCAATTGGTCTCATGTCATTTAATAAATAATTAAAAAGTATTATTGAAAATGCCACAGAAGGTTTAAAATCTAAACTTGTTTGTTTCTGATACTCTGTTAGTCCAATAATTCCAAACCAATTTTGCTAGCTTAGTACTGCCTTGTGTTAGCTCCCCTAATTTTGGTAGAATTAATTAAGCAATATTGTTGTTGACTTTAAGATAAACCCTTCTGGACTAAAACAAACAAATATGTTTATTGGTTGACCAAATGAGTTAGGACCAATTTTGTTAGCTCACATATAGCCATGTTTACTTACCCCTAAAAGGATTTAATTTTGGAACAACAGAACTTATTTAACCAAAACTTGATTATTAAGCTACTGGATTCAAACCAATGTGTAGGGAGTTTGGTAACTCCAAATGATCCAATTCAAATTGGGTTGTCTTCTACACATCAGTAGCTTTCTATAGAAATTTAGTTTGTATTTTTGTGACCAACAGAACTCAAGTTGTGCAATTAAACATGTTTAACAAGTTTCTGCCAAATTTGGACATAAACAAATATGTTTAATTCAATTATTTTGAAATCAAATTGTATTGTTTGATGATCAGTGGCTATTTAGAGCATTTAGGATTGTGTATGATGTGATGTTGTTTGATAGTTTAGTGATTGCTTGTATTTGTTTGTTTATCGATTAGACGAGAACGTTGCTGGATTTATCGAGGAGGGGAATTTGTTGAACCGAAGATCAAGATCAAGGCCACTTTGCCGAGCAAGGCAAGCTACTCTCTGAGCTTGCACCTAAACTATATGCATCTACTTTGATCAAATGATTTACTCTTAAAACCAATGGTTTACAAAACCTTTTCAAAAATGTATGGAAATTATTTTGCCACCCTATGTAGTAGTTATGAAACTTTAGGATGGAAAACAATGTTGTTTATTCAAAATCCTTTGAAATACTTGTGTGGTATGGAATACCGAGATGTCGGTATTAAAGTGGAGAAATGGAGGATGTTGATGTTTATGAAAAATGCACAGTGTCCTAGTACTATGACAACCAATCTTAATCTGTGCGACCACATTTACCCCCATATGGGAACGGGGCTTAGTCATATAATTTGCTCTTATTAGTATGGGATACCTCATCAATGGAGATGACTCCGTTATGCATGAGGGGATGGTTTGTGAACTCCCCTGACCTGGGTCCTCGCTCAAACTCTATGGAAAGATAAGGAGGAGGATTGAAGACTTCATCAATGTGGTCGCCGGGAAAAACATATGAGTCCTCACACTTAGGGTTGCCGACGGGGACCGGACTGAGTGTTGGTGGGAATTATCATATGGGTAGGATCCTATACTAGCATGAGCAAAGGAGAGGCTAGGGTCGGTGGCTCAACTTCGCATACACCTTGTATGGCGGGACGTGGCTGACACGATGAGTTACCGGATGGATGTGGGGTAAAAAGCGTGCTACCTCTGCAGAGGGTCAAAACTATTCGAATAGCCGAGTCCTCGGATATGGACAATTGGGAAGCTGTCCTAAGATCATGTGCAAGTTTTTGAAAAGAATTCAGTTTCAAAATGAAAGTGAAGTGGAGAATGTGGTTGTACCTATACCAACGGATCGGTATGAGGTGTTGGTAAAAGTGGACCATGACAGACTATGGTCGGAAAAAGGTGGAATCTTGGAGAAACCAATAAAGTGTTGGTCTTTATTCAAAATGGTTATAAAAACTCTTCTTACCTCTTTTAACAAGGGTATAGAGATGTTGTAAGAAAAATAAAAGTTTGAAAGGTTAAAAATAAAACTAGTGCATACTCATGTTGGGGTAGTTTGCGAGTACATTCAAATGTACTCATATTGGTTTCGTCCCTGGCTATTGTCCTAGCCAGACTACGAGGAGGAGCACTACGCCGAGCAGGAGTATGGTGACTTCTATGCGAACTAAGGATCTCCACAAGTCAGCTGCCTGTCGGGTCGTCGTCGTTAGAATGATGTCTACTACGCCGTAGCTTCCGCTGATATTTTGGTTTGGCCCATGAAGGCACCTATGTAAGAACTTGGTCTAGATGACCACTTATGTAAGACTTTTATTCGGTACTGTAATGGATGTAAACTTTGGTATCCAATTCGGATTATGTGCAACGACAGACTGATCACGGGATCATTGTGTTAAGCATAATCGGGTATTTCGGACAGCTAGTCCGGGGTCCCCACATGTCAGTTCCTGTTTTCTGCTGTTTTTGGTTCCAGAAAAGTTGTTCTGCGGATATTCTCGGAATTGCACGATAAAAGAACCGAAGTCCCTATTTTTCCAACACGTACACGGAGTCCGAAGGAGAGACGAAGGGGGCACCGAGGTGCCCACACCCCCTCCTCGCGCGGGTGGGCCCTTGGCCGCGCCGCCAGGGGGTGTGGGGCCCTCGAGCCTCCACCGACGCCTCCCCTTCGCCTATATATTCTTATTTTCGGGAAAACCCTAAGTACCCGAGCCATACTGCCAGAAAACATCCGCCGCCGCCGCCGTCATCGACCCTAACTCGGGAGGGTTCTGAATCTCTCCCCGGCACCCTGCCGGAGAGGGGAATCATCACCGGAGGGCTCTACATCGCCATGCCCGCCTACGGAGTGATGTGTGAGTAGTTCATCCCTGGACTATGGGTCCATAGCAGTAGCTAGATGGTTGTCTTCTCCACTTGTGCCATCATGTTTAGATCTTGTGAGCTGCCTATCATGATCAACATCATCTTATTGTAATGCTACATGTTGTGTTTGCTGGGATCCGATGAATATTGATACTATGTCAAGTTGAATATTGTATTATCATGTCTATGTCTTTTATGATCTTGCATGCTCTCTGTTACTTGTTGAAACTCTGGCCAAGTGAATACTTGTGACTCCAAGAGGGAGTATTTATGCTAGATAGTTGGGTACAGCCTCTATTTAATCTGGGACAGTGACAGAAAGTTCTAAGGTTGTAGATGTGCTATTGCCACTAGGGGTAAAATAGCAATGCTTTGTCTAAGGATAAATGTGTTGTTTACATTATGCACTTTACTTAATGCAATTGTCTGTTGCTTTCAACTTAATACTGGAAGGGGTGCGGACGCTAACCCGAAGGTGGACTATTCAGGCGCAGATGCATGCTGGATAGCGGTCTGTGTACTTTGTCGTAATGCCAAATGAATCTCATAGTAGACACTACAACTTGCACATGCATATTATGCACTTATCAATATTATCAATTGCCCAACTGTAATTTGTTTACCAGCATGTTAGTTATCTTTATGGAGAGACACCACTAGTGAACTGTGGACCCCGGTCCATTCTTTTACATCTGAAATACAACCTACTGCAATCATTGTTCTTTTTCATTTTCTCAAGCAAATATCATTTTCCACACTATACATTTAATCCTTTGTTTTCAGCAAGCCGGTGAGGTTGACACCCTCACTGACTCGTCGGGGCAAAGTAGTTTGATTGTCTTGTGTGCAGGTTCCAAGCCAACAGCTCCAAGTTTTCTGACGCCACCGGGAAGTCAATCTCCCCATCGGCCAAGCTTTCTGGCGCCGTTGACACCATCAAAGCATCGTTGATCTCCTACTGGATTGATAACCTTGGTTTCATACTGAGGGAAGACTTGCCGCTGTACTCATCAAACCTTACACTTGAGGTCTCCGGACGAACGTGTACTTCACATCCTCAACGCTCCGCTGTCGTCAATCTTTCATCCACCGCCTTCGTTTTGAGCTAAAAACGCCTATAAAAAAGGTCCCATGGTGTTTCGCGAAACGAGCGCCGCCACATATCAGAAACACGAAAACAAAGATCTGGAGCTGCAGATTGGACGGGGAAAACTCCGGCGGGGCGCTGCCGGCGTGGTCTCCTTCATCTCCATCGACATCTCCACCGTCTCCATGACGAAGAGGGACTATGGGTTTGTGGAAGTAACTTATGTATCTCTCCTCTCTCTTGAGCTTCACTAATGAGTACCGTACGAGCTGCTGAACATGATTACGGTCATATTTGTATTGCCTATGTAGTGGATCTTTTTGTGAGTTGATATATGTTGAGATTGCAAATGTTTTGGTTCATTTTTGAGTATAGATGCATATTATGTATGTTGGATATATGCCCAAAAGCCAATGTATTTATACATGTGACAATGTATTTATACATATGTATATCTGATTCATACATTATTGATTCGTATTCTCTATGCTATAACTGCAGTGATTTCTAAATGCGTCATTTAGGGAAAAGCTCAACTGCACGTGTAGAGAAAATGAATAACGTAAAAGTACCCTAGTTCTTAATTGGACTAATTCTTGATACTAGATGACGCGGCTTTTCCTAGTCATGGGCATAGGCTTATGTCAGTATTAAGGATGACATATTATTGGTCTATAATATGGCTGGGTCACCCAAGTGTTGGTAAGCTGAGAGATTCCGTTAAATAGTCTTTTTGTCCTTAGCTTTATCACAGAAAGGTTGTTGTATAACATGTCCTTGTAACCAAGAGGTTATTGGGGTCATACATACTGGAGAAGTTTCTTTGGTGCTGTTAACCGTCATTGCAGTAACATGGTGACCATAAAGGCAGTTGCTGGGTAGCTTCAAAGGTGTGTGTGTATCCTGATGTTCTGAGATGGGAAATTACTCCTCTAGGTTAAGAGAGATACTTCCAGGGCCCACTCGGTATTATATATATGTCCACTTCGTTCTGCAGACAATGCACGGCGAAGTTTCACCGTGTGGGATATAATAATACGGCAACGAGTAAATGGAACTTACCGGTAACGAGATAGACAAAGATGATGTGAATCAATCCTTGATTGATTCATGGTATCATCACGGATCTATATCTCGGGTGAAGTTCAGTGTCTTGAGTAATGGGATTGATATATGATAATCAACAGGTTCAACAGATGAGTTATTCACATAACGCTAGCAGCTACACAGGATCATCCTTGGAACTGTCACTGGCCGGTGATTGGTTGATACCCAACCAATTATAGCTACCCGTTATCGGACCTGTAGGGTGGACACACTTAAACTAGGATTGGTTAGTTGTGTTATATGGTTGGTCTGGAACATGGAGATTGTATCATCGGCTTGGTGCTTTGTGATATGACATACATTGTCAAGAGAGAAAGTTTGTGATAGAAGTTGTTATCACGGTCGGATTTATTCCGAAAGGGTTTATATATATGGAGGATATTTGTCCGGAGTATTTTGTCGGCGGACACTAGTGTCCCGGATCATATGAAAGGTGTTTCATATGATAAGTAATTAATTCGGTGAATATTTATATTCAAATAAGAATTAATTAGACAAAGTATTATTTAATTATATGTTCATTAATTATTCATTTATTTAATTGATAAATAATTACGGGACAATATTGTAAGGCCACACCACCAAGTGGTGGTGGGCCGAGAAGTCGGGACGAACCCCGGTGGGCCGAAGGCCCACGGCGGGGAGACGTGGCACGGCGGCGGTCAAGTGGCACCCGGCCAGGCGGGTCCCACCCGCCAGGTCGGTGGCGGCCATGGCGGCCCCACGTGGCAGCGGCGGCCCGGGTCGGTGGCAGCCAGGGCGGGCCCCACCCGCCAGGCGCGGCAGCTAAGGCGGCCGGCCTAGGTGGGCCCCACCTGCCTAGGTCGGTGCGGCCAAGGGTGGGCCCCCACCCGGCCGGCCGGTGCAAGGAAAGGGAGAAGGGAGGAGAGTTGGGGTGCTAGCCCAACTCATCCTCCCATACCTAATTGGGCAAGGAGAACCTTCCCCTTGTCCAATTGAAGTAGGGGAAGGTTTGCTCCTTTTCCAAGTCTCCCTATCCTTGGGCTCCTTTATAAACCCCACCCCTCTAGTTGAGAGAGATACACAAGAAAACACAAGTTTCTCAATTAGACTAGACGAGACGCTTCTAGCTCTCAAGTTTAGATCTCTTCTAGTTGGATTAGAGGAACCTCTCATTAGAGGCGACCTATCCGATTAGACTAGATCTAATCTCTCTCTCTCTCTCCTTCTCATGTGTTGAGATCTACACCTTCATATACACCAGCAGACTTCAAGCTTGGACGGCGAAGCCCTGCTGAACCTTTCCAGTGTACATGTGCAAGCTCTCGGAGGGATTCCGCGTCATAGACGTTGCGTCCTTCAACTGTTGAACAAGGTGGTGAAGCAAAGGAGAAGAAGGCGTCAGGATCTCTCAACCAGGCTTGTTTGAGATTGAGACTGCGGTCGGCTACATCGACTACATCACTAACACGTTCTTCCGCAATCTACGGTGTTGGTAACGTATACTAAACTAGATCTTCGGATCTTCGTATTCGCATGTATCTTCATAGTAGATCCTGGCAAGACGGTTTGCGTAGCAATACGTAGAAAATTTTATTTTACCATATGCGCAACCCAACAGTGGCTTAGAGCATCGTATGCCAACAGTGGTATCAGAGCTTTCCATGCGTAGATACATTATTTGATCTAGAGCAAATGGTATGTGCGGGCACCGCATAAGTTTGTACGGGTATGTTATTGAAGTAGTTACTTCTAACATTCAGTTTATTTATGGATGCTTCCCAATATATCACTTTAAGAATTGTTTCCGGCCGCATAGTTAGATCTTTACGAACTTCTGGCAATCCGCGGACCTTCCGGCTGCTCCTATTATGCTTGTTGGCGCCAACGAAGTGCTTCAGTAGCTTCGGGTCTATCTATAACTGGAATCGTTGACTTGGTGATGGAAAGGGTATGTGGACTAGGTCCACACGGGGGTCACGCGCACCAGTGAAGTTTAGAGGGGGAGCTAGAACATTTTCATAACGTTGGGCCCTCCCTCACCTCGTAAAGTCAATCTAGCAACATGAATAAACATGCTTGGTGAGGACCGTAGGTTTCCGGTTGTCCCGTTGATCCTACAAGCCACACTAAAATTTGCAAACAAACATTAGAGGAACGTCTAACTCTGTTTTGCAGGACATGTGATGTGGTATAGTCTTAAAATATTATTTTGTTGACTAACCCTTTTTGTGGCCGGCATGCCGGTCTTATTCATCGAGCCATGGTGGTAGTGGAGGATAGGAGAAGGCATGCAAATGTTGTGAACCTCGATGTGGCCACGCCGATGGAAGGTGCCACCGGCAGATGGAGCAAGAAATACTATACTACATCACACAAGTGTTTATTATGTGTTTTTCTTGTTCTTCCCTTGATTGCGCAGTAGTGTGATTATTAGGGAAATTCCTCGGATAGCTTCCAAAGTTTAATTACTTAAAGCTAAGAAAAATATCAAGGAGATCGTGCTCATCCAATCGCTGCACCTTCAATCCGGATGCTTGTTGTCGTGCGACCTGTATCCAGGAGTAATGTGCACCAAGGGTTCGGGAGGGGGGCACGGACCGTCCTAGCAGCAATAGCGATTGGTTGTCTTGTCGTCCAGGCATAACTCGTTATGAGTTCGGAGCACTACATCGAAAGATGAAACGAAAGTCATGGTGGAAATGATCGGTCTGTTGACCTACCCCATCGTCGAAGTGGAGGACATGTATCCATGACTCATACTTCTGAGGACTGGGATTTCGTAATACACTAGTTGATCTTGAGGAATATCAATTTTAGTGGCAGCACTTATTATTTAGTTTCTAAATTTAGTGCCAGATAATAATTATGAACATGTCTAAGTGAACTTAATTGTTGTAGATCAATGGCTAAGATAGCACCCACGTTTAACCTTGGACCACTGATTGAGAAGAAACCCCTGACTGCAAATGGGAGCAATTATGCTGATTGGAGTCGCGCCCTAAGGATAGTTCTTAGGAACGCGAAGAGCGAGTATGTTCTGGATGGGCCTCTTCCACCCATGCCGGCGGTGGAGGCGCCAAAAGCTGATTTCGAGGAGTACACCTTGTTGAGTGATACTGCCATATTGGTTCAGTGTCTCATGTTGACATGTATGGACCCTGAGTTGCAGAAGAATTTGAACAAACTTCGGCTTATGACATGGTTGTCGCACTCAAGGCCATGTACCAGACTCAGGCTAAGACTGAGCGTTATGAAATAACAAAGGCACTCTGGTCATGTCACATGACAGAAGGAGGCTCTGTGAGTGAGCACGTAATCAAGATGTTTGGTTATGTACGAGGCTTGAGGCGCTGGGATTTCCAATTTCGGCCAAGCTAAGTATAGATTTGGTGTCGGTTTTATCATGAATTACAACATGAATGGGTTGGAGAAGACACCAAATGGCTACTTGCAATGCTGAAAAGTGCTGAACCTAGTGTGAAGAGGGAGAACAATCAAGTTTTGATGGTTACCCAAACCGCTAAGTTCAAGAAGAAGAGAACAAAGAAGTCTAAGAATGCTAAGGCATTGATAAGGCTGATACTCTAACTCTAGAGGAACCCGAGTGCTTTTTCTGTAAAAGGAAGGGACACTAGAAGAGGAACTGCAAGAAATTCCTGGTTCTGAAGAAGAAATCTTCTAAGGGCAAGAAAGGTATAAGAATTATACCTGAATGATATTTGTCAATCTTAATAGTAACTCTGGAAATATCGATTGCTAATTTATTATGCAATGATATAGGAGATACGGCAAGTAAGATGATGGAGGAGTAAAGGTGGTGATGTGCGTCAATCTCGGCGCATGAAGTTTCATCCACAAGATGAAGACATCTCCAATTTACTTTTCAAGTTTAGTTTAAGAGATTTGAAGGTTTCGACCTTAAGGTTATTTTGTAATAGGGTCGCATTTATGGCGATGAAAGTACTCTTGTGATTTTGTGAGATTTATCTCTCGTTTATCAAAGAATATTTTGGATCAATCCCTTCGTGGATGATCAAGTTACAAATATCTTGAATCATGGAAATATCATTTGTTCTAAGATATATTGTGAAGATGTTGATACCACCCTCGTGTGGCACTATCGTCTCAAATTGATCATAGTAATATGATGAAAGGATTTTGAGATATTGCACATAGTGAAGATAATCAATAATGAGTTTTAAGATGTCAATATTTTAATTGATATTTGGAACTACACAATATTGTTTTAGAAATATTGTCTTAGTAATATGATGAATAGAAATTTATTTCGATTCATGTATTTGATCAAGTTTGATTAAATAATTGCTAAGATATTATAGCTTGCAGAATTATTCCTAGAAATCCAATTACAAGTATTTATTGCATTGTTTTAGTTTTAGCACAAAGTAAAGTCTTTTAAGGAAATCATGTCATAGTCTTGAAAGATAGACATAAAAGGACATAATTATTTTAGGTACTTGGAATCTCTGAAAAGAGGTTTGGTCCTAGAATAAAATAAGGACTTATGATTATTTATCTTATGAGTTGTGTCATAAAGAGACACAAAGACTTTAGGACCTTTAAGTTTTATGAAAGATTGAAACTTGATCCTAAAGGAGGAAGATAAATAGAGATTTATTTTGTTGGTTGTTCCAATAAGTTAATTGGAAATCCTTTTATAGCCACCACATAAGTGACAATGTTTTGTCACTAAGATAAATGTGATTCTTGAGGAATTTATTCTTCTAAAGAATTTAGTGGGAGGATAGTGAAATCTTGGAAAGATTATTTGAATCTTCGGAAATAGTTACTAGAGTTGCGCATGCGGAAGCAATTCCAATTGACAAGTCTTTTAAACTAATACCGAGAGTCAATGCATTTTATGCATGACGTCTTGTCAAGATAAATTCACTAAACCAGAAAAAGATAACATATGAGTTTCTAGGAAACTTAAATGTGTATATAAACAAAATAAAGAAAGGAATGTGCTAGAATAAGACCCCAATAGATTATGACTTAGATGTCATATACATATTAATATCATTGTTGTTGAATTGTGATAAACTCAATAAGGATCTTTTTGTTAGACGAAAAGATGATCACAAAGTTTTGTTAATCAAGGAAAGTATTTTATGATAGAGAGTTTATATAAGATATTGACAAAGACAAACTCCTTTTAAAAGGAAAGATGGATCGAGGTTGTGTACTTAGTACAGCTCGAGGGTCTTTTGTTAATTGAATATAAATCAAATCATTAGAGAAATATATTTGTCTAGGACAAATAAATGATATTAAAAGAGGAAACAAGACACAAAGTTTTGTTTTGAGTTTCAAGAAAAATAAAAAAGTCAAGTTTCATTTAAATCAGTGGGAGCTTAGTTATATTATTCAAGCTAGAATAATGTAATTTAATAGATTGTTTTGTTTTGATACAATGTGTAGTGTTATTAAAGGAAATTAATAACATGCATGTTTGGAACATATTCGTCACATCACATATGGAAGTTTCCATATGAAGATGAGATATAATGTTGCGGAAATTTCATTGAGGGTGTTTTGAATATTATTCAAAATACGAGAGAATGTAAATTCTCATAAAGTTTCAAAGGAAATTCATATGCAAGAACCATGGTTGTTTCATACGGTGGTGAGCATGATCAATTGATTGAAAATCTTGATCATAAAGGAATTTCTTATGATATGAAATTTTAAGATCAAAACAAAGTAATCAAAACTTAATTGTTGACAAGTTGAATTTGCTAAAAGTTCAATTGACTCCAATTAAGATGAGGATTCTCCATAAGGTGTATTTTGAAGAAGTTACTTCAAAAGTGAGAAATACTCATAATGTAATAGTTGCATTGGAAAGTATAAAGGTTAAGACTAGGATTAGATGACAGAATTTTCTAAATTTTGTACATCGCAAATGTTGGGTATGTTTATGTAAAACATTGAGTCTATATTACGAAATCTACAACAAGTGGCAAAGACAGTGGGAGCATAAAGTTTCCATGATGAAGGGTTGTCTAGGTGTGGTTCTTTACGAAGAAAACAACTAATTGGTAAAACAATGAAATTGTATTCTTAGTAAAGGTTCCAGGGTTTCACCTAGAATAGCCAGGCTACAAGTGATCATACGATCAATTGAGGTTATGCATGAAAAGATGTATATCTTTTTGCATAAGAAACATAAAGTTCACATAGTCACCATTAGGGACTAAACAGACACATGTCAACCACAGAAGGGTGAGCTTAAGAAACACCAAACATCTGTCTAGATGTTAAACTTATGCAAGCCAAACATTGCCAGTTTGTGCAAGTGGGAGACTATTGGATATATGCCCAAAAGGCAATGTATTTATACACGTGACAATGTATTTATACATATGTATATCTAATTCATACATTATTGATTCGTATTCTCTATGCTATAACTGCAGTGATTTCTAAATGCGTGATTTAGGGAAAAGCTCACCTGCACGTGTAGAGAAAATGAATAACGTAAAAGTACCCTAGTTCTTAATTGGACTAATTCTTGATACTAGATGACGTGGCTTTTCCTAGTCATGGGCATAGGCTTATGTCAGTATTAAGGATGGCATATTATTGGTCTATAAAATGGCTAGGTCACCCAAGTGTTGGTAAGCTGAGAGATTCCGTTAAATAGTCTTTTTGTCCTTAGCTTTATCACAGAAAGATTGTTGTATAACATGTCCTTGTAACCATGAGGTTATTGGGGTCATGCATACTGGAGAAGTTGCTTTGGTGCTGTTAACCGTCATTGTAGTAACATGGTGACCATAAAGGCAGTTGCTGGGTAGCTTCAAAGGTGTGTGTGTATCCTGATGTTCTAAGATGGGAAATTACTCCTCTAGGTTAAGAGAGATACTTCCAGGGCCCACTTGGTATTATATATATGTCCACTTCGTTCTGCAGACAATGCACGGTGAAGTTTCACCGTGTGGGATATAATAATACGGCAACGAGTAAATGGAACTTACCGGTAACGAGATAGACAAAGATGATGTGAATCAATCCTTGATTGATTCATGGTATCATCACGGATCTATATCTCAGGTGAAGTTCAGTGTCGTGAGTAATGGGATTGATATATGATAATCAACAGGTTCAACAGATGAGTTATTCGCATAACGCTAGCAGCTACACAGGATCGTCCTTGGAACTGTCACTGGCCGGTGATTGGTTGACACCCAACCAATTATAGCTACCCGTTATCAGACCTGTAGGGTGGACACACTTAAACTAGGATTGGTTAGTTGTGTTTTATGGTTGGTCTGGTACATGGAGATTGTATCATCGGCTTGGTGCTTGCGTGATATGACATACATTGTCAAGAGAGAAAGTTTGTGATAGAAGTTACTATCACGGTCGGATTTATTCCGAAAGGGTTTATATATATGGAGGATATTTGTCCGGAATATTTTGTCAGCGGACACTAGGTGTCCCGGATCATATGAAAGGTGTTTCATATGATAAGTAATTAATTCGGTGAATATTTATATTCAAATAAGAATTAATTAGACAAAGTATTATTTAATTATATGTTAATTAAATATTCATTTATTTAATTGATAAATAATTACGGGACAATATTGTAAGGCCACACCACCAAGTGGTGGTGGGCCGAGATGTCGGGACAAACCCCGGTGGGCCGAAGGCCCACGGCGGGGAGACGTGGCACGGCGGCGGCCAAGTGGCGCCCGGCCAGGCGGGTCCCACCCGCCAGGTCGGTGGCGGCCATGGCGGCCCCACGTGACAGCGGCGGCCCGGGTCGGTGGCAGCCAGGACGGGCCCCACCCGCCAGGCGCGGCAGCTAAGGCGGCCGGCCTAGGTGGGCCCCACTTGCCTAGGTCGGTGTGGCCAAGGGTGGGCCCCCACCCGGCCGGCCGGTGCAAGGAAAGGGAGAAGGGAGGAGAGTTGGGGTGCTACCCCAACTCATCCTCCCATACCTAATTGGGCAAGGAGAACCTTCCCCTTGTCCAATTGAAGTAGGGGAAGGTTTGCTCCTTTTCCAAGTCTCCCTATCCTTGGGCTCCTTTATAAACCCCACCCCTCTAGTTGAGATAGATACACAGGAAAACACAAGTTTCTCAATTAGACTAAACGAGACGCTTCTAGCTCTCAAGTTTAGATCTCTTCTAGTTGGATAGAGGGACCTCTAATTAGAGGCGACCTATCCGATTAGACTAGATCTAATCTCTCTCTCTCTCCTTCTCATGTGTTGAGATCTCCACCTTCATATACACCAGCAGACTTCAAGCTTGGACGGCGAAGCCCTGCTGAACCTTTCCAGTGTACATGTGCAAGCTCTCGGAGGGATTCCGCGTCATAGACGTTGCGTCCTTCAACTGTTGAACAAGGTGGTGAAGCAAAGGAGAAGAAGGCGTCGAGATCTCTCAACCAGGCTTGGTTGAGATTGAGACCGCGATCGGCTACATCGACTACGTCACCAACACGTTCTTCCTCAAGCTACGGTGTTGGTAACGTATACTACACTAGATCTTCGGATCTTCGTATTCGCATGTATCTTCATAGTAGATCCTGGCAAGATGGTTTGCGTAGCTATACGTAGAAAAAATTATTTTACCGTACGCGCAACCCAACAGTGGCTTAGAGCATCGTATGCCAACAATGTACCCCGCTCTTATTACTTGTTTTGATCAAGCATGTTTATGAGGGCATGAGAGGGGAGATGTGTGCATTAGTTGGAGTAACTGGGGTGGTGAGTGCGGTAAGCTGATAACTGAAATATCACGATCCACTTGGGTGTTTACCTTACTTTGTTACCTCACTAGGGATAAACAAAAATACCTTGCTGCAACGGTTGAGGGTGATCATGCCTCTTCCCTGTGACTAGATCCAGCATGTTCTTATTTTAACTTCATGTCATGAAACTTATTGCTATACTCTGAGTCATCTTAATTACTGAGGTGTTATGATTTAGTTTGCATCTTGGTGGAGTATAAGTGAGGCTAATAACCAAAAGATCTCTATGTTAGGACGTGATGCCCATATACATGTTAACTTGATATCAAACTTTGTGTTGCAATCTCATATGTCAACTCTATGTCCATTTGTCTGCCACACTATTATAAGAGAGAGTGCATAAGTGAAACCATGAACCCAGGTCCATTTTTAATCATAAGAAACACCTTTCCAACCACTTTTGCCACCTTGCCACTTTCTGAAATTCACAAATCCAAAAATACAAAAAAACTTTTCCACCTTGCATCCATCATAAAAACCCAAAAATATATCATATATCATTGCCATCATCATCATAGCATCATCATCCACCATCATTGCATATCCATCACCACCGCTGCATATTTATCTTGATATCGTTCTACACCTTGTGCTTGACAACCACAGGTGAGGTTGAGGGCCAAAACATTTAACTTTGTTTTTTGCAGGTAACCAAAAGAAGGATAAGAAAGATCAACCTACCACTACTGATTCCCCGAGAGTTCGATATTAAACCCTCGAGTCACCCTCGTGTGGAAAACACGTCTTCCACTACTACACACTCTGCACTTGGAGGCTCAACCTAACCCCGTATACTTTTCACTGCAGGTAGCTACTGAGGGCTATCACTTCTACGGGTATCACATGTGAATACTCATATTCTTCACTTATATCTTTTGAGTATTCTTATCTAGCTACTGCTATGCTTTTAGCTCCTGTTTTTCATGCATCTGTTGTTCAAGAGCTGTTAATTCTTGAGGAGTAGTACTCTCTTGTTTCATTTGTAAATTACTTTGGAGATTTTTTGTTGAAATAAGTTGATTGGTGTTTGGTTGGAAACAGAAAATGCAACATGTGGTAGATGGTATATCGAAAAGACACATCTATGGATCATTGTCTTGTTTTATTTGACACTTGGCAATTGTTTTGAGCTCTCAAGTATTTCATGTTTAAGCTCTTGCATCATGTAGTTAAAGCCTATTAGTAGAGAACTACCGTAGAGCTTGTTGAAAATTTGGTTTGCATGTTTGGTATCTCTAAGGTCTAGATATTTTCTGGTAAAATGTTTGAAGCAACAAGGAAGACAATGTAGAGTTTTATAATGCTTGCAGTATGTTTTCATGTAAGTCTTGCTGTACCAGTTTATACTTGTGTTTGCTTCCAACAACCTTGCTAGCCTAAACTCTGTACTGAGAGGGAATACTTCTCGTGCATCCAAAACCTTGAGCCAAAACCCATGCCATTTGTGTCCACCATACCTACCTACTATGTGGTATTTTCTGCCACTCCAAGTAAATACTTCATGTGCTACATTTAAACTATTCAAAACTTTATTACTCCTTATTTGTGTCATTGTTTTATAGCTTATGAGGAAGTATGTGGTGGTTTATCTTTCAACCTTGTCATTTACTCCTGACAGACTTTCACCAATGAACTAGTGGCATATACATCGCTTATCCAATAATTTTGCAAAAAGATCTGGCAACGGGGTACCCAGTCCCAATTAATTACAACTTTGATTTTTAATTCTGTTCACATGTTTTGCCCTGATTTATCAGTAAGCAACTTAAAATGTTAATCATGCAAATAGACACTCCTCCATGGTATATGATTTTTGGAAGGCACCCGGGGATTCGGTTAGCCAAGGCTTGTGTAAGCAAAGATTGGGAGGAGTGTCAACCAAATAAAAATACACGTGTAAACAAAAGAGAACAAGAGGGATGATCTACCCTTGGGTAGAGATAACGTCCTTCATGGGAGCCGCTCTTGAAAGTCTGGTTGACAAGGGGGTTAGAGTGCCCACTACCATTCGTTGACAACAACAAACACCTCTCAAAACTTTATTTTTATACTCTATATGTTTTCAAAACCTAAAAAGCTCTAGCACATGATTCAATCCCTGCTTCCCTCTGCGAAGGGCCTATCTTTTACTTTATTGTTGAGTCAGTTTACCTACTTCTTTCTATCCCTGAAGCAAACACTAGTGTCAACTTTTTGTGCAACAATTCTTATATGTTTACTTATTGCACTTGTTATATTGCTTTGTGTTGACAATTATCCATGAGATATTGATACGTCTCAAACGTATCTATAATTTCTGATGTTTCATGCTTGTTTTATGTATCATTGTCACATGTTTTATATGCATTATATATCATTATTATACATTTTCTAGGACTAACCTATTAACAAGATGTCACAGTGCCAGTTCCTGTTTTCTGTTGTTTTTTGTTCCAGAAAAGTTGTTCTGCGAATATTCTCAGAATTGCACGAAACAAGAACCGAAGTCCCTATTTTTCCAACACGTACACGGAGTCCGAAGGAGAGACGAAGTGGGGCACCGAGGCGCCCACACCCCCTCCTCGCGCGGGTGGGCCCACAGGTGCGCCGCCAGGGGGTGTGGAGCCCTCGGGCCTCCACCGACGCGGCCCCTTCGCCTATATAATCTCCCCGACGTGAAAACCCTAAATATATCTATCATATTCCAGAAGAACTCCCGGAGCGCCGCCGCCATCGAAACCTAGTTTCGGGGGTCAGGAGGTCCTGTTCCGGCACCCTGCCGGGACGGGGATTGACCCCCGGAGCCTTCTCCATCGACGCCATCGCCTCCATCATGCTCCGTGAGTAGTTCCCCCATGGACTACGGGTTCTAGGTATATCTAGTTGGTACTCTCTCTCCCATGTACTTCAATACAATGATCTCATGAGCTGCCTTACATGATTGAGATTCATCTGATGTAATCGGTGTTGTGTTTGTTGGGATCCGATGAATTGTTACATTATGATCAGTCTATCAATATGTTTGTGAAGTTATTGTTGTTGCAACCTTGTTGTGTTTAATGCTTGTCACTAGTGCACGAGTGGCATGATCTTAGATTTAAGCTCTATAATTATTGCTTAGATTGTATCTACAAGTTGTTTGCACATGTCAATGTCCGGAACCCGAGGCCCCAGAGTGACAATAACTGGGATAACTGGAGGGGATGGTTTAGATATGAGGATCACATGTTTTCACTAAGTGCTAATGCTTTGCTCCGGTGCTCTATTAAAAGGAGTACCTTAATTCCCAGTAGATTCCCTTGAGGCCCCGCTGCAAACGGGCTGGTAGGACAAAAGATGTTGTGCAAGTTTCTCATTGCGAGCACGTATGACTATATATGGAAAACATGCCTACGTATGATTAATAGACTAGATGTTCTGTCTTAATGCTTTAATAATTCTATCAATTGCCCAACTGTAATTTGTTCACCCAACACTTGTTATTGGAGAGTTACCACTAGTGTAGATAGCTCGGAACCCCGGTCCATCTGTCATCATCATTGCTTTCCTGTCAACTACGCACCAGAATATTTTCTGGCGCCATCAAAGTAGCAATAACTATTTTCTGGTGCCATTGCCTCTGTGTTACATGTTACTATTGCTCTCATATTATTGCTGCTTTCACATCCCCTGTTACTAGTGCTTTACCAGGTGTAGCTGAATTGACAACTCCGCTGTTAAGCCTTATAAGTATTCTTTGTCTCCCCTTGTGTCGAATCAATAAATTTGGGTTTTACTTCCCTCGAAGACTGTTCGATCCCCTATACTTGTGGGTTATCAAGACTATTTTCTGGCGCCGTTGCCGGGGAGCATAGCTCTACTCATAAGTTCACCTGGGGAGTACACTCTACCACTCTGACGTGGTGCGCCCACGGCAATCCCAGGGTCGAGTACCCCAGCTAGATTTAGAGGGAGAAGATGTGCGCGCTGGTAGTATCGAACGGCTGACAAGCAAGGATTTACCCAGGTTCGGCCCCTCATTGTGAGGTAAAGACCTACTCCTGCTTGTCTGATTATGATGATATATGAGGTTACATGGTGGCCGTAATGGCGATTGCGGTGATGAGATGTGATGTCTCTATGTCTATGCTATGGCGTGTATGCCTGTTGTCTGTCTAGTTGTGCCGTCTCCCCCTATGGGGGTGCCCCTGCCTGGCTTTATAAAGGGAGCCAGGTGGGGTTTACAAGAGTTCTAGTAGGTTACGTCTTGGAGTCCTTGACTTGTGCTTGAAGTAATTGCTGGGCCGCCAGGTGGGCCTCCGTCTGGGCCGCACCAGGTATACCAATAATAGGGGACCCGAAGGGTATAACCCGTCAGTAGCCCCCGAGTGTCTGGTCGATTCGAAGAATCGGGCAGAGACTCAAAACATTATGTCGAGTAGGCGTAGTCGATGTCGGGTGTGTTGATGACCATGTGATGACTGTATTATCCATTCTTTGTGAGTTGAATCATTTATGAGAAATCCAGTGTATGTGTATGAAATCCAATAATAATAAATCCGATGCGATCTATAGAGAGACCGACTTTGAAAAATCCAGTGTAAGAAATCCAATAATAATAAATCCGATGCGATCTATAGAGAGACTGACTTTGAGAAATCCGTGCGGGCTATAGAGAACCCGACTTTGAGAAATCCGGTGCGAGTTATAGAGAACCTGACTTTGAAAAATCCGACGCACTCGAGCCAATGGCGAATGCGCTCCCGATGGGAGTAATAAATGAAATTTGAGTTGTTCAAGGATGTTCTCAACTTGGCTTTAGTCTTCACGCTGTTGCTGCGTTGTCTGGTGCTTTGGACTTGGTAATTCATCGGGTGCGCGGCAGCGCTCCCGATGGGAGTAGCCCCGAGTGCCTGGTCGATTCGAAGAATCGGGCAGGGACTCATCTGCAGGTGTATGTTACCGTCTGATTCTTTGATCATTTTGCTATTTAATTTTGAGTCGAGATTGTCTCGATTGTGCTTGCGGAGTCGGTAATACATCGACTGATGTTTTGCATGAACTTTGTTATGTATTTTTGATTGTCTCGATTGTGCATGCTGAGTCGAAAACACGTCGACTAATGCTTTGTTTATTTTGCCTAGGGATAAGGGCGTAGTAGGCCTGGTACACTCGACGGATCGGGACCAGTTAACTGCACTTTTGGGCAAAACCTTACTAGCCTACATCAAGCTCGAGTCCCCGGACTCGAACCCGGAACAGGCTGGTCAGGATCGACTCAGGCCGCGGAGGTCTTACTGAGCCGACCTGCAGCATAACTTTGCGACCTAACGCGTCCGTCAGGATTTTCTTCATGTCGTCAGACACGGAAAGTTGCAGGGCAAACGCTGTAGGAGCGGGCCCCGGCCCAGCTCGACGGATCGGCGAGTCTTACCTATGCATCATGCATGCAGCTTCCGAGGATCGTCTGATACAACTCGGGGAGATTATGATTATGCTTTTGCCTTATGGGGTAGCTAAGTAGCTAAGTCGAGTAATTTTTGACTGTGAAATTTGCAACTTGATGTCTTTGATCGAAGTTTTATCGGGTGCGCGGCAGCGCTCCCGATGGGAGTAGCCCCCGAGCTATGTGCAACTATTTGTAGTTGGGCATAGGCTCAATTTGCCTTCCTTTTGTTTTTGTCGAGTATCTTTTGAGTTCTCCAATTTTGCGTCTACTGGCATAGACATTTGTCGGGTGCGCAGTACTCGAGACAATGGCGAGTGCCCTCCTAATTGTCGAGTATGGCTGAGGCTTTTGAAGTAGCCAACCTGCACGGCGCAGCCCCCGAGTCTTCGAGTGCGGCCAAGGCTTTGCGAGTTAGGACCTTACGCGTCGTAGCCCCCGAGTGTAGGGTCGAGAGGCGCGCGGTGTTTTGCCGGAAGGAACCGACGCAGCGGACCAGAGTCGACGCGGCGGAGTTGTGCATTGTATGGAGTCGATGCGGTGGACCGGAGTCGACGCGGCGGAGTTGTGCGGCGAAGAGGTCGACGCGGCGGACCGGAGTCGACGCGACGGAGTTGTGCGGCTGGGGCAGTCGACGCAGCGGACCAGAGTCGACGAAGGCACTCGAGTAGTGTGTCGAGTGCAACGATGAACTTGCTGATGTTGACGTCGACGTGCCAGCCCCCGAGCGTATGTGGTGCCGTTCCAGGGAGCGGGCTGCCGGCTCTGATTGCTGTCGCGGTGGTCGATGAAGGTGAGGCCGCCAGCCCCCGAGTATCGGAGGCGGAGTCGATGAAGTTGTGCAGCGCTGCCGTCACCCCGAGTCGCCAGTCTGTCGGGTGCGTGCAGTAGAAGCTGATGTCGTTGTTGATGTCGAGTGCCAGCTCCCGAGGGTACGTAGTGCCCTTCTACGAAGCGGGCTTTGTGTGCTGGTACCGCCGTGTTGGTTGATGATGTCGAGTGAGCCGAAGTTTGCCCGCAGTAGGGGTGTGGTCGATGTCGATGCTTTGTTGTTGTAGAGGTCCAAGAAATTGAAGGAGTCGAAATTTGCTGTCACACGAGTTATCGACTCGCCGGTCCGTCGAGTGCGCACGGCTAGAGCCAATGCGCCGTGTGACGCACGTGTTTGGTGAATGTTTTTATCTTGCTGGCGCTGGTCTCGGACGAAAACGCGGTGGCGTGGTATGCCTTTGATTGACTCCGGTCTGCGCAGTCGCCTTGTAGGGTCCGCGCAGTCGAAGATTTGTCGGGTCGCGTGGTCGGAGCTGATGCTATTTGTTGATGTCGAGTGCCAGCCCCGAGGGGACGTAGTGCCCTTCCAGGGAGCGGGCTTTTTGTGCCGGTATCGCCGACGCTGATCGCCGCCGTGGTGGTCGATGAAGTTGTTGCCGATTCTGGGGTGTTGACGGCGGCGAATCGTTGTAGAGGCTGCCGAGCCATGAATGTTGAGACAGTCGAGCCGTGAACGTCGTAGCTATCGAGTCGCGGCTGACGCGACTGTCGAGTCGTCGAAGGTGTCCGCAGCAGGTCGACGATGGTTGTGATTGTTGGAGCCGACGGGCGGCGAGTCGACGATGATCGCGACCATATGCCCTCGTAAAGTGAATAGAACAGTTAGTACATATATATGCAAACATAGTCTGAATTAAACATGTGATAGAGATTGAAAAGAGAAGGCCTATTTGATCCATGCATGTGTGCATGCTAGCGTGCTGCAATCTTGGCAGGGTGCCTAGTGATCTTATGCACGCGACCATGTGCGTGTGTCTGTTTTTGCATGAGATTGACGTCCTTGCCGCGGAATCCATGCACGTACGCTTCTAAGCGTATTAGTACTTTGACCTGCCTCAATTAGTAGTAGCAGCAAATCGAGTCTGACTCCTCTTGATGGATCGTGGCTTGCTTTTCTTCCTATGAAGCTTGCGCGAGCAGCTGCGTATGGCTGATCAGCTTCGGTTGGACGCCGCCTCTGGCTTGCCCCTCCGCTGGTTTGTGCGACTCCCGATTAATGTGACTGCATGAATCTCGAGATGCGGCGGCAAGTCGAGAGCCGACCGCCGTCTTGCTGATGACGAGTCCCCGGGACGCTGATCCGCGATCTTGACGAGATACGCCGTAGTCGCTGTATATGCGGCTCGCGATCTGCTTGAGTGATTCGTCCGTCGCTTTGCCCTCATGAAAATAGAGTGATTAGCACATGATGTATAGTATAATATTTAGATCAGTAAAACGGAGATAGCGATTGATGAGCTAGTCAACGAAACTAGCTGATCGATCCGTGCATGCAGCATGCGCATGCATGCAACCATGTGCCCGGCTGGTCGAAGAAGTTAGATCGTGGAGGTCGCCGCCGCCGTTTTGTTTGATTTGTAGATCCGATTGGATCGTAGGTTCTGCACACTTTGTAAGCTCGTCGATTTTTTGGATCGGAACGTCGCCGAGGCCGCGGGTCGATGAGATCGGATTGTGCAGGCTACGCGAAGAACGCCGCCGCCGTCACCCGATGAAGCCGTCGGCTGTTTGTTGTAGCTCTGATCCGGACTCGAAGAGGCAGATGAGTAGCGCCGGATTTTTGCAGCTTTCGCGTATGTTGCGATTTGGATCGCATCTTTGCCGTAGACGTGGAACGCCTTTGAGGATTTTTGATCTTGCTGATCCGATCAGTCGCACGCGAGGGAATTGTCGATGACGAGCCCCGAGTGCTGATCCGTGACGGCGCGTCGTTGCCTTTGTCGATGAAGATGATGGAGCCGCCGAAACCGCGATCCAGCACGCGTTCTTCCCACAGACGGCGCCAATTGACGTGGTGCGCCCACGGCAATCACAGGGTCGAGTACCCCAGGTAGATTTAGAGGAGAAGATGTGCGCGCTGGTAGTATCGGACGGCTGACAAGCAAGGATTTACCCAGGTTCGGCCCCTCATTGTGAGGTAAAGACCTACTCCTGCTTGTCTGATTATGATGATATATGAGGTTACATGGTGGCCGTAATGGCGATTGCGGTGATGAGATGTGATGTCTCTATGTCTATGCTATGGCGTGTATGCCTGTTGTCTGTCTAGTTGTGCCGTCTCCCCCTATGGGGGTGCCCCTGCCTGGCATTATAAAGGGAGCCAAGTGGGGTTTACAAGAGTTCTAGTAGGTTACGTCTTGGAGTCCTTGACTTGTGCTTAAAGTAATTGCTGGGCCGCCAGGTGGGCATCCGTCTGGGCTGCACCAGGTATACCAATAATAGGGGACCCGAAGGGTATAACCCCGTCACACTCTCTCTATTTTTATTTTATTTTGTCTTGTCTAGTTTACTTTTGTCTAGTTTATTTTTGCCTTGTTTTATTTTTCTTATATGCCCGAAAATCCATAAAAATTTAAAAACCGAAAATCTAAAAAAACTGTTGCCATGCCTATTTTCTGGAAAACTAGATCTTATTTGTCAGGATGGCTCACTAAGGATAAGGAAGATAAATTAAATGAACACCTTTGGTCTGAAAAAGGAAGCATCTCTCACTACAAGTAATTAAACTGCATAATTTTGCTATAGATTTGTGTTCTACATATGATGAATCTTGGTGCTTTAATGAATCTCGTTGTTGTAGGGAGCATAAACACCTCCCTTTTCAATGTGATTATAATGATAATGAAACTTTAGCTTCTTATGCTAGAGGATATTATGACTTTGATAAACTTGAGCAAATTGAAGAATTTTTTGTCTTTATGGGAGCTTATGAAATTTCAGCTTTGCTTAAAAATAGAGATGAAGCTCCTTATAAATCTGATACTTTTGCTATGCTTGGATATTGCCTTGAGTATTATAATGATAATCCTTATATACTGAATTTCTTGAGAAAAGACATCCTCAAAGAAGAGACCATTGTCTTGCAGGAACCTGTGGAAGAAGAAACTATGAAGCTGAAAGCTCATTAGATGAAAAAGAGGAGGAGAGTGATGAACAAAAGGAGGAAGAATGGATTAGCTACCCATGCCTACCTTCTAATGAGAGTAACTCTTTATCTCTTACACTATTTGATTGCCCTCCATGCTTACCAAAGGAGGATGAATGTTATGTTCCTGTGGATTCTCTTGAAATATTCCTATGAGTAAAACTTGTGAAATATTATGCTACTGTTATTTATGATAATCCATGCTATTTCGAAAAATCTTATGATAATCCTTTATTTGTGGCTGATATCGAAATGCATGGTACTAAAGAGTTTTGCTTAGAAAATGTTTATGATAAAGCTCTAGATGATGGTCCTATGTTACTTGATAATATTAATTGTACTACTAATGAAAATGGGATTGGAGAGGTCTTGACTTTATCTAGGAGTCCCATATCTTTTGAGATTGATCAATCATCTTGTTATAAAATTGTTAAAAGTGGGTTTGAAAGTTTTAATCCCACTATTTTGAGCTTGATAAAAATTATGTGTTTGTAGATCATGAAAAGCATGCTTTATGTGATAGTTATATTGTTGAGTTTATTCATGATGCTACTGAAAATTATTATGAGAGAGGAAATATGGTTGTAGAAATTTTCATGGTATTAAAACACCTCTCTATATGCTGAAAGTTTTGAAGTTACTCTTGTTTTATCTTCCTATGCTTGTCACTTTGTTCTTTATGAATTTATTTGTGTACAAGATTCCTATGCATAGGAAGTGGGTTAGACTTAAATGTGTTTGAATTTGCTTCTTGATGCTCCTTTTGCTTCATTTTCTATTTTCATGAGAGCATCATTAAAACTATCAAGCCTAGCTAAAAGGCATTAAAGAAAAGCGCTCTTGGGAGACAACCCATGTTTTATTTCTGTAATTTTTCTTTGCTTTTTGAGTCAAGGAGCTTGCTTACTTCTGTAACAACTCCTTTGTATCTTTACTTTTCGAATTGTTGTGCCAAGAAGAGTCTCTAATGATTAGATGATGCTAGATTTGGATTTCTGCGCAGGGACAGATTTTTGCTGTCCACCGTTTTGAGCTTATAAATTCCAGAAAAATTAAAAATTCTGAAAAATTCACGCGTGATCCTCATATATGTACGCATCTTTCATTAGTTTCACTTTTTCCGATTTGAGCAACGGAAGTACCTCGAAAAAATTCATCTTTACTGGCTGTTCTGTTTTGACAGATTATGTCTCTGTTTTTTGCATTGTCTCTTGTGGACTTTAAGTAAGGCTTTCTAGACGTGGAGGGCTGTAGCTAATGTTTTATTGAGTTCTTGCAATGTGTCACAACAGAACCAAAGTGGATTAATGTTTTTGAGTACTAACCCCTCTAATGAAGTTTATGAGAAGTTTGGTGTGGCAGAAGTTTTCAAGGGTCAAGAGAGAAGGATGATATAATGTGATCAAGAAGAGTGAAGAGCCTAAGCTTGGGGATGCCCCCGTGGGTCACCCAAGCATATTTCAAGAAGACTCAAGCGTCTAAGCTTGGGGATGCCCAAGGCATCCCCTTCTTCATCATCAACTTATCAGGTCATCTCTAGTGAAACTATATTTTAATTCTTTCACATCATATGTTGTTCTTGGAGCGTCTGTGTGCTTTTATTTTTATTTTCTGATCATATCAATATTGGATCCTATCTATCTTGTTTGGGAGAGAGACACGCTCCGCTTTTTCATTTGAATACTCCTATTCTTCACTTATATTTGTTGAGTATTCAGTTTTCGCACTGTTTAGCTTCTAGCTCTTTTTTCATGTATCTCTTGTTCAGAGCTATTAGTTCTTTTATAGAAAGTACTCTCTTACTTCACTTATATTTGTTTGGAGAGTTGCTTGGTTGATGTGTTGGTTCAGAAAATGTTGCATGTGGTAGTGGTATAATGAAAAACTTGCATAATCTTGTAGATCATTGAACTTTGATAATCTGATTCTTTGCAAACGTTTTGAGGTATTTAGATGGTAAAGCTTGCTGGTTAATTAAGTTAAAATCATTAGTGGATTGTTGTCTTTAAGCTTGTACCGTACTACAAACTCTACTAAAATTGTTGAAGGTGTAGTTGGACTTGATAGCTTTCCATGTCTAAAGTTCATCGTAATAACTAAGTTGTGCTGAAGGTCGAGGGATCTAACGGGGTACTTGTGCCGCCGTGAACGGCCCTTCTTGGAGTGAATTTTAATCATGCTCTTAATGTTGAACCTGCTAGTTGTTTGCAATAAGCTTGTGAGTTCTTTTTGACTAATGTTAAGCTACGGTTTTTGGCACTTCCACCATCCAAATTTGCTAGCCTCTTCGGTGCTGTGCATTGCCTTCTGCTCACATTGAGAGTTGTGCATACTTCGCCAGTACATCCAAACCCGTGGGAGGACTTTCTCTTGTTCTCCTACACATAAGCCTATACATCTTCCTCAAAACAGCCACCATACCTACCTACCACAGCATTTCCATAGCTGTTCCGAGATATATTGCCATGCAACTTCCATTTACATTACATGACTTGTTGTCATTTATCATTTATATATTGCTTTGCATGATTCTATACAGCTGATGTGTGGTTTACCCATGTTACGCTAGATCATTGCATATCCTGCTACACTGGCAGAGGCATACAGTTTCATACATCATGTTTGTTTGTTATGAGTTATTTGTACCAAAAAGTGTGTTGTCATATTAGAATGTTGCCCCTAAAAGTGAAAAGAGCCATGAGGCCATCGAAAAGAGAAACAGAAAAAGAAAAAAAATAGAAAAAAAGAAAAAAAAAAAAAAAATAAAGAAAAAGGGGCAACATTACTATCCTTTATCCACACTTGTGCTCATGTTTCAGCACCTGCAGTATTCATAGTCATCATTTGTGCTCATGTTTAGCACCTATACTCCATGTGAGAGAGTTTTCATGTTTACTAGTATAACTATGTGGGGAATTTACACTATAGAACTTGGGTTGTATATTCCAATGATGAGCTTCCTCAAAAGTGCTCTAGGTCTTCATGAGCAACCAAGTTGGATGCACCCCCACTAGTTCCATTGGAGAGCTTTCATACACATATAGCTCTATGTGCATCCGTTGCATGGCAATCACTACTCCTTACATAGCTTCGATTATAAGACTTCCTCTTGTCTAATGATCACTTATAGCTTTGTGAGACTTTCTTCCATTGGCCTTCCAAACCCCCATTAATGTTCTCTTAGCCATAACATCCTGGTGCCAATACCAAATGCTTGCGCTCACCGGTTGAGTAGACTTCGAAACAGTTGATTCATGACGTTCATGTTTATTTTTACTTGACTGAATCCTTCTATGTTATGAAAATTTACTTGATGCTTGGAATTGAAGGATAGAACTCTACACTGGATACTTAAACATCTTTAATGAACCTTGTACGGTTTCATGTCTTTAAAGCAATAGTTCATGAAAACTTTTAGCTTGTTTGACTAACTTGCTTTATTATCTCTTATTTAATATCAACTATAGACATTTGCTTTGAATGATTTGATCTCAGCTCACATGCCTTACATCATTATTGGATCAAGATTATGTTGGTAGCATGTCACTTCAGAAATTATTTTGTTTTTATCGTTTACCTACTCGAGGACGAGTAGGAACTAAGCTTGGGGATGCTTGATACGTCTCAAACGTATCTATAATTTCTGATGTTTCATGCTTGTTTTATGTATCATTGTCACATGTTTTATATGCATTATATATCATTATTATACATTTTCTAGGACTAACCTATTAACAAGATGTCACAGTGCTAGTTTTTTTTCTGCTGTTTTCGGTTCTAGAGAAGTTGTTCTGTGAATATTCACAGAATTGCACGAAAGAAGAACCGAAGTCCCTATTTTTCGAACACGTACACGGAGTCCGAAGGAGAGACGAAGTGGGGCACCGAGGCGCCCACACCCCCTCCTCGCGTGGGAGGGCCCACAGGCGCGCCGCCAGGGAGTGTGGAGCCCCCGGGCCTCCACCGACGCCCCTTTGCCTCTATAATCTCCCCGATGTGAAAACCCAAAATATATCTATCATATTCCAGAAGAACTCTCGGAGCGCCGCCGCCATCGAAACCTAGTTTCGGGGGTCAAAAGGTCCTGTTCTGGCACCCTGCCGGGACGGGGATTGACCCCGGAGCCTTCTCCATCGACGCCATCGCCTCCATCATGCTCCGTGAGTAGTTCCCCCATGGACTACGGGTTCTAGCTGTAGCTAGTTGGTACTCTCTCTCCCATGTACTTCATTACAATGATCTCATGAGCTGCCTTACATGATTGAGATTCATCTGATGCAATCGGTGTTGTGTTTGTTGGGATCCGATGAATTGTTACATTATGATCTGTCTATCAATATGTTTGTGAAATTATTGTTGTTGCAACCTTGTTGTGTTTAATGCTTGTCACTAGTGCACGAGTGGCATGATCTTAGATTTAAGCTCTATAATTATTGCTTAGATTGTATCTACAAGTTGTTTGAACATGTCTATGTCCGGAACCCGAGGCCCCAGAGTGACAATAACTAGGATAACCGGAGGGGATGGTTTAGATATGAGGATCACATGTTTTCACTAAGTGCTAATGCTTTGCTCCGGTGCTCTATTAAAAGGAGTACCTTAATTACCAGTAGATTCCCTTGAGGCCCCGCTGCATACGGACTGGTAGGACAAAAGATGTTGTGCAAGTTTCTCATTGCGAGCACGTATGACTATATATGGAAAACATGCCTACGTATGATTAATAGACTAGATGTTATGTCTTAATGCTTTAATAATTCTATCAATTGCCCAACTGTAATTTGTTCACCCAACACTTGTTATTGGAGAGTTACCACTAGTGTAGATAGCTGGGAACCCCGGTCCATCTGTCATCATCATTGCTTCCCTGTCAACTACGCACCAGAATATTTTCTGGCGCCATCAAAGTAGCAACAACTATTTTCTGGTGCCATTGCCTCTGTGTTACATGTTACTATTGCTCTCATATTACTGCTGCTTTCACATCACCCCTGTTACTAGTGCTTTTCCAGGTGCAGCTGAATTGACAACTCCGCTGTTAAGGCTTATAAGTATTCTATGTCTTCCCTTGTGTCGAATCAATAAATTTGGATTTTACTTCCCTCGAAGACTGTTGCGATCCCCGATACTTGTGGGTTATCAAGACTATTTTCTGGCGCCGTTGCCGGGGAGCATAGCTCTACTCATAAGTTCACCTGGGGAGTACACTCTACCTCTCTCTCTGTTTTTATTTTATTTTGTCTTGTCTAGTTTACTTTTGTCTAGTTTATTTTTGTCTTGTTTTATTTTTCTTATATACCCGAAAATCCATAAAAAATTAAAAACCGAAAATTTAAAAAACTTTTGCCATGCCTATTTTCTGGAAAACTAGATCTTATTTGTCAAGATGGCTCACTAAGGATAGAGAAGATAAATTAAATGAACACATGTGGTCTGAAAAAGGAAAGCATCTATCACTACAAGTAACTAAACTACATAATTTTGCTACAGACTTGTGCTCTACATATGATGAATCTTGGTGCTTTAATGAATCTCGTTGTTGTAGGAAGCATAAACACCTCCCTTTTCAATGTGATTATAATGATAATGAAACATTAGCTTCTTATGCTAGAGGATATTATGACTTTGATAAACTTGAGCAAATTGCCTACCTTCTAATGAGAGTAACTCTTTATCTCTTACACTATTTGATTGCCCTCCATGCTTACCAAAGGAGGATGAATGTTATATTCCTGTGGATTCTCTTGAAATATTCCCTATGAGTAAAACTTGTGAAAATTATTATGCTACTGTTATTTATGATAATCCATGCTATTTCGAAAAATCTTATGATAATCCTTTATTTTCGGCTGATATCGAAATGCATGGTACTAAAGAGTTTTGCTTAGAAAATGTTTATGATAAAGCTCTAGATGATGGTCCTATGTTACTTGATAATGTTAACTGTACTACTAATGAAAATGGGATTGGAGAGGTCATGACTTTATCTAGTAGTCCCATATCTTTTGAGATTGATCAATCATCTTGTTATAAAATTGTTAAAAGTGGGTTTGAAAGTTTTAATCCCACTATTTATGAGCTTGATAAAAATTATGTGTTTGTAGATCATGAAAAGCATACTTTGTGTGACAGTTATATTGTTGAGTTTATTCATGATGCTACTGAAAATTATTATGAGAGAGGAAAATATGGTTGTAGAAATTTTCATGGTATTAAACATCTCTCTTTATGCTGAAAGTTTTGAAGTTACTCTTGTTTTATCTTCCTATGCTTGTCACTTTGTTCTTTATGAATTTATTTGTGTACAAGATTCCTATGCATAGGAAGTGGGTTAGACTTAAATGTGTTTCGAATTTGCTTCTTAATGCTCCTTTTGCTTTATTTTCTATTTTCATGAGAGCATCATTAAAACTATCAAGCCTAGCTAAAAGGCATTAAAGAAAATCGCTCTTGGGAGACAACCCATGTTTTATTTCTGTAATTTTTCTTTGCTTTTTGAGTCAAGGAGCTTGCTTACTTCTGTAACAACTCCTTTGTATCTTTACTTTTCGAATTGTTGTGCCAAGAAGAGCCTCTAATGATAAGTTGATGCTAGATTTGGATTTCTGCGCAGGGACAAATTTTTGCTGTCCACCGTTTTCAGCTGTATGCACTCCAGAAAAATTTAAAAATTCTGAAACAATTCACGCGTGATCCTTATATGTACGCATCTTTCATTAGTTTCACTTTTTCCGATTTTAGCAACGGAAGTACCTCGAAAAAATTCATCTTTACTGGTTGTTCTGTTTTGACAGATTATGTCTCTGTTTTTTGCATTGTCTCTTGTGGACTTTAAGTAAGGCTTTCCAGACGGGGAGGGCTGTAGCTAATGTTTTATTGAGTCTTGCAATGTGTCATGATGTCTACGTGTTCTTCTATTCTTGTAGACAGTGTTGGGCCTCCAAGAGCAGAGGTTTGTAGAACAGCAGCAAGTTTCCCTTAAGTGAATCACCCAAGGTTTATCGAACTCAGGGAGGTAGAGGTCAAAGATATTCCTCTCAAGCAACCCTGCAATTAAGATACAAGAAGTCTCTTGTGTCCCCAACACACCCAATACACTTGTCAGATGTATAGGTGCACTAGTTCGGCGAAGAGATAGTGAAATACAAGTAATATGGATGATTATAAGTAGTAATTGCAATCTGAATAAAAATGGCAGCAAGCAAACATGTAGCAGAACTTGTTGTAAACGGTGTTTCAATGCTTAGAAACAAGGCCTAGGGATCATACTTTCACTAGTGGACACTCTCAACAATGATCTCATAACTGAATAAGTAAAAGCTACTCTTAAACACTCTCTTGTTGGATAACAAACACCATTCATTGTGTAGGGCTACAAAAGCACACCTCAAGCCGGAGTAAACAAGCTCCACAACGTCATAAAGGAATCACACACGGTGCACACACTGTCACCTTTACACCGTGGAGAGTACCGGAGTTCATATTAAAGTAACCTATAGAGTGCATAATAGATAAAGAGTAACATCTACATATTCAACTAGATTAGCACAACTGAACACAAGTAAATACTGCTCGGATTATTCTCCTTCTTGATAACACAAGAGTACTACGTGTAGGGCTGCAAAAGCACTCCTCAAAGTCTGAGTAAACAAACACCACAGTTCCCAAGAATAAGCCATGATAATATCTAAATTATTCATAGAGTCACACAAGTACCCACACTGTCACCTTGATACCGTGTTGTCACAACGACTCCAGAAACTAGACAAAATCACTTGAGTAGCATAAACATTATTAATGTATTCAGCGATACTAGCAATACACACGATCACATAAAGATCACACCATGGAGAGAGAGATGAACCACATAGCTACCGGTAGAGCCCTCAGCCTCGGGGAGAACTACTCCCTCCTCATCATGGGAGTCAGCAGCGGCGATGAAGATGGCGGTGGTGTCGATGGAGATGACTCCGGGGGCAATTCCCCGTCCCGGCGGCGTGCCGGAACAGAGACTTCTGTCCCCCGAAACTTGTCGTCGATGGCGGCGGCGCTGCGGAACTCTTCTGGAAATATGACTTGGTATTTTAGGGTTTTCGCGTCTGGGCAATATATAGGCGAAGCGATGGTGGAGGGCTCCGAGGGGCCCACACCATAGGGCGGCGCGGCAGGGGGCCCACCGCGCCGAGGTGGTTTGGGGCCGTGGGCCTCCCCCTCTTCCCTTCGGACTCCGTGTGTCTGGAAAAATAGGACGTGGCCTTTTGTTTCGTGCAATTCCGAGAATATTCGCAGAAGTACTTTTCTGAAACCAAAAACAGCAGAAAACAGGGAACTGGCACTTGGCATCTTGTTAATAGGTTAGTCCCAGAAAATGCATAAAAGTGATATGAAGTGTATATAAAACATGTAGCAAATGGTATAATATAAGCATGGAACATCAGAAATTATAGATACGTTGGAGACGTATCAAGCATCCCCAAGCTTAGTTCTACTCGTCCTCGAGTAGGTAAAACGATAACAACAAATAATTTCTGAGGAGACATGCTTTCACACAATCTTGATCAATATATTGCAAGGCTCATGTCATGAATGAAGTGACTCAAAGCAATGATCTATAGTTTGCTAACAAATAGATAAAGAGTAAACAATGAATCATATAAGCAAAAACTTTTCATGAATAGTACTTTCAAGACAAGCATCAAAAAGTTTTGCATAAGAGGTAACTCATAAAGCAATAGATTCAAAGTAAAAGGCATTGAAGCAACACAAAGGATGATTAAGTTTCAGCATTGCTTTCAACTTGTAACATGTATATCTCATGGATAGTTGTCAACATAAAGCAATATAACAAGTGCAATAAGTAAATATGTAAGAATCAATGCACACAAAGTTGACACAAGTGTTTGCTTCTAAGATAGAAAGGAGTAGGTAAACTGACTCAACATAAAGTAAAAGATAGGCCCTTCGCAGAGGGAAGCAGGGATTAAATCATGTGCTAGAGCTTTTTAAGTTTTCGAAAGCATATAGAGAGCACAAAATAAGTATTTGAGAGGTGTTTGTTGTTGTCAACGAATGGTAGTGGGCACTCTAACCCCCTTGTCAACCAGACTTTCAAGAGCGGCTCCCATGAAGGACGTTATCTCTACCAGCAAGGTAGATCATCCCTCTTCTCTTTTGTTTACACATGTATTTTAGTTTTTTTATACATGACACTCCTCCCAACCTTTTGCTTACACAAGCCATGGCTAACCGAATCCTCGGGTGCCTTCCAACATTCACATACCATGGAGGAGTGTCTATTGCAAAATTAAGTTGCTTACTGATAAATCAGGGCAAAACATGTGAAGAGAATTATTAATGAAAGTTGTAATTAATTGGGGCTGGGCACCCCGTTGCCAGCTCTTTTTGCAAATTATTGGATAAGCGGATGTATATGCCACTAGTCCATTGGTTGAAAGTCTGTCAGAAGTAAATGACAAGATTGAAAGATAAAACACCACATACTTCCTCATGAGCTATAAAACATTGACACAAATAAGGAGTAATAAAGTTTTGAATAGTTTAAAGGTAGCACATGAAATATTTACTTGGAATGGCAGGAAATACCACATAGTAGGTAGGTATGGTGGACACAAATGGCATGGGTTTTGGCTCAAGGTTTGGATGCACGAGAAGCATTCCCTCTCAGTACAGAGTTTAGGCTAGCAAGGTTGTTTGAAGCAAACACAAGTATAAACCGGTACAGCAAGAATCACATAAAAACATATTGCAAGTATTATAAGACTCTACACTGTCTTCCTTGTTGCTCAAACATTTTACCAGAAAATATCTAGACCTTAGAGAGAACAAATATGCACAAGTCTCAACAAGCTCTACAGTAGTTCTCCACTACTAGGCTTTAACTACATGATGCAAGAGCTTAAACATGATCTACTTGAGAGCTCAAAACAATTGCAAAGCATCAAATCAAAACAAGACAATGATCTACAAGAATGCATATGTCTTTTCCAATACCAACTACTACATGTAGCATTTTCTTTCTTCCAAACAAACACCAATCAATTTATTTAAACATAAACTCTCCAAATGATAATATAATGCAGCAAGAGAGTATTTATAAACAAGTGCTAACAGCTCGAAGAGATGCATGAAAAACAGGAGCTAAAAGCACTGCAGTAGCTAGTTAAGAATACTCAACAAATATAAGTGAAGAACATGAGTATTCACATGAAAAAGCGGAGCGTGTCTCTCTCCCACACAAGGATTGCTAGGATCCAATTTATTCAAACAAAAACAAAAATAAAAACACACAGACGCTCCAAGTAAAGCGCATAAGATGTGAAAGAATTAAAATATAGTTTCACTAGAGATGACCTGATAAGTTGTTGATGAAGAAGGGGATGCCTTGGGCATCCCCAAGCTTAGACGCTTGAGTCTTCTTGAATATGGGGGATGAACCACGGGGGCATCCCCAAGCTTAGGCTTTTCACTCTTCTTGATCACATAATATCACCCTTCTCGCTTGATCCTTGAAAACTTCCTTCACACCAAACTCAAGACAGTTCTCATTAGAGGGTTAGTGCATAATCAAAAATTCTCATATTCTGTAATGATACAATCAATCCCAAAGCTTCTGGACATTAGCTACAGCCACCAATGCTTTGTGGAGCAAAGAAATCCACACAAACACAGTAAAAGAGCGAATGCAAAACAAAAGGCAGAATCTGTCAAAAACAGAACAGTCTGGAATGACGAATTTTTTCGAGGCACTTAAGTTGCTCAGATGGATCTGGCCCAAAATAATGAAAGTTGCGTACATATCTCAGGAATATGCGTGATTTTTTTCAAATTTTTGAATTTTCTATAGGGAGATAAGCTCAAATCCGTGACAGCTAAAAATCTGTCACTGCACAGAAATCCAAATCTTACATCAACTTTCAATATAGAACTTTACTTGGCACAACATTGCGATAAAACAAAGATACAAAGGAGATGACTCCGGGGGCAATTCCCCGTCCCGGCGGCGTGCCGAAATAGAGACTTCTGTCCCTCGAAACTTGACGTCGATGGCGGCGGCGCTGCGGAACTCTTCTGGAAATATGATAGGTATTTCTAGGGTTTTCGCGTCGGGGCAATATATAGGCCGAAGTACGATGGTCAGAGGCGCTCCGTGGGCCCCACACCATAGGGCGGCGCGGCAAGGGGGCCCACCGCACCTAGAGGTGGTTTGGAGGCCGTGGGCCTCCCCCTGACTTGCCCTTCTGGCTCCGTGTGTCCCTCGGAAAAATAAGAGGTTTGGCTTTTGTTTCGTGCAATTCCGAGAATATTCGCATAAGTACTTTTCTGAAACCAAAAACAGCAGAAAACAGGGAACTGGCACTTCGGCATCTTGTTAATAGGTTAGTCCCAGAAAATGCATAAAAGTGATACGAAGTGTATATAAAACATGTAGCAAATGGTATAATATAAGCATGGAACATCAGAAATTATAGATACGTTGGAGACGTATCATGTCACAACAGAACCAAAGTGGATTAATGTTTTTGACTACTAACCCCTCTAATGAAGTTTATAACAAGTTTGGTGTGGCAGAAGTTTTCAAGGGTCAAGAGAGAAGGATGATATAATGTGATCAAGAAGAGTGAAGAGCCTAAGCTTGGGGATGCCCCCGTGGGTCACCCAAGCATATTTCAAAGAAGACTCAAGCGTCTAAGCTTCGGGATGCCCAAGGCATCCCCTTCTTCATCATCAACTTATCAGGTCATCTCTAGTAAAACTATATTTTAATTCTTTCACATCATATGTGCTGTTCTTGGAACGTTTGTGTGCTTTTATTTTTAGTTTTTTATTTTTATTTTCTGATCATATCAATATTGGATCCTATCTATCTTGTTTGGGAGAGAGACACGATCCGCTTTTTCATTTGAATACTCATATTTGTTGAGTATTCAGTTTCGCACTGTTTAGCTTCTAGCTCTTGGTTTTCATGTATCTCTTGTTCAGAGCTATTAGTTCTTTTATAGAAAGTACTCTCTTACTTCACTTATATTTTGTTTGAGAGTTGCTTGGTTAATGTGTTGGTTCAGAAAATGTTGCATGTGGTAGTGGTATAATGAAAAACTTGCATAATCTTGTAGATCATTGAACTTTGATAATCTGATTCTTTGCAAACGTTTTGAGATATTTAGATGGTAAAGCTTGCTGTTAATTAAGTTAAAATCATTAGTAGATTGTTGTCTTTAAGCTTGTACCATACTACAAACTCTACTAAAATTGTTGAAGGTGTAGTTGGACTTGATAGCTTTCCATGTCTGAAAGTTCATCGTAATAACTAAGTTGTGCTGAAGGTCGAGGGATCTAACGGGGTACTTGTGCCGCCGTGAACTGCCCTTTTTGGAGTGAATTTTAATCATGCTCTTAATGTTGAACCTGCTAGTTGTTTGCAATAAGCTTGTGAGTTCTTTTTGACTAATGTTAAGCTACGGTTTTTGGCACTTCCACCATCCAAATTTGCTCGCCTCTTCGGTGCTGTGCATTGCCTTCTGCTCACATTGAGAGTTGTGCATACTTCGCCAGTACATCCAAACCCGTGGGAGGACTTTCTCTTGTTCTCCTACACATAAGCCTATACATCTTCCTCAAAACAGCCACCATACCTACCTACCACAGCATTTCCATAGATGTTCCGAGATATATTGCCATGCAACTTCCATCTTACATTACATGACTTGTTGTCATTTATCATTTATATATTGCTTTGCATGATTCTATACAGCTGATGTGTGGTTTACCCATGTTACGCTAGATCATTGCATATCCTGCTACACTGGCAGAGGCATACAGTTTCATACATCATGTCTTGTTCGTTATGAGTTATTTGTACCAAAAAGTGTATTGTCATATTAGAATGTTGCCCCTAAAAGTGAAAAGAGCCATTGAGGCCATAAAAACAGAAACAGAAAAAGAAAAAAATAGAAAAAAGAATAAAGAAAAAGGGGGCAACATTACTATCTTTTATCCACACTTGTGCTCATGTTTCAGCACCTGCAGTATTCATAGTCATCATTTGTGCTCATGTTTAGCACCTACACTCCATGTGAGGGAGTTTTCATGTGTTACTAGTATAACTATGTGGGGAATTTACACTATAGAATTGGGTTGTATATTCCAATGATGAGCTTCCTCAAAAGTGCTCTAGGTCTTCATGAGCAACCAAGGTGGGTGCACCCCCACTAGTTCCATTGGAGAGCTTTCATACACATATAGCTCTATGTGCATCCGTTGCATGGCAATCACTACTCCTTACATAGCTTCGATTATAAGGCTTCCTCTTGTCTAATGATCACTTATAGCTTTGTGAGACTTTCTTCCATTGGCCTTCTAAACCCCCATTAATGTTCTCTTAGCCATAACATCCTGGTGCCAATACCAAATGCTTGCGCTCACCGGTTGAGTAGACTTCGAAACGTTGATTCATGACGTTCATGTTTATTTTTACTTGACTGAATCCTTCTATGTTATGAAAATTTACTTAATGCTTAGAATTGAAGGATATAACTCTTACACTGGATACTTAAACAATCTTTAATGAACCTTGTACGATTTCATGTCTTTAAAGCAATAGTTCATGAAAACTTTTAGCTTGTTTGACTAACTTGCTTTATTATCTCTTATTTAATATCAACTATAGACATTTGCTTTGAATAATTTGATCTCAGCTCACATGCCTTACATCATTATTGGATCAAGATTATGTTGGTCGCTTGTCATTTTAGGAATTATTTTGTTTTTATCATTTACCTACTCGAGGACGAGTAGGAACTAAGCTTGGGGATGCTTGATACGTCTCAAATGTATCTATAATTTCTGATGTTTCATGCTTGTTTTATGTATCATTGTCACATGTTTTATATGCATTATATATCATACATTTTCTAGGACTAACCTATTAACAAGATGCCACACCAGTTCCTGTTTTCTGCTGTTTTTTGTTCCAGAAAAGTTGTTATGCGAATATTCTCGGAATTGCACGAAACAAGAGCCAAAGTCCCTATTTTTTGAACACGTACATGAAGTCCGAAGGAGAGACGAAGTGGGGCACCGTGGCGCCCACACCCCCTCCTCGCGCGGGTGGGCCCACAAGCGCGCCGCTAGGGGGTGTGGAGCCCTCGGGCCTCCACCGACGCCGCCCGTTCGCCAATATAATCTCCCCGAAGCGAAAACCCTAAATATATCTATCATATTCCAGAAGAACTCCCGGAGCGCCGCCGCCATCGAAACCTAGTTTCAGGGGTCAGAAGGTCCTGTTCCGGCACCCTGCCGGGACGAGGATTGACCCCCGGAGCCTTCTCCATCGACGCCATCGCCTCCATCATGCTCTGTGAGTAGTTCCCCCATGGACTACGGGTTCTAGCTGTAGCTAGTTAGTACTCTCTCTCATGTACTTCAATACAATGATCTCATGAGCTGCCTTACATGATTGAGATTCATCTGATGTAATCGGTGTTATGTTTGTTGGGATCCGATGAATTGTTACATTATGATCAGTCTATCAATATGTTTGTGAAGATATTGTTGCTGCAACCTTGTTGTGTTTAATGCTTGTCACTAGTGCACGAGTGGCATGATCTTAGATTTAAGCTCTATAATTATTGCTTAGATTGTATCTACAAGTTGTTTGCACATGTCTATGTCCGGAACCCGAGGCCCCAGAGTGACAATAACTGGGATAACCGGAGGGGATGGTTTAGATATGAGGATCACATGTTTTCACTAAGTGCTAATGCTTTGCTCCGGTGCTCTATTAAAAGGAGTACCTTAATTACCAGTAGATTCCCTTGAGGCTCCGCTGCAAATTGGCTGGTTGGACAAAAGATGTTGTGCAAGTTTCTCATTGCGAGCACGTATGACTATATATGGAAAACATGCCTACGTATGATTAATAGACTAGATGTTCTGTCTTAATGCTTTAATAATTCTATCAATTGCCCAACTGTAATTTGTTCACCCAACACTTGTTATTGGAGAGTTACCACTAGTGTAGATAGCTGGGAACCCCGGTCCATCTGTCATCATCATTGCTTCCCTGTCAACTACGCACCAGAATATTTTCTGGCGCGATCAAAGTAGCAACAACTATTTTCTGGTGCCATTGCCTCTGTGTTACATGTTACTATTGCTCTCATATTACTGCTGCTTTCGCATCACCCCTGTTACTGGTGCTTTTCCAGGTGCAGCTGAATTGACAACTCCGCTGTTAAGGCTTATAAGTATTCTTTATCTTCCCTTGTATCGAATCAATAAATTTGGGTTTTACTTCCCTCGAAGACTGTTGTGATCCCCTATACTTGTGGTTTATCAGATATACAAGTTACGAGTTGAAAGCAATTGCTGAAACTTAATCTTCCTTTGTGTTGCTCCATTGCCTTTTACTTAGAATCTATTGCTTTATGAGTTAACTCTTATGTAAAACTTTTTGATGCTTGTCTTGAAAGTACTATCTATGAAAAGTTTTTGCTTATATGATTAAGTGTTTACTCATTATCTATTTGTTTGCAAACTATAGACCATTGACTTGAGTCACTTCATTCATGACATATGCTTTACAATATTATTTGATCTAGATTATGTGGTAGCATGTCACCTAAGAAATTATTTGTTGTTATCGTTCTACCTACTCGAGGACGAGTAGAACTAAGCTTGGGGATGCTTGATACGTCTCCAACGTATCAATAATTTCTTATGTTCCATGCTTATATTATACCAGTTCCTACATGTTTTATTCACACTTCATAGCATTTTTATGCATTTTCTGAAACTAACCTATTAACAAGATGCCACAGTGCCAATTCCTGTTTTCTGCAGTTTTTTGTTTCGAAAAAACTGCTCTGCAAATATCCTCGGAATTGGACGAAACAAAAAGCCACGTTCCTATTTTCCCGACACGTACACGAAATCCGAAGGAGAGACGAAGGGGGGCCGTGGGCCGCCCTCCCCACACCACGGCGCGGGTGGTCCCCCTGCCGCGCCACCATATGGGGAGGGAGCCTAGGACCTCCACCGACGTCGCCCCTTCACCTATTTATACCCCCCCCCCCCGAGGCGAAGCCCCTAAATACCCGAGCCATTATTCCAGAAAACATCCGCTGCCACCGCCATCAACCCTAACTCGGGAGGGTTTTGAAGCTCTTTCCGGCACCCTGCCGGAGAGGGGAATCATCACCGAGGGCTCTACATCGCCATGCCCTCCGAGTGATGTGTGAGTAGTTCATCTTTGGACTATGGGTCCATAGCAGTAGCTAGATGGTTGTCTTCTCCACTTGTGCCATCATGTTTAGATCTTGTGAGCTGCCTATCATGATCAAGAACATCTTATTGTAATGCTACATGTTGTGTTTGCTGGGATCCGATGAATATTGAATACTATGTCAAGTTGATTATTGATCTATCTTATATATGTTGTTTATGATCTTCCATGCTCTCCGTTATTAGTGTAGGCTTTGGCCAAGTTTATGCTTGTAACTCCAAGAGGAGTATTTATGCTAGATAATGGGTTCATGCCTCCGTTTAATCTGGGACAGTGACAGAAAGTTCTAAGGTTGTGGATGTGCTGTTGCTACTAGGGGTAAAATAACAATGCTTTGTCTAAGGATATTAGTGTTGTTTACATTATGCACCATACTTAATAGAATTGTATGTTGCTTGCAACTTAATACTGGAAGGGGTGCGGATGCTAACCTGAAGGTAGACTATTTAGTCACAGATGCATGCTGGATGGCGGTTTGTGTACTTTGTCGTAATGACCAAGTAAATCTCATAGTGATCATCATGTCTTGTATATGCATTGTTATGCACCTCTCTATTTTGTCAATTGCCCAATTGTAATTTGTTTACCCATCATGTTAGTATTTATTTATGGAGAGACACCACTAGTGAACTGTGGACAACGGTCCAATCTTTTATATCTCAAATACAACCTACTGCAATAATTGTTCTCTTTCATTCTCTGCAAGCAAACATTATTGTCCACACTATACGTCTAATCCTTTGTTTTCAGCAAGCCGGTGAGGTTGACACCCTCACTGTTTCGTTGGGGCAAAGTAGATTGGTTGTGTTGTGTGCAGGTTCCAAATCAACACCACTCTTTCTGGCGCCGTTGACACCTTCAGAGCAGCGCCGACTTCCTACTGGTTCGATAACCTTGGTTTCATACTGAGAGAAAACTTGCTGCTGCACTCATCATACCTTCCTCTTGGGGTTTCCAACGGACGTGTGACTTTACACGCATCAAGCGGCTGGGAGCGGGTCGCCGCGGTGGACGCTGCGCGTGCGCGGCGCCCTGTCCACGGCGCCGAGGCACCCGAGGAGTCGGCTCTCGTGGGTCGACCTGTTCCGGCTCTTCTACGAGAACGTCGTGTTTCGACTGCTATGGGTGCTCGAGTCCCTCGTCGTCCTCTCCAGGCTTTGCTTCTTCTTCCTTCGGTTCGGCTTCCGCCTGTAAAGACTGTAATAAAAGTAACCGAGTTGTGTTTATGTTTGGTTTTTTCCTGACTTGTCTCAACTGGTTGGCTCAACAAGTTCTGAAATTTCAGTTGTCCATTCAATTTCGTGCTTGTTATGTACAGAATTATTAAATGCTCCACACTCATCACTTGGAGCATCATGACCATCCAATCACATCTTCCACCGTATTATTCTCGCCCAATTGATCTTCTCATTTTAGGAAGAGGTATATACACTTTTAGCCCACAACTTGTCTGAGATGTACAAATTAATCCCACACCTTGCGAAATGAACAACCGTAGTCCCACAACTTGTATTCAACGAACAAATAGGTCCCAAATCACTTACAAGTTGACACATGGCGTTGTAACTTTTGCTAGAAGACCCCTATATTGTTTTATTAGGCATATGTAGTCTGGTGTTGTCATACATGCGGGTCCCACATGCCAGTACGTGACCTGACCTTCTCCCCAGCGCGCACAACATTGCCACCAAGCCATTCAACAATTGATGAGTACAGTTAGCCGTTAGTTTGTCATACCAGCTTACTGCTGCAACCACGTAATTGATATCAGAGGTGTCGGCATGGCGGACGACGGCGGCCAAAGAAGGAGGAGAACGAAGGTGCGACGCTCAACACTGGAGGCGAGAAAGATGATAGCAGCCGCGGCGGCAACATACCACTCCCGAACGTTTCCTTTTTGGGAAAGGATCCCAGATCGATGACGGTACAAACCGTGGCACACGCAAGGAGTTTGCAACAAACCATAGAAGAGAGGATGAGGAGCACGTATATGGACCAAATCACGGCACCACGTAGATGTGCCCGCTGACGCCAGCATGGTCCTGCCATAAACACTGCACGGTCGTGCCGATAGTCAACCTACGAGTGAACCAACGTGCTGGGCTATGCTCCTCGACGTAGGCCGCCGTGCATTACAGCTCCGAGAAATTAAGCACCCTTCTTTCGTTGGAAACCCAACTCACAGAATAAACATCGGTATATAATGAGTGAAGTCCAAATTTGTAACATAAAATAGCTCATGGCCTGTTGAAAAGCACTCGTCCTCAACGGATACAAAGGTTTGGAGTTCGATTCTTCTCCTTCCGCCAATTTATTTATTTTTTCTTCACGTACTGGCATGTGGGACCCGTCTGTAAGACAACAACCAGACCATATATGCCAAATAAAAAATATAGGGGTCTTTTAGTAAAAGTTACAACGCCACGTGTCAACTTCTAAGTGATTTGGGACCTATTTGTTCATTGAATACAAGTTGTGGGACTACAGTTGTTCATTTCGCAAGTTGTGGGACTAATTTGTAAATCTCAAACAAGTTATGGGACTAAAAGTGTGTATACCTCTTTTAGGAAACAATCAAATAAGAGGATTTAACGCCTTTAGTCCCACAACTTGCACGCTTTGAACTTTTTAGTCCCACATCTTGCAAATTGAACGCAGTTAGTACCACAACTTGTTTAGAATGAACTTTTTAGTCCTGGCCGCTCATATCACGACACGTGGACGCCACGGTGGCAGTTATTTTTTGCAGAGAACCCCTCGAATTATCCAGCTTGTGCGGATACGTCCAGTGCTTAGACAGCGGAGGCGGCGGATTGGACCAAATCGACCTGCCCAAATCGGAACCAAATCCTCACGCCGGCGGCGGAGCTCACAAATGGCGCCGCACAGAGAGGCGCTGTCGGACGATTCCCTGCACCTGATCGCGTTCCGGCGGTCGCGGCTCCCTTGTATCGGCAGGGGAGGTTGTGGTGGCTCCGGCGGCCTCCCGTCTGGCAGCGTACGATGCCGTGCCTCCGGCGCCGTCCCGTCAGGCAGCGGAGGTCGCAGAGGAGGCGCCCTCGCATGGTTCTGCTGGACGGCAGCAGGGTGCGGCGGAGGACTGCCGTCACCGAGATTCTCCGGCCATGCCGATAGTCAAGATGGTCGAAGTTGGCCGCGCCGGTGCCGCCACACCGCCGGAGGACATGGTACTCAGCCTGTCCGCGATGGACGCGTCGTGCTTCCTTTACTCGTGATCCTCTTCGAAGACGCCGGCAGCAAGCTCCAGGCTCCAGCCATTGAATCCGTTCGGGTTCCCTCCACGAGTCCCTCTTCGCCAGTTCGCCACGCTCGCGCGCTCCCCCTGCTCGCCGGGAGGATTGGCAGGTCTTCCTGCCGTCGCCGTTGACTGCTCCGTCTGGCTCGGAGGATGGCAGCGGGCGTCGTCGCGGAGATGGACCATGGACGACGTGGACGCAGGGAGCCTCGTCCGTGTGCATTGTTTCTCGATCGATTGGAGGTTTCCCGCGAGTCCTACACGAGGTTGACGAGTTGCCACAGGGTATGCCAGGTGATCCTAACAAACCAATTTCGTCCTTCTCTCGTGCTTCAGATCGCACCACCGGCCGGCGCTGGAGCTTGACGACCGCGCCATACACGAGGTCTTCCTCTGCATCTCGCCGGACCAGCCGGCCGGAACGCCTCGTCCGCGCCAGTCGCAGTCGCCTGCATCTGCAAGACATGGCGTCGCGATTTCTCCAACTTAGACCACTCCCGTGTCCCGTCCCCTCCACCAGGTCACCGGAGACGCTCATCCTTGGCCATTAAGCTTCTCAAAGATAATGGAGGCCACGAGCACGGCGTGGTCGTCCGGAATGAGTGGCGCTGGAGGCAATGTTTTGATGAGGTCGAGTATAGCTAAAACGAGTTTTCACAAAAACATCTCGGACCCGTTTTTCCCAAAACGCAGATTTCGGGTGTTACGGAAACTAAGTTCTGCTTATCCAGGAATTAGTTGGACTATCCAAACGGAGTTTTAGTTAGTTAGGCCTTGAGATGCGTTTGTACAAAACGAGTTCCCTAAAAACTAGCTATCCAAACAGGGCCTAAACGTGGATCGCAAACTGCCACGCCTGCGAGGACTGTGTTGCAATTTCCGCAAAGCTTCAGCTATTCTCTGCAAAAAATAACTGCCACCGTGGCGTCCACGTGTCGTGATCTGAGCGGTCAGGACTAAAAAGTCCGCTCTAAACAAGTTGTAGTACTAACACTGTTCAATTTGCAAGATGTAGGACTAAAAAGTCCAAACCATGCAAGATGTGGGACTAAAAGCTTTAAATCATCATCTAATAAATACCACGGTGGCATAATAAGTGAGTGAGTTGGATAGGCTTATAAGGTGAGCTGTTATAGTTTCACCAATACTAAGTGAGTGATAGTGTTAGTGCGAAAAGAGGAGTTCATGCGCTCTCCTCCTGCGCCCGTCTCATTCGTTCGTCGCGTTTCGTGCATCAAGTTCAAGTTAGAGCTCGTTATTTGTTGAAATTATTAAGTGCCCACCATCTCTGAGATGTAAATCAATAAGCACGTGGGCATGCTTGACACATGCCCTGTGTTTTCACCGTGTGGCGCCTACCTTCTCTACATATACTCCAGCTCGTCCACACTCTTCCCGTCTCTCCACTGCGTAGTTCATTTTGTTGCGTTGCTTCCTAACTTATCCATCCAAGTGACCGCGTGCACGGCTGTCGGGAGAGCATGTCTCTGAAACCCCGTATGTTGAGATTCTGCACCAGGAGACAGTCTATAGATTTTTTGTGTAGCGTCTCGACGTGACTGCTCGCTTCCATCCGACTCCAACTGCGCCGACTCCAACACTTAAGTGTGTGGTTCGTCTACTTCAGCGTCACCACCATGGCCAGTATCGACACCAACGTTGTTGGGAAGATCTTTCGTCAGCAGGTATATGCCACTTCTCTCCGTCTGCAATCACATACGTCGATTGCCATTGTGTGTCGATCCGTCCATCACCGTAGTCGTCCTCACCGGCGAGGGAGTACGACATAGGTAATGGAGGGAAGTAGGGGATGCCAGCATCTCGCCGGGGTTTTCCTTTTCCTCCTCGTCGTCGACCAGCGCCCAGAATCGCCCAGTGATCTCCCCAACGGTCTCTCCTCTAAACGTGGAGCTCTCCGTCCCTCTACTTTGTGCGCCCAATCAAAGTGAATGCTACTCCACAGCTTCGGTGACTTAATTCACATAGATGCCTACCCTATGTTTTAGATCCAACATGTAAGATTGGCTCAAATTTGAAATAAAATGTGTTCGAAAAAATTGATAATAGTCCGGTGAATCACAAATCCCTCGTTTTATACATGTTGGTAAAGTTTCATTTCATTTGGACCAATATTTTACGAAAATAGATTCTACACCTTGAAATGATAAAATGCTATTTATTCACAAAAGTAACAGAAATAGGCTGCAATTTTCCCAGAAGCTAAAACGATGCATTTGTGTTTCATGATTCTTTTCATTTTTCCGAGCATTTTTACTTTGATTTTAAATTTGTGCAATTTTTATCCGTTGGATCTAAAATGGCGAACATATATGAGTGCATAGTCGCTTGGTGACAGGTGAACGAATCCAAGTTTCGTTGGTTCATTTGTGATTTCCTGCATCTTCTTCATGAGTTTAGATTGTCTTCTTGTTGTGTTGTGCAGCAGTAATCCTACACCTACGGACTGGCAGGTACGGACAAAGAGTTACGGGCGTAAGTGGGGTCGCGTAATTAGTCTGCACCCTCCCACTACCCCACTTGAATTTAACCGGTGGCCCACTTCCTGATTCCACACATCTACTCTCTCCGTTTCAATTTAATTGACTTGTTATCTACCACATGTGGATATATCTATTCATATAACATGTCTAGATACATCCACATTTAGTGAATAGCAGGTCAATTAAATTGAAACGGAGGAGTAATTCCGTAAGAATTGTCCATAAGGTTTGCCCGTAGATGTAGCATTACTCTGTGGCGCAGTGCCTCCCTGCCATGTCCAGCCCTTGGAGTCTCTAGCTTTTCTCAGCCGCTTCCATTCCGGTATGAAGATCAAGGGTTTATAGAGCACATTGATTGGGTGACCAACAAAAGTATGTTTAATCGCCATTTTATCTCGCACAAGCCAAAGCGCCCAGCACATGGCCGTAAAACACACCCAAAAAGCCACTGCTTTGCAATTGTAAGAGCACCTCCACCGGGGGCCTCCAAACGACTCTAAAGGCTCTTTGGAGGGTTGACACCAGAAACCGCCACCATCGATTTTGTGTCCGGCACCCCCAATCGGGCCTCCAAGTTTGGAGGTACTATTGGGAGTGTCGGACATTGACCGGACATGGCCCTAGACAGGTGCGCCCCATCCGTCATAGACGTAGGGCGCGAGGGGGTGCTGTAAATTGCGCCGTGCAGGAGGTCGTTCCGCCCGCGTTAATGGTGACGCGTTTCTGCAGGCGACGAAGCGACGGGACGGCGAGGCATCTACGACACGTCTCGCAATTACGCCGGCACCCAGGCTTCCCCGGCTTCCCAAGCGTCGGCGTGGCCGAATCGCTTCGCCGCCACATAACTCTGACGCGACGCGTGCTCACACACCCGCCGCTTCCCGTCCCTCTGTTTCCCGCCCCCTCCCCGTCTATATAACACTCCTCCGCCGTGTAGCCTCACCACACCACCACTCGCCGTGGTGTCACCGCCACGCCAAGCACCATGCCTCGCCTCCTCCAAACCACCTGGTCCACCCTCATCCAGGCAGCGCGCCGCGCTCACCCTCTGGGGCAGGAGCAGGAGCCGGAGCAGGCGCTCCAGCCTGTCGTCGACGAGGCACCCTTCGATTGGACGAACGTCGACGACATCGACGTGGAGGAGCAGGAGCCGAAGGATCCTTACCCTAGGCAGGAGCCGGCGCCAGAGCAGGAGCTGTCGCCGCCGCTGTGGCCCAACCAGGTGGTCGCCGTGAACTCCTTCGACACCTGGCACGCCGAGCAGGCGGCCAACCAGCTCAGGCTTGGCTACGAGGCGGTTGGCAACGCCGTCGAGGCCGCCATCCTGAAGGCCTCCATCGCGACCGCGGAGCGATACGTTCGCTTCCGCGCCTTCATGGCCGCCGAGCGCGCGGCGTACGAGGACCTCAGCGCCGTGGCCGCGGAGCGGGAGAATCCGGCCTCGATGGAGGCCGCCCAGCAGGCGGCTCACGAGGAGCTGAGCCGGATGCGCGAGGCAAGGCAGGCAGCAGCTGCGAGGGATGCCGAGCGCGAGAGGGCTGCCTGGGATGGCATGCGCCGGGCGGCGAGCGCGCTCCGGCAGGAGAGGCGTGCCCGCTCGCGCCTAGCCCAGGAGAGCCAGAAGGCCTCCATGGCAGGACAGGCGCCCCGCTACGACGACGAGGCAGGCCAGGCGACGGAGTTTAGATTAGGGTTTAGCTTAGGGTTTAGATTAGGATTTAAATTTCAATCGTTTAATTTAAATTTGAATCGTTTAAATTTGAATCGCTTAAATTTCATGCCGGTCGCAAGATGTTTGGATCATGGCCGGCACCTCGGACTGTTTGGGGGTGGGCCTTTGGGGGTGCCGTTGTGGGCGGCCTCCAAATGTTGCCCGAACACATGTCCGGCACCCCCAAAGGAGGCCCAATTGGGGGGGGGGGACACCGATTTAGAGGCCCCGGTGGAGATGCTCTAATATCGTGAAGACAAGTGGCAGGGAAATGTTTCCGACTTTTTGTGTTTGGTGGAAACTAGTGAATCCCCTAAACTGTAATGTCCTTGCATTTGATCCACTAAATAACTACTGAGTTTTGAATCTGTAACTTTTTAGGACCCGAAACAACATGCTTGAGATTCCGATGATTTGTGCAATTCGAAAATGCATCGTGTTTACTTTTGAATGTATGAAGATAGATATTATCAAAAGGACACGTGATTAATTTTTGCTATGCATGGATGCTTTATTTTTGTTCTCATATTGTTTGCATTGGCAGGACCGGTTCGGAGGTCATTATTTTTGTGTTCTTACTCGGAATTTTCACAAACAGGTTAAGAGATCAACATTTGATACTAATACATGATCAGTTCAAATGACCAAAAATTTCCACGACAATGACCGGACTTGAACAATGAAAGTTAACAAGGCGACATCAAAATATACTTGAGAAAATGATAGGTGGATTAGAGAGGGAGAAATGGAAGATAAAGAAACGTTCACAACACTGTCCACTCAATTCATTTGTAGCGCGTAGCAACCTCACACGGATGTTCAACAAGTAAAATTCATATGTTAATTACAGCAAAGAAAATATCTTTTTTTTAATTTAGCAAAGAAAATATCTTAATTACAAGGAAAGTCTCCACGCCTTGTTCTCTTTAGACTAATGAATCGTCGCCACATATTTTAAGGACGTGCCTACAGCTCAGCTGATGAAGAGCTAACCTATTTTTTTGTCAACTGATGTCACTGCCGCCACTCCCCAGTGTATTTTAACCAAATTCCTCCCTGAACCGGCTCTCAAGCTCCTCAGAGCTCAACTTGTATAGATTGACAACGTCAGGAGTATCCAAATGTCCGACCCCGGACAGTATCCCGTTGTATCCCTCCATCCGCTCCGCGAAATCCGGCTCCTTCATGAGCGCAACGAAGCCGCGTAGGAGCGCGGCCGGCCCAGCGGCCCTGTCGACGGCTGCGAGCGGAGGTTCCTCCCCGGCCAGTGTCCGCCACTCGGCAAGAAACCGGAGGTCGTACAGCTGGGGGAAGTGGGACCGGGAGTTCCTCACAAAGTTCAAGCGGTCGGAGACGTTACGGACAACGCCGGGCTGGAAGAAGCAGTTGAGCAGGTGACAAACGTCCTCGGCCCCGTCGCAGGTCACCCACGTGACGGCGGTGTTGTAGACGGCTTTGCCGGCCAGGAGAGCCGTCCCGATGTGGTCGCGGTCGATCCGGCGGCGGGCAGGAGGCTCCACGCCCAGCTCGAGCAGGAGGCGGTCGTCAACGGGGAGCGGCGCCCCCACGTGGAACCTCCATACGCGTCCCAGGGCGACGCTTCCTTGGCGGTCGAGGAGTGCCAGGGCGAGCTGGAAGAAGCGCACGCCGCGGGTCCTTTCATGGAGGAACCAGCACCTGTAGTCGAGATCGCGTGGGGCGGACACGACGTGGTGGACACCTTCTCGGAAGACGAGGTGGCCCGTCTCGCGGAGAGGGCGGACGGGGAGGTCTTCGTAGGTGGCCACCACCGCGATCGGGAAGTCGGCGAAGAGGCCCGAGATGCGTGCCAGCTCCTCCTCCTCGTTGTCGGCCCAGACGTCGACGACACGCGCCTGCTCCAACGGCTGCGACATGTTAGCTATAGGATCAGTACCTGCAGGAGAATCCTTACTGCGTTGGGTTTGGGTGGGTAGGGGAGACTTGCGGTCAGATCTTATAACGAACCCTACCGCAAGGCAGGGCATAGCCTGCTGATCATATTGGGGATCGGAAACAATCCTTGTTTGGTTCGAAACCGGCCGAACCATCAGCCCGCACCGTATCTTAGTGGTTTTTGCCGGGTTAACCGGTTTACAGTTTGAAACGGCCATAGAAAAACCTCATGTTGGGTTGACACGGATTGGAACCAAGCAAAACCATGGAGCTCGTCATCAGTTGCAAGGCAACTCCCGCAGCCGCTAGGGCGCTGTGGAGGGCGGAGGCAGGCCGCCGAGGTGAGGGCATGGTCCGGAGCCGAGGCTGTGGCGAACATGGACGGAACTAGCGCCGATGGGTTGTTGAAGGTTGGGGACGCGATGGAAGCTTAAGGGCAGACCGGCAGAGAAGAGACGAGTGCCTCCCGGCTCGGCGTCGTATCCGCCACGCCGAAAAGGAGACTTCTTTCACTCCATCCTCTCAGCGCGCATCCAATTCCCGAAAGCAGTTTCTCACGCCACAGGTCCGTGTCCCCCCTTCTTGACCTCCTCTAGTCATCCCTGTAATCTTGCAATTCACTAGCGGTACTTGTAATCCACCATCTTGCAGTTCACTACGGTGCTCTCCATCTTGTGGCGCACATCCGGGTGAGGACGTACAGAACAGATTGTTTTGTCCGGGTCCCAGGGGAAATTCGTGTCGTCTCCAAGCAGTGGACGCAGGTTTACAAGATCAGTGATTTGATCCGGAGGACACTAGATGCGCCATGTCTGGCTTGCGTGGTCTCAAACTTCCACAGATAAACATATGGGCTGGAACTTTATTTGCGCCTTCAGATTTATCTTAAATTAGTTAAGAACAAGTGCATGGGATAACCTGTTAGATAGTAATACTAATGTTACAAATTAAAACTATGCAGTTATTTTGGTGTGGAGTAAAATTTTCACTACCGATCATTGTACTATATCCTGAATTAGTGTTATTTGAAAGAAAAATATTTGATTCAATACTTGCTTACGTACTGTGACGTAAGACACGTGTTTGTTTACTACGTACTAAGCAAGATATTTGATTTAATACAGTGTGTGTTATATTGTGACTTAAGAGACAAGTGTTTGTGCACTTCTGGGCATTTATAACTGAATTCAGAGCTTCTGTTTGCTGCACATTAATTTGGTGTAGGCGCGCATCTATTTCTCAAGTCTGACTTCTGATCAGGACGCAGAACTCGGTTAATATTCTCAGCACTAGGAATTGGAATCAGTCTAAATTAGGATCATGTTTTCAGATCTGCTGTTTTTACTGCACTCGGTATTGGCGAAATAAAAATGCACTAGTGTCTTTTCGGTTTCTTAAACTGACCAATAGTAGTATATCACTAGTTACTTTTCTTGTAGTTGTATGCAATGGCTCCACATGTATTTCAGCTTTGCATTCACCTCATTGTGTGTCTAAATTCATATTATTATTCGCATGCCGTAAAAACTGTTATGCAAGTTGAAAATTCACAACTTCAACCCAGCAAACTTCAGCGCTCACCATTTGGCCAGAATTTATATGATGCATGTAATGCTGGCTTCTGCTGGTTGTGATGATCAATTCAGTAGTATTCCGGTACTATATTACAGTACTTGACACAAGTAGGCTTCTGAGCTTGAGGGCACTCACTGTAAACATAACTGCATTTGTTTTGTCCTGATACGTTGGCTCTGAAATTTCCTTAAGTATGTTATTATAAAGGATGTTTTAAGTAATTCATCTTTGCTTGAAAAAAGATAGATAGCTGCAAATTTCTAGTTCCCTTTGTGTTATTGCCAATTTGTTAAATTAGCTTGTTCTTGACAATTAGCATATTCTCTTGCTTCCACGAAGAAGGAAATAACTCTGTTTTGATTATTAAGTTTCTGTTGTTTGATGATTCCATGAACCGGTGACTAGATACCTTGTTTGATATCATGATTTTTGCACTTTCCACTGGTAATCATATATCAACTTCGTGTAAGTGTATGAACTTTTCAGGTTTGGAGGCTCTGCAGAACCTTCGAAGCGCGCCGAAAGAAATGCGTCGACGTGGGATTCAAACCCACGAACTTGCTGCAGCATTTTCTTTTTTTGAGATGTGAACTTGGTACAGCTTGACATCAAAGGAAATGTAGTTGTTGACAATGGAGTTTCTGTAGTTTCGTTCCATAAGCCTTTTGTAAGTGTTATTGGTTCAGATTGGGCTGGGCTTTTCCTCGGGTTATGCTGAACTTTCTAGGTCTAGTTTTTCTTTTCGAGATGAACCTTGTTATTGAACCATCTAGAATTTCAGCGGAAGAGGAATAGGTTTGTTGACCATTTCTATGTGAAAATGTCCCCTTTCTTCATTAGTTTTGGGGCATTTCATACATGAGCATTTCGGGGATATGCTGGATTTCACTTTACTCTCGAATTGATAAAGTTGTTTTCTTCTTGTGTTAAAATGAAGAAATATTTATCTATAGTAGAAACCCGAGGACATTTCTGGGCACTGAATGTGTGAATGAGCACGTCACTATCTCATCTCCCATTGAGACTGAAAGTGTATGTGCAGGGGAGGACCCGTAGCTCCGAAGGAAATTTACTCTGTCTCAGTTTGGCGTACAGTAGTAAAAGACCCAAATTCAGTGGTCATGCTGTGCTGTGCAAGTGAAATGAGGGAGAGGGACAAGGAGCTCACCATAGCTAGGTAGGTTTGGTGGGCCGCCGACCGCGTAGATCTGCTGAGGAATAGCTAGCACGATGTGGTGGCCGTGAATCTGTTGGTGAGGGAGGACGGGATGGTGGCCGGCCGTCGCCCGAGGTTGCTGAGGGGGAGCCTGTGGGCGTCGCCGACCGGGAGGAGGCGCTCGGAGAGGGCGGCTGGTTGTGTATTCCGGCGGTGATGGTCGGATTAGTACTCCCCTCTCCCTGTGACAGAGAATCAGCTACAGCCCCTAAAAAGGACTATATTGATATTACAGCAGGGTACGTACATAATTATCCCCATAATTACACGGCTCTCGACAGTAGAGCAGTGAAGATAGTAAGCGACTAGCTGCACAACGAGCTACATCTACGGACAAACCTTATGGACAATTCTTACGGAGTTAGAGCATCTCTAACATTAGAGCCCTTAAAATGGAAACCTCAAACACAGTTTACGGTTTGCGTTATTTGGCAATTCTACTCGCAACTAGGAGGGGCGCATAGCAGAAACCGCAAACGAAACTGCATTTTTTGCAATTTTGGCGGGAACACGAGTTCATTGCAGACACCAGTTCATTGCAGACACTAGATCATCATCGATTCATACCTAATTTACATAAAAACTACATCAAACCAAAAGCTACACTACACTACTCGTCGCCGCGCAACCCACTGTCCAAAATTAGGCTCACCGGAGCCTCTGTTGCAGCGGCGACGAGGTCGAGGCGGAGGCGGTGGAGCTTCACTCCTCGTCGGAGTCCGTCACGAGGTCGATGGTGGGCGGGAGGGTGCTGATGACGAGCGCCGTCTGCAGGAGATGCTTGTTGATCTCCGCGTTCAGCTTCGCCGTCGCGGCCTTCTCCTACGCATCGACCTCCGACCACTGCAGCGCCGCGGCCATCGTCGCCTCCATATGCTCGTCGGAGGAGAAATCCTCCGGCCTGAGCGAGATGCCGGACTGTTGGGGCTCGTAGCCCTTCGGCGGCGGAAGAGCGGGCGGCCGGTGGAGCTGCTCGCGCCACGGCTGGAGCCCTCGCCGCCGTTGCGCTGCCGCGCGCGTCGGCGGAGCTCCTCCTTGTGCTACCGCCGGATGCGGTCGAAGATGGGGACGGCCTGGTACCGCACCCGCGGCGGCACCGGCATGTCGTAGTTCGTCCACTGGTGCGCTTACCGCTTCCGCGCGCCGTCGCTGCGCACCAGCTTGGTCCTGTGCTCGTCGGAGTAGTCGCCTCCGAAAAGCCCGTCGCCCGGCAGCAGCGACGAGTTCTCGCGCTTGGGGGCCATCCTAGCGCGGCGGAGGTGCTGGATCTACGGTGGGGGAGGGTGTATTTCTCGTCGGAGGCGGCGGGGGCGGCGGTGGGGATTGAGGGTTTCGCCCCGTGAATCTAGGTTGGCACGACATAAATAGCGGCCGCGCGGGGATTTCTACGGGCGCCCTTATCCAGTTTACGGGGCGGGCGAACTTTACGGCTCTGCTATGGCCCAAAACACGGCCTCGGCCCGTAAAGTCGCCGGAGTTTTACGGGTTTCGCCCTTTTAAGGGCTCTGTTATAGATGCTCTTAGATGGGTGGAATCAGGGAGTGGGGCCGCCGGTTAAATTCCAGTGGGGTCGTGGGAAGGTGCATACTAATTACGCGACGAAACGTACGCCCGTAACTCTCTGTCCGTAACCTGCCAGTCTGTAGGTGTAGGATTACTAGATTCCACCCATCTAATTCCGTAAGAATTGTCCGTAAAGTTTGTCCGTAGATGTAGCATTACTCCATGTGGCCGCACCACACCTAGTGTGGGCCGGTCGCATGGCCCCACCCTCCAGGGCCGGCCGAACCAATCCCCTCCTCTCCTTCCTTGTTTAATTTGGAGATTAAAAGGAGTCAGAATTGAATAAGGAAAGGAATGAAGGAAATAGGCAAAAAGATAAAAGGGAAGTGAGGGGGTGACTCCCCATCCCGACTTGAGCAAGGGGTCGGTCGACCCTTCTAGGGCCGGCGCACCACCCCCTCTCCCCCTTTATATACTCCCCCTCCCCACAAGGCCAAGAGATCCAACACAACACACTTGCACAAGTTCCTCTCTCTAGATATTGTGCAATTAGACGATGCTCTAATTATGGTGGCGCTCTAATTAGACATTGATCTAATCTCTCTCTTGTAGATCTCATGTGTTGATAATTGTATCTCTCTAGTCTCATATAGGTCTAATATAGTTGATTACTACCACCTAAACTACGCCAAAAGGTTGTCTCTCTTCGTCAGTGCTAGTAGCTATATGCGGCGAACATGCTTGGCGGGTTGACACGGTGTACGTGTGGATACTGTTAGAGCGGGGATGCGCAAGTAGTTCCTCGACGATGGACTGGTAACAATCCCACCTCCCGGCGGGGACCTGAGATTTTTTTATCAGACTTCACCAACGCCTACTTCCACAAACATAAGATTTTTGTTTATAAGTATCTAGATCTAGCTTAATGAGGTACAACATATCTTTACAGAATAGATCTTGGCGGCAAAGTTACGGAAATTTTTAAAGTTTTACCCGCAACCCAATATACACTAGTACAAAACATCACATGATAGGCGGGACCTAGAGCCGGTCGAACCAAATCAAAATTTCATCCGCTTGGGACCTATCTCCTCAAGCGGTTCTATTGATTGGCGTCTCTAATATTATCTGAGATATCTAATTTTGCTCGCCGTTTCCCATAGAAAATATTAGAGACAGCTAGAAAACTTCACCGTCTGTACAAAAACATTAGAGACGGATGGGCAATGTTGCCGTCTGAGAAATAGCTCTCGCGCGGAGAGTGAAAGAAAGTTTTGACTAAAAACTGAGTGCGCTCCAAAACATGGACAAAATCATGAACAAAGAAATTGGAATTAAAATGACGTGGGCCTACCTTTCGGGTGCCCCACTATGAAGATACCTGGTGCACGCCAAGCCTCAAGATCAACCACTGCAGGCCCGTGAAGGGCCCAGGAAGGACAACGTACGTCCCAAGGAAGTCGAAGATTAGGTCGGTAGAAACTTACCAAATCTTGTAAACCTAACCGACACCGATCTCCTGAGACCTAGCCTCCATATAAGTGCTAGGAGAGACCTCTGTCGAGGGTACGTCCATACTAGCCACCAAAACCCTAGCGAGATTGCCATCTCACCGGGATCGCCATTGTAACCTTCGACTCATCAATACAGATCAGACAAACAGGAAGTAGGGTGTTATCCTCTGGGAGCCTGAACCTGGGTAAATCGCCTTGCTTGTCAGCCGTGGTAACTACCAGCACTCACCATCTTCTCCCCTTCAATCAACCCGGGTACTCGACCCTGGGATCTGCCGAGGTGACCCCTCGACATTTGGCGCCGTCTATGGGAAAGACGAGTGTTGGAAGCATGGTTGCACCGGCTCTGTCAGCAATGAAGATCGACGCCCCGACCGTCGAGAAACCGATCTGCTTCGGCTCCTTCACCTACAATCCGCACCCGCCGGGCCAGCGCTCGGTGTACGCCGATCTCTATGGAGGTATGTGCTTGACCTCTGGTAACATGCAACTTCATGTGAACAAGTGGGGAGTCTTTCGACCCTCTACCCTCGCGCCTGTGACGGCTGCGGGACTCGCGTCTTCGTCGACTATGGAGATCGCATCTGCTACACCTACATCGACCGCGTCTTCGTCGACTACGGAGATCGCATCTGCTACACCTACATCGACCGCGTCTCCATCAACTACGGAGATCGCACCTGCTACACCTACATCGACCGCGTCTCCGTCGACTGCGGAGGTCGCATCTGCTACACTGACATCGACCACGGAGATCGCACCCATTTCGACTCCGCCCGCCACACCTCCAACGACTCTGGAGATGGCGAAAATCGGCGACTCTTCGCCTGACGAGTTCTGCAACGACTGCAGTGTATTTCACATCGCCTCCATCTTCGGCTCAGAGGACAACTCCGACAACAGCGACCCGCAGTCGACCGCCCAGTCGCGCCCGACGCAAGTCTACATGATCGAAACCGTGACTCCGAACAACAACCGCCGAGAGGAGCCCCCGGCGTATCCAATGGAGGTGACCATGCCAGACGGAGTGACGAAGCACATCATCACCCGAGAGATGGGAATCAGGGCCCTGAAGCACATGGACGAGTACACAATGCCCCCCGAAGATGCGACCAAGGAGGACGTGATGGCATACCGGTACCTAATATGGAAAGACACCGAGCGACTCCGCGCAGAAAAAACTGAGTTAGCTCGGCGCAAGGAAGCCGCCGACAACTCGAGTGCTCGTCGCGCAGCTTACTCCTTCGCCTCCTCTGAAACCGCGGTCTCGCAAGGAGCAAGGCGCCACAGAACACGCCTGAACCGGATGACAGACGCAGACAGGGCAGGGTTCACCCGCAATCTCGAGTCATCTTATGTGACAGAGGACGAAGAAGGGATTCCGGTCCCAAAAACAACCTCTGCAGCCCTAATGTCGATAGGCACATACCTGCAGCTAACCCAACCTCCGGATGGTGACCCGCGCGCTAACATACACAAGCAGCAGATCAGAGCACTCAAGCTGGCGGAAGACGCTCTAATCAAGAAAGGTGCAGCCGATAAACCACCAGAAGACCAAGGTCGACGCGACCGCGAGCGTGCCGTGCACGCAGAGCGACCCATACGACACCTTCAACAAGGAGAAGATGCACGCAACGTGATCACGCAGCGGCAGCTTGACCGCAACCGCGCCAAACGAGCAAGCAACACCCAAGACCTAGAAGCCTACTCTAGCGGCGACAACGAGCCGTGCGGCGCCTCTTGCTTCACCCTCGGCATCCGCGATACAAGGATGCCAAAAGGCTTCAAGATCATAGCCGAGGCAGCCAAGTTCGACGGGACGACGGACCCGAGGCTCTGGCTCGAGGACTACCTCATCGCCTGCAACTGTCAAGGAGGCAACAAGACTACGGCGATGCAGTATCTTCAGTTGATGCTCACTAGATCTGCAAGCGGGTGGCTCCAAAACATGCCCAAGAACTCCTTCAACTCGTGGGAGCAGTTTGAAGAAGCCTTCATCATGAACTTCCTTGGAACATACTCACGGCCGGGCACGTTCACAGAGCTGCAAGACTGTAAGCAAGGAAAAGAGGGACCCTGTTGCGTAACAGCATCAGAGTCGTCTCAGAAGACAGGGCGATGGACGCCTTTCAGTGCGGCATGTGGCGTCAAGACCTCAGGGAGGCGTTCGGTCGACTCCAGCCAACTTCCATGGTCGAAGTCATGAAGATAGCAAATCAATGGGCAGATGGAGAAGACTCTATATGAGATGACCGTCCTTACTCGTTAAAAGAAGAAGGTGGCCCAAGCAACTGGAGAGACGACCGCCGCAAGAAGAAACCCCGTTATGATGGAAGAGAAAAAATCGAACTAGTAGCGGCTGGGTTCAGTAACCCCGTGAGGATGGCAGTTGCGACAGCGGTCGCCAGTACAGCCAAGGCCAGTACGGTCGAAGTCAAGACAACTATCGCAATGATGGAATGCAGAAACGCGAGTGGAAACGCCGCAACCTCACCCCTGATGAGGAACTCGAGCAGCCATTGCAGACATCACATGTTCAAGAACCCGGAGACAGGAAAGTGGGGTGCCAACCACCTGCTGAGGGACTGTAGAAAAGCGCTCAAGATATCCGAGGCCATCAAGAAGAAGGTCCAACCACCGGCACCCGCGGCGCAGCCTGCCGGACAGCTGGCTCTCCAGGCTCCACCCGCAGCCGCTCAACCACCGGCACACGCAGCAACAACGTATGTACAGCCGCAACCCCGGGAGGAAGAGCCTTGAGTGACGGAAGACCAATATCCAGCTGTACGCGGACAGTTGAACATGATACAGAAGGGACGCCCATCGAACCGGTGCCAAAAGCTGATCAGTCGGCAAGTTTACCAAGCTGTCACCTGTCCACCAGCAGTACCAGAGTACCTGAGAGGATCCGAGACCAGCATCACTTCGTGGGCTTCGATTAATCTTTGGGCTTCTTTGATCATCACGTGCACCAGGTACCCTTATGCTGGGGTACCCGCAGAGTATAACCTTGTCACGCCCCCTCGACGGCGCGGCTGGCGCGGTGCAGGACGCGCTCAGCGCTGCCGTTGGAGACGAAAAGGAGGTCGAACCGGTGGCCCGCGATGGTACCCTGCGTCGCGGCGCTGACGACGTCGATGCGGAAGCCCTTGGATGCCTCGTGGTGCGCAAACAGCGAGACGGAGGCGACGAGGATGACCGCGAGGTAGCGGGCGGCGATGCTGCGTGCCGAAGGGGAGGAGGACGTGGTTGCGGAGCGTGACACGTCGACGTCGGCCGAGTGGTCGACGGTGATGCTGGAGGAGAACGCGGCGGTGGAGACCAGGAGGAGCAGCGGGGCTTCCATCGCTGGCCGGCCGGTGACAGGTCAGCTGGAGCTAGATAAGCTTGCGTTGGCGAAGCTTACTTGTAAGCAATCGAGAGGGTTGAGGAGATGAGTGACAATAATGCGAGCTTCCTTCGCGCGCTATTTGAAGCCAGATTCTAAACGTCCAAACGGAGCGGCGTAATGATTTGATGTGACTGGATTCTGCGTCAGGTTCGTCTCGGCTCTGCCTGACAGATTTTTCTTGGTGTGCATCCAGCAGCAGATCGATGTCAGAAATTCAGAATCGGTCGGCGTCGATCTCTCCGATTCGTGCCAGAAATGTTTTTTTTGAAACGGGGCAAAAGTTTTGCCTTTTATAATGATATAGGAGGAGCAAGCATAACACGGCTAGAGCCAAAGTAAAAACATGAAAGTAAGCTACTGATACAATCAACCAACTCCGTCAATTCTCTCGGAGAGAAAGATCGTCATGTCTTCTCTCTAGGCAACAATCTCGGCGAGAGACTTATCTCCCGCAAGGATCTAGTCCTTGCCCTCATCTTTGATCTTCTGGATGAGAGTTGAAGGCAACGAAAAAGTGTTGTTGAAAACTCTAGCGTTTCTTTCCTTTCACAGTTCCCATGCGATCAGCGTAACTGTCGACTTGAGCTCCTTAGGATGTGTCATGGGAGACTTGATAGCCGCTTGTCAATAATCAAGAAATGTTGGTTACCACATATCATGGGCAAATAATTTTACATTGTGTTAGCTAGGGATGACAAGTCGTTCGAGTATCCAGGGACCTCTGCACGGCTTCGGCACCACAAGAAACTAGCGGCCATTCCGTGGTGCACGAGCTCAGCCACAAGCCTGCCGTGTCGAGTGACCGTGACCACCATCTCCTTGGTCCTCGGCCAGCGTCTAGGTAGAACGCTTGGCTCATGCTCGCACTACACCCTCAAACAAAGCATTCATGCATTATGGGCATAAGCATGATTGCCACAAAATGTTTTCTTCAACCGTGCTCAAACAAAGCTTTGCAGTATATATATCCAGCTAGCATGATTGCATTGGCATCAATTTCGTTTTTTCTGGCAGCCGCCCTGTACTCGTGAGTTTGAGTACACTTTCCAAGTGCCAATATTCCGCACTAAGGGCTCATCTGGTTGCAGGGGAGAAAAACACAGGAAAATTAATCCCGGCCGAAAATCTAAAGAATCACGTGTAAAACTCTGGGACTGTTTCCGACCTCCGGATTAGGGAAAAATACTACTAAGGAAAAAGCTAGAATCCCTCCAGGATTGCGGTTACCAAATGAGCCCTTAATAAAAGGTAGTTCGGTTGCCATTATTTCAGGCCGGAATGGTGGAATTCAATTGGAGATTCCGTACCCAGCCTGTTTCCACAACTCCGCACAGCTGCTTGTGCGATTCCACTTTATACGTATCATCAGGGCTGGGCCCATAGTGGTTCCAACTGGTGCCGTCCGCACAGGGCCCATAAAAGTTTGGGGCCCCAAATTTTATATAGTCTTCTATGTATACCAGTTGGGCTGGATGGCTATTTCTGCCTGCCTGGGCGCTGGTTCGCGCGAGTCTACTGGGCTCCTGCCTCCTGGACTTCTCGCGTGGCTCCCGACTCGCATGATTCCTTGGCTAAATTCTCTTCGCTCGCAATTCCTCATTGACCAACTGTCTCCTGACCTGCACGCGGCACGACAACCACGAACAAACAGAAGAGTTACCGAACAAATTAATTGATCACATCCAGACCCATGCATAAAAGGGAACGTGGGAACTAGGAATCCCTTTGGTGTACCCACATCAACTCCTCCACTTAGTGTGTTTTAATGTACACAAATATATTTCGATTTAAAATAAAATATACATGAACAATATGCGCGTCGACGAGTAGGTTTCATTCCCGTATTTGGTTTCAAGTTTCGTCGATTGTATCTTCTCAATTTTGAGCCGAATTTTGGAATAATTTTAGACAAATTTTGTCAAATTCGTCGCAATCGGTTGACCGTTTGAAATATCTTTGGACATGAAGGTTCATCTCAATGTTTCGAACAAATTTTGTGTTGCGTACATTTTCTGTTTCGGTGGTCATATACAATAAATTGGTCATATACAATAAATTGACTGTCTATTATAGAATTCCTTATTGATTCAAAAAATTCTCAAGAGAGGCCCTGTTTTAGAGTTTCGCACAGGGCCCCGAATTTTGCCGGCCCGGCCCTGCGTATCATGACGCCATGTTTTTGTCACAATGACCTGTGATGTTGTATAAGAATACGTATATCTCTACTTGTGAACTCCAAAAAAAGCGGCTCGCCCAGCGGGCACATCTGCGTGGCGCCGCTCGGGCGCTCGGCGGATGCTCGACGCAAGGTTCGTCGGTGCATAAGGTGGTCGTCTCATCAGTCATCACCAACGGTTCTCGCCAGCACCAACCTCGTCGTCAGATGGAGCTGGTCATGGGCGGCGACGCCATATTTCAAGAAGCGCCGGCGGACCGTGGAAACTCGAGCTTCGCGTCCGTGTAGCACATGATGCCGAAGTGCCACCTGGTCTGGACTCAAGCAGCCGCTCGATGGAGATCTTTCTTACTTGAACTCGTCCAACCTACGGCTCTCATTTCCCCCCGCACCTTCTCTCTCCTCCCCCTCCTTTCCCCTTGAGAGTCGTCTCCAGGTCGCCCGCTTCTCCCCCTTTCTTCCCCGGCGCCGGCCGGCGAGGATGGGCGGGACGAAGCCGGCGTGTGTACAGCCGTAGTATTAGGTCGCGTGGCTATATGCCGTGTTTGGGCTTTATGCCCGTAGGTGGAGGCGGCGCCAAGGATCTGTGCAGCCAGATCTGTGGCGGTGTAGGGGTGCTCCTCGTCGTCTTTCTGCTCGGGGCGGGCGGGATTCGACGGCGGCGCTCAACGTCTCGCTTAATAAGGCTTCTTCTGGTGTTCGTCAACTCCTGCAGCCACCAGATCTGCTCCGTCTTGCTGGCCGGCCGTGGCGGCGGGGGGCGACGGCGCAAAGATGGTTGGTGGCAGTGTGGTTGGGTGCTGTGAAGCTTGTTTCACCGGCCTTTGGGTCGTGTGGTTTTGCAGGTACACGATCTCTCGATCTGTGAAGTTTTTACCTCCGGGTGGACGGCAAATCGGCGCTGCTGTCTTCCCTCTGTGGGGTGGTGTGTCCTCCGGCTCGTCGGCGTGCTGCTGCTTCCTCCGGTGGTGGTTCGAGCTTTGTGAGGTGCTGTGCCAGGAGGAGCTCCAGTTCTTCCTCCTTCCCCGTTGAAGGAGACGAGCTCGATTCAGCGGCATACTGTTCTTCTTCCCCGTCGTCGTGTGGGCACGCAGAGGCCGAGATCGGCGACTTTCCATCCGTGTTGATGTTGCCTCATGATCCAAGGTCATCGCCGGCTCCAGGTGGGAGCGGCGGAGGAGCTGTGGCGGCGCGTCTCCGGTCCGCGTCGGTGGTGGTAGAGGAGTGGTTTCCTAGGGACCCAGTTATAATTTCATTTTCTTTTGGGTGCGTTTCTGAGTTGGGTTAATGTACCTGGAGTTTTCGCAAAAAAAAAAAAAAAAGAACTCGTCCAACCTGACGTTGATGGTGGCGCACGAGCAGCAGTACGCACAGCTAGTATCAGCTCGCCAACAGCGCCCAGTCTCTCCGTGGACCTCGCCGACATCTGCGGCTTCCCAAGGACCTGGCTGGTCCGGCGGCCGGAGGCGCGCGTGCGACTGCCCACGGACCTCTCTGGCCGTGCGCGGGTCCCGTGGACCTCACAAGACGCGCGCGGATCCCATGGACCTCGCCGGCCGCCAGCTGGTCCCCATGGATCTCGCCGGATGTGATGGACGTGGACAGAGATGAGGAGCGGAGGGGGGAAATTTTCTTCGGGCGCCAAGCCGCCAAGGTCATGGATCGGAGCACGCGTCGTTCAGGTCCACGAGGCAGCCGATGGCCACGCACTTGGGCCCGCCCGTGGAATTGGCCGCGGCGGCGGCAACAGCACCCGCACCCTGCGGAACGACGAGCATGGTGAGGTTGCCGTGGACGAGGCTGACGTTGAAGAAGTCCATGCCGCCAGAACCATCGAGCGTGAACTCGACCAGTGAGGCCGGCGGCGCCCGTGCCGCAGTTGCCGGTGGCGTCCTCCGCGCAGCGCGTGCGCGCGAGCCTCGAAACGGCGTTGCGGTGGTAGCGGACGTGCCGTGGGTGTCCGTGATTTTCTCTTACCTGCGGTGTGCAGTTAACGATAATAAGTGGGATGGGCTGGCGGCGCCGTGTAGAGCCCGTGTCCACTTACAGGCTAATCTCGCTCCATGTTTCTTGGCGTCGAACGAGGGCCAGATTTGGCTGTTGTTTAGCAGGGCCAGACTTGGTTGTACTAGTAGTTTTCGTGGTCGACCACGATTTGGCCAATAGCGAGGTCAGTCCCGATATGCCATAAATAGAAAGAAAACGATTCGAAAAGGGAAAGAATTCCCACGCCCACAACGCAGGACGCGAGGCCCATGTGCCTTTTTAGCGGGAAGCCCGCGAACCCACAAATGGCCAGGCGCCCACGCCCCCAGAATTCACGCGAGTGTTTCTTCCTCCCCTCGCTATGCCATAGCCGCCTCTGCAGGAACCCTAGCTCGTCCCCAAGAAATCCAAAGTGTTACATCCCTGCAAAAATAGAAGCATCACCTGAAAGAAATCCCCTCTGTCCTCCCTCCGCCCCTCCTTCCCAGGTTTCAACAAAGCAAGAAGCCAACAAAAAGCAGCATAGATCAAACATTTACATCCCGTCACAGATCTCTTCAGAAGAACACACAGACCCTACGAAATTGCATCTCCAGCAGGAAGTAAAAGTTCCAGGGTAGGGGTCTAGAAAAGGGTTTCATCGGTTTTTTCAGCAGGGAGTGAAAAAAGTTCCAGGAAGTGAAAAGTTCAGCAAGTAGAAGATTCGAAGAACACATATGTAAGTTTTCCAACTCGAAACTAACTCTCTGCCCCATCAGCTCCTTCCACCCCCAGAATCAGCCAGAAAAGTAGATGATCCCAATTTACATTCCTGTTAAAAAAGATGTAGACACAATTTCTCTTGTCAGAAACCTCTGAAACTTCTGGCCAATAACTTTGCAATGTAAGAAACTGAGGTAGCATCCTGAGTAATTATCTTGCGAACTAGATGTAAGAAGGTACAAGTTAGTAAAGTGTTTGAGCATATAATGGTCATAAACATATCTCTTAAGCTGACAAAAAATAATTGTGTGGTGTAAGAAATCGTGTCAACATAAGGACCTGATCATGCTATTGTAAGTTTATATGATCCATATACTTTTCTCAATTGAAAGTATAGTTTAGATGCTCCAGATGCTATCATGCTACTGTAAGTTTTAGATTATCCCTCTTTTACTGTAAGTTAGATGATCCATATGCTATCATGCTACTGCAAGTTGGCATGTACCAATGGTGTTGTAATTTAATTACCTTCAGTGGAGAAAACCCTGATCGGACAACAAAAAAAACCTAAGGTTTTTACACCAGTTTGTCACTTTCATATACCAGGATTTTTTGTCATGCTCTAAATTTACAATAGTAGCACAGTATGTAGGAGCGAATAATGTTGAAATTTATCATGCTTCAAAATGTAACTACATAATTTTTAGTAGTTATTCACATCTGCCATGTCTCTGAAAAACTTACAGTAGATGTAAACCATATACCCATGTGTTTAATAACCGCAATTAAGTATGTGCATGTAAGACAAGGGAAGTATCCTAAGCTTGGTACATGCCAGTAAGAAACCACATATATAGTAAGAAACCACCAATTTGGATATCCCTAGACATTAATTGTTGCAGCAATTACATGTCTTACATTAAACAGTTTTATTTGGATCCAAATTTGAACACAAGTAAAATTTGTAGCTCCAGATTAGATGGCACAGGTGTCAATGGAGGCCCAGCAGGAGCGTCGAACTCGACAGTTAAAGATCCCCTATGGCAAGCTTCCACAGGAAGGCCATGCCAAAAAAGGCTAAAAGGCGCTCTGCATCTACAACCATCACGACAAACTACTTGCAGTATTTGTGGTTCTGTGGATCAAGATGCAAGGAATTGCCGTGTGAGGTTGGCAAACCCAGAGAGAGATCCCTTGCTAGCCCTATTCCGGTGATTTTCTGGGAAGTTGTTTTTTACATGGGTTTGTGGCAAAACCATGAGTGCTGAATGAATGTAAATCTTCTGGTTTGAAACATTAGCATGATTGTTATGAATGTAAGCTCATGGTTTGAAAAAGATTCTCAATGTATAACTTCTGATCTAAAGCTTTTGATCCATCCAAGAAAACATTAACATGGTTGTTATGAAATGTAAACTTTTGGTTTGAAACTATTTGAAGTGTGTTCACCTTTTTCATGATGTTCATGTGTGGATCTTCCATTCTGCCTTGTTCTAATGTCATCTGAGCCATTTGTCAGTAAAGAGCTTCCTGATATTTCGCATGTCACTTGGTGCATAGACAGCCATCCTCCTGTTGTGCCAAGGCTCTAGAGATTTTAGCATGAAAAAACCCGCAGTCGAACCTAGATACACACAGATCGTTGTGTGAAAACTAGTTAGGACCAACTAGGACATTTGTGATGTAAAGAAGATAGAAAAAGTACATTTGGAAGAAGCCGCTTACCCATTTGTCTGTTTAGGCAATGGAATAACCACCATTGGGAGTTCTGAGATGTCGATATTTGTTTGGACGTACTCTTTTGACCACATTACTTTGATGGCTGCAACCAACAGATGCCATGCATCCATCATAACTGATTCTCCATTCTTGGTGGTGATTGAATCCATAACCTCAAAAGTCTCAGCTTTGATGTTAAGGTTGACTAGAAAGTAATGGCCAGATGAGTTTTCTCCGCATCCTACGAAGCTTTGTAGACTGGGGAAGCAAATCTGTTTTTGAAAAAATATGGAGGTTGTAAGAAAATAAAATAAGAAGTAACAGCAGTGCCTAAAAAACACGGAAGTACAATAGTGTTTGAGCCTTTTGTTTTGTACGAGTTGGTGTAGGTACTTACTATTTCTTTGTGGTCAAGTCTGTTGGTGTTGGTACTTACTATTTCTTTGTGGTCAAGCCTGTTGGTGTTGGTGCATTCCGAAGTAAAGGAGAGAAGAAAGAACCAGCCACTTACATTTGAATTTCCTAGCTGATCGTGACGCTCTCGTTGTTCATAATAAGTGTGATGCATTCCGAGGATGCAGTGTAAGTTTGCGGTGGACCGACTATTACTGGGGGGATACTAAAAGTTACATTGCAAATAGTGCACTGTGAGAGGACATAAAAACCGAATAAAAAATAACAGTAGGGTGATATGTGTGAATAGAATCAGATACCATAACATGAGTCAAAACACTGTTATGTGCTACGAAAATTACATCACACGAAAGTATTTTTTGAACTCACGACTTGCAAAAAATATTATATTAAACATCTGACGAATTACATGACCAGGTAGCGCAAAATCATATACCAGGGGAATCTACAACCATCTAGCATCATATAGCATTCATATACCAGGGAAATAAAACACATCTGGAAGCCATAAAAACCAAAACCTTCCATCTAGCATTTAGGCTGTTAAATTACATCAGAGCTGGGGTGGTTGTGTCAGTAGCTGGATTCGTTTTACTCCTGTGCTGTATCTTTGTGCATGTAGTAAATAACCAGTAGCGGGAGGTTCGATCGTGTCATGTCACTTACATCTACATTTTCTCCCCCATGCTACAAAATGCAACTAGTGGGAGCATCCGTAATTGAACAAAAAAGCTACCCCTACATTTTCTCACCCCATGCTACAAAAAAATAACTTACATCTGTGATCATCTAGCACCTTACCCCTTCTCCCTCCACCGGTATATGTATACTGAATTAGATACATGTAGCTTCTACCATCTACCAGATTTGTATTCATGTTTATGGGCAACCAAAATTGTAGTTTTATACACTTCAATATTTAGAAAACTACACTCTTTTTGAAGTATATGAGAAAGAGGGTTGGACCTCTTTTTCCAATACTGAAGTATTGGTTCACTAGGCATAGTAATAACTGTGGTTTTCGAATATTTTGATTTTAAAAATACTTTCTTGCCAAACTAAGCCTTAGTTTCCTTTGTTCTCTGAACTGCAGTGTACACAGAATGAATGCTGGAGGTTTTCCTAGGATTGATCCCCTGTGGATGATCTTGGTGATTTGTATGGCACACACGCAACAAGTGCAGCTGCTCCACGCCTCCACGCGGTGTTGAAGAGGCTGTAAATTTGGACACAGCGGCTAGTATTATTCTAATAGGATAAAAAAAACCTAAAAGTTTTTCCTTCTAAATACATACTTTCTCCTAATTATTAGCAGACATCGTACAATTCCTTTGTGCATTATTCAAGATGACTCCTCAGTGGGCCTAAACTAGTGGCCGCCATGAAAAAATAGTTTGCTATATATAATTATATATATGGCAGCCTTCGCGGTATTCCAGCTTTCAGTCATCGACAGTAAGAAGCTAATAACAATATTGTGCTACTACAGACTTGGCATTTGCTTATGTGTTAGTGAGAGTTCTATTGAGCCGTGAGTACTAGAGTATGAGATTCATCATGCATGCATTTCATTGTTGAATTTACTAGCTACATGACGAGCTAACTGTAAAAGGAAGTTACATCTTTGAGTGCATATCATGAACTGACATGAGAAGTAATTATGTGAATTTGTATCAGATCTTGCAATAAAAAGTGCAGTAAAAAGGGACTGTTTTGATCATGAAATTCAAATGTAAATACATTAGTATTTTTTACAGCTAAAATGCCTACATACTGATCATGCACTTTTGATAATGAAAATTGAAATGTAATTGTCCTTCTACTTTCTACAGCAAAATGCCAATACACTGATCATGAACTTCCGATCATGAATTTACTATGTGATTTACATCTGCTGAAATTTTGATCATGATTTTTTACTACTTTGGTTCGTAGGACTACATGATTTACATCTGCTAGACTATTGATCATGAATTTACATCTGCTGAAATTTTACAGATGATTTCAAAACACTCCAAATTGTGCCCTTAAACGACTACTTACATGCTAGACTATGGTGTAAGTTTAATGCTCTCATGAAAAAATAGATCAATCTTATGGGTAGCAGAACTGCAAATCAAAATTATGTCTAGCATATGTGTGCCAGGTGTTCCCCCGTACAAAGTTAAGAAACACAACTTACATCTAGCATCATTTGGCATTTGTATACCAGGTTAGGCCTAACAGACAGCAACTCCATGAAACTTACATCCAAAGTTTTAAACAGCGGGAGCAAGTGAGCAACAGCTACAGAACGCTATAGCGCATCCATGACTATTTAGCGGATTTGCTAAATCATGAAAGAAATTAAAAAAGGGCAGCAGAAATTCGATCAATATTTCACAGATATTTAGCGGGAGTAGCATGTAACAAATCGAAATAGAGAGCCTTGCCTACTGCCTTGTGATGGAAGCCCGCAAGCAGCCGTGGGTAGTAGCAGCAGCAGTCAGCAATGGAGGCGCCGAGTAGCACCATTCTAACGACTGAAGATGAAGAAGCACCGAACAGACTAGCAGCAGGAGCAGTCCAGTGACCCGCAGAATGGGTCGCCGTCGAGCGTCTCTTGGGCAGCCACCGAGCAAAGCCTCGCCGCTTCGGCAGTCACGCATGGCCTGGGGCACGGAGCGCCGTCTCGGCAGTCACGCACGGTCTGGTCCGAGGCCGGGAGCGGAGCTGTTCCCTGTACCTGTCCGACGAACTCGTAGATCCGCCGGTGAAGACAACCCTCCGCACGGCAGCGCTTCCACCTCAACCACCACTCCAAAATCCTCCACTCCGACGTGGTGTGATTCGCTTCTCCAGTACCTCTACCTACCGACGGCGGGCGCTGGAGGAGCGATGGCCACGGATGCGGCGCGACTCGCCGGAGAGGAGAAAGAGGAATGTGGGGGACGACTAGTGGGGAACTGCGGGAGAGAGAGAGAGAGGCGACTCGCGCGCCGTTCGATTCGTATCGCGCGGTCGCGATGAGTGAGCACGCGATAAGACAGATCGTGGTCAACCAAGATAAAGAAATTGCGTTTTTAATAGGGGCCATTTCTTGAAAAAAATACAACATTAGCGTCGTCGAGTGGAAGTACATGGTGACCCCAGTGTACGTTGTGCCGACCATGGACGTACTTAGTGCTTTAAAGATCCCTCCACATTCAATCTAACAACAGAAATAGATTTATTTGACAACTTTAAGGTAAAGCGCTCAATTTTTTTCAAATATCCATTTGGTTGGTTTGTGAATAAATAGCTTGTTATGTTTCAATCCATAAAAACTATTTTCTCACAAATTAATCATCTAAATGAATTGAAACTTTCTAAGAATACACAACAAAATGTTTATGATATACTAATTTTTGAACAAAATTTCTGAACACTTTGAAATTTTTTGCCACAAATTTGGATCAATCTCGTACATTAGATCTCATATGAACGGTTGAAGATGGTGACTTTCTCTTGGTGCCCTTGACAAGCAAAGTCACTTAAGCTTAGTCCGGATCAAGGAGGGAGCCGTAGACGGCTAGAGGCGCAACTAGAAGTGCGGTGATGCGCGAATGGTGACCTTGCCAAACCCGATGCTAGGGGTTAGCCGCGGGCACGTGCTTGAGCGTGGAGAGGGGTTGAGGCGGTAGTGGAATCGGCTGCAGAGACCGGGGAAAGGTCTTGCAAGTGTACGTCGACGTGGGAAAGGGCCGGCAACAACAGGAGCGTCATGTGGTGACAGAGCATCACGAGAGCAAGAGGATGCGACCCCAACATCCTTGACTTGGTGAGCCTAAGTCTTAGCCTCATCATCTGTCGTCCATTACATTCCGTCGTACAAGATCGTCTCAAAATTTAAAGCAAAAAATTAAAATTGTTTAGAAAAAATGAAAAACTTTTGGTGGGTGAAAATAATTTTGAAGGGTATTGTGATAAATTTTTAATTAACTTGGGCAATGTTTTGTGAATACTTTTTGAGCATACAACGAAAGGGATGGAAATTATCCGGAATAGATGATGAGGCTAAGTCGCTCGGTGACTCTTAGGTTCGCCAAGTCACCGAGTGTGAGAGGTGGCTGATAGTTTTTATTTTGGAAAAACTCCATTTTAAACCTCGAACTCATAGAGGTTGGACGAAACAAACCCCGAACTTCAAATTCCGGTCGTTGACACCCTAAACTATTGAATCCCGGCGTAAATCGAACCATGGGTCAGTTTTCTATCAAGATGAAAAAAAAATAAAAAAAACTTAGATAATTTGCTACACTCACCGACATCCATGGCGCACTTGTCAGATTCTTCTTCAACCTATTCTCTTCTGATATTGTCTCTCTAATCTCGGTTCAGTCGAGCAGCCCCGTGACCCAACGTCGCCGTCCGCCCCGACCTCGCCAACCCTGGTCGCCCTGACCTCGCCACCCGCCGCGTTGACCGCCACGACTTCGCTGACCCCGACCGCCCCTGCCTCAACGCCCGTCGTGTTGGCCGCCCAAACTTCGCCACCCGCCGTGTTGGCCGACCGCCGCGCTGGCTTTCTGACCTTGACGACGCCCGGAGATAGATCTCCTGCCCTCCCTTGCTGACATTTGTCGCCCTGACCTCGCTGGCCGCGGCCGCGTCCATGGCGCACATGGCCGGGCCTCCGCCCCTACCTCCCATCACGCTCGCCTCACTCGTCGCTGCCCCGACCTCGCCGTCCATGGCGCACGTGACCGTGTCGCCCTGGCGAACTCCAATTTTGCCCTGACTGTCCATACCGTCACGCAGGGCAACTCGATTTGAGATAGGAGAGCGAGGGATTGGGAAAGAAGATGCATATGACATGCGGCCCCTTCTTGTCAGTGACACAATTGATATTCCCAGTAGAGATGTCCTTTTTCCCGGTGCACCAAACGGCTCCAGGGTTCGATTTAGACCGGGATTCAATAGTTTAGGGTGTCAATGACCGGGATTTAGAGTTCGGGGTTTGTTTCGCCCGACCTCTATGAGTTCGAGGTTTAAAATGGACTTTTTCCTATTTTTAATTTAGAGGTGGCTGATAGTTCTTTGAACAATTGAACTCTTTCCAATGTTTTTTTTTGTTGCAAAAGGTCAATCCATTAACGGGAGTATTGCGCAAATGTGGCTGTTATGCGTCCGGCAGTTGCAAAATTGTCGGCAATGATCCAAACATTTAGCGGCATTTTTTCCATACTAATTGTTCAATCGCCGAAAATCAGTGCATCATTAAAATTTGAGCCCCACAGCGATTCACTGTTCCTGGGAACAGTAAATCACGTTACTGTTCCCCGCTACAGTACGCGCTCGGTTCCGCGCCGCCGATTTCCGATCCGACGGCAGAGACGCCAATCCCGTGGCTTTTTTGCGAAAAGAGACACGCAAGCCCAGATATTGCGGCGCAATCCAAACTTCTGCACGTACATGGACCTATTCATGATTTTCTGAAAACCTACGGACTTTCCTGCAAAAAAGACCCACACGTTCCTCCCCGTGCTCTTCTTCCTCCTCTGGGCGAAACCCTCGCCGCACGTCCGCCGCCGCGGCGCCGCCGTCTCCGGCCTCCCCAGAGCGAATCGAAGAATCCAAAAGGCCAGTCGTCCTCCACTCTTCTTCCTCATCGACTTTCACGAGCCGGGATGGCCTAAAGCGACCGAATCGTCCGTTCTTCTCCAGCTCCGGCCGCCGGGTTTGAATCAAGTTTCGCACGCCGTCGGCGACAATTAGTTGGCAGCGCCGCCACCTTTCGGCAGCGCGCGTCCGCGCGCGTCGAACGCGCTCACTCGCGCTCGCTCAAACCTTCTCCTGCCCGCTCAAATCATCGACCCCGTGCTCAACGGAGCCGTGCTGCCATTGCTGACGTCAACATGACATCAGCGTGGGCCCGACCTGTCAGAATTTTCTTCTTTTCGGAAATAATTTCTGAAAATAGTAAACCTCCGACATGTGGGACCGCTTACTTAAAAGAATTCCAGAAAACTACTAAAAATGTAAAAATCAATAACTTTGTATCTGTTAACCAGAAAAATGTGTTCCATATATCAAAATGTCCAGAAAACTAAATCCAATCGGTTTACGTCAAAATTAATACATGTTTGAACAATTCAAATTAGCATATATTTGAATAACTTAGAAACAAGAAAAAAAAAACCCCAGAATAATTCTTCCTCCAAAAAAATAAAATACAAAAATTCACATAATTTGAATATACATTTCGGAAATTCACAAAATTAGAACCTTTTATTCTACGAATTACAATAATGCATAGACCCCCATGCCATATTCTTATTCTTTTCAAAAACAACTTCACAAACTGTTCAAATTTCGCCATATGGGGCCACCATATTTAACAATTTCATTAACAAGAAACAAACGTTGCCAATTCATGATATATGATCAAATTCAAAATTTACATATTTCAAAATTTTAGATTCCTTTCAAACCTTAGCATTTAAAAAACGTAAAGCGTAAAGAAGAAATCACATACGAATAACTTCTCACTATTAACTGAAAGGACACGGATGTCGCCTAGAGGGGGGGAGAATAGGCGATTTAAAATTCTTTACGGTTTAGGCTTGAATAAATGCGGAATAAAACTAGCGTTTAATTTATCAAGCACAAAACCTAAACAAGCTAGGTTTACCTATGTGCACCAACAACTTATGCTAAACAAGATATACAACTAGTGATAGCAAGATATATTACTTCAAGCTCGATGGCTATCACAAAGTAAATTGCATAAGTAAGAAGCTCGGGTATAGAAATACCGAGGCACTTGGAGACGATGATTTATCCCGAAGTTCACTTCCCAATGGAAGCTACGTCTCCGTTGGAGCGGTGCGGAGTCACAAAGTGATCCCGAATAGCCGTCAAATGGCACACCGTAATCTCCTTCGTGCCTCTACCAATGTAGAGTGCCACGACCACTATGGGACACGAGGGTGGTCACCGAACCCGTACAAGGATGAGGCACACTCCACAACTTAATTGGAGGCTCTCACCGAATTCCCGCGGCTCCCAAAGCCACAAGAACACAAGGTTGGGGCGCGACTCCACAACTTAATTGGAGGCTCCCAACTATCCCGCGAGCCACCAAAACTCCGAGATCAACAAGGACCGTCTAGGGCACTCCAAGTACCCAAGAGGACAAGCTCTAGGGCACCCAAGTACCCAAGAGTAACAAGCTTCTCAACTTCGATTTCCACGTATCACCGTGGAGAACTCAAACCGATGCAACCGATGCAATGGGCAAGAACACAAGAAGTGCTCAAAATCCTTCACTCTCAAATCCCACCAAAGCAACTAATGCTATTGGGGGGAGAAGAGAGGAAGAACAAGAAGAACACCAAATTCCTCCAAGATCTAGATCCAAAGCTTCCCCTCACTTAGAGGAGAGATTGATTGGTGGAATGGTAGATCTAGATCTCCTCTCTCTTTTCCCACTAAATGGAGGCAAGAATCATGGAGGATGGAGAGTTAGCAAAGCTCAGAAGGTCAACAATGGGGGGCAAAACCGTGCTCAAGAGTTAGAGAACCGTTGGGGAAGAAGACCCCATTTTATAGTCCCAAAAATCCAACCGTTATGCAGTTTTCGTGCCGTCCGGAATGGATCCGTTTTTCACCGGAATTCCGGACCGTCCGGAAATTTCCGGATTTCTACTTACTTGATTCCGGACGGATCCAGTACCGAAACAGCCAAAACCCGGAATCGGTCCGGAATGAGTTTGGAATTCCGACCCGCTCGGAATCCGTCCGGAATTTTCCGAGTGGTTCGGAATTCCAGAAACATACATACGGAAAACATGATATCTTTTACATACGAACTCCGTTTTCGATGTTCTTGGGCTCGTTGGAATCACCGCAACGAGCACGACAAGATGATGCAGGAAAACATCATAGTACAACAAGGGAGTATAAAACCAAATGTAGAAAGGTGAAACCTCTCTATAGAAGATGAACCGGGAGAAACTCCAAAACCGAAAACGCAACAAGTTTTTCATACGAAATCCGTTTTCGGTGAACTTGAGCTTGTTATGAAAGTCACAACAAGCTCCAAAACCTCATAAAGAGATAAGCCAAATAAGAACCAAGAAAATGAAGAAGGCAAGTATGCAAAGGTTTGAGCTCTCTCCAACTGATACGCTAAAGCTCAATGAGAGCCCCTCTTGATAGTACGGTATCTATCCTATAATCCGGTCTCCCAACTACACGAGACCGGTAAAATAGAAACCCTATCAACATCATACCTTTGACTTGCGCATTCCACTTGAGCTAGATGATGATGATCTTGATCTCTTCAAGTGGACCACCTTTCTTGATTGCGCTTCGGTTGGTGAAGACTCAAACATTGCTCCCCCATACTCCACTATGGGAGAGCCTCTCTTAGGCACATCTTCACATGAACATTATCTCTAAAATGGGTGGCAAGCTTCAAGCCTATTTCTTCGAGATGCTCCTCTTGAACTTGCGCTTCTCAACATTGATGACGATCACCACTTGACGTCATCGTTCATGGGCTATATGAAATCTTCATTTGATGCAAGCCCATAGAAAGATACCTAACCACATAGAAATGCTACACACATATCATGGGTTAGTTCACAAAGCTATATGGACAATTGCTTACCATACCAAGAGATACATGATCCCACTTGGTACATCTTGTAGCTTTGTGTGTTGATCAATATCTTGATCAACCTTGTATCTTTTCTTCTCTTTTCAATAGATGATGTCTTGAAGATAACCATGAATGATCACATAATCCTTTTCTTCAAGACATACTTGCAATATGCTCAACTCGCATATGACCAATCATCGGATAACTCCTCGAATAATAACTTGGTCATCACATACTCTTCTTCTTGATCATATCAAATATATCCATACACTCGATGATCTTGATGCCAAATACTCATTATATCAATATATTTATGGCATCAACCTTGAATCCAACATATGGAGTTCAAGCATGGTCTATGGACAAACACTACAAGTACAACTCAATGCAACCATTAGTCCATAGGGATTGTCATTAATTACCAAAACCACACATGGGGGTGCCATGCCCTTTCAATCTCCCCCATTTTGGTAATTGATGACAATCTTTTACAAGGGTTTATATAATGAATTAAGCAACCAAGCAAATCAACAAGCATGGATGCATGAGCATGAAAGGTAAATGCTTATGAACAAAACAAAAGCATAACACCAAATTCCCTTAAACCCTATAAAACTTCTCCCCCATTGGCATCCATTTCCAAAATGGGCGAAAAATCTTAGAAGGTCAATATATTATGAGCTCCCCATAACGTGTGCATTTCTCAAAATATGAGTGAATCAAATACACATATCCAATGACGAATAGTTGGAGAGAGCACAAACTATATTGAGGATCCAAAGATTGCAAAAGAATGATATGGAAAACTTTTTACAATTCTCCAAATAAAAAATAAAAAGTAAGCAATCAAAAAGATCCAACTAACCAAATAAACACAAGATATTATGATTTGAGCAAAAGAGTGTTTTAAAGAAAATAGAGGAGCTCCCCAATATTTGTACACATTTAGAATTATTGTATTTGAATACAAGGTGTACAAACATGGAATCCTCACTCCTCCGGTATCCTCTAAAACACAAAAACGAATGAATTCACAAGCTCAATAAGATGCAAATGAAAAACAAAGCTTGTGACATACCCTATGGTGAAGATTATTGACTTGTAAAGACAAGCAAGATATTCACCAAGATGACGTCACTAAGACGATGTCAGCGTGGGCCCATCAGTCAGACTTTTCCCTTTTCGAAAAAAAACAAAAAATGATAAATGCTCACATGTGGGCCCTACCAATTTACACAAAATTTCAGAAAACAAATAATGTTGTACATCAAATATATCACAAAAAAAAACTATTTACGGTATATAATATAATTTTCAAACTTACATATTTCCAAAATTAAATGACTTTTAAATCTCACCGCCTCACACAAAATTTACACAAATTTCAAGAAACAAAAAAAAATGTTGCATATAAAAAATATCACAAAAAAGAAACGCTCACTACTTATGGTATATGATATAGTTCCAACTTTACATATTTTCCAAAATTTAAAGGACTTTTAAATCTCACCGTCTTACAAAGTAACAACAAAGACTAAATCAAAACGATTTTAGACAAATAGTATTGTATACCAAAATATCACCAAAAAAACGCTCACTAACTAAAGTATATGATAGAATTTCAAACTTACGTATTTTCAAAATTTTGAAGGACTTTTAAATCTCATCGCCTTACAAATTAAAAAATCCAAATCTAAACGATTTTAGACCGTAGCCTTTTTTCAATTTCAACAATTTTCAAACAGCCACGATTTTTTAATATGTACATTCTCAAATTCGAATTATACCATACATCCACACCGTCCAAATTTGCATATTTTAAAATTTAAATGCCTTCCAACTCTAGCCATTTTTCAAATGTAAAAACAATTCAAAACTATATAATTTCCCAAATTGAATAATTTCCCAAACCTATAAAATCTTTTAGCAGCAAACTTTCCTTCAATTCCATTAATTCCAAAAATATTTTAAAAAAAACACATTTCAAATATGAAATTTACCTACACACGCGCGTCATCGCCGCGCTAATTTACCTACTTAATGCTTAAACGCGTGCGACAAAGGGCCGGTAATCACGATGACCGGCAACATAGCCCGAAAGAGATCTTGGAGATGGGAGGTGACCTCGGCTCCGAGAGCACGGGCTCTGGCTCACGCCGGCGACAGCCAGGGGGAGTGGAGCCAGCCGAAGGCAAATTAGGGTGACGAGCGGCGGCAGGGATGCGCCCACGGCCTGATGCTGACGGCCAGAGCGCTCGTGGCCCCGAGAGCGATGACGGGGAGAACGTTCCTGCGCGCGGTCAACAATTGTGACTGCCCACGATGGGCGCCCTTGTCGAGGAACGGCAGTGGGAGCTGGCACGTTCCGGCGTCGGTGGCTCTTCGTCGTCACCCCGGCGTCGGTGGCGACTGGGCTCACGGTCCGTGGCTCCGTGCCGAGAACGGCTGCGCCCGTGGCGGTGGTGGGAGCGATCAAGCGAGGCTGTCCTCCTGCTACTCGTCGTCAGCCCCCACAGTGCCGGCTGCGCGAGCGCGCCGAAAGTGCCAGCCCGGTGTCTTTGCCCCGGGCCACATCATCGTCGCGCCGAAGCGACGGAATGGGAGCGGGTGGATGAAAGTCGAGCTATGAGGCATTCCATCCACCGTTGCAAGACACCAAGGCGACAGGCGGCAGCACCCTCGACGATGCCCTGAAGTCGGGATGTCAGCGCATTAGCGGGAAGTGCTTGCTCACCATCAGGTCTGAAGCGCGCAGGCGAAGCTTGCTCTCCCAGTCCCAGTCGATGCACGCCCGGTCGAGGTCGTAGGGTGTGGCGACGAACGCCGTGTCCTCCTTCCGCCTGGTCGCGGGAGCACCCAGGAATGTCATACCGTCCGGCAGGAGGGGAAGGGGGCGGGCGACCGCGGCGTGAACGTCGATGGAGAGCTGGAGCAGGTATTGCGGTTGCGGCACTCGGCAGTCACGGTGTCGATGGCCCGAGTAGAGGCAGCTCACACACTTCACTGGATGATATCAGACGGCAGATGATGAGGCTAAGTCGCTCGGTGACTCTTACGTTCGCCAAGTCACCGAATGTGAGAGGTGGCTGATAGTTTTTATTTTTTATTTAGAGGTGGCTGATAGTTCTTTGAACAATTTAACTCTTTCCAATGTTTTTTTTTTTTGCAAAAGGTCAATCCATTAACGGGAGTATTGCGCAAATGTGGCTGTTATGCGTCCGGCAGTTCCAAAATTGTCGGCAATGATCCAAACATTTAGCGGCATTTTTTCCATACTAATTGTTAAATCGCCGAAAATCAGTGTATCATTAATGCTTAAACGCGTGCGACAAAGGGCCGGTAATCACGATGACCGGCAACATAGCCCGAAAGAGATCTTGGAGATGGGAGGTGACCTCGGCTCCGAGAGCACGGGCTCTGGCGAGGGCAACCTGGTCACGCCGGCGACAGCCAGGGGGAGTGGAGCCAGCCGAAGGCAAAGGGGTGACGACCGGCGGCAGGGATGCGCCCATGGACTGATGCTGACGGCCAGAGCGCTCGTGGCCCCGAGAGCGATGACGGGGAGAACGCTCCTGCGCGCGGTCAACAATTGTGACTGCCCACGCTGGCGCCCTTGTCGAGGAACGGCAGTGGAGCTGGCACGTTCCACAAGTCGGTGGCTCTTCGTCGTCACCCCGGCGTCGGTAGCGACTGGGCTCACGGTCCGTGCCGAGAACGGCTGCGCCCGTCGCGGTGGCGGAGCGATCAAGCGAGGCTGTCCTCCTGCTACTCGTTGTCAGCCCCCACAGTGCCGGCTGCGCGAGCGCGCCGAAAGTGCCAGCCCGGTGTCTTTGCCCCGGGCCACATCATCGTCGCGCCGAAGCGGCGGAATGCGAGCGGGTGGACGAAAGCCGAGCTATGAGGCATTCCATCCACCGTTGCAAGACACCAAGGAGACAGGGGCCGCACCCTCGACGATGCCCTGAAGTCGGGATGTCAGCGCATTAGCGGGAAGTGCTTGCTCACCATCAGGTCTGAAGCGCGCAGGCGAAGCTTGCTCTCCCAGTCCCAGTCGATGCACGCCCGGTCGAGGTCGTAGGGTGTGGCGACGAACGCCGTGTCCTCCTTCCGCCTGGTCGCGGGAGCACCGAGGAATGTCATACCGGCAGGAGGGGGAAGGGGACGGGCGACCGCGGCGTGAACGTCGATGGAGAGCTGGAGCAGGTATTGCGGTTGCGGCACTCGGCAGTCACGGTGTCCATGGCCCGAGCAGAGGCAGCTCGCACACTTCACCGGATCGCATCAGACGGCCACTAGGTGATCCTGAGCAACATATACTAGGAATCCAGTGTCCCCGTATCTTTTCAACCTGACAGTAGATGTCGTGCAGCAGGCAGCAGCAGATGTTTCGTCAGGCTTTATAACAGTGATCTTCTGCAGCACCCTCTTTTCAGTAACAGCAAGGGTTCATGGACACGCTGCTTATCCCCACGGGCAGTAGAGCAGGCCTCTTTTGCCAAAAACCGTCCTGGAGGTGTTCACCGGATTCAGTCATTTATCACAAGAGCACACTAATTCAACATGGATTCAGTAACAGCAAACACAATAGCTCAAACTTTGTGTTATCTGCACATATCTGGGATTAGCAAGATCTGGAAGGCGATGTTGCACCCAGTGCTGCATCGAATCGACCGCCGCTTGCCGGGCATATGTGAACTTGATCTATTACTGCTACTGTCGCAAACTGCACAACTGCAGCTCGGCGATCTCCTACATTGTCTTAACCTGCAAGAGCCTGTTCTGTCTACAGGCAGTGACAAGAGGGAAACTGTGCAAGCAAACGTTAAGTTAAGAAATCTACAAACTGTTGGATCTACTATTCTGCTAACTGAAGAAACACTTCACGGCTAACTAAAGAAAAACAACAACAGCCTGAACTGCTACAGTATCAGGACAGACCTGTGACTGAAAGGAAAACAATAGCCTGTTGAGAGTCTCGGGTTCGTGTTATATTGGAAAGGAACAGCCCCGATTGTGGCGTATACAGAGAGGACACTGAATCCTATTTGGTGTACTACACCATAACTGGTTCAGTTCAGGATACAGGAACAACACCTAAAACATATCTGTCGATGCAGTACATGCACAGGGTAAATGTACAGGGTGATCGGAGACAAAGCATGCGATTTAGCATATCTAACATGGAGAGCTTCTACACAGGCAAAACAACAAGGCCTCAGGAATTTTATCCTGCTCAAATCCGATAAAGTATCAGGCAAGCAGTCGACCTTTGTACTGCTCAATTGCAGCAGATTGTCCACGATCAAAGACATGCATGAAACATCTGAGCATTATAACAGCAACGTTTTCCATCTCACCAGTACTTGTGTTGCACCTAATTGACAAGTCTCTGCAGACTTGGTCCAATGTGCTGTTGTCTTTTCTGGTCAACAGCGCAACATCATACAAGCTGGGAAATACGGCAGATCTCCAGGGTAAATACTCTTCGCCAGAAAGTGGGAGTGGCCTGATAGTGCGCAGTATGCTTGCCACGGCCAGTGCTCCACGGAATGTAATCCAGGTGATGTTACCTTTTCCTGATATACGCGTCATCAGCACCATTCTGAACTCACTTGCAGGTATATACTCAATTCCATCAGCGAGTGGCCGTGGCTCGTCGCCAAAACAAACATTGAACCTACACACTCTTCCTCCTGCGATCTGCCTGTTCCTGCTGCCCAACACAATGCTGATTCTGGCTGTTACAACAGTATGCAGTAAAGTTCGGAATTTTGCATACTGATCAGCATTGGGTTCCTGAAACTGCTCATCAACTTCGAATGTTACATGCAGGCTGACCATGGTGAAATTACTTTCGACTGAGTTCAGCACAAAGGAAGCCTGTTCATGGAAATTCCTCATCCAAACTTCTACCACCTGAACACTTTCAGAATCAAGGCAGACTGCAGCTCTCACCAGCTCCTCTGTTGCATACAGTCCACATAGTGTGCCAATTAGTGGACGTACTTGGGCCCCAAACCTTTTCCTCATTTCCAGGAAGCAATCCAGTGTCAGCAACGCATCTGATCCACTACCATGGGCTCGGCCAAGTCGTGTTATCTGGAGAACTGTTCCCATCTTGTTTAAGTTGAACCCTCTGTTATCTATTCTCAAAAGCTGCAAAGCAATGACTCTCAGATCATAAAACACAGGCACATTTGCGTTCAGAACCTGTAGAAACCGCAAACGATCCGGGGGCAGGTGGTATTGTTGCAGCGCATAACGTAGGAGGAATCCGAGATCAGAGTCCCCTTGAAAAACTGCCCAGGTTGCTTCCCGTAGACGACTGAAATTTCTTTTGATCCAGTCGGCAATCGACTCTGCCATTACCCCGTCGCTTTTGTGCCTTTCCAGCTGATGACCAGAATCTTTGAGAAACTCCAATGTGTTTGGGTTGTAGGTGCGAAGGCTTGAATCAAAATGGATGTTGATCTCCCATATATTGGCAACACCTGGATTGGCATCATCAAATAGCACTGCGATCCCTAATTGCATGACATCCCCACTGTTTACTAGCGACTGGAGCCGGTAATACCACTCATTGGCGCTTTGGGGAGGTCCAGTATGTTCAATCGCTGGTGAAGGTGCAGCGTACTCAGTGTCGAAACCAATTATGACTGGACGTCCCTGGTTTAGCAAACTTGACAGCACACCAAGCTCCATGGTCCAATTGTGGCGCCAAACTGACCGAACCTTCCTCCCTGGCGCGGCATCGAACAGGTGGCGGGCGCCCTCCCCGAGCGGCTGATAGATGGAGGGGCTCACAGTGACCGGAGGGGCGCGCATATGGCCGAACCGGGGCGGAGTGTGCATCATGAACCGGGGCGCAGCTCGCCGTACTGGGGCGTGGCGCGGAGCAGGTGAGGGGGGGCGCAGCTCGCCGGCACGACGGCCTGGCAAGAAGGGACTTGCGTTTGCATTAGGAAGCGCGGACTCAGGGGCGCGGCCTGGCAAGAAGGGACTTGCGTTTGCATTAGGAAGAGCGGACTCAGGAGCGCGACCTGGCACAAACTCCTTTGCTTCGGGGTTGAGGATCTTGCGTGAACGTCCCTGCCCTGGTTGAGTGCTGGAATCACCTGCTTTGTACAGGAAGAGCGACACGGATCAGACAGGTATGATCATACAAGGAAACAGAAACAAGAGAATGTCGTCAGTTCATTCACTACCTTTGATCCCATATGGATTATTACAATCTAAGCAATTGCACTTCAAAGTGCACATGAACTTCTCCTTCAGAAAAACAACCAGCTAGCCTCGGTCAGGAAGATAAGAGAAGAAGCATGTCTAGTTTTTCAAAAAAAAACAGAGGCAACAAGAATAATTTACATAAGAAAGACCATGCATGTAGAAGACACATACCTTGCAGCAAGCACAGTACGCGGTCTCGCATTGCGAACTCGGGCATTTGCACCCTTCAAAATCCTTAGGCACCGCATATCCTACCTGAAATACGTGCAACGCGCAACAGTTGGTTCAACAACAGGAGTCACAACAATGGTTTGCTTCAAGGAAGAAGAAGGATATGTAACTGGTGGAGGAATTCCAGAATCAGCAGGTCCCGGGCAGCCATCTGCGTCGATCTACTGGCCATTCTGCTGGTATCAGCCTGCTCTCAATGTCTGATGATTGGCTCCAATGCACAAGATGAAACAGGTTCAGATGAACGTAGTTCCCAAATACTACACTTCAGATATCCATCCACAGGTGTAAATAACATAGAAGGATCGAGAATTAATGCTGGCAGGTCTAGCTAAGAATCTGAACACAGTTCTGAAAGTAACTGAAAACAACTAGGAGTTGATTCAGGAGATAAATAGCTTCAGGCATTCGGTACTAGCATGTTGCTCTGAAAATGAAACTAGTACAAGTAAAATAAATGAAACATGAGATGAATCTGTTGAGGCACCAACACAGCCTACAACGTGACAGAGTTAGCAATTCAGGATGGTGAAGAAGCATCTACTGAACAATGAACCACAATTGATTCCAGAAGACACATTCAATCTTATGTAAGGGGCACCCGACTACAAGCTTGATATGAACAAGGCCAGCAATACAGCTTGGAAGAATGTAACCTAAGAAAACATAATCATAGCAGAAAGTCCAACACTAAGCTTAAGTTTCCCACGGTTGCTGCAACGCAAACCAACATGACAAACTCACATCCTAGTGGACTTTACAAATATCAACCACACTTCAAGAATTTCCACTCACAGGCTGTAAATCTCAAACAGGAGGAGCGTTCATCTCTGTCAGGCTGGCACCGAAAGAGCCACCAACGCGGGATCCTACTACGACTTCACAAGTTGGCAGTCTACGCAACGATGGATGAACTAACTAAAAAACATCTGATGATGATACGAACGCATCCACACCCAGAAACACAGAGTCCAACCACGCCGCGACGCGAGCCCGAATCCACCCCATTCCAGATCATCCGAATCACGCACCCACGACAGCAAAACATGCGCAGCAGGCAGCACACGTAACTGGTTCTTCGATCCATCGAAACGAGCCGGAAATCGGGATAAACCGATCCAAACTCTAGCATTGATCCGACCCGAACGGTGCAGGAAATGGGATGGGGAGGGCGCGCGGCTGCTCCGGTTGGCCGGCGAACGCGCGCGTGGCGCTCGAGGGAGGAGGCGAGAGGGGAGGAGAGGGGCGTACTTACGGCGCGGGCGGGCGGAGGAGTAGCGGACGAAGCGGTGTAGGACGCGTGCGTCTTCGACCTCGTCAGCGTTCACCGGAGCAGCGGAGGAAGGAGGATGGCGTCTCCGCGTCTGCCTGCGGACGAGCGGGGTGAAATGTTAGCCGGCTCTCGGCGCCGTGCCGCGAAACCCTAGGAGGAGGGAGGAGGAGGCGGAGGGGTAGCAGGAGCGCGGCGGTCACTGACCGAGGTGGGAGCGGCCGCCGAAGTCGCTCGCCGGCAGCGGCAGTCACGCCGCGAGTCCTCCCTCCCTCCGCGAAGCGAAGCGAAGCGAAGCGCAAGCACAGGAGCAATGTCGGCTGATCGGGTGTATATCAAGGAAGCAGAGGCGGCCCTCTGGAGGCCCAGTTTCGCAAGAAGTACTGGGAAATGCGGCCCAGTTTGAGCGGCGTGGGCCCGTGATGGCCCGAACGGTGAGATTGCTTGGAGACGAGGTAAGAAGGGGATGTTGGATGAGACAAAAGAGAGGGATGTGAGGTTGGGGTTTATATCATCTAGGCATCGTGTTTTCAAAAACAAATCTAGGCATCGTGACATGGAAATAACCTTCCTCTCTCTACCCGAGTGGTCCCAATCACACCCCTTTTCAATCCCAGTCCATAATATTTGTAAGTACATCATCAGTCGCAGTCGCATAAGTGACATCCTCCCCTCCTTGAGACGATTCTTCCTTTCATGTCGCCGCTGACAGAAAGTGATGGTGTAGCACTTCATGGACCTCCATGTCGCAGAACCTCACTGGGATGGCGGAGAGCCTTCCCGTGCCAAGAATAGCCGCAGGGTGGCGGGGAGGCGCATGCGGGCCGTGGAGACAGTCAAGGGTGACAGTGCAGGTGGGGGCGGCGTGTAAGAGGTGAGATCGGTAGGTTGTGCCAGGAGGCGTGCGTCTTCTACCTCGTCGGCATTCACTGGAGCGGTGGAGGAAGGAGGAGGGTGTCTTCGTGTCTGCATGTGGGCGTGTGCCCGAGCGATCGGGATGAAATGTTAGCCAGGTCTCGGTGAAGCCCTAGGAGGAGGGAGGAGGAAGCGGAGGGTAGTAGGAGCTAGGCGGTGGATTACCGAGGTGGGATCAGCCGCCGACGATGCCCGCCGGTGCCGGCAGCGGCAGTGGCGGTGGTGGTCAGCCACGAGTCGTCCCTTCCTCCACACCGCGAAACGAAAGCGGATGGTCGCTTGGGTCAGTATGAAGGGATCAGAGGCGAGGGGCCCGTGTTGTGGCCCTGTTTCGGAAGACCGTTACAGCCCAGTTTGAGGATTGCTTGGAGAGAAGGTAAGACAAACAAAAAGGATGTGAGGTTGGGACTTGGGAGAGACAAATTGATAATCTCCGAGCTCATACTCTTAGAATATTTTTTATGAAATAAAATCTGAAATATTACAAAACATTCTGAATAAATGTTATACATGCGTGCAAAATTTCGTGGTAAAATAACATTTGTGGCGCTCTCTGAAAAAATAACATATTTAGCAGCCAAAATGGGATTTCAAAATATATTTTTGGATCTCTCATTTGTTTACTCGCACAAGTATCTCATGTAGCTTTTTATCACGAAACCTGGCACGTATGTACAACATTCATATATGTTCATATCCAAAATTTACATTTTTTTTAAAGGTTTACTATCTTTTGATTCTTTTTACTATAACCTGAGCATATGATCACGGGAGCCAAAACACAATTCCCGGATCTTACTCGTTCAGTACGAGATTGAAAAGAAAAATATTTATGGCTTATTTTTTTCGGTGCTGGTGTTGTTTGGAGTAGATACCGTGACTTTTTTTCAGAGAATTAGTTAAGATGAGTTTTTTATGTCAGAGAAGTTGGTTGCGGTGAGTTTGTCTATGTTTGGTGTCTTGCCGAGAAGAAAAATATTTACAGATAGTTTTCAGTCCGTGTTGGTTTTTGGTGCTGTTTGGAGTAGTTACCGTGAGTTTATTTTTAGGGAAGTCGTTACGATGAGTTTCTTATGCTAGGGAAGTTAGTTAAGGTGAGTTGATGCTACCGGATTGACAAACAACATTTGGGCTAGTCCGAGTTTGATCTTGCTTAGCATTTTGTTTTATCGATCGCTATTGTGCTAGGGAACGGTAAGTCTGGTCGAGCTCATCTCAAAAGGTGGGAGAGCGAACTTAAGATTCAAAGGTCATTTGTGTGTCAAAACAGTCCATAAGCTATAAGGTGAATTTAATTGTGTTAAAATTACTTATGTTTTACAAACAGAAATATATCTATTGTCATAGTCAGTTAACACGAGTTTGAAAACAAGATACAATTAACAGCGAAACAGAAGAATACATCACATAATAGAAAAGCGTTCCCATTACTTCCTAGGAAACTAATGATGTTGCTGCTTTGTTAGACATTTCCCATTACTTCTTCTGATTTATTGTAATTGTAAACAACAACAAAAGAAGAATAACCACGAAATGAACAGTTTTTTCTATCTGAAAATAATTAAATTTAGCTACAATTGAGGTCCTACAAATAAAACCTCAAACACATCTCAGGGGCCTCTCAAAATTGCAAGGTAGCTAGCAACTCTATATCTATTCAGATAGTCTGGAAGAGCCGAATCAATAGTTGTTCGGCCACATTTGGTTAGCCTGAGCAGCAGCGCTCAAGTTACTATCGCTGGGGTTTCGTGTTCAGGCCCAGCCCTGCTGCGACTGCCCAAGCGCTGCAGCATATGTGAAGGCAGCAGCTGCCCCTGCCGAAGGCCTCCCTGGTGGCCCTGCTGCCCTGGTAGCCATACATGGTATTGGCAGCAAGGGCGGCATTCCTCGAACCAACTCCATGCATCCACATCGCAGGGTTCTCACTCTGTAGAAACAACAAGAAGTTAGTAATCATGCAATCTGTCATCGTGGTTCAACTTAATTTAGTTTCCCTCATCTCGCACGGTGAATCTCTCTTACTGCTGCTGAAGAGAAATGTAGGGTTTCCATCTTTGTACTGGGAGGGCATTGATCCATCGAACCCGAGAGACGTGGTTGCTGACAGAGTGCCTTGGTTCGGAGCGAAATTTCCAGGCATGCCATTCGGCTCCATAACCTCCAATGTAGTTTGAGAGCAATGAGGCTGGCTGTGGCAAGCTGGCAAGAGGAACATGTTTTTGTACTGTGGCATAGGGTATTTTACGTTGGGAGCGCAGCTGCTCCTTGGTGGAATAGACCACTGTTCATGTATGGCTGCTGAAAGGCAGCTTGCGGGAGATATGCATAGCTTTGCGGCAAAGATGGGTATCCAAAAGATGGGTATCCAAGAGGAAGACCTCCTTGAGCATAATGATGATGAAGAAGATGGTGAGGGAGAGGAGGGCCTGGAGCAACGCTGTGCTTCCCTGAGCGTGGGTCAACTGTGGGTTGGATAAACCACCAGGATTGAGATTCTGCAAGAACCAACCATATCAGAAGATTACTACATAATTAAAAAATATAAACAATTTACTTATCTAACATTACAAGAGGACAGTAGATTGCAACTAATAACAAATACATACAACCTAATAGTAATGCAGCCCTACAATTGCCACACGCAGATAGAATTGGACACATGGACTGTGTGTAGTGTTGGTATGATCGATTTAGAAAGCAGTGGACTAAGCACAAGTCAAATGCATCTCCAACAGGATATGACCATGACCAAGCACTTCGACAGATAACACTCAGGGCATAATTAACATGAAACATAGTTGCAAGAGTTATCCTAGTTGCAGGCTGCAACAACTTCCTGACATTAGGGTGCACCATGTAAAATTGTATCACAAGCGCAACTTCCTCGGCAAACCAATATATTTTACTGCTCCCCGGAAGATGACATGCTGGAATGCGTTAGTATAACTTGTCTACTTTCATCTATTCAATGTAAAACATAATTTGGATTAGTCAACTGAAAGTATTATCCATGAATTTGTCATAAGTACATTCATAGTAATATAATATGATAACAATCAAAATCCGTATGAAAACTTAAACTGGCATGAATTCATAGCACATAGCTACTATCAAAAGAGCTGTCTAGTCCACTTATTCAGTGAAGGGTTATACCTCTTGTGGCTGCGAAGAAACAGTTGAATTGCTCACAGGCGATGGTGCTGCACCATGCAACATTGTAGGCAATGGAGGGTTAGTAAGCAGCAGCGAGAATGCTGGATCCAACTCGCGGAAGGTGGCATTGCTGGTGGCAGTAGGCCATTTGGCATATTCCCTTGCTGCAGAGACAAAGTAATAAACAAGTTCGTCATTAAGGAACCATGGATGGAAAAAATGAAAAAAGAAGCTAGGGAAGATTTTTTAACTGCATTTAAAGTCAATTGTTACCGAAGTAAGAACTAATAGAATTAATACAGTTTGCACCATTAGCAATTTTTTAATGGTTACTGTAGGGTCAACGCAAAAAAAAAGAATGGTTACTGTTTGCAGCATTAGCATTTTATCCACTAACATGTCATAATTGGTTTCTTCACTTCAAATTTATGCACAAGCATGATATAGTGGTAATATGATATCCCAAAGAAAAATTAAACTCTCAATTTTCATGTAGACAACTATATATGGAAGTGAGCAACATATCAACGTTAAGTTCTTAAATAAACCAAGATAGAAATGGCATCTACCATGAAGTGGAGAGGGGAGAAATGTTTTGCATTTGACGATTTCTGTAGATAAGTCTGCGTGGTAGAATCTGGTTGCACTGCATTTGATGTGGCATAATCAGATGATAAATTGTACTCAGTGTTGTTTGTAACATCCAGTAAATCAGCTCTTCCAACTTCAGATTGTTGCACTGGTGTAACATTAGGATTCTCCCTGTTACTATTGGTTGCAGAAGCAATATACTCGTTGGTTGCAGGTGTTATCGCCTCCTTGTTTTCAAACTCATGGATTCTGAAAAGAAAGGACTTGAATGTCACATGATGAAAAGGGGGATTAAAAATATCTGAGTATGATGAAGAACTGCGTACCTGACATCAGACTGGTCACCTGACTGGTTATCAGAACCTGATGCAACCTTGACATCATTACTGGCAGGTACCATGGAGCATGATGTATCGAGCGTCCCAGACACAAAGCTGCCAAACGTGAAGTGCGCAAAATCGGCATTGGAAACCTGAAGGTGGCCAGGGATTATTACAGCTGGGTTATCTTCTGATGCTTTTGGCCTGCTCTCCTCATTTATTGTCAAGTGTTCCACCTGATATGTTGTAGTAGACATATCACCATTTGAAACTGCATCTACAAGGGTACAAGCCATAAAAAAAATGAGAAAGCAAAGTCATAATTAACAAATGAAGAGAATTGACTAGAAAGACAGTGAATTCTGGTCAACTAGGCAAGGAGAAGTGACTAGAAAGACAGTGAATTCTGGTCAACTAGACAAGGAGGAAGCATGCAAACATGAAATACCAAAGAAACAAGGGTAAAGCTCTAGCCAGGGAGACAATGCCAACGTAAAAAGATTCAGAACAGAGCTCTTCCAGAAGATTCACACCAGTTCGTACTAAACATGCATGTTTCCCACTTGAGGAGATAATAGGCAACAAGCATGCATCGGACATGAATACAGACAGCTCGGGATCATACAGAAATATCAACTCTATATGTATTAGACTAACAAATCTGTGCTACGAATGAAATACAAAGTATATATAAAGGAGGTAGATGACATTTATACAACTTACTTGGGTGGTGCTTAAATGAATGTTCATCAGACAGATAGCCATTTGTTTTCTCTGTGTCATTATACAGGAGTACGTCTTTATCATATGCAGAAAATGGTCCTGTAGATGTTAGACCACTGGCATTGCTTGCATTCATCTCCTTGGTTGGCTCTGAATTGTTGGCATTTCCAACGCCATCTTTCTGGACCTCTGCAGTAAATGATCTTGGGGAATTCAGATTTGTGGAAACAGCACCAATACCTTCTGGCACATCTGACCCCTGTCCTGGAGGTAATGTGCCAACAGAAGAGTCTTCCTTAGGTACAGGGTGGCCCTGCATAGTGTCATTTGGTAATTTATCAGCTGTAACCATGCCCCCTTTTGATGGCAAAACTGTGGTACGACTTGATGTATTGGCAACGACCAAACCACCAACAGCTGGCATGCCAGCATTATTTGCAGCCGGTCTGACCCCAGATTTAACTTGAGGTCTGCCCCTCTTCACTATATCAGCCAGAGAAGGGCGTCCTGGCACCGCACTCCAACCATGCTGCACTTGTGGAGGCTGGAAACTGGTAGACTTCGCATCAGCTATATTGCTGGAAACAGAAGCAAAAACGGTTAGAATATCTGTGAAGTTCTCAATCTATGTACATACATGCACTACCACCAGCCACTAAACATGGTAATCTACAAACAAGCGGAAAAAACTAGAAAACGGGAAAACTGTGGAGCACACATGGTCAACAAACTAAAATGCATAACGATCCTGCAAATGCACAACCAGGTTATATGGTCATATCCTCTGATTTTTACTTTTCCCGTGGTGATGATATGTCTGAGGAAAATCCTAACTCGTGTTTTTTTCTCTCTCTTATCAGCCTTCTAGTAAGTGTTAGAATAGGGATAATTAGACGTTAAGGCATCATGAGTTGGCTACATCTCTTCTTTATCTCTGGAAGCTAAATAATTCATTCAAACTAATGCTTCAACAAGAGGAAAGCTACTCCCTCCGATCCGAAAAAAGATTCGCGGCGGTTATTTTGCAAAAACACCCTCCAATTTTTTGTGTCTCAACCCGCACTCCACTTTGACCCGTTTCAGCTCCGCTCACACCCGCACCGCACAGGCACCGCTCATCTTCTCCCTCCAACTCCGGCCTTCTCCCTCCCATATCCGGCGCTGCACACGCACACATCCGCTCTCAGCACCGGCGCTGAGCTTTTCCTCGCCGCGTCGCACTCCCGTCCTCGTTCCCTCTGCCCCCCGCGCTTCTTTGGACCAGCGAATTTGACCAATTCGGTCGAAGCCGGTCGCCTCGCTTTCTTGGTCGACGCCGTCGACGAGTCGCCGGTTCCAGCGTCGGCGGGGCCGGATCCGGTGGCTACGCAGCTGGACGCGCCGGATCTGGTGGCTGCCCTCCCTCACCACCACCGCGTCCGCTGCCGACGCGTGACCTGAGCCGCGCCTGGAACCCATCGCGCACGGGCTCCCACTAGACGGACGCGTCGGGCCTGCCCCCCGGCGCCGGCACAGCCTGCGACACCTTCGGCCCGTCATGCCCAGCAGGAAGTGCTCGGTGGAGGCGGCGAGGTAGCGGCCGTAGCGGCCGCGGAGGCAGACGGCGCCGGGCGCGTGCGGGACGGGCTCGACCATTCAGCGCGCGTTCGGGGAGGAGCCGTTGCGGTCCTGCGTGACGGCGGCCCGGCTCAAGCCTTGGTTCGCTGGATACGCGAGGAGCGCCGGTGATTCCTCGAGAAGGTCGCTCAAGCCGCCGCCGGCGGCGATTCCTCGGGAAGGACACGACGGAGACCGATGCAGTTGGGGTCAGGGTACACGCGCTGTGATATTTGTAAATTGGAGGGTCTTTTCATAAATTTATATTTGTACACATGCTGCGAACGTTTTTTCGGATCGGAGGGAGTATCATTCAAACTAATGCTTCAACAAGAGGAAAGCTATACTAGAGAGAAATCCTACAGAAACATGTGATGTGGTCTGGTTGTAATTGATTCCCCTAAGAAAAAATGGAAAGTTTGCAGCAGTCAACAATTACAGAAGAGAATAGACAAAGCTACTGTCATAAATGCAACAAAACTATGTGTAACAACATGAACTGATATAATAAATATTTGGCTAGAACTGCTATGCAAATCAAGATCAATTTACATACCTAGCAGCCGAAACTGTTTCAACAGGATTGCCTTCCTTGACAAAATCAGAGGTCGATGTGTTCGGTGGAGAAAGTAACTCGGCTTCTTTCTTGATAGGACCTTTAGCACTAGCCGTTGAGTCTGCTGTTTGTTGTCATGTTGATTATAGCATAATAAAAACGAGTTCGGTTTTACAAAATCAAATTTCATTATCATATCACAACACAGAATTTAGCACATTACCTCCTGAACCAGGGTAAGGACGCCCACTTCGATCAGAACCAGCCTTAAGTCCTCGTATGCAGATTTATAGAATGGCCGAGGCCTGGCTTCCTGAGAAGGTTTTACCTATAGGTTATAAGGGTTTATCAGGAGACCAATCATGTGGCATGGATCAAATTAAACAAAAGAAACACCAAATTGAATCTAACAATATCCACAAGAAGGTTTTTTTTTCAAGTAGAGGATATGTAGGGTGTATGCTGGTGATAGGGCTGTAGCAAAGTGCTGCCTAGTCATGCCGTGAATACAAATTACAGACTTTTGTAGCAGTAAAACAAGAGATCACAACAGATTGACAGACGTGGTATGCCATAGAGTGGGGCAGTTACGGTGTGTTCCTAATTCCTAGCTTCCTATCCGAATTTGCCTGCCCAATCCATGGTAATGAGTGCAAAATAACATGCTGCCCCCATAACACGGAGACGTGCCAAAGCAGATGCGGTATTTATCAAAAGAACAAGGATGAACACAAAAAAATAAACATCCTTAAAAAACTGCATAGGAAATCCATGGTTCATGTTCTGACCTCCTTTTTGTTGCTGCGCTTCCTTCTCACTTCAAGGAAAGGATCTGAACAAGAATAACAAAGAGTTAGATAACCTGCCAGCATGCAGTTAACTGATTGCGGTCAACTTTCAAGGTTACACTTAAACCATAGAAAAAAAATACAAATGTCGGCAAACATTAGAGAGTGCATTAGCATAGAACTATCTTCCCTCGGCTCTTGCTACAAAGAAAGACGACCGACGTCCAAGACACAGAACGTCTGTAGTAAGTTAATATACTAGCTTCCAACAGAAACAGCAATTACTACTTACTAGTTTCAAAACACACAAAAATAACTGCCACTGTTTTTAACAAAGGGATGCAACTATAATGAATGCATATGTAACACTCATAAGACAATAAATGCAGAATTAATCCCTAAGTGAAAGCCTCAACACTATTTACCCTTGCATGCGAAGTGCGGTCTTTTACACGACAGCCCCATAATCTCCAAGTCAACCATGGAAGAAGGTAGTGAATGTGAACTATCCTACTTGTGCAACATAAGGCTAGAGGAGCTCCCACTAAAACCTGCCTACATCACGAGGCACCACCATCTAACCAAGAACTTGGGCTTCTGCCTCTTCACGGGGAAATCAAATAAGCTTCGCTCATTACTGAACACTAGGAACTGTCATCGAGTCGAAACTAAGAGCACATGAATACAAATCACATTATCGAGCAGGGGGCGTGACGAAACCACTAATCAGAGCCAATCGGCGCACGGAGCCAAACCCACAGCACACGCTCGAATTCCTTCCAGCAAGGGGTACGGGGTATGGGGGGGCGACGATACCTTGCGAGATGAGTCGCTCGACGGCGACGTCGGGGTCCATCCCGACGTCGAGCAGCGTGGCGTAGATCTCGGCCTCGGTGCGGTCGGCGAGGATCCCCTTGAGGCCCTGCACCAGCTTCCGCGAGGCCGGCGGGATCTCCGCCCCCTCCCCCGCCGCCGCCGCGCGGGGCTGCTGCTGCTGCTGCGTCTGCGGCGGCCTCCCGCCGCCTCCTCGCCCCCCGCCTCTCATGGCGCCTCCGGATCCGACGGCGACCTGCTCCCGCCGCCTCGCCGCGAAACCCTCGCCGCCGCCGCGTTCGTCCGTGTCGCGAATCGCCGCACGCCACCAAGGAGGAAGCTGCCGCGCTGTTCAGGGGAAGCTCACGGTATTTATTACAGGAAAAAAAATTATAATCGTGCGAAATTTGGAAAACCCTGCGTCTGTCTACTCGGGGCAGAGTAGGGTTCGAACTCTTCCTGTCCCGGCTGTTTTGACGAAATAGCCCGTAGCCCCGTTATATTATTATAGCAACCACCCGATATAACTAATGAGAGACACGGCTAGGGCAACAGCCAACAAGCATCCAAAGAAAACCAAAGAAAGAAAAAGAAGAAATAAAAGATGACATAAGCAGATTGACTAAGCGACGATGATCTGCATCCGCTGTGCCCTCTCCGAAAATGTACCACCACGCTCCTAGCAACGAAACGCCGAGTACCAAGCAACACTTTCAAGAAGGACGGTATGTTGTTGCCGGACCAGCACACTGGTCCTAGGGTTTCCCCCGGCACATAGAGAGCGAATGAGAGTAGCCACGACGCCCTTCAGGAAGGAAAGATGTCACCCACAGGTGGCACCGCGTCGGTGTCGGACGAACCGACAAGGATTTCTCCCGAAAAACCCCTATCCGCACTCCTGGACGATCCGTAGCACAAGAGCCCACGAGGACGAACCTCGCCACCACCAGACTCACCATCCGCCAGCAAACACCACCACGGATACAAAACCACCATCATCGTCTCACCGAAGTCACCGTCGCGAGGCCAGCAAGACAGAGCTAAGAGTAGGTTGTACCGGGGATAGCAGTAACACGGCCTCGCGGGAGGGAACTACCTCCACCGCCAAGGGCGGTAGTCGACCGGACGCGGCCGCAAAGCACACCAGTCCCCGTTAGGTCCGGCCAGGCCCGTCGGGCCTGTAAAGCCCCCTCGGGGGCACACCAGTCCAATCAGGGTCCGGCCGGGCCTAGGTCAGGCCCGTGAAGCCCGCCGCCACGCTGCAACAAGCCGGCCAAAGTCGCCGCTGCTCCTGCACCCCCTACCTCACGCTATGCTGCCGAACGCAGTACAGATCGAGCCGGCCCGTGCCGACCCAGATGGGGCCCGTAGGGCCTCGATCTGGGCCACCGAGCCCTCCGGCCGAACTGTGTCGCGCCGCCGCGCGCCTCCCTGCCCGCCCTGCAAGTCGGCCCGCACCGCCGTCGCCACGCCGCTCCCGGCCGTTGCCGGACCGCCGCCGCCCGAGCCGCACCGCCGCCAGGTCGGAAGAACCCCGCTTCCTCCAACCATGGCGCGGGGAAGGAAAATCCGCCGCCGCCGGCGCCGACCGGGTCGCGCCCGGCGACCTCTGCCGACGGCGGCGGCGAGGAGAGGTAGGGAAGAGGGGAGACGAGGGAGAGGCGCGGTGGGCGCGCGCCGCCGCCACGGGGGCGGGGGTCGCGCGAGAGGGAGGAGGAGTTTTTTCCCCGCTCAGTAGTAGTCAGTGAGATTTTGGTTTTCAAAGAGTTTGTATCCAAGTTCCGCGGGCCCGTGTGAATTTTGTGGAATCCACCGACTATAGCGGCATTCAGTGTGTTTCGTCTTCCTCTCCAAGTCAGGTGACAACAACTTTACGGTTTTGCTGATTCTTTTTAGTCCTTCCTGAATCGTTGGATCTGCATTGTGATTTGTGTTACTAGTTGCAACCGTGTGCAGTTGAGACAAACATGTTCATCATGCTAGAATAGTTGTTCATCAGGCTATAAAGACTTACTCACAAAGTGAATATGGCTGATGTCACCCGACTGAGAATTACCATGACTTTTAGTCGACCGAGATGCAGGGGCGGATCCAGTGGGGGTGCCATGGATGTCATGGCACCCCCTCCAAAATACAATCTTTCAGTTACATACTAATATTTGGGCTAATACCATGTATATTTTTTGGCTAATTGTGAAGTCTACAAGCCTAATAGTAAGCTTGGCACCCCACCAATCCGATACTAGATCCGCCACTGCCGAGATGTAGTCACTCTCTTAACTTAATTATATTCGTCGACGATAGTTTTATTTTGTTTCGAGAAACAATGGTTCAAAGAGCATACATGAAGGTAAGAGTTAGAGTCTACTTATTGACTCTTTCATTTTTAATATCAACTCGAATCGGTAATAGAATAGTTAATACACTCATTTCAGTTGTTCATTTTTTTCATCGCTAGGAGGTGTTTGTGTTACATATATTCAACCCAGCGTCAGCTTCTTATCCCGACCATGGATCCTTTGGGGCCGATGTCGTTAGCACTTCCATGTAGAGTCTGATGACTTCCCAACTGCATGTGTGGATAATACTTCATTGTCCTAACAGTTTCGACAGTGGGTCGGAACTTCGGAGGCACCATCGGAACGCCATCTCCACAAGGGTTGTATTATAATTTTCATGGATTTTTTGTAATGTTGGTATTTGATTAACATAGAGCTTTGGCTCATTTCCAAAAAGGTCAAAGAGTTTATTTTATTTCCCTCCTTCTTAGCTCCCCTCGGTATAAGCAATCAACATACGTATTGGAACTAAGAGCCACCCATTGTAGACGGCGCAAATATCTAGAATACGGCACAACACAAAAACAATCGTCAAACCACACTTGTAAGAAGGAACAACAACTAGTTAAGTATCACAAGCAACAACCAGCTGATATATATCAAAAAATGTAAGATGCAAATGCGATTGAATTCTAGTGTTTATGCATTTTTTCTTATCTAGAGACTAGAATAAAGTCTGATAGTACTTCGATATATAATAAAGTCACGTAGAGGGCCATGGGGGGCTATTGTTTTCATTGGAACAGGAGTATTTAAAAAAGGAATCATTACAATGATCTCAACAAATGCCTTAATCAGGCTACTATCAAAAATCCCGTAGCTCATTCGTGAGATGGTTTTGACTACTACTAGTACGGGCGCACGGCGGTACCGTTCGATTTCCCGTACGTAGCTACGTAGTTGGCATCTCCGTTGCTTCCGTGTTAAGTTCCCCCCCCCCCCCCCCCCCCCCCCCCCCCCCCCCCCCCCCTTCTTTTAACACGGCGATACCATGTGCAAACCCGTCCAGAAATAAATAACCAATCTGTAGTTCCTTCAGGGAAGAAAGGCCATTTGCAAAAGGCCCCGTGTCAAGGCCTTACTAGGCCCACGGATATTTGCGATTGAATGCCCTGAGGCCGAATGCTACGTGTATTTGGGCTAAATCAGGCCATATTGGAAATGTTGTCTTCCTAATACGTCTTTTTCATACTTTTTGTACTTGGAAATAAGTTTTCCCGTTGTACGAGATGCCTTCTCTTGGTCACGTATCTTTTGGTTTAATTTTATAATCATGTCATAATTTTGTTGCGAATCATGTCATAATTTTAGGAGTACACTTTTTTTTTGCGAACACCAAGATACAACTTATTATAGGATATTCTCTAGACTACGCTGTGTCCTATGTTTTCCCTTCAATACATCTTCCTTGCTTTGTTTTTTTGAACGTATACTCCTACTATGCCCAAGGAAATAAAAACTCGTGAACAAACCATCCCCGAAAGGGAAGAGAACCATTCGCAAAGTTGCCCTGCGATGAAAATTTGGGCCGAACAAGGCCGTACAGAGGGAGCTGCACCCATCCATCCAAGATTGGGGAAATTTGGGTCTGTACCATTAAAAGATCACCACTTTTGGTTTATGACATCCAAAGATCGTTCTGATGTTTTATACCATCGAAAGAATGGCACGTTATTGGATTTTGCCAATCCGTCATCTTCCGTTAGAGTTTCTTTTTTTTTGCCGGTTAAAGAATTTAACAATTTCCGGATTTACCCCTGAACCTATCTACCTGAGCCTTCTTCTCCACAACTCGTACGAAGTAGAGAACACAGAGTACAGAGAGAGCAGCGACCACCGCATACACCTCACCGGCGGCGACCACTGACTCCCAAGAGCCCGGCGGAGGATCTCGGCGGTAGCGCGCCTCCATCCCGGGCGAAACCAGCTCCCACAGGCATGGAGAGGACGGGCACAGCCAGTCGCCGGAAACCCTAGCCCGCGCCGTCTGCGACCTCGCCGCCGCGGCGGCGGCGGCCGCCGCCGCACTTTGTACGGCCTCTGCGCGACTCCCCGACGCTTAGTCTCCCCGTGGTCCTCTCTTGCTCGTCCCCGACGCCCGGCGGCCACCGCGTCTTCTTGCTCGGATGGATCCTCTTGATGTTCAAGCTGGGTAAGATTCTATACATATTCTTTTCTTTGTCTTAGCATGTGCTGAAGAGAATAAATGAGGACCTTTGTGGTGATGAGGTCGTTGTGTTTGTTCTCTGTTCCATGTGTTCGTGGCTTACAGGATCGAGCAAAAATCTGTCTGTCGATTAGAGATTCTTGTCAATGCTTATGGGAGGTGTCTGGAAAACCATGCACTCATGCTATATTTTTAATTGGCAAAGTCAGACAACTAAAAATGGAGGACTTTGTGGATGACTACTATTCGGTACAGAGGTTCAAGCTAGCTTATCAATTTGAGGTCACTCCAATGGGTGACAAATCTCAGTGGCTCAAGATTGACCCACCTTTTGAAGTGATTCCTCCACCACTAGAAAGGCCTGCTGGTAGACCAAGAAAGAAAAGATTTAAGGCTAGCGGAGAACAAGGAAAAAGAGGTCCATACCAATGCAAAAGGTGCTTCCAATTTGGACATATTGAGAAGGGCTGTAATGCAACTCAAGCTGAACTTGAACAAGAGCTTCCACCACCTCGTCCAAAAAAACCAAAACAACAAAGGTATTGTAATATCCGAAGCAATATGCCTAATATGTGAGTAATATGTTTTTTCATTAACTTTAATTGTACTTGCAGGAAAACCAAAACTGAAGTTGTTGAGCCGCCCAGTTTTGTTGTTGATCCTAAGGTAATGTCCAGCCCAGGAGTGACCACAAGGAGGATGGCATCTCTTTCACCAACAAGTCCTGGTGTGACCACTAGGAGAATGGCATCAATCTCGCCTGGAGGAATCAACCGGAGGCTTATCATCGAGTAGTTAGTCTAATCTTAGCATGTGTCGATTGGTGTATGGTGCTATGTGCAGTCTGTTTGTGTTCTGCGAACTATGGTCTGTCGTCTCTTTTGCCAACTTGCTACTTCGCTGTGATGGTCTATGGTCTTTTGCCAACTTGCTACTTCGCTGTTATGTCCTTTCATGTGTGGCTGGAACATTTCAGTTTATATTGCTTTGTTGAATGCATACTCAAATTTGATCTGTTGAGGGACATGCTGTCCAATTTTTTCATGAATGGGTAGCATGGTAAGCACTAACGGAGAGTTAACAGAAGTGGTACAAATCAAATGGTTTGCAACCTTTCGATGGTATAAAACATCAGAACGATCTTTGGATGGCATAAACCAAAAGTGGTGATCTTTTAATGGTACAGACCCAAATTTCCCCAAGATTGTGTTGTGTGCTACACAGGCCCAAATTGTTTTTTGTTCAAGCTTGATTATTGAATGATGCTTGGACTGAAGTTTTCCCTGGAACCGCTTTTACTGAAATTGATGGTTAATCGTTTGCATTTATCAGTTCCACAGACAATACTGGATCAGGACAGTGTGATGAATCAGTTCCCTGTAAGGAGCTTTCGGCCACACACACAGAAAATGGCTATCCAAAGCCGTTTTCTGTTGGTAGTAGTATCCACTACCCACTGACTGAACCCAAGGACACGGGTGCCCAATAAACAGCTTCTCCATGACATTATAAAAACAAAGACAGGGAAGAGGAGCTAAGCTAGATTAATCGACTAACATATATATGTGTTTTGGAATATGGGCATGGTAGGATGTTGACCGCGGCTTTGTCTCTGCCACGCAAGGGGAATCGTTCCATGGATAATGGATTTGGCGAGAGAGGCAGAGGCAGGAATAGTAGCGTAAGGCTATCAAATTAAAAGGAAGGCCGGAAACATTAGTGGATAATATTCCACGGTAGTGGAGACGGAAAGAACAATATAAATAATGTGTGTGTGTGTGTGTTTGGAACAAAGCGACTCAAAAGAAAGAAGAGGTGCAAAGCGTAAAGAAACACATATAGTTTAGAAAAAACTGAATGAAGTATTTAGTTAATTGTGTAAGATAAAAGTTCAAATTATAACAGCCGGCCAGGAGAAGGTATCTTTTCTCCTAATTAGTAGAGTACTTGGAAGTCACTGAAATTGCTTCAGAAAAGGACCATGGCTATAACAATGGGTTTAAGCATGCCACACGACAAGGTGACCGACTAATTGTAAGCTAATCTGCTTCTGTGATGGCTGGTAGAGTATCTAATGGAGGCGTTGCTAGATTTGGATAGAGGATAAGTTATTTTCTCTTTCTGAATCAGAGAAGTAGTTTGCCCATCACCTATTATTAGCGTAGTTCACCTAATTGTCTATTTGGACGCGCAAGCGGCAATGCGGACATTACCAAAGTGTACAAATAAGCTACTCCATCCACACTCTTTTTTTTTAGCGAAAAGGACCCCAGATCTATTGATAATTACCAGCAGTACAACCCTCAGAAAACACAGAAAATACATTCCAGTCCCTGAGGACTCAGCTCCCCACCGACACCGCCGCGAAACGGGGACGCGCCGATCCGCCGCTGCCGCCGAGCTCCACCTGAGCCGGCCACGCCTTGACGATCCGCAGCACCTCCCTGGCCGGGAAGTCTCCGTCTTCAATCTTCCGATTCGCACGGCGGAGCAGAGAAGAGCTGGAAAACCACCGGTACCTTGCCATCGCCTTGATCAGCAGCGCCAACGCCGTCGACGCCGAAGACGACCTTGAGGATCTGGAGCCCCGACCTCCTGTACACCCCTCACGAGCCTCCCGCCGACGCCAGAGAGAACGCCGGCAGAGCGGAGACGCTCCTGCAGCCCAGCAGCACCGCCGAAGACGACACCGAGGAGGGGAAGCCGCAGAGCACCAAAAGCGCGACGGCGCCGTCCTTCCCGCCATGGCAGCGCCGCCCGCACACCCCCTATATACAAACCAGAACGCAGATCCGGGGATCCCCCACCCTCCTGCCGCCGGAGCGGCCGGCGGAGGGTGAGGAATCCCCCAGATACGCCGGCGGTTGCTGGTCGAGAACGGAGTCGCCTCCCTTATCGCCTCTGAACACTGTAGAAGGGGGTAGTTTAATCAAATTGAAATCACCCATGATCATCCAATAAAGAGTAGCAGAAGAGTCGATATCAAATATGCTCTAGTAAGTCACAAGGAAATTTCATATCTCGAGCACAAGGATTATATAATACCGTCCGACAACAAAATAGTGCATGCTGAGTATATGTTTGGAAAGTGATTCAAACAAATAATTTGATGTTGATAGCACCATTCTTTTAATTAAAATGATGTGAGTTCTATGAAATACTATGAGCGAGTTGAAGCAACACTCTAATATTATGAGTACTTCATAGTTCACAGAGATTCCTATGTAGACTCAAGATGATCAACCCTGTATACTACTACTTTTTTTTATAAAAAATAGACACATTAGTTAGCACACGTTTTACCAAGAGAGTGAACAATAAAGTCATCCTTGCATTGTACACAAAACAAATACGACGTTCGATTGTTAATAAAACAAGAGTTTACAAATGCAATGAGTTATATGTACAAAAATTTGAATCCAATCTTATTAGAGAGCTACTATCACAATAGTTTAACATGCACACCTAGAGTCATCTTTGTTGCACCTTTTTGTACTAAAATTAATTGTTCAATTTTATCCTGCATTTTTTATTTTATAATAACTTATAGTTGTAACGTAGTGTAACCATGATACACATTTTGATGTATCAAAGATTGAAAGTGCATGTTGCCCCATGCATGGTTTTGGTAATTAATGACAATCCTTATGGACTAATGTTTACATGGAGATATTCTTATAGATCATGTCCATGGGAAAAGATAGGAGTTCATGTGTTGGACTCTTGAAGATGACTTGATGACCAATGCTCTATTCAAGGGTTTATATGAAGAATGGTCATGTGTAGTATTGCAAGTATGGATTGGAAAAGAAGATTGAGTGAACAATCATGTTTACCTCCAAGCCATCATACATATCAAGAGAAGAAGATGAAGTGCAAGTTCAATATGATGCATCTCGAAAGATATCATTTGAATGAAGCTTGCAAAGAAGACATGAAGACGAAGCTTAGCGAGACTCTCCCATAATGGAGTATGGGGGAGCATTTGGAGATGTCTTCATCAAGCATATGCTAGCAAGCACAATCAAGAAAGGTGTTCCAACTTGAGAGAGTCAAGATCGTTATCATCGAGCTCAAGTGGAATGCGTAAGGCAAAGGTATGATCTTGATAGGTTCTCTATTTTACCGGTCTCATAGTGTTAGTGGGAGACCGGGTTATAGGATAGATGGCGTATTATCAAAAGGGGCTCTCAAGTGAGTAACTTGATCGCATCTTTGTGGAGAGCTCAAACCTTTGCATACTTGGCATATCATTTTTCTTGGTTCTTATTTGGCTTTTATCCATGTGAGGATTTAGAGCTTGTTTTCATCCCCATACCAAGCTCTAGTTTATCAAAAACGGATTTCATTCGAATATCTTGTTGCGTTTTTGTTGTTGGAGGTTTTACCGGTTTGTCTTTTATAGAGAGGTCAAACTCTCTCCTTGTGGATTCCTCCTCACATGATGGACTATGATGTTTCTCTGCATAATCTTGTTGTGCTCGTTGTGGTGATTCCAACGAGCCCAAGAAAATCAAAATCGGAGTCCGGATGAAAAAGATATTACAGTTTCCGTTTTGCTGTTTCTACCAGTTTTCAGCAAACCGGATTTCCGGTTTTGTCTTGGACCGGAAAATCCGGCCGGTTGGGACCGGAATATCCGGTCCCTCCTAGATTTTCCAGAATTTCTGCTAAGGACTTCACGGTGCAAGCCTCTGTACTCGGCCGGATTTTTGGGCCGGATATTTGTGTCAGGGACCGGATATTCCGGTCTAAGTGAGACTGCAACGGCTATTTTCGTGGGAGGAGCTATAAATACCCCTCCCCTTCTTCAACCTTGGGCTGCTCGTTTTTCCCCTCTCTCTCTCTCTCTCTCTCTCTCTCTCTCTCTCTCTCTCTCTCTCTCTCTCCTCCATTGTTGACCTTGGAAAAGCATGCCCCCTCTCAATTCCTCCCATGATTCTCGCATATTTTTGAGGGATTTGAGAGAGGATATCTAGATCTACATTTCCACCAATCCATCTCTCCTCTAAGTGAGGGGAACCTAGTAGATCTTGATCTTGGAGTTCTTGGTGCATCTCCTCTTTGTTATTCCTCTCTTATTCCCTCATAAGCATTTGTTGCTTTGTTGGAATTTGAGAGTGAAGGATTTGAGCACTTGTGCTCTTGCCTTTTGCATTTGGTGCATCGGTGTGCTCTCCACGAAGATTCGTGGAAGTTGAAAGCTTGTGAACTTGTTACTGAAAGGACAATGATGTCGCCTAGAGGGGGTGAATAGGCGATTAAAACTTTTCTGGTTTAGGCTTGCTAATTGCGGAATGAAACTAGGTGTTTAAATTAACAAGCCGACAACCTAAATAAACTAGGCTCACCTATGTGCACCAACAAGTTATGCTAAGCAAGACAAACAACAAGGTGATAGCACGAGTACTTCAAGCACGAAGGCTATCACAATGTAATGTGCATAAGTAAAAGGCTCGGGTGTAGAAATAACCGAGGCACACGGAGACGAGGATGTATTCCCGAGTTCATCCTTGTTAAGGGAGTACGTCTCGTTGGAGAGGTGTGAACCGACACAACGGTTCAACAACCACAAAGGTTTCACCTTCTTCTCCGATGAACCGCACCACAAAGGCTTGGTTCACCTTCCACTATCGGAATTCTTCGAGGCGGAATCCAGAGCCTTTCAACACAATCCGGGGCACAACCCACAATGGGATTGGGGGCTCCCGAACGGCTTTCAACAACAATCCGGGGCACAACCCATAACGGGATTTGGGGCCCCCGAACGGCTACAAGTGACCACCAAGGGTCTCAACCACCACGTGGGCGTCTAGGGTCCAAAGACCCAAGAGTAACAAGCTCACAAACTTTCAACTTCCACGAATCCTCGTGGAGAGCACACCGATGCACCAAATGCCAAAGGCAAGAGCACAAGTGCTCAAATCCTTCACTCTCAAATTCCAACAAAGCAACAAATGCTTATGGAGGAATAAGAGAGGAAGAACAAAGAGGAGATGCACCAAGAACTCCAAGATCAAGATCTACTAGGTTCCCCTCACTTAGAGGAGAAATCGATCGGTGAATATGTAGATCAAGATCACCTCTCACTTTTCCTCAAATATAAGCAAGATTCATGGGAGGGATTGAGAGGAAGAGCAAGCTTTCTAAAGAGCAACAATGGAGGAGAGAGGAGGAGAAAACTTGCTCAAATGTTCTGTCAAAACATTGGGGAAGAAAGCTCTTCTTGTTGGTCTACAGGAAAAATATCGTTGGAAGCAAAACTGGGAAAGGAGCTGGCCGTGCGTGGCCTGGCCTGCCAGCCGGCCTGGGCTGGCGAGCAGGCTGGCGAGCCAGCGGCGAAGAGCGAACGAGCGCGAGCGACCAGATGGGATCGAGGCAGCGAGCGGCCCGGCCTGTGCGAGGCTGCTTGGGCGAGCCAGCCTGTGGCCCGGCCTGGGCCGGCCAGAGGGCTGGCGGCCTGGCAGAGCCGCCCGGTGATACGTCTCAAACGTATCTATAATTTTTGATGTTCCATGCATGTTTTATATCAATTGCCACATGTTTTATATGCACTTTATACCATATTATGACATTTATTGGACTAACCTATTAACAAGATGCCACAGTGCCAGTTTCTGTTTATTTTATTTGTGCATTGCAGAAAAGGTCCAAAAATGAAAGTGCTCAGAAAAATCCGGAAAAATTTCAGAAATTCTAAAATGTCAAAAGACTCCGTGGGCCAAAAGGACAGCTCCAGAAGAGGCCCAGAAGACCCCGTACTCAACTAGGGCATAGACCAGAAGAAAATCTTCCGGCCGTGCCGTGGTGTGGGGAGGCCGCTTCGGGCGTCGCCTTGCGCCGCTCTTTGGACCATATATTGCCACCGCGGAGAAAACCCTAACCCCCGAAGGATTTTCCCAAATTCCACCCGTAGCTCCGCCGCTGACGAGGGTATGCTTCGCGGGTACCTCAGCATGAAGGTACCTGGTGCACGTGATGATCAAAGAAGCCCAAGAACTAATCGAAGCCCATGAAAGGGAGGCCCAAGACGAAGAGTGCTTCCCAAGTTAGTTTAGTCATAGTCGGTTGATACTTTACATACTTGTAATCCTAGTCAGTTATGTATCCCGAGACCTAGCCTCCTATATAAAGGCTGGGAGGGTGATCGATCAGGATAACCAATCCATAGCCATCAGAATCCCGACGAGATCAGCAACTCGCCGGATCCTTGTAACCTTCATAATCACATGTAACATCCCAGGTTTTTCAAAAAGTTGAAAAATCAGAAAAATTTAAAACTTTTCAAAACTATTATGTATTTTGCTTTAAAAAGAAAATCATGCATGCATTCATCTGCATATTGTATTGTCGCATTTGTATATTTCAAAAGTTGGAATATTATTTCCACTTGAAAACCTATTTGAGAAAATGTTAAAAATAAAATAGCAATTATGCTATTTATATTATTTTTACCTTATTGGTTTTATGTATTGTGTTTTGATTGTATTTATGGTAAATAAGTATTTTCAAATATTTACATTTGTGGTATTTTGGTTTTATTAAGCCACAAATGATTTTTATTTAAAACTCTATTTTAAAATTGACATAGATGGTCAATTAAGCAATTATGCAATATTTCAAATTTGTATTTTTGAAATGTTTGAAAAAGTGTATTTGAATGTTCTAACGGACAGGTTTTGTTTTTACAAATTTGTAAAATTTGGTTTGAGGTCATTTGGACTTTTAAATCAAAAGTTATGAAGAAAACAGTAAAAAGAATAAAGAAAAATGTTTAGCCAAAAAAATAGTTGACCGAGGCAGTTGGGCCAAAACCCAGCCCAACTCGGACGCGCGCGCACGCAGCCAGCCCATGTTCTTTTTTTCCTGTCCTTTTCTTTTTCTTTTCTCTTGGGCCGAATCTTAGCCCAGCAAGCCAGCGCAGCCGGATGAGTCGAACCGATTCCAGAAATTTTAGGTTTTCTAAACCCTTTTCACTTAAACACGAATATCTTGACAAATATGACTCCAAATCCGGATCCGCGTGATCCTACACGTTCATAACTTCGAGCCCAATCTTTTCTATTTTGTCTCACTTTGGACATAGACCAAGTCCTTGGTGTTTAAGACTAAGTAGTGCTAATTGAAGACCATTGAAGATCAATGAAACTACAAAGGAGTTGAAGATATTTTGAAGATCTAACATGTGAAGACTTGAACTAGCCTTACAACTTTTCAAGTTGTTATTTCTCAAGTTTACTTTGAGCTCAACCTTGACCTTGCCTTATCCAAATGGGATATTGTTATTTTATGTCTTTCCCTAAATTTGTTTTGTATGTCTTTCATACCATAATTCTTTGTATCATTATGCATCTCATGCATGTCATATTTTTCTAAGTGTTGCATTTATGATTGTATGTTTATTGTGAATTGTTTTCTGTGTTAGAGATTTCGGAGAGAGACGAAGGTGGTTGCAACCGCTACTACTACACTCCTGTTTGCCAAGGCAAGTGGCACACCCCCATAAATTTCCTAAGTATTTTTTTATGCATGACTTAGTGTATTTCCTTATATGCATGTGTAGGATAGTATTGCTATGCTAAAACTACTATCTCCTTTACACTAGCTGTGTCTAGAATCCTATTGATAACTTGGTAGAATTATTGATGCTATGCAAATTTGTTTTATTCAAAGCTTAAATTCTACTAAGTTAATTTATCACCTGGGTGGATTTGGGATTGCATGGCTGCCAGAGTTGAGTGTTTATTCACTTGTGGATTGCCACCCGGGATTAAAGGGACCAATGTTTCTCTAAGTAAAGTTGCTTACCGTGCAACCATTAGTCATATGGGCTCTGGCTAGATGGATTAAGTTGCGTGGACTCATCCCGACTTGACAGGTGGTGGTAGAAGGTTAGATGGGAGCGCGTCAAGGCGGCATGGGATGGGAAAATGCTTCTGAAAAGTCTCGTCTCAACTCTCTCCTTTTCCTTAGCACAATTTGAGTGCTTGAGGATAGTTTGGGTTTGTTGGGTCTAATGGTGAAAGTGCACAATCTCTGTAGAGTTAAAACTAAGTACTTAGCCGTGTCCCCGGTTACGGACAATTCAAGCAGCTGATCAAGGATGTCAACAGAGGCTCCCAACATCTTATTTCTCTAAGTAAAACTTGATGGGTGAACAAGGGTAGACGAGACTATGGACTTCATGCCATATTGTCTCAAACATTTGAAGAAAATGTTTTACAAAGTGTTAGGCAAAATTGGCTTTTATGCAAAATAGCCTTGAACTCCACCAGCCAAATATGCATATAGGTTATTAGAGTTATTCCATTAAGTGTCCACATAGTGTCACTTGCCAGATCCATTTTTAATGTTATCTGACCCACTCTGTTGCAAATTTTTATTTGTTGCAGATTGTTCTGACGACGAGTGAGTTTTCGTTAAGGTTTCGAGTCTGCAACCAACATGTTTTCGCCTGTGGCACATGCAAAGGATGAGGACTCCATGAAGATTATTATTTCCGCTGCTTTACTCTTTCGATGTAATAATGATACTTTGTTGTGATACTACATCTTAAACTGTGTGTGCAAATGAAACGATCCAGGGTTTGCACTATACACAGGTACCTTGCCATATTTTAAGTGCAGGTACGCTACAGATGGTATCAGAGCACTGTGTTGCCTGTAGGTTCGAAACCCTAAGTCTGGTTAGAAATAAGAAAGCCCATAGGACAAAATTTATTTGCTCTTTGTCTAAAACTTTTTGATATCATTCTTGTAACTTCTTAACTATTCGTGTTCTAAATGCCTTCTCTTATTTATAGATGTCCCGCCTCCTAGAATCACTCAAGAAAGGTCCAGCAATGGCCATGACCTTGGAATGTGAGACTGAGTTTCCAAAAACTTTGAAGGACCTCATGTTGAGCATGGGACTTGAAGGAGCAGCAGTCTACAAAGGTTTTCCTTTCATGGGTGAAGGTCAAGAGTACTGGTGGGTACAACTCCATCTATACAAGAACAAAGACGATGACCACAAGACCAAAGGTTGCTGCATGTTCACAAACCCAATAATTCGAACATCATTCTTTGATTCAGCAAGAAGTGCAGCATGGGAGGCCATCGAAAACCTTGGAAGAAGACTTCGATTTAGACTCCACAACACTCAGAAATATCCTGATAAACTCAAGGAAATAAAGGAGGAACCCGATGCACTCAAGAAGGAGATAGACTAGACCCCCTTATGTATTAGAATAAAAAAACCATGTTGATGTATTGACTTATCAAATTGTGGTACGGCAGTACTATCATATTGTTTCCCCATATCCTAGGTGTACTTCGATCCAAAAACGACTAGTTTGGTTTTCTCAAAAGTTTGTGAGTTTTTATCATGTGTGGTTGTTTGTGTAAAATTGCTTGTATGGGTAGGAATATTCCTCTTATCTTTCTATCTTGTACTCACCTATTCTAAAACCCACAGATGTCTCCCCATAGTGCACCTGAGAACAACAACAACAACAACAACATTGAAGCAATGCTGCAGCAGATGATGGCAGCACAAACCCAGCTGATGACCATGATGGCTCAGATCAAGGCAAATCAAAGTGAACCACCGTCACCCCTAACCAGGGAGGATAGACTTGTCAAATTTCTAAGTCTTAAACCTAACACGTTCCGCCCTACAAATGAGCCAATTACGGCAACCGACTGGCTACGAACAGTAGAAAAGGATCTGATAATTTGTGAGTGCACCGACACGGAGAAAGTAATTTTTGCATCTTATCTCTTGGAAGGACCTGCTGCTCGTTGGTGGAAAACTTATTATAGCACTCACACATGTGAAACTTTAACCCGGAAAGAGTTCAAGGAAGGGTTTTGTAGTGTTTACAGTTCCCCTGACATGTTGAACATGAAGCAAGAAGAGTTCCTAAACCTGAGGCAAGGGGACAGGACACTCAAGGAGTATAGAGATGATTTCTATGCACTGTCACGTTATGCCCCTGAAGGCATATATACCGAGGAAAAGAGGGAGGAAAGTTTTCTCGAGAGATTATGCGACGAGATGAAAGTCCCCTTTCACAGTCACACATGCTTGGGAGTATCAGGCCTTATTGGACCAAGCAATCATACTGGAGGATAATATCAGGAAGACTGGAAATATGAAGGGAAAGTTGAGTATTAACAAACATCATTCTGAGCCTTCATTCAAGAGACACCATACTCCTGAGGTGAACCATAGTCACAAACAGGGGAATCACCATAATAAAGGGAGTCACCTCAAACATCATGAGCCCAAGAGTAAATTCAAGGGAAGCAATGGAGATCACAAGAAAAACATCAGTCATATCACTTGCTACACCTGTAAGAAGCAAGGACATTACTCTACTGAGTGCCCAGACCAGAAGCCCCAGAACAACCCCTACCAGAAAGACATCAGCAAGGTGATGTGCTACAAATGCAAGAACAAGGGTCATACGCCAATAAATGCCCAGCAAAGAAGAAGGCCGAAGAAGCTGCCAAGTCAAAGCCTTTTGAAAAAGGATATGTAAACCACATCAATGTGGAAGAAGTGGTTGAGGAACCTAACTTGGTGAATGGTATGTTATCAATCAAGTTTACATCTTGAAGTTGACTGCCAACACAGATTTTCCTTTAAGGGTGGTAGCCCACCGAGTTATCTCAGTCACAACCTTTTGCTAGCCTTCCCGAATCTCGGGACGAGATTCCTTTTAAGGGTGGTAGTATGTAACATCCCAGGTTTTTCAAAAAGTTGAAATATCAGAAAAATTTAAAACTTTTCAAAACTATTATGTATTTTTCTTTAAAAAGAAAAATCATGCATGCATTCATCTGCATATTGTATTGTCGCATTTGTATATTTCAAAAGTTGGAATATTATTTCCACTTGAAAACCTATTTGAGAAAATGTTAAAAATAAAATAGCAATTATGCTATTTATATTATTTTTACCTTATTGGTTTTATGTATTGTGTTTTGATTGTATTTATGGTAAATAAGTATTTTCAAATATTTACATTTGTGGTATTTTGGTTTTATTAAGCCACAAATGATTTTTATTTAAAACTCTATTTTAAAATTGACATAGATGGTCAATTAAGCAATTATGCAATATTTCAAATTTGTATTTTTGAAATGTTTGAAAAAGTGTATTTGAATGTTCTAACGGACAGGTTTTGTTTTTACAAATTTGTAAAATTTGGTTTGAGGTCATTTGGACTTTTAAATCAAAAGTTATGAAGAAAACAGTAAAAAGAATAAAGAAAAATGTTTAGCCAAAAAAATAGTTGACCGAGGCAGTTGGTCCAAAACCCAGCCCAACTTGGACGCACGCGCACGCAGCCAGCCCATGTTCTTTTTTTTCCTGTCCTTTTCTTTTTCTTTTCTCTTGGGCCGAATCTTGGCCCAGCAAGCCAACGCAGCCGGATGAGTCGAACCGAACCCGATGGTTGATTCCAGAAATTTTAGCTTTTCCAAACCCTTTTCGCTTAAACACGAATATCTTGACAAATATGACTCCAAATCCGGATCCGCTTGATCCTACGCGTTCATAACTTCGAGCCCAATCTTTTCCACCGACCCTTGGCCTATATAAACCCCTGTAGCCGCCGTCATCTCTCTTCCCCTTTTCGTTGCACCGAAACCCTAACCAGCAAAATCGTATTTCGTTTATTTACCCACCAAAATGATCTCGAATCGCACCGGAGCCTGAAGCAATAATGCAGATCTGTTCAATATCTTTCCATCCCGAGAGGGCTCAACTCTTTTCATCAACCGTGGAGGAAGAATTTCGAATCGCCATCCTTCTGATCTGAAGTCGTATTTCTTAGATCTCTTCGTGCTCGGTTCTTCAAATCGAAATTCCTTTGGTGAGAAGTCAGATCTAACCCTTACCTACAACTTTGCTATTGCACTCATTTGGTTTTGACGTACGGAATTCTCTGTACAATACAGTTTGCTTTTGACGATTTTCGGAGGAGAAAACAATCTCAAATCTTCGGGCCGTAGTTACGAAAGTTGTTCCCCTGATCAAGACCTTTCTTTTGCCCCAAGCCTCAGCTCTTTTGGTCAAGCGAGCTAGGAGATTTTCGAGTTTGAAGTTTCGGATCAGAAAGGTAATTTGCGATTTATGCCCAATCTATTCATCCACTTATGGTATATTTGTGATAGTTAGAAAGAGCACGCAATTCTCTACAACTTTCATTAAGCATGTTTTTACATCCGAGCAACTTTATTTTTGGTCAAAATTCGTAGCCAAAGCCCAGTCAGTCTGCCACGTCAGCGGTCAGAGTCAACAGTCAACCGAAGACCGGCAGTTTTGCAGAAAAACCCTAAATCTTAGATCTATCACTACTTTTTATTGGTTTGGCCAAATTTTACAAATCAAATATTTTTGTAAAGCTTATGACACGTAGAAACTTTTGGCATAGTTAATTTTATGTTTTGCCGAATTAATTTTGTTTATTTTCAAAAGTGGCTTTATTAGTATTTTGAACATAACTTATTTTTAAAAATTGATTTTGGAATAATTCCAATTGGTATATTTTTGTTTAGTTAATATTTGGCCGCAGGATTACTCTATTATTTGTGTAAAAGTAGTTTTCTATGTTTTTCGTAATTAATATGAATTAAATGCTTTTAGGTGGTATTTCAATAATTAAAATTGATTAAAATTAATTTTCTTCATATTTTCGACTAATAAAATGACTTTGTCATATTTTGATCAACTTAGTTACAAATGTACTTAGAAATATTCTGCCTCTCCAAATAAAGTATTTCTTTCTTCCTTAGAAATTTTGATAAATAAATTTGGCAACACTTTTCCTTAGAAATTTTCAACATCTTATTAATACTAGATCTTGTCCTTAGAAAAATTTAGCATCTTGAAAACTTAGTTGTTTTCCTTAGAAAATATTCTAAGTACTTGCTTTGACAAATGTTTGTCCTTAGAAAATTATCAACTATGTTTTGTTACTTTTCCTTAGAAACTATTTGGACTCATTGTTTGACCTTTGGTCCTTAGCCATTTTTGGACCATCTTACTTGTCTTGCATTTCCTCATTTTTCATAAACATGGCATGCATATTAAGTCCTTAGTATTATTTTTTGCACTTCTTACATGACATTCCTCCTTAGCAAAGTTGAGGATGCATGTTATTTCTTATGAATCTAGTAAAAAACACTAAGTTAGAATTAGTGGAAATCAAGGAAGGACTTAGCCAAGAAAACAAGACTACAGAAGCATCTCCAAGAAGAAAACTACTTAGAAGAAATCAAGAGGAATTTCATGAAGACCAACCATCCTACTTTTTCTAAGTCTTCTTCTCTTTCTCCTTTTCTTCCTCCTTCTCCTAGACTTCATGATGACTAAATTATATTCAAGACCAACCTTGATGCTGCCAACAATCAAGACTGCAGAACCATCAAAGTCTACAAAAGTCAATGAAGTCAACACACCAAGGAGAAAGCTACAAGGAAGCCTGGAGAAGATTCTTGGAAGACCAACTACTTCTTTCTTTCTATCTTATCTTCATTTCTATTTTGTCTCACTTTGGACATAGACCAAGTCCTTAGTGTTTAAGACTAAGTAGTGCTAATTGAAGACCATTGAAGATCAATGAAACTACAAAGGAGTTGAAGATATTTTGAAGATCTAACATGTGAAGACTTGAACTAGCCTTACAACTTTTCAAGTTGTTATTTCTCAAGTTTACTTTGAGCTCAACCTTGACCTTGCCTTATCCAAATGGGATATTGTTATTTTATGTCTTTCCCTAAATTTGTTTTGTATGTCTTTCATACCATAATTCTTTGTATCATTCTGCATCTCATGCATGTCATATTTTTCTAAGTGTTGCATTTATGATTGTATGTTTATTGTGAATTGTTTTCTGTGTTAGATATTTCGGAGAGAGACGAAGGTGGTTGCAACCGCTACTACTACACTCCTGTTTGCCAAGGCAAGTGGCACACCCCATAAATTTCCTAAGTATTTTTCTATGCATGACTTAGTGTATTTCCTTATATGCATGTGTAGGATAATATTGCTATGCTAAAACTACTATCTCCTTTACACTAGCTGTGTCTAGAATCCTATTGATAACTTGGTAGAATTATTGATGCTATGCAAATTTGTTTTATTCAAAGCTTAAATTCTACTAAGTTAATTTATCACCTGGGTGGATTTGGGATTGCATGGCTGCCAGAGTTGAGTGTTTATTCACTTGTGGATTGCCACCCGGGATTAAAGGGACCAATGTTTCTCTAAGTAAAGTTGCTTACCGTGCAACCATTAGTCATATGGGCTCTGGCTAGATGGATTAAGTTGCGTGGACTCATGCCGACTTGACAGGTGGTGGTAGAAGGTTAGATGGGAGCGCGTCAAGGTGGCATGGGATGGGAAAATGCTTCTGAAAAGTCTCGTCTCAACTCTCTCCTTTTCCTTAGCACAATTTGAGTGCTTGAGGATAGTTTGGGTTTGTTGGGTCTAATGGTGAAAGTGCACAATCTCTGCAGAGTTAAAACTAAGTACTTAGCCGTGTCCCCGGTTACGGACAATTCAAGCAGCTGATCAAGGATGTCAACGGAGGCTCCCAACATCTTATTTCTCTAAGTAAAACTTGATGGGTGAACAAGGGTAGACGAGACTATGGACTTCATGCCATATTGTCTCAAACATTTGAAGAAAATGTTTTACAAAGTGTTAGGCAAAATTGGCTTTTATGCAAAATAGCCTTGAACTCCACCAGCCAAATATGCATATAGGTTATTAGAGTTATTCCATTAAGTGTCCACATAGTGTCACTTGCCAGATCCATTTTTAATGGTATCTGACCCACTCTGTTGCAAATTTTTATTTGTTGCAGATTGTTCTGACGACGAGTGAGTTTTCGTTAAGGTTTCGAGTCTGCAACCAACATGTTTTCGCCTGTGGCACATGCAAAGGACGAGGACTCCATGAAGATTATTATTTCCGCTGCTTTACTCTTTCAAGCTAGCTATATGCTATGCAAGTTGTAATGAATATTTTACCAAGTCTGGATCATTCGATGTAATAATGATACTTTGTTGTGATACTACATCTTAAACTGTGTGTACAAATGAAACGATCCAGTGGTTTGCACTATACACAGGTACCTTGCCATATTTTAAGTGCAGGTACGCTACATCACACATCAAATACAGACAGGCAGGAAGTAGGGGTGTTACCTCACTCGAGGGCCCTGAACCTGGGTAAATCCCGCTTGTCAGCCGTCGATTCCACTAGCACTGCACGTTCTCTACCTCATAATCAACCCTAGGTACCTAACCATGGGACTTGCCGAGGACACCCCTCGTCAATTGGCGCCGTCTGTGGGAACAGGTAGTGTTGGGCTCACGGTTTCGCCGGTTTCATCATCAAGCGGTCAATCGCCGATCGCATCTGCAAACGGCAACTCGCCGGCCACAACATCAAACGGCAAATCGCCGATCATGACTGAAAACGGCAACTCGCCGACAAGATCGTCTAGCATCAAATCAAGAGGCGACCACTCGCCAATCTCCCCAAGGAGGCTCACACCGCACTCGGCGGAAGCTCAACAGACCTTTGCCGGTCTCGAAACAGGTTTGGACATTACAGTCGTTGAATTTAACTTCTTTGTCGATATGAATGGTGTGCAGGACCTGCTGGACCCAATCGATATGGAGATACTCGAAGACTTATCAACCGCATCTGCAACACCGTCAATCTTGGCCGCTACATCATCACAGATCGTACCGATCCAAACGCCAAGTGACTCCGCAACATCCATGGGTTCGCAAGAGTTCCGCGACGCAGTAGCTGCAAAGTTTGGAAGAAGCGAGATCGAATATGCGTACCGCCCAAACAACTCAACTGAGTCACTCGAAGGCATATTCGACTGCAACAACATCGCGGAAAACGAGGGAGACATGGATGATAGCATCTATCTTGCGATCTCAACGGCCCAGAAATCCGTGCCAGCCACGAGATATTCACCTGCGACGCAGGTGACTTGAACAAAACACTCGAGGACTTACTCGATTGCAGCAAAAACCTTAGCAAACAGAGCAACTCCGACATGAGTTTGGAGGATGACGCCGAATCCATAATGCGCGTCAACCGCGTGGAGACAGAAGATCGGGTGATACCTTATCAGGTTTTCACCGCGAGTACTGCAGAAACATCAACAGCTGCAGCATGTCGTCGACCTACAGAATACCCTTGCACAGTCACTATGCCAGACGGAGCAACCACATTAACCATCACAGCAAAGATGGCCGACAAAGCAAGCAAAGCAATCGAAAGTTGCACGATGCTACCAGCAAACGCAACCCCAGAAGAGGAATTGACTTTACGGTACTTCCAGTGGCAAGAATCATTGCGGTTGAAGAACTACAAAGCCGTACTCGAGGAACGCAAAAACGCAGGCCAGCATGTTGAGTGCTCGACGCAGGGCGCTGTCTATGAGCTCAACAGGAAGAAACGACCCTGCGAACAGGTCGCGAATCGCAAACCTCGGAGAGGCAGATCGCGCAGCGGTCGCTCGAGACCTAAACCCTGCTTTCATGGCAGTGGATGCAGAAGGAATCCCCATACCAACCGAGCTAGACGGGGCGTTGTTGACGCTAGGTACTTACCTCAGAACAACCGAACCTCCTGTAGGAGATCCAAAAAGGGACCAGCACCTCCAGCTGTACAAGCAACTGGCAATAGCAGCAAAAGCAGTGCAGCAGCCACTAGCAACTCCAAGAAGAGATACGGACAGGATCGACGCAGTCGAAGTCCTCAAGGAAGAAGCAGTCGAAAAAGCTCGCGCCATCGTCGCTCCAGAAGCCGTTCCAGAAGGTCGTATAGCACCAGCTCAGACTCAGAAGCGGAGATCGGACCTTGTGGAGCCCTGTGTTTCACTCGACGGATCAGAGAGGCACGCATGCCGAAGAAGTTTTCACTAGCTTCCACGCCAAAATTCAATTGCAAGCAAGAGCCTTCTGGCTGGTTAGAAGACTACAGACTGACAGTCGGGTGTCAGCGCGGTACTACGACCACCGCGATGCAGTATATACAGCTCATGATGGAAGGAACAGCTCGCGATTGGCTCAAATCGCTACCTGAATCATACTACGACTCATGGGAACATTTCAGAGATGACTTCGTCAAATACTTTGGACCTCTGTGCGAGCGCCCCAAAACTTTTGAAGAACTTCGAACTTGCAGGCAAAGGTTGGATGAATCACTGCGATCATACATACGGCGATGGACCACCATCCGTAACTCAATTGGCAGCGTATCAGAAGATAGGGCAATCGACGCCTGCAAGGAAGGACTCTGGAGAAAGGACTTCAAAGAGATGCTCGGTCGAGAAGATCCAAGATCAATGGCCGCACTTATGGTACGCGCAACAAAGTGGGCAGATGGAGAGGACTCTGTACGAAGTAATCGACCAACCTCTCCACACGATCGCCACGAAAGTGGCAGTCGAGATCGCAGGGACAGTTACAGAGATGATCGGAGGCGCAAACGCAAACATCGTTACCACGATGATGACAAACCAAACTTCGTAGGAGCAGGCTTCGCACAACCAAGGGACAATCACGATCAGACTGACAAACGACCCGAAGATAACCGTGAAAGCCGGGACCAGCGCACAGATGATCGTCGGGACTGTCGAGAGTATCGAACAGAAGATCGCCGTGACAATCATCGTGGAGACAACAGACGCGACAGCTACAAGAGGCCGGAGTGGCGCAGACGAACGGACAAAGAACCTGAATGTTCAGTCGAAGAAAGGATGGACGATCATTGCAGATTCCATCTATACAAAGGGGATGACGGCAGGCTATGCTCCAACCACTCGCTGAGAAATTGCAGAGAGTTTGATCAACTGGCGATTGAATATGTGCTGCGATTACAAAGGGAAGGGTGCGCACCTCCACAGTTGACGCAAACCCAAACGAACGTCGCACTTCTTCCGCAAGCACAACCTACCCAGGTATACTCAGCGCCGCAACAGGTACAACAAACTCAGGTATACTCCGTACCACCACAAGAACAGCCTACTCAGGTATATTCTGCACCACCGCAAGTGCAGCCGACGCCAGTGTACATGGTACCCGCACAGCCCAACGCTGGAGCACAAATGGCAGCAGTCGTACATCAGATGCCACAAGGAGAGGAGCAAAAATACCCCGTAACCCGTGGACAGATGAACATGATTCAGCGGGGACGACCATCCAATAGGGAGCAGAAACTGGATACTCGACACGTCAACATGGCGGTTATGGCACCCCCAGCTATCCCAGATTTTTTGAACGGGTCAGAAACTCCAATCATCTTCAGTCGAGAGGACCACCCACCCGCAGTATATCGACCAGGGCATGCGGCCCTGGTACTCGACGCTCTGATCGGGGAATATGCCATGTCCAAGGTCTTCATGGACGGTGGCAGCGGCCTTAACATAATATTCACAGATACACTACGCAGGATGAACAAGTCAGTCAAAAACCTGCCAAAATCCACAAATACCTTCCACGGTATCGTCCCGGGCAAAGCGGTACTCCCTCAAGGCACAATACAACTCGACGTTACATTCGGAGATCCTACTCACTTTAGAACAGAGTCGATTGAATTCGAAGTAGTCGACTGGAAGTCGCAGTACCATGCAATACTTGGGCGCCCCACCTTCGCTCGATTCATGGCTGTCCCACACTACGCCTATCTCAAGCTCAAGATGCCGAGACCAAAAGGAGTCATCACAGTTAATGGGAATTTTCAAAGATCAGATTCATGTGACCGAGATTTCAGCAAAATCTCTGAGATGTACGGGATGGAGCAGACACTCGCCGAACTTGAGGTCACTAATGATCGCACACTCCTACCAGAACATAAGAGGCTGTCAGCCGACAGAGAGTTCAGTGCTACAAATGACACAAGGAAGCATCAGGTGCACCCGACTGACCCTTCCAAGACGGTCAATGTGTCATCGAGTCTTACTGTTGCATAGGAAAGCGCGCTCATCAAATTTCTCCGTGAGAACTGGGAAATATTTGCATGGTCTCCATCGGACATGCGAGGTGTTCCCAGGGAATTTGCCGAGCACTCTCTACAAATCAAAAAAGGCTGTAAGCCAGTCAAGCAAACTATGCGCCGTGTTTCAGGCCCAAAAAGAGACGCAATCGAAGCAGAAGTTGACAGATTGCGTGCTGCAAAGTTCATCCGAGAGATCAAAAAAGCAGACTGGGTTGCCAACCCTGTACTAGTCGAAAAGAAACACTCTGACACCTTGAGGATGTGTGTAGATTTCACCGCCCTGAACAAATGCTACCTGAAGGATCACTTCCCCTTGCCTCGAATCGACCAGATCATCGACTCGACAGCAGGGTGCGCTCGATTATCGTTTTTGGATGCATACTCAGGATACCATCAAATTCAAATGAAGGAGGAAGATGAAGAGAAAACGGCGTTCATAACCTCACTCGGGGTCTTCTACTACACAACCATGCCTTTCAGGCTCAAGAATGTGGGTGCAACATACCAGCGCATGATGCAAAACTGTCTCCAAGAACAAATAGGACGCAACGTTCAAGTATACGTCGACGACATTGTCATCAAAACTGAGAAGGAAGACACGCTCATCAAAGATCTACGGGAAACATTTAACAACCTCAATCGATACAACATCAAGCTCAACCCGAAGAAGTGTACTTTCGGTGTCCCAGCTGGGTAACTTCTGGGTTACTTGATCTCTGCACGAGGAATAGAGGCTGATCCAGAAAAGATACAGGCCATATTGACAATGAAGAGACCCACCAAGCTACACGAGGTACAGCAGCTAGCCGATCGAGTAGCAGCACTCAGCCGTTCATCAGTAAACTAGGCGAAAAAGCGCTCCCGTTCTACAAACTGATGAAGAAGGCAGACAAGTTCGAGTGGACAGACGAAGCCGAAGTAGCCTTACTCGAACTCAAAAATATGCTCACAAGTCCTCCAATCCTGGTAGCACCCCGAGAAAAGGAACCACTATACCTGTACGTCTCAGCCACTAATCGAGTGGTCAGCACCGTATTAGTAGTCGATCGGATGGAGGAAGGACATAGCCAAAGCATACAAAGACCAGTGTACTACGTAAGTGAAGTTCTATCCCCATCCAAACAGCGGTACCCGCAATATCAGAAACTGGCATACGCCGTGTTTATGACATCCAGAAAGCTGGCGCATTACTTCACAGAGCACCCAATCACGGTGATCAGCAAATCGCGATTGGAGATGTCCTCACAAACCCCAACGCAACGGGGCGAGTAGCAAAATGGCTCATCGAGCTGGGACCGCTTGGAATCACCTACGAGCACCCGAAGGCCATCAAAGCACAAGTTCTACCCGATTTTCACACCGAGTGGATAGAAGCTCAGCTACCAGGAGTACCAGATGTATCAAAATCTTGGACCATGTACTTCGACGGGTCCAAGAAGAATGAAGGAGCAGGAGCAGGCGTCGTACTTATCTCGCCAAGAGGGGATAAGCTCCGCTACATCTTACAAATGGGTTTCGAGTTCCCATCAAACAATGAGGCAGAATACGAGGCCCTGATTCACGGCATGCGCATGGCAAAAGCTATGGGATGCACTCGACTAATGATTTATGGTGACTCTAAACTGGTTGTGCAGCAAATAATGAAGGCCTGCGACGTAATCGCAGACAATATGACCGCATATCAAGACCTGTACAACGTAATGGAGGGCAGCTTCAAGGGTGCGAGCTGCGGCACATAGGAAGGGAAAGCAACGAAGAGGCAGACAAGCTAGCCAACATCGCTTCCACAAAAGCACCCATACCACCGGGTGTCTTCTTCGAGCAGATCGAGCATAGGTCAATCGACAAACGCCATCGACATCGACAACAACCGCGGACAAAGGTAAAACACCAAGCACAGAGGATCCTCTGATTGAGGTACTTCTCGTTGAGCCAACATGGACTCAACCTTTTCTCACATACATGCTTCGCAATGAATTACCAGAAGACATAAACGAAGCCAGGCGCATCACTCGACGAGCAAAATCATACACCATCATAAACGGTGAGCTGTACAAACGCAGCACTTTAGGTATGTTCCAAAGATGCATAGCATTCGAGGATGGCATAGACCTCCTTCGAGATATTCATGCAGGCACCTGTGGCATCATGCCGGCAGTCGATCAATCGTAGCCAAAGCCTTCCGAGTAGGGTTTTACTGGCCTACAGCGCTAAGGTACGCAGAAGACATCATCAAAAGGTGCATCGGGTGCCAGAAGTTCGCTTCCAAGCCACATGCACCCGCATCCGCATTAAAAACCATCCCATTGGCATGGCCTTTTGCCCAATGGGGACTCGACATGGTAGGACCACTCAAAAAATCATCTCCTGGCGGCCATACTCACCTACTGGTAGCAGTCGACAAGTTCACAAAATGGATCGAAGATATCCCCATCACAAGCTCGACAGCTTCTACGGCGGTCCGTTTCATACAGTCGATCATGTATCGATTTGGAGTAATGGATAGCATCATAACCGACAACGGTACCAACTTCACAGCAGAAGAGTTCAAATCCTTTTGCAAGGAGCATAACATCAAGCTAAACTACGCTTCTATGGCGCATCCACAATCAAATGGACAAGTCGAAAAAGCCAACGGACTCGTGTGCAGTGGTATCAAAAAGAGGTTATTGGTACCACTCAAAAGGGCCGTGGGTGCGTGGGTTGAAGAGCTCCCATTAGTACTGTGGAGCCTGAGAACCACCCCGAATGCATCTACACAGTCCACACCATTCTTCATGGTCTATGGCGCGGAGGCAGTGCTACCTTCTGATGTCAAGTTCAACGCACCACGAGTTAAAGCATACGAAGAGAGTGACGCAACCAAAGGACTCGAAGAGGCAGCTGATTTGTTGGAAGAAGCACGCAACACGGCCTTGGCACGCACGGCTGTCTATCAACAAGATCTCCGCAACTACCACAGTCGTCGACTACGCACACGATCTTTCATGGTGGGAGACTTGGTGTTGCAGGAGAAGCAGAAAAAGGTGCACAAGCTCGCATCACCATGGGAAGGGCCTTACATCATCACGGAGGTCATCGATGGTGGAGCCTATCGACTGAAGAACGCGAAGACAGGAGAGGAAGCATCCAACCCGTGGAATGTGGCGCATTTGCGTCGGTTCTATGCATAGATTTCTTAACCTCATATGTAATAGAATACAATGTCGGAAGAACCAGCAGGTTTCAGACGCACTCTTTCCCTTACCAGAGTACCTAAGGGGACTGGAAGGTTTTCAATGAGGCGGCCTGCTGGTCGAACACATATTTCGAATAAAGATGCATATTCCTCCATATTTCTCATATACACCTCTTATTATTTACCCCACTCAAACAATCAGGGGCTTGAGCATACAAACATAAGCATCAAAACTCTGACTCAAAAAATTCGCAGCCCACTCGATAGACTCGGCGACTGGGTCAAGCAGAAAAACCCAAACCCCACTTGATATACTCGGGGGCTGGGTCAAGCAGAAAAACCCAAACCCCACTTGATATACTCGGGGGCTGGGTCGAACATAAAGCCCAAACCCCACTCGATAGACTCGGGGGCTGGGTCAAGCGTAAAACACAAACCCCACTCGATAGACTCGGGGGCTGTCATAAATATACACATTCAAATATTTTGCCACACATACAAGATTACACATTTACATTAGGGGACTATCCTAATTACACAAAAAAGTTTACAAGTTAAGAATCTGCTTCATCTTTTATATCCAACACAGGACCAAAAAGCTGCTCCTTGCAGCGATCAATGAAGTCCTCAGCAGCGGAGCGCGTCTCGATCAAATGTGTTTGGGGTATAAGTGAGCCAATCGCAAGGAGGTCGCATTGCAAAATTTGGCTTACGGCTGCGGATGTGAGCCATAGTGGCGTTGGACCCAAGAATAGCAAGCTGCATCAAAGACTCTTTGACTGAGTCCGCTACTCGAAGATATCAATCAAAGGAAACAATCCTTGTAGTTGAGGGCCTGATGGAAGAGCGCGCAGTTCAGGCGAGTAAAGATGCGTCTGCACATCTCGAGTACTTGGGCGTTTCGCCACACTCGATCCTTCAAAGTGAGAAGAGTGCGGGTGCACCTTGTCCAAATGAAAATGCTGCTGGCCAGTGGTTGGTACCTCAACAGTATTGTCAAGGAGATGATTGACTCTCGTATCTTCCTGCTTGAAGTTAGGCACAAAACCTGCGAAAGGCCAAAGTTACGGGTCCAAGGCATAACGCAACAAATGCAAACTTTTTAGCGGAAAAGTGGTGTCATAAACTCACATTCGAGTTGCCTGTTTATAATATCCATCTCGCCAAGAACATATTCCTCATGCTGGGTAGCAAAACTTGGCCTTGAACGCAGCAGTTCCAACATAGCTCGAGTGTTCTTGAGTTCTTGTTCTAGTTCACACACTCGATTCTTTGCAAGAGCGAGTGCCCTCGTGTTATCCCTTGCTTGGCCAAGTTGTGGGGACCCCGGACTAGCTGTCCGAAATACCCGATTATGCTTAACACAACGATCCCGTGATCAGTCTGTCGTTGCACATAATCCGAATTGGATACCAAAGTTTACATCCATTACAGTACCGAATAAAAGTTTTACATAAATGGTCATTTAGACCAAGTTCTTACATAGGTGCCTTCATGGGCCAAACCAAATATATCAGCGGAAGCTACGGCGTAGTAGACATCATATTCTAATGATGACAACCCGACAGGCAGCTGACTTGTGGAGATCCTTAGTTGGCGTAGAAGTCGCCATATTCCTGCTCGCGTAGTGCTCCTCCTCGTAGTCTGGCTAGGACAATAGCCAGGGACGAAACCAATATGAGTACATTTGAATGTACTCGCAAACTACCCCAACATGAGTATGCATTTTTATTTGTTTTTAAAACATCTCTATATCTTTATTGAAAAAGGTAAGAAGAGTTTTATACCATCTTTGAAAGAAGTCACCATTCATTTTGTTTCTCAAAAACTCCTCCTTTTCATGACCATGGCTCACCATAGTCCATTTATTCCACAACTCCTACCACTCATTGGTATAGTGTAACCCCATCACCATTTCAATTTCTTTTAAACTTAAAAGCTTTTCCAAAAACTTGCACATGGTCAAAGTAGGGTCTCCCAACTGTCCATATCCGAGGACTCGGCTATTCGAATAGTTTTAACCTCTGCAGAGGTAGCACGCTTTTATCCCACATCCATCCGGCAGCTCATCGTGTCCGCCACGTCTCGCCATACAGGTGTATGCGAAGTAAGCCGCCGACCATAGCCTGTCCTTTGCTCATGCTAGTATAGGATCCTACCGCTACGAAATTATCATCTTTCCATCAACACCCAGTCCAGATTCCCCGTCGGGAAACCTAAGTGTGAGGACTCGTAGTTCTGCCCGGCGAGCGAACCCTTCAATCCCCCATCCTCAGATGCCAGGACCCAGGTCAGGGGGTAGGTCGCCATGACCATCCCCTCATGGAACGAGGTCATCCTCGTTGTTGAGGAGTCCCATACTAATATGAGCAAATTATATGACTACGCCCTTTTCCCATATGTGGTGGATGTGGTCGCACAGGGTATCGGATGGTTGACGTAAGTACAAGGACACACTGTGCATTTTTCATAAACATCACCATTTTCCACTTTTCCAACACAACACCGACATCTCGGCATTCCATAAACTCACAAGACATTTCAAAGGAGTTTTGAATAAACAACATTGTTTTCCCATCCTAAAGTTTTATATAAACTACTACATAGGGTGGCAAAATAATATCCATATACTTTTGAAATGAGTTTTATAAAATCTTGCTTTGAGAGTAAAACATGCTATGAAAGTAGATGCATAGGTTTGTAGTGCAAGCTCAGAGAATAGCTTGCCTTGCTTGGCAAAGTGATCTTGCTCTTGTTCTTCAAATTCAGCAAACTCTCCTTCCTCGATATATCCGACAACGTTCTCGTCTAATTAACAAACAAACAATGCAAACAATCACTAAGCTATACAAGCAATCATCTCAACATAACCATCATCAACATCACAATTAGCTACTGCACACACAAACCACACAATTTGGTTTTCAAATAAAATTGAATTTAAACACTTTTTAATTACTTCTAAATTAAGGCAGAACTAGTTATTCATGTTTAAATCCATAACTTGAGTTCTGTTGGTCACAAAAATACAAACTAAAATTCTATAGAAAGCTACTGAGGTGTAGAAGACAACCCAATTTGAATTGGATCATTTGGAGTTACCAAACTCCCTACACATTGGATTGAATCCAGTAGCTTAATAATCAAGTTTTAGCTACCATTTAAATTATATTGCTCCAAAAATTAAACCCTTTTAGGGGTAACTAAACATGGCTATATGTGAGCTAACAAAATTGGTTCTAAGTCAATTGGATCAACCAATAATTATCTAAAAAGATTTTGGTCCAGAAGGGTGTTCAAACTTCTATCTTAAACCAAACAATAACTACTGCACAAATAATTCCACCAAAATTTGGGAAGCTTATACATGGCAGTACTAAGCTAACAAAATTGGTTTGGAATTATTTGGACTCACAGAGCATCAGAAACAAACAAGTTTAGATTTTAAACCTTCTGTACTGTTTCTAATAATACTTTTTAAATATTTAATTAAATGACATGAGACCAATTGTGTTGGTTAAACAATTTCATAAGCTTTCCAGAACAGTTGAGTTTGATTTAATTGGATTCCTAAATCTCGAGATATTTAATTTCAAAGTTGACATCAGTACTGAGAATTGCAGAGAATTTAAATTAGAAAAATCCACTGTTGTGGATAATGTTGAAATCCCTGACGGGTGGGTCCTACCCGTCAGTGACTCAGCGAAACGGTACGCGCGCGAGGGAAAGATTAAAATTATGACAGTGGGACCCACATGGCAGTCTAACTTAACACGAAGCGGTACGTGGCCGTAGATCTTCGATCCAACGGCTCACGGAGGTCGCCATCGGCGACGACCTAAAACGAGCGGCGCTGCCGCGCCGGCGACGGCGAGGTGGACGGATCCTCACCTAGGGGCTCGGGAGGAAGCGGCGATGACGCGAATCGACGGCGGCGGCTCGGGGAAGACGATGGTGCGAGCGGCAGTTGCTGGGGAAGTCTCTGTCGACGGCGGCGATGTCGCGCTCTTCGTCGGCGTCGGGCAGCAACTTCGGCGGAGCTTCGGGGTCGCGTCCGTGCGCTAAAAAGAGGGAAAAGAAGCCTGGGTGAGTGCGGTGAGCTTGGGCAACAGCGTAGAGGGGTCAGAGGGAAGAATGGGAGGGTGTGGCGTTGTGGTGGTGCTCGACCTCAACGGCGGCGTCGGGTGCGGCAGTGCACTGCCCTCCGGCGGTGCACAGACGAAATTGAGGCGAGGGAAAGCTCGAGGGAGAGGTGTGGTGTTCCAGTGAGGTCTCAGGGTGCTTTTATAGGCTCGGGGCGGTCCACGATGGTCGGGGTCTACGGCGGCGGCCAGGCGCGTCCACGGCGACCATTTCTGCAATTACCGGCGAGGGTGCAGAGGCTCGTGGCGGCTTGGGGCTTAACGGGGTCCGGCAAGGTTCTAGAATCATCTAGAGAGTGGTGCGTGTCGGGGAGCAGAGACGGGGGCCAATTGCTCGGCGCCGTCCAATGCATCCGCGGCGGTCGTCGGGGAACATCGGCGTTAAGGCGATGGGAGAGGTGCCCGTTTTCTTCCCTGCGGTGCAGAGAGGTGCAGAGGCTCGGGGCGAGGGAGAGCGCGGCCAGGGGGGTCCTGGCGGCGAAGAAAACGGCGACGACGGTGAAGGCGACACGGCGATGGTCATCGGGGCTGAGGTCGATGACCATTTTGCAGAAAACCCCCTCCTTCCTCTTTTCTTTTATTTTTCAGTTTTATTTCAATATCCAGAAGCTTTTCCTGGATTTAATTGAGGTACTTAAACATTTTAGAAAATTCTGCAAATATTTGTGGGGCCTCCTCATAACATGTAGAAGCTCCACAAAAATTGGCATTGCCAAATAAAATGTTTGGCAACATTTTCTTTCATAGTACTTTGTTTATGTATTTTTGATTTATTTCAATTTGTTTTTTTTAGAATTTTAAAACTAGTTCAAAAATAATATTTGAGAGGGGAAAGTGGTAGGAACAAAATGGGGAGTGTTTACATTACATCTCCACTGACTTTGGTTTGAAAATAATTGAGTTTGTCACTTGGAGATTTTTATGTGACAACTTGTCACTTTTATTTTCTTGCTTTGATTTTATATTTTGTTTTCTTTCTTTCTTACTAGTGTTCACTAGAGCAAACACTCACACAAACAGCAAGAACAACAACTCAAGTAACAAGAAGCAATTAACATACAATAAACAACAAAAGTTTTTGTTGGCTCTCATTTTTGGAATATAATATTGATAATAATTTTGGGATGTTACAATCCTTCCCCCCTTAGAATAAATCTCGTCCCGAGATTTGCTAGGCTTAGGTTTTAAGGAGGTCTGGGAATTCGCTTCTAAGATAATCTTCGCGTTCCCAAGTTGCTTCTTCTTCAGAGTGGTTAGTCCACTGGACTTTGTAAAACTTGATCGCACGTCTTCGGGTAACACGAACATCTTCTTCGAGAATTTTGAGGGGTCTCTCACGATAAGTCAGTCTTGGTTCAGGTCGATGGAGAGGTGGTCGATGTTTTTGAAAACATCAGGCTGGTCAGGAACTTCAAGACACTTCCGGAGCAAGGAAATGTGGAAGACATCATGATAATCTCCTAACTCCTGGGGTAACTCCAGCTGATAGGATACTTCTCCTCGACGAGCAAGGACCTTGAAGGGTCCAATATACCTTGGCGCTAACTTTCCTTTGACATGGAAACGCTGCATTCCTTTAAGGGGTGTCACTCGGAGATAAACATGATCTCCGATACTGAAAGTGAGGTCACGGCGCTTGGTGTCAGCATAACTCTTCTGACGGGATTGGGCAGTTTTGAGCGTTCACGAATAAGCTGAACTTGCTCTTCAGCTTCACGGAGGGTATCTGGTCCAAACAATTTGCCTTCTCCTGTATCGGACCAATTCAGGGGTGTACGACACTTCTTGCCGTAAAGGGCTTCAAAAGGGGCCATTTGCAGACTGGACTGATAACTGTTGTTGTACGAGAATTCTGCAAACGGAAGGCAATCTTCCCACTTGGAACCATAGGATAGAACACATGCGCGAAGCATGTCCTCCAATATCTGGTTCACTCGCTCAGTTTGGCCATCGGTCTGGGGATGATAAGCTGTGCTAAATGCTAGCTTGGTTCCGAGGGCTTCATGAAGGGATTTCCAGAACCTTGAGGTGAATTGCGTGCCTCTATCAGATACAATCTTCTTAGGCACACCATGCAGGCTCACTATTCTGGAAATATACAAGTCGGCCAACTGATGTCCCCGATAGGTGGTGTTGACAGGGATGAAATGGGCAACCTTGGTCAGTCGATCAACGATGACCCAGATTGAATCATGGCCTCGGTTGGATTTGGAAGTCCGGTAATAAAATCCATTCCAATCTCATCCCACTTCCACTCGGGAATTTTCAAAGGTTGAAGCAATCCAGCGGGTCGCTGATGTTCAGCCTTAACTCGCTGGCAGATGTCACACTTGGCTACGAATGAACCAATCTCTCGCTTCATTCCATGCCACCAAAATCTTCTCGAAGGTCTTGGTACATTTTGGTTCCGCCGGGGTGGATTGAGTAAGGGGTCTCATGGGCCTCCTTCAGGATTAACTCCTTAAGTTCCGTGACATTGGGCACACAGATACGGTCATTGAATTTCAGCACTCCTCAGCATCTTCGGTAAAACCGGGTGCTTTGCCGAGGGAAATCTTTTCCTAATTCCCTCTATGCTTTCATGACCTTTTTGGGCTTCTTTGATTTGATCCATCAGGGTTGGGGTTAACTCTAAATTGGCGAGATAACCATGGCTAACAAGCTCTAGTCCAAAATCTTGGAACTCTTTGAACAAGGCTGGCTGTTCGGCTTGGATCAGGGCATTCAGGGTGCAAGGTTTGCGACTAAGGGCATCGGCAACACATTAGCCTTTCCAGGGTGATAATGGATTCCAATATCATAATCCTTGATTAATTCCATCCATCTCCTCTGTCGCAGGTTCAGATCTTTCTGGGTGAAAATATATTCAAGCTTTTGTGATCTGTATAGACCTCGCAGCGATGTCCCGCAAGATAGGGACGCCACTTCTTAAGAGCAAAGACCACAGCAGCTAACTCCAAGTCATGGGTTGGGTAATTCTCTTCATGCGGTCGCAACTGCCGGGACAGATACGACACAACTTTGCCTTCTTGCATCAGAACGCAACCAAGTCCGAGGCGTGATGCATCGCAATACACGTCGAAACTCTGGGTGACGTCTGGCATGATCAGGATTGGGGCTGAGGTTAGTTTCTTCTTCAGTTCTTGGAAACTATCCTCACACTTCTGAGTCCATTCAAATTTCTTGTCCTTCTTCAACAGTTGGGTCAGAGGTTTGGCTATACTGGAAAATCCTTCAACGAACTTGCGGTAATAACCGGCAAGTCCGAGAAAGCTTCGGATTTCAAAAACATTGGTTGGGGATAACCAGTCAAGAATGGCTTGTATCTTCTCAGGGTCAACAGAAATTCCTCCAGCGGATACAATATGTCCAAGAAATGCCACTTCACTGAGCCAAAACTCACACTTGCTAAGTTTGGCATACAGCTGGTGCTCTTGGAGGGTTCCAAAACTAGACGCAGGTGTTCAGCATGCTCCTTCGGTCTTGGAATAAATAAGGATGTCATCAAGGAAAACTACCACGAACTTGTCGAGGTACTCCATGAAAATCTTGTTCATGAGATTCATGAAATAGGCTGGGGCATTGGTCAGGCCAAAGGACATGACGGTGTATTCAAACAAACCGTAACGGGTGGTGAAGGCGGTCTTGGGAATATCTGTCTCTCGGATCTTCAACTGATGGTAACCTGTCCGAAGATCGATCTTTGAAAAGACTCGGGCTCCGTTCATTTGATCGAACAGATCCTCGATCTTGGGAAGAGGGTACTTGTTTTTAATGGTCACGTCATTCAGCTTGCGATAATCCACACACAGGCGTGTGGTACCGTCTCTCTTGTCCACAAAAATAATGGGTGATCCCCATGGTGAAGCGCTTGGGCGGACAAGACCTTTGCTTAGCATATCAGCCAACTGCTTCTTCAACTCAACCAGTTCTTCCGGATTCATCCGATAAGGCTTTTGGGATATGGGGGATGTTCCTGGGATAAGCTCAATTATGAACTCAATATCCCTGTCTGGCGGCATACCAGGCAATTCTTCTGGGAAAACATCCTTGAACAGATGAACAACACGGATCTCATCTAGGGCGGGTCGAGCTATGCTCTCATGGCATCCGGGTCTGGTCTGGCTGGTCTCAGATGCATACTCCACTTCAACTCCATCATCAGAAGTGAGAGAAACAGCTCTTCGGGCACAGTCAATACGACCGTGGTACTTGGCTAACCAATCCATTCCAAGAATAACATCTATGCCTTGGTTTCCTAAGATAATTAGGTCGGCTGCAAACCTTCCTCCTCCAATTTCTATGGGGGTTTCGGAACACATCTGGTTGGTTTTGGCTAACAGTCCTGGGGTTTGTACCAACATTGGTTTGGGTAAAAGACTCCCGACTAAACCTCCCTTAGAAACAAACTCTTTGGTAATAAACGAATGGGTAGCACCAGAATCAAACAGAACAGTTGCAGGTACTGAGTTGACAAGAAACGTACCCAGCACAACATCTGGCGCTTCTTCAGCCTCTTCAGCATTGATGTGGTGCAGACGGCCTCTGACAACAGCAACATTCCCGCGGGGTGCGGCATTCTTGCCATTACCATTTCCATTGCGGCCTGACCATTGTTCGGTGCAGGTGCATTGGGGCGTTGGACAGGCTTCTTGGGATTGGGGCATTCTCTGGAGTAGTGACCTTTGTTGCCACATTCAAAGCAGACAACATTGGCATTGGGGTTGAAGTTGTTGAAGTTTCCTCTGGGACGGTTATTGTCATTGGGGCGGTTGAAGTTGTTCGGGCGGTTAGGGAAATTGGGGCGTGGAACTTGGGGTGGACGATAGCAGGCCTGGGGTTCTGCTGAAAGATACGGGTTTCTGGCTGCTCGAACCTTCCTGAGCATTCATCCTCCTCTTGCGACCTTCATACATAGACTTGCGCTTGGTCTCCAGCTGGATGGCTTTGTCCACAAGTGACTCCAGATCACGGAAGTCATGGATAACCAGAGCACACTGCAGTTCATCATGAAGTCCACTCATGAAACGCTCCATCTTCTTCTCTTCTTTGTCGGTGTCATCAGGAGCATACCGAGATAAGTCGGTAAACTCCTCAAGATAACCGACCACATCTCTACTTCCCTGCCTCAGCTTACGGAACTCATCCTTCTTCCTCTCAATGAGTCCATAGGGAATGTGCTTCTTGCGGAACTTCTCCTGGAACTCAGCCCAGTTGATAACATGACCAGCTGGCTGGAGAGTCTTGGTAGTTCCCACCAAGCTCTTGCAGGTCCAGCGAGATAGTGGGTTGCATACAGCACTTTCTCATTCTCTCCCACAGCAGCAACTTCCAGATTGTTGTCGATGGTGCGAAGCCAATCATCGGCTTCTAGTGGGTGAAGTCCCTTGGAGTAGGTGGGTGGGTTGGTCTTCTGAAAATCACCCAAGGTAGATCGCTGGTTTCCATCGCCATTGCCGTTACCACCATTGTTGTTGTTGTTGTTGTTGTTGTTGTTGTTGTTGTTATAAGCGGCTGCGAGTTGTTGTAAGGCAGCGAGATGAGCTTGGCGCTCTTGCCGGGCATTTTCACGCTCCTCCATGATAAGCGCGAGAAGTTGGGTGGGGGTTGGGTCCGGTGGTGGTGGTGCTGATCCTGATCCTTCCGCATTGCTGCGACGGGGTGGCATCCTGAAGCACACCGGGTATAAGAGACAAGGCAAGAAAAGTTCGACTAAGGGAAAAGACGATCTCTCAAGTGGTTGATTAATTAAGATTTATATGAAAATAGTTCACACAGATTTAAACAAGACAAACATACTTATATTTCACAAACAACACATCAAAGAGTTCACATCAACATCAAGCTTACACACAAGCTTACAACATCACTTACATCTAGGATACATAACATCTGGTTTCCAAAAGAACCACTACTACTCGACTAGCTATAGGGGGTCAACCTAATCCTGCGGTAGTGATCAAGTCACTCGCCTACTGAGGTGGAACCTCCAGCTCTAACACGTCAGCATCTGACTGGTAGGCTGGCTCCTCGGGATCCTCCTCCTCGTCCTCGAGAACTGGCTCGAGTGGCTCCTCCTCCTCGTCAACTAACTCCTCCTCATCATCTCCTCCTCACAGTCCATCTCCTCCACGAAGTCATCATCGTCACTGAGGAAAGCGTCGTTCTCCTTGCGGAGATCCTCGCCCTCCTCCTCCATCTCGTCAGTATGGTGCTCTAGATCCTCAATCAGTCCATCCTGCTCTGCCACCTTCGTGCGGAGCTTCACGATAGTCTTCCTCAGCTGGGCCCTCTTCCTGAGAAGAGCAACCTTCTCCACCATCAGCTTCATCTCGTTCTCGCGAAGCTCAACGAGCGACTCGCGGTCGAAGTGGAGCTGAATCCTAGTGCGCAACAGATCATCCTGAGTGCACTGAAGTAAGATCTCCATGTCCATGATGTAGCTCCCAAACATCGGGTGGTAAGGTGAAGGAGTAGGGTGTCCATCACAGTTGCGCCTCCCGTAGAACCGGAAACGGGAGTCTACTAACTCCGCCTTGTGCTCCTCACAAAGTCGGGCTAGCATCCTCTGTGTAGCAGTACAGAGACCATCAACCCAGGTGGCCTCCTTGGTGGTGAAGATGAGCGTCCTGGAATTGGGAGACTTGATGTTCCTGCGAACTGACGATCTGATGAGCCAGCTCAGCCTTCCGACACCGTGAACATCAATCTGAGCTCCCTCAAACTCTGGAGCGGGGCGACCTAACAGCTTGGTCAACTCGAACAAGTCCCTCTCAAACGTCAGCTTGCTGTCCTTCTCCAGCTGAACGAACTCGGTCCAATGGAGTGCCATCTACAGTTTTTAAGCAAAATTTTAAGTTAGTTAGGTGACAAGTATATCAAAATTTTAATATAGTAGGGCAACAAGTGAGTCAAATTTTAAGCTTAATGAGAGGTGTACAAAATTTTAGGGATACAAGGAAAATGTAATTTAATGAGAGTAAAATTTTGCATAAGTAAGAGGATTGGAGATAAGCATTTTCGAAAATACTTCATTCCTTTCTTTTTAGAAATTCATCTTTTGTAACATTTGACAAACGACCATGCTAACTAAGGTTTCCTAAAGTCAGGATGGCTCTGATACCAAGTCTGTGGGGACCCCGGACTAGCTGTCCGAAATACCCGATTATGCTTAACACAACGATCCCGTGATCAGTCTGTCGTTGCACATAATCCGAATTGGATACCAAAGTTTACATCCATTACAGTACCGAATAAAAGTCTTACATAAATGGTCATTTAGACCAAGTTCTTACATAGGTGCCTTCATGGGCCAAACCAAATATATCAGCGGAAGCTACGGCGTAGTAGACATCATATTCTAACGATGACAACCCGACAGGCAGCTGACTTGTGGAGATCCTTAGTTGGCGTAGAAGTCGCCATATTCCTGCTCGGCGTAGTGCTCCTCCTCGTAGTCTGGCTAGGACAATAGCCAGGGACGAAACCAATATGAGTACATTTGAATGTACTCGCAAACTACCCCAACATGAGTATGCACTTTTATTTGTTTTAAAACATCTCTATATCTTTATTGAAAAAGGTAAGAAGAGTTTTATAACCATCTTTGAAAGAAGTCACCATTCATTTTGTTTCTCAAAAACTCCTCCTTTTCATGACCATGGCTCACCATAGTCCATTTATTCCACAACTCCTACCACTTCATTTGGTATAGCTGTGTAACCCCATCACCATTTCAATTTCTTTTAAACTTAAAAGCTTTTCCAAAAACTTGCACATGGTCAAAGTAGGGTCTCCCAGCTGTCCATATCCGAGGACTCGGCTATTCGAATAGTTTTAACCTCTGCAGAGGTAGCACGCTTTTATCCCACATCCATCCGGCAGCTCATCGTGTCCGCCACGTCTCGCCATACAGGTGTATGCGAAGTAAGCCGCCGACCATAGCCTGTCCTTTGCTCATGCTAGTATAGGATCCTACCGCTACGAAATTATCATCCTTTCCATCAACACCCAGTCCAGATTCCCCGTCGGGAAACCTAAGTGTGAGGACTCGTAGTTCTGCCCGGCGAGCGAACCCTTCAATCCCCCATCCTCAGATGCCAGGACCCAGGTCAGGGGGTAGGTCGCCATGACCATCCCCTCATGGAACGAGGTCATCCTCGTTGTTGAGGAGTCCCATACTAATATGAGCAAATTATATGACTACGCCCTTTTCCCATATGTGGTGGATGTGGTCGCACAGGGTATGGATGGTTGACGTAAGTACAAGGACACACTGTGCATTTTTCATAAACATCACCATTTTCCACTTTTCCAACACAACACCGACATCTCGGCATTCCATAAACTCACAAGACATTTCAAAGGAGTTTTGAATAAACAACATTGTTTTCCCATCCTAAAGTTTTATATAAACTACTACATAGGGTGGCAAAATAATATCCATATACTTTTGAAATGAGTTTTATAAATCTTGCTTTGAGAGTAAAACATGTTATGAAAGTAGATGCATATTTGTAGTGCAAGCTCAGAGAATAGCTTGCCTTGCTTGGCAAAGTGATCTTGCTCTTGTTCTTCAATTCAGCAAACTCTCCTTCCTCGATATATCCGACAACGTTCTCGTCTAATTAAAAACAAACAATGCAAACAATCACTAAGCTATACAAGCAATCATCTCAACATAACCATCATCAACATCACAATTAGCTACTGCACACACAAACCACACAATTTGGTTTTCAAATAAATTGAATTAAACATTTTTAATTACTCTAAATTATGGCAGAACTAGTTATTCATGTTTAATTCCACAACTTGAGTTCTGTTGGTCACAAAAATACAAACTAAAATTCTATAGAAAGCTACTGATGTGTAGAAGACAACCCAATTTGAATTGGATCATTTGGAGTTACCAAACTCCCTACACATTGGATTGAATCCAGTAGCTTAATAATCAAGTTTTAGCTACCATTTAAATTATATTGCTCCAAAAATTAAACCCTTTTAGGGGTAACTAAACATGGCTATATGTGAGCTAACAAAATTGGTTCTAAGTCAATTGGATCAACCAATAATTATCTAAAAAGATTTTGGTCCAGAAGGGTGTTCAAACTTCTATCTTAAACCAAACAATAACTACTGCACAAATAATTCCACCAAAATTTGGGAAGCTTATACATGGCAGTACTAAGCTAACAAAATTGGTTTGGAATTATTTGGACTCACAGAGCATCAGAAACAAACAAGTTTAGATTTTAAACCTTCTGTACTGTTTCTAATAATACTTTTTAAATATTTAATTAAATGACATGAGACCAATTGTGTTGGTTAAACAATTTCATAAGCTTTCCAGAACAGTTGAGTTTGATTTAATTGGATTCCTAAATCTCGAGATATTTAATTTCAAAGTTGACATCAGTACTGAGAATTGCAGAGAATTTAAATTAGAAAAATCCACTGTTGTGGATAATGTTGAAATCCCTGACGGGTGGGTCCTACCCGTCAGTGACTCAGCGAAACGGTACGCGCGCGAGGGAAAGATTAAAATTATGACAGTGGGACCCACATGGCAGTCTAACTTAACACGAAGCGGTACGTGGCCGTAGATCTTCGATCCAACGGCTCACGGAGGTCGCCATCGGCGACGACCTAAAACGAGCGGCGCTGCCGCGCCGGCGACGGCGAGGTGGACGGATCCCTCACCTAGGGGCTCGGGAGGAAGCGGCGATGACGCGAATCGACGGCGGCGGCTCGGGGAAGACGATGGTGCGAGCGGCAGTTGCTGGGGAAGTCTCTGTCGACGGCGGCGATGTCGCGCTCTTCGTCGGCGTCGGGCAGCAACTTCGGCGGAGCTTCGGGGTCGCGTCCGTGCGCTAAAAAGAGGGAAAAGAAGCCTGGGTGAGTGCGGTGAGCTTGGGCAACAGCGTAGAGGGGTCAGAGGGAAGAATGGGAGGGTGTGGCGTTGTGGTGGTGCTCGACCTCAACGGCGGCGTCGGGTGCGGCAGTGCACTGCCCTCCGGCGGTGCACAGACGAAATTGAGGCGAGGGAAAGCTCGAGGGAGAGGTGTGGTGTTCCAGTGAGGTCTCAGGGTGCTTTTAAAGGCTCGGGGCGGTCCACGATGGTCGGGGTCTACGGCGGCGGCCAGGGCGCGTCCACGGCGACCATTTCTGCAATTACCGGCGAGGGTGCAGAGGCTCGTGGCGACTTGGGGCTTAACGGGGTCCGGCAAGGTTCTAGAATCATCTAGAGAAGTGGTGCGTGTCGGGGAGCAGAGACGGGGGCCAATTGGCTCGGCGCCGTCCAATGCATCCGCGGCGGTCGTCGGGGAACATCGGCGTTAAGGCGATGGGAGAGGTGCCCGTTTTTCTTCCCTGCGGTGCAGAGAGGTGCAGAGGCTCGGGGGCGAGGGAGAGCGCGGCCAGGGGGTCCTGGCGGCGAAGAAAACGGCGACGACGGTGAAGGCGACACGGCGATGGTCATCGGGGCTGAGGTCGATGACCATTTTGCAGAAAACCCCCTCCTTCCTCTTTTCTTTTATTTTTCAGTTTTATTTCAATATCCAGAAGCTTTTCCTGGATTTAATTGAGGTACTTAAACATTTTAGAAAATTCTGCAAATATTTTGGGGCCTCCTCATAACATGTAGAAGCTCCACAAAAATTGGCATTGCCAAATAAAATGTTTGGCAACATTTTCTTTCATAGTACTTTGTTTATGTCATTTTTGATTTATTTCAATTTGTTTTGTTTTAGAATTTTAAAACTAGTTCAAAAATAATATTTGAGAGGGGAAAGTGGTAGGAACAAAATGGGGAGTGTTTACATTACATCTCCTCTGACTTTGGTTTGAAAATAATTGAGTTTGTCACTTGGAGATTTTTATGTGACAACTTGTCACTTTTATTTTCTTGCTTTGAGTTTTATATTTTGTTTTCTTTCTTTCTTACTAGTGTTCACTAGAGCAAACACTCACACAAACAGCAAGAACAACAACTCAAGTAACAAGAAGCAATTAACATACAATAAACAACAAAAGTTTTTGTTGGCTCTCATTTTTGGAATAATAATATTGATTACTAATTTTTGGGATGTTACACAGGTGCTCGAGTTCTGGTACGAGATGGAGAAGGTCCACCAGACTCGCATTCTTTTGGCTGGTTCATAAATCATAACATTCAGACATCCAGACACATGAAAGTTGCAAAATACAGATGGTTCAGCTCATTAAACGCAAAGCATTCAAAAGTATATACCAGCATAAGTAGCAAATAACATACAAGCCAAGTTCAAGTAGTCAAAATTACATAGCAAAAGGCTCCTAAGCCTGAGAGACAGATTCTGCCCTATTTTTACGCGACTGAGCCATGACAGCTTCGGCTCGGCGCTCCATGGTCTGGACGCAGAGCTCGCTCAGTCGCGTAGCTGGCTCGGTTACACCCCTGAATGATAGTGGCTTTCCATCATGCTTTTTCGGGTAGTCCGACAAAGCAGTGTCGAAATCAGCCTCTACACCATTGCCCATCAAAAGTTTGAGGGTGTACTCCGAGCCGCGTACCGTGAGTTCGCGGGCAAAATCCGCCACAATCGACGATCCTTCACCAAAAGCCGCAGCGAGCCCTTCAGCAGTCGATGGAGCGGTGAATGTAGGACACATCCCCGCATGCAGATTGCCAAGGGTCCTGGTCGCGACAACCAGATCTCCTTGGGTCTTGGACAGCACGGACTCGAGTTCCACGATTGCACTGTCGAGTGACAATGAGTCACTCGACGGCTTAGCGGAAGTAGATGCGCCTTCAGAACCTTCAAAATTCAGAAAGCAGAAGCCATGAGCAAAAGCTACTAAATGACCAAAGAGCTAATTATCACAAAGACAGATCACTCACCTTTGACAGCGCAGGCCATACTCGATAGACGTGCAGCAAGCTCCCTATCGCAGCGAGTGGTGGCATCTTGGGCATCAGCAAGAGCTTTATTCGATTCAGACTGCTGAGCGGAGAGCTTGGTCTGCAAGTCCTTCACTTGTTTCTTTAGGTCTTCTACCTGCTCCTCAGCAGATTTCTTTCCTTCTGTGGAGTTCACAAATATTCTTGATTAGTGTTATAGCTTCAAATGGAGATGAAGATTCTAGCACAAAGTACTTACTCGAAAGCTCCGATGAGGTTGACTGCAGAGAGTCCCTCTCATGCTCCACCTGAACAAAAGCCTGAACCCAAGGGGCCAGGGCAGCAAACATCGGCTAAAACAGAATATTCATACTATCAGCAAGAGAAGAAGTAGAAAAATTAAAATATGAGCAAAATTAAGCAAAACACGCTTACGTGATCAGTCCAAGAAGTGGAAGAAGAGACCACGACATCTGTAGTCGGGACAGCTTTCTCCTTGTTCAAATCGACGGCCACCACCAAAGTTGTATCCTTGGCCGCTTCAGGAGCAGCCTTGTGCTGCTTCCGGAGGGATAGATGACTGTGCCATAATCGACATATCTGTGACTGGAGGTGGAGATGGCAGTTTGCCACTGTCATCACAAAGCAAAGATACAGTCAATCAAAAAGCAAAAATTATAAAGGTACGGATACAAATAAAAGAACAGATTGAAAAGCGAACCTTGGCTCCTCCTCTACATCTGAATCAGGATCAGCACCAAGGGCAAAAACGCCTAAACGAGAGATGCCACTCGAGGCAGCAGAAGGACGAGATGCGAGAGGGGAGGTACTCAAAGGGTGACTCTTCACAGGAGATTGGGTACTCGAGTTACTAGTGTCCCCTTGTTCATCTTCTTTGGATTCTGAGCTCGAAGCTCCGGAAGAAGCAAACGCTTGCGCTTTGGCTTGCGAGTGACTTGCTCAGCGTCAGATTCGACTACATCCTCCACCAGAACTTGCTCTACCTCCTCCCCTTTTTCTTCTGCAGGATTATCTTGAGGAGTCGAGTGAGCAGAAGCAGGATCAGCAACGGGTGCCTTGGGATCTTCCTGAGCCGCCGTCTCCAGAGTAGGCCCAGCTTCGGGTAAAGGAGGAAGAGAAGCAACAGTCGAGTGACCCTATGACAGAAGTATGGTTCATATAAGCATAAACAAAAAGAAGTCGCAAAAAACATATGGTGAAAGCATAAAAAGCAGCAAAAAGATGTAATCACCGCGGGTAAAGCATTGTCTGGCCCGTAGGGGACATGCGCGAAGTTGAAATTGATTTTCTCAGAAGCCTTGATACTCGTGACCTTCCGCACATGAGCACCCAGCTCCTTCTCTGATAACTCTACGGGACTCATCCTGGTGGTGTCGAGTGGGCCCTCATACTGCCACATCGGGTGGGCACGAAGGCGCATGGGCCACACTCGCATCTTCATAAACGTGGCAATCAACTGAACACCAGGAATAGTCTTCAGTAGCTTGTTCAACTCATTCAGCAGAGGAGAGGCTTCCTTCGCCTCAGCAGCAAAAATCGGGTGGTCCCAGGCTGCCGTCTTCTGAGGTGTCTTCTCAGTCGAAAATTCTGGGAGTACCACCTGATCGACTGGCACGTAGAACCACTTGGTCCTCCAGCCTTGTGCGGAGTCGAGTGCCTTCAAACTGAAGTAGTGCGAATCATTGCGCACCTAGACAGCAAACCCGCCCACCGGGCACGGACGCTTGCCGCGACAGTTGTGGCGCACTGTGAAGATGTGCTTCCACAGAGCCCAGCTGGGAGACACCCCCAAGAAGCACTCGCACAACACCATGAAACAGGTGATGTGCATAATGCTGTTGGGGGTGAGATCATGGAGCTGTACGCCATAGGCATACAACAGCCCCCGCACAAAATCATGGAGAGGGAGAGCAAATCCGCGGGGAAGGAATTTAGCGAAACAGACGCACTCGCCGTCGCGAGGGTCAGGGCGTACCTCCAAGCCTGGAGCATGCGCAGCCAGTTGATCAGCCGGCGGCAGCCATCCCTTCTGGCGATACTCAGATAGGGTGTCTTCGGTGACGCAGGATCTGGTCCAGTCACCAGGGATCTTTAGAAGAGCATCAGAAGGTTCGGCCACAGTCTTCCCCTTGCCCGCCGTGTCTGCGGCGGACGGAGCTGCAGCCGCTTGCTCTTCTTGGGCGCCATCACAAATGGAGAGGAAAGCAGGAAGCTTGGGAGGTAGAGCAATGGTGGGCGGTGCACAAGGAAGAAGGCGAGCGGAGGAGAGCAAATGGCAAGTAAATCATAAACTTTCGCAGAAACTACTATTTACCACACAACGCAAACTCCATCATAACCGTCCATGTGAAAGCGCATAAAATCTGGACGTACACGTGGCTAACAGAGGGCAACCGTCGCGTCCCATGCCGCCCACTACGTGCAAAACCCTCGGAGGTTATGATGGCGCGGCGAAAAATACGCCACGTCTGGTCAAATCAGAACTGAAACAACGTCCTCTGCGGTTAAAACTCTGAGCATTGGGCCCACACAGATACGTCTTGTCAAAACGGCGAGCGCACGCCTAAGATGTCATGAATGACGTCAGAAGTAAAGATGGCATAAACATTCGAGTGAGAGGTTCAAGTCTACAATCGATACAAAATTCAAAACTACAATCGACAAAAGGATTCGACTGGCAAAAGTACTCCCATGGGAGTATATCAAAAATTTCTTGTGATTGATCGAAAAGAAGCAAAATTATTGAGATTATCCTCTAATTCAAACAAAATAAAGCATAATCTCGGGGGCTACTCCCATGGGAGCGCTGTCGCGCTCCCATAGATTGTTCAAAAGCAAAAACTTCGATTGACAAAAGCAGTAAAGAAGGATGATTTTGAGATTGTCCTCTATTGCAAGACACTAAATCACAATCTCGGGGGCTACTCAGATGGGAGCGCTGTCGCGCTCCCATAGATTTTTAAAAGAAGGTAAGAAACTTACTCGACTACAGACTTGACTAAATGCGTTAAAATATTTCGCAAATAAAAGAATCCTACTTCATAAATTCCCGAACTACGCCAGTCGCGGATGTTTCGGATGCTGCATACGCAAATGCAAAAGGTAATACCCGTCGAGCAATCGAATTGGGCCGAGGGACACTCCAACAGTGTTTTCCCTTGAATTTTTCCGTGTCAACAGACATGATGAAAATCCTGACGGACGCGTTAGGTATCAAAAGTTAAAACTGCAGAACGAATCAGTAAGACCTACAACGGCCTGAGTCGAGTCTGTCCAGTATGTTCCAGCTTCGAGTCCGGGGACTCGAACCTGATAGAAGGCTAGTATGGTTTCGCCCGAATGTGCGGTTAACTGAGCTCGATTTTCGAGTGAATCAGGCCTACTATGTCAATACCCGTAGGCAAAAGCTTCAAATATGTTCCAGGTTCGAGTCCGGGGACTCGAATTTGATTGAGGGCTAGTAAGGTTTCGCACGAATGTGCGGTTAACTGAGCTCGGTTTTCGAGTGAATCAGGCCTACTATGTCAATATCCCTAGGGAAAAGCTTTCGACTGCGTTCCAGGTTCAAGCCCAGGGACTTGAGTCTGATCGAAGACTAGTAAGGTTTTTCCCGAATGAGCAGTTAACTGAACTCGATTTTCGAGTGAATCAGGCCTACAATGTCAAATATCCCGTGGCTTGCATACATAATAATCGAAACAAGTTAAAACTAGAAGAATTACATTGGATCAAAGGTACAAAAGAACAGAAGACTATGACGTGCACGATAAAGGGAGCACATGCTCGATTCTTCGAGTCAAGCAGGTACTCAGGGGCTAATGACGAGGGTATGCTTCGCGGGTACCTCAGCATGAAGGTACCTGGTGCACGTGATGATCAAAGAAGCCCAAGAACTAATCGAAGCCCATGAAAGGGAGGCCCAAGACGAAGAGTGCTTCCCAAGTTAGTTTAGTCATAGTCGGTTGATACTTTCCATACTTGTAATCCTAGTCGGTTATGTATCCCGAGACCCAGCCTCCTATATAAAGGCTGGGAGGGTGACCGATCAGGATAACCAATCCATAGCCATCAGAACCCCGACGAGATCAGCAACTCGCCGGATCCTTGTAACCTTCATAATCACACATCAAATACAGATAGGCAGGAAGTAGGGGTGTTACCTCACTCGAGGGCCCTGAACCTGGGTAAGTCCCGCTTGTCAGCCGTCGATTCCACTAGCACTACGCGTTCTCTACCTCATAATCAACCCTAGGTACCTAACCATGGGACTTGCCGAGGACACCCCTCGTCAGCTGCCATCCAGAACAAGTTTCGGGGGACATAATCTCTGTTTCGGCACGCTGCCGGGACGGAGAATTACCCCCGGAGCCATCTCCATCGACTCCACCGCCATCTTCATCGCCGCTGCTAACTCCCATGATGAGGAGGGAGTAGTTCTCCCCCGAGGCTGAGGGCTCTACCAGTAGCTATGTGGTTTATCTCTCTCTCTCCCATGGTGTGTGATCTTTATGTGATCATGAGCTTTGTAATCTAGTTGAATAAGTAGATGTTACTCCTTATCTATTATGCCACTCTAAAGTTACTTTAATATGAACTCCGGAGTCACTCTCCATGGTGTGACGGTGACAGTGTGCGCATCGTGTGTGACTCCTTTATGACGTTGTGGCGCTTGTTTACTCTGGCTTGAGGTGTGCTTTTGCAGCCCTACGCAATGAATGGTGTTTGTTATCCAATAAGAGAGTGTTTGAGAGTAGTATTTATTTATTCAATTATGTTGTCATTGTTGAGAGTGTCCACTAGTGAAAGTATGATCCCTAGGCCTTTTTTCTAAGCATTGAAACACCGTTTACAACAAGTTCTGCTACATGTTTGCTTGCTGCCATTTTTATTTCAGATTGCAATTACTACTTATAATCATCCATATTACTTGTATTTCACTATCTCTTCGCCGAACTAGTGCACCTATACATCTGACAAGTGTATTAGGTGTGTTGGAGACACAAGAGACTACTTGTATCTTAATTGCAGGGTTGCTTGAGAGGGGTATCTTTGACCTCTATCTCCCTGAGTTCGATAAACCTTGGGTGATTCACTTAAGGGAAACTTGCTGCTGTTCTACAAACCTCTGCTCTTGGAGGCCCAACGCTGTCTACAAGAATAGAAGCGTGCGTATACATCACCCGGCCTGTGGCCCGGCCTGGGCCGGCCTGTGGGCTGGCCTGGCACCCGAGGCCGCCGGGCTGGCAGCCGGCCTGGGCCAGGCTGGCGGCCGGCCTGGGCTGAGCTGGGGGCTGGCTGAGCAGAAAAAACACTCTATAAACTATAACTTTTGCAATAAAATCCAAACGAGATGAAACCAACTTTGTTTGAAAGATAACGACGAGTGCTTTTATATAAAAAGTGGAAATATTAAGAACCATAAATAGAGTCAAGTTGACACACATGGGAAGGTGTGAAACTCTCCTCGGGGATGAACCGATAATATTTCCAACACAAAAACGTAACAAGTTTTCCATATGAAATCCGTTTTCGAAGAACTTGAGCTTGCCATGAAGATCACGACAAGCACCAAAACCAAACAAGGAGAAAAACCACATAAGAACCAAGAAAGATGAAATGCCAAATATACAAAGTTCGAGCTCTCCACAAAGATGCGAATGTCGTTAGATATGTAATAACTCTATAGTATAAAACACGTGTAACTCGCTAGAGAATAGAATATATATGAGTTTTCATTTGTCAATGTGTTTTGCCCTTGCTTCTCTCTCTTGTTTTTCGCCACTAGTATCTTGGTCAAAGTTGTCATTTTATATCATCCATGGAGACGGGTGTGCTTTAATCTTGGCGCGGGAAGTTGTTTCTTATTGGTGATCATGCTTGAGAAAGTATTTGGAATTGAATTCCCTGCATATCAGCAAGATTTGGAAGGCATGGCAGAGTTTGACTTGCAGTGTCGATAGACTCAAACTAGGAACTGAACTGTTGGGAGAGATAACTAGCAGTCGTGCACAGTTAGTTTTGATGGCCTCTAACGTTGTTATGGGCTCAACCGCCTCTTCTCCTCCCCTTCAAATCGGCCATGCAAACCTATGCCGCCCCAATTGGAACACATCGCCGCACCGTCACACGTAACCGTCTCCTTTGCGAGTTCATCGCACCGCCTGAACATCTTTGTAAGTGCCCATCACCACCTACCGTCTTCTCAGCCACCAGGCAGTCACCCCACCCTAAATTGAGTCTGAAATCTCGCAAGACATGAGTTAATCACTGGTTAGCAGCTACGTTGATAGCTCTAGGTTAAACATGGCTCGCTTACACCGTCGGCGCCGCCCTGAGAGAGGCAAGGCACAAGAAGGGTAGTGTTAGTGGGCTCAAGTGTTCTATTCAAACAATTTTACACTTGCGAGTCCATTGCATCCATTGTGACTTGTGACTTTGTGAGCCGTGAAGTATCATTTTTTTGAACTGTTTTTGCGGTGCACTATCTCCGTCCTAAAAATATGGCGTGTAATTTTTTTAATAGGCAAACAATGTTTACTTTGACCAAGTTTTTGAAAAAAAATCATAAGAAACATAATTTTCTATGAATATACCATGAAAATATATTTAACGGTGACTCTAATAGGATTGATTATTCATTGCAGATCAGCAGATGTTGATAGCTCTTTCTCTAATTTTGATCATACATAGTTTGAATTTTTTAGAAACTAGTTGGCATGTACGTGCAACGCACGTGTCTCAGAGTTTTCCCCAATTCGATTTTATTTGTTTTTCTTTTTAGCATCATCATTTCATCATGCATCATGCCATTGTATATTTGTCTGACAAAATTATTTTTTCTAACCCTATTTTGATTTTCCAAAAGTATGCTAATATTTTTTGTCAAACCTTTATCTCCGTTTTCGAATTTTTTTGTCAACCTTTTCAAAAGAAAACTTAAAAACAAAAGTTTTAGAGTGTGCGAAAGGGCAGCCCAGCCAGCCAGGCCAGAAGGCCCAACCGGAAGCTAGCAGCGGACCTAGCAAAAACCATATAGGGTTTCCCTGGCCTTTTCTGTTCCCACCCCTACAATTTTGCAGCCGCCCCCCTGATATTCTTTCCATTTGTTATCGGGTCCTCCCATCAACCTCCACCTCTCCATTTTCGTGGCCAACGCAGGCCTACGAAGTGTAGTGATTTTATAATGCACGTATGTAGAGAATCTAAGATGCAATGTGATAACATAGTCAAGAGGGATTTCATTACAGTATTAACTAGAGATTACGTAATATTCTACCACATAACAGGCTTGGAAGACATTTTCTCCTCAAAGTAAATATATAAATGTAAACATCCAGAGAGAATGAGTTACCTACCGTGCTTGTATGCAGGCATATATAATCAGTTCTGATTTGTGGGTACGCAATACAGTTTGTCAGTTGTCGCTGTGACAACAGGGACATGTGAAAAACAGGCTATGTCAACCCTCCGCCCTCTCTTTTCTTCAGAAATAATGTATTTGTATATTGTGCACTAACTAAATGCAACAGCTGAAAAAAATCATTATTTTTGAAATTTTGTTGGAAACTTTAGTACGAAACATCCCAATCTTCTTATCATATCATGTATTTTTGATTCCTACAACAATCAAAAGAGGCCGTCTCTTCCTGTATTTTTGAAATTTGACACATGGGACTCTACGGCTTTGGATTTCAACCTTGTTGTACTCCTTCTGTAGAGTGTCAAGCCTGACGCACATGAACCCGCTGCGGCTCTCAGCGATCGTGGAATTGTTCCAGTAATCTTCGTCCAGCGCAATGATCTTAGAACCAGTTCACGAAGCCGCCTGGAGAGCGAGACGAGCCTCGCGACAGGATCGGCCCCGCTGACGGATCCAAGGGACGCAGTCTTGATCGGGGTCATGGGGGACTCCAATGTGAGCGCTCGGATGCACTCGCTCTCGACGGCGTCGTTCTCACCCATGAGGAACAGAAGCTTGGCACGGAAGGCGGCGATCATGACGGAGTTGGGGAAGCTCTGCTCCGCGCGGTCTATGGAGGCGAGAGGACGCCATAGTCAGGCCCTCTTGTCGGGGGCGGCGTCGAGGCCACGGAGGAGAAGGTAGCAAAGAGAGCCACGATGGCGGCGGCGGAGTAGAGGGCCGCAAAGAAGGAGACTGGGGCGCGTGGAGCAGAAGGCCCCGGAGGTCCGTGACGGCAGCAGCGGAGAGGGCGGTGGCCGCCGCCTCTGTTTCTCTCGGGCGTTGCCCTGTTTTAATCGAACAATTTTTGATGCGGTGTGGCCATCAGGTTCTCCACCGTCAGAACCATGGCTCGTGCTTCTTTTCTTTTTAATTGGTGCAATCCTTCGTAATTAATCGCAGAACGAAAAGGTGGTGGCAATTTGGTCGTATTATGTGATTGGTGGGAGGGCAAAACGGACAATGTTGAGTTGTCAAACATTGGGACGATCTGGGCCGTTTGATCGAATATTGAACGATCCAGATTTAAAGACACATCTCAACACAAATTTGCTCTTTTAATAGTAGTATAGAAATATTCCCTCCGTCCGGAATTAGACGTTGCCCGAACGGTTGTAGCAAGTTGTGAAATATGTCTGGATAAATCCATTTTCGTGACGACTAATTCCAGACAGAGGTGGGACCGTGGAGTATGTCTTGTACGGAACGGAGACAACACGGGCTTCGTTCACAAACTGAAGTGAGCTCGTGTGTGCTTGGAACACGACCGAAGAGGTTCCCGTACGTGTTTGCAGCTTCCATCCGACAAAACACACGCAGAAAACGACGGTTTTGGCTGTAGTAGTAGTCGTGAGCCAGTGACGCGGCAGCAGAGCGCGAATCTCTGGGAAACAAGGACCGATGTCCGATGGGTCGATGATCACCCGGCTCTTGCGTGGAGTGGGGCGTGCAGAGACCAAGAGCAACACCAGCACGGAGTCGTCGATCGGAGCTCGTCACGTTCCGCCGCCGAACATCGATTCCGCAGTGCGCGAAAGAAAGGCGCATCGTCTCGTCGGTGGTGGGTTCCGGCCGGGGGATTAGCGGTAACCGGAGAGGCGAATTAGGCCGAGCAGAAAACCCGCAGCGCATCGAGCACGAGGAGCATCATCCGAGAAGGAATTTGTTCGGTGCGCGCATGGCCGGCCGGGGAGGAGGCGAACAGGAACGGAACAGTGGCAGGGCGAGCGGAACTCGCACACTCCACGCCATGTCCAAGCCCGTGTGGTCTTGGCCGAGCGGTCATTTCATTTCGTGGGAGGGAGGTCGGGACATGCATGAAACCAAGGCGGCTCGACAAATGGGCAACGCCGCGCTTTACCGATTTGTACCGCCCCCCGTGCGCGTCACGTCGTATCGAACGGTCACCTCACCCTCACACCATGCATGCAAACCCACGAGCCGAGGAGGCCGCCGCACGAGCGTGCGTCTCGTTGCTGTCCCATGTTTTTTTTTTGTTGAGAAAATTGCTGTCCCATTCCCATGTTGCATAACAGGAACACGAGCAAGCCTTTTTTTTGCACAAATACATGATGGAATACATGAGCTCACTACAAAATAATGTCTAAAAGGAATGAGCAATTTTTTGATTTCTTATTCCGTGAGACAATCTTATGAATGCAGCCATAGAAACATGACCAAAAGATAGCAAACCAAATACCCTGCTACTTGAGTTCTCCCGTGATATTTTTAAACCGCGATGGCAATTCTATGTGCACCGCACGTAGCCATTAAAATAATCAACCGGCATCGACAAGACTCAAGAGTACCAACACCGTATTAAAGGGAAAGACAAATGGACATCCTGGTCGATATCGCTATGAGCAAAGACTATGAATCACCATTGCTGAGGACGTAACTGCAGGGACAGATAATTGCAAGTACCTCCTCATCACCGGCGGAGCTACGATGTGGGCAAAGGTGGTCGTGGCCCCAGTCCAAATTAATTTCCTTGGGAACCATTCATACAAGCAGGCTTATCTGACTAAATGGCCACCCTAGAAGTTGATGTACTCATGTCTAGCCTCTTGGTCCTGCTCGAGGTTTTGTCAAGCTCCGCCACTGCTCCTAATGCAACCATGAGAACAAAAAATTAAAATTGACGCGGGAAAGGAGATATCTTCATCAAATGAAGAGCCGGACATTCTACTATATATCAAAGGGGGCAGAATCCGCCCCCCCCCTCATTCGTCCACGTCGCCTCCTATTCGCGGCCGTCCGATCCGCGCGACGGATGGCCCAGATTGGGCCACGTCTCCCCCAAAGACGGGTACTGTAGCAGCGCCCGATTTTCTACCAATGGGGGCTGCCACGTCGCCCGTCACCCCCCCGGTGGAACCGGTCACCAGCCGGTTGCCCGCGCGCACGAAAATTGACGCATAAATTTTACGTTTGCCCCCCCGCCAAGGACTGGATTGTAATTATGACAAAGATGCAGGACTTCCGTGCAAAATTGCCATCGAGACCCCCTTCCTCTCCTTCTCTCTCGCGCGACCGCGGGGTCGCCTGCGCCGCCGCCACGGACCTCTCCGGTCAGATCTACGGAACGGGCGCTGCGCCGTCGCCTCCGCTACAACCTCGCCCAGCGCCGCCAGCCGGGACGTCGTGTCGACGCCGGAATGTCCGCCGCCGTCTCCGCCGCCGCGTCTCCACCTCACCGGCGGCGCCCCGGCGACCCAAGTGTGGCGGCGCCGCCGCTCCCGGGCAGCCCGCGTCCAGGCGCGTCGGACGCGGCCCCGCGCGCGTGCTGGTTCGTGCTGGTTCGCCGCCGTTCGACGCCGGCACCGTCGTCGCCGCCGTGGCCGCTCTGCCCGCTGGTGACGCCAGCGTGGCCTCATGGCGGGCTGGGCCGGGCGGGTTCGTGGGCTGGGCCGGCGGGCGTTTTTCCCTTTTTCCCCCTGTTGGCTTCGTGGGCTGGAACGGTTGTCGGTTTTTTCCCTCTTTTTTTTCCCTGTTTTATTATTTTCCAACAAAAAGTGTATCTTTTCAAATACATCTTCAAATCAATTCAAACCAATTCCAATAAAATTGTCAAAATCAAAATAACCTTTGCAAATACTTTGGGAACTTCTCCAAATTACTTGAAACCTTGACAAATAGTTGTTCTAAAATTATTTTCCAAACAAATATAACTGATTCAAAAACCAATTCTAAAATAGAACATAATTTAGAACACTTTACATATATTGTTTTAGGGTATTTAAACAATTTTCAAATGCTACTAAATGCTACAATATCAGTAACCTTAACTATATCCATCGGACAAACATGAAAGAACATATCGAAACGACCACAACAACATGCTGACTATTTATGTCATACGACCAAATTTCAGATTTGAATGCTCTACAATTTTGAATGCCTTCCAACTCTGAATATTCAGTAACCGTAAAAAAATTCAAATATGAATGTCTTCCGACTTTTAACAACTTCAAAATTTGAACATGCTTTAAATGTAAACTTTCCCCGAATTTTAGTACACTCAAACCTAAATAAATTTTAATGTGCACGCTTCCAAATTTGAATTCCTCATACCGCGGTTTTCAAAAATATGACAAGTAGATCATGACCACAAAATCTGAACATTTAATAAACGTGGAAACAATTCAAATATGAATAGCTCCCCAATTTGGCCATTTCAAAAATTTGAACAACTTCTCAGCCTTGACAATATTTGAATTTCAACAATTTTACGATTGAATAATTCAAAATTTTGGCCCACGGGCGCGGCGGAGCCCGCGCTTAGTCCCCTAGTTATTTATTATAGACGATGCTATCTTCATTAACCAAGAAGACAGAAACCAAAATTCTATCCAAAACTATGAGAACTCCACTCCTAGCGTGTTTCCGATCTCTTTCGATGCCGACGACACCGTCTAGAGGAGGGAAACCGACCTATGGTTAAGTCGAAAATTGTGGCGGCAGCGGCTAGGTTTTCAGGAGGTCTCTCGTACATAAAGGACGAGTCCAATCTACAAAAGGAACACGAGCAACTCGACTACATCGTTTGCTGTCAATGAATCACGTACGGGCGTGCAACAGTAACATATGAGCAGGAATACCAATTTTAAGATCATCGTCCTCCTGGGTGCGTTTTACTTAGCCTGCACTTTTTTTTTGAATTTTCCACATATATATATTAGGTCAGCAAGCCCGCCTCATTGAAACCCTGCCAGTGCCTTTCGGTACCTTGGTTAGGGAAAAAGTGCGTCTGAAAACTTGCTGCCTTTAGTCCGCCACAATTACATCGTTTACAAGGAACGGCACGAGAAAATCTGGGGGTACATCACACCACAAGGTCGGCGGATTGTCCCTGCCATACTTTGCTAGTGCATTGACTGTTTCATTACACTCCCTATTACAATGATGAACCACTACTTTACCAAAATCCTTAGCTAGGTCACGACACTCGTCCAGAATGTGGCTCGATACTGAAGATAAGCAACTTCCAGAATTGAAAGCTTCAACAATGGCATAGCAGTCCGATTGTACTATCAGGTTATGACAGGCTAACCGTTTTGTCACCAAGAAGCCTTCTCGCAACGCCCAAGCCTCTGCCGTTTCTGCGTCAAAACATGGTAGGCAAATTCTTGCACGACGTACCCACGAAGGATCCTGTGTCATCACGCACCACAGCCCCCAACGCACCTGTTCGAGTAGTCTCCAAAAAGGAAGTCTCGACATTTAAAATTTGATATCCAGGTGGGGGTTTAGACCATTTACCTTGGCATTGTAAGCCAGAACCTCTCCGGCTTGCACGCACATTCAACTATATATAATAGGCCGCACGATCCGCTGCCTCTCCGGCCGTCCACGTCGCCGGCAATCCACGGCCGTCCGATCCGCGCGACGGACGGCCGGGATTCGACCACGCCGCCCTCCCGCGGGACACTGTAGCTAAGCTACAGTGCCCGCGATTATCTTCCAATGAGATGGCTACGCGTGGCCCCGGTCACTGGCCGGTCGCCCATTTCCAGCTGGTTGCCCGCGTGCATGGTTTTTGACGCACAAAAAATTGCACGAAACCCCCCGAAAGGACCTAGAAGCAATTTCTGACAAAGTGAGGGTCTTTTCTGCAAAAGCATCAGCGAGCTTCTCCCTCCCCTGCGCGACACCGTGGTGGCCGCGGACGCCGCCGCGCCACCCCGCCGTTCCGCCGCTCCCCCGTCAAATCGCCGGCCGCGAGGAGGTGCGCCGTAGCCGGATCTATCATCCCGCTGGGAGCCGGTCGCCGAAACGTCGCCACGCCGCCGGAATCCACACCGCCGCGTCCGCCGTCCTCCGCCGCATTCACGCGGCGGCGCGGCCGCTCCGGCGACCATCTGGAGGCGGCGCCACCATCCGCGGACTCCCCGCGGCGAGCCGCTTCTGACGCGCCAACGCGCGCGTCCTGGAACGCGGCGGCTCGCCGCCGGCGAGGTCAGCGCGGCCGCGGCCGAACCAGGCCAGGGTTGGCCACTGTGACGTCAGCACGACGTCACAGTGGGCCCACCCTGTCAGTTTTCCAGTTTTTTTAATTAAAAAGGCCCAAATTTGATTAAAAATTAATAAATCATAACTTATTCATTTAAAATAAAAAAAATAAGAATAATATATCAAAATTTTCAGAAAAATGCGACCTTTCTTTCAATGCCATAATCATACATGTTTGAAATATTTACATTGATGCCATTAGTCAAACACTAATAAACCCTAAATTTAAATCATAGGTATGTTTTACAACCCATTTAATTTGACTATGCATCTAGGGCTGGAAAAAATTAGTTAAGATGGCATGCCATCCGTGCGTCTACGCGTTGCATTGGCGCCATGAATTGATAGTTGTTTATTTCTTTCCCGTGTTTTCGTTCTTCTCGATGATACGTTTAGGGTATGAATACGAGTTCAACATGGTACTCGGCGACACTAGAAGAATGCAGATTTCTTGATCATCAACAATCAAGTCATGCAGAAGATTTCCGATGATATAGCATTTGGTTCAACTTCTGAAACTGCGTAATTTTAAAATCTAAACGTTTTCACAATTAAATATTGCTACACGAGTGGAAAAAATATGACAAGTATATCAGCATGATCACAAAAATAAACGTTGCCTATTCACGGCATATGATCAAATTTTAAATTATTCCAATATGCCTATTCACGTCATATGATCAAATTTTAAATTATTCCAATATGTTAAATGCATTCCAAATTTGAGCATGTAATAAACGCAAAAAAAAATCGAACGCCTTCCAAATATGAACACTAACGAAAATGTAAATTTGATTCAGATATTAAAAAAATCCCATCTTTACTAATTTTCGAGATTCAAACGATTCCCAAATACAAACTTTTTGTTGATTCTCACTAAATTTAAATCTGAGAAACATTTGGCCGGTAGATCACAGCCATAAAATTAAAGCATTTAATAAACGTGAAAACAATTCAAATGTGAATACCTTCCCAATTTGACTATTTCAAAAATTTGAACAACTTCACAACCTAGATAATTTTTGAATTTGAACAATTTTATAATTTAATAATTACAAACGTTAGCCCACGGGCGCGGCAGAGTCCGCGCCTAATCCCCTAGTAATTCATTGATAATGCTTGGATTGCTAGCGCTGTTTTCCTTTCATCATGAACGCTCTCATCCCTCACAATTTGTCTGCGTTGCCACCAAAAATACCAGCACGCGACGGAGAACCGGCTCCATATACTTAGCCTGCACTTATATAACATACACATGTGCCGTTTTGGTTCACCGTACGTAAGTACCGATCGAGACATCCTCGGCATCTGATTCTCATCCATCCATCCATCCATCCATCCATCCATCCATCGTGTCACACAGTCACGCGTGTGTCGTGCGTTTTTGTACGTAGTACGTTCTAAGTTGTAACCCAGATCGAAATCAACCCGATCGATCCGTGTACCATGTGTGCATCCCTCGCGAGATCAATCAATCAAGCAAAGAAACTGAGGAAGCGTCCGTCCCCAGATTTCATCAGGTTTTCATTTCCTACACACTGTATAACCAATTCCGACAATGGAACGCTTGGCCCCTACCGATCGATCTGTACCCGAACCCCGTGCGTGTCAGGTCACTTCCACCGCTCAGCAGCTCCCACAAACGGAACCGACGAGCTTCTGCACGAGCACGGCCGCGGCCGCCAACATTTATTCCTACTTATTACTGTCTCTCGGTGCAGTAACGCATATGGATATGAGTAGCTACGAATATCAAGGATCACCCCGCCTCCCGCGTCTTATTGCTCCGCATCTGATTCCGATCAACTGTGTCATGTCTCATGTGTCTGAAGATCGTGCGGTCTGTTCTAGTGCATATGTACTTTGCACATAGCAGCAGTAAGACCGAACCATCATCGACCAACTCGATCATTCCACCAGCACCAGCGCTCCGGCCATGCACTCCTCCTCGCGCCGGAACCGCGTCTGCTTCGCGATGAACGCCTCCACGGTCCTCCGGAACTCCTCCGCGTCCTCCGTCCCGGACCACCCGGCCACGTCCCGCGCCGACGCCGACGACTGCCTCCTCCGCCCGTTGTCCGACTCCGAGCGACGCATCTGCGGCTGGTGCTCCGGGACGCCGCGCGCCGGATGGACCCGCGCGGGCTTGTCGACATCTTCTCGGACCGGCTCCGCCTCGGCGCGCGCGCCTTGCTGACCACGCCGCGCGGCGACACCGCCTCCTCGAACACCGTCTCCATCTCCCTGCAGGGGAGCACCACCAACGGCGCCGCCACCTCAGCCGGCGTATCGCTCGCCGGCACCGACGTCACCGTTGCTGAGGTGGCGAAGGGATGATACGTGGCGGCGGCCGGTGCCTCGGGGACATGGTCCACGCCGGCGCCGGCCGTGGAGGTGACGCCGCTCGGTGGGTGGTTGGTGGCGGACGAGGATACCGGCGACGGGTCGCGCCCGCGCCTGGACAGAGCCAGTAACAGCAGCACGATGGCGTTGCCGAGGACGAACACGAAGCGCGGGCTGAAGAGGAGGGAGCCCGCGACGCGCACCGCGGCCGCGGCGGCCGACGGCGCGCGGGAGGTGGACCAGGAGAGGAGCGCGGCCAGGGCCAGGAGCTCCCCGACCCGCAGCATCCGGAACAGGAGGCGTAGCCGCAGCGCTGCTCCGGTCGCGGCCATGGCGGACATGCGGCACCGCGAGATCACGTGGATGAAGAGGCGGTTCTTGGGGTTTGGCTCTGCTTCGGGTTTTCGGAGGCGGAGAGCGTGGGAGAGTGGGAGAGCTAGCACTTGGCTGAGGCGATGCGGATGGGGTGTTTATATAGCCGATTTTCGTGTGGCTTTTCTGCTTTTTTGTTTTTGTTTTAACAGAGCCTTTAGTGTTTGATAGATATGGATATTTTGTCTCCTTGTAATAACATTGGATTTCTGTCGGGAAATTGCTGTGTATGGGCATGGTGGATTTTCTAGGTGCTGGGAGGACTGGTGTTTGTTATGGAAATGAACACCAAGGTTTTATGATTGTTAATCAACAGGAATAGAACGAGGCGCTACTGTTGGATGACAATGGTTGGTATAGTTCTACTCCTATATCGGTACTAGTAGTAGCTCAAGTCAAAAGGATTCGAATTTGGAAATGTTTGTGCCAAAGTATGCTACTGGGATTCATTGTTTTTCTATGCTTTCTCCTCTCTACAAAGTGTACACGCACGAAAAGGTGCGTTTCATGTACAATGAACGGAGAGTAAACCTTTGGTGGATTTCTTTGGTTTACTGATAACCTTTTAGGTCTGGAAATCCGACGTGAGGTTCTATTCCGCGGGAACGAAAATGTATTCCTACAAATATTCCAGCTTCCCAAATGGATTACGGCTTGTTATGGAAATGAACAGCAAGGCCAATAATTAACTGAACTGGAACGATGTGCCACTGTTGGATGACAGTGATCAGTTGGTGCCTTCGTATCAGTACTCAAACAGAATATTAGAACCACCATAAAAGTAGTTTTAAATTGGCGGTACTAGTAGTAACCCAAGTCAAAAGGGTTTGAAAATGGAAATGCTATGCCAAAGCATACATCAGTGGAACTATTAAAGTGTTGCCTTCTCTCCAAGTGGTACAAATATGCATACATAAAATGGTTCCACGTGCAACGACCGGCGGGTGAACTTTCGACGAATTTCGCAGGTAAATTTGGAAAGTTTTGGGTCTAGGTTTGTGACACGTACGTGAGAATTATGTCTGATATATATGAGATAGACCACTTGGTAAGAAATCGCATAAGACTCAAAACTTTTTAAAAGAGGGCCGCAGGGCACCCTCACCCACTCCTGTGTTTGATCCTGTGTTTTTGAGGAATTGTCTGAATCTAAATCTAAACGCCGGATATTTTTTCCTTGATTTGATGGCACGGATGTTCGCATCTTGGTTGACAAGTGCAACAGATGAGGTCCAGTCCCCACCGTTCCGCACAGACTACAAATCCGCGGAACGGGATCCTCTAACTTTGTGAATCCTAACTTTGCCTAACTTTCGGTCATTGACACGTAGGGCCCACCACACGGGGGACCCACCTGTCATTGACTCAAAGTCAGGGAAAGTTAGGCTCCTAAAGTCAGAGGATCCGGCTCCCAAATCCGCACACTTAGATAGCATCAAAGTATAAGGCCCTCTCGACTGAGTTATAATATAGGATCCGCTCTCATATACGCAGTCTACTCAACGGAACAACACGAGCAGTGTACAAATGACTTGCAATTTCAGATAAAGGTGGCGGACATTGTTGATCAGTCCGAAGAAGGACTGCCACCGGTGGGTAGACCTTCAGTGTGATCTCGCGAAGGAGCTAGCGCCCCTCAAACGGACCGTTGGTTCCGTGGAGAAATAGTCACTTTTGATGGAAATAAGAGGTAGGAAATGGGTGAGGATAAATGGAACCCTAACTCGGGGCAGCTCTTTATTTTAGTTAAAAATCACAAATTAGATTTGTTAAGTCAAAAAAATTATGTATACTATGTTATGTTGTACCGACGTGTAAAATCCCAATTGGAAAACTGTTGTATTTTGATTTTTTTTAAAACTATTGTATTTTGGATTTACAAAAACGATAAAAAAAATCTGAAATTTGAAAATAGTGGACAGTGGAAAAGTTGCAGCTCTCCAAAATCCGTTAGGTTCTTTATTTTCGTGTAGCCCAGATACGAGCTATAGTTCGAAATCCAATCGTGTAAACATACATTCATGCAGTCCGAGCTCACTGTGCCTAGCTCGTAGGTCACACAGCATCTCCTGTACACCTGTTTTGAACCTTGTAACCTGGTTCGAAACGGATAACATAATTTAACGGCGGCAGACATGATCAGCGGCACGTTGTACGGTGCTGGAGATCACGAGGCTGCTCGTAGCGTTGGCGTGGCTCGGCTCGGCTCGGCCCGGGCTCGGAGATTCGCGTGGCGGGGCCATGGACGCGGACCTCGATCAGTTCGGACCTAGATCGTCGTTTTGATTTGTCCCTGGCTACGGCAGTGCGTGCGTGCCCCAGGCGCCGAGGCCGCCGGTGGTGCCTCGCCACCGATCGATGTCTCGTGTCCTTCCAAAACCTGCCGTGGCCTGACCTGCCTGTTGCAATGTCCACGGGTTTTCAGGCGCCCCGACCGGCATGCCCGGACTCCCCAGCATTGCCCGCGCTTGTGCGTGTCGATCTCTGCGTGCGTGCTACTGCTCGGCTGGCACCACCACCGTGATAATCTACTGATAATCAACTCCGTGATACGATAAGCCATCAGATCGAGTTCAGAACGCATGTGCGCGACGCCACAAGAGCCGTGTTTCCATCCGCCCTTGACGCGACGGATCGACGATTTCCTCCTCGTCCCGGCCAACTTCCTAGAGCACGAACGTGTAGCCACCAGCCGCGATCGACCATCCCCTAACGATCGATCAGGCAAACTCTCTATCCAGTGTCTAGGTAACCGATGAGTGCACCAAACTGAACTGGTGCAAGATCAAATCCATGCCTCTTCCTCAGTAGCTTCAGTAGGCAACCACTAAACCAATCCATCTGGAGTAAGATCCCATCTACCCATCGCCACGTAGGTCGATCGATAGAAAAACACTGATCGATCAGCAAACAGTCACCTGATAGATCGATCGCACATGCACCTCATTAATTAGCACCGTGCGCACGACAAAGAATTTTATCCATCCATGGTTTCTTCGACGCTTCTCTCATCTTTTCTTTTCTTTCTGCGCAACAACAAAAAGCACACGGACTACGGATCGATCGATCGAACATTTCTGCCTAAAGGCTAACAAAAGCAAAGGCTAAGCGTAGGGAGACTGTTAATTATGCGCGGGGTCGTCTTCGTCTACCGCTCACCCATGTGCAAGTGAGGCTGCCGGATTGCGATAATGCGAGTTAATTATTGTGATCGGATGCAAAGACGCAATTAACAAAGCCTCTGTGGCGCCACACACGCCCACTACTCTACATTGTTTAACATGCTCTACGTATGTTAACAAAAAGAAGAGGGGGTCGATTTGGGGGGGGGGGGGGGGGGGGGGGGGGGGGGGGGGTGGACATGGTGGCGCGGTGGCGCCGCTTCGCCGTTCACCGCAGCCAGCCACCCGGGTAATTGACTAATTAACATTGGTGTCCATGATACATAAACATGATTAACCTTTATGTTATCTACATGGCCGTGGTTGTCAAGGCACAGTTTCGTGGAATTGACCCGAGCAGACTGCAGAAGCTCCTGGTCAGTACTGCCGGTGTTGTAGTAGTGTATGAGGTGGCTCTGAATTTCTAAAGGAGGTGGCTCTGAATTTCTAAAGGTGGCGGCATGATTGACTATATATTCTGATCGTGGTGCAAGTCTCGAGGCGAGGTGTGTAGACCGTAGAGTGGCTAGCCATGGGGTCGTCGTCTCCAACCGCAATCCTCCAATCGAGTTTCAGATTCTTAGGCGTACTACGTGGTTTTCGTGTGCGAGTTTGATAAACGACTAGCAGAACTCAACTTTGCCTAAAGGTGGTGCAAGTTTTGCTCGACATTTTAAATAGGAATAAGAACCTTCGAGAAATCTAAAAAAAGAACCTTTTCATAGTTAGATAGTATATGGTATGATCGATCTCCTAATGCGGTTAAGAGTGAAAAAAATGATTAGTTCAAAAAAACGCGCCAGGTAGGGGTCGAACCTACGGCCTTCCGCTTAGGAAACGGACGCTCTATCCACTGAGCTACAGGCGCTTTCACGTCAGTAAAATAAAACAATAGGTCTTTTGCTATACTAACGTACGGGCAATCTTTACTGAGAACCTACCGGCTTTCGTTACTGAAGAATTCTGTCCGTGCAAGGAGTTGCAAATGGAATAAAAACCACACAGAGAATTCCATATTATAAATATTCCATCGACCTTTAAGCACAGCGGCAGCCGATTCCCTCTAGCTGCAGGCTATACTACGTGCGTGGTGCCCAATAAAACACACTTTGCAACTCAAATCGAATTGTCCCATTATCTGCCTGCCTGCCCAACAAATTCAACCACGAACGAAACCGTGTTAAGAAACGGATATGTGCCTTCCCAGGCACCGAATAGAATCTGATGCCGCAACTAAAAAGCCTCACTAATTCTCTTGCCTCTCTTATTTCTTCCGCTTTACTGAACCCCACTTGTCCTCAATTAAAGCACCTTTCTAAATGCCCGATCTTATCACCATAATTCTCCAAAAATTCCTTCCGGTTCATGTGCCTTGTCATCGCCTCCACGGAAATCCTTCGTTTCGGATTCGTGATCCTGTGATAGCGTTGTTCGTGTTTTCGATCTCAATTATGGATGAGCGAGAGAGCATCAGGTGTAACTGGAAAATCCTGTGTTTTATACAAAAAGAACCGAATCATGTGAATTTTTTGCGTGCGGGCCATATATACCACATACTACAGCTCAACGATTCGGTAGTAATTCGGAGAGAGACAAGCTTTGCAGTTGGTTGGTTCGAGCTGCCTTGTACTTTACAAGAGGTGATCACCCTGGTCTCAACACGTCGGTACTGCAGCCCTTTCACTAGCATTGTAGCCTAGGACCATGATCTACTACCTGTATTACCAGTACAAGACACCCAAAGGCAACTTTCTCTAGAAGGTTAGAAAGGGGAGCTGCCAGTAAAATACCCTTTGCTTTAGTCCTGATCATGCATCCATACCATACTGATTACTGATTTTCTTACTGCAACTAGTACTTCTTGGAAGGAGGAGCTGATCCATCACTCCTAACCCCCATCATTGCGGAGATTAGAGCTAAGATCATGATGGTTTAATTTTGGCTCTTTTTAGATCGACATGCTCATTGCACATGTTTTTCCAAGAGTAGGGCCCTGCCGGGTTTGGTGCCTCGAAGTCACAACCGGATGGTAAAGCTACGGCGATGGAAACGGCAAATGGCCGGCCGTCCAAATGGAGAAAATGGGCGGCATCATGACGAGTTGGTTAAAGCCTAAGCTCCATCGCTAAAAGAGCATCATTGCCTCCTCACTGTCAGTTGCTGGTGATTTGTATTTCTTTCTGTTAGTATAATGTAGTGCAATGTAGTCTGTGTTGAGATCCTACATTGATAGGGCCTGTTCATGCACATGGTTAATGGCTAAAAATGTTGGCGTGTCTAGGTCATGGGCCTCACTCACCTGGTTCCGGCAGGGCTGAAAAGAGAGACCGATCATCAGATAGGAGATGAGACTTGTGCTACTGCACCTTGAATTGAACGTCCAGATTTTGCATTCGGTTCCATTCGATTGTTCAGCAATCATTAGTGCACACTTAGACACTTGTTAAGGCTCTCAAAACATCTGCACGGAGAAATGAGCGGGTAGAATCATTTTCATCAATCTGAACATTTGCAAATTGTTCCAAAAGGCGGTAAATATTCGGCATAGACGAAAGATGTCAAAAGTATGTACATAGACAGGTAGACTTCACTTGATTCACCACTGATTACATTATGGCTATTGTCAACGATGAGTATACTATGAGTGTTTGGTACACAACTAAGCTAATATGGTGTGAACATTGACATAACCGACCTTTACAAGGATCATCACCGGCCAAGCTACCAATTTCTTTGTCAAGAATCAAGATACTAGCCAACTAGCATGATATACATGTCCATGCAACTTTGGGTGCCAGTGTGCCACCGCCACCACCACCAGTAATGTTGCTGGGAAGAAGGTTGATTTCTCTGCTGTGTATTTCTTTGTGTTTGTATAATATAAACTGTGTTTAGAGTCTGAGATCCTACCTTTGTACGGCCTGTTCATGCACATGGTTAATGGCTAAAATGTTGGCGTGTCTAGGTCATGGGCCTCACTCACCTGGTTCCGGCAGGCTGAAAAGAGAGACCGATCATCAGATCTGAGATGAGACTTGTGCTACTGCACCTTGAATTGAACATCCAGATTTTGCATACGGTTCTGTTTGATTATTCAGCAATCATTGGTGCACAACTGCACACTTGGACGCTTGATACGGCTCTCAAAGCATCTGTATGTAGAAACGAGCGTGTTAAATTTGTCACGGAATGAGCAACTGTATTCCAACGGGGCCAAAGGGCCAGTACATATACATGCGTACAGTAAACAGTGAACAGTAATCTATACAATACACATCTAACACCCCCCTCAAACTCATGGTGGGTCAACAACACTGAGTTTGGAGAGGAAAAACCCATGCTGCGCTCGAGTCTGTGCCTTCGTGAAGAAATCCGCCAACTGTAACTCGGAGGGCACATAGTGAAGAGCAAGAATCTGATCCTGCACAGCAGCACGCACAAAGGAGGCATCCACACCGATGTGCTTGGTGAGCTCATGCTTCACCGGGTCACGCGCAATGCTGATGGCACCAGTACTGTCTGACAATAGAGAAGTCGGTGCAGCAGCAGAAACACCAAAGTCTGCTAGCAACCATCGCAACCAGGTCACCTCAGCCGTCAACATAGCCATCGCTCGCAACTCAGCCTCTGCACTGGAGCGGGAAACTGCCTTCTGTTTCTTCGTCTTCCAGGCAATGAGAGATCCGCCAAGAAAAACACAATAGGCAGACAGGGAGCGGCGATCAGAAGGATCACTGGCCCACGTAGCATCAGAGTAGGCCTGGAGCTGGAGCGAGGAAAGAAAAGGCGGCGAGAGATCGTGCCACGAAGATATCGTAGAACACGGAGAAGGTGACTATAGTGGACAGAACTGGGAGCAGATACGAACTGACTCAGAATGTGGACAGGATATGATATGTCTGGACGAGTGACAGCCAGATAGACAAGACTCCCAACAAGATGGCGATAGCGTGTCGGGTCTGTGAGGGGATCACCATCGGTAGCACGAAGCTGAACATTGAGCTCCATAGGAGTCTCAGCAGTGCACTCATCACCAAGAGCGGCGCGAGCAAGAAGATCCTGAATATATTTTTCTTGGGAGATATAGAAGCCATCAGAAGTCGAAGAAACCTCAATCCCAAGAAAATAGCGAAGAGGGCCAAGATCTGACATCAGGAACTGCTCACGGAGGCGGGCCTTAACAAAGGCAATATACTCAGAGTCATCGCCAGTAATGATCATGTCATCAACATATAAGAGGAGGAGCGTCCGACCACGAGGTGAGGTGTGGACAAACAGCGCAGGGTCATGGTCGCTAGGCACAAAACCAGCAGCAGTCACCACAGAAGCGAAACGCTCAAACCAGGCGCGAGGGGCTTGTTTAAGGCCATAGAGAGAGCGCCGAAGACGGCAAACCATACCATCAGGAACAGAGTACCCCGGTGGTGGCTGCATATAAACCTCCTCACGCAACTCACCATTGAGAAAGGCATTCTGGACGTCAAGCTGAGACACAGACCAATGACGAACAGAAGCCACAGCGAGAAGAGTGCGAACAGTGGTCATGTGGGCAACAGGAGCGAATGTCTCATCATAATCGCGTCCCTGCTCCTGCTGAAAGCCACGAGCCACAAGACGAGCTTTGTAACGCTCAAGAGAACCATCGGAGCGAGTCTTGATCTTATAGACCCACTTGCAAGTGATGGGACGAACACCGGGAGGAGGGGAAACAAGATCCCATGTGCCAGTGCGCTCAAGTGCAGCAATCTCCTCAGCCATCGCAAGCTGCCACTCAGACTGAGCCATGGCATCCCGATAGGAAGTGGGCTCAACAGTAGCAGAAAGACCGTACTGGGAAGGAGAATAGCGAGCAGGAGACCGTAAGGAAGGGCGAGAACGAAGGTTATGAACCGGTGTAGACGGGGAAGGTGGCGCGCCGGAAGTAGAGGGTATGTCAGAGGAATCATCCACAGCACGAGGACGACGAGTGTAGTGGAGAGGAAAGGGAGAAAGGGGAGGACACGCCGGAGCGGTAGGTGGAGAGGCAGGTGACGAGGGAGGAGAGGAAGGAGGGGGGAGGGTGGTGGCGAGGTGTATCAGAAACCGTGGGACTCGGCGTAGGTGGAGGTGGAGGAGGAACAATAGGCACAGAGGGAGATGTGTCGGGGAGTATAAGGAAGGAGAGATCGTCAACTGAAAAGAGGAGGTGGTAGGACGCGGATAGTATGGACGAGACTCATCAAAAGTCACATCACGTGAAATACGCAGACGACGACCGACAGGATCCCAACATCGGTAACCCTTGTGCTCATCACTGTAGCCGAGAAAGACACACTCAACCGACTGAGCAGTCAGTTTGGTGCGTTCGCGCGGAGCAAGAAGGACATAGCACACACACCCAAACATACGAAGAGCGGAGTAGTCAGGAGAATGACCAGAGAGACGCTCCATAGGAATACCACCCTGTAAGGCAGCCGAAGGCTGGATATTGATAAGATAGGTGGACGCAGAAATAGCCTCAGCCCAAAAGTGGGGAGGAAGAGAGGCAGCGATCATCATTGCACGAGACGTCTCAAGCAGGTGGCGATGCTTACGCTCAGCAACACCATTCTGAGCATGGGCACCAGGACAAGAGAACTGGGCAAGAGTACCCTGCTCGGCAAGGAAACCACGCAACATCTGGGAGATATACTCACCAGCCGAGTCAGCACGAAAAACACGGATGGGCGTGGAAAACTGGGTGTGAACCATGGCAGCAAATCGCTTGTATATGGAGAGAACCTCACTGCGAGATTTCATCAAATAGAGCCAAGTATAGCGAGAGAAGTCATCAATAAAAAGAACATAGTAGCGATGACCACCTTTCGAATCGAAGGGAGCAGGACCCCATACATCAGAATGAACTAAGTCGAAAGGGCGCTGAGAGACTGACTCACTCGTAGGATAAGGTAATTGAGTCTGTTTGCCAAGTCTACAACCATTACAATGTAAAGATACATCGCCAGAGACAGACCCTAAGACACCTTGATGCACTAGCGAGGACAAGCGAGAGCCACATATATGACCAAGTCGATGATGCCACTGTTGGAAGGACGCAGAGGAGGAGGTAGCAAGAGCATGCGAGCTGGCGGGTGTGGTGGGAACACAAAGCCAGTCGACCTCCCAAAGGCCCTGAGCCTCACGGCGCCGAGGGCCAGCTCCAACTAGAGCCTGGGTGCGACGATCCTGAACAGAGCAAGAGTCGGTATCAAGAATGACACGACAGCCAGAATCAGTAAGTTGAGCAGCGGAAAAAAGATTCATGGTAAGACGGGGAACATGCGAAACACTAGGAACAGAGAAGGACGGAGTAGAAAGAGTGCCACGACTAGCAACAGGAAGAGCTGTGCCATCGGCAGTGAGAACATTGAGAGGAGAATCAAGAGGTCGAAGAGAAGACAGAGCAGAAGAATCAGAAGACATGTGAAAGGAAGCTCCAGAATCCAGAACCCACGGAGATGTACCTGACTGAGTAGGCGGTGGTGGCGAAGTAGAAGCAGTCAGCGAGGCAACGGTGCCCGTCGAAGAAGAACCAGAGGAAGCCAGCATACGCTTGAGCTGGGCAATATCCTGAGCAGTGAAGGACTGTGCAGACGGAGACGCACGAGCCGCAGGAGAGGAGCGACCCATTTCACGCTGCTTCTTGAAACAATCAGACTCTGGATGGCCCGGCTTCTTGCAGTAGTCGCAGAACATGTGAGAGCGCCGACCCCCCCCCCTGCAGAGGGCCGCCCACCCACCCCCCGCGAAGGAGTGGGTAGTAGCGGTGGAACAGACGACACCGGAGCACGGGCAGCAAGCACAGTGGGAACCACAAGCAGCCCAGCAGAACGGAGCCGAGTCTCCTCAGCGCGAAGCTCTGCAAGTACCTCTGAGATGGGAACACGTCGACCACGGGCAAGCAAGTGTGCACGCCGAGGCTCAAACTCGGGACGCAGGCGAGACAAGAACTCATGGACACGCTGAAACTCCAAATCTGACCTCACTGTCTGACAGCAGCGACAAGTACCACAAACAACAGTCCGCAGAGAGTCAAGCTGACGCCAGATGGCAGAACACTGTGTGTAGAACGCATCCACAGTAGACTCACCCTGCTGAAGATCATGCTCCTGACGGACCACAGATAGGTAGAGAGCATCACCCGAGGGCTGATAGCGCTGACAAAGGTAAGTCCACATAGCAGCAGAAGTGCCTAATCCCATGAACTCAGAAGCAAACTGAGGCAGAACACTAGCAGTGAGGACAGCAGCAGCACGAGCATCATCATTGCACCACTGAGTGTAAACAGACAGAGCATCCCGATAAGGAGAGAGAATCCGAGTAATCCGATACCTGCTGGTCATAGGCTTTAACTGCAAGATCATCAGCAGTCTTGGCGGCAGCACGATCAGCCTCAGAAGCATCAGCGGAAGAGCTGGTGGCACCGGTGGAGTAGGAGCCACAGGAGCAACGGGGCACGGCGGACAGGAGACCTCGCCAGAGAGAACGCCCCACAACAGGAGGCCGCGCATGTGGATGCGCATAAAGCCCACAAACTCGGCGTAGTTGGTGCCGTCAAAAATCACGGAGCACCGGGGAACAGCAACATAGCCCGAAGAGGACATCGCGGCTCTCTGATTTTTTTTTTACACTAACCGGACCTGAGGCCGGTCAAAACCGGCCAGAAAACCGGGCCACCGCCCGAGGCAGCCGGTCCTAGGGCCGTCCTGGGCCGGTCAGAAAACCAGGCCACCACCCGAGGTAGCCGGTTCTGGGGCCGACCTGGGCCGGGCAGCAAACCGGGCCTCCACCCGAGGCCGCCGGTCCTGGGGCCGGTCTAGCCGGGCGTGCGACCGGGCGACGCTCGATGCAGCGGAGGAGCTGGGCAGAGCAGGTCGGAGGAGTTCGGGGCGGCCGGGACAAGGGCGCCGGCGGCCGTGGTGCAGCTGAGGCCGGGGCGGCCGGGGCAAGGGCGCCGGCGGCCGGAGCAAGGTCACGGCGGCTGCAGACCGCACGGGGACGGCGGCGGCCGGAGGCGGCGACGCAGGCCGGAGCCGCGGGAAGACGGCGGAGCTGCGGGAGGCCGCGGGACAGCGACGGAACCGTGGGAGGCGCGGTCCGAGCCCGGCGGCAGCGGCGCGACGCAGAAGGCCACGGGACGGCGAGGGAGTCGCGCGGAACGGCGGCGCAGGCCGGAGAGGCGGCTCAGGAGGCCGGAGAAGACGACGGCGGTGAAGCAGCAGGCCGGGACGGCGGCGGCGACACGGCAGGCCGGAGCAGCACGGAGTTGCTCGTGCACAGGTGAGGAGAGGCTAACCTAGCTCTGATACCATGTCACGGAATGAGCAACTGTATTCCAACGGGGCCAAAGGGCCAGTACATATACATGTGTACAGTAAACGGTGAACATTAATCTATACAATACACATCTAACAAAATTGTCGTCATCGTCGGGACATTTGCAATTGTTCCAAAAGGTGGTAAATATTCGGCAGAGACGATAAATGTCAAAAGCATGTACATAGACTTCACTTGATCTCACCATTGATTACATAAAGGCTATTGTCATTAATGAGGATATAGTATGAGTAGTTGGTGCACAGCAAAGCTAATACGGTGTGAACATTGACATAACCGACCTTTGCAAGAATCATCACCAAGCTATCGATATCTTGGTCAAGAATCAAGATACTCGTCAATTGGCATGACATTAATGTCGACGCAACTTTATGTGCAAACACTGGCAATGTTGCTGGGAAGAATGTAGATTTCTCTACTGCAGTCCGGCATCCTTCAAAGGAGCAGGTGCATCTTCACAAACAACAAAAAGCATTTTTTTAAACAGCAGACCGAGGTCCAGCGTTAAATTAATAACGCCAAATTGGCGGAAGATACAAGAGTGCTTATTCAGATTACAACCAACGCGCAACACACACAAAGATAAAGAGAGAAGCACAAAGTGAACTAGGCACTGAAAGTAAACCGGCTCAACCGAAAGTGCCAAACAGAGGCAAGAAACTCCTAAGAAGAACTACGTCGGTGAAGAAGAGTAACACGCTGAACACTGGAGCATTGTCGTCCCGCCTTCATTCTCTTGTCACCGGAGGGAACCCCTGTCCCTAGACGACCAAGAGACGCCATTGAAGGCGGACTAGAGCTCACCCTAGAGCCCTCGCCGGCGCACCAACAGACATTGCATCCCGCTAAGACGCGTACACTGGAGACAACAAAATGCATCAAGCCGCCCGTCACATTCATGTCTGCTCCATTGCTCCAAGCCACTGTGCTATGCTGCAAACTTGCATTAGTCGATAGAGAAACGCGTGATCGTCTTCGATGCAAATCTGATGCAGGTAAGTTGACACAATTTAGCATATGATGTATGAAACCACCTTATGTGATCTGAGTGGGTTGGCCTCCATTGCTGCAGTCTGGTAAACACATAGTATCTGCTACCTTTGGCACAATGCATGTATGCTGAAGTTTCAACGAGGAAACTCTTGCCTCATACATATATCTTGCAGGCATTCGGCCATCTTATCGATAGTTGTACCCTGATCAAAGCCGCATTAGCAAATACCAAAGAGTACTTCAACACAGCAGCAGAATTATTAAGCCACATTAGTGCTCATCATGGCCATGAACTTATGTGATTTTTTCCTTTGAACCGCCAATGCTTCTTCTAAAATTGCTCAGTCAGTTAACTGTTAACCATCAGCTCTAAGTTCAAGAAACCACTACACAGAAGCCACTGATAAAGTGATATTAATTCGGCACCATACATACTCTTGCCAAATAAGCCATCAAGCTCAAGTAACTACTGCAAGTTTTTGATGCTTGTAATGAGCCCACCAGACTCTCCTCCCTCCCGCGACGCTCCCCAGGGCGCCGCCGGGGGCCCGATCTCGCCGCCAGCCGTCCCTTCCCGATCTGCCCTCCTCTCCGCCGCTGCCGCCGGCGCCGGCCGCGGTGGCGGCGCCCCCCGGTTCCGAAGGTGCTGGGGGAGGTGGTCGTGGCGGTTCTTCTCCGACGGAGCAGCTGGGGCTGGGACGATGGAGTTGGCCGTGGGCGGTGGACGGGGCGGCGTTTCCCCGGCCAGGCGGCGGCGGCCGCCGGAATCTGCTCCTCTACGGTAGCGGATGATGGAGGCTAGCCGCGGGTCTAGGGTTTCCGCCTAGGCCCGCTGTCTTCGTGGCGGCGCGGTGGACCTCGGGGCGGCGCGCGATCGCTGGTCAGGCTGCCCCTGTGCGAGCACGAGGAGGGCGGGGGATTGGGACGAAGACACTTCGGCCTTTGACCTCAGATCGACCAGTCAGGCCGTTGCGGACGATCTGATGTTGGCTTGTCCACGCCGGTGATGTTCTGCGACGATGTTCTGATCTGTCCGCTCCTCGGTTTGAATAAAAGGCGGTGGTCCTTGGGTTTCTCTTCAATGCCAAGGTGAAGGTCTGTCGGATGCCAGGCGTCATTGATCTGGCCGAAGCGTCGTGTTCCGGAAGGCTCCGCCGGCGAACTCCACTGGGCGATTCATGCCTGGAGATTGCTGGATCGGGTGGGATTCGGTCGTGCGCACCCATGTTTTACTCTGGCCGTTTGGTTTCAGAGGGAGCGCTTCGAAGCTCTGCTGGCTGTTAATATCGTGGGACATGTTCTCGTTCCATGGTGCTGGCGGAGAAGGTCATGGACGCCGAGATCTGAGGCTAGCAATGATGGTTCGAGTCTAGGCAGCGATGAGGAATTGGCTTGGTGTTTCATGACTTGGAGCAGCGGCATGTTAGTGGGGGCGACAACATACGTGAAGTCCAAAGTCCTACCTTTCAGGGTGAAAATTCAAGGTTTGGCCTTAATTGGTTGTGCCTGACAGTGATCTTGTTGAAGACATTGTTTTGAGTGCGAGGACTATCTTCAGGGTGAAAACCCAAGGTCTGGTCTTAATTGGTTGGGCCTGGCACTGTTCTTCTTGAAGGCGTTGCTTTTGAAGAATTGGGCATCAGGTGTTGTTTTGGTGGTGGTTGTGCGGCTGCTTGAATGATTGTAACTCTGTAGCGGGACTTTTCTTTTTTATTTCTTCTTCTTATTATCTTTTGGCTGTGTGCATCCGTAGTAACTTTGGTTATTGCGTTGTTGCAGAGGCTGGGTGCATGTTGTATCTTCTCGATATTAATAAACACTCTTTATCTAAAAAAACACAGATGCAAGTTTTCATGACAGTAGCCGAGCATCCTGAGGTTCTATTCTTTACTGATAAGACTTGATACAAGCAACGGATTACAAAGAATGAAGCATCCAAAAGTTCAGGTTATTTTGTTCACTCACCAAATGGCCAAGCAAGTAAACTCCTTTCAATGCCCACAAACAAAAAAACTGAAGAAATGTCTCCAGACAATTCTTAGAGAGAGCTGTAGGACAAACAAAATTCCAAACACGATGGCCTTTGATTCACCTTTAAGTGCAGACACTATCTCTTTCCTTAAACTACAACCCGAGCTGACACAGTTAGCTTGCTGCTGCCCCACGTCGATCTCAAACTACTGCAATAACATAACATAAAGATCAACATTTTTTTAGATAAAGGGAGATTTATTACTTAAGATGTTTAAGCATTACACCCAGCCTCTGCATAACTAAGATGCACACAGCCGTATATAGTCTGAAGTACTGAAAAAAAAGCGAATTACATATCATAATGAGAAATTGTAAAAACGCCTATGGTGGAGGAGGGCCGATCCGCAAATTATGCTGCCATCCATGTCGGGATAAAAAGTCTCTCGCCGTATCCTCCAGTCTTGTACAGACCTCCATAAACAGGTCTCGATGCCCCCACATGTTGCAACTGAGACCACGAACGGAGTGTAGCAGTAGTCCGGTAGATAACCTGCATAAGAACAATTTTTATCGTTAAAAACTTGTCATTTCTACATAACCAAAGCGACCATATTACGGCCAGCGCTACCACCCTAATAAGTTGTTTGAACCTATTATCCACTAACAAAGATCGACATTAGAATAATCAGAGGCTGGAAATGCCTGAACGCAATCACCAATCCCTGTTCAGAAACCAGCGGTTGGTCTAATTAAATAAGGAGAAACAGTGGAGATTACAGTCCACCATGAAGAGTTCTACACATAAGAAGAATTTGTCGACGATAAACCACAAAACTGGTGGTGTGAAGAGACCAGGTACAAGGAAGCTGTTCTTACGATAAACATAAATTCATGGGAGAATTTAATAATTACCTGATACGTGATTCTTGCGATCGAGTCTTCGAGCGACGGCGGCAGCGGCCTCCGGTGGTGAACATAAACCTAGGGAGCCTGTAGAGGCATTTTGTCAGGCATGTTGCATGTGTCAATACAGAAGGAGGCAACAGTAATTGAAATCATACCAGGCCATTTATTTCTAGGAATATTACCCCAGCACTTCCTGTGTACACGCCATTTTGTCAAACATCCTTATAGAAGGATTGATGTGCAGGCGTATATAGAAGGGATTGATGTGTAACAGCTACACTGAACCTTTTGTAGCACAGGCAACCCATTTGCAGTCATCAGCCAAAAGGCAATGAGTACGCTAATGCCATGCTCAAATTCAATCATTAACGCATCTGCACCACACCCAAGACAAGCCTCTTCACATTCAGTCTGACAACGTTGCATCCCTCCGGCTGTTCTTTAGCGTTTTCCTTTTTGGAACACTACATTTGTAAGAAAAGGTAATCTATTACCGGTAACACTGTTTCCAAACACGATTACAAATGCGGTGTACAAACATTCAGCCACCTTAGAACACACTATTACATATTTTCTCTTGACCAAACAAGACCTTTTGCTGCCACTGTTTTAAGGACTTTTTGAAAAATAACTTAGTGACAAATATCTTACACCTTACGAGATCGACTCAGTATGAGTAGCCTCTCAGTTATCTCCATCATTGTTGGTCGCTGGTCTACATTTAGGCTAAGGCATTCCATGGCCATACCTACTAGAGTATCAAGAAGATCCAAATCTTCTGGTATTGCAATTTCCTTGTCGAAAAGCTCGGTCGCCTTTTTCTGCTTCTTATGGGCTTCAAGAAAGCTCTTTACCATGTTATTCTTCTCAGAATGTATGGCCCTCCTGCCGCTAATAAGCTCCAAGATAACAACTCCGAAGCTATAAACATCATTTTTTTCGGTGAGAATGCCATCTTGTAGATATACCGGATCCATATAATTCATGTCGCCGATGATCGATCCGGTTTGTTCCTTGTCTCTGGCAATCAACCTAGATATGCCGAAGTCTGAAATCTTGGCTATAAAATTATCATCCAAGAGTATATTTGCTGGTTTGACATCACCATGCAGAATTCTAATGTTTGCTTTTGAGTGCATATAAGCTAGACCATCTGCAGACTGTGCAGCAATACTTACACGTGCATCCAAGTTGAGAAACACCTTGTTACGGTTGTTGTTGTGAATAATGTCATGGACGCTACCTTGGGAGATGAACTCGTAGACTAGCATGGGCGCGTCAACTTCAAGGCAGCAACCAATGAGCCTAACAATGTTCTTGTGGATGACTTGAGATTGTATGATGACTTCATTTGCAAATTGGTCAGTCTCTAGTGCACTGCCATTAATCGGCTTCTTTATTGCTACTAGTTTATTGTCAAGAATGCCCTTGTAAACTTCACCAAAGCAACCTTTTCCAATTAAGTTGCTACTCTTTTAAATTGGCTTGAGGTCCCCTTTTTGAAAAGTTTAATGACATTTGCCTTCTCTAAGGTAGGGCCGCCGTTCTTTTTGTAGAATTCCTTCATCTTCTTTTTCTCTTTGCGAAGAATAACAAGAAACGATAGAATCACCAAGAGAAGAATACCGCCTATTGCACCTAGATGGACAAGAAACAGATAAACTTAGTTTACACCAATAAACTGGCAATTGCAAATCTTGCAGGAATATTTGGTACTATCAGTAGTAAATGGTTTACTTTGTTCGTCTATCCAGAATCTTAGAAAAAAAATCACTAGAACTATCAGAAGATCAATAAATCTAAAAGAAGCCTTTCTGTGGAATACATGTGTTTATTGTATGTAAGTGGATGATTTAGATAGGCAACATGATGGTTTGCACCCAGGGTACTGATTGATTCTACTGGAAGAGATCTCGTCCGGACGTTGTGCAAGATGGCTAACTAACGAAAAATAATACTCAGAGTGAGGTAGTCGTGTCTTACCGACTGCCGCCTTTGCTGCCAGAGGAAATATCTCCGTGCAGGGCCCCCCTTTGCCGTCGTCTTTTATATAGGTAGGATTTGCATGGACAGTCATAGCCTCGCAGCCTGTTTTTGCATACCCCGCCATTTGAGCAGGGATTCTCTTGCTTGCATTCATCAATGTCTGGAGAAACAACAAATAAAATTTGGGGGTTAACGCGGAGGACAGTAGGAGCATATATTTAAATCGTCATTCTTCAAAGTCTGAATAATCAATGTCAGAATAGAAAAGACAAAGTATCGCGCGTATGTATATGTACTAGTAAGGTATAAGTTTACCTTGGCATCCGTTAGGGACGTAAGGATTGCCAGCGTAATATTCGAGGCACTTGCAGATGTAGCCAGGAGTACGGCGGACTGCGTCGGCACAAGAGCTGTTGCCGTGGACGCAGGCGTAGCCCGGAGTCAGCGGCTGCCCTTCCGCCGGACACAAGGTCTCCCCGCTGCGAATTCGAGCACGACGGGGACACTCTTGTTGAGTAGCGTCTTACCGCCAAGGTCCCGCCTAGTGTAGTTGTACCATGACTTCTCTACCAGCATGGAGTAGCAGCACGGGTTGGATGCCGACATCATCATAACATCATTAATACTGGTATACCATTTTATAATCGTGGCGTAGCGGTAAACCGGGGCCTCGCAGCAGTCCGCCGTGCACACCCTGTCTCTAGTGGCCAATTGGCCGCTATCATATGTATGGCACTTGAAGTTGCTCTCAGGAGTAGAAAAGAATGACAATCTATGCTCGCCGCTTAGGCCAAGGCCGATGAGAACCTTCAACGTCGACGACAAGACGAACTGAGATGTCTCCAAATACATACTCTGATTCGCGACGGAAGCCGTGGTGGTAGTAGTATTGCAGCTGGACGAGACCGGCGCGTACACGCGTGCCTCGCCCGTGGTCACAGATATGTTCGCCAGCTCGAGCGGCAAAAGGTTATTGCCATTTTCCTGTGTTGCGGTTCTTCCAGTGTCGTGAAGGAAGGCGCGAGAGTGGTTGCACAAGACCTCGAAGCCGTCGCGGAAGCAGCCTCGGCCGATGCCGAACGGGAAGGGGATGCTGATGTTGCCACACTTGTCGGGGCAGTCCGGACGTGGCATCGTCGGCTGCGGCTGCTCTTCAACCGCCGCGGCAAAGATTGCTGGCAGCAGCAGCAGTCTTTGCGAGGTGGGCGTGGTCATGGCGCTCTTGTGCTCTATTACCTCTAGCTATCGATCGGGGTAGTATGGTGGAACAAGCTAGCGATGAACGATTGCCGAAGGAATCAACCTACTTGGGAATATACACTTGCACACCCTCCCTTATTATAGGCACGGCCACATCTCGTCATGGAAAAACATGCCTCCAACGAGACTGCATCTGATCAGTTTAGTGCAGACCAGTGGCCAACTTGCAGTCAAGCAGCCTAGCTAGTCAAATTTCTGTACGGGCGTGTTACTTAAAATCTGCATCTGATCAGTTTAGTGCAGACCAGTGGCATATACCAACAAACTAGTTTTGGATGGATGGAACTATCTTGATTGGATTAAGTTGGGCCAACTGTGTACTAAATTATTTGTTGTGGCATTGCAAACAAAAAATGAATACATCAACAATAGTGCGTCAGCTATTTGTGAAAATAGTCAATAAAAAGAAACGCGCTCATGACAAGTTGTGCATATACTGCAATAAAATGACCATGCATGTATATGAGAACATGAATGTTGAAAGGCTTGATGGCAACGTTGGAGCTCGTTGACATGCCCAAATCGTAATTCGTTTGACCATGTATGTACACACATACACACTACTGAAAAGCGCAACGCTGCCGACTATTCGCTTGTTTACCAGCCCTTCGTTTGCGGTGGTTGTGGTTCGAGTGGGAGGAGAACCCCAAGCCTTGGGTTGGACTTGGGAACCCTTACACCTCTAAGGATGAGGATCTTTTTGCGGCTGCAACAAAGGTGGTGGTGGGAAATGGAGATAAAGCTTTGTTTTGGCATTCCTCTTGGCTTGATGGGAGACGGCCAAAGGACGTGGCACCCCTAATTTTCGACTTCTCCAAGAGGAAAGCTTGCACGGTTCGGAAGTGGTTGGCGAATGAGTTTTGGGTCACGCACTTGAACACTCAAGATGGTCTTTCTTTAGAGCACATTTCACAATTTGTCGACCTATGGACGTTGCTTCAAGGCGTCCACCTAAATGAGGAGGTGTCGGATAAGATTACGTGGAAGCTCACAAACAACGGAAAATACTCCTCCTCCTCGGCCTACAAGATGCAATTTTTGGGTCATACCACCTCCACGATGCCTTCCTTGGTTTGGAAACCGTGGGCACCGCCAAAATGTAAGATCTTTGCATGGTTGATTCTTCAAAATCGGGTGTGGACGGTGGATAGGCTTGAGCGGAGAGGACGGCAAAATTGTGGCCTTTGCAAGCTTTGTAACCAAGTTCAAGAGACGGCCGCGCACCTTCTCTTCCAATGCCGTTTCACCAAAAGGATTTGGTCCTCCTTGAAGGCTTGGCTTGGCCTCCATGAGTTAGACACGTCGGAGTGGCATACCTTTCAAAGCGTCCAAGATTGGTGGGTGGCAGTTATTCACAAGAGAGGAGCTCATCGGAAGGCGTTAGCCTCGCTTGCCATGCTTGTGTCATGGGAAGTTTGGTTGGAACGGAACGCCCGTGACTTCCAAAACAAGTTTTCCACCGCGACAATGCTTCTTCAAAAGATTAAGGATGAGGTGGTGATGTGGGGCACCGCGCGGTGCTAAAGCGTTGTGTAATGTAATGCCGCGAGAGTAGGTGTTTATGGTTATGGTGGTTTTGCCTCTTTTTGGGGCAAGGCTTTGGCTTGTAAACCTTCTTCATAATTAGTGAAATGGCAAGCCTTTTGCCTTGTTTAAAAAATACGGGACACTTGGCAAATGCCCTGTATACCGAGCACCACAAGAAAAGACTCCGCAAACCATTGGATACTCGGTAAAGACAATACTTGCTGAGTATGCTCTGCCACACGACACCTGGCATTTGGCAAAGCCAAAATAATTGGCAAGCGCTCAGCCGTTCCCGAGTGTGGATTTCGGCCGCCACGTCTGTGATGTGCTCCGGTGTGTTTAGGGTCCCCTCCGGTGGGCGTTCTGCCACCGTGGTACCGGGGGTGCTCGGAACGTGATGTAGGATGGAACCCTCTCTGCGCTTGCGATCGCGCCCGGGGCCCCGCCCTCGCCTTAGCAGCTCCCTCCTCCGCCTTTCCGACCGGTGGGCATCTCGCCCCTCTCCCTCTGGTCCCTCACTGCGGAGCAACGGCTGCTGCCCATCGCAACTCTAAGTGCACGGACAAGATCCATTGTCTCTCATGCGACGTGTCCGGCCACCGTGAGCGCTTCTGCCCTCGTCGTCGCAAATCGAAGCCTCCTAATTTCTTGCTGCTCTGGCTAGCACGATGGATTGGGCTACGTCTTCCCCAACCGCCCCAGGTGCCCGTTCTTCAGCCGAGATTGTTGCACCTCCTCTGCCGCGCGAAAGCCGGAACGACCTCGACGTTGATGTCCCCGGTGGTGGCCGGCACGAGCGTCGAGACAATGCTTCCGAGGGCCATGACCGGCCACGCCGCGCGCGCACACCCTCCCCTCTTGGGTGTCGCTGTGCTACCTCGCCGGCCCGCGCCAATGTCGCTACCGTGGAGCTTCGCCACACCCTTGCCGAGGAGGGGCGCCTGCTTTGCGATGACCTCAACACCGCTCTGGATAAGGCCCTTCAGTCGTTAAAGGAGGATGTTCCTGCTTTGCGCTCCTCGCTTGGCTGCGCTTACTCGTTCCTGGAGCGTGCAGAAGAGCTCGTTGACAGAATCGACATTGCCTCGCCAGAGTTGGAGCGTGTCCCCTCCCGTGTTCTCCACCGAGGGGCCTCTCCCTCATGTGGTTGTGGCTGCTGGGCCACCGTGTGCTGTTGTGGGCCAGTTGGATCCCATGACTCGATGCCTCTACATGGAGGGCATGAAGCTTGGAACGAGAGTACGCCGATCTCCGTGTACGCCTCCCGACGTTCACCTCCGTCACGCCATCTAGCTCGCTGCCCTCTCCCGACGGAGGAAAATTTGGGATTTTGCCCGCCAATTCTTAAGAAGTTTGCCATGTGTCTTCGAGGCGATACTAAGCGGGAAATAATTTCCCGCTAGCTCCATTTCTTCCCGCCTAGGGTTCCACGAAGTGTGCACATACGTATGGCTATTTGTTTTAACGGCTTCCATGAAGTTGTAACTCCGGATAAAGTAGGAAAAATGAATATACACCAGCAGTGAATGAAAGCATGACGTTTTTTGTAACGCGGAAGTGCCCCGAAGGGTTCAACTTACATACGGGCATGTTATTTAAGAACTGTAACCCCAATTATATATGATGATGCTTTATAAATTATAATAACCTGGTTTGTGCAACCAAGTTTCTTTCCCGGTTTGTGCCCCGGAATATTACTCCGGTGCTGTTGTCGACGTGGATGAGTTTGGTTTTTTCGACAGAATACAAGACCTACACCACATTCAGACAACCTACCCCCGTCAATGGACTCAGTGTGCCACTAGCTAGGACCACTTGTGGCCGTTGCGACAAACAGTGTTTGAACTTATTGGATTGACTTGGACTTGTACCAACTATATATTCGCCTAGACACCGCAAAAAATAAAAAGTTTACTTTAGCAATCATGCATCAATAATAACTAGTCAATACAAGAAACGCGCTCATGGCAAGAGCGGGCTGTCCTTCCTTATCCTCTCGCTATAGTGAGGAGAGGCGATAAGGAGGCCACCTTCGTTTCTCCACCGCGCCGCCGGCCAGGCCGGTGGTTCCCTCCCTCTCCGCCTGCCGCGGCGGCGGCGGGAGAGTGGGGGAACCCCGGTCCTGCGATTCCGGCTAGTAGGATGTAGATTAGGTGTAGGTTTGGGTGCCCTGTCAAGGTCGTCGAAGACGGTGGCGGCGGCTTCGGCTTGCTGGGCGTGGTCCTCCCCCTCCTTTCCCCGTTCCGGTGTCGTCTTCGTCGCCGGGGAGGTAGTGGAGGTTCTTCGTCGGGTGCGCTGCTCCGCGTTTGCTCCTCTGGCCGGCCGTGGCGGCGAGGGGAGGAGCTGGCGGTGCTGGGCGTTCCCGTTTTGTTGGCGGTGGTGCAGGTGGCCTCTTTCGTTGTCTCAGCTCCGGCCAGCCTTGGTGGCGAGGGGAGCGGCAGCTAGAGGCGGGTGCTGGATGGTGGTGGCTGGCTTGGGCGACGTCTCGTCGGCTGGAGGTGAGGTGGTGCTGTGGGAGTGGCGCTGGGGCCGTGCGCGTTCATCGCGACAAGGTGCCGTCGCGTAGCGGCGGACGAGTTCTGCGGTCATCTACAGAGTGTGGCGGTGCTCTCTCCACGGTGGTTCGAGGTACGGCGACGGTGGCGTCGGCTAAGCGTCTTGGGAGCCGACGAGGGTCTGATTATAGTTTCTCCAGGGTGCTCAGGGTGCTTCGTGCTTTTTGCAGGGCTCGTTTGTAAATCTCTTTTCTTTGTGGACTTGCCTATAATTTGTACTGTGCTCTCTGTTTATATGAATCAGATCCTTTTCAAAAAAAAAAAAACGCGCTCATGACAAGTTGTGCATATAATATATACCTAAAACGTACCCGGCCGTGGCTTCAATGATGATCCAACGAATGTTCAAACTAGTAGCTGGTTTGTGCGGCCATGCGGGTGCATGCATGTATATGTGAATTTGAAAATAACAAGAAACACGCTCATGACAAGTTGCGCATATATTATATACCTAAAACATCTAAAGAGGTAATTGGTGAGACCCCAAGGAGGCTTCACAGCGATCAGGGATTTTCGGCCGTTGGATCCAGCAGTTACCGCGCGATCTGGACCGTGCATTTCCTGCGTTACTTATTTTACTGCCTACATCATTCACTGACGGTGGGGCCAGACATCTCCGGTCCCATTCCGCAGAGGCATAGAGAGTCGCGTCCTCGGTACCGCTTCGCAGCGCGCGCTGGTCGTGGGGTCCGGAGCACGTGTCCGCTCCGCACTCGCTGCGCTGGGTTGAGAGGCGTGGGCATGCCATGTTCGACTCACTCAGTCACTGTTTTGTGGGGCTGTCCTAGGGCTGGTCCACATTTGAATCAGTGTAGTTGGCTTGAGTTATGTTGCGGACATTTATTTGGCCAGCCGATAATATCTCGCTCGAGGAGGTAGAATCGGGTTTTCGCCAACAAGTGGACCGAGCATCTATGTGTTCTTCTCGCTGTCGATTCCTCCATGGCTAGCGGGTACATCTTCTGCAGTGCTCGAGGCCCTATCCCTGGCCCCGATGGAGAGAGGAGCTCGTCCCAGCTCACTTTTCTTCTCCTCTCTCAGTCGATCTAGGTTTCGCCTCCTCTGCTCCCTCCTGCTACCTATTGTTTCGTGCATGTAGCTTCAGATCCACCGGCACATCGCCGACCTCCGGCCGGATCTGATGCTATGCAGGTCTTCGGTGGTGGTGAGGCCATGGCTGACCGGGGTTCATTTCTTTGGCTTTTGCTTTCTTTCGCATGTGGGATCCGATTTGTTGCCTTTGTATTTTTCTTTGTTTCCTTTTCGGCCGCAGGTTAACAACTCCGTCCACCTCACTTTCTTTGTTTTCCTCTCTTGCTGCTCTTGGTTTCTTGGCTCCTCCGCTCCTTCCCTCACCGTACCTGCAGATCCACCTCTGCCTCACTGACTCGCTGCACCTGCAGATCCGTGGCCGTCTCGCCGATTCCGGCCGATTTTTTTCTCGCCATGGACTTTCTCTGCCGTGGATTTGGTTAAGGTGTCACTTTGGTTGACCTAGGATTTGATTTCTTTCCTTTTCTTTCTTTCCTCCGCTTCCTGTTGGTCCTTGGTGCGATTCTGTTGTACGTATTATTTTTCTCTTTTTGTTTGTCCCTTTCCCATGTGTCTCCATCTCATATTTCGGCTTCTTCTAGCATCTTCAGGTTCTTTTGGAGTTCGGTGTTGGAACGTGGCTATATTTTGCTTCTTAGATCCTTGCCTTTTCTATTTATTGGATTTTGTATTTTTTCGGTTCTTTGTTCGCCCTGCTTCTTTTTTTTTATCCGTTCTTGGTCTTCCACTGCATTTTGCTTCTTCTTCGATTCTTGCTCTTGGTGCCTTCTGTTTCTTTTGGATCTCTTTTTTTTTGGGGCTCTTCATTCTCCCTGTTCTTTCTGTTTTATCCGTTCTTGGTCTTTTGCTGCTCTTTGCTTCTTCTCTGGTTCTTCCTATTCCCTCGCGGAGGAGGTGGAGCAGCAGCGGAATGAGGAGGAGGTGCAGGAGGATAAGGCGGAGGAGGTGGAGCAGCTGCGGAATGAGGAGGTGAACCGGAAGATCATTAGCAAGGGAACCTGCCGCCTACTCCCTCGCACCTTCCTGGTGGCACTACACGAGCGCATCGCCATGCTCCGCTGGGAAGCCATCCTCCTCGACTCCCTTGATTTATTGTTCTCTCCCGATGTATATATCTCCATTGGATCCAATGTATTGTGGTTCGTTTTTTCTCCAGGTTGCTTTTGTATCTATGCATATAGGGTGCTCGATGTAAATCCAAGCAGGTTGCTGGTTAAAAGAACTTCCTTTTATGCTATGTTGTTTGGTCAATCATTATCACGATAGCTTAGCTGTGCAATATTTATGTCTCAAGTATTTGACCCGCATGTATGATATATGCTTTTCTCGGCAATGTTACTTGCATGTGCAGCTATCATTGATGGAATATATGAGTAAATTCCTAGGAAAATATATACGTGTTTGATTGTTTGAGGCACACATTAAATAATATTTTTCAGATTAAAAGCTCATGTACATGTCGTTTGCGATTTGAGAAGTACCCTACATTTTCAGTGTCCATTGTGCTGATCAAGAGCACAGCAGGGGCTTTTAGAACATGTGCGAGCAAATTATCTCCAGTAACTTCTTACGATCCATATGGTGTTTTTAAGATACATCAACTACTCAAATGCATAGCCGCATAGGTGGACTGCATCTTGATGGGAGGACCGATGATTTATGTTGAATTGTACTGGAAATTTTGTAATTCCCGAGCTGAAACATAGTCATACTAGAAGCTAATACCAGGATTGTGATGTTTGTGTGATTATGTAGAACCAACAGCCATCCAAGGTTGATTGATTAAAGTGTAAACCAATTTGGAATAGATAATTATTCACACAAGCATGAGACAATTAGGGTGGCTATTTGTCTATCCGTGTAAGCATGCAGTTACATAAAAGTTTAACTGTTTCAGATTTCCAACCTTTAATTCCCTGAGATATACTTGTGCATGATATTTTATACTCCCTCCGTCCACAAATAACTGTCTTAGATTTGTTAAAAAGTGGACGTATCTAGACTTGAAACATGTATAGATACATCCATTTTTGTGCAAATTTGAGACACTTATTTTGGGACGGAGGGAGTATGTAGTTTTCAGGTTATCCTTTCCTTCTGTTTCAGGTGAAATTATTGTTCTATACATCAAGGATTATTTTTCACCTCACTTGGAAATGTATAAGCTATCTTCGAACATGGTTCCAAGGCCATATGAGCTCCTCTTTTTGGTTAGTGTTTGTATCTCAATCGAACAAGGTTTTCCCTTTATCTTCGCATTTGATCTCACATGTTTTATTCAAAGATTGGTTAGTAAAACTCCAACCCATATGGGGTTTAGCATTAGGTATATTTCCATATGTTTTACTTTCCTTAGGATCTCCATTTTTGTCTTTCATTCATTAGCACCTCATATTCCTGATTCATGGTTCCCTCTGTTGTTCTAGGATTATGGCCCATCAATGATTAATGTACAAAGCAGACCAAGAACAAAAAATGCTTCTATGTTGCAAAGGTTTGAGTGGATGTATAACTAGGTACTTATTGCTTGGTATTTTAGCTAATTGCTTGTGTACTTTCTATTTTGTACCCAGCTTGCGCATATATTCAGTTCCCTGGTTGCCATTTTCGTTTCTTACTTGCAGATTTCATCGGATGCACCTCTCTTGAAGGTGTCCAAATGAGTATTGTAAGTGCCCTTTCTGTTTATCTTGCTTCGATTTAGAGTATAGCAAATAATGTGAGGAACCTGTTTTTGTGAGATTTTTAGAGTTTAGAGTATTTAGATCCAGTATTAAATATTTTTGGAGCTGCGGGGAACATCTGCGATTCATGTCACAGAGGAAATACGAGGATATTAGAGTTTAGAGGTTGTTGCGTATAATACAAGGTAAAACATGATTTAAATGAATCAATCTAGCTATTTTTCCTTAAATGCCATGATACAACAACATTAAATTTTTGTCCCTGCATTACTTTTAAGCCGCTTGAAATATTGTTTGACTTTGTGTTTCATAACAGAAGTACATGCCATCCCTTTTAATTATCGATATGGTGTTTGCATGGCAAAGAGTTAGTCGAGTATGGTTGATCCGTCAACTGGTAGGTGATTTTTTTTAAAAGATTATCCAAAAAAAATTGTGCAGTGTGTTGTGTCGCGCATATCTAGATAAATGTCTCCTCAGATTGTTCTACATATCTAAAGGTTTTGTGATTGTTATTGTCCTTCCAAATTTCCAATCATTCAGATGCTCATCGTTTCTATTTGTTCTACCAGGAGTACCATCTCCAATGTAGTAACCAATGTCCCTTCTAGATCTTATTTTATCCTTTATGGGTAGCAGCTTCCCTGAAATATTTCAGTAAGGCTAAAAGTAAATGAAAAGTCAAACGATTTTTTAGAAATGAGTATAATGACAACATATTAATTGTTTGATCAAATGACTCTGTCCGGTGCCAAACTATTGTGCCTTGCATGTCGTGCTTATCGACTTCTTTACATGGCAGTAGTATGCATCTGATTGTTCTTTTGTATTTCAAGAGACCTATGTTTATTTGCTGTGTGAGTGATGCATGTAAAATGCATACATGAACTTTACATTTTATTCCATGTTATTTGCATCATATAAGGGTTATATTCATGATTTATATTGAGTTTTGGGGATAATTAACAAGTTCCCCATTTTTCTGGAATTAACCCTGCGCTGTCAGAAAACCCCTTTTTCTATATTTTTACGTTTCAGGCGACCAAATCACGTCATAATGACCTGAGATTTTACGGGGATCACCTTTTTGGAAGGAACGAAACGTAGGCGCAAAGGAATCGAAGAAACGGAGACCAGAAGGCAGAAAGGGGTGGGCCCACGCGGCCAGATTCCCTGACCGCGTGGGACCCACCAAGTTGGCCCTCGGGCCTCCGCTGCTATCGATCCTTCTTCCTGAAACTTCGTCTTGACCTAAAAACGAATGTATATAGACCCCCCCCCCCCCAGGGCTTTCGCGAAAAGGAGCGCCGCCAAAACAGAGAAACAACGAAACAGATACCTGGAGCTGAAGATTGGAGGGGGAAACTCCGGCGGGGCGCTGCCGGTGTGGTCTCCTTCCCCTCCAACAACATCTCCACCGACACCATGATGAAGAGGGAGTAGTCCACCCCTGGACTATGGGTTTGTGGATGTAACTTATGTATCTCTCCTCTCTATGAGCTTCACTAATTAGTACCGTATGAGCTGCTGAACATGATTATGGTCATCTATGTAATTCCTTTGTGGTGGATCTTTATTATGAGTTAATACATGTTTGAGATTGCAATGGTTTTGTTTCAGTTATGAAAGTAGATGCATATTATGTACCCCGTTCTTATTTACTTGTCATGATCAAGCATGTTTATGAGAGCATGTGATGGGGAACGTGTGCATTAGTTGGAGTAACGGGGGGTGGCTAGTGCAGTGAACGTGACAGATAGTTCTGCGATCCACTTGGGTTTTCTACCTTACTTTGTTGCCTCACTAGGGATAAACAAAAATACCATGCTACCGGAGAGTGGATGTGACCTTGGCCACTACCTCCATGACTAGATCTAGCATGTTCTTATTTTAACTTCATGTCATTGAACTTATTGCTATGCTCTGATTTATCTTAATTACTAAGGTGTTATGATTTAGTTCGCATCTTGGTGGAGCATAAGAGAGAGAACAACTTATACTTGAGATCTCTATGTTAGGACGTGATGCCCATATTATTAATAACTTGTCAAACCATGTCTTGCCATCTTACATGTTAATTTTAGTGTTCCATTGTCTACCACGTTATCAAGAGAGAGTGCATTTGTGAAACCATGAACCCCGGTCCATTTTTAATCATAAGAAACACATTTCCAACACTTTTATCACCACTTTTGTTTGCTGCCATTTTTAAATCTGAAAATACAAAAACACTTTTATATCTTGCATTCATCATAAAAACCCAAAAATATCATTTATCATTACTACCACCATCCTTGCATATTTATTTTACCATCATTGCATATTTACTACTGTTTGCATATTTATTTTATTATCATTCTCACACCTTGTGCTTGACAACCACTTGGTGAGGTTGATGGCACAAAACAATTTATTTTGTTGCAGGTTCTCAAGAGAAGGATAAGGAGATAACACCTGAAATACTGGTTCTCCGAGAGTTCGATATTAAACCTCGAGTCACCCCTCGTGGGGAAAACTGTCTTCCACTACTACATACACTCTGCACTTGGAGTCTCAACCTAACTCATCATTGGGTATCAGTGAGGCCTATTTATAGAAGCTTTTCTCATTTGAACATTCAGCTTGAAACAAATAGTTCCATGCATTGTGTGAATTAAATTTAAAGCGACTGTAAATAAAGTTTAATTTGGGGGATGTATTTTTTGTTTTCCTTTTGACATGTACTAGATGGTGAAAATATTTTTTTTAGCTTGAGTAGACTTCTCTTTACATGGATTTTTCTTATGTTTTCCCTGTAAATAGAAACACAATAAGTATATTGATTGTCATTTCGTGTAAGGGCTAAACTTGCACACTTAAAATCTACCTGAAAGTAGCCCTAACAAAAATGAACCATTTTAATTTGTGACTTTGTGATAGCCATCCAAGTTTGTCGATGCCATTTGTTATTGGCGTGCTCTATCATCGAGGTAGTGCCGGGCTAAATCATATTTTGCTTTTCCAGGACTGCCAGATTTTGTTGATACTAGTTGAATGCCCGTGCGTTGCTACGGGCGTATTACTATATGTTTTTCTCATGTCATATATGGAAAAGATAGGCATATAATTATTCAAAACAATGAGATTGTACTTTAATTCATCAATAAGCTATAATTGGACATCATATGTGTAGCAAGCAACAATCCAACAATTATCTCTTATTGACCAAGATCCAATTTGCTTGCATCCGAGTATCTGCTTCAAGTAATAAACTTCCGTATACATAGCCCATGGGATGTATAAAGCTCGTGTGACGCTGTCAGTCTCGGAACCGGCTCCTTTTAATTGACTCCACAATTGTCTCGGAGTGTCGTAAAATAAACTTGTTTCAACACTACCTCTACCTCAAAGTGTTGGTATGGTACAAAAAATGTCGAAGGATGACTTTATGACAATACACAACAAGTTTCTGACTTGTTGATGTAACAAAGGAGAAAAGTTACAAAGCTTGGTAGCCAAGCATGGTGAACAGGAATGAAATAAAAGGGAAAATGAAAAAGGGAAAGTCGCAAGGTGCAAGGCCAATACAATCTTAGGTAATTTCTCTCTGTTGATACAAAAGCCACCACTTTGTCGCCGGGATTAGCCCAGCTGAGACCCAACAATGTGTTCCATCTAAGATCCCGATGAAGACATCCGGACCAAAGTAGACCTATCGTTAAAAACCCACTCACTGCGTTTTTTTCAAAGCTGCCAGCCTGCCACCAAATTAAGGTCGTCTCAGAGGACTCTTCCCATGGCAGGAGGGGAGGCATTAAAAAGTTCTATCAAAACGTCTTCCAGTTTTATGAAAACAAAATACATATTCCAAACCGCTTGACGAAATTCCAAATGTACTATTAACCTATTCCAAACTGTTTGAGGCAACCGTGTAGCAAATTGGCACTAACTTGTCCCTTTTTTGCTAGGAGTTTCAATGGACTCAAGAAATAGTAAAATGCTTTACCTTTGAGCTCGTGTAGAAGAACTTGTCAATACCGAGGACACCTGGCACCAATAACACACCCTTGGAACAAAAATCCGAGTCTAAAACATGAGCATGGCGTCTGCAGAACATGCATATCATAATACTCCTGACATTCCTTGGCCTCGTTAACCTGAATTTTACCTTTTTCCACTTGGCTCACATAAATAAATATGAACATTTAAAATTAGCATATTTTATACTCCTACTTTGGAAGGGTCACCCTTCCGGCCTCTACATCATGCAAAGTTTTTACAAGAAAGGCACCAGGCACCAGGGCCCTGCTTTATATTTCAAGCAACGAACATACAATGTTTGGCCAAAATGATTACATTCACAAGCTAACTCCCTCTGCTAGGATACTACTTCTAACCAGCCAAACTAACCAACCAGTCAGAACTCACTTAATACTTAAGGCAACTCACTTAATACATAAGGCAAGCTATCATCCCAGACAAAGATCGATGAGACAAACAGGAAACAACGTCCAGAACCTAGAGAAAACTAAAGATAAATCATCAAATAGGGCACTTACATCAGGTCGCAGCAACTTCTCAGCACAAAATATCTCAATCCAGCAGGGCAGCATTGGATAGTAACTCCAACTTCCACATGAAAACCAAAGCTCCCAGGAAACTCCCGCAGCTCACATACATAACATTTTTACGCCAATATCTCACCCAGGCCGATTTAGATGCCTCATTATTCTTCTGCGTTCTTCAGGCCAATGAAGCAACTCTTGGGTCTAGGCATCCGACAGAATCCGCCAAGTCTGTAAATAAGATCGGACATAAAAGATTGCCTCAGCCGGTTTCTTAAGAACTTTTTGTTTAAAAAAATAATTTATTTGTAATATTCCAGAGGGTCCACATAGTAGCTGCAGCCCCAATCCACACAGGAAAAGTTCCAAGGTGGGTTACATCCTGCAATGTGGAAGGTCGCCTCTTGGAAGAAACTTTAGATACAACAGTGGGACGGTAATGCCCAACTGATACAATGTTCTGCACTAAAACATGCACTATCTCTAACTTTCAGGTCGGTGTCATCACCATTGAAGGACCCCGTTTTGGACCTGGAGAAAATTACACCCGAGGTTGTGTTAGCTTTCACTTACAAAAAAATCACATTTGCACTCCCGTTGCAACAGAAAAGAAACCACATTTTTCATAGCTCCAAGGAAGAAAATATTTTCCATTGAATGCTGGTATTTTAATTTGGAGCACTTCTTCAGCATCCAAGGGAAAGAAATTCCTCTGACCGGTCAAACAACTCTCCAGATTAACACCTGGATCAAACCCCAGGTCCCCAGCTTAGCATTGCAGTTCAAGCGCACTTCACCATATTTTGAAGCGATAAAACTCAACACAAAAATTCTTCCCAATAGATCGATTAAAATCCAGTGAATTTCTTCAAGAAAACAAACCTGCAAACCAAGAGCATCGGGGTAGGATTCATGTTCGTTGGAGAAGGGATCTTGTAGATTTAAGTCCAGATCCGACGGCGGCTGCGGCATAGGGTGCTGTTTCTTATCGTGGCGATAGAAGAAAGGTCGGAGCATCGAGAGGACGGGGCGGCTCCGGAGCGCAGGGAGGGGCTGGCGCCGGGCTGCGCCGGGAAGAGGAGGCGGATGCAGTTCTTGTGGGGATCGTGCCGTTGATGATGGATCAACTCAATCTGTAGAGGGGGTGCAGGTCTTGAGGGGATTCTGACCGGGAGAGTCACCTTCTTCTCCGGCGTAGAAAACCTGCAACTCAAAGGAGAACCGCCTAACCGAGGCCTGTCTATGCGGCTGGTTGTCGATGAGGTCGATGCCATCTCGGCGCTGCCCTTCGTCGAGGCCTGTCTACGCGGTGCCCGCCGCCGAGGATTGTCTCCGCAGGGTAGGAGGAGTACATCGAGCGAGGGAGCCGGGATCAGCGGTTGCGACTTGCGAGCGTACGGGGTCGTACGAGGTATGCCGTAGTGGTTTTCTTATTGGGCCGGCCCAGGTTTAGCGATGGTGTGATCGGGAGGCAGAAAACGGGACGTACCAACCATGAACTCTCATTTAACAGTAAAGATAAGTTGCAAGTGAATGTTCTTTCCATCTTTGCATACCCTGCACTCTGAATATAGTGTTGCTCCCTTTCATAGTTGCCCTGTAAATATGAAGGAGGTGTACACTATGACGATGCTACTATGCATCTTCTTTGGCTCCTGCTTCTACTATTTTGTTGTGCTTGCTGTGTATATCTGCTATATTTGCTTCATAGTTGCCCTGCTTGATATCACGTGGTTGGGCTCTTGATTCACTAGCATTATCCGGTTAACTGTAGACCCGGTTTTACTTATGATTGCTAAAAGGAATTATACTTTGCTGCTTGAGTTATACTGGAGAAATGACAACGCTTTGGACTAGAATTTTCTTGCGTTCCTCTGGTTAGTTCCATTCTATATGTTTTCATTGCTGAAGATGGTAATGGAAACCTTAGGAAATTTGCCGATTATGGGCTGATGGTCTAGAAGAAATGGTAGAAGTGACATTTCAAAGGCATAGTAATTTCTGATGAACTGCAAGAATCAGTTGATGAGGATTAAAAAAGTGTAAATGCTCCCTAATCTTATATCTTAGAATGATGAAGATTATAAATATGGATGCATTATTCATATACATATGCTTACACTTTGTCAAATTTGCTGTCAAGCGTGTACTTAATGAGTTAAATTCGCTGGTTATTTTGTACCTTCGTTTTGATTCCTTTTAATCCCCAAATGATATCGGAAATTTTGTTGGTACTCCATTTGCATAATTGGATATTTTGTGACTTCATTACTGCTTAACTTGAGATCCAATATTTTTAACACAATGTAAATCTGGGTACAGTCTAGACCAAATTGCATGTTGTGTGGACTAACATGAGATCCCCGTTTCTTCTGTGGATATTGCAGGAAGGAGTAGCCAAAAGGCAACTTACAACATTGTTGTTCTAAGATACAGTTGTTCCTTTGAGATTGCCTAGATAGCTGGATATATTAGTGCAAGAATGGACTATGCACAAGAATGGACTGCAAGAAGGTACCAAGTTACATTGTTCATCTTAAAAGTGTGATACAATTGCACAGAAGAGAAAAGAGCTTGGTTAGGTTATATGAAGCTCACAACTTCGCAATATTTGCTTTTGGCTCTATAGAAATGTTGATCGAGAAAGTACAATGTTGTCTTCACGAGTTAACATATTGTGGTTTGATACGTCCAAAACGTATCTACTTTCCGGAACACTTTTGCTATTGTTTTACCTCTAACTTGTGTGTTTTGAATACAACTAATGCGGACTAACGCTGTTTTCAGCAGAATTGCCCTGGTGTCTTGTTTTTGTGCAGAAAGTCAACTTTCGGGAAAAACACCAGAAAAGATCGCAAACCTCCTATTTTACCAGAAGACTCACGGAGCCAGAAGGGGAGCAGAGATGGGCCACGAGTGGCCCAAACCACAGGGCGGCGCGGCCAAGGGGCCCACCGCGCCAGCCACTGAGGAGGGCGACTCGGCACCTCCCCGAGTCCCCTTTCGACTACTTAACCCTCTCTGACCTAAAACGCGAGGGGGTCGTCCACTTCATCCAGAAACATCACCGTACGCCGCCGCCATCGCGAAACCTATTTCGGGGACCAGAAACTCCGTTCTGGCACTCCGCCGGGACGGGGAATTGGAGGAGATCATCGCCATCATCATCACCGACGCTTCTCCATCGACCATCCATGTTTCCCCCATCCATGTGTGAGTAATTCCCTGCTGTAGGCTGAGGGGGATGGTAGGGATTGGATGAGATTGTTCATGTAATAAGTTATAAGATCATTAGGGCATGGTGCCTAGTATCCGTTGTTAGTACTTATTGATGTTGTTGCAACTTGTTGAGCTTAATGCTTGTCACTAGGGCCCGAGTGCCATGATTTCAGATCTGAACATGTTATTGTTTCATAATGATATGCACTGTTTATTGATCATACCTGCAAGTTGTATACACATATTGTTGTCCGGAACCCGAGGTCCCAAAGTGACAATAATTGGGACAGCCGAGGGGAATGGCTGCGATGTGAGGATCACATGTGTTCACGGCGTGTTAATGCTTTGCTCCGGTACTTTATTAAAAGGAGTACCTTAATTACCAGTAGATTCCCTTGAGGCCCGGCTGCCACCGGCTGGTAGGACAGAAGATGTTGTACAAGTTTCTCATTGCGAGCACGTACGACTATATACGGAACACATGCCTATGTTTACTTAGTACTTGGATGCTTTATCATTATTATCTGCAATGCCTATGTCTTGATTATTATATGAGCTATCTTATCCATGCAGCGCCCGTTCATCCATCCCTATGCCTACAGTGTTTTAATCCTACTGTTTACTGCAATCACTACTGCTGTCTCTATTTACTGCTGCTATTATTTCACCGCTACTACTGCTATAAAACTGTTGCTACTGATAATCTGTGTCGAGCAAGACTATTCACAGGTGCAGCTGAATTGACAACTCCGCTGTTAAGGCTCTCAAGTATTCTTTGGCTCCCCTTGTGTCGAATCAATAAATTGGGTTTTACTTCCCTCGAAGACTGTTGCGATCCCCTATACTTGTGGGTCATCAAGACTATTTTCTGGCGCCGTTGCCGGGGAGCATAGCTTTATTTGTGAGTTCACTTGTGATCTATATTGCTCGCTGAAATTTATTCATCATGGGTAAAGCTCGTGATGAGAGGGTCCGTGTATTGCCATCCACTACAAGAAAAGGTACGACACTTAGTACCTCTGCTGCTCTTGACTCACCATCTGTATTGAGTCAACTTGTTACACCACCACAATCTTCACGTGTTGGTACTACTGCTGAATCTGAAATTGCCTCTGATAATATTGATGATGCTTCTACTGTGATTGATGAGATATTTCATTAGGTCCACTTTTAGATGCTGCTATTGCTAGTCTAAACAACTTGAAAATACTAGAACACCTAATGGAAGTCCTACTACTCCTGTTTATTCACCTGAGTTAAGGGATTATACTTGTGATGATGATCCTGATGAAACTTATGTGGAACTTGATGATGATTTTATTGATAAATGTAATGCTACTACTGGTGCAAGTAATATAGAAATTTTCTTGCACAACATGCTGTTAAATACAAGTTGTCACCTGATCCTAAGTTTGCCACTTCTCCTATAAACATTAAAGATAAGGATTATGATTTTTCTCTTGATTTATCTCATATATCTATTGTTGAGAAAACTCCTTTTTGTGGCACTAAGAGTGAAAGTGCTGTAGAGCACATGAATGAGCTCTCTACTTTGAGTGGCTTATTTTCTGATGATATTAAGAAGCGTAGCTATTTTGTTGCTAAGATTTTTCCTTTCTCATTAAAAGATGATGCTAAAGCTTGGTATAACAACTTGTCTCCTGGTTCTATTACTAGTCCTACTGGTTTGCTTGATGTTTTCTTTCAGAAATATTTCCCTGCTAGTGCTCAACATGATGCTTTGCAGAGAATTTATAACTTTGACCAGGAAGATGAAGAGAAACTTCCAGAGGCATGGACAAGGTTTTGCTCTCTTATCAGAGCTCGGCCTGGACATGATTTGGAAAAGCATGATCTACTTGATATATTTTACAGTGGACTAACTATTGAATCTAGAGCATATCTGGATAGTTGTGCTAGTTGTGTTTTCAGGAAAAGAACCCCTGAAGAAGCTGAAGAATTATTGGCTAAAATCAGCCAGAATTATGATGATTGGACTCTACCTGCGCCGACCCCCACACCTACACCGACACCAATATCAAAGAAGAGGGGAGGTATGATTGAATTGAATGATGAAACAATGAGGGAGGCCAAGAAGACTCTCATTGAGAAGGGTATTAAATCTGAAGATGTGAAGAACCTTCCACCTATTGAAGATTTGTGTAAGCCAATTCCTCATCCATCCATAATTGAGGTTCACTCTCTCCACAGGTTCGATGAAGGAGATATTCCCTACTCTAAACCACCTGATCAATGCTTAGATGAATTTGATAATTATGTTATTAAGCAAGATAATTTTAATATGAGAGTAGAGAATCATTTGCATGAAAACTCTCAAGCTATTAGTAAGTTGCATGATATTGTGGAGAGAACCTCCAATGATGTTAAGATGCTTATTAAACATTTCCATATGGTTCAAACTCAAATTGATCAACTCACTAAAGTGCAACAAGACATGTTAGCCAATGCTTCTAAAGAAAAATTAAAACCTGTCTATGTTAGCACTAGAAGTGGAGCTCATACTCAGGATCCTTTATATCCTGAGGGACACCCTAAAAGAATTGAACAAGATTCTCAACTAGCTGAAAATCCAGTTTCTCCTTCTAAGAAAAAGAAGAAGAAGAAACATAAAAATGTTGTAGAATCCTCTGAAACTGTTAATGATCCTAATAGTATATCTATCTCTGATGCTGAAACTGAAAGTGGTAATGAACTTGATAGTGATAAGGATAAAAATGATGCTCTTGATAAAGAAGTTAGTGAAAAGGAACCTGAAAAGCATACTAAAAACACAAAGTACACTAAGGAAGACTTCATTGCTAAGAAACATGGTAATGAAAGGGAACCTTGGGTTCAAAAGCAAATGCCTTTTCCAACTAAGAAACTAAAATCAAAGGAAGAAGAACATTATAATAAATTTTGTGAATGGATGAAACCCTTGTTCTTGCAAATTCCTTTGACTGATGCTATTAAATTGCCTCCTTACTCAAAGTATATGAAAGATATTGTTTCTAACAAGAGGAAAATTCCTAATGAGGAAATTTCTACTATGCTTGCTAATTATTCTTTCAATGGCAAGGTTCCTAAGAAGCTTGGAGATCCAGGTATACCAACCATCCCTTGCTCCATCAAGAATAATTATGTTAGAACTGCTTTATGTGATTTGGGAGCAGGAGTTAGTGTTATGCCTTTTTCTCTCTATAAGAGACTCTATCTTGATAAATTGATACCTACTGATATATCTTTGCAAATGGCTGATAAATCTACTGCTGTTCCTGTTGGCATTTGTGAGGATGTCCCTGTTCAAGTGGCTAACAATTGTTTAATTTTGACTGATTTTGTTGTTCTTGAAATGCCTGAAGATGATAATATGTCTATTATTCTTGGAAGACCTTTTCTAAATACTGCAGGTGCTGTTATTGATTGCAATAAAGGAAAAGTAACTTTCAATGTTAATGATAAAGAACATACTGTTTATTTCCCCAAGAAAGTTGACAAGATTTATGGAGTCAATACCATCTCCAATTTTAAAACTATCAAAGTGGGAAGTATTGATTGCCCTATATATGATCATCAAGAAGGATATCAAAACATTATGATTGGATCCATATCAATACAATACAAGGTAACATGAGTGTTTCATGATGTTTAAATCATTTGTGTCATGTAAATTTATTTGGTGCCAAGACTTGATCAACCTTGTTATCAAATGTATTTGCATACATGAAAGAGCTAAACAGCATTTCTTTCTTCAACTTTGTTTTACCTCCTGTAGTGATAATTAGGTTGCAAAAGTTTAGTTGTTTTGAATTTTAAAAATAATTTTTCTGCCCAAGTTTTATTAATTTAAATATCCAGATTTCATGCAAATTGAAAGTTTTCAAAACTCTGTAAAAATTATACCATTGGTCCTATTTTTCAAAGAGCATCGTGGGAGTGCCTGGTGCTGACCAAGGGGACCCACCATGGGGTCAAACCACATGGTGGCGCGGCTGCCCCTTGGCCGCGCCAGCCACTGAGGTGGGGCACCCTTGGCCCTCCAGCAGTTCCCCCACCTACCACTTCTTCCTCTTGCATCACTCAGCTCGTTTTTCTCTCTCACACTCGAGTTTTTGCTGTTCTTCCTCGCGATTTCGATCTCTTTGTTCAGCCCATCTCAGCTGCTGAGATTTGGGGCAATTGCTCTCAGGTATGTGACTCCTCCATGTATCCAAGTAGAATTTTGTTTAGTAGTATACCTTGAGTATTTTGCTGCTGTAGGTGACTTGTTAAGTGAGTATGCATGCTTGTTCTATGTTGATATAATCAGTTTTGATGCATGTTTAGTCCTCTAGCAAGTCCATATAGTAGTTCCCCTCATTTGTATGCTTCAAAATAATTTTTATGATATGTGTCAAAAATTTCAGAGGATGGAGGGAAATGAACACCAACTAAATCAATATGAATTGGTGGTTCCTGAGGTCATGGGGATCCATCGTGAAGAAGGAGTGTTTCCATCCTGCTATCCATGCTTGGAATTCATGAGAAGTTCGGGGATCTTGCGTGATTTTCGTACTCTTGTCTCTAATACAGGATTGAGTGATTTTGTAGAGGGAGAACCCTACCAATATGCAAAGCTAACTGTGTCTGTGGTGCAGGACTTTAGATTTGATTGGTCTTCACCTAACCCTATGGTTCACTATAAAATTTACAACAAAAGTGTCCACTTGCCTTTTGATGCTTTTTGTGCAGCAATTAGGGTGCCGCAATGGGGATCACGAGGGAAGATACATGGGCAACCCAAGCATTTGACGGACCTATACGAGGTAATATGTCAAGGAAGAACCTACTCAGATGAAAGTGGTAAAATTCGAAGTATTCAATTTCCATGCATTCGATATTTTGCTTACTTCATCACGAGGTGTGTACTTGCTAGGAAGACTGCAAATAAATTATCCATTCCTGATTTAGCTTTCCTAGCAGCAGCCTTGCAACATGATAAGAGTTATAATTTGGGTGCCTTGATAGCTTTCGCATTGCTGCCAATCGCGAGAAAGGTGGATTTTGTGGAGGACTCATTGCTTCTCGTTTATTAGCTATGCATGGTGTAGTAGCTCTCCCTAATGATTTGCAGCTTTCTTTAGAGAGGCTCGATTTTGCTTCCATGGGGAGGCATGGCTTTGTTACTAGTTGGTCTACTTTGAATAATCTATCTTATGAGGTGCCTTTTGCCAAGAAGGTGAGGTGGAAAATGGTTAAATCTGAGCGAATAGTCGCTTTGCCTGCACCACGTTTGTTTGATCTTGGTTTCAGGAATGTTTGGTCAGTCACCGAGGATGAATTCGATGCATACTTGAGGGAACATGCCCTGCACACAGAGGATGATGGAGAATGGGCGGACGAGGACTCCACTCAGTTTTCCGGGACTGGGGGCTCGCGCCCCTATCCTGGGGATGCTGGACCCTCTGCCTCATCTTCCTCAGCGGAGCCGGATGTTGAGCACGCCCAGTATGACCCGCCGGCTTGGAGTTCCTACCCGCGTTATTATTAGCCTCCACTTAGGCCAAAAGCCTAAGCTTGGGGGGAGGTATATCGACATCTCACTCATTTACATATCATATCTTGTCGATACTTTGTATATCCATGTTGCAGTTTTCTTTCTTTCTTTTTAATTGTTTACCTTTTATTGCTGCATTCCAAAACACAAAAAGACCAAAAATATTTCTGTTGTTTCTCTTCATTTGTTTCTTTAAGTTTCAGTATTAGTTTGCTTAGTTTTAAAATTCGGTTTGTTATTCAAAAATCTAAAAATATTTTGCTTTATTGTTTGTTTCTTTTTGCTCTTGTTTCAAAAACTCGAAAACCCAAAAATATTTGTTGTTTCTTTTTGGTTTTGTATAGTGTTTTCAGAGTTGGACAGCCATCCGTGACTCCGATGGAGCTTGGTTTTCATTCTTATCATTCGAAGCAACACAAGTGAAAAAGCAATAAGGATGATCTACAACAACTCGAGTTGGGGTGAGAGGCTGGTATGAACTCTATTTGTTTTCATTTTTGTACATATACTCATCTATGTGAGCATGCTTAGTTGGTTCATGTGAGGTATATGTCATTTAGTGGATGCTTAGTAGTTCTTGTTCTCTCATGATCGGTCCCAATTTATTAATAGTGGTAGCATGTTATGTTGATGTTTGCTTGCATTGTTCTATTCATAGAGGGTATGACATTGTGGTATCCTCCTCTGAATAATTCATTCGAATTGACTTGGCACATGCTCATGCATGCATATGACTGAAAAACAAAAGTCAATTAAGCCTTGATGATTTATTTTGACTCAGAGTTCTTGTATCACTTTTATGCCTCAATTAATTTCATTTTGTCGCAAGCATGATTATGACGGTTATTGCTCTCTTGATTGTCGCTTCCCAGTCTATTGCTAGCCTTCACTTGTACTGAGCGGGAATGCTGCTCGTGCTTCCAAAACCATGAAAACCAAGTTATTCCAAAGTGTCCACCATAAATACCTATGCATGGCATTTCGAACCATTCAAGTAAATTTTCATGTGCTACCTTTAAAACCTTCAAAGTACTTCTCAATTTGTGTCAATGTTTTATAGCTCATGAGGAAGTATGTGGTGTTTTATCTTTCAATCTTGTCATTCAGACTTTCACCAATGGACTAGTGGCATATACATCCGCTTATCCAATAATTTTGCAAAAAGAGCTGGCAACGGGGTGCCCAGTCCCAATTAATTATAACTTTCATCAATAATTCTCTTCACATGTTTTGCCCTGATTTATCAGTAAGCAACTTAATTTGCAAATAGACACTCCTCCATGGTATGTGAATGTTGGAAGGCACCCGAGGATTCGGTTAGCCATGGCTTGTGCAAGCAAAGGTTGGGGGGAGTGTCACCCATAATGAAACTAAAATACATGTGTAAACAAAAGAGAAGAGGGATGATCTACCTTGCTGGTAGAAATAACATCCTTCATGGGAGCCGCTCTTGAAAGTCTGGTTGACAAGGGGGTTAGAGTACCCACTACCATTCGTTGACAACAACAAACACTTCCCAAAACAATTTTGCTTCTGTTTTAAAAATAAAAAGCTCTAGCACATGATAATCCCTGCTTCCCTCTGCGAAGGGCCAATCTTTTACTTTCATGTTGAGTCACCATCCTTTCTTTGAGCACTTTCTCGAGAGCATAGTTGTCATTCTTAGTGTAATGTGCTTGTCCCAGAATGTGGTTAACTGTGATATAACTTTGATGCTTTTATCTTTGATATCTTTGATTCTAGTCTTCCCATGAACTTCAGAGGTGCCTGGGCATTTATGTTTTGCTGTACAAAAACGGGCAAGCGAGATACCATCTTATCATATCCTATTATGAGCATTACAATCTTGTGAATTAATATGTTTCATGTTTGTCGCTATTAGTATGTTGGTATCTTTTCATAGTTTACATGCCTATTGAGTGACATTATTTGCATTTGCCTCATCTTGAATTGCCTAAGCATTTGTTCATATAGTGAGAATATATGCATCATATGAAGCAAATGTGTTCGTGAAAGTCTTTTATCGCACTCAGTTGTTAACTGAATTGCTTGAGGACAAGCAATAAGCTAAGCTTGGGGGGAGTTGATACGTCCAAAACGTATCTACTTTCCCGAACACTTTTGCTATTGTTTTACCTCTAACTTGTGTGTTTTGAATACAACTAATGCGGACTAACGCTGTTTTCAGCAGAATTGCCCTGGTGTCTTGTTTTTGTGCAGAAAGTCAACTTTCGGGAAAAACACCAGAAAAGATCGCAAACCTCCTATTTTACCAGAAGACTCACGGAGCCAGAAGGGGAGCGAGATGGGCCACGAGTGGCCCAAACCACAGGTGGCGCGGCCAAGGGGCCCACCGCGCCAGCCACTGAGGAGGGCGACTCGGCACCTCCCCGAGTCCCCCTTTCGACTACTTAACCCTCTCTGACCTAAAACGCGAGGGGGTCGTCCACTTCATCCAGAAACATCACCGTACGCCGCCGCCATCGCGAAACCTATTTCGGGGACCAGAAACTCCGTTCTGGCACTCCGCCGGGACGGGGAATTGGAGGAGATCATCGCCATCATCATCACCGACGCTTCTCCATCGACCATCCATGTTTCCCCCATCCATGTGTGAGTAATTCCCTGCTGTAGGCTGAGGGGGATGGTAGGGATTGGATGAGATTGTTCATGTAATAAGTTATAAGATCATTAGGGCATGGTGCCTAGTATCCGTTGTTAGTACTTATTGATGTTGTTGCAACTTGTTGAGCTTAATGCTTGTCACTAGGGCCCGAGTGCCATGATTTCAGATCTGAACATGTTATTGTTTCATAATGATATGCACTGTTTATTGATCATACCTGCAAGTTGTATACACATATTGTTGTCCGGAACCCGAGGTCCCAAAGTGACAATAATTGGGACAGCCGAGGGGAATGGCTGCGATGTGAGGATCACATGTGTTCACGGCGTGTTAATGCTTTGCTCCGGTACTTTATTAAAAGGAGTACCTTAATTACCAGTAGATTCCCTTGAGGCCCGGCTGCCACCGGCTGGTAGGACAGAAGATGTTGTACAAGTTTCTCATTGCGAGCACGTACGACTATATACGGAACACATGCCTATGTTTACTTAGTACTTGGATGCTTTATCATTATTATCTGCAATGCCTATGTCTTGATTATTATATGAGCTATCTTATCCATGCAGCGCCCGTTCATCCATCCCTATGCCTACAGTGTTTTAATCCTACTGTTTACTGCAATCACTACTGCTGTCTCTATTTACTGCTGCTATTATTTCACCGCTACTACTGCTATAAAACTGTTGCTACTGATAATCTGTGTCGAGCAAGACTATTCACAGGTGCAGCTGAATTGACAACTCCGCTGTTAAGGCTCTCAAGTATTCTTTGGCTCCCCTTGTGTCGAATCAATAAATTGGGTTTTACTTCCCTCGAAGACTGTTGCGATCCCCTATACTTGTGGGTCATCATGGTTCTTTGTCCACATAATATGTAGATAAGCATAAGTTGCACATTATTTGTTGACTGCTTTATTTTTTTAGCATTTTCATCTCCCATATATATAAGATTCATCACATACTATTTCGACAATTCCGCATTACGGCATTACAGTCAGTCTTATCATGCTCCTTCGATTATTGTTGGTGTTTTTTGTGCTTACTATAACCTTGTGATAAATTAACCATTGATTAATTGTATACTGTATGTTCATTTGACAACAACTGGGCTAAGTCCCAGTTTTTTTGTGTATATCACAACTGGAACCTGAAATTGGTCTTTGTTGACTTTTTCTGTTTAACATCTGGTTTTTCAAATTTTAAGATAAGGCTGATGTTGGTCAGAGCATCACAAAAGTAGTTACTGCACTTAGTGTCCCGGTTAAGGCGGTTGTTGAGTGCTGCTGGACATATTCATTATTCAAATAGGAGTTACATTCTCAGCTACCGCTATGTCTATGTCCTGCGTCATTTGTTTCCTCTTCAGGTTAGTGCCAGCCTGATTTCTGCTTTGCCCCCATGTCATTTAGCTGGACAGACAGTTTGTCTGCCTCCTATCTTCAGGTCAGTGCCTGCCTGATTCCCGCTTTACTTTTTTAGGAATGCTGTTTTTTGGTGATACAAGCTATGAGTGAATGTTATTTCTATATTGTTTGACTACCCTTTTCTAACTGTTTTGTAGATATGGACTAGGTGTCCATTGAGCCGATGCTCCTGTGCATCTTATGTGGATGTTGCATTCTGTTGTTCGTTCAAGTCGTTTTTTCTGAATGCGTTTTGGTTTGACTTGGTATTGGTTATATAGTTAATCGTGTAGTCGGCTCTAGCCTATCTTGCTTATCTTCTTCGTACTAGCTACAGGCTTTGTGATAATTTCTATATAATGTGTATTGATTGAACTATCTATTCTAAGCCAAGTAGGTAAACCTTATGTATACAAGCGATGTGATATCATGTATACCTGAACAACCATTGCTATATGAAATGTTATTGCATGCATTCTCAGTCTATTTATCAGCTGAATACTTATATTCATGTAGATCTGAACAACCATCTCTATATGAAATGTAATTGCCTGCATTCTTTGTATGTTTATCTGCTGAATACTTATAGTTGTATTGAATTACATGTCATGTTGTACAATGAAGCCTGACATGACATTCTATCCACTGATTACCAATGCGAAAGGTAGGTGGCCGCTGCAAGCCGCACCCTGAATCTCCGATAATTTGTACAAGTTGTAATGAAATACCTATATATTCTGAAAACTCCTACTGCTCTAAACTTTATGTATGAAAGAGTATTGTGTTTTGCTCTGAATTTATGTATTGGCACTACTTTGTATAGTAACTGCTGACTGCCGTGTCATTTTTTTTTTGAATTTTCACCGGGGGGGAGTAATCCCCACCTGAATATATCATATATGAGAAGCCTCAAAAGGCATTTGTATGTTTACAGAAGGAGGAGCCGAAGCTATCGTGATCGAGGGGGTGGGGAGCGTGGTCTAGCCAGGGGTGAGACGGCCGAGCCAAGCATCAATGTCGTCGTGGAAGGCGGCGGGAAGGCGCATTCGCCACAGGTTGGCATCTTCACGGCAGTGCCGAAGGAGAGCGGGGAGCGATGGCGTTTCATGGTTAAACACCACGCCATTGCGGTGTTTCCATAGCTGCCAGCAGCAGAGGAGAAGGAAGGTCGATGCCGATCGTCGCGGGAGGTCGCCGCAGCAAGCAGCGGCGAACAGGTCTTCGACCCGCGACGCCGCGTCAAGGCTGCACCCGACGGAGCTCCAGAAACTGGCGGCGAAGGGGCAGCCAAACATCAGGTGGTCCGCCATCTCGAGCGAGGCAGGGCATAGCGGGCAGCCGCACTCGTCCTCCTCAAGGATTGTTTTCTTCAGCAGCAGGTCTCGCGTTTGAATTCTGCCACGGGACAGCAGCCATCCAAAGAACTTGACACGGGACGGGGCGAAGCTGTCCCAGACGAACACCGCGTACGGCGCCGTCACACCGCCGAAGCATACGAGGCGGTAGAGCTCAGATGAGCGGACCTGGCTGTCTGGCTTGGCGCATCTGGTGAGCACGCGGGCATCGGCCTCGTGCGAGAGCTGGACGGCGGCCAGGGCGGCGGCGACTTCGTCGCGTTCTCGTGCGGCAAGCGGGGTGATGCGCCGGACAAGGACGGAGTCGATGCCATCCCGTGCCACCACGGCGATCGAGGCGTGGATGTCGGTGGTATGCGAGAAGAGCGCGGGCATGGTTGTAGAGATCGCACCCGCGGGAAGCCAGGCATCGGTCCAGAATCCGCAGTGCGCTCCGTCCCCGATCACCGGCGTCGAGATCGACTGGTGCAGGGGGGTGACATCGCACAGCGATTTCCAGTGGGCTCCGGCAAGGCTACGTGCGGTCTTGTCGGAGAGGGGCCGCTCCCCCACCATGCTCCAAACCCAGCGTGCCCAGGGGGAGGTCTCCACCGCGTGGAGGCGGTGGAGGAGCTTGACCAGAAGGCACCGGTTCTGGTCAGCAAGCGAGCGGATGCCCAATCCGTGTCATATTAAGAATGTTTGTCATAACGTTTTGCAAATCAAAAACCAGTGTCAATGGCGGGTGGCAAGCGGCAAGCCGCGCCAGGGGATATAGTACATGTGGCTTCCATGATGGCTGGGCGGCCTGAGCCACGACCGAGGCATTTGGAAAATGTGAGATCCGTTGACATGCCCGTGATTGGTTTGAAATAGACTTGGAAAAACGGGCAAAAAACGAGAAACAACAAGTTTTTCTGGCTATAAGGGTATGTTGGTGGGTCTTAAAAGTCGTCCTCTTCTGGATTTGGAGAAGTGCCGATTTTCAAGAACGCGAATCTTATGATATGGTGGGAATCTCTTACCTTTTCCCGCTAGGATCGGAAATCCTGTATTTTCCATATCCTGACTAAATCCCCTCTCCTCACCCCCATATCCAAGAACTCGAATTCTTATCGATACTGGAACTCAGAGCATAGGAGGGAAAGTCGATTTATGGATGGAAAAGAAGAATCTTTCTCTCTATTCACTATCATTCCGCGTCTTCGACTTCTATTAGTTTCTTTTCTTCTTTAATGCAATAGCTATAGTTTGATATAAGAATCCATTTCTCAAACTTCTCTTCTCACTTCAAAATTGATAACTCGAGCCATCCGTTGAGAATGGAAATTTAATATAATAATAAATAAGTCTTAAGCAAACCCGTTTAGTCGTCTTTTTCGAACTTTGTTTCATTCATATGATAGAATATGGGTTTAAATAAATCATTGGAAATCTTGGTTCAACTCCTTCAATACCGTATCCAAGATGTTTCATCTTTGCATATTTAAAAAAATCCTAATACTTCATTGGGTGGGATGGCGGAGCAAACCAAAAAAATTGTCTTATTAGGTAAGGTCGCAAATTGGGGGAATTCGTGCCTACTCGGCATTTCACGAGTTATGAAAATGCTGGACAAATGCGTCGCTGTTATATATGCAAATTGTGAATGTATCACTTCGTCTCGAGCGACTTTGCTAGCTCTACGCCACTAGACGCACTTGACGTTGGCTGTTGCTAGGCGGATGCTATCAGGAAGGATGAGGCTTTTAGCGGAGGTGTTGCGTAATAAAAGTCGAAGCTTTGGTTCTGTAGTTTTGGTTGTTCCAGCTTTTCGTTGCTGTACCTTCTGTAATAATTCTCACTTAGCTAGGGCTTCTGCCTTTAAACATAGAACGCTGGCCGCTTGGCTTGGTCACCTGGATGTGGTGCTGATAGCTTCAGCGTTTCGTGTTATCCTTTTGTTACTTTTTTTTGTTTTGCTTTTTCTGCTGTAGTGACAAACAGTCAAACACCCGTGGTTTCTGCTAATAGAATTCGGAGAGGAAGCTCTCTTGATTAAAAAAATGATATGTGGGTCCTACTCCTACCTCTTATCCACATCAACTGAGATGAAATTAATCGTTTTAACGAATGTACTTACATGCGGATTCAACAAATTTGCCCCGTTATAAGCAACGAAAATGGGTCTACTCAAATATATCTCGAGCCCGCCCCATGTCACGCATGCACGCTATAGGCATGCCAACCCGCTAGTAACCCATGCTCTCGCGTTCCGGAATCACCACCACACCATGTTTCATCTAACGCATTCGCCATGGTCTCTCTATTCGTAGAGCTCCACTGTCTCGCCGCCGAGGTTGTTGAGGAGCCGGATCAGCGCCCCCGGCTCGATCCCTGGGGTCGAACGGGATGCCGTCGAAGCATAGCATGCATTGTTCGGCAAGCTCCGACAGTGTTCCACCATAGCTCAATCGATAAGCGGACGTGGTCTTAGTCGTCAGTGGAATTGAACCACATGAAAAAATCGACAGGCAACATGCACACCTAAATAAGTACTCCCTCCGTTTTTTAATATAAAATGTTTTAGGTGTTGTACATGTTGTCTAGGTACACACTAAAGTGAGTGAACATGCATACTAATATATGTTTACATATATTTGTGTATATTTGAATGTGAACAAATGCTAAAACATCTTATATTAAAAAACGGAGGGAGTACTTCGCTTTGGCGGATGCAGCATTAAGTGCCAAGCACGGTCATCATGTCAGACGGCGAGGCCGTGACCCAATCACGTTTTGCAGTGAAAACCTGGCAACACCCTTGTTGCTCTCGAGACGCCATGCCAAGACACACACCCATGAGGCCGGTCGCAACTCCGGTTCGCCGCACTGCCACGACTCTTTCGAGAAGTGTTTGACAACCATGGCATTGATGAGGATATCGTCACTTAATTCAATTGGAGACTGGCAAAGATTGGGTGTGAATGGGAAGGTTTAATTTGGATGGGAAAGGAGGAAGAGAAGGCAATGATTTTTCTCTTTTGCCATTCATCGTTATTATATTTATGCTGTCCATATTTCGATCGAGATATTGGATAGAGAATGCCACTTTTCAAAAAATGAAAAAAAAGGAGTAATCAGCTGCGACACATTCGCAAAAAAAAAAATCCTTTTGTAGCTAATCATTTATGGGAAAAAAATGAGAGAAACGGTGCAGATGAAGGAGGAGAATGAAACAATAGTAACATGGTCTCATGCATCTAGCATTCTTTTTTTTTTTGAAAGCCCACGTATATTCAACATAGTACCACATACAGAGTACACAGTACAAATACAGAAACATAGTACAATACGTAGGGGATTTCAGAACCAGAAACGCAGTCGCCTTCTTCTCCGGCGTCGACGACGAAGGTCACCATCCTCCTTCTCACCGCTGCCTGAGGGCGCCTTCCTTGTTGAAAGAGGCCGCAGAACTTGTCCGCCGCGCCGCGACGGAGCCTAAGCCGGTAAACGGGCACGGCCAACACCCTCCCTCCCCAGCACCACCGCCTTGCCGCAGCCACCATCGTAGTTGACGCAGGACGAAGCCGCCGACCACGTCCAGTCCTGGGTTCCGGCCGCCAGATCCGCCGCCACCCCAGATCTGGCGGAGAACTAAGGAGCTCAAGAGCCACGCCGGACTCCCAGCTCCCACAAGTCGAGGAAGATGACGCCGAGCTCCGAAGAACCGCACTGCCGGAGAAGATCCCCTCGACACCAAACCACCCACCAGCCGCACCACCTTCATCAGAGCGCCGCCGGCGGGAACACCATCCTACTCTACCGTATGTACAGGCCGGAGACGGGGATCCCCCACCCTCCCGCTGCCGAAGCAGCCGGCGGAGAGGAGGAATCCCACGCCTCGCCGGCGCGGACGCGGTGAGTCGACGGGGATCGCCCAAAAAGTCGCCTTCTCCTCTCTGCTACAGTGACGGAGGGGAGGAAAAGGTCGGGGTAGAATGCATCTAGCATTCTACCCAAAAGGTTTGGCTATACGATTGCGATTCATAATGGAAAAGAACATTGACCTATTTATATAACAAATTGTATACTAGTATTCTCTTAGGACTTGGAAGTGTAGTTGTCTTTCCCAACAAGCGCAACGGTTAGAGTTCACGTAATTCGAGCCACGAACACGTTCACTTTGCTATTACTCATGGGCGTGTGTCCAAGATAAGACACACGCCCATGGCTGAAGGGTGCGAGATAACTTATTTGTAATATGCAATTCACTATTTTGAAAATTCAAATTTTCTCAAATCTGTAATTCACTATCATGCACTTGCGCTCATTTAGTTTTTCCACTTCTAAATTTTGAGAAATTCCATGATGGTCCTGCTCCACATTTAGCCTTTAAGTGGTTTTGGAGTTCTTGTTGCCAGAAGAAGCATAAAGTGTTTGGTTGGCTTTTGCTCATTGATAGACTTAACACGAGGGATATGTTACACAGGAAGTCGTTCTTCTTGGAAGACTATAGCTGTGTCATGTGTAATGCTAATGTGTTGGAGACTCGGGATCACTTGTTCTTTCACTGTCCCTTTGCTAGAACCTGCTGGAGGATGTTAGCCCCTGATGCTGTTCTGCCGGATAAACAAGGCATGACCTGTATTGAGCATTTGAGGGCAAAGATTTCTAAGCCTTTCTTTATGGAGATTATCCTGCTGGGGCTTTGGGCCATTTGGAAGACTAGAAATGCCTTTATCTTCAATGCCAAGCCCCCAAGTCTCTACCATTGCCGAGCGGTTTTCAAGGAGGAATTGTTGTTGCTGAAATTGAGGGCTACCAGGAAAGGTTACAGTGATTTTGCTACTTGGGTCGATAGTTTCATCTGAAGTGCAGATGAGTTTTGGAGATAATGTTTTCTCTCTTTTTTAATACAACTCTCTTGTACTGGACACTTTATTTTTATTTTTAAATAAAAGCAGTAGGAAAGTACTGTAAGTTATCTCCAAAAAACATGGTACAGAACATCCTGTGGTTGAGAACCTACCTGTGGTAGGATGGTGGTTGTACCCCCAGCCCATCAGAGTTTAAATCCCAGATTTGACATTGGTGTTTCTCATTTAGTCGGAATATTCTTCAGTGGGAAGCGGCATTCCCATCGACAGTGAGGCACCTGTGGTGACTTCGTCAATCTCAAGACCTGACCGCCGGCTTAGTCTTTCGGAGGTGCTCATAGGGGTAGGGTGTACGTGCGTGCGTTCATAGGGGTGAGTGTGTGCACGTATATGTGAGCGTCTGCGTTGTATTGTGTTTCGCAAAAAAAAAATCACGTGGTTTAGCGTGAGGGCCTTCCATGTTAAATGATTTCACACTATCTATAATAAAGTAACTACGAAGATATATGCAAAGAAGGATAATTTTCTAACATAGAAAACATTGTTTATTACCCCTATACATATTCGTTAAGTACAATATTTACTTTATAATCGAATGACAAATTCTGAAAAGGTGAAAAGAGTAGATGTCTTATCACAAAGCATAGTGCTCCTTCGCAGTCATCCAGTCCATAGCTTTTTGCTCATTGCATTGAGATATTTCAATCCAAGCTCAACTTCCCCGGCATGGCAGCAAGCACTGAGTACGCCAATGAACGCAACATGGTCCAGTTTTAGCCAAGGCACATTTCCTCGAATAGTTCAAGCGCCCTTTCGCTGCGGCCATGCTCAGATTGGGCGGACCCAACGATCATCAGAGTCAATGAAACCACATCGCCCTTCCTGCGATTGGAGAATACAACATCGGCATCTGACATGCTGCCACTCTTCCCATACATGTCCACGAGCGCACTCGTGGTCATCGCATGGTGTTCTAGTCCAGCAGCGACAGCAAGCGCATGGAGTTGGCGACCAACTTCTGGTGTGGCAACAGTGGCGCACACAGGAGACTGGCAAGAGTCAAATCATTCGGCCGAGAACAATGGTGCCGTCGCATTTCAGTAAACAGGGTGAACGCCTCCTCAGCGAGCCCTTCCTGTGCATACCCTGATATGATGGCGCTCCAGGAGACGACATCCTTGGCAGTTGCCCGGAACACGGCATCTGCTGCCGAGAGATGACCGGTGGCACGCGCGTAGACCGTGACCAGTGAGCTGAACACCGAGCAGGCACTGGCGAACCCTCTCGGTGCAGCTTGCGCGTGCAACTGCTCTCCAAGATGGACGCGTAAATGCAGCGATGATGGCAGTGCTCGTTTGGTGATGCTGAATTTGATGACGCCTTGCCACGAAGCATTGCGCCAAACGCCTGGAAGGCCTCCCTGACGCGGTCAGTTACGCGTAGGATGATATCACCATCGTCCATGCGGCGACGTCGCTGCGGGAGCCCATGCGCCAGCACGGTGGCAACGAAGACGGAGGGCGTGGCGTCGACGCCGAACTTGGTGCAGAGAGCCTGCATCTCGGGGCGGAGCGCGTCGTGGCACCGGCCCGCCCAGCTCAGCGCGCCGACGAGAAGAGATCCAGGAGATTACGTTCTTGCGCGGCATTTGGTCGAACACCCTCAGCGCCGGCGCGAAGCGGCCGGCCTTGGCGCAGGCGTCGGCCAGCACGGTGGCAACGAAGACGGAGGAGACGGCCGAGGACCGGACGGCGAACGCGTGTAGGGACGCGGCGTGGCGGAGGATCCGGGCGTCCTCGTGGGCGTCAGCGTTGGCGGCGCAGGCCTTAAACGCGAGGCTGAGGACGAACAGTCCAGTTTGGCGGACTCTAGCCGGGGCATGTCCCGCGAGGAGCGCGGCGTAGGTGGCCTAGTCACGGTGCGGCGCCGTGTCGAACAGCGCCTGCGGGTCCGACTGGATCAGGCCTTCAGCCGGGCGTTGAGATCGTGCAGCGGCGCGGAGAGCAACGGTGTCGGTCCAGACTACAGACAGAAGCGCGCCACCACCATTTGTTGGCGTTTGAGCCAAAACAGAACACAGTTTTGGTGTTCAAACTTTGCCCTTTCTCCAATGTGATACCTAATGACCTTTCATTTTTCTTTTACAGAAAAAAAGGCCTTTCAATCAAGTAACTCCTGAACTTGAATTCAAGTGTTACTTGGAAAAAAGGCTGTTGGTGAAGTTTGAATTTAGACAAATAGGAACAGAGGCAGTGAGTGTTTTCTTTTCACGTGGCGAAACCAGCTGGGCGATTCGTTCGCAGTGATCCACTGCAAATGCTGTACAACTACACACAATGTACTGATCCCAGTCGAAAAAAAATACTACAATGTACTGCAACATAGCATATGATCTGAAGCAACAAACACAACGACGCTTGTGGTTTCAGCCAACACCCACGACCCACCTAGCTGAGTTCAAATGACAACAAAACACATAATGCGTGTCTACAAAATAACTTGGAAGAAAAGGTGGTAGTCCGAGAGCATATTCCAATCAAGCGATGTTGATAGAGGAAGAAAACATGCATTATGGTTTTTTGCAATAGGTGAAACCAGCTTGTATTTCAGGATTCCAACAAAGCTTCTTCAATACAAGTAATCCCCTGGTAAATGTAGTATGCAACTGAGCTACACCACCTCTCAAACCTCTCAGTTCAGCATAAGCTTAGCTTACAAGACTTTCCTGTGACCTGAACGAAACTACCACCTTAACACAGCGCCACCACTTGCTTCCCACCAGCAGAGACATAAGCAGTTACCTACAGGGCTTCCTGTGCAGACTTAAAACACTATAGATATATAAAACACGAGATGTGCAGGAGGCTTGGATCCTTCCAGGTGTTAATACGTTAGGAGGAGGGGAGATCACATGTTCAGCCCTCTCGAGATCAGGATGGGTCCGTACGGCTCCGCCTGGGTGACCTTGATGCGATCCAGAGTTGCTAAAACTGCAGAGAATTACAGAAACACCAGTAAGCAACAAGTAACATTCTGTCAAATGAAAATTTGCAGTGACCGTTCTAGCTTATGCCTCTAGTGTCAATGCTATCAAGCAAACACGGTATTCCTCAGTTTTCATGCATGGCAATGATTGGATATATATTCAATGAAAACCACATCGAAGATAAGTTATCAAGATCAAATACATAAAGCAGCATAAAATGAGAACGAGAGAATGGCATGTAAAGTGTTACTTATAATTATGGTCCATGGAAACTATGATTGAACATAAGCAGGAGAGAAAATATATCATCATGGACTGCTAATGTTTGCACGACTATTCACAGTCATTGGCAATTTAGAACTGTTCCATACCACATGCTTGATAGAACAGTCGGGCAGCCTTCGGTGTGGTCATCCCATCAGCGAGATGGTTTAGTGATTCAGACTGCGGGGCACCTGGGCTCTCGAAGTGTAGCTTGAGGTACCTGCATGAATTCAACTCTAGTGTCACAACATGTACAAACTTGTACCCAGTGAGTGCCCAGGAACTATCAGCAATGTGCTCAGGATACTTACGAGTGTATTGATTCGGTGATCTCATCGGGAAAAGTGGAGTGCTTTTGATACGGAGTTTGGGTTTCAGTTTCTTCCAGAAGATCTGCAACAGAAGGTACTTTGTAGTGCTAATTTCATGGAGGAAACAGGAGGTACGCATATCCGTATATAGCAGTTTAAGATAAGAAAGGCAGAAATGAAACCAACCAGGAGTTGGTCCAATATCTGAAAGCCTTCTCAGCTTGAAGTCCCTCACATCTTGCTCCAGTGGGAATTCCTCTTCAACTGGATCAAGGTTCCCCAAGCTTCTTCCAGATGAGAGCTGCCTCCTCTTGGACCTGTTCAATAGTCCTCAGACAGTTACATTAAGAAACTAAGCAAGACAATGAAGAACCACAGGATGGTTGATCATGGGTTTTCCTTTACGTCCAACACCCCATCAAGGAGGCAGCTCCAAAAGTTGCATAGGAAGAAAAGGAAACCCCGGTATAAAGAGAAAAACAACTTAACACGAGTTTTTTCAGAACAACAAGATCACAATAATTCATGCAACTATAAAGGCCATATCATAGTCACCTTCCACTTCCAGAATGCAAAGGTATTTCTGGGTCCAGTGGAAGGAATCCATCCCTTCTAGAGCCACCAGAGCTTGAAGCAGACCTGTGACTTAACCCTAAAGCAGAGTTGATGTCATCTAGTGGATAAAGAAAAAGAACCTAAAAACAAAGATTTCCAACATACCAGGACTTCCGGGTGTAACACTATGGTCACCATGCAGAGAATCAAAAATCTTGCCAAATTCTCCACTCTTGTTTCCTCTGATATTTTCAATGCTATCTGCAAAGTCCATTGCTTGAGCTCCCATTTCTTTCTGATATTCTCCACTCTTGTTTCCCCTGGTCTTTTCAATGCCATCTGTGAAGTCCATTGGTTGAGCTCCCATTTCTCTCTGATATTCTGCTTGAGGCTGCAAGTTGAACCACTTTTGATATAAATGTTGATGCAAACAAATTTAGCAAGGAAATGTATCAGATTTCCCCCACAAAACTAGTTCTGGAACAACCTGAGGAGGTGAGTTTCTTGGCTGCTGTTCTTGTGATGACGATGTTTTCTCTCCTGTATGAAACAATGTTCAGCTTGGAATTAGAACTTTTCGAGTTAAAATTTTGCATTTATTGCAGTGAAAAAGGTGACACAAAATTAAGTTTTAGAGTGACCTGAAGATGAGGTTTTTGGGGACTTGGTTTCAGTACATTCCTTCCAGAGCTTCATAAGCTGCTTAGGGTAATATAGCTCTGGTGAGTTCTCCGAGTAAGATATTAAGGCAAACGGAGGCAGGTTCATGAGATCGCCTATCTTGGTTGCCCGAATAAGATTAATTTTCTGTAAATAGTCAACAGAAAATCAGCAATTCTATAAGTAAAATGCATCAATTCAGACCTATCGGAATATACATAGTTCCCAGCAATAACACATCGACATACACTGCTGACTCGTCTCCTTTTAGAGACAAGGCTGGATGTGTCCTTCAACCATGTCTGATATATATTTCCTGAGATCATTGTCTGGATATCGACAGTCACTGCGGGGCCCGTCCCGCGTGCTTTTCTCTTTAATGATCTAGTTGCTTGTTTTCTCTGTTTATGAAAAGCATTCTCATGTAAACAACATCAAATTCCTTTACTTTATAGAGTTTCACCTCAAGCTAACTATTCATCGGATAAATCGGACATACCTTCATCTTCTGCTCCTCTTGCTCATTCAACGGATCCCCTGCAGAAGAATCATCAAAGATTACAAGAAGATACTTGCAGTGTACATGTAGTCAAACCGAGTCGAGAGGTACAACTTCTACTATACCAAGTAATTAGCCAGAGGACCGGAAATTATCATACGGGGGAACTACATGCAAGTTATATTTATCAAGTAAAAAAGGTTCAAATTCAGTATTATAATGTTACTCGTTATCAGCCATAAAGAGTGAATGGTGTCATCAAATTAGCAAAAATTCTATAGTGGACTCAGCTGCAATCAAGAGTACATTCCTGTCCACTTAGCCGACAATATAGTACTACATCACTCATTTGGCCATTTACAAGGGTGATGGGAGACGATGGGTGAAAATCTTTTAGCTACTTGACCAGATAGTCATAGCACATAATATGGTAAGAAACAGTGCAGATCTTTAGCTGTCACAATGACCATAAACTTGTACTATCCTTGAAGAAAAATACAAAAGGTCAATGCATCGATAAAAGTTTGGATGGAAGTTTCCCTGAATTTAAATAACATGGTGAATGTGTTGCAGGCTCAAGACTGAGATGAAAATTGGTGTCCAGTGGCATCAGACCGAGATGATACAAGATAATAAACCATTTCCCATGATAGCATCATCAAATATACAAAATCATGTGCTTGATTTCACCTTGTTGAGGTTCTTCGCGGTTGGGGGATGGGGCAGCCTGATACTGTTCTTGTTGTTGGGGAGGGTCTGCCTGCCTTGGTGGAGAGGGAATCAGTGTACTTGGAGCCTGTGGGTGTTCAGTGGGAGTAATATTGACTGTTGTGTCATCATCTGGTATGTCAAATCTGGTGACAAGGAACCATTAAACAATGAATATTGGTACTCACCTCCAAAACTGAAAGCACACAACATCAACCACATGAGAATACTAAACCAAAATAAAAATATGAATGTAACTTTTCTTTTTGTAATAGGGGAATATAACCTTGCTTTACCTCTCGAAACGATTGAAGACATCAGTTTCAGCATGCCCAGACTCAAAGTTGTCGACAAGGGTAATGTTGACTGCCTCAGCTGACATAAGATCATAAATAACCTAGAGTCAGAAAAAAGTAGCCCTTCAGAAACGGCAAAGTGCAATTCCTAAGAGCAGAAAGAAGTACCTTGGTGATGACGCTCAGCGCGGGATAAGTCATCATCATCTAGGTTGACATTAACATACTGTTCATCCAAATCCTCCAGACGCTGCACATGCATAGATTTCAGTCAGATGAGTGGAGACAATTCACGAGAAGTCAGGAGAGTCAGGAGACAGAGAAGCCCATCCATGTGGTGATAGCTATAACATGATTTAGCCACACGTATTATGCATTTAATCAGAGTTTCAGTTTCCAGAATCCAAAGATGACAAGGATTACCATTCCCCGAAACTTGGCAGCATCAGTATCCGTGAAAAGCATGGGCTGCTCCACCTCCATATCCATCACGTTCTCTGGCAGTGTCACTGTTTCGTACCTGTAACAAGCAGCACTTTCAGATAAAAAAAGGACACTGTTTTCTTAATCTTACGACATATTATTCTCTCTCCCACCATTTTGTACCCACTGTATGCTAGTTTTACAGAGGTGAAAAGGTGTTCCCGTATGAAAGATATAACAAAGAGAGCCCAAAATCTTGAACATAACTCAATGCAAATGGTACAGTAGCAAGAGTTAAATGTCGCGTATGGAGTGCTAACCCACTTTCAAAGGTGAAGGAAAAGGTTCACATCAACATGAATCTGTTCTTTGAACATGGCAGAATGCTAAGAAGTATTAACATTTTTAGAAAGTGATACATCCACTTTGAAGATAGGGCTATTTCTCAAGTACCCTACTACCCTCGTTATCTCGGATCTATACATTGTCCAGTCTCAGAGATCAATTGATACTTGAGCAATCAAACTATATCCTACAAAAAAATGTTAAGATAGCAAATGTACAAACTATATCCTACAAAAAGGGATAAACTCTTACATATAAAAGACTTGCATCATTAATATACACAAGCATTGACCGGAACCTGGAGCTTATTCAAACTGACTAACCAACTAACCAAGGCATCAAAATCGGCAACATGCAGAGAAATATAATGCCTGCATGCACCCTGCATCAGCAGCTATAACACCCAAACAGTCTCCCCTGATCCGGATTTTCAATTCATGAATTTGATCAAACAATTAAAAGATTACAACAGGAGGCGGAAAATCATACGAGAAATTATATGAATAACTGCTGCCCCACAAACACAAGAACAGACTCAAGTTACAGCAGGAACACACGGCAAGGACCAACAGCTAGTGGGGTGCATCTCAGTTACATTTTGCAGCATGGAACAATCAGTGATAAGGCATCAGGAAACTTTTAGAAAACTGAAAACACCACAATACAGTATCGTAGCAAACTGATAGAAAAATCAGCAATGCACAATTCAGCTCATACCAAACAAGCTGACAGACTGACAATATATTACCGTTGCAAGTGCATCATATCATCACAAATCAGTATTACACAATGCAGCACATAGCAATTCGTACAATGTAAGCTGACAGACTGGCATTACTCTCAAAAGTCTAAGAAATTTCATTCACACACAAAGTTAAGTTGTCCATACGGCCACCTTGCAATAGCCCCCAATCTCAACAATCAGACTAACACCACGGTCTAAACAGACACCAACTCTGCATTATCACCACCACAGCAAGAAGATCTAGCTCAAACAGAATGGCTTCACTCACATAAACCCGGCACGAGCACCGAGCACACATACAGTTCTAGAATGGGCGTGGAGACGGAGAGAGCACTTACTTGGCCTGCGATTTCCCCTTGGGCAGGACGGTGTGGTCCACGGCGGGCCTGATCCTCCAGGCCTCGTTGAGCTCAACCTGCGCGAGAAATTAGTGCGGTCATAACTTGAGCCGAACCAGCAAGGGTACGTGCGAATGGATCCCCGGGCAGCACGCAGAGAAATTGGGCGAAACACGAGGAGCTCGAAGTTTACCACGAGCCGGGACACATCATCTGCGAGGAAGAGACCATGGACGCACAGATTTGAGCCGGTGAGAACCCAAACATCTCAACGATTTGTAGAAACTGGGGAGAAAAAGGCGGGAGGGAAGTGACTGACCGTAGAGGAGCTTCACCTTCCTCTCGTACACGATCACCACGCCACCTGCTCGCAAACACAGACACACGAACGCACATCACGCAGATGATCCCGAGGGGAGAAAATCCGAGGAGAAACGGAGGGAGCAAGCGACTCACCCATGAGGATCCCGGAGAGCCTGAGCGCCATGGGCACCGACGGGTTCAAAATCTCCTCGCTGCACCAGACACAACACATGCGAGAATTAAAATCGGACCGAGGAAACCGCTGAGGGGATCGGGAAGAGGAAACCAGGTCGGGTTGGTGGCTCACCAGATTTTGATGATGTCGAGCTTGTCGAGGCGCTTGCGGTTGATCTTCGCGTGGAGCGTGGCCGCCATCCTGCGCACGCGGGGAAACAGAACAGGAGTCAGTCAGTCAGTCAGCGGCCGGATCGGAGCAGCGGCGGCAGGCGGGCGAGCGGAACCCGCATTGGGGGCGGATCGAGCAGGAACAGCGGAGAAAACCCGGAACCAAACATTCCCCCGGAAAACTCGGCGGAAAAAAGCGGAATCAGTGGCCGCCGCCACGAGGCCGGAGAAGGAAGGGAGGGGACGCACCATATCTGGCCGAGCGGCGCCTTCCGCGCGAGGAGCTGGTGCGAGTAGAACATCCTCGCGGCGAGATGGGGGAGGAGGCGGAGGCGCCGCGGAGAGCACGAGAGTACGGAGGAGCGGCGGAGTGGGTGGGGGTTTTGTCAAGGGGTTGGGTTGCGTGCGGTTCCTTCGGAGTGGGGAAGATGGCTTGTGTAGTTGTGTTGTGGGGGGAGTGGCAGATCGGGAGAACAGTACGTGCGCGGAGGGTAATATCGGTAATCCGGCGTGCCGCCCGGGGATCCCGGTGCGGCCCCACCTCTGCTGTGATGTTGTCCTGCGTGCGCGCGGTACAGCACCCATCGCGTTGGCTCGCACCGTTTTTTATCAGCTGTGTTTGCCCTGATCACCTCCGTTATTTTTTTACGCGTATTATTATATCTGTTTCAGAATAGATGCATTTGGATTAACTACGTTCCTGCTTTTCTCAAAGATTGTATTGCACACTCTTGTAACTTTGGCTGAGTAATACTATATAAAGTAAGTTGATTGCAAAAAATATAAAACGTTTTGCTAGGTGGTACGAAACAGATTTTTGGGGTTAACTCTTGCGGGGCTAACCATTACCTCGGACGATTTTCCATGGTGAATGGGAAGGTGGATCCAAGGTTGCGTGCTTGAATAACCTCGGTGGAACGAGCTCTTGGCTAGATTTCAGATTTCTTTTTCTTGGGTAGTTTTCCAACGACGACAACCTTCTGTCATTGTATCCTTGGGCCCACCGCACTCGGTTGCAATCCCCAGCTTAGTGTTAGCACCCATTTCTGGCAAGTTGCCGGTTTAAGTTAGAACCTGCCCCTGGATGAATTGACGATCCGGAAAAATGATTCTGGAGATTATAAGCGGCTAAGGAGATGAAGACATCTTGGGGAGGCGGCATCCCTGATACGTGACGACTCGAAGAGAGATTACGACTCAAGCCGGACATGGAAGATGACAAGGTGCCCAGGAGACCGAAAAGAGGAATGATTCTAACACTAAAGGCAATATAAGTTTGAAGCCAACACGGAAGGACAAAAACGTATCAGAGAAGTCAAACCACTGACACTTGGGTCCAGATCCAGTACATAAGCGGCGGGTGACTTACCTAGTTTAGAGCTAGAATTCGGTTTAGACTATGAATTATAATCCTTATAGAAGTCTACTTGTACGAAAAGTCCAGCGACCTCGTATATGTGAGAGCTGATGGTCGATTGAGATTAAGCAAACAATACGCACGACCTTCAAAAACAAAATTGCAAGCTCCAAAATAATTCATCCTTGTGTCTTTGATCCTCGATGATCGAAGTGTATCGCCCACCGTCAATGTCTTTACCGGATGTTGTCTGTCCTGGCCATACATAATTTTCTCTCGTGTGGTATCATCTCGATCTACGAGCGTAACCCCTCTGAATACAAATGTATTGTTGGTAAATACCACAACATATCTGTATTTTTATATTCATTAGTGATTACTAGTATGGATGCAAAAGTATAGAAAATTTACAAATTCAATTTAGTCGTAAACCCTAATAACTTGCAAGACATATTTAAGCACGAAAAACTTGTATAGATTCATATGAATAGTGTAATTCATACTCTAGAAGTTTTTTATAAGTGTACATGCATTAACTGTAGACTAGACAAGCTATTAAGATATTACTTTGACTATATGTTTTACATGTCTCTATCATAATTACATATATAGTATACTTGTTCATGCAATTTTCAACCAGGCAAAGAAGTAAACATTAATATAAAAAGCAATTTAAATTCGTGACACCGCAATTGTATTTATGAGTATAAATGCTGAAATGAATTTTTACAGTTTTGTTACTCGGTTAACCTATCAAAAATGTATAGAAAATCATATTCATTAAGACCATAACATGCTAAAAACATGTTTTAAATAGGTACAAAAGTTTAGTATAAAAAATACGTCATGAAATTTTCTGAAAACTATATCATTGTAAATCAATATGTTTAAAGAAAAGTAAATTCATTCCATGTCTCGGCGAACCGAGAATTCAAATCTTTCTGTTGCTCCCTAGTGAGGAGGAAAAACCACTCGCGGTGAAAGAATGGTACCAACACATTCCGGCTACAATAATTATATTCACATATTCAACTATTGTTCATTGTCTCTTACTACTCTGAACAATCTTAATACAAAGAATAGTTCTTTTTCGACGTGTTTTTATTGAATTAATTGTCTAGTGTCACTCTGTTTCTGTAAGGACGCAGATCTTTAGCTTGCAAGTTGCAACAGGTGATGCATGTGCTTCACTGTTCTTTATTCTTCAAAATTGCTTAGTGAATGTAGGGCGGAGCTCCCTTAGGAAAGGTAGGGAGGCCCCCTCCTTAATTTTTTGCAAAAAATTACATATATGTATTCATTTTTCTATGTGTATACCCAAATAGCTATTTTCTACTCGTTCTGAAAAAAACAAAGGAGAAAAAGACCAAATGTGCTTATTACTAGATGCCTCAGTCGATATTACGAGAGAGATTTTAAATTAATCTTGATCCATAGACTAGCTTATCTGTTTTCCTCTCCTCCTCTCACGACAGAGGCGGTTACATCCAGCTCCTCCCAATCTCCACCGGCCAGGACGCTGGTCCTGGTCCCCTTTTCCTCCGGTTGTCGCTCCGGCGGTGGCAGGAGGGAGGGGGGACCTATCTCCTCCGTTATGACCTAGTAGTTAGGGTTAGGTTTTGTCTCCTTTGGTGCGTTGTTGGGGTGGTGGGAGCGGCGCCTGGACAAATAAATCTGTCTCAACTCTACTCCCACACCATCACTGTCCTTCATGGTGGCGCCTCGGAGTTGGTGACACCGTGTGCTTGCCTATTCTTTCAGGTCGGTGGTTTTAGGGTTCTTGGATGGTGTCGGCGAGGTGTCGACGACTTCATCAGATGAGCCTTTCCTCCTGCTCTGTCCCCGTTGTTGCAGGGTTGTCTCTGGCGCCATGGTGGAGCAGAGAGGATTTATGCAGGAGTACGTGCAGACGGTTGTCTGTGCTGGTGACAGACGGAAGATGGTGCACCTTGTGCTGGGTTTGTGGTTGGAGGTTGACGGTTCTGGTTCTCTACTCCGACGTTGTCGTGCGTGGTGCCGGTTCTGAAGTTTGATGGCGTCTCTGGGGTCGTGCTGCTCCAGTCTGATTCTTTCAACGATAATGGTTTGTCCTATGGCAAATACTTTGGAGGTTCGAAAAGCTGCTAATCCGCGATGGAGCCGCGTCGGGTGAAGAGGTGATCCGTCTCACTTCACTTTGGTGGCTGCTACAGTGGTGCCGAAGGAGAGGGATATGTGTTGGTTTGTCACATAGGTTTATCCTATCTTTACAGATATGTAAGATCGGTGTGTACGTGATTGGTATCTTGTTCTTTATTAATCAAATAGAAACGTATTACCCTACAAAAAAAAATAGATGCCTCAGTCGAACTGGGCCTCCTGGGCCACACGGGGGAACCTGGGACTGGGAGGGCCTCCTTGGCAGCTGGGTTCCTGGCAAGCTCGCACGAGACAACTTTGAGGCTGGGGACGACGGGAGCGCCTGTACGTCGCTCCTTAGCGGCAGTTCGACGACTTGACGCATACACGCTCCGTAACTGGGCCTGGCCCATATGCTTGCGTTGCCAACCGTTTCGCTCGGAAACTGTTTTGCATGTTTCTTTTCGCTAGGTTTATACGGAAGCGTTCCAGAAAAAAAGGACACATTAATTTGTAATACCACTTCGACCAAAAATTTGTTTGAAAAATCTCGTGAACATTCAAAGTAGGCAGAACAGTTTTAGCAAAAGCATCACAGATGTTCTAAACATGCTCTGGTTCTACGTTCAACTTATTTTGTGTAGAAAGTGTTTGATTAAATAGAATTTGAAAAAATGGTTCCAAAATTTTAAAAATGGTTCCAAATTTGAAAATGGTTCCAAACTTGAAAATGGTCCCTAATTTGAAAATGATTCATTTTCAAATTCGAATTTGAATAATTACGAATAGGAACAATATTTAAATTTGAACAAATTTTGAATTTGGAACCATTTTAAAATGGAACCATTTCCAAAAATGAACAAATTTTAATTTGGAACCATTTTCAAATTTAGAACCATTTTCAAATTTGGAACCATTTTAAATTCGGAACCATATTTAAATTTGGAACCATTTTCAAAATGGAACCATTTTCAATATGGAACAATTTTCAAATTTGGAACCATTTTAAATTTGGATCCTATTTTGGAACCATTTTCAAATTTAGAACCATTTTCAAATTTGGAACCATTTTAAATTCAGAACCATTTTTAAATTTGGAACCATTTTCAAAGATGAACAATTTTTGAATTTGGAACCATTTAAATGTGGAACCATTTTAAAAAATTAAACAATTTTCAATAAACAATTTGAAAAGAATGAAAAACAATAAGAAAAGAAAAATAAAAAAACAGAAAAAGAAACGAAAAAGAAAAACAGAAACAGAAAAGAAGTGAAAAAGAAAAAAGGAACAAGAAAAAAAATGAAAAACGAAAGAAAAAAAAGGAAAAGCCGCGGGATGGACCGGCCCGGTAGAAGCTCCCCCGTTAGCGGTGCGGCCGATTCGCGCCGCTAACGGGCGGCATATAGGGTTTGCGGGCACGACCGAACGAGCATCAAGCCCTCGAGGTGGCATCGCTTCGGGGAGCTCCTATAACACGCTCGTAGCGTCTGCTACGCATTCGACGCTCGCATGGAACCACTAATGGGCCGGCCCGGGTGGTTTCGATCCTCTTTTTTGTTTCGTTCCGCTTTATGCTGCCGGCCAAAAAAAACGTCAGTTTTTTTAAAATCTGAATGCTTTGTAAATTTGAACAATTATTAAATCTGAACAGTTTCCAAATCTGTACAAGTTTTAAATCTGAACCATTTTTGAAATGAACCTTTTCAAAATCAGAACCATTTTCAAATATGAACCATTTTAAAAAATGAACATTTCTAAAATCTGAACCATTTTCCAAGTATGAACCATTTTCATAAATGATTTTTTTAAATCTGAACCATTTTCAAAATAAACATTTTTCAAATAATGAACCATTTACAAAAATGTGAACCATTTTCAAAATATGAACTTTTTTAGAAAAGTTAACCATTTTCAAAATATGAACATTTCGAAAACTGAACCGTTTTAAAAAATCTGAACCTTTCTCATAATACGAACATTTTTTAAACTAAACCATTTTGAAAAATAAGATTTTTTTGAAATTTGAAACCATTTTAAAATGAAATTTTTATGAATTTAAAAAAGGTAAAAACGAAAATAAAAACAACCGGAAAAAAAATATGAAACACATGAAAGATCGATATGTCGACTAGAGGGGGGGTGATTAGGCGAGTACCAAATTTTAATTCTTTTTCGATTAATTAGGGCTTGAGCAAAGTATGACAAGGTTGATTAGATGTGCACTACGTGATAGCAACCTATGTGATACAAGCAAGGTAAAACGCGTAGCGGAAGCAACAAGTAAAGGATAGAAATAACCGCGAAGTGGAGACACGGAGATATTTCCCGTAGTTCCTTCCCAAGGGAAGTACGTCTACGTTGGAGGAGTGTGGAGCCACCTAGGCGCTCCAATAGCACGGATGTGCTCACTCTATTCTCCATGAGCTTTACCCGTGGGGGTTTGGCTCTTCCACTATGAGGTCACCATGATGGCGTTGACCAAGCCGGTACACAAAGGTTGGGGAACTCCACAATGAGTTGGAGCCTCCCAACAATGCCTCGGAGTTCCTCCGAGACTCACAAAGGCACCTCGAGTTACAAGCAACCCAAGATGCAAGTTCCACACGGATAGTGTGGGGGGATTTGAAATTCCTTCGGTGGAGATGTAGATCTAGACCTCCTCCTTCACTCCACAAAGTATCAAGAGGTTTAGGTGGTTGGAGTGGGAGATCTTAGAAGGTTGAAGCTTTCATCAATGGAGGAGAGAGAGCGTAGGAAAACTTAGTCTTCAAGTGAGGAAGAAGACCTCTTTAAATAGCTCCTCCAAAAGTGGCCGTTGCGCAGCCAAAATCCCGCGGCGGTACTACCGCTGGGGGCAGCGGTAGTACCGCTGCCTTCCTTCGTCTTCAATTCAAACGGCTAGATTTGCTGGAACGCGCGTCTGTCTTCAAAGCGGTTCTACCGCTGGAGGCAGCGGTACCACCGCTGCCCAGCGGTACTGCCGCTGCGGTACCGCTGCAGCTACCGCCCAACGAACCAGAGGGTGGAAAACAGCGGTACCTCGGGCGGTACTGCCGCTGCCCAGCGGTACCACCGCTGGGGATGGCGGTACTGTCGCTGCCCAGCGGTACTACCGCTCCAGTACCGCTGGAGCTACTGCCGATGGAAACAGAAGCTGAAAAACGACGGTACCTCCAGCGGTACCGCCAGCGGTAGCTGGCTGAGCTTGCGAGAAAGAACTACGCAGTGGTACTACCGCCCCTCCTAGCGGTACTACCGCTGCCTGGAGCAGAAAACTGCTAAGACCAATTTTGCAAGCTCTATTCGATGACGCTTATTACAATAATCCCTGGAAGCTCAAAATACATCGTTAGATACATAATTGTGTTATCACTAACACCAAAACATCATCTAGGGAAGATGCACTTTCAATCTCCCCTCTTTGGCGTTAGATGACAACACAATTATTGCAAGGCAAAAGTTTGTAAAAGCTAGACGGAGCTCCCCTAGACACGTGCATTAATCATGAAATGCTTTTTGAATGCACAAACACACACAATCCTAGGATCAATGCTCCCCCTAGCTTTTGCAAACTTTGCAAATAATATTAGATAAAGAGCTTGCAACAAAGAATAAGACATGAACAAAGATAAACATAAGCTAAGCAATTTAAGGTTCACATGTCTTACACCACATGGAGAGATCCACAACTGAAAATAAAAGGTGTTCACAAGCATAAGAGAAACAATACGAATAAAGAACAAGCTTGTGACACACAACCCTTGCGAAACCCCGTACGAGCTACTAGATATCTCTCCCCCTTTGGCATCGAGACACCAAAAAGGGACAGACTGATGCTAACGCCCCATGGGTCACTCGAAACCGAACTGAGACTGCTGGGAGGTGACTTCATCTTCTTCATAATCTGCCCAAGTGATCACCTGCCCTGCACTGTCCTGAGCTTGCCACTCCTCCCATGGAGTGATGTTCTTCTCCGAACCGGACTGCACTTGCTCTCCTTGAGCACGACGGTGAGCAATTTCAGCTTGGCGAGCCTTCATCGTGTTCTCATAGACATCATATTGGTTCCTCTCAACTTTCTTGGTCAGCTTGAAGAGCTTCTTCATAGAAGTAGCCATCCAAAGGAAAGGCCCTTCCTTCTTAGTGTGAGAGGGACCGGCTTCATCCACAACTTCTTTGCTCTTCTTCTTCGGATGGAGCTTGACAAGGAGCTGCTTACTCTTGTGGGGAATCCAATCCTTCACATCCCCAAGCTCCGCAACATCGTTCTCCTCAACCCACTTCCAAATGATGATACGCATGATGAGAGGAGAAAAAGCGATGTTCTTCTTCTTGATAATGACCTCCCAAAGTTCATGCCAAATGAAATCCATGACATCCAACTTCTTTCCCTTGCCTTGCATCTCCCTTGTGACGAGCATGATGATACGTCTCCAACGTATCCATAATTTCTGCTGTTCCATGCTTATATTATACCATTTGCTACATGTTTTATATACACTTCATATCACTTTTATGCATTTTCTGGGACTAACCTATTAACAAGATGCCACAGTGCCAGTTCCCTGTTTTCTGCTGTTTTTGGTTTCAGAAAGTTACTTCTGGAAATATTCTCGGAATTGCACGAAACAAAAGGCCAAGTCCCTATTTTTCCAACACGTACACGGAGTCCGAAGGAGAGACGAAGAGCCACGAGGTGGCCAAACCACCTGGCGGCGCGGCCCCACCCGCGCCAGCCTGTGGTTTGGGCCCCTCGGGGGTCCGCCGACATCGCCCCTTCGCCTATTTATTCCCCGAGACGTGAAAACCCTAAAACACCGAGCCTTTCATCCAGAACATATTCGCTGCCGCCGCCGTCGTCAACCCTAACTCGGGGGGTTCTGAAGCTCTTCCCGGCACCCTGCCGGAGAGGGGAATCATCACCGGAGGGCTCTACATCGCCATGCCCGCCTCCGGAGTGATGCGTGAGTAGTTCATCCTTGGACTATGGGTCCATAGCAGTAGCTAGATGGTTGTCTTCTCCACTTGTGCCATCATGTTTAGATCTTGTGAGCTGCCTATCATGATCAAGATCATCTTATTGTAATGCTACATGTTGTGTTTGCTGGGATCTGACTTATATTGATACCTATGTGGAGCTGAATATTATATTATCATGTCTATGTCATTTGTGATCTTGCATGCTCTCCGTTACTTGTTGAAGCCTTGGCCAAGTGAATACTTGTGACTCCAAGAGGGGGTATTTATGCATGATAGTTGGGTTCAACCTCTATTTAACCTGGGATAGTGACAGCAAGTTCTAAGGTTGTAGATGTGTTGTTGCCACTAGGGGTAAAACAGCAATGCTTTATTCAAGGATGAATGTATTGTTTACATTACGCACATTACTTAATGCAATTGTCTGTTGCTTGCAACTTAATACTGGAAGGGGTACGGATGTTAACCGGAAAGTGGACTATTTAGGCATAGATGCATGCTGGATAGCGGTCTATGTACTTTGTCGTAATGCCCAAATGAATCTCATAGTAGACACCACAACTCACACATGCATGTTATATGCACTTATCAATTGTCAATTGCCCAGCTGTAATTTGTTTACCCAGCATGTTAGTTATCTTATTGGAGAGACACCACTAGTGAACTGTGGACCCCGGTCCATTCTTTTACATCTGAAATACAATCTACTGCAATCATTGTTCTCTACTGTTTTATGCAAACAAACATCATCTTCCATTCGATACGTTTAACCCTTTGTTTTCAGCAAGCCGGTGAGATTGACAACCTCACTGTTAAGTTGGGGCAAAGTAATTTGATTGTGTTGTGCAGGTTCCACGTTGGCACCGGAATCCCTGGTGTTGCGCCGCACTACACTCCTTCACCAACACCTTCGAAGCAACCTCGTTTTCCTACTGGTTCGATTAAACCTTGGTTTCATACTGAGGGAAAACTTGCTGCTGCACTCATCATACCTTCCTCTTGGGGTTCCCAACTGACGTGTGACGTACAAGCATTGTTTCTGGCACTGTTGCCGGGGAGATATTCCCTCGTCAACTTAGCGCTAGCAACACGTTTTCTGGCGCCGTTGCCGGGGAAAACCGAATTGCTTCTGCAAGGGGAGTCTCTCACACCCAATCTCTTTACTTTGTTATTTGTCTTGCTTAGTTTATTTTTATTTAGTCTTGTTTGCTCTCTTTATCAAAAACACAAAAAAATTAGTTACTTGTTTAATTTTTGATTTTGTTTTTCAAAATGAGTACTCCTGAGAACACTAAGTTGTGTGACTTCACTAGCACAAACAACAATGATTTCATATGCACTCCTATTGCTCCACCTGCTTCTAAGCAGAATTTTATGAAATTAAACCTGCTCTATTAAATCTTGTTATGAAAGAGCAATTTTCTGGTGTTAGTACTGATGATGCTGCTGCCCATCTTAATAACTTTGTTGAACTTTGTGAAATGCAAAAGTATAAGGATATGGATGGGGATATTATAAAACTGAAACTTTTTCCTTTCTCCTTGAGAGGAAGAGCTAAAGAATGGTTGCTTTCTTTGCCTAGAAATAGTATTGATTCTTGGACAAAATGCAAAGATGCTTTCATAGGGAAATATTATCCTCCTGCTAAGATTATATCCTTGAGAAGTAGCATTATGAATTTTAAACAACTTGATAATGAACATGTTGCTCAAGCTTGGGAAAGAATGAAATCTTTGGTGAAGAATTGTCCCACTCATGGACTGACTACTTGGATGATCATCCAAACCTTTTATGCAGGATTAAATTTTTCCTCAAGGAACTTATTGGATTCAGCCTCTGGAGGAACCTTTATGTCCATCACTTTAGGTGCAGCAACAAAGCTACTTGATGATATGATGATCAACTATTCCGAATGGCACACCGAAAGAGCTCCTCAAGGTAAGAAGGTAAATTCTGTTGAAGAAACCTCCTCTTTGAGTGATAAGATTGATGCTATTATGTCTATGCTTGTGAATGGTAGATCTCATGTTGATCCTAATAATGTTCCTTTAGCTTCATTGGTTGCTCAAGAAGAGCATGTTGATGTAAACTTCATTAAAAACAACAACTTCAACAACAATGCTTATAGGAATAATTTTGGTAGCAACAACTATAAGCCTTATCCTTCAAATGGTTATGGCAATTCTTATGGTAATTCCTACAGCAACAATAGAAGTGTGTCCTCTGATCTTGAAGCTATGCTTAAAGAATTTATTAGCACACAAAAAGCTTTCAATAAAACTGTTGAGGAAAAGTTTGAAAAAATTGATGTCTTGCTTCTAAAGTTGATAGTCTTGCTCATGATGTTGAAATTCTAAAACTGAAAGTTATGCCTAATGAAGTTAAAGATACTAAGTCATTTGCTACAGCAAATGCCATCCAAGTTCGAATTGATAATAATATTAGGATGTTGGCTGAATTGCATGCTAGGTGGGAAAAAGAGGAAGAACTTGAAAAAGAGAATAGTATAGTTAGAGTTTGTACTATCACCACCACTAGTAATGCTAATGTTTTACATGCTAGTAAGCCTCCTACTATTGATGGTAATGTTATTGGTGTTGGTAATGTCTCTACTACTTCTGCAAAGCGTTTGAAATTGCCTAAAACTGCTGAAACTTTTTCTGATAAAAGTGCTGAAATTTTTCAAACTATTGGAGACAATGGTTCCACCACCATTGACAATAATGATTTTGATTTTGATGATTGTAACATCTCTGAAGTTATTATGTTCTTGCAAAAATTAGCTAGAAGTCCCAATGCTAGCACTATTAATTTGGCTTTTACAAAGCATATTACAAATGCTCTTTTGCAAGCTAGGGAGGAGAAGTTGAAACTTAAAGCTTCTATTCCTAGGAAATTAGAAGATGGTTGGGAACCCATCATTAAGGTAAAGGTGAATGATTTTGATTGCAATGCCTTGTGTGATCTTGGTGCAAGTATTTCGGTTTTGCCCAAGAAGCTTTATGATATTCTTGATTTGCCACCTTTGGAACATTGTTATTTGGATGTTTTTCTCGCTGATAATGCTATGAAGAAACCTTTGGGGCGAGTTAATGATGTTTTTATTACAGTAAACAATAACCTTGTCCCCGTTGATTTTATTGTTATGGATATTGAATGCAATGCATCTTGTCCTATTGTTTTGGGAAGACCTTTTCTTCGAACTGTTGGTGCCATCATTGATATGAAAGAAGGTAATATAAGGTACCAATTTCCTCTCAAGAAAGGTATGGAACACTTCCCTAGGAAGAGAATGAAGTTACCTTTTGACTCTATTGTTAGAGCAAGTTATGATGTTGATGCTTCTTCTCTTGACAACACTTGATTTTCACTTTCTGCGCCTAGCTGAAAGGCGTTAAAGAAAAGCGCTTATGGGAGACAACCCATCGTTTTTATTTGCTGTTATTTTTGTTTTCTTTGAGTCAAGGAGTTTTGTTACTTCTGTAGCAACTCCTTTGTATCTTTATTTTATCGCAATGTTGTGCCAAGTAAAGTTCTATATTGAAAGTTGATGCAAGATTTGGATTTCTGCGCAGTGACAGATTTTTAGCTGTCACGGATTTGAGCTTATCTCCCTGTAGAAAATTCAAAAAATTCTGAAAAAATCACGCATATTCCTGAGATATGTACGCAACTTTCATTATTTTAGGCCAGATCCATCTGAGCAACTTAAGTGCCTCGAAAAAATTCGTCATTCCAGACTGTTCTGTTTTTGACAGATTCTGCCTTTTGTTTTGCATTCGCTCTTTTACTGTGTTTGTGTGGATTTCTTTGCTCCACAAAGCATTGGTGGCTGTAGCTAATGTCCAGAAGCTTTGGGATTGATTGTATCATTACAGAATATGAGAATTTTTGATTATGCACTAACCCTCTAATGAGAACTGTCTTGAGTTTGGTGTGAAGGAAGTTTTCAAGGATCAAGCGAGAAGGGTGATATTATGTGATCAAGAAGAGTGAAAAGCCTAAGCTTGGGGATGCCCCCGTGGTTCATCCCAACCATATTCAGAGAGACTCAAGCGTCTAAGCTTGGGGATGCCCAAGGCATCCCCTTCTTCATCAACAAACTTATCAGGTCATCTCTAGTGAAACTATATTTTAATTCTTTCACATCTTATGCGCTTTACTTGGAGCGTCTGTGTGTTTTTATTTTTGTTTTGTTTGAATAAATTCGGATCCTAGCAATCCTTGTGTGGGAGAGAGACACGCTCCGCTTTTTCATGTGAATACTCATGTTCTTCACTTATATTTGTTGAGTATTCTTAACTAGCTACTGCAGTGCTTTTAGCTCCTGTTTTTCATGCATCTCTTCGAGCTGTTAGCACTTGTTTATAAATACTCTCTTGCTGCATTATATTATCATTTGGAGAGTTTATGTTTAAATAAATTGATTGGTGTTTGTTTGGAAGAAAGAAAATGCTACATGTAGTAGTTGGTATTGGAAAAGACATATGCATTCTTGTAGATCATTGTCTTGTTTCGATTTGATGCTTTGCAATTGTTTTGAGCTCTCAAGTAGATCATGTTTAAGCTCTTGCATCATGTAGTTAAAGCCTAGTAGTGGAGAACTACCGTAGAGCTTGTTGAGACTTGGGATGCATATTTGTTCTCTCTAAGGTCTAGATATTTTCTGGTAAAATGTTTGAGCAACAAGGAAGACAGTGTAGAGTCTTATAATACTTGCAATATGTTTTTATGTGATTCTTGCTGTACCGGTTTATACTTGTGTTTGCTTCAAACAACCTTGCTAGCCTAAACTCTGTACTGAGAGGGAATGCTTCTCGTGCATCCAAAACTTGAGCCAAAACCCATGCCATTTGTGTCCACCATACCTACCTACTATGTGGTATTTCCTGCCATTCCAAGTAAATATTTCATGTGCTACCTTTAAACTATTCAAAACTTTATTACTCCTTATTTGTGTCAATGTTTTATAGCTCATGAGGAAGTATGTGGTGTTTTATCTTTCAATCTTGTCATTTACTTCTGACAGACTTTCACCAATGGACTAGTGGCATATACATCCGCTTATCCAATAATTTGCAAAAAGAGCTGGCAACGGGGTGCCCAGCCCCAATTAATTACAACTTTCATTAATAATTCTCTTCACATGTTTTGCCCTGATTTATCAGTAAGCAACTTAATTTGCAAATAGACACTCCTCCATGGTATGTGAATGTTGGAAGGCACCCGAGGATTCGGTTAGCCATGGCTTGTGTAAGCAAAAGGTTGGGAGGAGTGTCATCTATAAAGAAACTAAAATACATGTGTAAACAAAAGAGAAGAGGGATGATCTACCTTGCTGGTAGAGATAACGTCCTTCATGGGAGCCGCTCTTGAAAGTCTGGTTGACAAGGGGGTTAGAGTGCCCACTACCATTCGTTGACAACAACAAACACCTCTCAAATACTTATTTTGTGCTCTCTATATGCTTTCGAAAACTTAAAAAGCTCTAGCACATGATTTAATCCCTGCTTCCCTCTGCGAAGGGCCTATCTTTTACTTTATGTTGAGTCAGTTTACCTACTCCTTTCTATCTTAGAAGCAAACACTTGTGTCAACTTTGTGTGCATTGATTCTTACATGTTTACTTATTGCACTTGTTATATTGCTTTATGTTGACAACTATCCATGAGATATACATGTTACAAGTTGAAAGCAATGCTGAAACTTAATCATCCTTTGTGTTGCTTCAATGCCTTTTACTTTGAATCTATTGCTTTATGAGTTACCTCTTATGCAAAACTTTTTGATGCTTGTCTTGAAAGTACTATTCATGAAAAGTTTTTGCTTATATGATTCATTGTTTACTCTTTATCTATTTGTTAGCAAACTATAGACATTGCTTTGAGTCACTTCATTCATGACATGAGCCTTGCAATATATTGATCAAGATTGTGTGAAAGCATGTCTCCTCAGAAATTATTTGTTGTTATCGTTTTACCTACTCGAGGACGAGTAGAACTAAGCTTGGGGATGCTTGATACGTCTCCAACGTATCCATAATTTCTGCTGTTCCATGCTTATATTATACCATTTGCTACATGTTTTATATACACTTCATATCACTTTTATGCATTTTCTGGGACTAACCTATTAACAAGATGCCACAGTGCCAGTTCCCTGTTTTCTGCTGTTTTTGGTTTCAGAAAGTTACTTCTGGAAATATTCTCGGAATTGCACGAAACAAAAGGCCAAGTCCCTATTTTTCCAGCACGTACACGGAGTCCGAAGGAGAGACGAAGAGCCACGAGGTGGCCAAACCACCTGGCGGCGCGGCCCCACCGCGCGCCTGTGGTTTGGGCCCCTCGGGGGTCCGCCGACATCGCCCCTTCGCCTATTTATTCCCCGAGACGTGAAAACCCTAAAACACCGAGCCTTTCATCCAGAACATATTCGCTGCCGCCGCCGTCGTCAACCCTAACTCGGGGGGTTCTGAAGCTCTTCCCGGCACCCTGCCGGAGAGGGGAATCATCACCGGAGGGCTCTACATCGCCATGCCCGCCTCCGGAGTGATGCGTGAGTAGTTCATCCTTGGACTATGGGTCCATAGCAGTAGCTAGATGGTTGTCTTCTCCACTTGTGCCATCATGTTTAGATCTTGTGAGCTGCCTATCATGATCAAGATCATCTTATTGTAATGCTACATGTTGTGTTTGCTGGGATCTGACTTATATTGATACCTATGTGGAGCTGAATATTATATTATCATGTCTATGTCATTTGTGATCTTGCATGCTCTCCGTTACTTGTTGAAGCCTTGGCCAAGTGAATACTTGTGACTCCAAGAGGGGGTATTTATGCATGATAGTTGGGTTCAACCTCTATTTAACCTGGGATAGTGACAGCAAGTTCTAAGGTTGTAGATGTGTTGTTGCCACTAGGGGTAAAACAGCAATGCTTTATTCAAGGATGAATGTATTGTTTACATTACGCACATTACTTAATGCAATTGTCTGTTGCTTGCAACTTAATACTGGAAGGGGTACGGATGTTAACCGGAAAGTGGACTATTTAGGCATAGATGCATGCTGGATAGCGGTCTATGTACTTTGTCGTAATGCCCAAATGAATCTCATAGTAGACACCACACTCACACATGCATGTTATATGCACTTATCAATTGTCAATTGCCCAGCTGTAATTTGTTTACCCAGCATGTTAGTTATCTTATTGGAGAGACACCACTAGTGAACTGTGGACCCCGGTCCATTCTTTTACATCTGAAATACAATCTACTGCAATCATTGTTCTCTACTGTTTTATGCAAACAAACATCATCTTCCATTCGATACGTTTAACCCTTTGTTTTCAGCAAGCCGGTGAGATTGACAACCTCACTGTTAAGTTGGGGCAAAGTAATTTGATTGTGTTGTGCAGGTTCCACGTTGGCACCGGAATCCCTGGTGTTGCGCCGCACTACACTCCTTCACCAACACCTTCGAAGCAACCTCGTTTTCCTACTGGTTCGATAAACCTTGGTTTCATACTGAGGGAAAACTTGCTGCTGCACTCATCATACCTTCCTCTTGGGGTTCCCAACTGACGTGTGACGTTACACGCATCAAGCATAGTTTTCTGGCGCTGTTGCCGGGGAGATATTCCCTCGTCAACTTAGCGCTAGCACATGAGATTCTTGAGATACCCATGAATTTCATCAATGTTGCCCACCTTTGGGTTGATGGTCTCGCGACAAATCCTGTGCATGATGTCCCAAGTGGGAAAGAGGCCCTTTGACTTGCCAACCTTCCACTTCTCTGCGCTCTCCGGGTCATATAAAGGCAATAGCTTCTCAACTTCTGCAGCTTGCACCCCCGTATGATGTACACGGAAGTGAGTATCATCAAAGTCCTCGTAGAGGATGGAACCAAACTCTTCATAACCAAGCATCTGAGCAACTGCGGACCACTTCTCTTCAAACTTCTTCTCCTTTGTCATCCATGTTATGGTGCGTTCCGTCTCATTCCAAAGTGAACGGTGGCTAGAAACTGAGCCACAAGCTTCTCATCGAAATCTTGTTCCAATCCATCATGGGTAAAAGCCCAAACTCTTCGCAAATGCCCAGAGCTTCTCCAAAGTAATCAATCTTGTCCCTCATGTGATCCATATTGATGAAGTGTTGCTCGACACAGTTCTCCACCGGCTTCTTCAACAAGATCTCATGGTAGCATTGTTCTTGGAACTTGTTGTGAAAGAGAGGATTGTTGCCCCGAATGGAGGGAACTTGATTCATCCTCTCAATCACATAGCAATTGACAGCCCTCTTTACCGCAAAATCCTTGTCCGACATTTGACTAGCAGTCTTGGTCCTGTGGGCAAGGTCTTCTCCGAAGGGGAAACCTCCGGCGAGTCACGGAACCCCATCAATCTCATCTTGAACCTCATCACCAAGCTCGGTCCTTTGTTTCTTGTTCCCCACAGTCTTGGTGCGACCATGAGACGCACTACCTGTGAATAGCATGGGAGGGGCAAGCACATAGGTAAGAATGCACCATTTCATTATTTTGGAGAAAAAGAGCACATGTCTACAAAATTGTATGAAATTAAAACTAGAGGGAGAGTGCCAAATCTAGTGTTGGAGATGTAACAAGAGGTAATATTAGGGCTTAAAAAAGCACTAACATTATCTAGGGTTACTCCTCTAAATCTAGGAAGAGGAACTTTCAAACTAGCCACAAATTTCGCAACAAATTTATAGACAAGGTTCTAGATCCACAAATACACATCTCTACCTACTCAATCTACCACGAATCCAAGAGGAACACCACTAATTTCATCTCTATCCATCAACTAGATGAGAGAGAGGGATAGGGCATACCGGAACTCATGGCAGAGGATCGAGGAGGAGGAGAGATGCAGGAGGCGTCCCGGGGCGTGGAGGTTGAAGATCCAAGCCTGGGGAGAGCTCCTTCCCGGCGGAGGAGTGGCCGGCGGCGGCGGAGGTGGGAGGGAAGGCGTTGGGGAAGAAATGAAATGAGGGAGGAACCCTAAAAATGAGTCCCCGAGCCTTATCCTGTCCAAACTCCGCGAGCGGTACTACCGCTCCATCCAGCGGTAGTACCGGTCCCGGTAAAAACAGGCACCGTGGCGATACCGCGCTGCACAGTGCTGTGAAGCACGCGCAGTGGTAGTACCGCTAGGGTGCCCGGTAGTACCGGCGCCTGGGGCAAAGTCAGCTAGGGCTAAAAAATGAGCCCCGAATCCGATTTGACCGCCGTTTCCGACCATCCAAACAACCAAGAGCATGAAAAAGGCATTTTAGAGAGAGATGGCTGTTTTAAGAAAGAGTGTTGGCTTGGGATAGACAAGTAGCTGAGAAGGAGAAGAAACTCAAGTTTGCAAAAACCAAACTTGAAGACCCAAGCTTGAGTTCTCTCCCCAAAAAGGAAATCTAAACACCAAATAAGATCCAAAAAAACCAACTCCTCATAAGGAGGAGGGCGGTGGCCTAGGCCACCATGTATGAGCAATTATCAACCCAAAACCGCGAAGATATATCTTGGGTTCAAGGCCAATACTCATCGTTTAAGCACAATTTGTCACCGGAGTGACCAAATGAAGCACGAATTGTCTATGTGCGCATAATAGAAGTAGTGTTGACTCATGAGTTGAGCTACACTCCCCCTATGTCCATGCATGCATCTAAACTAGTTACGATGTCTACTATGGGTACTTGTGCAAGGCGGTCAAGCAAAGTTGCTCGCATCAATGACATTTAGTTCATTCCTCAACTCTCGAAATCTTGGTTCATCAAGGGCCTTCGTGAATATATCCGCAAGTTGATCCTTGGTTCCTACAAAAGAAAGGTCAATGTTGCCCCTCTCCACATGCTCCCGGATGAAATGATGACGAACTTCAATATGCTTCGTCTTGGCATGTTGCACGGGGTTGTGGGCGATCTTGATAGCACTCTCATTGTCGCAAAGAGGGGCACCTTGGTGAAGTTAATACCATAATCCTTCATAGTTTGCACCATCCATAAGAGTTGAGCACAACAACTTGCGGCGGAGATGTACTCGGCTTCGGTGGTGGAGAGAGCAACACAATTTTGCTTCTTGGAAGACCAACACACCAAGGAGCGGCCAAGAAATTGACAACTCCCGGATGTAGACTTCCTATCCTTCTTCTCTCCGGCATAATCCGCATCCGAGTACCCATAAGATGAAAGCTTGAACCCTTGGGATACCAAAGACCAAAGTTTGGGGTATGAAGCAAATATCGAAAGATGCGCTTAACCGCCACTAAGTGGCTCTCTTTGGGAGCCGCTTGATACCTTGCACACTTACCCACACTAAACATAATATCCGGTCTAGATGCACAAAGATAAAGCAAAGAGCCAATCATAGAGCGATAGAGTTTTTGATCGACATCGTTACCCTCGGTGTCGGTGTGGAGGTCGACGGAGGTGGACATGGGTGTCTTGTAAGGTTTGAGCTCCATCATCGTGAACCTCTTGAGCATGTCTTGGGTATATTTGGCTTGATTGATGAAGGTACCTTCCCTATATTGCTTCACTTCAAATCCTAGGAAGTACTTCAACTCCCCCATCATGGACATCTCAAATTTGCTTGTCATTAGCTTTGCAAACTCATCATTGAAAGCATTGTTAGTAGAACCAAAAATGATGTCATCTACATAGAGTTGGCATATGAAAAGATTGCCACCCACCTTCTTGGTAAAGAGGGTGGGGTCAATAACACCAACTTGGAATCCACGGTCTACAAGAAACTCTCGAAGGTGCTCATACCACGCACGTGGGGCTTGTTTAAGGCCATAGAGCGCCTTGTCGAGCTTGTAAACATGGTCCGGATGGTTGGGATCCTCAAACCCGGGAGGTTGCTTAACATATACCAACTCATTAATAGGACCATTAAGGAAAGCACTTTTAACATCCATTTGTTGCAATTTAAAGTTATGATGAGATGCATATGCAAGCAAGATGCGAATAGATTCAAGACGAGCAACGGGGGCATAGGTTTCACCGAAGTCAACACCTTCGACTTGAGAGTAGCCTTGTGCCACCAATCTTGCCTTGTTTCGAATGACAATGCCGTTCGAATCTTGCTTGTTCTTGAAGACCCACTTGGTGCCGATGACGTTCTTGCACCCATTTGGCCTTGGCACCAACTTCCACACCTTGTTGCGCTTGAAGTTATTGAGTTCTTCATGCATGGCATCAATCCAATCATGATCTTCAAGAGCTTCATACACCTTCTTGGGCTCGATGAAGGACACAAAAGCATGGTTGGTGCTAAAGCTTGCCAATTGTTTTCTTGTGACGACCTTGCTTTGGACACCTCCAAGAACTTTGTCCAATGTATGCTCTAAGCGAGTTAATTTTTGCTCTCTTCGCAATCTCTTCTCTTCTTGGTCTCCTCCGAAGTTTCTTGAGAGATGACTTGATCATTTCCTTCATCATCGGAGTCATGTGCATTGTTTTGATCTTGAGCTTGATCTTGATGTGGACCACCTTGATCTTGTTCTTGATCATTGTCGTGTGCACCATCTAGAGCTTGGTCTTGAACATCAAGTTGTGGAGAGGAACCACTAGGTTGATCTTGTTCTTGACCTTGCTCACTTGTTTGAGGGCTCGGAGTTTGTTCTTGGTTACGGGGAGGATCTTGAGTTGGTGATGGTATGACTTGAGGAGGAGCTCGAGGAGGATCTTGAACTTGAGGAGGATCCTCTTCAATGGGACGAATGTCCCCAATTGCCATCCTTCTTAGAGCGAGCTCCATAGGTACATCACCTACAACATTAGGATCAACTTGCCCCACTTGGGAGCCATTATCCTCATCAAACTTCACGTCACTAGATTCTTCAACTTGACCGGTGGTCTTGTTGTAGACTCTATAGCCGTGAGAGTTTGTGGAGTAACCAACAAAGATGCCCTCTATAGATCTAGTCTCAAACTTAGATAACCGGTTACCTTTCTTGCGAATGAAGCACTTGCATCCAAAGACACGAAAATAAGAAAGATCCGGTTTCTTCCCAAGAAGAATCTCATATGGGGTCTTGTTCAATAGCTTGCGGAGATATAACCGATTTGTTGCATGACAAGCGGTGGAGATGGCTTCGGCCCAAAAGTTGAACGGAGAAGCATACTCCGCAATCATGGTCCTAGCCGCATCCATAAGAGTCCGGTTCTTCCTCTCCGCAACACCATTTTGTTGAGGGTGTATGGAGTGGAATATTGATGAGCAATGCCCTCTTCACTAAGAAACCCCTCCACGGTGTAGTTCTTGAATTCGGACCCATTGTCACTTCGAATTGTCATGATCTTCTCTTGATATTGGCGTTGACATGTTGATGAAGTCAATGACTCTTTGTTGAGTCTCACTCTTTTTCTTGAAGAAATAGACCCATGTGTATCTTGAATAGTCATCAACAATCACCAAGCAATACTTCTTCCCACCAAGACTATCATAAGATAATGGACCAAATAGGTCCAAATGAATGAGCTCAAGAATCTTGTCGGTGGTAATCTTCGTCTTTGATGGATGGGCTTCTCCATGTTGCTTTCCTAGAACGCATGATCTACACACACGATCTTTGGAAAACTTAATATCGGTTAGTCCAAGAATGTGATCACCACTTTGAAGATCATGGAGTGTTCTCATATTGGTGTGGGCTAGTCGGCGATGCCAAAGCCAACCCACATCAACTTTAGCCATTAGACAAGTCGCGGCCGACATGCTCTCTTTCGAGAAATCAAGCACATACATGCCGTACTCGACATGTCCAACAAAGACTACTTTAAGAGATCCCTTCACGGTGATGATCACACTCTCGTCATCAAAGTAACACCCATAACCACTTTTAGTAAGTTGATAGACGGAGAGTAAGTTGTAGCCAAGGGACTCAACGACAAGTACATTCTTGATAGAGACTCTCTAGCAACAACGACCTTGCCTCGTCCCAATACCTTAAGCTCGCGGTTGTCACCAATTTTGACTCGTGAATATTGAGGTAGAGGAGGTTCAATATCATCCACCAAGTCAATGCGTCCGGTCATGTGTTGGGATGCGCCACTATCCACCGTCCATCGACCCGCACCGGACGCCACACCCTACAAGGAATCAAGACTTCGATTTAGGTACCCATTTTTCGATGGGTCCTTTCTTGTTAGTCACAAGGGTCTTTGGAACCCAAATAGTCCAATGATAATCATCACCATAAGAAGTGCCAACATATTTAGCATAAACATGACCATCTTTAGATTTCATAAGAACATAAGATGGGTTATATTTGCCGGCAAAGTCATTATGGGTAGGAAGGTCCCTTGTGACCTCATTACCCACAACGGTGTTGGTCTCCTTCTCTTTAGCCAACTCCCCCTCCTTCACAAAGATAATAGCTTTTGAAGAGGGAGAAGGCTCTTCTTCTTCTTGTTCTTCTTCTTTGACTTGGTAGAGAAACCAAGTCCTTCTTTCCCAATTTGATCCTTTTGATTACTCAAAAGGTCATTGAGATTCTTTTCTCCTTGGGCACAAGCCAAAATGCCCTTCTCAAGTTGAGATTTCAACCTAGCATTCTCTTCTGCAAGATTAGCATGCTCACAACAAATAATAGATTTAGCAACAATTTCATTTGATGTGGATGCAATAACTTCTTTCACTTGTTGACCTAGGAATTGATCATGAGACTTCTCAAGTTTGGCAAAAGACTCTTTGAGGGTTTTGAGTTCCTCATCAAGTCTCTTGTTTTCCTTCTCAAGTCTAGCATGTTCAATGCCTAGCTCAAGCTTCTCATTCTTATAGACTTTAGAAGTAGCAAGAGCATGTTCATGATCCTTTTTAACTCTAGACATGTCAATAGCATAGGATTCCTCGGAATTAGATAGGGCCTCCTCAAGAGACCTTCTACGAGTTTGCTCTTTTCAAGAGCGATAGAGAAATCCGCTATCTCATTAGCATAGTCAACCTCACGGTTTGCCATGCCCGAAATGATCTCCTCCTTTTGATCTACAAGAGAGTTAGTTTCCTCAAGTTGCTCCAAAAGAGCATCAACATTCACTTTATCTTCTCCCTTAAGATTAGCTAGCCACAAGTCCACCTCATTTGGACTTTGGGGCTCCTTCACAACATTCTCTACACAATCCAATAAGGAAGGAGGTGTAGAGGTAATAGGTTTGGTGAAGGAGTTACCGAGGTGGCTTTTGCCATGAGACATGTGTAGGGAATGGACTCATTCTCATTGGGGGATTCAAATAGGGATGACGGTGTAGAGGAAGGTGTAGCTATGGCAATGCGAGCGGTAGCTCCAACTTCATCTTCATCTTCATCACCGGACATGTATTCTTCCAAAACTTTTCTATCTTGAACACACAAGGCATTGGAACCCTCTTCTTCACGTAGTTCTTGTTGCCGTTGCCCTTGGACTTGTCTTTTCTCACAAGCTTGCCATTGTGGTCCTCTCGATTCTCCCAAGGACACTCGGCAATGTAGTGATTGAGATTACTACAATTATAGCAAGTCTTTGGACGGTCTCCTCTTGGTCTTGCAACGAAGTTCTTCTTAGCAAAAGGTCTTGAGAAGATCTCTTGGAACGGTTGCCCCAAAAGGCTCTTGAAGCAAGGGCCATGTGCTCATAATAGTCTTGCTTGGTGTCCTCCGTATCCTCCTCTTCAACTCCATGTTCATACTCTTCTTCACTAGTGATGGTCGTGGACTTCAAAGCAACATTTGGAGAGTGTCCCGCAAGTCCTCTTTGCCGAGCATGAGCATGAATGGAGCTCTTGACCACCATTCCAATGGATACAAACTCGTTGAGCACGGTGTTGGAATCAAGTGTTGAAAGTCCGGTCTTGATCGAATGGTTTGAGCGGATTGCCTTGAGAAACTTGCGCTTGATCCAATTATCTTCAAACTTCTCGAAACCAAAATCATTCAAGGTGATGGAAAGAGCGGTGAGCCTTCGATAGAGATCTTCGGGTGTCTCATCCTCATTCATCACGAACTCATCGGCTTGTCTTGAACCGCTTCATACTTGGAAAGTTGAATGCTTTCATTCCCCAAGAACAAGTTATGGAGTTTATCCCAACATTGCTTTGCCGTCTTGCACATCCGGATATGAGTGGTATAAGTTGGGCCGGCGGCCGTTTGAATCATGTGCATGGCGGTGGCGTTGAGTTGATGATTGGCCTTCTCCGTTGAAGTCATGTTGAGTGGGTCTTGAGGATAGAAGCCTTGCTCTAGAATGTCAATCAAGAAAACACAACAACTAGACATGTGTGATCGCATAGCATATTGCCAATTAGGAAAGTCTTTTGGATCAAGCTTAGGAGGTGCGCCCATATTGGCGATGTGTGGGGAGAGACGTGTTGGTGGATTGAGTTATACACTTGTCCCGGTGGGACACTTGCATACACCCCGGCTTCCTTGGGATTGAGCTACCCTCCGCGGCATTCGTTGTTCGGGATTGGCTTTTGCCTTTCCGTCCACATTGACTAGGACCAAAGAAGGAAGAATATCTACCTTCTCCAACTCCTTTTCCGGGGGGTAAATCAATCTTAGGTTCCGGTTTCCCTGGAAACTCCTTGAACATCTCCCGCATCGATTCCTTCATGCTTAGGTTGAGGTTGGTAGTAATCTCGGTATTGAGATTAGACATCTCACTCTTGAGATCACTAACAACCTCACCAAGGCGTTCATTAGTTACCGACGCGGTTGGGTCCAAGTTGTCCGACATATTCTCTTAGGCGGTGAAGCCTTAGATAAGAGCCGAGGCTCTGATACCAATTGAAAGATCGATATGTCGACTAGAGGGGGGGTGATTAGGCGACTACCAAATTTTAATTCTTTTTCGATTAATTAGGGCTTGAGCAAAGTATAACAAGGTTGACTAGATGTGCACTAGGTGATAGCAACCTATGTGATACAAGCAAGGTAAAAACGTAGCGGAAGCAACAAGTAAAGGATAGAAATAACCGCAAAGTGGAGACACGGAGATGTTTCCCGTAGTTCCTTCCCAAGGGAAGTACGTCTACGTTGGAGGAGTGTGGAGCCACCAAGGCGCTCCAATAGCACGGATGTGCTCACTCTATTTCCGTGAGCTTTACCCGTGGGGTTTGGCTCTCCACTATGAGGTCACCTTGATGGCGTTGACCAAGCCGGTACACAAAGGTTGGGGAACTCCACAATGAGTTGGAGCCTCCCAACAATGCCTCGGACTTCCTCCGAGACTCACAAAGGCACCACGAGTTACAAGCAACCCAAGATGCAAGTTCCACACGGATAGTGTGGGGGATTTGAAATTCCTTCGGTGGAGATGTAGATCTAGACCTCCTCCTTCACTCCACAAAGTATCAAGAGGTTTAGGTGGTTGGAGTGGGAGATCTTAGAAGGTTGAAGCTTTCATCAATGGAGGAGAGAGAGCGTAGGAAAACTTAGTCTTTAAGTGAGGAAGAAGACCTCTTTAAATAGCTCCTCCAAAAGTGGCCGTTGCGCAGCCAAAATCCCGCGGCGGTACTATCGCTGGGGGCAGCGGTACTACCGCTGCCTTCCTTCGTCTTCAATTCAAACGGCTAGATTTGCTGGAACGCGCGCCTGTCTTCAAAGCGGTACTACCGCTGGAGGCAGCGGTACCACCACTGCCCAACGGTACTGCCGCTGGGTACCGCTGCAGCTACCGCCCAACGAACCAGAGGGTGGAAAACAGCGGTACCTCGGGCGATACTGCCGCTGCCCAGCGGAACTACCGCTCCAGTACCGCTGGAGCTACTGCTGATGGAAACAGAAGCTGAAAACGGCGGTACCTCCAGCGGTACCGCCAGCGGTAGCTGGCTGAGCTTGCGAGGAAGAACTGCGCAGCGGTACTACCGCCCCTCCTGGCGGTACTACCGCTGCCTGGAGCAGAAAACTGCGAAGACCAATTTTGCAAGCTCTATTCGATGACGCTTATTACAATAATCCCTGGAAGCTCAAAATACATCATTAGATACATAATTGTGTTATCACTAACACCAAAACATCATCTAGGGAAGATGCACTTTCAACACCCTAGCTAGAAAAACCAGTAAATCAGAAAAAAATGGAACCAGAAGTTTTTAGAATCTTCCCAAAACCAAAAAAAAACAATCGAGCGGGAAAAAAATGGGCAGGCCCAATAGTCGCGGTCGGGTGGAGCACACTGTAGCAGAGGGGTACGCATTTGCTGGATAACCGACGCAACGAGCGTCGGTTAGGAATCACCATCGCTTCGCACGAGCAGCCAGTGCCAGGCGCTACAGCTCGCCTTCGCCTCCTCCCTCGCATCCGGTGCTCGCCTGAGCCATGCATCGATTCAGCGCCCCACCGCCGGTCGATCTGCGGCAGCAAGATAGGTTCTTCCCGACCGCGGCTGTTCTGTTAGAGATGGACATGAAGGGGAAGAGTGCTGCAAGTGCAAAGGGAGGGGGTATAATCTTTGAATTTGCGGTGAATTGAATGAACTATGAAATTGTGAATTGTGGGCTAGCCGACTAGATAAAATGGGCAAACTACTCATGTCTTTTAATGTTTTCAATTGCATATTCGAAAAGAGATATAATGTCAATTGCTAGTGACAATACCTCTAAACTGCACTCATGATAATTAATTTGTCTAGATAATTTTATTTTATTTGCATCAAGTTTTTCTCCGCTTTAGAGTTCTCCCCACTTTCACTTTTTCCCGTCCTCCGCCACGTATGTTGTGCCAAGAAGTTCCGTGTAGTAATTGATTTTGTACCTCAATTCTAAGGACATCCTCACAACTAGGAAATAGCCTTTCTGTGGATCCACATTTTGTGGCGCACCATTGAGCCGTGCGCCACAAAAAAGATTCTGTGGCGCACCTAAGCTGGTGCGCCACAGAAAGTTTCACATTCTGTGGCGCATGGAGGTCCCATGCGCCACTAAATGCCTACTTTCTGTGGCGCACGCAGCATGGTGCGCCACAGAAATAAGGTGGGGCCCACCACCAATGTTTGGATTGCATCCTCTGGTGACTTTTCTGTGGCGCATGGGCCAGATGCGCCACAGAATTTGACCTTTCTGTGGCGCATGGGTTGGGATGCGCCACAGAAAGAAAATTCTGTGGCGCATGAGGCCATGCGTCACCATGCCCCATGCGCCACATAATTTGCTTTTTAAATCAGATCCCACCCCCTGTGGATCGCCTTTTCAGTTTTTCAAAAAAGAAATGAAAATAATAAAACCTTCAAAAATAAAATCATTTGAGATATAGTTAGGTTTTAGTGTCTAGTTGGTATAGAAATTTTGAAATATGAATTTTGACCTTTTTTTTGCAAAAAACTGAAGAAAAAAAGTTTGAACGGCCATAATTTTGCATACGATGTCGAAAAAATACGTTTAATATATAAAAAAAAAACTAGAGAAAAATTGGAGTTCGACTTCACCGGGTTTACCCGGTGAACTTTTCTCAGATCCTCCAAATTTTAAAAGGAAAAAAAGTTATTTCAAAAAGAATATTTTTTTCTACAAAATCAAAAAAAAATCAAATTTTTTAGATTTGTTGAATTTTTGGATTTTTTTGAAGTTTTATGGATTTTTTGAATTTTTTTGGATTTTTTTATCTTCCTTCTGAAGTTTTTGATTTTTTTTTAATTTTAAAAACACTTATATATACATACCACACATAAACTACACACATATATACATATACACAAGGGTTAAGAGGGTTGATATGATATTATTATTAATTAGAACTTGAGTAGCATGAGGTTAGTTGAATTGAATAGAACTTAAAAGTTAAGCGTGTTTGGGTTGGAGCAATTTGAGGATGGGTGACCTACTGGGAAGTCATCATTTGAGATATGCTTGGAGTGTTAAAAAATGTTCAAAAAATTCAAATATTTAGGGTTTTCCAAATATTTTTTTTTGTGGATTTTTTTTTAATTTTTTGGATTTTTTTGAATTTTTTAAAAATCCAGATCTAGATCTGGCCGCCCTTTTTTTAAATTCAAAAAAAATCTGTGGCGCACCGGGGTAGAGGTGCGCCACAGAATTGTTGTTTTCTGTGGCGCATCTGGGGGTGCGCCACGTGCGTCACAGAAAGCAAAAATGGTGCGCCACAGAAGGCCTATTTCCTGGTAGTGCCTACAGTGTTGTAGCAACAACAATCAGCGGCGAACACGTCTCTTCCTTTTAGTACAGTAACAAAGCATACACAAAACCAAGTTCCAACACCATCACAATCCGGAATTAACGGACTGCAAATCCCTATAATAGTTACAACCAGAATGCTGTAGGATCCAGTGTTGGCCCAACCCTTTCTCGAGCAACTTTGTAATCTATGGATGCACGGCCCCGACGACCGGTGATCCGCAACTCCCCCTTCTTGTCGTACTTGAGACCAAATGTGTGCATCTTCATCACACAATGGCGTGGGTAGGCAAACCACTCGTCATCCTCATGTGCACAACACTGAAGCAGGCAATATCTGCTGCCTCCCATGAACACCAGGGTGTAACCCCGATGCCTCATCGACCTGTGATCAAACAACTTATCCTTGCCGACTTTCCAGTCAGGCATGCAGGTCTCATGGTTTGCTACTAGGGATGGAACATCGCATGCGCAGACATAGCCGGCTCCTTCGTTGCAAAGCCCAACCCACGCATCCAGCTCGCTGTCGTAGTTGGCATGCCCTTTGAAAGGCAGCATCCACTCGCCATGGTACCGGAACTCGAGGAGCTCCGTGTTGAAGAAGTAAGTGCCCTGCCGATGTGCATCATCGTCGTCATCGTCCGTTTCCCATCCCTTCGCCGACACGAAAAGAGTGCGCCCGTCCGGGTGTAGCGCATAACCGGTGACATCCTCAGTCGAGAAGGCCACACCTTTGCTGAGATTAGACCAGGACCAAGGCTCCTTGCTGTCAGGCGGTGGCTGCGAGCCGAGCACCTCGAATAACGGGGAGACCATGACAAAGAGTTTGTCACCAACCGATGCATATAAGGGTCCGAGGATCGAGCTATGGTTACACGACAATGGGCACACCGTCACCGCCACAGTCTCGGTGTCGAACCCAGAGATCGCAGGACTGCCTTCGCTGGGACGAACAGCCAGGATCTTGGTGCCATGGGTGACGAAGGACCATGACAGTGGATGTCGTGCCTCGAGGCGGGCGAGCGGGGACTGTGTGTCAAGGTAGGCATCATCAGAATCCTCGGTTCTGAGGTCGTCCTCGCCCACCCTGTATATGCTGCAGCCCCTTTCCCAGTCGTCCAGCAACACGTACAGATGCTGCTGCCGCCGCCGCTTGGCCGGGCGAAGAGAGCGGTGACCCAACGACGATCTCGATCGCTTTGACATAGCTCCCGGCCTTCCTCTTAAAATCGTAAATCGGATCTCTTTCGCTGTGTGCCTTGTGCAGAAAAACAAAACTCAACACAATATTTATTGGATTTTGCTCACTTCATGTCCGTATAGGACACTGCTAGTACTGACTAGTGCAACTTGAAAACTAACGATACTTACCATACTAGCAAACATAGAAGGACACGGACACATACAACTAACCAAACAGATCTCAGTAGTACGCATGCAACTATATAACTAGCTTTGGAAACTAACTACGAAACCTAATTGGACTTGTCTTACAGCCAAAAAGATTCACACATTGGCATGCAAGCCAGACTACGACTCACCTAGTTAACTCGATGCAGAAACAACCTGTAATTCCCTAGTTAACTCGACAATGTAAATAACCTAATCAAGATTAATTCCAACATTATTTTCATCATTCAGAAAACACATACTAGTATTTTCCTCTCTATATAGTCGGAGCAACATCATATACGACTATGACGCGATTCTAACTTAGGGTTGTAATCGGGATAAGAAAGGCATAACAATATGGAGAGAGGGAGAGAATTTTTTACTTGCATACGAAGGGAGGTTTCAATATGGAAGCAAACATCTTTCTTTTCAGAACCCCAAACTTAATTACTCGACATTTGTGAACATATGATAGAAATAAAAAAATGAGACCAACCAGGACTAGCCCTTGGTGGCTTAATTTTATAGAAGGATTGCTCATTTGTAAGAATTCCATAAATTCGCACCCGACGGGATTCAAACTCCGATTGCTGGGTTTAGCCACTGCTACCCTTGCCACTAGGCTTCTGCCCCGTTCTCGCATAGGATATAAATTACATCATAGGTAGACCTGGCTATTGGAAACCCGGGCCAAAAAAACTGGGCTGGACTTGCACATCGGGCCAGGCTCGGGCTAGAATTTTGAACCAGTGACCATGCGCACGGAAAATGCAATTTTGGCCATTGTCGCGCCGGGCCGGGCTTTTTCGTGCTCAGGCCTAATTTTTTCGGCTAGAGAGAGGTTTAGGGTCGGGATTTTAGGCTAAACGAAACACAAGTATAGTAAAATATTGATGTACGTTTACACTAAAAATTGAAGTAGTACGAAGTACATCATACTAGTTTTTAAGTACTAAGAAAATCAACAAAACCTATCAATAAGAGATAGTAGTTTTAAAATCTAAACACAAGAAAGGCAATGGTGAAACCGGTTCGCAATTCGAACGCCTTTTTATTTTGTTTCTCTAAAAGAAAAAAATAACTTCAATCTCCATCCTCTCGTGTCTCTCTCATTTTCTCACCTCCCCGATTCTATTCTTTTTCCAACTAGAAAGATACCACGCGCGTTGCAGCGGGAATCCCTTTATAAATTATATTGTGTAAACAAAAATGTATAATAGGTATGGTATTATAATTTTTTTAAATAATATGCAAAATTCAACTTGTCATAGTTGAGATACTAAATTTAATCGACACGAAATGAGTGTGTATTATAAATTATTGATGTGGATAATTAGATTGATGTAGTGCAACCTAGGCACACACCACCAAGTGGACCAATGACAAGAGCAAGAGTCAAGTCACTTCATGATAAGGTGAACTCGCTTCTATCTATGTGTGATCTCGATACTCCTTTGAATGGCTTGCTACTTCATTCCGATACCTTGTGTATACTCAGGCATGACCCTCATGAAGATTTCCAAGAAAGTGTATAAGTTGGACAAGAATCGAGTCAAGAAGACGAAGGAGAAGGAGAGAAGAATGGAAAGAAGTCCCAGGCGGCGGTACTACCGCCGGTGGCAGCGGTACTACCGCCGAAGCTACCGCCGAAAATGGGCCTCTGTTTGATCTGCCGGTAGCGCCAGCGGTACCGGGCAGTACTACCGCCGGCCAGCGGTACTACCGCTGGGGGTAGCGGTACTACCGCCCGAGTTGACTTCAGAAGCTGCTACGAAGGCCTGCCCAACGGTAGTACCGCTGCGACGGGAACCTGTCGGGTTGAGGACCCGTGTCCCCTCACTTATCCACCCCTTTCTCACCTAGACTATAAATAGAACCCCTCCCCTTCAGATCTAGGGTTAGACTAAGATTTGGAAACTAAAGTAGAGCATTTCACCTTCTTCTCAAAGTGTCTCTTTCCTCCTATGGAGATGAATCAAGACCTCCCCTTGTGGAGATGAACCAAGGCCTCCCTTGTGGAGAAGATCCCTTCGTGGATACCAAGGCTCCGCTTGTAGTTGTGAATACTTGCTAATCTTCCATCTTGTGGTGGCTAGATTGGATTGGTTGGATTGACTAATTGGACAAACAATCCTAAGAGTAAGGTGTGCTTGGGAGAGGAGAATTGGGGGCTACCTCGGGGATTTGTTACCAATTGAGTCTTGTCGAGTTGCTACTTGCTATTTATCCTTGTTTTGAGTGTTTCCCCTCTTTTGTTCTTGAGTTCATCCGTTGTTCTTCGTGTTCATCTTCCCTCCGCACAAATCCGTGAAAATCGGGACCAAACTACATCATATGGTATCAGAGCTCTAGGTTGACACGGATTTGATTTGTGTTTCCACCAAAATCCACCAATTTTTTTTTGTTTTTGAGAAATTCGAAAATTTCCACCAAAAATAGCCTTGCCTTGATTCGAGCCGATCTGTCGATTCGTTGCGTTTTTGGTAGTTTTTGTCCATGGATCTGTTGCTTTAGGACCCCCTCCACCTTTGTTTGCGTTCCCTAGCCTTAATTTTGCCGATTTCCCACGAATTCGAGAATTTTTGGAGCCCAAATCCGCCCAATTTCGAGTCAAACTCGCGCAGATCCGTGCGCAGCGGTACCAGTGGTACCAGGCGGTACTACCGCCGTGCAGCGGTACTACCGCCAGGGGCAGCGGTACTACCGCCAGGGCTAATTTTTCAATTTTTTTCTTTTCCTCGGTTCGTTTTGGCATTTCCTCTTTGGTTTGAGTCCTTTCTTGGTGTGCCCTACGTCTACGACATCGACAAGCTTCCGCAGCAACGCATCATCAACGCCAAGCGACGACGCCACCAAGGACTCGACATTTCCCCACCATCATAATCCGTTGTGAGCCCTTCTTCCTTTCGTGTACCTTGACCTATCGGACTAGCTCTTTGATATTGCGGGCATTGCACTTGTTGAGTGTTTGTCTTAAAGTATTGGCGAGTGTGTATCGTTAGAGATCTTGGCACTAGCAAAAGAGAAGGAATCATCGTCAAAAAGCAAAAATCAAAAAAAAAGAAATGAGTAGTGCCAAGTATCATCTCTTGTAGGTTGCGACAAAGCTAACCGCCAAAGTGAGTGAGTGTGTAACACTTGTGCAAATCCGTTGCCCATCAAAAAGCAATTGAGCTAGCGTCCTCTTGTGTTGGGTGACATTTGAGCACGTAGTCTTCGTTAGGTTGTCTATCTTCGAGTGCTCGCCCTTTGGTCGCCCAACCCCATCATTCGCTTTTGTGTGTGTTTCTTCATCATTTGTGGTTGGAGTTTCTTTGGTAATTTGATCATTGTGGATTTTCTCTACCTTTGACAATATACTTTCGTCGGGTTTGCTTGTTTCGTTTGCCACTTCATACCTTCCTATCCTCATAAGTGTGTGTGTTGGGTGTTAGAACCGGATTCTCTCCTCTCAAGCCACATTATACTTGGGATATAGTTTGTCTTGGTTTTTCTTTACCACATCTCACTTGTTCTTGAGAAAATGTTTAGGGGAAGTACAAACGGAAGCTCAAGCTCGGATGAAATCCATGGTGGAGTTCGCGGTGATCATGGCTATGTCACACAACGGAGTTTGTTGGTCTTCGACACTTCTTCGTGATAACCTAGGACGCTACGAGCGCCGTCTTCAAGCTCAAGAGAACAACTTCAACGACCGCATGCATGCAAGAAGCAAATATGGAGCGGTGACCGAAGCTCTCAACAACCTTGTGCGACAACGAGCTTCTTCACGCTCAAGCCGTACAAGAAGCACCTCAAGGTCGACACAAGCACGTCATGGACGTCATGAACCTCGACAAGAACGTCAACATGATCCAAGGCGCGACGCCCATGAACGACCTCCTCCTACGTTGAACAACCACATGATCTTCACGCGAACAATGCCAATGCGCATCAAGAACAACCTCACCAAAATGATGAACATCGCGACGCATACCATCACCACCACCGCAACAACGTGATCGTCATGACCCATTGGCTAATGACAATGGCGTCCGGGTGCGAATGACTTTTGAACAAGGACGTCACCCCGTCATCCTCCAAGGCCACGTCATCAAAATCATGACAATGCGAACAATAACGAACCCGTTCCTCAACAAGAGCTACCCTCAACATGATCCTCGTCCTCGTCAAGAGCTTCCACATGATCGTCACAACACCAACGTTCCGAGTCAAGTGATAACGAGTCAAGCCAACACAATGGTGATGGACTCAATCGAAGGAGACGTGGACGTGCATTCCCACGTGGTGGCCACCGTGACGACTATGATGACTTGACCAACGTCCGCTTTGACATACCCAAGTTCTACGGCACAAGTGATCCGGAAGCTTACTTCTCATGGGTACTCAAGGTTGACAAGATCTTCCGTGCAACGCTTCTCCGACAACAAGAAGGTTGCCTTAGCCTCGATGGAGTTTGAAGAGTATGCCCTCTTGTGGTGGGAACAACTACAAGATGCTCGCGTCGCTAACCACCAACAACCAATTGACACTTGGGTTGAAATGAAAGAAACAATGTACAAGCGCTTCGTGCCAAGCCATTACACTAGAGACTTATACAAGAAGTTGCAAGAGTTGAAGCAAGGTTGAAGTCGGTTGACGAGTACTACAAGGAGATGGAAATCTCCATGATGAGAGCCAATGTCAACGAGTACGAAGAGCAATCCATGGCTCGTTTCATGAATGGCCTCAACTATCCAATCAAGAAGATCGTGGAGTTCCAACCATATGCCTCTTTGGTTGAGCTAGTACATCAAGCTTCCAAGGCCGAGCGCCACGTGCTTGAAGAGCTCAAATACCTCAAGACAAAGGCATTCTTCGCCAACAAGCCTTCTTCGTCAACTCCTACACCTTCACAAGCTCTTCCTCAAGCGAACACTCGAGGTCCTCCAAGAGTCTCTACTTCGACACCTCAAGCGCCTCAACCTTTCAAGAAAGTACCCCCCTACCAAGGCGCCTCAAGGATCTTCGTCCGGCACAAGACTTTGCAATGCTACAAGTGCGGCGGACAAGGGCACAAATCTTTTGAGTGCACCAACAAGAAGGTCATGATCATCAATGACATGGGAGAGTATGAATCTATGAGTGAAGATGAGTACAATGCTTTGAACAAGGTCGCCACAATGCAAAGTGCTCAAGAAGAAGAAAGTGAGATATATTGTGATGGCGACAACAACCCTTCCTTGGTTGTGGCAAGAGCTTAACCACCAATGTTCAAGTGGAAGAAGACCAAAGATGCAACTTGTTTCAAACAAGAGCGGGAATCAATGGAAAGTCCATCAAGGTCATCATAGATGGTGGAAGTTGCCACAACTAGCGAGCAAAGAACTTTGTGATAAGCTCAACTTGAAGTTCAAGAAGCACCCACATCCTTACCATGTGCAATGGTTGAGTGATACCGGAGCCGTCAAGATTCAACACATGGTGCAAGTGTCCTTCAAGATTGGAGCCTATGAAGATACGGTTGATTGTGATGTTGTGCCTATGAACGTTTGTCACTTACTCCTTGGCGTCCATGGCAATTTGACAAGGGTGCTATGCATGATGGAAGGACAAATACTATAGCTTCAAGAACAACGACAAGACCTTCGTCCTTCGTCCCATGACACCAAGTCAAGTCATCGCCGACAACGCCAAGACTATTGCAAGGGCACAACAAGATCGTTCGTCTAGTGAGATGAGTGGTGAGCGAGAGACCCACCATAAAGTGAGTGAGAGCCACAAGCCAAATGAGTGTGACACTTCAAAGAGAGTTCCCACAAAACTTACACTATTTGCCACAAAGAGAGAGATGAGGGAGTTGAGAGAGAACCCATCCACCCTCCACTATGTGCTCATATGCAAGGGTGAAGTTTCTATGACTAACACTTTCACAAACCTTCCTCCTTCTTTGTTGTCTCTTTTGAAGGACTTTGAAGATGTCTTCCCTCAAGAAGTGCCACCGGGACTACCTCCTCTACGCGGAATCGAGCACCGCATCGACCTTGTTCCCGGCGCACCGCTACCAAACCGCGCTCCTTACCGCACCAACCCCGAGAGACAAAGGAGATCGAGCGGCAAATACAAGAACTTCTTGCCATGGGACATATCCGCGAGAGCTTGAGTCCGTGCGCCGTGCCCGTCATCTTGGTACCCAAGCACGACAACACTCTTCGCCTTTGCATGGATTGTCGCCCCATCAACGCCATCACCGTTCGGTATCGCCATCCTATCCCTCGACTTGATGATATGCTTGATGAGCTTTGTGGTTCCGCTATATTCTCCAAAATTGATCTTAAAAGTGGATATCACCAAATAAGATGTGTGAAGGTGATGAATGGAAGACCGCATTTAAAACAAAGCTTGGTCTTTATGATGGCTGTCATGCCATTTGGTCTTTCCAATGCACCTTCTACTTTTATGCGTCTCATGAATCATGTTTTGCGTCCTTTCATTGGAAATTTGTTGTGGTATACTTTGACGACATCCTTATCTATAGCAAATCTTTGGAAGAGCACACTTCTCATGTTGCTCAAGTTTTGTTGGTTCTTCGCAATGAAAAGCTTTATGCAAATCTTTCTAAGTGCACTTTTGCCACCAACAAACTTGTTTTCTTGGGTTTTGTTGTTTCTTCGGATGGAGTCGAAGTTGATGAAGCAAAGATACAAGCAATTCGGACTTGGCCTTTTCCGATGTCACTTGAGGAGTTGAGACGTTTTCTTGGTTTTGCCGGATTTTACCGCCGTTTCATCAAGGATTTTTCCACAATTGCTTGCCCCCTCCATGAACTTACAAAGAAAATGTACCTTTCATTTGGGGCAATGCACATGATTTTGCTTTCAATGAGCTCAAACGGTTATTAACCGAAGCACCACTCCTTGCCCTTCCGGATTTCTCTAAGACATTTGAGATTGAATGCGATGCAAGTGGATTGGGCATTGGTGGAGTGCTTATGCAAAATGGTAGACCCATCGCATACCATAGTGAGAAACTAGATGGAGCTCGCTTGAATTACCCCATTTATGACAAAGAGTTATTTGCTTTGGTTCGTGTTTTGGATGTGTGGCAACATTACCTTCGTCCTAAGGAATTTGTCATTCATTCCGACCATGAATCCTTGAAATATTTGAAAAGTCAAACAAATTTGAACAAAAGACATGCTAAGTGGGTTGAGTTCATTGAGTCTTTCACTTTGTAATCAAATACAAGAAAGGTAAAGACAATGTGGTCGCGGATGCTCTATCCCGCAAGGCCAACCTACTTACACGTCTTGACATTAGTGTCTTGGGTTTGGATGAGATAAAGAGTTGTATGCTACCGATGCTTTCTTTGGAGACATTTTCGCTCAATGTTCGGAGCACAAAGGAATTGGTGATTTCTATTTGCACAAGGTTTCTTGTTTAAGGCTAACAAACTATGTATACCCGAGTCTTCGCTTCGTTTGGTCCTTTTGAAGGAATCTCATGGAGGATCACTCATGGGTCACTTTGGCGCGACAAGACCTACGCCATGCTCGCCACAACTACTATTGGCCAAGGATGTACCGGGATGTGGAACCGCTTGGTGCGACGATGTTCAACATGTCTCAAAGCTAAGTCTACTCTAAACTCTCATGGCTTATACACACCTTTGCCTATTCCACATCACCCATGGTCCGACATAGCTATGGATTTTGTCTTAGGACTCCCACGCACTAAAACAAACAAGGATTCCATCTTTGTCGTCATTGATCGCTTCTCTAAAATGGCACACTTTATACCATGCAACAAGACGACGATGCTTCACACATTGCTACTTTGTTTTTCAGGGAAATCGTCCGTCTTCATGGAGTGCCCAAGACCATTGTGTCGGATCGTGACGTCAAGTTCGTGAGCTATTTTTGGAAGACTTTGATGGCCAAGATGGGAATCAAGCAACTATTCTCCACCGCATACCACCCTCAAACCGATGGCCAAACCGAAGTGGTGAACCGAAGCCTATCCACACTCCTTCGTGTGTTGATCAAGCCTAACTTGAAGAATTGGGAAGAGTGCATCCCACACGCCGAGTTCGCCTACAATCGAGCACTACATCGCGCAACAAAGAGAACACCCTTCGAGGTCGTCTATGGTTCCAACCCCTACACCGCGCTCGACATGCTACCACTTCCACTCTGAGAACAAGTCAACATGGACTTCGACAAGCGCGCCGCTTACATGAAGAAACTACATGAAGACACAAGGGCCACGCTTGAGAAGCACAACGAAGACCATGCTACGAAGATGAACAAGAACAAGCGCCCCATGATCTTTGAAGAAGGAGACCTTGTTTGGCTACATCTACGCAAAGACCGCTTCCCCGATGAGAGAAAGTCTAAGCTCGCGCCAAGAGGAGATGGACCTTTCAAGGTTCTCAAGCGCATCAACGACAATGCATACAAGATTGACATACCAAAGTCCAAGTACGGCGTCCATGACACCTTCAACGTCGCCGACATCTAGCCTTACCGTGGAAACCCAAGTGATGATGAGGACGAAGAGTCGAGGACGACTCTTTTCCAAGGGGGGGGATGATGTAGTGCAACCTAGGCACACACCACCAAGTGGACCAATGACAAGAGCAAGAGTCAAGGCACTTCATGATAAGGTGAACTCGCTTCTATCTATGTGTGATCTCGATACTCCTTTGAATGGCTTGCTACTTCATTCCGATACTTTGTGTATACTCAGGCATGACCCTCATGAAGATTTCCAAGAAAGTGTAGAAGTTGGACAAGAATCGAGTCAAGAAGACGAAGGAGAAGGAGAGAAGAATGGAAAGAAGTCCCATACGGCGGTACTACCGCCGGCCAGCGGTACTACCGCCGAAGCTACCGCCGAAAATGGGACTCTGTTTGATCTGCCGGTAGCGCCAGCGGTACCAGGCAGTACTACCGCTGGGGTTAGCGGTACTACCGCCCGAGTTGGCTCCAGCGGTAGTACCGCTGCGACGGGAACCTGTCGGGTTGAGGACCCGTGTCCCCTCACTTATCCACCCCTTTCTCACCTAGACTATAAATAGAACCCCTCCCCTTCAAATCTAGGGTTAGACTAAGATTTGAGAACTAAAGTAGAGCCTTGCTCCTTCTTCTCAAAGTGTCTCTTTCCTCCTATGGAGATGAATCAAGGCCTGCCCTTGTGGAGATGAACCAAGGCCTCCCTTGTGGAGAAGATCCCTTCGTGGATACCAAGGTTCTGCTTGTAGTTGCGATTACTTGCTAATCTTCCATCTTGTGGTGGCTAGATTGGATTGGTTGGATTGACCAATTGGACAGACAATTCTAAGAGTAAGGTGTGCTTGGGAGAGGAGAATTGGGGGCTACCCTCGGGGATTTGTTACCAATTGAGTCTTGCCGAGTTGCTACTTGCTATTTATCCTTGTTTTGAGTGTTTCCCCTCTTTGTGTTCTTGAGTTCATCCGTTTGTTCTTCGTGTTCATCGTTCCCTCCGCACAAATCCGTGAAAATCGGGACCAACCTACATCATAGATGGTTAAAGAAATGGATAACGTGGAGTTTACATGTAAAGATTGGCGTAAAAAAAGTTTTCATGTAAAGATTAATTAATATTAATGAAGATGACATGGACAATTGATTGGCTAAGAAAGTGGATGATATGGATAGCTTGCATGTAGAGATAAAAAAATATTAATTACACTTAGTGGGGTTTTGCTTTATGAGAAGTATAGATAAGTGGTGGGCAGAAAAACACGCATATATACACCTCATGACAGAAGGGGAAGCAAGATCGGCCTTTTCTAGAGGTACGAAGGAAAATCAGCGTGGAAGTTTTGTTTTTATCACACTGGTTTTTGCTCATTTTATTTTTTCCACTATAAATTTTGACATTTTGATTTTGCACTTTTGAGGGGCAAAAACCAAAACAACAAGAGTAGGTGGAAAATTAAAACAAATTTTTACCATTTTCATTTTGATTTTGTCCCACGGAGGAGGGCAAATATTATGCATTACCAGGAATTGGCAGGGAAAAAACAAAATGTCAAAAATTAGAGTGGAAAAAGTAAAATGGGCAAACTCTAGTGGGGCAAAATTAAAATTTCCCCAAACTAACATCTCTTTTCTTGGAGATGAAACAAAAACTAACTGGGCTCAAAGTGGGATGACGAGAAATCCGAAGGCCGTAGCATCTGGGCTGGGCCTGCTCGCGGGCGAGCGAGCTGGCAGCGGCGCACGTTTTATTGGGAGACTCCGAGCTGGATTCAGCGTCAGAGTCGGGGAAGGCGAGAACCCGAGAGCGAGGGACAGTTCAGAATCCGGTTCTCTGTCTGCTCTTGGGAATCAAGCCAATTGGTGGGATGGGTATCGTGATTCGGCGACGAACTACTCCTATTCGATGGCAGCGCTTCGGATCGCGGCGAGAAGGCTCGTTGGTGGCGGCGGCCAGACGCCGGCGGTGGCCGTGGGAGAGGCGCAGCGCCGTCTCCTCCCAAGGCTCTTGCAGGTCGACCGGGCGAGGTCTACCACGTCCTCCGCGGCTGCGGCTAACAGCAATGCGGCGGCGGGCAAGGTACTTTACGCGCTCTAGCTGGGTCACCAAAGTTCCTATCTTTTTGTGCTAGTTGGTATGCTAACGACTCACTCGATTATCCACCTATAACTCGTCAAATAGCTAGGCACTTGTCGTAATTGAATTCAGTTATTTTCAAACAGCTAGGTCATGTCAGAGAATTGGGTCATGTTGTACTTTCAATCAGCAAGCACATTCTCAAACCTGAATTCAGTTCACCTAGCTAGCACGTCTCAATATTGAGTTCAGCTATTTTGGAAACAGAGACTAGCAAAACCCTTTATGTAAATGCTTTGAGACATGGACCAGCTACTACTGTGACTTCACTAGTTTTCTGGTTCAGTACGTGTCATAGCAACTCATCTTCCCTCCTGCAAAACAGGGCCTGAAGGAAACCCTCGAGGAAATCCAGAACAGGACGAAGCAGCTGTACGACCTGACAGCGGAGGCGGAAAGGATGTACGATATCCCTGGTAGGGCTGGCAGAGAAGTCGCCCGGCTGCGCCAGGAGCTTGCAGCGCAAGTCGAGCCTACATCCAAGGACATGGTGTGGTATGTATGCTCATCTCAAACATATTGGTGCTTCTCTCTTCGTCTTTTTTACGAGGTTTCGAGTGGCTATCTCACCTTACCAACCAACCTGTAGGCGCGTGATACGAGGAAAAAGTAACTTTGAGCGTTATGGAGGATTTGCGGCGATGCTATTTACCACCTACATGCTCACGGGCATGGCCAGGGGTTCGATTGTTGAATTGAACAAAGAAGAGAGGGGATGGCTCAAGACGAAAAGAGAAAATGCAAGCAAGAGGAGGCGTGGAGTCCCGACTAATTAAAATGGAAAACAAGCATGGCAGATGCTTATGAATGCTAGCACTTGAATACAAGGTTTTTTTAGTGTGCTTTGTGTGGATGGCGAGTGATCGCCTTGTAAGACCGAACTGGTTACCGTCGTCATGATGTTGTTGGAGTACCAAGTTATCTAGATGTCATGCCATATGTTTGGTGTCTCCCTCTTTTGTTTGTTCAAGAAATTGAGATATGACATTTACCCATGTATGCGCTTGCCACTACGCTACGAGCCTCTGATGAAAAATCATGGAACTCTGAGCGTTGTTTCACCAGGTGGGGAGCTTGTGTCATTTATATACTACTATTAAAAGAGCAAACTTGTGTTGATACATTAAATCTGTGCCCTATAATATTTGATCAACGATCCAGATCGCTCCAATGTTTGACAACTCAACACATCTTTTCGTTTCGTGTTAATTACGGGGTTTGCCACCTCTAAAACAACCCGTTACTTTCTATGCCACCATTGGTCGTCGGTGCCCGTGATGATCGTGTCGTCGCTCACAACGTGGTTCCCCCTTCTTGCCAGGGATGGCGTGTAGGTCTCCACGGCGTTGCCGGCGATGGTGGCGGACGAGCAGCTAATGTCGCTGCCGCTCTCAGTGGGGCAGAGGGCGCGGGCGGGAAACGTGGTGGACTGGTGGTCCGGTAGGTGTGGGCGCACAAACTGCGGGAGGAGGTCGAGCTGACCGAGTCGATCCTACCGATTCGATCCCCCGGCGACGGAGGCAGCGAAGAAGATTTTCGACTACCCAGGACCAGCCCGTCCATCCAGGAAACCACCGACCTGGTACGCATGTCCCCATCCCACCTTATCTTTTATCCTTCCCTCGATTCCTCATCTCATCACCATTTATGATGGCTCATGGCTGATTGTGTGGGCTGCAGATATACGAGCGGGGGCTATACGGTGGACGAGAAGATCAAGAAACTCCGTCGCCACATGTTCCCAGCCTGCGGCGCTGCACTCAGCGGCCGCCGAAAGCCCCTGCCCAGAGCTGGAGTTTCTCCGGGATGTTTCTCCATAGCTGGATGAGCTGGAGCCAGCGGTCGGCGACGGAAGAGGAGCGGCAACCAGAAGCGAGGCTGATAGTTACGTGTGTATATGTAGAAGCTTTGCTGATTGCAGTGGAATTGATTCTGCGATGGTGTTAGAGAAAAGAACTACTTGTGGAATTGATTCTGCGATGCTGATTCCTGGTTTCTGAATCGATTAGTTCAGAATACGATCTGCCTTCAGATAATAGGACAGCTATCTGATAATCCATTGTACATAAAATCATTGTTTGCTTAGTTCGATTAAATAGTAAAAATGGTTAGTGAAATTGGATGTAAGTGCAATTTTTCACTTCATTACATTTTGTATAGTGAAGTATTGGTACGTTACTAGCTGGTTACTGAAGATGACAAATGGTCTAGCTACCCTTCTCTTATCAACTTGTTCGAGATCCATCCGCGTTGTAGGCCGGCGCGTGCGACCTCCGCGTCCGGCCGCGAGACGGCAGGGAGCAGCCCGGCCCAACCTCCTCTCGCCATCTCTGCACACCGCCGCCAGGATGCTCCTGTTCACCCTTGGCCGGTGATCCATTGGTTTATTTCTGGTTCACAATTAACTTTTTTCCAAATTTAGTTTTGTTTATTCTCTGGTTCGAGATGTTTCTCAATTTTGTATATTCGATATGTACCCTAAAATTGTTCTGTATGTCGAAGAATGAATATGCAATGCAAGACGGTGGCGGGATGACGCCGGTGATCGTGTTATGTCCCGCTTCAGCACGAGAGCGCCGAGCCAGGCGGGCAAGCCAACGAGATGGCGTCAATGAGCATGTTTTGTCCGAGCTTCAGCACGACTAGCGCCCAGCCACACCGGTGGGATGGCGCCGGTGAGCGTGTGTTGTTCGAGTTTCAGCACGGCCAGGTGGGCACGGTGGCGAGACAACGCCGGTGAGCGTGTTATGTCCGAGCTTTAGCACGACGAGCGCCAAGTCAGGCGGGCACCCCAACCAGGATGGCGCCAGTGAGCTATTCTCTCCGAGATTCAGCACAACAAGCACCGAGCCAGGCAGGCAAGCCGTCCCGATGGCGTTGGTGAATGTGTTTCATCCGAGTTTCAGCATAACAAGCGTCGAGCCAGCCAGACACGCAGCCGGTGAGGCAGTTGTAGTTGAGGTAGGCCACACCAGCCTTGAACGCCCATCAGGGCATCTAGGTATGTGTTTGCACGCAGCTAGCCCAAGAGCAACACACTGTTTGTGTGCTCCATGATGATTATATATACATGATTTAATATAAAATATAAAAAGAAGAAACCCACATAGGTCCGATAATATTTTCCAACTGGTAAATGCCCTCTTTAATTACGAAAACGTGCGTTGCACGTACATTCCAACTAGTGGATGGAATAGGGGCAATCCTGGGTGCTTGAATATATCAACGGGTAGAAATAAAGGCTTTTAGTGTGCTTTGTATGGATGATGCATGATCGCCTTGTCAGACCGAACTGGTTTCCGTTGTCATGATCTTGTTGGAGTACCAAGTTATCTAGACGTCATGCTATCTGTATTGGTGTCTCCCTCTTTTTTTTTTTTGAAGAAACTGAGATATGACATTTACCCATGTATGTGCTTACCACTACGATATGAGCCTATGGTGAATAATCCTGGAACTCTAAGCGTTGTGTCATCAGGTCGCGATCTCGTGTTTCATTTGAATGGAAAATATTATTTGGCAATCCTGGGTGCTTGAATATATCAACGGGTAACTCAGAGCAGCTGTTGTTGTTGATGCTGCTGCTTAAGATTGGCATGTGAAACTGTTCAACGGTATAATGATGCAGTGTAACTAGCACAACATCAAATATGAACAAATAGTGTAACAGATGATACCAATGCCAGGCAGTGTGTCATGTATGATTGTAATATGATTGTAACTTGACACTATCTGGATTGGTACAATACATTGTGCACTGTGAGAATTCACTGTTTATACATCTTCATCGGAGACAGGTCGGCTTATAAGCCTTCATCAGATATTGAAGTGGCATGCTAACAGGCAGCTTTTGAACTTATGCCACCCACCTGGATGTCAGTGTGTGTGTGGGGGGGGGGGGGGGGGGGGGGGGGGGGGGTTAGGGGAATAGAGTACTTACCACTATGCTATGAGCCTATGGTGAATAATCCTGGAACTCTGAGTGTTGTGTCATCAGGTGGCGATCTCGTGTTTCATTTGAATGGAAAATATTATTTGGCAATCCTGGGTGCTTGAAAATATCAACGGGTAACTCAGAGCAGCTGTTGTTGTTGATGCTGCTGCTTAAGATTGGCATGTGAAAATGTTCAACGGTATAATGATGCAGTGTAACTAGCACAACATCGGATATGAACAAATAGTGTAACAGATGATACCAATGCCAGGCAGTGTGTCATGTATGATTGTAACTTGACACTATCTAGATTGGTACAATACATTGTGCACTGTGAGAATTCACTGTTTCTACATCTTCATCGGAGACAGGTCGGCTTCTAAGCCTTCATCAGATATTGAAGTGCCATGCTAACAGGCAGCTTTTGAACTTATGCCACCCACCTGGATGTCAGTGTTGGGGGGGGGGGGGGGGGGGTAGGGGAATAGAGTACTTACCACTACGCTATGAGCCTATGGTGAATAATCCTGGAACTCTGTGCGTTGTGTCATCAGGTGGCGATCTCGTGTTTCATTTGAATGGAAAATATTATTTGGCAATCCTGGGTGCTTGAATATATCAACGGGTAACTCAGAGCAGCTGTTGTTGTTGATGCTGCTTGTTAAGATTGGCATGTGAAACTGTTCAACGGTATAATGATGCAGTGTAACTAGCACAACATCGGATATGAACAAATAGTGTAACAGATGATACCAATGCCAGGCAGTGTGTCATGTATGATTGTAACTTGACACTATCTGGATTGGTACAATACATTGTGCACTGTGAGAATTCACTGTTTATACATCTTCATCGGAGACAGGTCGGCTTCTAAGCCTTCATCAGATATTGAAGTGGCATGCTAACAGGCAGCTTTTGAACTTATGCCACCCACCTAGATGTCAGTGTGTGGGGGGGGGGGGGGGGGGGGGGGAGGGGAATAGAGTACATGAGAAAGAGTATTCATCTCCACCTTAATTTATTTTTGGCCCCTGCCTTATAAGCTAATACACTGAACATTTTTGTGAACAAAAGTTACCTGCTAGATATCATGTCTTTATACGAGCGTGTATCTGCCTAACATTCATTTTTTGTATGCGACTTTCATATATCTCAAGAATTCTACGGAGAGGATAATTTCTTGTTCCCATTCTCATATTTCCCCCTTTTCACAAACTCTAGCTATTACATGTAATCTAAATATTTTTTCCTCGTGTTTCACTTTTTTATTATCTATCCTTGAGGAGGAGGATAGTGTAGCTGGGTAGGACTATTGGTGGATCACCCAAATATTGCTTCAAGCAGGTCCATGGCTTCAAGTAAAATGAGTGGTCCTTTTTTATTTAGTCAATGTTTTTTTCCTTTGCTAAATCTTTTTCACTTTAGTCCTCTCAGTGAATGTTAGATTACTCGCGTTTTTAGTATCAGCAGACTGATAATGTGCTCAGTTCATCTATTGTCAGATTTAGTAAATCTAAGAAAGAAATTTCCTGAAATATCATGGATTATACGATTCTTGAACATCAAATATTAGACGTATGTATTTAAGTATGGAACTTGGTCTTGTTGGAACTTTGTATGTGTATTTATCTACTTCTTCAGTGTGCCCTGTAAAAGAGCCTTAATGCACGTGATCCTTCTATCTTGTTGCTTTCCTATTGCGCATCTCTTCCGTTAGTTTTCTTTTGCAATTTGTTCACCATGCATTGCTATTTCTGCTGGTAGGATACCTTTGTGTAAACCATGAGTTGTACAGATTCTGGTCATATATATTTTGTTTGTTGCTTCAGGTCATATTTCTCTCCTCTCTCATGATCCCAGTCCACTTAAGTATATGTTGTACTTGTGTGTGGAATATATTGTTAGAGTTCCCAATTCTTGTTTTCTTCACTATTAAGCATATGTTGATTTCTAGTTCAAGTATATAATCTTTATGTTAAGGTGCATTTGGTTAATTACCTTATGAATGAAAACTTACTAACATGATTATAACTATTCAAATATATCTTTGATCAGGTTAACATGCCCTCTAAGGTAGCAGATCAAGAAAAAGGGAGAATACAGCTTTGGTGTGGCCGGGGTCATCACAGGGACACTTTTCGGAGCCCACCAGTGTTGCTTTTCTGCCTACGGTGAGCCTCTTCTTTTTATGCTCCTGCATCAGGTTGGATGGTGCAATTAATGGCGTTCTTTCTTTCCGTTCTCTTTATCTCCTTTGATTTTTTTTAGATAAAGGGCTTTTAGTACTTAAAAGGTTTAAGCATTACATCCGGCCTCTGCATAGTTAAGATGCACACAGCCACTAGATCACCAACACACAAGTCTATAAGCAAAAGATAAAAGACGAATTACATATCAAAATGAGAAATTGTAGATCCGCCTAAGATGCTGGTAGGTCTATCCGGAGTCTATGTTGCCACCCATGTTGGGAAAATAACTCCCTGGCCGCAGCCTCCAGTCTCGATGCCACCTCCAAGAATAAGTCTCGGTGCTCCACACGCTGCAGGGATGACCATGCTCGTAGCGTCGCTGTGCACCGGTAAATAACCTGCATAAGAGAAGCATTTTTATCATTAAAAACCTTGTCATTTCTACATAGCCATAGCGACCAAATAACAGCAATCGCTCCCACCCTACTGAATAGTTTGAACCTAGGATCCACTCCATTTAACCACTTGCCAAAAATGTTAGCAACAGAATTAGTGGGATGTAAGGTAGAACCAATCTGGATGGCTGACCATATAGACCTAGCGAACTCACACTGGAAGAATAAGTGCGTAATGGTCTCGTCGTGTTGACAGAAGACACACTTTTTACTTCCGTGCCAATTGCGTAATGGTCTCGTCGTGTTGACAGAATTACTCCTCGACGTAAATACCACGCAAACACTTTAGTTTTTAGTGGTATCTTCATCTTCCAAAGTTTGTTATTATTAGAACTATCGACTGGAATTTCGGGTAGAATGAGCGCTCTATACATAGAATCAACCGAGAATTTACCGTTCTTCGTGAGATTCCATTGAAACTTACCTATACCTTCCGACAAATGGATTGAATCCAATCGGATGAGCAAAGCATTCCAAGATGCTTGTCGTGTTCCAAGTAAGCTTCTTCTGAACGAAACATTTGGTGGGAAAGTATCCAACACCTTCGCGATCGTGTCACTTTTGTTTCGAACAATAGAATATATAGCCAGATATTGTTCTTTGAGGGTAGATTGGCCAAGCCAAATATCCTCCCAGAAACGAATTTCCGATCCATCCCTAATTGAGAAAGAACCATGTGGGAAAAAGAACTTCTTTGTAGCCATGAGGCCTGCCCAGAAGTGTGAATCGCCAGGTTTCCAAAGAACCTGGGAAACAGCTTGATCTCCGACATATTTTCTCCTAAGGAGGGTTTGCCAAACTCCATCTTCAGAAAGAAGTTTAAATAGCCATTTACCTAGCAGCGCTCTGTTCTTGACCTCAAGGTCATGAACTCCGAGCCCTCCTTGGTCTTTAGGGCAGCAAACCACACTCCATTTAGTCAGTCGATATTTTTTCTTCTCACAATCCCCTTGCCAAAAGAATCTAGATCGGAAATAATCCAATCGTTTTAAGACCCCTTTTGGCAATTGGAAGAATGAAATCATATACAGTACCATGTTCGTAAGTACCGAGTTTATGAGAACCAATCTCCCCCAGAGATAGAGTTTGCCTTTCCAGCTATTTAAACGTAATTGAAGCTTTTCCTCCACCCTTTTCCATTCAGCATTTGTAAGTCTCCGATAATGAATCGGATACCCAAATAGTTGATAGGAAATTGTCCTTGCTCACAGCCAAAAAGCTCGGCATACAAGACGGCGTTCTCTTTGGCCTCGCCAAAGCAAAACAATTCACTTTTATGGAAATTTATCTTAAGACCCGAAAGTTGCTCGAAAGCTGACAAAATCAACTTTAGGTTACGAGCTTTTTCGATATCGTGTTCCATAAAAAGGATTGTATCGTCGGCATATTGAAGAATCGATAGTCCACCATCGACAAGGTGTGGAATCACTCCTTCAATCTGACCCTCAGTTTTAGCGCGTTCGATCAGGATTGCCAGCATATCCACCACTATGTTAAATAGTATTGGCGATAGCGGGTCACCCTGTCGGAGTCCTTTTTTCATTTGGAAGTATCTGCTAGTGTCATCATTGACCTTAATGGCTACATTTCCTCCGGAAACAAAGCTATTAATTAACGCGTGCCACTCAGAGGAAAAGCCTTTCATCCTAAGAGTTTGCTGGATGAAAGACCACTTCACTTTATCATAGGCTTTCTCGAAATCAATTTTTAGGATTACCCCGTTCAATTTTTTCCTATGTAGTTTGTGAACTGTTTCATGTAGGACCGCGACTCCATCAAGGATGTTGCGACCTTGCATAAAAGCCATCTGAGACGGACGAACCACATGATCTGCCACAGTCTTCAGTCGAATCGTAGCCGCTTTGGTGAATATTTTAAAACTAACATTAAGAGGCATATAGGTCTAAACTGCTGGATCCTTTCTGCCTCGTTAACCTTAGGTAATAAAATTATCTCACCAAAATTGAGACGAAACAACTCTAGTTGTCCATTGTGAAGACAAGCGAACAACTGAAGCAGATCGACCTTGATAACATCCCAAAAGTTCTGGTAGAACTCAGCAGGAAATCCATCAAGTCCAGGGGCTGAATTATGTTTCATTTGGAAAACTGCTTTTCTCACTTCCTCCTCAGAATAGGGTTTAGTAAGTAGGGTATTTTCCTCCTCTGAAACTTGGGGTATATCCTCTGTTCGGGACTCATCCAAGGTGAAATTCCCCTCCTCAGGGTCATCGAACAGGACTTTATAGTAATTTGTAATATACGACTTTAGTTGTTTCTGGCCCTCAATCGTTCCTTCATCCTGGACCAGAGAATGAATACGTTTTTTCCTGTGTCTGCCATTGGCAATACTATGGAAATAGCGAGTATTCGAGTCCCCTTCTAGAATGAATTGAGCTTTAGAACATTGATACCATTTTAACTCCTCACGCAGTAGATTCGCTATCTGTGCATTTGATTGGCTCTTTAGCTCAATTTGTTGCGCGGATAGTAATCGAACTTCTGCTAATGCTTCTAGAGCATCGATTATCGAGGAAAGTCATACTTTTTCTTTTTTAAGTAGACCAGTAGTATGACGAGCCCAACCAACGAGGTGAGTACGTAAAGCACGTATCTTATTGTTCCATCGCTGGATAGGCGTATCACCCGCTACCGGTAAATCCCAGATTCTTTTGACCATGTCATGGAAGCCCTCGCGGTGTAACCAACCAAGCTCAAACTTGAACCGTGGTTTACATTGCGGACTAGGCACTCCAGTGGTCAATAGAATGGGAGTATGATCCGACAAACCCTCAATACGTTCTAGAGCCCGTACCAACACCAATGGGAATCTAGCTTCCCAATCGGAATTCATCAGTACACGGTCTAGTTTCTCGTAAGTGGATTCAGGGAGGGAATTAGCCCAGGTGAACTGTCTTCCCACCATCGTAATCTCTCTTAAATTCAAGCTGTCAATGACTGCATTGAATAAAAGAGGCCAACGGTTGTCGAACCGACCCTTACTTTTCTCGAATGGAAACCGTAGCAGGTTGAAATCCCCACCAATGATAATAGGGTGTGGGTTATCTTTTGCTAGGTTTACCAATTCAACGAGAAAAGAAATCTTAGACGCTTCCTGAGCCGGCCCATACACGACGACAAGACTCCAAATGAAATTATCGGATTTATTACGGATGTGCATTTTGATATGAAAATTGCCTTCCGTAACCTCCAATACTTCCATGGTATCAGTCCTGACGCCTAGTAAAATGCCACCGGAGCGTCCATGAGGAGGTCGCGAGTACCACTCAAATTCTATACCGCCCGATAGTTGGTTCAAAAGAGATTGTGGAAATTCACGTCTTCCCGTCTCAGAAATAGCTAAGAAATCCAAATTATGGTCCCGAATACAATCAGCGAAGTGCAAGTGTTTAGCCAAGTCACCAAGACCTCTGCTATTTTTGAACATGCCATTCATCGGGAAACCGTGGGAGATTTGTATAACTTGGTCCGTTTTCGGGACTTGTTGGCTGTAGATTTAGATTTCCGAGCGGATGCTTTGAGCTCATATAATGAACTCAAGCCGTCGTCATCCAAACCACCTTCCAGCACTTCACCAATTAGATGAGAAATAAGCTGACCATCTGATGTGGCAATCGCTTCATCCTCATTATCATAGGTGGCAGACAACCCAGTCGAGACTTTAGGAATAACCGTAAGACGGTCAAATTCCATATGCCTCAAGACCTTAGTAGAAACATGAACTTGAGATGGACTATTACCAAGATTAAAACCTACACTACTCAATTTTGAATGAATGGATTGCGGTGAAAACGAAAGAAAAATTTTGAATCCATACCAGAAAAGTCCAAGTTACGCGTCACCTTGCGGCACATGGCTTTCGTCATGGAATCCACATCCGTGACGGAAGCACCATCCACATTCACCCTGAACCTATCGCTGCGGCGAGCCGGAGGGGTGGATGGCGTGACGGTGCCTCTGCCCACACGCGTCGCCGTCGGAGTGGTAATGGCATGGGCCGGCCTGGATGAAGAAGCAGCCTTCCCAGCCATCACCGCAGCGTCGAGCGGAGACGCGTGAGGCGGGTGAGCCTGTGTCGGAGTCGAGGCCTCACTCGTCGAAGCAGCAACGGAGGTCAGTCCATCCATAGGGGCCTGTGACGTAGTAGATGCCCCCTTGGAGACCGACCCCTCGCTGTCTCCCTGAAGCACCATCCCAGCCCTTTTCCAGCACCTTCGAGTCCAACATGCCCACTAGAATACGGACAATACCACGGCTCCGATAGGTTACAAGATCCACGTCAAGTGTCATCCCAATGAGAGAACCCACCGCCCAAAAGCCAAGAAAGTGTCTCAGAGCGTGTGGAATGCCCTGCACATGAACCCACACCTTCTCAAGCACTCTAGTTGGGACTTCATCATCGTTGGACCTCCAAACCGAAATAGTGGTCTGAGAATTAAAAGACGGGATATTAAGCTTAAGCCCGTCAACCCTGTGAAGATCCTCAGCCGACGGAAAACCAATGAGAAAGGCATCATCGCCATGTGGCAAAGCCTCCCATAATCTCTTCTTTGATCTCATGATGCGTTGGTGTGGAAAATGCTTTGTATTGCCCAGGTCCTGAAGTATTTCCATGTGGTGGTTGGTCCATATATGTAGAACGAGAGGTGCAAATATAGGGATTTGCCAACAATTGTGGTATTTATTTTTTCTTCTCAGTGTTAGTTCACTAAAACAAGTGTGTACATGATAGCTGCATAACATGATTGATAAACCCGTGGAGGATACAACTCATGGTTAAAAAATCTAGGATCAGTTTCATGGTTCTCAACAAATAGTTCTGTAAAAGTTTAAAGCATTATGTACAAAGATGGCAACTGACACCTGTTTGCTTTGTATTGTATACACCCTCTCTACTGCTAGAAATTACTGGCTTAATTTCTAACATAATTTTGCAAGCCCGCATTATGTTTTAACAGTGATCCCACCTATGTGTAGTGTCCTTATTATTTCAACCAAGATTATTGCTGGTGTTTCAAGTGCTTTTAAAATTATTACATGATCTATCTATGTGACATTGTGCAAGGCACAATAATGATAGCTTGAGTACACACTCCTAATGAATTATTCCTAAACTGAACCATTTACTTGAGTTTTGCTCTCTCCCTGTATGTAGTACATTCCCATTTTCCCAACATGCATGATATTTCGGCAATCTAGGATAGGGGTCTAATAATTGATATCACGAAACAAGCTCATAACAAAATACTAGGAAAAAGATGCAGGCAAGTGTGTAGTAGAATATATACTTGAGTAAAGCACCAGGTAATACAAAATATTCATGGTTAGTTCTACTTGATCCTGGACGGTAATACCAGAGTATAAATACGAGCACATACACAATTTCGAGCGAGCCAGGCTCTTTTTTTTTTGAAGCGTGGGCAAAAGCTTTGCCCTTTTCGATTAATTAAGATAGAAGTTGTTTACAAACCCGGACCAAGACGAAACAAGAAAGCTCGCTTGGCCCAACATGAAAAGTAAACGGGATTACTCTCCCGGCATTATTTCTCCAAGACGTTTTGCACCCGCGATGACCCAAAGCCTAGCCTCGGCTTTGATCTTATTGAAAACAACCGTCGGGGGCGCAAACTTATTCCGGAACACACGAGCATTTCTCTCGTTCCAAATCTCCCAAGATGCAAGCAAAGTGATGGAGGCCAAGGCCTTGCGGCTTGGAGACGTCATCTTGAGCCACCAACTAGAGAGCGAGAGGTCCGTCCATTGACTTGGATCCAAAGCATGGATGCCAAGCCAATCCTTGATGAGGCCCCAAAGACGAGTAGTGAACCGACAACCAAGCAAGAGATGCATGATGGTCTCCGGCACACGGTTGCAAAGAGGGCAAAGCCCACAATTAGGCCACCCACGCCTAGCCAAACGGTCTGATGTCCAAAGCCTTTTTCGGAGAGCAAGCCAAGCAAAGAACTTGACTTTGGGTGGAGCCCAAACTTTCCAAACAAGGCTCTTCATGTTTGATGCTTCGGCCCCAAGAAATTGAGCCTTGTAGGCCGAAGCCGCCGAATACTCCCCGTTAGGTGTGAGCTTCCAAATGATGGTGTCCTCCACATTCTCCACAAGAACAACATGAAGAAGAAGGATCCAAAGCTCAATGAATTGGGAAAGGTGGTCATGCGAGAACTCTTCATCAAGGGTAATCTTGCTAATCCAAGCATAGTCATCCATAGCCTTCTTGATACTCCACTTCTTGGTTTTGGACACCATGAAAATGAGAGGAGCGACGTCTCTAGGTTTTTGCCCCTCAAGCCAAGGGGCATCCCAAAAAGAAGTCAAGTTTCCATCTCCCACCGTAATCGTAGTTGAGGCATAGAAAAGATCCATGTCCACCGATGTGCAAGGGTTGTCGGTGCCGACCCAAAAATTTTCCCTATCCCGCCACTCGAGCCAAGGCCATCTCAAGCGGAGGGCTCGCGCGAACTTGTCGTTGTCGAGGATGCCAAGGCCACCGAGGTCAAGAGGGCGGCAAACCGTCTCCCAATTGACCTTGCATTGCGCTCCGGTGACCTTATCCTTGCCCGCCCATAGGAAGGCACGCTCCACTTTGTTGAGGTACTCCAAGGTGCCCGGAGGGACAATGAGGGGAGTCATATGGTGGATTGCTTGGGATGTGAGCACCGACTTGACAAGGGTAGAGCGGCCAATGGCAGTGATGAGGTTGCCATTCCAAGTAGGAACCTTCCCGGCCACCTTGTCCTCAAGATGTTGGAAATCCACCCTCTTTAGACACCACACCGAGAGCGGGAGGCCAAGATATCTCATGGGGAAGGTGGCACGCACCACCGGAAGACCGGCAAGGACATCGTCAAGGTTGATGAGACCGCATCTAATGGGAACCACGGAGCTTTTTTCGAAATTGGTGCACAAGCCGGTGACCTCACCGAAACCACGAAGAATGGAGGAGAGGTTTTATGCTTCAGCCATTTGGTTTTTCCACATCAATGTCTCTCTAAGAGACCACACCAAAATCGTTTACAAAAGACAATAATGAAGTTAACTTAAGCGCGCCAACCCTGGCCACGAAACACAGATTCATCAAAATACATGGTACGGTAATAGTTCCTCCGGTACTGCTCCTCATGGCAAACTTCAAGATGGTTACATGCGAGTTGTCTCTTGAAGAAGAGGAAAGAGGGTCTCGGGCGGCCGTGCTGTCGAGGCAGAGGAGCTCCTTCTGCTTCCCTACCCATTCTTCCCTCGGTGTCGTGCCGAAACCTTCTTTGGTGCCATCGTCCATACAGTGGAACTCCATGATCTTGAGGACCTCACTCCTCCCGTGAAGGAACTTGGCCATCTCCCTCTGCCACTCGTGGCCCCGGTATACCTGGAACACCACCTTCTCTAGGATGCAAGGAACGGATCTCTGCACCTCCCACGACCCGGACATGGCGTCTCGAGCCAAGGACCAACTGCTTGACTGTAACAAGAATTTCAATCATGATATACAATACTTGATGTGAATTTGGGTAGACATGCATTTTTACGTACGGATTAATGTGGCTTAGATAGAGATAAACAGCTCGGTTGGCCAGGAAGAACAGCTTAATTACCCTGATGTAGAGCGTCTCCAAACAAGGGAACAGTATGAGAGCAGCTGCATTAGCCAGTCGGTGTACCCCTCCTTGATGTACCCCTGCTGATCGCAGCTCAGGTCGACGGCTAGTGTCTTCATGCTTGGCATAAGGGTCTTAACATCTATTAATTCTTCCTGGACATGGATTAAGTGGAATGATTAATATATACATGAATGAGCCATTTCTGACTAGCAAGATGCATGTGTAAAGCAAATCAATACGGAATTCACAATCAGTTTTTGGCCATGCTTAATCATGGGTAAAGAATGTGGAGAATCGTATAGGTGCAAATGCATGTGTTGACTAATCCAAAATAGTACTGTATATATTAAACAAGTCTTATTCGGTATTCAAGCCAACAATGTTGAGCTCAAATATTTTGCCCAGCGTCACCAAATCATACAGTGCTTCACCTTGCATTCTGTCGTGGCAAGTGTTATCCCATTCCAACAGTCCATCAAATACAAAGATAGACATAAATCTCCAGCAAGAATAGATATTGCTAGAAGAATATACATAACAAATACCACGACTGAATTTTTCCAGTGCTATGCAGCATCCACTGTCTGCACTTTCTTGGGCTGCAAACTGAAAAACAATACAGTTTATTCCGGCCTAGACTTGGTATTATATTTGGACTATAAGAACTTAGTGGTCTGTGCCCGATTACAGTTGAAAGTCCCCGCGTCCTGATAAAAATAAGACCATGCAAGCTTACATCCTATGAAGATTGTGGCGGACATGCTTGCGGTCCTTATCGCAAGGGCAAAAGAGGATGGTCAAGTAGGGGCGCTCATTCCCGATCTTGTTGAGGGAGGAGTGTCCATATTACAATATGCAGATGATACTATTTTATTTTTAGAACATGATCTAGAAAACGCAGTGAATATGAAGTTGATACTATCAATGTTTGAACAACTATATGGATTAAAGATAAATTTCAATAAGAGCGAGTTATATTGCTTTGGCAAGGCTAAGGAGAAACAGAATGAGTACCGACAAATCTTTGGATGTGAAGTGGGATCATTACCTTTCAAGTACTTAGGAATACCTATCCACTACCGAAAATTGTTGAACAAGGAGTGGAAGATAATCAAGAACAGATTTGAGAAAAAACTAGGATGTTGGGCGGGCAAAATATTATCATATGGAGACCGGTTAGTGTTGATTAATTCGGTTCTCACGAGCTTACCAATGTTTCTTCTTTCTTTCTTCTTATTACCTGTTGGGGTACGGAAGAGATTGGACTTCTTCCGGTCTCGATTCTTTTGGCAAAGTGATCAGACCAAGAAAAAATATCGTCTAACTAAGTGGGACATTATTTGCCGTCCTAAAGATCAAGGAGGACTTGGTATTCATGTACTGGATATTAAAAACAAATATCTATTAAGCAAATGGCTTTTTAAGATATTACAAGAAAAGGGTGTATGGCAAGAACTATTGTGTAACAAGTACCTGCGGGAAAAAACCTTGGCACAAATAGAAGCAAAACCTACTGACTCACCTTTCTGGAAAGGCATTATGTCAGTGAAAGATGATTTCTTTAAGCGAGATTCCTTTGTTGTGGGCAATGGTCTACATACTCGCTTTTGGGATATGTTTGGATAGGAAATACAACGTTAGCTACTCAATACCCGAGTCTATACAACTTGTTGCGCCATAAGAATGTGATGGTGGCTACAGCTCTGACAAATAATCGTTGAAACATTGAATTTAGACGATCTTTAACGGGTCACAATTGGACGGCATGGTGTCAGCTTGTGGGCCACATCATGCTGGTCACGTTAACGGACGAGGACGATCCGTTCAAATGGAACCTTACTGCCAATGGGAAGTTCACGGTGAAATCTATGTATGCTGATTATATGAATGGACATACACCCTATCTCCGTAAGTACCTATGGAAATTGAAAGTACCATTAAAATTAAGATTTTTATGTGGTTTCTTAGTAAAAAAATTACTTACTAAAGATAATTTGATTAAAAAAAGGTGGAATGGCTGTAAACAATGTGTGTTTTGTCAAACCGACGAGACTGTTGAGCATCTCTTTATAACATGTCCTTTTGTGCGACATATCTGGAGGCTCATTCATTTTACCTTTAGCATCTCTCCACCAACAAGTGTCGCTAACATGTTTGGACGTTGGCTAGATGGAATAGATAGTCAAACTAAAGCACGAATACGTATTGGCGTTTGTGCTTTTTTGTGGGCTGTTTGGAACTGTCGGAATGACGTTGTTTTTAACAAATCAAAAGCTGTTCACTTTTTGCAGGTCATTCATCGTGCTATCTACTGGATTCAACTATGGTCTTTTCTCCTACCTTTGGAGCAACGTGCCCTTATGGATACTGGATGTACCCGGCTTATGGTAGTTGTCCAAGCTATCCTGTGCCAACATGGTTGGCAGCATACTAGAAGACTTCAACATGTGTAGTCTACTAGTTTTCAATTTTTTTCGTTGGTTGATTTTTGTCACCTCTTTGGCTGACCCTTAAGCTGTAATAATGGATTGACACAAACCTGCTACTTGTTTATTTTAATGCAATGGATGTGTGCATCATCATGATGCAGAGGCCGGGACTACCCATTTCGAAAGAAAAAAAAATCCTATGAAGATAAGAAACTGAACGGCCCAAAAATGTATTGTTTGCATCAGTTAAGATTTTTCAGAATGAAAAGAAAGTGGTAGAGTCTAATATACTCCATCTGTCCGGTAACTACTTAATTGGCAACATATCATCACTCAAGCTTACCGTGAAGCTGGTGTCTCCGATCTCCATCTTGTTGGACATGCCGATGTAACCCAAGAACTCCAGCCTGGGCGCGTGCGCGACCTTTATATGCACCTTCATTTGCTCCATGTACCTGTGGAGAATCCGCTCTAGTCTGGGAGCGTCGTCGATGAAGAGCTCCTTGAAGTTGCCGCCAGTGGTGTTCAGGACCTTGAGACTCCGAGACCGGAGATGGAGGCTTTGGAGATTGCAATGGATGTTCAGATGCTCCAGCGTCGTGCACTGCAGGAGCAGGGAGTTGAGCGAGTCCTCAGAGATCCTAACGTAGAACAGGCTGATCTCGGTGAGGCTGGCGAGCGATGTGGCGGCGGTGACGTCGGGGAAGGTGCCGAAGTTAACGCGGAGGTATTTCAGAGTGGAGCAGGCGAAGAGGGACTCCAGGATCTCGTCGAAGCCAGGCGTTGTTGAGAAGTAGAGGGAGAGCTCTTGGATCCCGCGGGTTGACAGGTCCCGGAGCCAGCCGTCGAGGGCGCCCTTGTCCTCACGGCGGAGGCAGAGCTCTCCCACCGCGAAGGAGCGTACGGGCTCCGTGGGGTGAGCGGCGAGGATGGTGGTGATGGCCTTGACAATGTCCTGGCCCCTCCTACTCGTAGCGGTGAAGGCTTGGAAGTCGAGGAGGGTCGATGGGAAGAGGTGGTGCCAGCGAGAGGCGAGGGCTGAGCACCTCGCCGCTTCGTCGATCCGGAGGCTGGAAAGGATGTTCACCAGGATGCTGTCCGGGAGGTTGCTGATGCGGTCGCGTATGAGGCCAACACCGCCGACGGTGGTCGCCATTGCGCTGCTGCTCCAGTGGCGGCGTTAGATCGTAAGATCGACTAGCTACTCCGTAGGTCCTAGGAAGTTTGGGGTTTTGAGGACAAGGGTTTTGAGGTCCGTCTATCTACGACTACTCCTTTTTATTGGACGGATGATGATCCGTCTGTGTGCGTAGGCCGCGATCCGGTGTAGCACGCCGAAATACCATACACCGAGAAAATGTAGGTGCAGCAAACTTATCCGAAGGACGAGAAGCTAGCTAGCTATGTCATTGATAGGAGTATCTTTTTTTTAACACAGTACAGACGCAGACGCTCACAAACACGCACGTACAGATACCCCTATGAACGCACGCACGCAAACCCTACCCCTATGAGCACCTCCGAGAGACTGGTCCGGCAGATCTTGAGGTTGACGAAGTCACCACGGGCGCCTCGCTGTTGACGGGCACGTCACCTACCACTGAAAGCATAGCGCCGGTTAAATCCTGGAAAATCCAGAAAAATGCGAGCACCCATGCCAAGTCTGGGACTTGAACCTGGGTGGGCCGGTTCCACCACAAGGAACCAAACCAGCTGAGCTAGGCTCAGTTCGCTTGATAGGAGTATCTTACTAGTACTCACTGACGCTCCTTTGACTTCCGTTGGTTACAGAGTACATGTATAAATACACGTCTGACTAGCAGGCCCCATGTATAAATCTGAACATGTTTATTATTAAAGTGACTTGATTCAGATGGTCGGAGGGGGTGGGGACTTCGGAATTGTGCTTGGCGTTGTTGTAAGATCCATAAACTTAGATTTGAGTCAACTGGCAGCAACATTATGGTGGCTATGGCCACACTGTGCGGGACAATAACAAGGTGTACCCGCCCCCTCGTCCACCTCGTTGGCAGCAACGCCGGTGGCGTGAGGAGCACAGAAATCGTCTGGTCACTGCTCCCATGAAGTGGTCGTTCCGTCTAGTTAGTCTCTAGGGCGTTGGTTTTAAAAGGCACAAGTACAAAGACTTCCGACTGTCATCAACAAAGTCAGGCCATTTCCAGTAGGGGAGAGGCGACAACGACGCGTCGGCGGATCGCTCTAGCGGCGGTAGTGGTCTCTTTAGATCGTCTAAGGATTTTGATATAAGTTTTATTACGTTTGACATGCTTTGTACTTCTTGTGAACTTATATAATGGATCCGTCTCGCAATTGTTTTTTTAATCAAAACTACTACAAGTGCTTATGACAGTTTCTTCTTGCTCATGATGTATTCCTTGATGTTATTGAAACTTTAAAAACTGCATGGTACACTGATTAGAAAATTCTATGACAAAGTTGAAATTCATATGAACTTATGTAAGCATGCTAAATTTCTATAACATATGTCCCTAACATCAAACAACTTTTATTGTTTATTATCAGCAGACATTTTGTTTTGTTTGCATTTTCTTTTTAACCAGGCTAACCCTGATAAGGGCATGCTATTGCATCCCGATGAACTAGAGAGGGAGGCGTTGGAGCCTAACTTCGCGTATACACCAAACTAGAGGCGTGCCAAGGAATTGGACCGAACCATGTAGGGACGTGGTTGGTTCTAATTTTATTTGTTTCTTTTATTATTATTTCAGTTCATGTTTAGTCGGTGTCCTGACTACCTATATAAAGGAGTCAAGGACCTATGGATCTTTGGTGAGGAGTTGGCTTACTGGTGCTTTCACAAATAGTGTGAGAGAGTAGCTTAGGTGTGGAGATGTATGGTGTCTCTGTGATCATGTAACTATTTCTACCTTCCATAGTAAATGGTAAACGATAGAGAAAAAAAATACACAAGGGGGTTGAATCGGTTACCGCAGTTGTAGGAAAATCCCGACCCGTTAAAGGACAAATCTGAATATAAATTCCGAGTATGACCATTTACCGAAGGTTCTTGTTAAAATTCTAAAATTGCAAAAAAAATCAGGATTATTTTGGTTGGTATGCCCATTTACCGGGGGTGCCTAGATTTCCCGACCGATAACAAAAACCTGGTTGGCATATGCTAGAGCATAAATACCGATTTTCATACGAAAATTCGAGCGAGACAGGCTCCTAATAAGTTTCAACCATTTGGCTTTTCCACATTAAAGCCTGATCTCTAAAAGACCAAGACAAAAGCCATTGGCCTAGTGACAACTATGGAGTTAACTTAAGCGCGCCAACTCTGGCCGTAATACAGACTGATTAAAATACAAGTCACTATAATAGTTCCTTTGGTAATGCTCCTCGTGGCAAACTTCAAGATGGCTACACGCGAGCTGTCCCTTGAAGAAGAGGAAGGAGGCGTCCCTCGCGCGCGGCCGCGCTGTCGAGGCACAGGAGCTCCTTCTGCTGCCTCACCCATTCTTCACTCGGAGGCTTGCTGAAACCTTCTCTGGGGACATCTCCAATGCAGTGGAACTCCATGGTCTTGAGGACCTTGCTCCTCCCGTGAAGGAACTTTGCCATCTCCCTCTGCCAGTGGTTGTCCCGGTAGACTTGAAACACCACCTTCTCTACGATGCAAGGGACGGATCTCTGCATCTCCTGTGACCCGGACACGACGTCTCGAGCCCCGGACCAACTGGTTGACTGTAACAAGAAATTTCAATCATGATATACATTATACTACTTCCTCCGTTCCAAATTAGTTGACACCACTTTGTTTAGATACGGATGTATATAGACTTATTTAGTGTGTATGTGTAAGTACATCAGTACTAGGAAGTTATGTCAACTAAGTTTTAGAACGGAGGGAGTATATGCGAATTTAGGCAGACATGCATGGTTGACGTAGGGATTAATGCGATAGATATAATCAGTTCGGTTGGCCAGGATGGAAAAACAACTTAATTACCTTGATGTAGAGCGTCTCCAAGCAAGGGAACAGCTTGAGCAGCTGCATAAGCCAGCCAATGTACCCCTTCTTGATGTACCTCTGCTGATCGCAGCTCATTTCGACGGCTAGTGTCTTCATGCTTGGCATAAGGGTCTTAACATCTATTAATTTTTCCTGGACATGAATTTATTTGAATGGATTATATGTACATGAATGATCGATATATGATTGGTCCGTTAGTACACAAGCCTACCGTGAAGCTACTGTCTCCTATCTCCATCTTGTTGGACATGCCGATGTAGCCCAAGAACTGCAGCTTGGGCGCGTGCACGACCTTGATATGCACCTTTCTTTGCTGCATGTACCTGTCGAGAATCCGCTCTAGGTTGGGAGCGTCATCGATGAAGAGCTTCTCGAAGTAGCCGTTGCTGTTCAGGACCTTGAGGCATAGCGGCCTGTGTTCATGTTCTCGCCATAGCAGCTGATTACCCCGCTTCAGACATCGGCGGCTGCTACGATTGGAAACCTCCTCGCTGTCGATACTGATGATGACAGTGATGATGATGATGTTGCTGACGCTGCGGGTACGGCTCCCTCATCTGGCATCGTGATACGCAGTGCCGTGGATCTGTTCAGCCTGCCGGCTGTGCCGCTGCTGCCCACGCCTATTCCGCCAATGCCACGTGCTGATGCGGCACTGCCCACCCCCGACCGTCGTAGCAGCAGGCTCGCGGCGAAGGCTCAACTCCCTGCGGTCGGCAAAGCGCAGCGTGTCCTCCACAAGAAAATGGGGCTCGACTTTGGAGATATGCCCCTGGTGGAGGCTACGAAAGAATTCACGAACACCTGCAAGAAGGCTCCGTTCTCTGATTCGGCAATCAACGGGTTGAGAACCCTCCTCAGGCTGAACTTGCTGTCCATGACGGCAGCGGATGAAGCTTTGATTGGCCTTGCTGGCCCAGGGGGAAGTGATTTCCCGGCTCCGTCGGCGCTGGACGTCTCCGCCTGATCTGCTTCCCGACCCCCAGATCGCGCCGCGTAGTTGCGTTTTGAAGATATGACGATATATCTTTCTGAGAGAATAGACGGAGTAGGGTGATTTGGATCCTAGCGGGGCTACTTTTCTTTCGTCTAGTACGTCCTGTCATGTATGATTTTTTTTCTTTTTTGTCTCGGCCGTGTCATGTTTGCTTCTCCTATATCAATATAAAAGGCAAAGCTTTTGCCTCGTTTCAAAAAAAGACATCGGCGGCCATGGGTTCCCAAAGCTAGAATCAAGGACATTCTTGTAGGCCAGTTGTTTTCAGATTAATAAATTGAGGAACACATAGGATAAGTCAGAACCATCAAACAATCCAAATCAGAATGAGGAGAAGTGACTGACATACTTGAAGTATGATACTTCCCTATGCATCGCATCCCAGTTTCTGTTGGCACATGACCCTCCACCTAGATTGATACATTGTAATTTTCCAGTTCAAATTATCAATTGTTCCTGTCATTACAATTTTCTCCACTAGTTCAATTTTTTCATCCTTAAGGCGGACGGGCGGACAGGCGCGGCAATGCGCGCATTAATGTTCTAGTTCATATCAAGACACAATTACGTTGCCCTTGAGGCCAACATAGGCAAGCAGCAACCAGGTAAAGCTTCGGATGCCAACCGACGTTGCAAGCATGAGTCATACGGTGATACAAGCACGTCATGTTTTGGTAAGACAAATCCAAGCATCCGTGCTGCGTATATAGATACCACGTTATGATACACAAAATGGAGAGAAGGTTGTATTGCTCTTATTAACTGGGTGTCCAGAACAAATTGTTCACGCCGCAAAACATGAATGTGCCTTTTTATTTCTCTCAATGGATCTCTTGATGTACACTAATCAAATGTATGTATACACTAGGATACAGGTTTAGTACAAAACTGCTTAGCACAACCCTGAAATAAGGCCGATGAAACAAAAACGGAAGAGAGGGAGGGGGGCTATACGAGGGGCCTCTTGTTCCAAGGCAAGTTTCATGCTAAATCTGGCACCAACACAGGTGTATTGCTCGCGGAGCCAATTAGTTCTTGTAGGGCAAGGTTCAGCGGAAACATCTCGCATTGAGCACTGTGCGCCATCAGCTGGTCAATGAGGACCAACGCAGCCATCGTTTCCAACATTGGAACAGCTACAAAAGCAATGATGGAAAAAATATCAGATCACAAGACACTACTGCCGGGATGTAGCAAAAGGTACAGTATTGCATTGATCCATTACCCCGAGGGACGACACATGGGTCATGGCGACCCCTTGTCCTATGTTCGATATCGTGATGATCCCTCGTTACAGTATTTTGCTTCTTCTGGAAAATAAATCAATACCTCAGACAAATGACTACCAAGTGATCCACCAGTAGCAAGCATGAAATGTTACCATATACCACAAATATATACAAAGCGTACTGCTATACTCTAATAGAAAGAAGTCAAATATTTTGCACCCAATTTTTTTTTTAATATGCATAGTTGTTGCTGAAAAAGTTTGATACTTGACATAACACTGGTCGTAAGTTGTAACTGCACAACATCCCAGTTCTTGTCATTCAAAAAGCATGGCATGGAAAATGTTGCTACGCTTTCAAGATACAATATTTCTTCTATTTCGTTAATCCGGAAGGAAGTTTACTGAACTGGTAGGCTTACCCCAATAGTAGCTGTTGGCTTGAAAGCTACTTTGAAATATATTGTTTCACCATTTGATATCCCTCCCTGCATGCACAAACAATTAACAGTCAGTGACATACTTCTGATTGCAGGTACTTCTGATTGCAGGTACTCATCCATATAGAACTCATCGTTATGCTCACTTCCAGTTAAGTCAGTACCTGGGAACAAGTTACTAGTACTTAGGACACACGTAAAGTAGGATGCATTCCCAAAACAACTAATTTTGCGCATAACAATTCTTACCTGCAACAAATCCACTACCGATCTCAAACCCCTTGCTTGCAGGAAGAGAAAGCATAGCCTTTGCCAGTAGATCTTCAAGTTTGTCAAACACAGGAGAGCCAAGCCCCTATAAATTATGTCGACATTCCGATGTCATTGTGTTACTATTAATGAATTGTTCATGACGATTAAGCGATAAATTTATGATGTAGCCCAAACCATGGTCATGAGTAGAAAACAAAAAGAGATCTTATTTGGTTTATCATGCCGACACACCAAAATCAACATAGCAGGGTAGTACTTACACGAGGAACATTTCTGGCAATACATGTAACCACCCCGCCAATTGAATTCCCATCAACTCGTACTTTATCTATTGCAGCCGGCATCTACAAATGTTGCTCTCTATCTGGGGAATTTCAAAAAGAAAAGGATAAAATCCAGTAAATCACTGAGAGTATCATGTACTTTTATGAAAAGGGTGAGAACTACATACCTGGTCCAGGGTTACAGTTTCATAATCAACTGCATCTTCAGGAAGTACGACTTGATGCACTTTGGAAACAAATGCCAGAATCTGCAGGTAAATATTTTTATTCAATAAGGTACTGAAAGATTAAGTTATCAAGAGAGAAGAGAGAGAGAGAGCCACAATATTTGCCATTCTACGTGGGAATGAAAATGTAATATAAATCAGCATTGACTGTAGCAGGATACGTGCACTATTGTAGATTTTTGCTCTATACAACATATACAAGATGGATAGAACTATATAAGAAAATGAGTTGTCATATTAGTTCAAGCAAGAACCAGGATCGGAGCAAAATAAGGAGGGACCATTTATAACAGAAAAGCCTACCGTGTAACACTGCTCATTTGTAAAACCTAACGATGTTAATACTATAATTAAGACAAATGTTAAATGTCTGGACATATTTAGGATGTATCCACATGGAAGTTTACTTCTTCAGGCTATATTGCTTATCAAGCAGTAACCAGGGGAGAATGTCAAGTCTTTGTTACATATGTGGAATAGTTAAGAAAGAAAATGTCAAGTAGGACTGAACCTCGACTCCAGCTTTGAGCTTGAGAATTTTTTTTGCAAGTGCTCCTGCAGCTACCCTTCCAATGGTTTCTCTTGCCGATGACCTTCCACCTCCATATTATTCAGTTGACAAAGATAAAGGTTCAATTAAACTATTCAAGTAAGTAAAACATCTTGCACATGTGAAGTTGTAGCAGAAAAGATCCAACAGTTGATCTAAAAAAAAGATGCAACAGTTCATGCTTCAATCTGATAACTAGTCTATACATCTTATATATGCATGAAAAAAGGTGCCTGCACAGATCTAACTCCGTATTTGAGGTCATAAGTTAAATCCGCATGGGATGGTCTGTACGCCTTAGCCATTTCAGTGTAATCCTATGGAACCAAAAATGGTTGTGTAAGTAAGAAAAGGATAAATACCAACAATTATTATCCTTCCAAATGTCCATCTACCATGAATAGTTATTAGAAATCTAATATTAGATATGAGATACTTACACGCCCTCTTTGATCTGTGTTTGGGAAAAAACATGAATCAGCGTCCCAGTGGTTGAAGTCCTCCTAGCTGGTGCTCTCTCTCTCCTAGCTACTCTCACGAATACACACTGTTGAGTGGATCGATCAGTAGTGCTGGATGGTCACGTACTAGTGCAACTGAAGCTTCATTGCTTATGTTCTAGTTACCTTACAACGATGGGTACATGTCCTATTTATAGGACTTTACAAACCGACCTACTAGAAAATATCTACTGGCTTCTACTAGCTTCTACTGCCTTCTACAGTGTACTACAATCTCTTTTACTCTGGAGACTTCTACAAGTTATTAGCTTAGCTACTAAACTACAGTAGTGAAAACCCTACTAGGTGGTAGATATTTCTAGAATGCACAGGATTATTCCAACAATCACCCCCCTAATCCTGATGCGTTCACTTGTGAAGCCTAGCGGCAACGGACTCGACCTGGCGCACACACGCCGGTCGCCACCGCCACGGACACAACCTGGCGCTCACATACGCCGGTCGCCACCGCCACGGACACAACCTGGCGCTCACATACGCCGGTGGCCACCGCCACGGACACAACCTGACGCTCACATACGCCGGTCGCCACCGCCACGGACCTAGTAAAGGCCCGTCTCATCATCAACTTCGGTTAGGAGCGCCTGCTCCTTCTTTGGCTTCCTGCAGTCACGGGCGAAGTGACCACGAATGCCACAGTTGTGGCACTTCCCGCGCCTCCACCTCATGCCCGAGGCCACGCTGCTTCCACCATCGTCGTCGTGGTTGTGGCCGCCGCCGTGCTGACGTCGCCGCACCTCCCACTGCTCCGCCGTAAGCAGGGGCTGGCCGTTGCTCCGCTCGCCGCCGGCCTGCGCGCGCCGCCGTGAGCGTTCCTCGAACGCCTTGAGCCTGCCCAGCGCCTCCTCGAACGCCATCGTTTCCACGTCGCAGAACTTCTCGATCCCGGCCACCGCGGAGTACAGCCGCTCGGGCACGGTGTCGAGGAGCTTCTTCACCATGTCGGCATCGCTGAGCGTCGAGCCAAGACTGGCGAACCTCGCCACCATGCCGCTGATCTTGCCGGCGTAGTCGTCCAGCAGCTCCCCCTCCGCCATGTACAGCTTGTCGAACTCGCCTTTGAGAGTGGAGAGCCGCGCCTTCTTGACGCAATCAGCACCGACGAACCTTGTCTTGAGGCTGTCCCACACCTCCTTCGCCGTCTTCTTTGTCGACACCTGCATGAGGATGTCCTCCGACAGCGCGCCGAGGAGCTGCGCCCTCGCCATCTTGTTCTTCTTCTCGTCCACCGTCGTGCCCTCCTCAGGTGACACCGCCTCCCAGAGGCCCTGGGCATCGTGGATCGCCTCCACCTTGATCACCCAGACGGTGTAGTTCGCCGGCGTCAGCATCGGACAGGAGAGCGACACCGTGCTCCCCCCAACGCATGCGCCTTGCGGAACCAGCGCCATGGCTCTGATACCAATTGAAGTCCTCCTAGCTGGTGCTCTCTCTGCTAGCTACTCTCACGAATACACACTGTGGAGTGGATCGATCAGTAGTGCTAGATGGTCACGTACTAGTGCAACTGAAGCTTCATTGCTTATGTTCTAGTTACCTTACAACGATGGGTACATGTCCTATTTATAGGACTTTACAAACCGACCTACTAGAAAATATCTACTGGCTTCTACTAGCTTCTACTGCCTTCTACAGTGTACTACAATCTCTTTTACTCTGGATACTTCTACTAGTTACTAGCTTAGCTACTAAACTACAGTAGTGAAAACCCTACTAGGTGGTAGATATTTCTAGAATGCACAGGATTATTCCAACAGTGGTAACTCCTGCAGAAAACCCATCAGCCCTGTCATGATTCTAACACAAGGTAATCTGTTCTTATATATAAATCAAATTCATCCTGTGTCTGGAGAGGTCCCTACCTTCATATGTCCCTGACAGAATTTTACAAGTATCGGTCTCCTTTCTTGGGGTGGTTATTCTGCTCTGACCCGGCCGTCTGTAACAATCAACCTTTTTCATATCAGTTAGCATCATGGAATACTAATGTAATAATTATATCTCCGCGAGGTTAACGGGAAGCATTTGCAGTATCCCAATTTTGGAAGAGCCAGAAGACAAATGAAATCTGGAAGCACACCTTCGATCGAGGTCTGCTTGCATGTCTTCCTCGGTGAGTGGGATTCTGGGTGGACAACCAATGATAACACAACCGACCACTGGCGGAGCTACGTAGGGGCTGACCTGGGCCTGGCTCGCCCAGGATATTTGCAAAACATCTACTATACCTCTGTATCTGGCCCAATCCGTTAGTACACCCAAGCGAGAAGTACCAGGCAGGCCACAGCCTTGCAGCGATACAGCTCAACCAACGAGCACCGTACTGCTATAATGAGCCCAACAGTGCAAAATTTTCACTCAATAGCTTGTTTTCACTCAATTTTTCCTCCAAATTCTCAATTAGTCAACAAAAAAATTGTGCTATATTTTAATCGGGACCACCCAGATATTTCTTTGAAGCTCAGCCACTGCAACCGACACCGCCTCCGTGCGACTCTCCATACGTTGCAACCTTGAAGTAGTCCCCAAAGATATTTCCAGCCGCCCTCACCTCTGTTCTCCAATTTAGCTGTCATTAAGGTTCTCGCTCCGACATAACAGCAGACATGGATGCCATGTGATAGATTGATGACTACATTTGAACTTACATACAACATACTAGAAATTCAAGTTCAGAAAACTGAAAACATGAACACTGAACCTAGGTAGTACTCTATCACGGTTGCCAGAGATGGCATTACAGAGACGTCGCGCGCTCTGTACAACAATTCACAAAACACTCTTCCACATGCTTACCAACGACGGCCATACTATCATACAGCAGCTCACTAAGTAATCCTAGCTAGGCTCCTCTTACGGAACAAAAGGCAATCAAACAGTTACAGGCAACTCTGATGGAAAGTAGGCGCAGGAGGTAGTTCTGACAGCAGGAATCTAGGAGGGTGGACGAACCAAGGCGAGGAGCCCGGCGGCGGCCGACTGAGAAGTGGAGGGAGGCGGGGGCAGAGTCCGTGAGCGCGCGGAAGCCCCCGCGGGGGAGGGAGCTCCAGGGCGCCCCAGCCAGCTGCTGCGACGTGGGTGCGGCTGCCATCTGAGACGTGGTTTTTTTTAGCAAGGGTTATTATGGTTGGTGAAAGGAGGAGGAAGGAGAAGTGGGTCGACCTATGCTGTGAAAGGCCTTATGCGACGGAGAGTCACCGCCTACTACCTCCAAGGCCGGCCCATAAATCCCCGGGCCCAGAGGTAGTTTTTTTTTTTTTGCGAAACACAGTACAACGCAGACGCTCACACACACATGCACACACTCACCCCTATGAACGCACGCACGCACACCTTACCCCTATAAGCATCTCCGAAAGACTGAGCCGGCGGTCGGGTCTTGAGATTGACGAAGTCACCACAGGCGTCTCGCTGTCGACGGGAACGTCGCCTCCCACTGAAGAATATTCCGCCTAAATGAGAAACACCAATGTCAAATCTAGGATTTGAATTCGGGTGAGCTGGGGTACAACCACCCTCCTAACCATCTTGCCACAGGCAAGTTCTCCAGAGGTAGAGTTTCCACCTAGTTTCAAAAACAAAAAAGAGTCTCCACCTATCTACCCCGACTGGATTGTGTACGTCGTGTAGTACGCCAGAGTCCAGACTGAATCTCCACCAGAGCCTGGAATGCAAATGTGAAGCTGCCGAGCTGGTGTTAATTTAGAACGAGATGTCTGCTGTTAAATGAGATGGAAGCTCAAAATAGACGAACCTGAGAAACGTTTAGGATGCGTCTGAATCTCCACCAGAGCCTGGAATGCAAATGTGGAGCTGCCGAGCTGGTGTTAATTTAGAACAAGATGTCTGCTGTTAAATGAGATGGAAGCTCAAAATAGACGAACCTGAGAAACATTTAGGACGCGTTTGACTAATCTCCAGATTTATCTGATTTGTGATCTGATCTTTGTGTAGCGCAGAACACAAAGTATTTGAGCATCCTTTTCTGCACGTTTGTGGCAAATATCATTGGCTACATCCATTGTTCTTTTCAAAAAGAATAACGCTCGTAAATGCTTTTATTTATTTTAAAAACATCTGGATCAGTGGTGCTCGAGAGTCAAAGACACTTTCCGAGACTGAGAGAAGATTTCGTACTCCCAAGTTCCAATGATTATGGTGTTTAAAAAAATTGAAAATATTAATTACGAGTTTAAAAAAATCCTGAATGTAGCCAATGTTGTATCCCACGAATGTGCAAAGAAGATCAACTTAAAATACTTTGTATCCTGGACTACACAAAAATGACAAAAGTTTGGATCTGAAGGTGCATATTTTCAAATCTAGAAATTTATCAGATTTTTTCATTTTTGTGTAGTGCAGCTTACAAAGTATTTGAAGGTCATATTTTGCGCAATTATGGGAAATATCATTGATAGATTCAAACAAAATCAAAACTTTTGAACGTAAATGTTTTTTCTGTTTTTTTAAACATCAGATCACTGGTTGCTTGGGAGTCAAAGACACTTTCCGAAAATGAGAGGAGATTTCATGCTCCCGAGCTCTAGTGATCCTGGTGTTTAATTTTTTTAACTTAAAATACTTTATATTCTAGGCTACACAAAAATGACAAAAGTGTGGATCTGAATATCCATATTTTAAATCTCCAAATTTATTAGTTTTTTTCATTTTTAGATTTAGCACAGAATACAAAGTATTTGAAGTTCATTTTTGTGCACATTTGCGGGAAATATCATTGGCTACATAAAAAAAATCAAAACAATTACCGCTTAAAAAATTCCGATATTTTTAAAACACCGGAATCACTTGTACTCGGGAATCAAAGACACTTTCCGAGACCGAGGCCCTTTTTTCCTTCCTAAAACTAGTCTTTCTAGGGTATGGCTGAATCTTCCTCTGAATCATGTTGTGTTAGTCGTAAAATATTAAATAGAAAGGCTGTGCCAAAAATGACAACCATAAAAGTAGTGAATAGCGTAAAATTTGATCTTTTTAAAAATATATCAGATTTATATTTTTTTTGTAGTCTCGAATATAAATTATTTTGAGTTGAGATTTTACACATTGTAGAATGCACGCTCTCCTACGTCTAGGATTGATTTTAGATTTTTTTTAAAATATGTTTAGCTCGGACTCTGTTTTAACTTTCCGAGCATTGTGGCCACTTTGTCAAAAACTCGACTGTTCCACGTCTCTACAGTCAAATGGACCTTGTCACTAAAATACAAATGCAAAACGTTGCCTTCCCGCTACCGCAAGTGGCTTTTTTTCTATTTGTATTCCCGTAACCTCCCATTCTCCACTTCCGTTTAGCTAAGCTCGCATTAACTTTAGGAAATACCATCGAGCTAGTGAAGTACAACGATGTCGCCGGAGCCGCCGTACGTGGTGGAGGACTGCCGGGGCGCAGTCCAGCTGATGAGCGACGGCACGGTGCGGCGCAGCGTGGAGCCGGCGGCGGTGTTCCAGGTGAACATCCCCGACGGCGACCTTGGCGTGGAGTGGAGGGACGTCACGTACGACCGGGAGCACGACCTCAACGCGCGCCTCTACCAGCCGCGGCACCTGGGCGCGGCCAACGACGCGCGGCTCCCGGTGCTGGCCTACTTCCACGGCGGCGGCTTCTGCCTCGGCTCCTGCCGCTGGCCCTGCTTCCACGCCTGGTGCCTCCGCCTCGCCTCGGAGCTCCCCGCGGTCGTGCTCTCCTTCGACTACCGCCTCGCCCCGGAGCACCGCCTCCCGGCGGCGCAGGAGGACGGCGCCGCGGCCATGTCCTGGCTCCGCTCCACCGCCGCCTCGGACCCCTGGCTCGCCGATGCCGCCGACTTCTCCCGCGTGTTCGTCGCCGGCGACTCGGCCGGCGGAAACATCGCCCACCACGTCGCGGCCAGGTTCAGCAAGACGGGCCTCGGCCCGCCCGTCCGGCTCCGTGGCTACGTGCTCCTCATGCCAGCCATGGCGGGCGAGACCCGCACGGGCTCCGAGCTGGAGAGCCCGCCTGGCGCCTTCCTAACCACCGAGATGGGCGACAAGTACATCCGGCTCATTCTTCCCCACGGCGCGACGAGGGACCATCCGGCGATAAACCCCGCCGGGCCGAATGCCCGGGCCTGGAGGCCGTGGCGATGGGTCCCGTGCTCGTCGTCGCGGCGGAGCGTGACATCCTCCGGGACCGGAACAGGGACTACGCGAGGCGGATGAAGGAGGAGTGGGGGAAGGAAGTGGAGCTCGTGGAGTTCGCCGGCGAGCAGCACGTGTTCTTCGTGATGGAGCCGTGGTCGGAGCGCGCCGACGAGCTCGTACGGCTCGTCAGGACTTTTGTGGTCGACCACATGGACACGGAGTAGCCCAGCACCAGCGGAGTGATTCGGTTTGGTGTCTGATTAGTCTCGAGTCTTGACTTAATCACTTGATGCACCTGGTCTTACAAAGATGAATCAACTATTAGGACAACGTCGTGCTCGTCCTTCTAGCTCGGATGCTTGTGGTCGGAGTTTTTTCTGGATGGAATGCTTTCTTTCTTTTCACTAGATGTTGTAAACGCAAACTCTTTCTTCCAATAAACGGGTCTTTTTCTATACTTGTAGGCATGTACGTGTACGTCTATACAATTGGTCAAAAAACTCAGCAGTAACCCTTACAAAATAAACAGAAATAACTTTGATACTAATAATACAAAATGGTTAAGAATATATTTAAAATCAGTTTGTTAACTCAGAGAAACAAAAACTGCCAATAGAGATTGTAGATCATCTCTGTGAGTTTGAAAATGCGTGGCTCAGTCGATATTAAGTCAATTAAAAATATCAAAACTTCGGGAGCCTATCAATGATACAAACAATCATTCATGAATATGGATGTTTTTCCTCACAAAAAACATATCGGACGATTATTAATTCAATTACAAATATTAGAACTTCGGAATACTATCAAAAATACGAACAATCATTCATGAATATGGATGTTTTCTCTCCCAAAAACCATATCAGACGATTTAGTGCTTCAAACCATCTCATTGTTTTCCCTTCCGAATAATATCACTGCTAAATATGGTCCAAAACAAAGAGATAGTTAGGGGCATGCCTCCCCAGCTAACACACATATGGAGTTGCAGCTTTAATACATCTCACACAATGTTCAGAATCTTCACAAACATTATAGCATGAAATTCAGAAGTAATCAGAACTCACAATGGATTACAGTTGTTTAAATATATGGCATCGATAATTGTTACGTTTTGGCAGCCAAAGCCACCGACTCTGCCTAGTTCAGTAGCAGTTTCGTCGGTTCCAAGTGTCCACTGGCACAAGGATCCAATTATCCAGCGAATCAGTTGATGGGTGTCTGCATTATCACCATCACACATACCAGTTCCTACACAAGTTGATAGGACATTTGGCTTCAAACAGGCCCAAAACAAAAAAAACAAAAGATGAACATTAATCTGACAATACGCTCACTTCAAATGTTGTAAAGACATTGTTCAATCTTTTTTTTTTGCGGGGAAAAGAAAATTTTCAATCTGACAATACGTTCCGAAGTAAATACATCTCACACAATACGTTCAGCGTATTGTTCAATCTGACAACACGTTCAGAGGTAAATACATCTCACACAATATGTTCAGAAATTGTTCAATCTGACAATACACTCCATTTTTTCTTACAAATAATTTTATAGTAAACATCATTTGCTATGAAAATCCCAATCACAACATCTAGTAAGGCAAAGGGGATTCACAATTTATCGCGATTCAGTTGATGATGATTAGCAAAAGGTTATCAAAATATGGCAAAGGGGATTCACAGTTTATCGCGATTCAGTTGATGATGATTAGCAAAAGGTTATCAAAATATTAACATAACCTACATGTCACGTTCAAAGCTTTTAGCCCGACAGGACAGCAAAACAGAAAACCTTTGTTATTCTGTAAGTAGTGCTTTTGGCCAATGTGATTTCATTTCCTTCAATATGACACGGTCATGCGTTGCTGCTCTTGTGCAGGTTAAACACACATTTTGATCTAAATGAGATTATAACACAAGAATAAGAAATATATGAGTAGGACTAATCCAGTCTTTATTGCAGTATACATGGAAGAGGGGCAAGAAATATATCTTTTTTAATGTAAGCCATCCTTCCAGTCAATCTGATTCGAATTGATAATAGAAATCACATACTTTGCTTACAGTAAAGAAAATGACTGCAACAAAAGGGATATTACCTCTGTACTGAGTTTTGTCAGACAAGGATAGAGATTCAGTTCCGCGCATTGCTTCGTCACTATCAACTGAGACATCTTCTTTTTGAACAAAACTTGCAACATTGCCTCATTTTATTAAAAAAGTAGGAGGGGAATTGACCGGTTCATTAACGGGGAACCGGCCAAAAACCGTTACAAGTGCACCAATGTAGTCACGAAAACACCACATTGTGCAGACCCGGCCAACCTGGCTACCCACACGAGACACACACACGCCGCCGAGGAGAAAGACACCATCGAGGCCAACACCGAGCGTCATCGTCGTCACTTCTCCCCGAGCAAGCGATTCCGACTTCACCTTGGACGACGACCGACGAAACCTCGCCGCAGCAGACGCCGCATACCATGTCGGCCTATGCCAAACAGTCAACCCAAAGCGTCGAGGAGGAGGCAGCTCCGACTTCAATGGAGACCTTCACCGGAGAAAGTTGCACACCTTGCATCGACGGAATCCGCGAGGCCACTATAGAAAAAGAGTCATCGTTGCCAGCCTGTCCGCCCCGAGACAAGCAGCTCCGACTTCACAGCTTCACAGCGGGACACAACACGGACCGTCGGTGACGAAGGACATGCCGCGACCCGGCTGCGCTCACCACCGTCATCGTTGCCACACAGCTCGTAACGCCACCATAGCACCCAAGACATCGTCAGCCGCTGCCAACCACGATGTTGTGTGAGCCCAGCCCACGAGCGCGCACACAGGAGCCTCCATCTTCAAGACGACGCCCCCAAGATGGGAGATGACGAAGATCGACACCGTCGTCCGACCCAGCAGAAACAGGGTCAAGTCTTCACCCGAAGAGGAGGTCCGAGACTGGGGAGAACCGAAGAGCTCCAAGACGACCCCCCAAGAGGGAGAACGGCGTCCACGGACGTCGCGTCGTCAGGCTTTCGCCCGGAGCACTCGAGACTCTCCAATCCCACGCAGCCGGGCCAAGGCGGGGAGACCCGCGGCACCGCCGGCCTGCACACCCACTGAAGCAAACACATCATGTGCGACGGCGGCGCAGCCATCGCACAGAGCCTTCCAACCTCCCCCGACCCGTCGATCCCGCCGCTGCAGCTTGCCTCCGCTCCGGCCATGGCGGCCACGGCGCCCCTGGCCGCACCAACCATGCCGGACTCATGACCCGGGGCCGCCGCCCCGGCATCCGCACCGCCCCACGCAGAGCCTCATCGGCCCGAACTGCCTCGCGCCTCACCGGCCTCCTCGCCTCCGCGCGACCTCGCCTCCGCTCGAAGACGTCGCTGCCACGCAGCCGCAGCGAACCGCGTGACCACCTCCTACGAGAGCCTCCTCCGTCCACGCCGCTGACCATGTCTCCGCCACCACCACTGCCTCACCCGAGCAGCGCCCCCGAGCTCGGCCCGGCGGGCCCAGAGCGGCCCGCCAAGCCCATCTGAAGCTCCCGCACCCCTGCCACACCACCGTCGCCTCCCGAGCAGCATCGAAGCACCGCCGCCCGCCGCCTGCGCGAACCCCCGCGCACCTCCGTCGCCTCCGCCCGGGCCCGCCGGCCCGGCGTCCTCCTCCCTGGCCGCCGTCGCCCCCACGGGGAGGCCCCTCCATCCTGAGCAGAGAGAACCTCCCCTCCGACCGCCCTTTTGGCAGTGGAGGGGTGCCGCCACCGCCGCGGCCGAGGCCGGCGACGGCAGCGGCAGGGCTGGCGGCTGCGGGGAGAGCTAGCGGCGGCGGGAGAGGTCGCCCCTGGCGTCGCCTGGGGGGGCGACGCGAGGGGATAAGGTGTTTTCCTTCGGCGGCGACTGTAAGAATGTTTTGATTGTGAAACCGGGAACATTCTAATATCACTTTCATTTTCTAATTTCTGTTCCCAACTCTTTAGTTCAGGTATAATGCTAACAGCGGCAGCGTCGTAGTCTAGGTGATCGTAGGCAATCTACAAGATTGAGCAAAGGGGAAGCATTAAAAAAATGTAATGTAACAACTCGATTAATGGCTTCCATGTGAGCCTTTTACCAGTGAAGCAGAAAAAAATAGGTCAGCCGTGTGTGTGCGTAGATTGGGTACCGAACTACCGATTAATTAATGTGGTGCAGATGCAGCAAACATTACAACCGAAATAAATATGCTAGAGCATGGTTCAGTAATCAAATTTGGCTCGACTCCAGTTCATTGTCAGAAACTGTACCCCCTCAACTGAACAAATGCACCCAGCCTGAAGGAGTCAGTGAGAGGAACTGTACCTGACGCCGGCGGTGGTTGTTTGGTCCCGTGCTAAACCCGGAATAATCAATGGGCTGAGCGGATCTCTTTGCGTGCTGATCCCTGTCAGGCTGTCACCACCTCCGTCCGTAGAAGCAATGGATCCGACCGTTCGGTTCCCGGCACCCTGCGACGCGCGCTCGCGGGCGGAGAAGCTCTCGGAGGTGCTGCGGCAGGCGGCTCTCGTCAAGTCCGATGCCATGGCGAACAGCAGGCGGCGCGCGCCGACCTGTCTGAGCGCCCCGTCGAGCCGTCCCCTCCCCCGGATCAGGAGACCCCCGCGCTTCCGCCGGCGCTGCCTTTGACTCTTTGGGGCGTCCCGACGAGCGCCTGGACCGCGGGCGTGGCGGGGCTGGCGCTGCTGGCGACCGGCTACCTCAGATACCTCAAGCTCACCGGCTCCCAGTCCAGGCCTTCTGCCCCGTCGGCGGTGGAGGCTGCGGGTCTGTTGAAATAAAACGAACCGATACGATGGCATTAGCAGTATTACGTGATTTGGTGGGAGAGTAAAACGGGCAAAAGTGGATTTGTGTTGAGTTATCAAACATTGGAGTGATCTGGACCGTTGGCCAAATATTGAAGGGCTCAGATTCAATGTATCAACACAAGTTTGCTCTTTTAATAGTAGTATAGAAAAATAATATAACAGATCATTTTTTTTAATCCATTTTGTCCATGCTTTGCTAATTTTTCTTCCCTTTTGTCGAGGAGGAACTATTTCGGTGTTGATTTCCTAAAAAAGTCCTAAAAGTTGAAGTTTAATAAGTTTGACTAATCAGATAAACAATAACTCGAACATCTTGAATATCAATAAATCAATAGTAGAATAAACTTTCATTGTATATTTATTAAAGATTGTAGATGTTAACTTTTGTTTATAAGAGTGGTGAAACTTACACTACTTTCAACTACTTCCTCCGTTACATATTAGATGATTTCGATTTGTCCACTATATCTAAATGTGTTACATGTATCTACATGTCGAGATACATTCATATGTGGCTAAATGGAAGCAATGTCATCTAATTTAGAACAGAGGAAGAAACATATACACCTTATTTTGAAAAACGAACTAGTAGAAGTTTCTTATTTAAAGTTACCAGTTAGGTGTTTAGTCAGCAGGATGATTGACAATGGGATCGAAACCAACTAAATAATGCATTTTATTCATCATTTCATCGATAATTTCTAATTTCTAAGACGTGCTAAGCAACAGAAGCAAGAGCCTTTTCCCTAGAAAAGATAAATAGTTTTCTTTATATCTCATAAATAGGTAAACTCAGTACAAGAAATTCTCTAATCATCCAGGCTATCCTACTCAGCAGCATGCCTATTTTCTGCTCGTACGCTTAATTGTTCCTCCTATGCTCCAACTAGAGAAAAGACTAATCGTGAAGCCCATCAGTTCAGCCCAGATGGAGCCCATACCTGGATGCTAAGCTTTTTTTTTTTTTTTGCACTGTTTTTCTTTTCCACGGAACACCTTTGTATCATTCAACTAGCACCCATGACCAGGGCGGAGACAGGGGCTAGCAGGGGTTGACCTTTGTTTTGTGTCTAATTTTTTGTCTAATTTAGTTTTCGACCTTACATATGTATATTATTTTTTTAATGTTAATTATTAGCGTTGTGTATGGTGTGTCGCCAAAACAGGTATCGAAGGGTCATGCGCCAATGCGCACAACTAAATCTAGTTACTATCATATGCAGGGCGAGCACGACTATTGACATGCACCATGGACTTTACGGCGCTGTCATGGGCAAAGATGGGTTCAGTGAAGCGACCAAGCTGGTGGCTTTGAGCCACCTCCTAGACAACAATGCACAAGGTCTGGGCTACGTCGGCATTCCCGACGACCACCAGAAGCTCGGGCTCAGGACCTTCCTGGAAAAGCACTACTATGTGTAGTGCTCGGTCTGCTGGTGGCGAGGGTGCGAGAATGCTTGATGATGATGATGATCAGGATGATACATGATATATACTTTGGGCAGTTAGGACAAAGGAGCGGACGCAAGAGCGGTCCGCGCGTGTCGCGACTGATACAAATGGCGGTCCAAATTTGGGCTGAGAATGGGTCGCGGTGGATAGAAAAACGGACAACGATCCGTTTAGTCACCGTGTTGGGTCTTGATGATGATGATGATCAGGATGATACATGATATATACTTTGGGCAGTTAGGACAAAGGAGCGGACGCAAGAGTGGTCCGCGCGTGTCGCGACTGATACAAATGGCGGTCCAAATTTGGGCTGAGAATGGGTCGCGGTGGATAGAAAAACGGACAACGATCCGTTTAGTCACCGTGTTGGGTCTTAATTTTGCCTCGCGCGGATAGAACGGACGCGCATGGACTAAATACGTCGGCCCATTGGACTCATCCTTAGAGAGCACGGTTACATGTTGTTCCCTCGCTCCTTGGTGGACTGGAACTCTGAAGACCGGAGAAGCCAGATCCCGTGGAGCCGATTGGACTGATCAATCAGACATACACCTTACGAAGTAGGTGCCGAATGCTTATGAGATTAGGAAGAACTACTATGAAGTGGGTCGTCCCTCCTTCCCGCTCCTTCAACCTAGTTTCCACATCGACGGCTCATCATCCTCTTGTGCTTTGAGGCTACAAGCGTGACGCTGATGTCTTCGTCGGGCGTACGGTAGCAGAGAAGTGGGACAAGGAGATCCGGCGAAGCGCCAAGCCGTGTCTGGGCTTCAGTCGACGAGCACTGCTAGATCGCGATCAGGGGGCGCGGCGACGACGTGTCATCCTCAACAACTTCATCTCCTACTACGACTTGCCGGTCAAATGCTGGGCGGCAGACTTCTTTTTATGGGGGAAACGCCTGCGCCACCCGTAGTAAGATTAGATTGTTTTTGGACTGAATGAATTCTTAAGGCTCCTTTGATTTAAAGGAATTGGAAAGGATTTGTGAAGAAATGAATCCTATAGGAAATTTTCCTATCTTGTTCATTCGATATGTAGGATTGGATCCTATATGAATCATTGTACTACTTCCCATAGGAAATCTAACATTCACTCCAAGCTCATTTTACAATTTCTTTGGAGGGAAACTTTGGTGCATGCAACATCCTATAAAATTGAAGTGTGCATGACATTTAAATTCTATGATTTTCCTATTTCTACGATTTTCCTATCCTATGAAATCAAAGAGGCCCTTAACATTTGAAGAGACTCGGTGGGAAGGTTAGCGGAGAAGAAAGATTGACGCTTGAGTTTTCATCCCCACTTGCATGCATGCGTGAAGTAGATATTTGTCGAACGCAAACTAAACAGGTGGCTGGCGACATGGCAAGTGACAGCAATAGAAAAATTGAGGTGATGTGGCATGGCTCATGCGGGGAGAATTTGTTGTAGTGTGGCTTAGCTAGTCAGATATAGAAGATGTTGGGACAAGCGCTTGGATCGGGCAGCTACTCGCCGGTCGCCACGATGGCCCGCGCGTGGGCGTGGCGAGAGAGATCTTCTCAGGCAGGCCCACATTGATTAGCTGGAGCCCCGCCGAGTACAGTACCCTCGCGCACTCTACGGTGTTGTGCGGTGGCACGAGCGCCGAGCGATTCCCACCGTTGGTTGGTTTTCCCTGGTGATCATGTGTCTCTTCGGGCTAGCAGCAGAGGCAGAGTAGCCAAACATTCACGGAGAAATGGACAAACGAGTAATGGCGTCCTCCTCCTCCCGGTTGGGTTGAGAAGAGAATAGGAAGACCGCTCGCTTTGCCTGCTGTCGGCATGTGCGCCTGATCCTCGAGGTTGTGACGGACGAGTGAGCGAACGTTCTGGTCCCCAGCCAGGCGACTGAAATGCACGGGCACGACGGTGTATGTCGTGGTGGTATCACGGCAGATGCCATGGGATGGCTTAAGAGCAGGGCCGATGGGCGCTGGAGGATCCGGGAGAGGGCTAGCACGCTAAGGAGCGTACACAGATGAGCATACAAGCACGAGAACACTCACGATCTACCCAGGTTCGGGGCCCTCGCAAGGAGGTAACACCCCTACTCCTGCATATTTCTCCGTATATATCTCCCAATCACAAGTACAAACGGCTCCTTGAGCTGTATGATCTCCACAATGGGGATGAACACGAGGTGGAAGAGGAATCAATGAGGGGAAAAGAGTCTCCAAGTATCGTCCCTCACGCAGGAGGGGGTGAAGCCCTATTAATAGGCTAAACCGAGTTACGGAAATACCCCTCACGGTGCACTGTAGCCATGCCAACGGGATGTCATGATGGTACTCCTGTCAGAGATAGGACGCGACATGCCCATACCCTGCAGCACTACGGTACACCTAGAATGTACCCTCTACCAGAGACAGGACATGGCCTGCCCATGCCTCTGCCTCGCAGTCTGTCCCTGGATATACCGGAGTCAGCGGTTAGGTGATGGCCTGTCACTTCGCCGCTATGCCACGCTCCCGTGTCAGACGGGACGCGACAGGAGCATTGACTCCAACCGACACAAGGCACCTCGCTGCTTTAACCCGGCATGGATATGCCGGATTCTTCTTCCTCGAGCTTCCCCTGCACATAAGAGAAGATAGCAGAATACCGACATTGAAATGTCGGTTATCATACCCCGGTTGGTATATGTCGGTCAGTATATGCCGGTTTGCACCAGCATGGTACCTCGGTCCCTTCTGAGGTCCAGGAATGTCGGCTTTCACTGTAACCTGACCCACACCTGGGTATAGCTTTCACCACATTATGACCCTACCCGGGGGTAGCCCCCGACATTAGTCCCCGAAGCTGGTGCGGTCCTGCAGCCTTGGATGAAGGGCCACAGCAGGTTTAAACAACCGAAACAACCACACCAAGCAACCGACATAAATGTGTCGGTTCAACCGTAAAGCCACTAATGCCCTCTTCCATTTGACTCCGACATTTTGATTCTATGCCAGCTTTCCGACATACGCAAATATCGTCAATATTCCTCCAGATCTCGACAGAGCACGTGGCAGCGAATCTCTGCTCGACGCCTCGGTTATTGCACGCAGACAGACGTGCCAGTGCGCGCACGCCTCCCACGTCATGCGGGCCCCATGGGATGTCAAGTCCACAGAGCACTCAAGTGCTTTGACCATGGTGTGCCTCCTCGATTCCCGCGTCAGTAACTGATGCATGTAAAATGCATACATGAACTTTGCACTATATCACTTATATTCTAATCATATTTGCATCATATAAGGGTTATACCACTGTTATTTAATGATTTTAGGAAATAAAATAATGTTTTCCTATTTTTATGGAATTAACCCTGCGCAGGCAGAAAACCCTATTTCTTTCCTTTTATGTTTCAGGGACCCAAACGTCGTCATAAAATCCTAGAAAAATACAGAGGTCGTTATTTTGGAAGGAAGAAGACGTAGGAGCGAAGGAATCAAGCAAACGGAGCCCGCAAGGCGAAAAGGGGGTGGCCCACGCGGCCAGGTACTGTGGCCGCGTGGGGCCCACTCATTTGGGCCTCGTGGCTCCGTTGCCATCGATCTTTCGTCCACCGACTCCGTCTTGACCTAAAAACGCCTATAAAAAAGGTCCCCCGACGTTCTCTGGAAGGAGCGCCGCACAAACATAGAAACACCGAAACGGAGCTCAGGAGCTGCAGATTGGAGGGGGAAAACTCCGGCGGGGCGCTGCCGGTGTGGTCTCCATCTTCTCCATCGACTTCTCCGCCGTCTCCATGATGAAGAGGGAGTAGTCCACCTCTGGACTATGGGTTTGTGGAAGTAACTTATGTATCTCTGCTCTCTTGAGCTTCACTAATTAGTACCGTATGAGCTGCTGAACATGATTACGGTCACCGTTGTATTACCTATGTGGTGGATCTTTCTATGAGTTAATATATTTTTGAGATTGCAATGTTTGTTTCAGTTATGAGTATAGATGCATATTATGTACCCCGTTCTTGTCTACTTGTTATGATCAAGCATGTTTATGAGAGCGTGTGTGGGGAACGTGTGCATTAGTTGGAGTAACGGGAGTGGTGAGTGCGGTAAGCTGACAACTTAATATCGGATCCACTGGGTGTTTACCTTACTTTGTTACCTCACTAGGGATAAACAAAAATACCATGCTGCAAGGGTTGAGGGTGACCAAGCTTCTTCCTGTGACTAGATCCAGCATGTTCTTATTTTCACTTCATGTCATGAAACTTATTGCTATACTCTGAGTCATCTTAATTACCGAAGTGTTATGATTTAGTTCGCATCTTGGTGGAGTATAAGAGAGACTAATAACCAAAAGGTCTCTATGTTAGGACGTGATGCCCATATATCTAAGTAACTTGTTATCAAATCCTGTGTTGCAATCTCATATGTTAACTCTGTGTATTCCATTGTCTGCCACTTTATAAAGAGAGAGTGCATTTGTGAAACCATGAACCCCGGTCCATTTTTAATCATAAGAAACACCTTTCCAACACCATATACCACTTTTCCATTTTCAGCCATCATTAAATCCGAAAATACAAAAATACTTTTCATCTTGCATACATCGTTAAAAAATACAAAAATATCATTTACCATTGCATCCACCATCATTGCATATTTATTTCCTGTTGCATAACTATCTTGATATCATTCTTACACCTTGTGCTTGACAACCACAGGTGAGGTTGAGGACCAAAACATTTAACTTTGTTTTGTAGGTAACCAAAAGAAGGATAAGAAGATATATCTTCAGTACTGATTCCCCGAGAGTTCGATATTAAACCCTCGAGTCACCCTCGTGGGGAAAACACGTCTTCCACTACTACACACTCTGCACTTGGAGTCTCAACCTAACCCATTTATTTTTGACGCAGGTAACTACGCACCGAGATCAAGACTGCTTTCTGGCGCCGTTGACGGGGAGATAGAAGCAACACCGCAAGATATTCCCTCGTCAACTTAGCGCGCAGCAAAGTGTTTTCTGGCGCCGTAGATCAACCTCTTCAAGAGCCATCAAGACTGTTTTCTGGCGCTGTTGCCAGGGAATCATAGCTGAGAGATTTATCCAAGGGTGTGCATCATGCATTCATCTCACAACGCAGTCAACTTCACCAACTTGTGCTAACACCTAAGCTTGGGGAGGTTGCACCTACGTGAGCACCATCTTATCCATCTTTACTTACAAAGCAATTTATTTGTTTTGTTAGTGTCATTGCATATCATATTCTTGCATATTTTTTTCAGTTTTGCATAAAAAAAAAAAATACAAAAAAACTTGCTAAAATGAATCCTAGTGCTGAAATGAACAACTTTGGTCAATACTATGGAGAGTCATTAATGGATGCTTGGTATAGAATTAAGGACACTAGTAAAAATGGTGTCATTAAATATACTCCTGCCACTGTGATAAGAAACTTCTATAAAGGTATAGATGGTTGGTCAAAATGTTTTCTAGACTCATTGACTTGTGGAAAATTTGCTTCTGGAAATCCCTCACATGCTAATAACTTGATGGAAAATTTATTTGGGAATTCTATAGAATCCAAATATGAAACTGGATCAAACAACTAAAAGCTTCTATGGATAGGTCAACATTATGTCTACAAACTTATATGGAGGATATCCTACTAAAAATGAGATGCATTCATTTATCCTTCATACCAAATCTAGGATGAAAAAGACAAATAACACTCTTTCTGGAATCTCTTTGAAAATGGAAACAATATTGAACTATGCAAGTCTAAAAAGAAGTTGACTAGGGAATTAATGAAAGAATATCTTCTATGCTGGAACCTTTGGACAGGGATATTAAGAATCATGTTGAAGAGGAGATGACCTCCAAATAGCCTTGAATCTTGCTTTAAAGAAAAGGAATGAGAATCTTGCTTGGGAAGAAGTTGAGGAAGTTAAAATGCTTAGTGAAGTCAAGGATCCTTTGCTTGACTTAGAAAATTGTAGCTTGCATGAATTAATATCTATCTTACAAAAATTTGCAAGTGATCCTTCCATCAACACTAACAAGCAGGTTTTGGTTCTTATATTGCTAATCATGTCTTGAAAGAAAAGATTGCTAGGTACAACCAAGAGGCTATGATACCACCTAAGCTTGGGGATATGTGGATCCTAAGGTACTAGTAACTATTGGAAAAGAGACACACCATGCATACTTGATCTAGGATCTAGTGTCTCTGTTTTATCTAAAGAACTATATGAAGTGCTTGAATTGAAAAATCTTGAAAAATGCTCTATTGAACTAGCACTTGCTGATGACTCTATTAAACATGCTTTAGGAAAAGTAAGTGATGTTATGGTGAGTTACATATGACTTTTGTGCCTGTGGATTTTCTAATCATGGATATGGGGAATAAAACCTCTAGTCCTATTATTCTTGGAAGACCTTTTCTTCGTACCACAGGTGCATCATTGATTCAAAGGAAGGGAATGTGAAGTTTCAGTTTCCACACAAGAAGTGCATGGAACACTTCCAAGGAAGAGGGAACCACCAAAGTTCAAGCTCCCTCATGAGCTTCGTCCACAATAAACAACAAGTAAGAAGCCTAGCTATATGGCTATAAAGAAAGCGCTTTGCGGGAGGCAACCCGGTTTTTTTTGTGTGATTTTCTTTGTGTCCTCTTGCTGTAACAAGAGACTTTGTGTCTAGTTTAGGTTCTGGATTTTAATAAAGTGCCAAGTTTTACCCTTTTTGGTTTGAAAAAGTTGCTTATAGCGTTCGGAGATTTTATTCCTGCACGAATCAGTGCACGGTATGATTTTTAATTCTTATTCTGTAACTCCGAATGAGCTCATATTTGAACTGTAGTTGCAACTTTTCATCCTCTGTATGCATGAATTTTTCGGAATTTTTCGAGAAAGTTTGGTAGGGTAGAAAAATACGTTTTGCTGCTGCTGTTTTTCTGGACAGATTCTGTCCCATTTTGTTTGATGCATGCTTTGAGCTTTTAAGTTGAATCTTTTTGATCCAATTGAGTTTATGAGTAGGCATACAACATTATACACTTTCTGGACATTCATATGAATTTTTGTTCAAGGATTATATGCAGCAAAACCTATTTGTTTATCACTATTAATGCACCCCACAGAAAAGAAATGGGAGAAACGGTGTTTTGAAGTTTTTTCACAGGGATTGGAGGAGATGCACCAAGAGCTATCCAAGGATGGTGAAGACCATAAGCTTGGGGATGTGAAGACAACCCCACTGGACCTACACACTCTCGGTTTGCACACGTCCAACTTCTGTTTTTCGATCGAAACACTTTATCGCATAAACTTGGAGCGTCTTTTTGTTTGTTTTGTTTGAGTCTTGAGAGACCACCACACTATCATTTATATATGGAGAGCTACTGGAAATATGGGTTGAAATATGTTGGATGCTTTTATAAGATTGGGAAAAGGGATGTTTGAGTTGATTTTTAATGATACATATAGTTGCATGATTCATGAGCTTGTTTATGAGTAATAGTTTGCAAATCTTTTTGTAGAGCTATCACTTATTCATGTTTTGGTGCTGATTGTTATTTTACTTGGTTTAACATGGATTAGTTAGTTCTATGGACACTCATGCAGATGGTCAACTTTCTCCCTTTTGCTAGCCCAAAAACTCCAACAAGAAAACTTGTTTCCAACACCTTCAACCAAAGTTATTCCAGTGAGTCCACCATATCTACCTATTGGCTTTATGCTATTCCGAGTATGTTCATCATGATATTTGTGTTATCTATACCTCTGAATGAAAATGATTATGTTATTGATTGCATGGAAAAGTTGGTTATATAGCTCTCACGAACTTGATGCACATTTTTACTATCATTGCATAAATAAAACATGACCCATTGTGATTAAGATTATGATGCTAGTGGCTTGATAAATGTCGAGGTTGGGAGTTAGCCCATATGTGCTGTCACATGCAAAGCTTTCAACATGCTCCATTTAGTTGATATCATGTGCTTTTGTCTATGGATGCCTATCATGGTGAAATAAGGGGAAATGATAGTTTAAATGAGTTTGTATAAATGGTTAGAGAGACGCCTGGGCCGCTAATCTAAGCCATGCATTATTCATGGTGGAAATTTACTTACATGCTATGGTGAATTATCTATGACACACCTTACAATAAAAAGCTATTCCAATGGTAAATAAAAAGGGTGTTGAGTTGTTCATCTTGTTTGTTTGTCTTGTCATTTTGATATGGGCTTGTTCCATATCCTGGGACAAGAGGTACCCCAGTTGACGCTCTTGATGATACTATTATTACTTACAATGATAGATAACTTGAACTTGCTTTTTTCCCAAGTTGAGTAACTCATGGTGTAGGTACTTGTATTCAAGGGGCATGAGACATCCAACCTTTACTTTGTCAAGCACACTACTCATATTTGCTTTCACTTTAACTTAATCATTCAAGATGCTATGATAGGGGAATGAGAGCTTGACACCAATATTACCACATTGCAATCATTAACTTAAGTAGAGAGTTTGGAGTTAGATGAAACTTATGCATGCTTTACCTCTACTCACTTATTCATCTTTCCAAAGTGTCACCAACATATTCAGATTTTCATCTCACTCTATGGACCACATGTATGCAAAAGTAAATGTCCATATTACTCTGCTATGTTACACTTTGTGAACTATCAATGAACATCCTTGTCTTGAATACTTGATATCACTTCATAAACTTTTGCATATTGCTACTCCTTTGAAGAATGAATCATTTGACTATATGTAGCAATGTAATCATCTTTGATATCCATTGTTAGTATTAAATTGCAAAGTCCATGTTAGTTTTATCACCTTCATACTCGAGGACGAGCATGGTTAAGCTTGGGGATGTTGATGCATGTAAAATGCATACATGAACTTTGCACTTTATTGCTTATATTCCAATCATATTTGCATCATATAAGGGTTATATCAATGTTTTTAATGATTTTGGAAATAAATAATTGTTTCCTATTTTTATGGAATTAACCCTGCGCAGGCAGAAAACCCTATTTCTTTCCTTTTATGTTTCAGGGACCCAAACGTCGTCAAAAATCCTGGAAAAATACGGGCGTATTTTGGAAGGAAGAAGACTAGGAGCGAAGGAAGCAAGCAAACGGAGCCGAGGCCAAAAGGGGTGGCCCACGCGGCCAGGTACTGTGGCCGCGTGGGGCCCACCATTTGGCCTCGTGGCTCCGTTGCCGTCGATCTTTCGTCCACCGACTCGTCTTGACCTAAAAACGCCTATAAAAAAGGTCCCCCGACGTTCTCTGGAAGGAGCGCCGCACAAACACAGAAACACCGAAACGGAGATCAGGAGCTGCAGATTGGAGGGGGAAAACTCCGGCGGGGCGCTGCCGGTGTGGTCTCCATCTTCTCCATCGACTTCTCCACCGTCTCCATGATGAAGAGGGAGTAGTCCACCTCTGGACTATGGGTTTGTGGAAGTAACTTATGTATCTCTCCTCTCTTGAGCTTCACTAATTAGTACCGTATGAGCTGCTGAACATGATTACGGTCACCGTTGTAATACCTTTGTGGTGGATCTTTATGAGTTAATATATGTTTGAGATTGCAATGTTTGTTTCAGTTATGAGTATAGATGCATATTATGTACCCCGTTCTTGTCTACTTGTTTTGATCAAGCATGTTTATGAGAGCGTGTGTGGGGGAACGTGTGCATTAGTTGGAGTAACGGGGGTGGTGAGTGCGGTAAGCTGACAACTTAATATCGCGATCCACTTGGTGTTTACCTTACTTTGTTACCTCACTAGGGATAAACAAAAATACCATGCTGCAAGGGTTGAGGGTGACCAAGCTTCTTCCATGACTAGATCTAGCATGTTCTTATTTTCACTTCATGTCATGAACTTATTGCTATACTCTGAGTTATCTTAATTACTGAGGTGTTATGATTTAGTTCGCATCTTGGTGGAGTATAAGAGACTAATAACCAAAAGTCTCTATGTTAGGACGTGATGCCCATATATCTAAGTAACTTGTTATCAAACCCTGTGTTGCAATCTCATATGTTAACTGTGTGTGTCCATTGTCTACCACTTTATAAAGAGAGAGTGCATTTGTGAAACCATGAACCCCGGTCCATTTTTAATCATAAGAAACACCTTTCCAACACCATATACCACTTTTCATTTTCAGCCATCATTAAATCCGAAAATACAAAAATACTTTTCATCTTGCATACATCATTAAAAACCCAAAAATATCATTTACCATTGCATCCACCATCATTGCATATTTATTTCCTGTTTGCATTGCATAACTATCTTGATATCATTCTTACACCTTGTGCTTGACAACCACAGGTGAGGTTGAGGACCAAAACATTTAACTTGTTTTGTAGGTAACCAAAAGAAGGATAAGAAGATATATCTTCACTACTGATTCCCCGAGAGTTCGATATTAAACCCTCGAGTCACCCTCGTGGGGAAAACACGTCTTCCACTACTACACACTCTGCACTTGGAGTCTCAACCTAACCCATTTACTTTTGACGCAGGTAACTACGCACCGGAGATCAAGACTGCTTTCTGGCGCCGTTGACGGGGAGATAGAAGCAACACCGCAAGATATTCTCTCGTCAATTTAGCGTGCAGCAATGTGTTTTCTGGCGCCGTAGATCAACCCCTTCAAGGGCCATCAGTAACCGCACGCGGTCGTGCCCTGGGCGGTTACCACTTTGCAACCGACGATGTGGCCCATCGTGCGGCCGCATTTGCCGCAACCGCACGCACCACGCACAGTTAATCCCCACGATTAACTAGGAAATCGTGCGGGACGGTTCCGCTAACCGCGCACGCTCCTTGCCCATAAATAGGGGCACATAAAACTCATCTTCTTCCTCCTCGCACTCTTCACTCGCACTGCCCACCCGCGCTCACCTCCGCCGCGCAGCGATCTTTGCCACCGCACAACGCCGGAGCACTTCACGCCGCCGACGACCGGAGATTCTCGCGCCGCCGCCGAGTCCGCTTCTTCCCCGCCGCCACCGCGACTCCGATAAGATCCTCTCCCTTAACATTGCTGATGAACATGTTCATCTTCCCCGATGAACTTGTTCATCCTCTCCGTAGATGTTCTTAAATCCATTTGCTTAGATCCCCTCTAGATTTTCTTCATCACGTTTCTTATTATCCTTGCAATAGCTCCTCCGTAGATTTTCGTAAGTTCAACTCATAGATCTTGCATTTATCTTGTATTTTTCCTTCTCCTTAGATCCTTCTGCAAAACACTTATCCACAGATTTGTGTCTCCCGCCATTTATGCATTTTTCCTCTATTGCTCAAATATTCCGAGATACTTATCTCGGTTCAACCTGTGCCTCTGTTCAGATCCCTTCCGAGATGTCATCCAGCCATACCTCGGACCCTGCCGAGGATGCCGTCGAAGAAGGTGAGCGCGCCGGGTGGGAAGGTTCCGACGTAACCCAGGATGAGATTGACTGGCTGATCCGAACCCGGCGTATCCCGGAAGGGGTGATATGCCGGCCCCCTGGCAAAGAAGCCGAGCCGAATTTGGAACCCGGCGAGCGCGTTGTTTTCGTCGCGCACTTCGAGCACGGCTTTGGCCTCCCGGTGAGCCCGTTCTTCCGAGGCTTCTTAAATTGGTTCCATCTTCAACCCCATCACCTTCCAGCCAACGCCATTACCACTCTCGCGGCATATGTCCCTTTCTCCGAGGGATACCTCGGTCTTTGGCCCACCGTTGAGCTCTGGGCCAAGTATTTCCAACTCCGAAAACAGAGTGCTCCGGATCCGGAAAACAAGAACTTCCCCAAGGAGATGACCCGTGCGGAGCCGCTACAATTATACCTCGGAGAGGTTCCATCTTTCCTCGGATTCAAGGCCTGGAGTCATGCCGGAAGTGGCAGCGCACGTTCTTCTACGTGAAGAGTCCAGACAATGTCGACCTCCTCAACTTGCCGACATTCACTCTCCCTGCCCCACGGAGCAGCATAACTGGAACTTCAACCCAAAGGAGACAAATCTCGAGGTCAACCAGATTCACAAATTCGTCATTGAGTTCCAGGCGGCAGGGTTGACGGCCGATGACCTCCTGAACCTTCATTAGCCGCCGAGTCTCCCTCCTTCAGAACCGAGTTCACAAGATTTGCCACATGAGTGGCCGATACGACCATACTCGGGTCAGCACTCATGAGCTGAGCAAACCCGAGGTCCGGAGACGCGTTAAGTCCATGGCCAGGACTCGGATAACGGACGAGTGGGAATGAGGTATGAAACCTCATGATAGAACTCGGCTTCCGGGGCAAGTAAGTAACTTGCAATTTATACCGACATACTTTTTCCTGCCGAGATAACTCTTATGTCGGCTCCATACCTGGCTCCTAAATAACCCGGCTCTACTGCTTCTGACTTGCAGAGATTTACTCGGCAAAAGACTGAAGATGGCGCGGATCCCTCCGCCAAATGGGGCAAAGATCTACCTGCCCCGGCCGTCACCGAGGTTGAAGACCCGGACGACGAGGATCACATGCCGATTCCGGCTGCTGGCGCCCCTACCTCGGGTAAGCCTCGAACCCGAGACTCAATCCGAGATTGGTCAGATGACGATGATGATGAATGTGAAATTTTAGAGGTACTTGAAGCTCGTCCCATCGCATTTGCTCACCCACTACACTCGGCAACAGCTGACCCGGGCGGCCAGGTTCCAAGTACCGCCCTGCTACCACGAGCAACCGAGGCGGAGCTCGCAAACGTGCCGGGACCGGTACCTCGGATACGGGGACCACAACAGTTTCAGTCCCTGCAGCGAAGAGACCGAAGCTGCAGAAGAAATCGGCGGTCAAGCCGTCACGGGTCAAGAGGACATCGTCAGTTACTCAAGGGTAAGATACTCTTTGCCGACAACGCTCGTTTCCCTTTCTTCCTTTTCCCGGGATAATCTTTCCCCAAGATAACATTTTTTTCTTGTTCCAATGCAGTGCTGCCCTCGAGGTTAACCAAAGCGCATCCATAGCAGAAGGCGCGCAACGTGAAGGGCGGAAAACAGCAGTAGGCAGGTGGTTAAATAATTTTGTTGCTGTGCAAGAGATACAAGACAAGCTAGGCCAAGATCTTCTCGTGTACGCCCGCCCAGCACTCTGTTTTGACAGCCTCGGTTGTAACGCAGGAGATGGACGAGAAAAGCTCACACGGTAGGTCGCCGGACGGTGGCGGTGACCGTAGCGTGTCCAGCAGTGGAGTGGCAAACGGTGGACGGAAAGGAGCCGTGGGAACGAAGGGGTCCGGTGTGCAGCGCACATGGGGAAATGGGAATGGGGAGCGTGACGCCAAAAACGAGTGTAGAGTGAGTACCGCCCCCGCCATGCCACATTCACGCTGCCTGCTCTGCTCTGCTCCACACCGTCCGTTGCGTTGGCCCCCCCGCTTCATAAGCACGGCCTCCACTCCACATCACCGCCCCTCCCCTGAACCATCGCATTCACCTCTTCGCCACATCATATCGCCACTCCCTCCATCGATCCATCGGTTCTTCCCCGGCCCTCCTCTTCCTCAGTTTCTTCATCGGCCCTTCGCCGATCCATTGAGATCCGTTCCCACCAGGTAAACAACCATTCTGCTCCTCCCTCGGCGGATTTGCATGCATTGTATCGGTGGTTCGTTGATTGACCGGGGCGGCCGGAAAGGTGGCGGAGTTTCTCCTCGGCGCAACGGCGGATTTCGCCGTGCATTTCTTAGTTTTCCGTGTCCGCCCGAGTGAGTAGCAGGGGCGAGCGGCGGATCAGATGCACGCACGCCGGAGGCACTCCTTGGTTCGTGCCGGCACCACCGGCGATGTGGCCTCTTGGCCTTGGGTGTAACTGCAGGGAGGAAGAGGAAGGGGGGATCTGTTGTTGGGGCTGACGGCTAGGATCACGGGGGTTCAGTTTCTGATCAATAATTTTAGGACTAGTTTCTTTTCTTCCTTGCATGGCTTAATTCATTGGTTGCAACGAAATATCGCCTCAGTCTAGTCGGAAAGGCCGTCTCGTAGCCTGCTTCTTCATCTCCGTGCAGATTCTCCGTGTTATTTTTTCTCCTACTAGATAGTATACTTATTTGTTTTACTTTTCCCAACAAGATAGCAAGTCGTCCTTGCTTGGATCCTGCGCGCTCCCCGTGCTTTCTTCCACTATTTCGGCTTCTAACCAGCTCGGTTTCATCATTGCTGCCCTTAAAATATTTTCTTGCGCCGATAAGCTCCCCTCTCCAAACTGTGTTAGTAGTAAAATTCTGCAGCACACTTGTGCAAAGCATTCGAGTGAGTGAGTGACTGAGCTGCACTAGTTGAGTGTATCGTCTCCACTTGCAGAGTTTCTCGGGATATTCTACTTTGCTTCCTTTTAATTGAGTTCAGAAGATTACCAGCCAACCACCAGATCACAGGATCTCGTAGCTCACGTGCCTCTCTCCTGAAAAAGAAGCTCATGTCTTTCCAACTCTTCCTTCCTTGTGTATTATCATCAACAACGCGCCTAACATGTCCTTTCTCCCGTGATCATTGTTCCGATCCCCGTTTAAAGAACTTAATTGAAAAATAAGTTAGTACTGCTTTTTGTACTGGATGTGGGAGTTCGTCAGTAATTTGGCCGAAAAGAAGCCACCTGCTCCAATCTAGTTCAGTCAAGCAATTCAGAAGATTTCCTGGTTGTTTACGGTTCTGCTCTTGTGCAGCTGCAGGGTGGATGTCATCGATGCAGTTCAGCAGCGTGCTCCCGCTGGAGGGCAAAGCGTGCGTGTGCCCGGGGTCGGTGAGGAGGAACGGCGGCGACCTCGTCTCCGCCTGCGAGAGGCTCAAGGTCGGGGACAGCAACGGCATTAGGCACGAGAGGGCGCTGAGGAGGACCTGCAACGCCACCGGCGCCAGGGGAGCGGCCAACGGCGCGCAGTGCGTGCTCACCTCCGACACCAGCCCGGACACCCTTGTAAGTTTCATCTCATCAGACCATCGGACTGTAACTCGATACAACTTGTTAGCATCTCTGATTTTGTTGGTGCAAAAAAAGCCGCAGGTCGTCCGGTCGTCCTTCCGGAGGAACTACGCCGACCCGAACGAGGTTGCCGCGGTCATACTCGGCGGCGGCACCGGGACCCAGCTCTTCCCTCTCACCGGCACAAGGGCTACACCTGCTGTAAGACAAACACATTTTTCATCATACATTTAGTCTCAAGTTAGGTTTATTTAGTCTCAAGTTGATACATTTCAGTCGCAGAAAGGAATAAGAAAATATCTTGTCATTCTCAGATATGTTCCAGATGATATCCCAGCTTTTAGTAGATACGAATCTGAAATCTCTCATTAAGTTCAGTTATTACTATCTGCACATGGCAATTGGTTTGGATAGGGTTACCTAAAGTACAGCTCAGCATTGTGTTTAGATTATTAGCAGCAGTGGTTTCTGTAGCCGGCCCCAATGATGCGCCCCACTTTAACCGACATGATGCCCAGCTCGAGGCTATCAGTGACTATTCGTCCAGTCATCTTCAGATCACCAGCCTGAATCTTGTTCCTTTCCCTTTGTTGCATCCCTCAGGTTCCTATTGGAGGATGTTACAGGCTTATTGATATTCCGATGAGCAACTGCTTCAACAGTGGCATAAACAAGATATTTGTGATGACTCAGTTCAACTCAGCCTCTCTTAATCGGCACATTCACCGCACTTACCTTGGCGGAGGGATCAATTTCACAGATGGATCTGTTGAAGTAATTCACCTCAACTTCTTGATATATATTTAACTTGTCTTATGGTTTTCATCTTGGTGTCTTGGTCTTGTAACCGACCACATCACACGTTGACTGAGACTTTTTCTAATCAACAGGTGTTGGCTGCAACTCAAATGCCCGGGGAGGCTGCTGGATGGTTCCGGGGAACAGCAGACGCTGTCAGAAAATTTATCTGGGTACTTGAGGTGAGAAGAGTATCTAGGAGCACATGGCCCTTCTTGCAGCTCATACTTGTATATTTGGATGTTAAAATAATCCTCGTTATTTTCTATGTACATATCCAGGACTACTATAAGCATAAATCTATAGAGCACATTTTGATCTTGTCGGGTGATCAGCTTTATCGCATGGATTACATGGAGCTTGTGCAGGTTTGTGATTGTCTCTCTGACCAGCTCTAGTGTATGTTTTATTTTGAACTGTCTGACCCTATGGTATACATAATTTACAGAAACATGTTGATGACAATGCTGACATTACTCTATCGTGTGCCCCTGTTGGAGAGAGGTACTGGACATTGCTTATTTATACAAGCGTTTCGTCCTTCTGAAGTTAACTGCATCCTGAATTGGTTTGCATTGTTTTGGCAGCCGAGCATCTGAATATGGACTAGTGAAGTTCGACAGTTCGGGTCGCGTGATTCAATTTTCTGAGAAGCCAAAGGGTGCGGACTTGGAAGCAATGGTTAGCACTCACCTTAGCTTACACATCCAGATATACGTTTACACTAACAGATTTGCAGAGTATCTAAAACTTAAGCCATTGATCATTGCAGAAAGTGGATACCAGCTTTCTCAATTTTGCCATAGATGATCCAGCTAAAAAGCCCTACATTGCTTCGATGGGAGTTTATGTCTTCAAAAGAGAAGTTCTGTTGAACCTTCTGAAGTAAGAACCTTGTCTTGTGATGATATTGTTCTTCTGTAGCTCTATATTCTTATGTTGGCATTCTTAGGTCGAGATACCCAGAACTACATGACTTTGGGTCTGAAATCCTGCCGAGAGCTCTACATGACCACAATGTACAGGTAAAATTTCTGTGTGAACTCCATTCATTGTTTAGGAAGTGTTGCCACGTATTCAAATTTTGCAGCAGTATTTCATTTTCTATTGGGAAGTAGTACTGAATCAAATGCAGCCTGAATAAAAGCTGCCCCTTCTGTGTGAAACGAACTGACAGTACATTCGCTTATATTGCTGTCAGGCATATGTCTTCACTGACTACTGGGAGGACATTGGAACAATTAGATCGTTCTTCGACGCGAACATGGCTCTCTGCGAGCAGGTTAGATCTTAATGTTGGCTGCTTCCAGATTTGACGTGCTGTAACAAATGGGTCCCGTTCTTGCATCCCTAGCTGTAACCGTAGAAGTAACTGGACTAAAATAGTCTGATTGATGCTGAAGTTCCGTCTTCCCGCCTCTTAGAAATAATCTTAGTTTCAATATTTCAAGTCACACATTTTCTTCATTGCAGCCTCCAAAGTTTGAGTTCTATGATCCGAAAACCCCCTTCTTCACTTCGCCTCGGTACTTGCCACCAACGAAGTCAGACAAGTGCAGGGTACATCACATAAAAAACCTGCTGTCCAAACTATTTACATGTAAGCTATCTCTATCTGAACTCATGGATTCCTATGTGCAGATCAAAGAAGCGATCATTTCACACGGCTGCTTCCTGCGTGAGTGCACCATCGAGCACTCCATCATCGGTGTCCGTTCGCGCCTAAACTCCGGATGCGGCCTCAAGGTTTGCTTTTTCCACCAGCATTGTTTTTGATCATGTGTTTGCCGATTGTGTGCCAACTCCGGTTCGAATAACGTCATTGTTTGAATGGTACCTGCAGAACGCGATGATGATGGGTGCAGACCTGTACGAGACAGAGGACGAGATCTCGAGGCTGCTGTCGGAGGGCAAGGTCCCCATCGGTATTGGGGAGAACTCGAAGCTCAGGTGAGGAGACTGACCCTGGAACCTGAACCAGTACGTACTATTTTAAACTGTTGATCTGATGATCCATTTAGCGATGCGTTTTATGTGTAGCAACTGCATCATCGACATGAACGCGAGGATCGGAAGGGACGTGGTGATCGCGAACAGCGAGGTAATAAGATGCCCCTTCAGTAGTCAGGGTTCAAACTCGCAAAGAGAAGGCTTCACTCTGAAACTATAGACTGAAACCATGGCAATGTGTGGGTCGTTTGGTGACAGGGCGTCCAGGAGGCAGATCGGCCGGAGGAAGGGTACTACATCAGGTCCGGGATCGTGGTGGTACTTAAGAACGCGACCGTGAAGGACGGCACCGTCGTGTAGAGCGACGCCGTGGCACCCGCATCTTTTTTGAGAGGTTGGGAGCTCGGAGCTGCGACCCTGAATTTCATTCAGACGAGGAAGAAGCAAGGGACCAAGCGATGGAAGCAAGCAGGCACAGGCAGACGGCGCAGGCAGCAAAGCATCACTAGGAAAGCAAGTATAGTAGTCGTTCTTCCCCTGTAGTAGTAATAATAAGCTGCGTGCGTTGAGGTAAAGTGGCAGCAGACTCGTTGGTGATCGATCTTTGGTGCGTCCTGTAAATAAAACTCTAGAAAAATATGGATTTTTTCCGTTACCTCCATTGATGTTGCCTGCGAGGTGTGACCAAACGAGAATGAATGGTTTGCCCGCTAGCCCCGACCAGGGATGGCCTGAATCTCTGATTACGCCGGTGCACCGTCCTGTGGTATGTTCAGTTTTAGCCCAACTTGGACTTCTTTGAAATTTCAAACTATTATTTCGAATTTTCTAAAATATCGAGATCATGGGAGCCAAAATACCTCTCTCGATGCATGCCTATCCTACCAGCCTTTTTTGGTTTGGATTTAGTGCCAACGAGTACCCTATCAAACCCTCCATCGGTCCTACAATATAGGACAGTTTGAATTCACGAAACGTCTGTACGTACGACACTTGTGTCCGATTCCTGTACATATGCTGGCTCCGGCGAGAGGGTTGCGGGGTCTAGGCTATTGGAGCGTGTCCGATTCCTGTACGATCACATATGCTGGCGCCGGCGAGAGGCTTGCGGGGTCTAAGCTATTGGAGCAGTTTCAATCTGATGTTGCGTTTAGGCGTGACGGCGGAAAGCGGCTGCTCTTGGAGTGCGGCGGTGCTGACTGTTGTGGATCTGCGAAAGATGGTGGGGATCTGGCCGCCTGTAGATGGGTGGGGTCAGGGGCGGAGCCAGGATAAAAATATAAGGGGGGCCGGTAAAATTTTTTTCCCTCTTGCCAACTTTTAGGGATGGCCGAAGTGCAAAAATTGGATAATTGGAGGTGTTTTTGGCAAAAAAAAATAGGGGGTCCTTTGTAATTTTCTGCATGTTAGGGGGGGGGGGGGGCAGGCCCCTGCTGGTCCCCCTGTCTCCGCCACTGGGTGGGGTGGCGTTGGCCCCGGATCTGACGCTGAAGAGCCTCAAAGGGCTCCTTCGACTAATGTTTCTTATCGGAATAGATCCAGTCTCACGGGGCTGGTGGCTACTGCGGCTCATTAACGTCTTGTGGCAAAGGGTTTATTCAGCGTCAAGGGCTCCTCCGACTGATGTTACTTATCGGAATAGATCAAGTCTCACGGGGCTAATTAACGTCTTGTGGCTACTAGTGTTCTTCTTCTCCGGCGACAGCGGAAGACATGGATGCCTGGTAGTTGCGGCGACGGCGGTTTGCAAATTTGCAGCAGCTTAATCGCTTGTTTTTTTCTAGTTTTATGTTGCTTGTATTTGTGTCATCTTTGTATCCGTTACTCGTATGCCTGCGGCGTACAATGTAAAAAAAAAGAAGATATCGAGTGGTCCGCTTGAATATGCTCACGCGCATCCACACAGGTAAACCTTGGGACCTTAAGGGCTCTCCTCAGCGCTCAGGCCATTTCGGCCGTCGGATCGATCTTTCACAGCGTGATCTGGAGCGTCCGTTTGCGGTGGCAGCACAATGATTTCCTGCGCCGTCGTGGTGTGTGTTTGCCGGGTCACTTACTGTGGGGCCAATGCATCGCCGGTCCCTCGCCGGTCCCGCTCGACAGGGGCACACCGGGTCGCGCCCTCGGTGCAGTTCTCCCTCCACAATCCCCTGCGCGGCCATTTTGCAGAAAACCGCCCGCAAAGGACCTGATCGTAATTTCCGGAAAGGTCGAGGACGTTTTTGCAAAAGTATCCGCAGAGCTCGCTCTCCTTCCTCTTTCCCTCTCTCCCGCGACGGCCCGAGGCCGCCGTCGGCGCCGGCGCGCATCGCCGCCGCTACGCCGCTCCCCGGACGCATCGGAGGCCACAGCGAGGTCCACCGGCGCGCCCTCCACCTCCTCGTCGCGGATCGCGTCCCGGGGCACCGCGGCCGCGCGGGAAACACCGCCGCCGTGCCGCGGTTTCCTCCGCCGCGTCCATGGTCGCCGGCGGCCGCTCCGGCGACCAAATGACGCGCCGCGCCGCCCATTCGCCTCGCCGCGACGCCCGCCAGCGGATCTGCGCGCTCCCAGCCCCGCGCGCGTGCTCCACCGCGCGAGCGCGAGCTCTGCGGCCGCGGCCGCCGCCGTCGTGTGACGTCACTGCAGACGATTGACTGGTGGGCCCGCATGGCAGTGAGAGAGGGAGAGGCAGGCCGATGCGGGGTGGCAAAGCGTGCTGGCTGCTGGGCTTCGGCCCAGTTGGCCCTTTTCTTCTTCTTTTTTTGTTCCTTTTCTCTTTTTCTTTTCTGAAAACTTTTATAACTTTTGTTTTAAATATCCAATTGAATTCAACCAGTTTCTAAAAATTTGTAGAAATCAAAACAGTCATTTTAAATACTTTGGGACCATTTCCAAATTATTTTAAATCTTGAAAAATTTAGATAATTCATAAAGGCTTAATTGTCACCTTTATGTCATTTTATAAAATATGGTTTTAAATTTTTCTTTCGAACTCAAATAATTGACATGGGCGAATTTCAGTTTTTTTAAAACAAACTATTATTTATTACAGGCTGACATGTGGGTCCCACCATCAGATATTTCACAATTACAGGGGGACATGTTGAAATTCCAAAAAAAAAACTTCTAATTTCCAATTTAAAAAATTGCAAACTTATGAAGATTTCCAAACTTTCCTAGGCAAGAGTTGCACTCAAAAAACAATACCCAAAAAAAATCACTTACCCAAGTTACATGGTTTTGAATTAAAAAAAAACTTTGGCCATAGAATTCAAGTGAATAAGTATGCGTTTTCAGTCATTACAAATTTTTTTAAAAAAACAATGAAACATATAGGCATATTCAAACAGCCCGCAAAAAAAAAAAAACCAACTATTTACAGCACAAAACGAACATATTCAAACTTTTTTAATAGGTAACAAATTGCGGAAAAATCAAATGCACTTGCCCAAACTACATGGGTTTGAAATTAAAAAATATGTTTAGCTACAAATTTCAAATGAAATTCGAACGAATAAACATGCATTTCCACTCCTTTCCACGCATGCGCGGCATTTGCAATAATTTTGAAACCTAAACGTTTTTTAAATATGTACACTACCAAACTTGAATTATACCATGCATTTGCGACATGCAAATTTGCATATTTTACAAATTTAGATGCCTTTCAAACCTAGCCATTTCATAGATGTTAAAAAGATTCAAATCCAAATAACTTACCAATTCAACCAATTTCAAAAAAAACTAGACAACCTTTTAGACATAAACTTTTTTCCAACTTTGGTCATATGACATAAATAGGTAGTGTTTCATTTTGGGGTAATTTTTTTTGGTCATTCTGATATATTTTGCATGGAGTTATTGATATTATTTTATTGTGTTTTTTATTTCACTTACAAAGAAAGTTGTCAAATTCAAATGCTGTGTTTCAAACCTTCAAATTCCTGACAAACATGCCAACACACAATATTTTTTAGTTCCAATAGATTCGAATCCGAAAAACTTTTCAATGTGACCATTTCGAAATTAAAATTCTTAACAGCGCGTTATTTCCAAATACGGGAAAAAATGACTACAAGAATAAACAACCCCTTTTGATGTCATATAACCAAAATTAAAATACGAGAATTTAATTTTCGAATGCCTTTCAAAACTTATATTTTGCAACCCTACACGATTATAAAATGTACATCTTACCAAATTTAAATTTTATTTACTCCACCAGAATCCAACCATTTTTTAAAACAAAAACATTTTCAATTCCAATGATTTCCAAACTTATACAACTTTACAACATCGACATTTTCAAATTCGAATTCAAAAAACACGCACGCGGGAAAACGACATCGGAAACACCGGAACACGGGAACACGGGAGCACGGGAACACAAAATCGGAAACACGGGGACACGGCATCGGAAACACGGGAGCACGGGAACACGGCATCGGAAACACGGGGACACGACATCGGAAACACGGGAACACGGGAACACGGCATCGGAAACACGGGAACACGACATCGGAAACACGGGAACACGGGAACACGGTAACACGGCATCGGAAACACGAGAACACGGCATCGGAAACACGGGAACACGGGAACACGAGAAGCATTATCATTGTCAAATGCTATTACAGTTCCAACACTGCTAATAGAAGCATCATCATTGTCAAATGCAATTATAGTGAGTCTCTTTGTTTGCGTTCTCCCTCATTCATGTTAACGGACACTCCATTTTGCGACATAAATTCAAATTAAATGCTACTGTACCAATCATCAGTCTTGAGTTTATCCTGAATTTATTCCTTCTTTTGACCACATTCCATTTGTCAGGTCTATAGTTATTTTTCTCATAATTTGTGGTTCCCATTTCAAATATTCTTACAAGACTTCCATGTATGTAAACCTTATATATGTAATTTTAATGTTCTTAGTTCTTGATGTTATATGATTTCCTATATTCTCTGCATATGCCTAACAGTTGAGTATCATTTTTATTCTCTACATATACAAGAATCTAATACAAGAATCTATAACTTTCCAAAATTATTTCAAAATTTAAATTTTACACAGCATTTGAATTTGACAACTTTCTTTCTAAGTGAAATAAAAAACACAATAAAATAATATCAATAACTCCATGCAAAATATATCAGAATGACCAAAAAAAAATTACCCCAAAATGAAACACTGCCTATTTATGTCATATGACCAAAATTATAATTTGAAACCTTCAAATTCCTGACAAACATGTCAACACACAATATTTTTTAATTCCAATAGATTCAAATCCGAAAAACTTTCCAATGTGACCATTTCGAAATTAAAATTCTTAACACCGCGTTATTTCCAAATACGGGAAAAAAATGACTACAAGAATAAACAACGCCTTTTGATGTCATATAACCAAAATTAAAATACGAGAATTTAATTTTCGAATGCCTTTCAAAACCAAGCATTCAGTAAACAAAAGAAATAATTTTAAAAAAAATCCCGATATAATTTCAAACCTTCAAATTCCTGACAAACATGTCAACACACAATATTTTTTAATTCCAATAGATTCAAATCCGAAAAACTTTCCAATGTGACCATTTCGAAATTAAAATTCTTAACACCGTGTTATTTCCAAATACGGGAAAAAAATGACTACAAGAATAAACAACGCCTTTTGATGTCATATAACCAAAATTAAAATACGAGAATTTAATTTTCGAATGCCTTTCAAAACCAAGCATTCAGTAAACAAAAGAAATAATTTAAAAAAAAACTTCCCGATTTTAACAAATTCTAAAATTTAAACAACTCATAACTGTAGGCTTTTCCCCAAAAAAAAATTTAATCACAATTAAATCTAGACATCATTTAAATCACCACACGGGCCGCGGCATCTGCTAATTCCAAAGGAATACAATAAATTCCAACGAAATATATTTGTACCTTTAAAAATAGAGCTCAAAATCAATTGAATCCAATTTCAAAAAAAAAGAGAAAAAAACATTAACCCATTTTAAACACTTAGTGACCTTTTCCAACTTAGTCTTCAGATCATATAGAAGACATATACTATGAGAAATACATATTGTAGTCAAGTTTTAGAGTATGCCGGATAAATTGTCATGTTGCATTTCGAAACATGGAAGTATGCATATTTTCTTATATTTATCATTTTTATCTGTTTATATTGTGAGGCATGTCAATACTAATGAAATATCACATAGTATTGCTTTACCTCTCGATCAACAATGGGAACTTTTTGTATGAAGGAGCATTGTGCTTTGCTCTAAAGCTATTTTAATGCCACTGCTATGTATATTAATTGTTGACTACCTGTGTCATATTAAGAATGTTTGTCATAATGTTTTGCAAATCGAAAACCAGTGTCAACGGCGGGTGGCGCGCGGCAAGCCGCGCCAGGGAATCTAGTGATGGTTGGATGGTGAATATGTACGCAAGTCGTACGAAGGGTGTATAGCAGCTCTCATCTTAAATTCTTGAATTCCTGCCTGCGGCTCAACACAAGGTATCTCCTACTGTGCAGCCGCTACTAGGCTACTACCTCCCAAAAGATTAGAAAAAAATGGGAGCAAAGCTCCATGGAACTGGAACATAATTCATTTCAAAGGGAACAGAACAATGGAAGTTCATGGATGGTGTCGGCGAGGCGGCGGCGGCGACTCCATCAGATGGTTTTTTCCTCCTGCTCTGTCCCCGTTGCTGCGGCGTTGTCTCCGGCGCCATGGTGAAGCAGAGAGGATTCGTCCAGGAGTACGTGTAGATGGTGGTCTGGTGACAGCTAGAAGATGGTGCACCTTGTGGTGGGTTCTTGGTTGAAGGCTGACGGTTCTGGTTCCCTACTCCGACATCGTCGTGCGTGGGTGCCAGTGCTAAAGTTCGATGACGTGTCCGGGGACATGCTGCCCCGGTCTGATTTTTTCAACGGCAATGGTTTATTTTATGGCAAACTACTTTGGAGGTCCGAAAAGCTGATGATCAGTGATGGAGCCGCGTCGAGATCGGGTGAAGAGGTAATCTGTCTATTTTTTCCTTGGTGGCTGCTACGGTAGTGCCAAAGAAGATAGATAGGCGTTGGTTTGTCACATAGGTTTATCCTTTTTTTCTAGATCTGTAAGATCGATGTATACGTACTTTGTATCTCGTCTTTTATTTATCAATGAGAATCGTATTACCATGCAAAAAAACAATGGAGCTAGCTCTTCTATTGAATTGCTTCGAGTCAACATAAGGCACTACTACTAATGAAGGAGCGACATGCACTGTCAACTTGGCATGGTACATACCTAGAGCTGCATATTTACACCGATATTGAATGAAAAAATTAACAATATGGCTATGCAAAATAAACCGGCTTCTTCTTTGCTTCTACCCATCATGCTGTCCTAGCGCTCCTCTGAGGTGAACTTGTTCCAAGCATCCTGCAACATTGAAACACAAAAATTGTAATACATCTCGAAGGACTGAAATCGCATCAATTAGCGTGCTGTTTGGAGTTCTCTGCACAAACGGAATCTACAATTTTTGGAAACTGAAGGATCAAACTAGAACGGAAGCACTAGAGTCTACATGGCACAAACCTTGAGGAGATCGAAAACCTTCTCGCAGATGTACTTCTGCCTGATCGTCGCGCCCCTCTGCTGCAATTTATCGGGGTGGACGCACAGAGTTGCCTTCCTGTAGGCTTTCTTCACCGCGGCGGCTGTGATGAGGTCCGTGAGATGCACCGGCTGCCAGCCACTGTCCGCTCCCAGAATCTGTCGGAGACAAAAGGAAGAAGCACAGTGATATTTCTGTTTTACTTAATCTGTGTCAGAGATTTACGAATGTGTGATACACTATACATAACGGCTTACATATTGCAACGTGGACAACAAGGCTCGCAGATTTCCTTCCTTTCCATTTGACCACCTCTTAACCTCAGGATCCAGGAAATCAGCCAACCTCTGAAACATGACAGGAAAAAGAAGAGCCAAACAATGAATGGAATGTAGGTGCAGTGAGAAGATGGTCCTGTCCGTGCCTAAAAATGTCTTACATGTTTCTCTGCCTGCTCTCTCTGAACCATAAGGTCGCGCATGTTCTTCTCAGCAAGGGCTTTCGACTGCAAAACGAAAATGCATATCAGCACAACAACCACTGCAAAAAAAAAGTAGAAGTAGAACTAGAAAAGAAGAATATATATACCACACGCTCGGTTGTGCGCTGATGCCTCTCTACCCTTGCTTTATGCCGTAGACCCGACTCAGCACCAACCACTACAGCCAACAAATCAACAATTTGTTAGCTCACTGATTCATACATCGAAAACAACTTTTTATTTTGAGGAATATAAACGCAAAACTACTTAAATCATGCCATAACAGAAAGGGATACTAGAACTTCCATGCATTTTGCTTAGTGGAAACAAATAACCTTGCACGTTACAACAAAATGTCTGGAAATAATCAGTACCTTTGCTACTAGAATCTGGGTTTCTTACGGGGCCACTAGAAGTTGCTCTTTGAAACTGAGTGTCCTGTCGAATATCCTGTAAATCCAGAACCAGGATACGAATCCAGTCAGTATTTTGAATAATAATAACAGTGGTAATATTTGAAGTTCATTCACTGTATCAGATGATGTACTATACCAACAAACACCACCTCCAGATTACTGGGCGTACGACTAACCTTGGAAGAGGATCTGATTTGTTCCCTGCGTTCCCTTGCTTCTGCAGCAGCCTTCTCGGCCTTAGCCTTTTTAATCGCCCTCTCACGAGCTTCTGCAGTTGCTCGCTCGACTGCAGCCCGTTCTGCTTTTAGCCGAGCTTCGGCATTTGCTCTCTCTTCTTTTAGTCGGGCCTCTGCAGAAGCCCTTTGGCGTGCTGCCGCTATTCTTTCCAACGCCATTTTTTCTGCCATCTCACGAGCGTTATTAAATGCCCTCTCGTGGGCTTCCCTTGTAGCTCTTTCAACAGCAAGTCTATCCTTTTCCCTTTCTCTCTCCCTCTCCTGATCTTCCAATTTTTTCCTTTCGCTGTCTTCGGCGTGTTCTCTTTGTTTCTCAGATATCTTTTGCCTTTCTTTTGCTTCTTCCAGTCTTTGAGAAGCCTCAATGTCCTTCTGTCTTCTCTTCTCTGTTTTTGCTACACCCGCCCTCTCTTTGGTTCTCTGGGCCTCAGGTGTCTCTTTTCTTGACACCTCATCGGAATCTGGGAATGGCCTTTCTGCAGATTTAGGTAAACTGTCACTCTTTTCCAAATGAGAATGTTCATGCTCATGTTCTGCCTTTACACCGGTTCTCTCTTCTTCAGATGCTTCTGTAGGTGATTCTCTTTCTGGTTCGTTGCAAACCTCTTTGGTCATGTCAGCACAAGGAGCATTTTCATTAGATGCCTGAGAAGTAGCAGATTTATCATTTTGAGTCAAGTGCTGCACGTCAGTACTCATTTCTGGACAGGAAGCTGGCTCATCCTTTGTACTTATTGTTACTCTAGTGGGACAATTATTAGCGGATTCGATGGTAACTTCATCTCCAGAACTTATCACACTGTCCACTTCATCAACTGTTGTATTACCCTGTACATCTACATCAATTTTTCGGTTGTTGGTATCAGATGCAGATGTTGTTTGATCCTCCAGGTTAACATGAGCCGATTCTTCCTCCGTTTTTCCTCTGTTGGTATCAGATGCAGATGTTGTTTGATCCTCCTGGTTAGCATGAGCTGATTCTTCCTCCGTATCCGTCTTCTCATTATTTTCTGAGGGGGTTTCTTCTACTTGTTTCCCTTCACAATCGGAGACAGGTTTATCAGTCCCTTCTGTTCTGTTTCCCACTTTGCTAGGCCCTAATGAACCTTGGATTTCTTGATCAACATCCCTCTTAATCAGTTTGCTGGCTACCTCAAATAAATTCAGCATGGATGACACTACCGGATTATTGGTTTGTGAAGTAATATCACTCTCTTCGGTACACTTAACATCCTGATCTGGAACAGACTCTTCAGAATGTTTGTGTGGATGAAGATCCACTTCAGTTTCAACTTTCTCTACTTCAGAGGTTAGTGTTTCACAAGGTACTTCAATCATCTCATCGTTTTCGTTATGTAGGAATGATTCACCGATAAAACTAAACTTTTCCCTTCCATAGGTTTGAGCTTCGAGCTCAGATGTACTCTGGACCCTTGGAGAAGCTTGTGTTACATCAGATCCTTCGAGTTCCTCTGAAATCAATGATTTAATTTGACTTGCCTGGGAATTATAGACATCAGCAACTTCTGGAGGTTCTTGTAATGTTTTACTACTCCCTGAAGTGCACTGCATATCGTCATCACATCCTACCTCTAGTCCTTCACTGTTTTTGGGCTCCTTCGATGTTCCTGCTACTGAACTCGTACTACTATTACCACGATGTTTCAGATCATTGGCACAGTTAACAGGCGAAGAAGCCGAGCATGAACTAGGAATATCCTTAAAGTCTAATTCAGGAGAGATCTTGGTCACAGAAGGAAGGTCAACACTCCCGTCACCGTGGCTTCCTTTAGAATTTCCAACAGTCAGAAGTTCCTCATAATGGGAGCTATCAATACCTTTGTGTGCCCCGTTTTCTGTAGAAGCTTCCAGCGTTGTAGACACCATATCTTCCCTTTTTCCGTTTGAACTGTGTTATCTTCTTTCCGACTTTCATGTTTCACTTCCAGATCGCTGCCATCATTAACAACCCGTGGTTTTTCATATCTTCCAAGGTCAGAGTCTTGCGCGGTACCTTCTTGGCCCTTGCTGGTCTCAGTGACAGGCTTTGATCTCCCACAGTTATGTTCTTCCCCCCTGGCTGTATCAGCCAGGCATTTCTGATCATCTCCAGTAAGCTCAAAAAATTCATCACCTGATCTCCAGTTACCTAATTTCTCTAATTTACTGGGCATAGTGTAAGTTCGCATCATCTGCTGAGGCTTCTCCAACGGCAGTACCATTTTTCCACTGCCATCGCGATGATTTGATCTGATAGCACTAACTTGTTGGTGCTTGTCTAACACAATATTGTCAGAGCTGCTTCCTACCTTTGCTGGATTTTTCATTGACATATTTTCTTCAAATGTATACACCTCTACAGGAGCCTTGATGTCTACAGATCTTGTGCTTCTATGATGACTCAGCTTCTTCCGAATTTTAAAACTGTCACCTTTTCTCTCCATCAGTTCTTTTGCTGCTCTTAACCTAGCCTCAGCATAGTCCATTGCCTCCTTCATTGCGGCTGCAGCAGAACTGGGATTGGCCTCCGCATTAGACAAAGCAGCATCAGCTCTTTTTTCAGCCTGCGGCCCAATGGTACTTGTAGTGACATGGACAGAAACTGGAGTGTCACTGTGATTTGCAAGATGGACAGCTCCTTTTGCTGCACTTTCTTTCTTGTTGAGCACTTTAGGTTGCAGTGGTACTTTTGGTTGTGCTTGCACATTAACATTAGATACCCTCATAAATGCATAATCTGCAAAAGGTTTTCCATTACTGGGTGTTGCAGGAATATCAGACTTCTGGTTACTTTCATTTGCAGAAACATTTTCGGAGAAAGGTGGACATTCTGGTACGTACTGCTTTTGATCAAAACTGAAGTCAATCTCCGGGCTTCTCCCATTGGCAGCTACAGATGTTAAGGTTGCACGAATATCAGATTTCTGGTTACTTTCATTTGCAGAAACACTTTCGGGAAGAGGTGGACATTCTGGTACATGCTGCTTTTGATCAAAACTGAGTCAATCTCTGGACTTCTCACATTGGCAGTTACAGATGTTAAGGTTGCACGAATATCGGATTTCTGGTTACTTTCATTTGCAGAAACACTTTCGGGAAGAGGTGGACATTCTGGTACATGCTGCTTATGATCAAAACTGAAGTCAATCTCCGGACTTCTCACATTGGCAGTTACAAATGTTGAGGGGACTTCTTCCCTCTGTCTCCATTAGCCATTGTACCATTATCCATTTTTGAAACCTGATTAGTTGCTGGGGTATGTGAAAAATGGGAAGAACCAACCACGTAATCCACTGAAGGGTGAACTGTGCAAGTAGTCATCTCAATTAGATCATTTGGTTTCGCCTGGGTAGTCTTGTAATATGACATGACAAATTCCTGACTCTCTGGAGGGAAGGAGATTGGAGAAGACTCATGCTCTCTAAAGTGTTGATGAAGTGTAGATTGATCAGCATCAAGTCGCCTAGATTCATTGTTTATCGAAGATCTGTCAAAAATTAAATCAGTGATATTAATGTATGCACTTTAACTATCAAATCAAGTTCCAGAGCAACAAGAATGAATACATCTCAACAGAAATTATGGTACACTACAAACTGTAAGTGGTTACAAAATGGACAGCTCAAGTAGCACAGAACTACACTCTAGCAAAGGTACATTTCAAAATGTAGAAGGAATATTCATTTTGTATCATACCAGGAATAAAAGAAAGAAGTTATAAAATAACTTGACATAACTTGACACAAGTACAATCAAATAATGGACTCTGACTCTGCATAAAGGAACTATCTAGTTTTACATAGTATACAATGGCACCACGGGGCAGCTTTAGGAAGAGAATGCCCAGGAAATTCTAACTATCAGCTATGTGAGAATTGAAAAGCTTCCCATCCAGGGAAAACAAGACATGCCAGATTTCAGATGCCCATAATACTGTAAAATATATGCTTGTTTGAAGAATATGTTGTCTACACTTATTGTATTAGTATGTCTGTAGAACATATGTAGATATGTTGCTAAATTTGTTATTATAAGATGTCACCTCAAGCATATAGCCCGGCCAGGCCATACTAACACAACTGGTCCAATTAATCACCAAATCTTGCAGATTCAATATCCAGATGGTAGATGCACCTCACAAGAAAACAAATTCATAGGTTGATCCCAACGAGTAGACATCACAAATATGTATAGCATAGCAATGTCAGGCGCTAGCTTTCGCAGCATCCTATCTAGATTAACGTTGCAGAACATAGTTCATGGATTTCAATCTGTAGGTAGAGCTCCAATACCAGTAAGAGGTCGTTTGGTAGCCATCATTTTGAGCCAGAATAATGGAATTCATGTATGATTCCATGCCCAACCTGTTTGGCTGTCATGGAATTGGACATGTCATTTCATTTGGAATTCCAGCAAATGCCTATTGTATGTTATACCAATTCCCATCCCTAACCCTGCCATTTCACTTTCCAAATGAAATGAAATGATGGCATCACTTTCCAAATGAAATGAAATGATGGGTGCCAAACGAGCTCTAAAAGTATTTTTCTGTAATTCGTATGCATCCAGATAACCAACGACACAAATAACATTAGTCTTACACAACAGTGCTTCCCTGTCCAACCTCAATGTGATCACCCCTGGTGTTTCCTATCATCTGGTATGTTTCTCCTGGTTGAGATGTTAGAGGTGGCCCCAGCACCAGGTAACCATACACAATACCAACTTATTGCGTCTAAGCTTGTAGAGCAAGACCGCTGCACACTCATCGAAAGCGCTTCTTGCAGTGTGAAACGTCAACCAAACGTTCCACTCATGGTGTAATGGTATTTCTGACACTGCATTTGGAACTGACCTCTGATTTCAGCTATATTTGGGAAAATAAGTAGCCCCTGATTTGACGTCGCAGTGGCTCCTTCCACAGGAAACGTAAGGCAACTAATGGCCACAAACTTGGCTCTTTCACAAAAGTAACACAAGGGGAATACCATTATTTTGGCGCTAGACGTTATGATGGATTCATATGACCTCAGGCAACAAAAATGTGACACGTACTACAAAACAACAATCATAAAGAGGAGCAGTGAGCGAATTAGAAATGATCTATTACTGGTCTAAGACAACAAATAATTCTATGTCTATTACCGTTACACCAGCTATAACCAACCACCAATGGAAGCACGTCCAACAACGTCACATATGGATATAACTATATGTGCAACCAACATTCCACGTCAGCTGCGCTCGCAAGCTTCCACCATCTCTGACTAAGTGGTTCTTAAATTTGAGGACTACGCGACAGGGTTGACACCAGTCTATGGCATACACATGTTCCACCACTACGCAGCAGGCGGAAACCAGTCTGAAGGTACACTTGTTCCATGACTACATGGCAGGCGGACAGCAATATGAAACACACAGTTTCAATAAGCAGAGACTCCAATGATCGGCAACAAGCCAGCTCCCTATTTACCCTTCCCAAGTTCTAATCCTATCAATGTCATCCTCACACAACATTTCTCTTTCAACTCATCCTCACAATCCAGCTTTTTTTACCCATGTACACAAATAACGCAAGCAAAATCCTGACACGGCACGAGAGCATCCATTAAGAAAGCCTCACCTAACTAACAAGACCAGGACACCACGATTCACGCATACCCAACCAACACAGGCAGCCATCTTAATTCCAACATCAACACATACCCTGTTTACCCTAGACGCGCACGCCAGTCTGTAACGCCACCGTACCCACATACAGCTCACCAGTTTGAGGCCAATGTGAAGCAAAGGCGCTACTTCAGCCCGCCTTTACGAATCAAGAACGTCCGCGGCACTTTGGGGGATTCTTGATGCTCCATTAGTGGCATCCTCCAGCTGGAGCTCTAAAGCTCAGAATGATGCGCAAAGTTCACAATAAAAATGTGGACGCCTTTATACGAGTGGAAAAAGGATGAAGCGGAAGCAAAAAAGTTAGAAATCTTCGCACTAGCAGACTAATGGAATCGCAAATCGCTGTGGTTTTCTATCGTCCAATCCCATGTCCGGAACGAGAAAATTTCGAGCTGAAGAGAGAGCCACGGATGGCGGCCCGTACGCGTGGGAGAAAGAACATTCCAGCCAGGGGAAAAAACAGGCGCAGATAGATGAGCAGGCGGCGGGGCGGGAAGGGGCGCGACGGAACGAACCTGGAGGAGCTGCCGCTGGACGAGGCGATCTCCTCCTCCTCCGCCGGCGCGGCGGGGGGCGGCGGCGCGTCCCTCTCCTTACGGCGGCCGAACAACTCCTCGTACGGCGCCGCGAAGTCCGCGAAGTTGAACCGGCCGAAGATCTCCCCGTAGTCGCCCGCTCCGCCGCCGCGGCCACGGCCACGGCCGGGAAAGAACCCGTCTTCGCCGCCGCCGTCGACGGCGACGGGCGGCAGGTCGAGGTAGGGGATGGAGCAGGCGCCGGCGAGGCCCCCGAAGACCTCCGCGTAGTCGAGCGGCGGCGGCCCCGCGGCGCCGAACCGTGGCGGTCCCCCGAACACGTCCCCGTACCCCGCCGCCGCGGGCTTCCGGTGGTGCCTCCGCTCCCTCCGCGGCGCGTCCATGGCCCGCCGCAGACGGCCACCTGCCCACGCGCTAGGGCTCCACCGTCCCCTGACAGCCCCGCAGCCGCAGACGGCCGGCTGGGTGGGACGGAGCAGGGAGACCAGGTAGGGGTTTAGGTTTGGGCGGAGGCGACAGACAGAGGAGGTGGGGAATGGGCTCTTTTGCGCTGCTCGATGGTTTTGTTTTATTTTTCTTTTCTTTTCTCCGGGACGACACCGTTTGCTGGGGTCACTGTGGCTGTGGGCCATGCCTTCGGTGGGGCCCACTAGAACGAGTGGGGGGTGGTGGGCCCGGGATGAGGGAAAAGAAAGGTCGCGCGCCGAATTGAATGTCGCCAGCGGGCGGTGGAGGAGAGGGCACATGGTAGAAGCGTCGGCGCTTGTCGCTTCCTGCCGGTGCCCGCACGGCCGCCGCCTTGTTTCCCGGTTCCCACCGGGAAAGCAGCCGGCTTCTTCCACGGCGCCGGCATGTGCCATCAGCATGGCTGGCGACACCGCAGCGGTGGATACATGATGTAGCTTGGCCAACGTGTCGGGTTTTCCTAACGTCTAAATCGATGGGCGCAGCTCTGTATGTCGGGTCGAAGTCGAACCTCCGTGGATGAAACGCAGCGATTTAACATTTACGAGTTGTAAATGAGATTTGTGATGTCATCTTACGGAGATTTAAGTATTTATGATGCCATCTGACAGAGTTAATTTTTTTTTTGTGAAACACAGTACAACGCAGACGCTCACATACACGTGCATACACTCACCCCTATGAACGCACACACGCACACCCTACCCCTATGAGCACTTCCGAGAGACTGAGCCGGCTGTTGGGTCTTGAGATTGACGAAGTCACCACGGGCGCCTCGCTGTTGACGGGAACGTCGCCTCCCACTGAAGAATATTCCGCCTAAATGAGAAACACCAGTGTCAAACCTGGGGTTTGAACTCTGGTGGGCTGGGGGTACAACCACCCTCCTAACCATCTTGCCACAGGCAAGTTCTCTCTGACAGAGTTAAATCACTTTCTTAGCAAAACCACTTAAGAGGTATACACGTGAGGGAAAAGATTTGCCCACCGTCTCGAACCCCGACCACCTCTACATGTAAAAAACTCAAGGCCATTAACAAAAGCTACATCAGTCTAGTTTAAACACATTTTAGAAAAAAAGCTACTACAAGCCCAAAACTCATCAAACCACTAGTACATCTTGAGCATTTGACCTCCAGCAACAAAGCTACCGCGCCAACGGTTCAAAGTCCCCGTGTTGAATATCGAGCGAGAGTATAACTCAAACAGCCAAGATTCAAACAAACTTGATTTTCTTTTTGCACGGTTAACTCACTGAATCGGAGGGGACCACAAAAATCTGATTACTAGCCGAAATTCCCATAAAAATGGTACTCCCTCCGTCCAATAATAATTGTCTTAGATTTGTCAAAAAATAGATATATCTAGACATGAAACATATAGATACACCCACTTTTGTACAAACTTGAGACACTTATTTCAAGACGGAGGGAGTACTATTTGATTGATTCGCTGTTGGCAGCAAGCCTCCGTTTGGTCAACCAGAATACTGTTTTCAACTACCACATCGTCGTTGCATAAACAGAAAGCACATGACATGGCCGTACATGCTACCCATGGTCAGTGGCGGACCTAGCCGTCCCTAAGTCTGGGCACTTGCCCAGGCTTCTGGCCAGTTCGTGCAGCCTAATTTGATAGCAACCTGATCAAAATCAGTGTTATTAGTCTCTAAATTTACTGTTTGCCCGGGCTATGAATTATTCTTGGGTCCGCCACTGCCCATGGCCACCAGCCGTAAAGCATGTAACCAGACAAATTTTGCCTAATCAGTATATATACGCGTATGTATGCGTGTGCCAGTACAAATGGAGAGACTGTTCCCGCAACAAAAAAAGATGGAGAAACTGTTCTTCAGACTTCACAGACTGCAGGCACCAGGAATGACTGCGAACATGAGTCCGGAATTTGGTGTGAGTGAGATGGAAGAAGTCCATTTTAAACCTTGAAGTGGTAGGGGTTAGATAAATCGAACCTTGAAGTCTCGATCCCTGAAATTAGAACCCTGAAGTAGCCATTCCCAGTCTAAATCCAACCTGATGCGGCAGTGTTAACCAGGATTCTTGTCAGCGGTGGGCTATGCACATCTGCTTCAAACACTACGCGAGAGACAGAAATTGGGGAACAAAATTATGCAGCGGAGGCGGAGGCGATTTGACAGCGGAGGCGGGTGTGGACGGCGGCGGAGGCGGGCGTGAATCTTCCGCCCCAGGAGTCCGCCCGCCCTGGCAAAGAGGAATCGGCGCGCCCGCTCAGGCGCAGCGGCGGCGGTCGACGGATGAGCAGGAGAAGAGGAAGGAGCGGGCGCCCGCCTTGGCCCAGGCGGCGGCGGTCGACGGATGCGGAGGCCAAGAGGAAGGAGCCCGACCCCCTTGGCCCTGGCGGCGGCGGTCGACGATGTGGAGGCCAAGAGGAAGGAGCCCGCCCGCCTTGGCCCAGGCGACGGCGGCCGACGGACGTGGATGCGAAGAGGAAGGAGCTCGCGCGCCCTGGCCACGCTCCGCATCCCCTTCCCGGCGCCGGTGGCAAGCCCGACCTCGCGCGTCTCACGCTCCACGCGCCGGGAGGTCTCCGGCCTGAACTCTCGGGCCGTGAGGTGTGCTCTGCTCTCCGTTCCCAAATGACGACATGGTTTGGCAAGGATGCTTGCTTTGTGCAGTTGAAGAGTACAGCAGGGTTGTTGATTTAGTTAGTTGAATCTGTGAAAAATTCTATGTCAGGTTTGGCAAATTGTATGAGATTGTACAAATTTGTATGAGAAGCAAGTTGTAACTTGTAGAATTTGCAATTGCAATTAAGTAATTTCAGGTCAATTATGTTGGCAGTAATTTTCTAGCACTTGGATAGTACATTTGGTACCATTTGCTGAGCAATTTTGCTGTCATAAACTGGGATATTACAGTAGAAGAAATGAACTGCATACAAGAATTGAACTGCAATCTGGGAGACATTGCATTAGCAGTGCATAAACATTACAAAGTGCATAAATCTGGGACATTACACCTAGCAGTGCATAAACATTACAAAGTGCATAAATCTGGGACATTACACCTAGCAGTGCATAAACATTACATGTTTGCAACATTAAACTAAACTTGGCACCGTTTGCAACATGTTAACAAAATATCATCACAGAGAACACATGACACATGACCTTGGCAACTAGTAGTTGCCACTGCAATTGAAATACGCATAGCTTGGCACAGAAGATGCGGGTCTTCCTCTTCCCCTTTTTGCACCAGTTCCTCTGCCTCTAGGAGCACTTGTTCCAGGCATTGAAGATGAAGATGTTCCAGCATTTGCTCCAGATTGAGAGGGTGCAGATCTTTTTCTTGGAGGCTTGAAATTGCTTGCTGGGGCAGCAGGGACAGCGGTTCTTGGTGGAGCTGGGGCAGCAGTTCGAGCACTTCTTGGTGGAGTTGGGGCAGCAGTTCTTGGTGCAGCCGAGGCTGTAGTTTTAGCAGTTGTTGGTGCAGCAGGGGCAGCAGTTTGAGAAGTACTACATTGTGCTTGCTGGAGAATATGAAAAATGCAAAGTTAACTCAAATGACGTCTAGCGCTCAAGTACGGTTAAACGTGCAGTCAAGTAATATTGATCTAAATTGCAGGGAACATACCTCTGCTTTCTTACCCTTAACCAGGTGTGCATTCTTTTTCTTTCCTCTCTCTGGATTCTTTTTGCAACCAGCCTTGTTGTGTGCAGTGCTACTACACAATGAACACTTCATCACAGTGCCATGTTTGCTCATTTTCTTACCCTTGGGCTTCTCTGTTTCTTCCCTCCTCCGGTCATTTTTAGAAGGTCTGCCTGGCATTTTCACATATCCTGGTGCTTGTGGCCTAGGATTTGGAGAAACTGGCCACATCTCCTCACCCTCAACAGGCTGCAAACAATTGTCATATATTTTTTTGAACACATCAATTGAATAGCAAGGATGGATGAAATCATCTACTATTTTTCCACACTTGTAGATAGCACTAATAGCATGGCAGCAAGGAAGGCCTGCCAATTGGAAATATCCACATGAGCATGTCCTTTTATCTAGATTTACTGTGTATTGTCTTCCTCTCCCACTGATGTGCTTAACTTCAAATCCATCTGTGCCATTCCAAAGCACTTCAACAAACTGTGTCCTTGCAATACTCGCCTTCAGCTTCTTAAAGATACCAGGACATATTTTCCCAGTCCACTTCTCACTCTTTGCCCTTTGTTCTTGCACTCTAACAAATATCTTTTTCCTGATTCTCTCTTGCATTGAAATTATTGGATAAAACCTTGCATCTACTATAGAGTGATTGAATGACTCACAAAGGTTATTGTCAACTGATTCACAATTTGAGCCAATCTGGAAATATGACCTTGCCCAGTGCATAGGCTCTGTTCTCATAATGTCCTTCACTCCATCGGGTGTCTCTTGAGCTAGTTTTGCTTTGCGATAGTTGTAATCTTGCCTGTTCGAAGCTTTGGCAATGGCCCAAAAAATTTTCTGCCACTCATGAGCTCTATGCTTCTTTCTCCAGTTTGCATATATGTGCCTAGCACACATCCTATGTTCCGCTTTTGGAAGATAGTCTTGCATTGCATTTATTAATCCCTTCTGTTGATCCGAAATAAACACCCAGCCATCCCCATTATTGTTGATATCCAGATCTTTGATAAGCAGCCCGACAAACCACTTCCAACTTTCATTTGTTTCCTTCTCAACTACAGCCCAAGCCACTGGATACATCTGGTTGTTCGCATCTCTTGCTATTGCGCACAAAAGCTCCCCCTTCACTGCTCCTTTGAAGAAACAGCCATCAAGGCCTATCACTTTCCTGCAGCCAGCCTTGAATCCAAGTTTCATCGCATTAAAGCAAACATAAAAACTCTGAAATATGTTTTGATCCATATTTGTGGGGTCCAAACATACTCCAACTGTGCTGCCAGGATTGCTCCTCAGTAGTTCCAACTGGTAATCAAACACTCTCGTGTACTCATTCTTCATGCCACACATCAATCTGTCCATGACAAGCTTTTTTGCATGCTTACACTTAGAAGGTGATACATCGGCAAACATATCTTGGAGAATTGTTGCTTTCATGCTGTTGATCTGCCACATTGGGTTAGCAAGTATAAAATGTTCATATCTTTGTGCAATCACCTTAGCAGTCACAAGTTTGTTATCCCTATTCTGAGCACAATTGTGTTCATTATTGAAGGTAATAATTTGCATTCTAGAAGTTCTTGAACTCTTTGCGGCATATAATAGCCAAGGACAACCAGGCCATCCACACTTGGCCCTCACTCTATCTGACTCTGATTTTAAGAACTCGATGCTCCTTTTTGTTACTATTCCGTATCTTCTCAAAGCTTTGCAAACTTGGTTCTTGCTTCTGAACACCATTGACAGACAGAAATGTGGTATTTCAGTGTCATTGTTATATCTCGGATACTTGCTCTTCCTCTTAACTATCTGCCCATCTGAATCTTCATCGTAGCTGTAGTCCTCGTCAGACGAGTCATAATTCCAGTCATCTTCCTCCCCCTCCAATTGTTCCTCCATGTTTGCAACAAGATCAATTGGAACAGGACCTGTTGAATCCATGCCAATCCAGCTTTTTGAATCTCTCATTCTTTTCTTAAACTTTCTGGCATGTCTTCTCAGCTGCACAACCTCAGAATCTTCACCACTATCCTCACTATGTGGCATGTATTCTGTGCCAGAATCTGAATCTGAATCAGAAACTTCTCCACTATCCTCATTTCTCCTTCTATTTCCTGATTGTTGCTTCACTGGACTGGACAAAACTTGTGTGATCACACCAGCTTCATCTGGGACTAGCACATCATGTAGAAGCATTTCTCCTTCAACCGGTTCTGCACTAATTACCTGATCTGGTTCTAAATCAGATAAATGCACAAGTTCATCCTCCTCAAAATCACTTCCACTCCTAGAGTCATGGCTGTCTTCCTCCCCATGGTACTCGACATACACATCTGCAACTTCACCCGCACATACATAATCGGACATCTTCACACAAACATTGTCATTGTTCAGAAACAGCAACCCATCGACAAGTTCCTTGCCAGGAATATGAAAATAAAACTTCATCGATTCCTCTAGCGCTATATGATCTCTCACAAAGCCTTTGACCTCCTGCAGTGATAGTTTGTCTCTCTCAATCTCTGAAAAACCTTCATCGCCTCCAACATAATCCAAATTCGGACCAATGCGGAGGAACTCGCCTCCAAAGTGAAATCGAACGTTCAATATGTCTATAGGGTCCATGATTTAACTGAAAAAAAGGTAATACGCAAGAATATAAGTTACCAATGCTATTTCCAACACAAGTCGACCAAAAAATCTGACCAAAAACCCTAGCTTTGCAGCGGCAAGAACATCCCCAATTCTGCTCCTATAAACCCTAACCCTAATACTGCGAAATCAATGATAAAATTACGGCTACCGAAAGAGGAGGAGGCCGGGGAAGTTACCTTCACCTTCGTTCTTCCTCGCCTCGTCACGATCTGTAGCGGCGCGCCCTTCACCCGCTCGTCGCCATTGAAGTCGTGAAAGCAGAGGAGAAACCAGGGGACACGAGCGTCACGGTGGAGACGAGGCGATTGGAGGGCTGAACTGGGCCGGTCCATGCACTTTGCACACATGCACAGCAACCTCCCACTACCGATCCTGCTCTCCCCTTGCCACGTACAAAATCCTTGTTTGGGTTTGGCTGTCAGGTTGGATTTAGACTGGGAATGGCTACTTCAGGGTTTTAATTTCAGGGATAGAGACTTCAAGGTTCGATTTATCTAACCCCTACCACTTCAAGGTTTAAAATGGACTTCTTCCGAGTGAGATCGATCATCATCTGTGGACTGTGGAGGATGGAGTTGAGACGATCGATTCAAGCGATGCTACCCATTTCGCACGACAAGGGTTGCTCGCCATCATCATGCGTGCACGCAGCACGGTCCGGTTCCGGCTCGGGCTACGCGGAACCGAAAACTAGAATGCCGTTGTATCCCCACGACGTTAAGCTCGTCTCGTGGCTAGTGAGTACAGTATTATTTTTGAGTTTTTACAATATTTTATCTTTATCGTCCTCATGGAGTCGTGCCCAAATATATAATGCATTGGGTCATCCCCTGAAAAATGGTTTTTCTCCCGATCTCCAGTGATCTCGTTATTTAAAAAATTCATAAACTATACTTAAAAAGTTTCAAACAATTCTGAATATATAAATATCTTTATATTATAGTCTACATAGAAATTAAAAATTTGGAGATTTGAAACTATGCATTGTTAACTATAATCATATCCTAAAAAATTATCATTTTTGTGTAGGTTGGAATATAAAGTATTTCACATTGTGGTTTTACACATCTCTAGGATACATTATCGAGAACATGCATGATTTTTTCAGATTTTTTGAAATTTTTAAATATATTTTTCGAATTCTTTAAAGTAGCAGAGCACTGAAGCACGGGTACAAGAAATCTCTACTCGTCATCTCGTCGCGAACATATATATTTATTGAAATGTATTGTCTAGCTTTATTCATTAATTTGGATTTTTGTTTGAATGATCCGTGATTAATTCAGTATGGTATCAGAGACAAAAGAGGTCACGAGATTAGAAATCGTGCCTACAATATTAACAGAAAAGGTTTTGCGTCTTACATCAAGCCTCCTTTTAATATATTTTTTAAATAATTTAAACATGAGGGGAGGCTTGAAATAGTATTGTCTAATTCTTTTAATCAGATAAGAGTTTTAATTAAGTCGGCTAGTGCATTGATTCAATACCGTTAATTAATTGTGATTGGGTGTGGTTTCCAGTTTGGGTCATGTATGGTGGGATTAGAGTATCCACTCAATCTCTGCGTGGGCACCATTTTTTCGAGCAAGCATGGGTTCGAAGCTGCACATATATTTCTCACATGCGGCATGTATCTTGTTCTTTCTAAAACAATACATACCTGTACTTGTGGTTGGCTAGTTGGTTGGGAGAAGATTAATTTAGCTGGGGTCCCCGGTTGGCACCTAACTGTCTTGAACTTCTTCTCTTCTCCTTTAGTTTAATGAATCAACTAATCTATTAATCTGGACTGCATAAACGTGCCTACGTCTCCTAGCTGCGTGGCAGCCTTGGATGCATGCATGATGTATCCACTGGACCAACCATTTCATCTTGGAATGGAGCTAACCAGATGGATCTAACTTAGTTCCCTGCTCATCTTGTCACGATGTTTATGTTTGTGGGGTCACTACTCGCTAGCACTATATCTCAACCTTTTAGGCTGGTCGACTCCGCACATCAACCGACAAAACAAAAGGATAGCATGACAGTGACCTGGATATATAGTAGTTTAGTGCATGTCGTCACAGTTAATCAAGCTGCATTTTTACATGCCATACTGCCGTGCTCCTGGATCGAATTTGTCCAAGTGAAACGATTTTGCACATTTGAACAGGTTTGAGGTTGGTTTCGGGTTGTCGTGCCCGAGTTGTGGGGTTTCTTTGCGGCGTGTTGTTCGCGGTTGTTGTAGGTGGGCGTCTTTGTGGCGGACGGCTTTATCCTCCCCGTGATGTTGGTTGTTGATGTTGTTGTATGGTTTTCGCCCGGTTTTTTCCGCTAAAAAACCGGGCAGCTTCTTCTTAATTAATACATAAGGCAAAACTTTTGCTTCCGTTTCAAAAATAAAGAAGGTTGGTTTCAGGTGATATTCTAGCAAAAACACCTCGCAAATCCCCAACATGCATGGCCAGGTGTTCTAGAGTGATTAGGTTTCTTATAAAAGCATTGTGTATGCATCTAAAGGCATGTACTGTTCTCCTCTTTTTTTATAGAGGTAGAAGCTTTACTGATCTCCTTCAGTTCTGCTCTACGCTGATTTGAGCAAAAGTTCAAGATTCCACCCTGGTCTCAATATATAATCCTCTTTGCTTTAGGTAAATCTGTGCCTTGGATACAAAGAATGTGGAAAGAGAACACGACTAGGAGATAAAGGGATCATCTGATCACGGATCTGGATGGATACGTACATCTGCCTACTTTAATTTGATCTTAATTAATTTGTTCTTAAAGCAAACAGGATACCCTCCTATGTCTGGGCTTTCATTTTTCCTAGTAAGTAGGTTCAGCAAAAAGGGAGTATTTATCTTGGTCTCATAATTCTACCGAGCACAAGCTTTCTCTCCGGTTAAATAATTTTCATTGGAAGATTTCAACAGTCAAGAGCTAGAAATCGTATGAATATAAAGAGCGCATGAATCATAGAAAAGGTACATGAATCCGATGTCATGCATGCCGTGTCGAACTGTATTGTTTTTTAAGGGAAATGTCGAATTGTATTGTTTGGTCGCCACTACAAATGGACGAACATAACTTAGCATGTAGATTAGCAATGGAAAAACTGCGGATGTCATCAAAGTAGGCTCTCCATCCCAAAATGTGAGGCCTATGTATTTTATATAAATCCAAGCTTTCTAAGTTTGACCAAGTTCCTAAAAAAGTTAAGAATGTTTTAATCATGTATATTCCATAATAAACTTGTTAGGAGGGATAACGACAAATAAATCAACATTTGGAGTCGGAGATAGTAGGGTACTTAAAAAAGAGACTTGAAAAACAATTGATAGAGGAGAAGGTGGCATCATGTTTGTTGGTCAACCAAAATCCTATTTGATTGATCAGATAGCTAGTCAATGACCACATGGTTTGCATGTACGTACACAAAGCACATGACATCGCACTACAAATGGACGAATTGAAATTCACATAATGTGTACGTAATCTGTTGAAGGTTAAGCAGAACCTTCGGGTTGGTTGCGGTGGTTGCATGCCGCCGGGAGACGGACGGACTTGCGTATATATAGTCGCGAGTCGATGGGCCACGTACATACGCGCCCACGGGCGCCACAACGCCGTCACTTTCCCAGTTCCCGGTCTCCTCTCCGCATCATCACGGCTAGCTCCGGCCAAGACACACCACGAAATAGAGGAATTAGTGTTGCTCCTGTGTCGTGTGTGCTACACTAGCTGCCACCCGTGTCTGACTCGACATGTTGGTTAGTTAACTAACAGTACACTTGGCATGTGTCATGTGTGTGCGTGTGTGCCCACACAATTAATAGCTAGCCTGTCAAATTAACGAACAATGTCGCTGTCCTATCCTATTACTACCTGTGCATTCATCCCCACGACGTTAACGTCTCATGACTCTGGAGCATTATTTTTCTGAGCTTCCATGGGCATTACTTTAGCATCCTCTTGGGCAAATTGCAAATATATAATACTCCTCCGGTCCGAAAAAAGATTCGCCAGCCATTTAATATGTCCATTTTACAAAAAGACCCATACGCATTAATTATTCAGAAAATGTCCCGATCCAGAGGCAGCTGTTCTTCCTCCCGTGACCAGCTCCGCTCCAATCCATGAGGATCCCGCGAGCTGGCGGCCGCTGTTGCTCCTCCCCGGACAAGAGGGAGTACTAGACAAGTAGGACTAGCAGCGTGCGTGCACCGTGCCCATAGGCTCCCTCTTGGATGCATGATGGGTACTCCGCCACTCCGGACCAACCATTTCATCTTGGAATGGGGCTAACCAGATCGATCTAATTTAGTTCCCTGCTCATCACCTTGTCATCTTTATGTTCGTGAGGTCAGTGGTAGTAGCAGCTAGCGCCAAATTTTGTCTGCGTGTCATGTGAATGAAACGTCTGCTCCTACTTGTTCTATTTGCCAGTTTAGGCTGGCCGGTCGATTCACACATCAACCGACAAAACAAAAGAATCGCATGAGAGCGAGCTAAACAAATACCCCCTCCCTTCTAAAACACCCTACATATTATTTTTATCGGTTGTATAAACAAAAATATAAAAACATCTACAATACTAAACACATATTTTTTATGATTTCTAATAATACTGATTTCGTATTGTCGATATTGATATTTTTCTATATACTTGATCAAACTTTGTAAAGTTTGACTTTGACCAAAAATTATAGGTGACATATTTTGGAAACCGCGGCGGAGCTAGGAGTTAAACTCTGAGTAGTCAAGAAAAAAAATGTGTAGTTAAATAAACGTATTTGTATATTTTTTTATTTTTTTCTTGATTTAATCTTGTATTGTCAAAAATCTGTGTAGTCAGCTGACTACACAGTGCGTAAGTGGCTGCGCCACATGGAAAGTACTCCGGGAAGTAGGTTTTTTTTTTTGAGACAATTCACGACTTTATTGATTAAGGCACATCATTACAGAGTTCTTGCCAGATAAACTCCGGCACAACATCAAACGAGAGATTACAAACTGAGAGCACACTACTACGGGCTAAAAGATGAGCTACGACATTAACTTTCCTGCTAGAATGCTTGAAGATACAGGTTGAGAAGTCCGAGAAGTAGGTTAGTGCACGGAACAACTGCATTTCTACACACTATACTGCAATGTCCCGAGGATTTGTCAAACTGAAAAGTTTTTCTCAATGCCAGAGCAAGTTTTGGATTAGTTTGCACGGAGAAAAAACCATCGGCAAATCCCCTACTTGGACACATCCGTGATAGTACATTGTATTTTTAAGTTATATTTTTAGCATTCTTAAAGTAGTGTATATATATGCAGGGGAGGCATGGATGCAGCTGGAAATCTCCAGCACTAAACTTTATTAGTCTCCTGTCAGCTCTGTAGTTGATCAAAAGTTTAAGATTCCTTAATGCGCCCTGGTCTGAATATAAAATCTCCTTGCTTTCCAGAAATCTATGCCTTGGATACTAAGAATGTGGAAAAGAGAAGACAAGTAGCAGTAAAGGGGATCATCTGACCACGAATCTTGATGGATATCTACATCTGGCTCCTTTAGTTTGGTCTTATTTTGTTCTTGAAAGCAAAGACAATACCCAATGTTTGGGCTTTCACTTTTAGTATTATTTAAGTAGGTTTACAATATACTACATATTATATATAAATTGCTAAAATGCGTGCATTTCTAAAATCGTTTGGCTTCGGTCAATTTTCCTCACCAATTGTGTCATATTATTAACATGATTCTAAAAAGAGGAAAAATAAATACATGGGAACAGAAAATAAGAAGCACACATATTTCATGTCATGACATGTTGGGTTTATTATTTGATTGCACCGCGGAAAATCACATGGATTTCGGTGAGAGGTCGAGCGTTTTCCCTAGCTGTCATGTAATAAAAGATCACTGAAACTTTGTTATAAAACTGCATCCAAAGTACTATATAGATTTTTTTTTCATGGTTTCTCAGTCCTACAAATAGATTAGAAACATTGTATAGAAAAAGAAAATCTAGGAATATATTTAAATGTCAGATGACTTTAATACTAGTTCCACGAGCAATAACGTACTAACAATATACAAGTGTTTCTGACTCTAGTATCAGAGCTGGATTGCAAACGAATTCCCCTGAATATCAGAGCTGGAGTACATGGGACATGGGAGTATCCTGTTAATCTCTGTAGGTGGGCCCCATGTAAATTAACAAGCATGCACGGAGGAAGCCAGCCCACCGGCCCTAATCATTCGTGTCAAGACCCTACATTGCAAGCTGTTGCAATATTGAAGTCGTCACCTACCTATGGCCTGTCGCCTGCCTGCTGACCTACGCAATTCTTCTTCAACTCCTACTCCTTCTTGACAGTTTTTATATAGAGGATGACAGGTTTGTTTACGACTCGGCTGAGATAAAATATGATCCCTCGATCGATGACGTGCATGGAGACAAACAAACATGTCTTAATCTTGTTTATATATCTACCTATGGTCTATGGAGCACGCAGCGTATATCGTATTGGTCTATTGGAGCATCTTTGGTTGGGATGAGAACTTGGAACCAAGAAATACTACCTCCGGTCCAATATATATGTGTCGGGAAAACAATACTACCTCACGATAATAATTTGTACAGAGCTCACGAGTACTTAAATACTGATGAAAATTTGGAACCAAGAAAAATGATTAGTAAGTAAAAATTGGGAAGAACATGGCTGACATGATAGCCTGGCAGCATGCACGGCCGCGAATGTTGACTATGTATCTATGCTTCCGTTGGTTGAAATGTTGAATCGAGTCGGCGGCAACGTGCGCACGCGCATGTCTGTCTGCACTGTACCACAACGATATGACCTGACGGTGACGGAATTTATAAACCCTGTGCACGGTACAGGTCTTAATACCGTTTGTGAGGCTGGCTTAGGCGAAGATGACCCTTAAGCAAACAAAAATTGTGGAGATGATTATTTTCTTCCATTCCACCCCCCCCCCCCCCCCCCCCCCCTTTTTTTTTTGATCATCCATTCCCCATTCAGAATGGGCAATTCTCGCTCACTTCCAAAGATTTCTTTTCAGTGAGGCTGTTTGATTTGTAGAATGAAAATAATTGTGCAAAAAAAAGTTATGGCAAGAGGAAAAGAAACTTCAAACTGGCAGCCATGGCATTTATGTTTGCAGATGGGTGGTGGGCACAACGCAGCCTGGGGCCCGGCCGCTCCTCCACCGTAGACGCCATTGTCACGACCGACCGAGCTCCCTCCCGTGTACCACGTGATGGCGAGCCGTGGAAGGAGACGGCGCCACAGTCCTGGTTTCTAGAATCTGTCCTGAGTATTAGCACATTGAATAGCACACGCTTGAGTGGGCCAAAAACTTTTACTCACATCGTCGCTTGAGGTGCTGTTGCGGAGAGCGCAACTGTTTTTTTCTTCTGATAATATGAGAGCCCAATGAAGAAAACAAAATAAGCGTGGCCCAGTCCGGGCGTACACGTAGAAAGGCCCGGCCCAGTAGTCAGTAGCCTTTAGCAGTAGCAGCAGGCATCAACGAGAAATGAACATCTCAAATAACAGCCTCACTATATCAGGCCTCGACTGCACTGGAGTGTTTTTTCGTTTGCTCGAGAGACAAGAAAAACAGATTGGAAGAACCTGCTACTACACTGCAGGGAAAGATAATAATCTTACAACGCATGGAGTGTAATGTAAGAGATGTTGTAACTGCTGCACAGAGATGAAATAAACAGCAGTTACATGGTACTACTACATGTTAACAGGTTGAGTTACTGCTGTTGATCTGTGTGTGTGTACAGCAATGGAAGAATGAAGCTCCCGGACCACGATCCAAGTTCCGGACCTAGAAGCCCGATACGGTGGATTCAAAGAAACTAGGCTCATCGATTGTCATCTGACAGCGGAATACATGATGCACTCCCTGGAAGTGAAGTGGAATGGCTGGTGGGGGACAGGGTTCCTGGAACACAAGAAACAGCATGCCAATAAAGATAGGACGGTGACTATAGTGTAGGCACCATTAAATTCGCAGTTCAGTTGAGGTTATCAGACTACTCATAGTGGGGAGTATCATACACTAGTATCATGCATATGATACTAGTCTATATTACTACCTCTATAGTGGTAGTAACATATGTGTGGTATCATATAGTCATGCATTTATTAGCCTATAGATTCATCTTGTCTCGAAATTCGTTATGTTACGGTATCTACCTATGATATCACCACAATCTCTCTCTTCTTTAATTGCATGTCACATCATCATTTGTACTTATGTGCCACTTATGTTACTACATATGTTACTCCCACTATGGGTAGTCTCAGCAAGTGTAGTGTATGCGATTTTATGCCAACATCTACTTCTACATGAGCTCAGAACCCGTGGTCAGCAATGTATCATGGTACCAGCACTACACTGTTCCTATATATGTTTTTTTTTCTTCTGGTCTCCTATGTTTGCACGGGCCTTCCACTTAGAATTTTAACCTTTTGTTTTACACAGACAAACATGAGAAATGATTAACTATATTCTCGTGTGTGGAATGCTAATAGATGGTCGGGTGGCTGCTTGTACGAAATCCAACTTACGGCCGAGGCCCAAATATCTTGATCTGTCGGACATGTGTGTCCCTCCCGTTCAGGTGGTTGGCCAACACCGCAATTTGGAGCATAAATGTATGAATGAATGTTTCTCTGCACAAATATGCCAAGAAAGAGAATTATGCAAACTGTCCGCAAAGGCCATAAAATTAAGCAGTGGGATCCAAACAGTATCACTCTCAAATCAGTTCTGAAATCGTCGTGTATACCTAGAGTACTTGTGGGCAATATTATATGTCTCTGGAAAGATAATGGGATATTATTAAACTGAATGAGCTAGCTCTTAGCTGCAGCGTCAGATATGCTACACTTCGACAGAGTATCTAAGTTTGTCGAGTCCAAGGAGGATTTCGGGACTAGCAAAAACAGCATTAGTAGCATGCTAAACCATGAAATTACGTGTGCAGTAGCTAACATGGCAACATGTCAAAAGCGAATTTTACTAATTTGGAAATTCCAAAGCGTAGTACGTACTCAGATGGTAATGTGAGCTACCTTCTGAAATTTCAATGCGAGATGAAGAAAATAAAGGCATCGTAGGACTGATATGGTTAAGTTAAGAAATGCCTACCGGGGATCAGTGCCAGATAATGATATGTGAACCCATCCCACTGGCTTCAAAAGGTCCACCGTTTTAATTTCCTGGAAGCATGGTAAATAGTAAATACAATGGTCCAGTATTTCAGATTAAGACAATATTATCACTGTAACTTGAAACGATCAATTCAATTTTCACTGGACAACAGCTACTGCATTGCAGAACTGATCAAGCTTCCGAATCAATAGTTCAGTACTGGAATGCAATCCTATGGTATGTGAGAATATGATGCAACAATAATGTTGTGTAATCCTTTAACACATCAGAACACGCAGTAGCCCCCAGGTCTGGAAACCCAGATGTAAAAAAGAATCAATCACAGCCTGATATCAGGTTTGGTACAAGATGAAGACCTCCAGGCTCCAACTACATCAAAATGTACTTTTGCAGAAGTGGACATTGCAGTTGCAGCAGAGCAGTGGCTTGTAAATTCTACTGGAATTTGAGGCATGACTATCATTGGCAAATCACGTGCAATCATATTCTTTTTTTAGCTTACTGTACGATCAAAACAATGACCATACCAGACCGCCAGAAGAGAACAGAAGCCCATCAGGGTAAAAGAGAAGTGTTTCAACAGACGTCCATGAAAGGAACGACAAGAAGAATCATGAATGCTTGACACCTAGGTAAAAATGATGGCTCAGAGAAAATCCTTTTGCCGTATCACATCATGCTACTACCATCCCAGAACGATAAAGAAGACGATGAGAGGATCTCGATTCTTCCATGGCCGTCCGTCCCGGGAGGCAGCCATATGACAAGCCTTTCGATTTCTCCTCACTGCCATACCTCACCACCAACAGAGCAAAAAAAAAAACTAATATATAGCAGCTCACAATCACTTGTTTGGTCAGCCTAGACAGTAGAAAATACTGTTTAATGGATCCGTACAAGTCACAAAGACATTAATCAAGCAACAATCAAGCCAAAAGAAAACAACAGCTGGAGTATGGGAGGCCTTCAAGAACCTATGTATAACACCAGCTTGTGAGTATTGACACTCCTAATGCCTTGAGGATACAACCATGTAAATATACTAGACCTCAGACCATCATTGGGAAAAATAGCATCTTCATTGATTCATAATAAAGATGGAGACTTACGTTGCCTTTGCCACCAAAAGAAAAGAAAAAGTACTTCCTTGCCAATTGCTCTCCTATCTGGCACAGTACATACTGTTCCAGACTAATTCTTCCTGTACAGTTTTTTTTTTTTGAGGACAAGGTGTCGTACCACCGCTCGATTAGATAGAAAGGAATTGACCCAGTTTATAAGGAAAACCGGGTCCAAAAACCATACAAGCTGTACAACAGAATACACAGACGATGCGACCCGTCGCCCACACGACACAAGCCGGACAAACGCCACAAACATACACCACCCGCTCCGGAGCCGCTGCTCCGGCGTAGCAACCAGATCGACCTCCGCATTGCCCGGAAGCGATCCAGTCATGGTCGACGAACCCTCTGCCCACGCAGTCTTCATCCAGGTTGCCACCAAAACCACCATGTTCTGGGGCCGCCGCCCCGGTATAGCAACCACATCAACCTTCGCGTTGCCCGAAGGTGATCCAGTCAGGTCGACGAACCCTCTGCCCACGCAGTCTTCATCCAGGTCGCCACCCAGACCCCCGCTAGACAACGGCTCTGGCTCATAGAACCGCCGTAGCATGGGAGACCGAGACCGCCGTCTCGATGTACCGCCACCGTCCGGGGCCGCCGCCCCGGTCATCCGCTCCCCAGACAACAGAACAGCCCGCCCCGAGCGCCGCGAGCCCATCACACCGTGAGGGCTAAGAACCACCAAGGCGGCGCCTCCAACAAGGAAACGACGCGTCCATCGTCGCCGCCCGCTCCCGATGGAGCTTAGACTTTCACCCGGGACTCTTAGCACCATCCACGCCGGGCAGGACCAAGCACTCCACAGCGACGCCCTCAAGAGGGAAAACGACGATCAAAAGCGCCGCCGTCGCCGGCTCCGACCAAGTCGAAACTAGGCTTTCACCCGGAGGTTGTCCGCGCCGCAAAGCAAGGGAGCGACGCCACCCGCAGAGCTGCCCTACCGCCGTCCACCGAGCTCGACCACCGGCCATGATGTCCACAATGCCCATGGCTGCGGCCTCCATGCCTCACCACAGGGTCTCCGTTCCGGGGCCGCCGCCCCGGCTTCCACGCCACCCTCCGCGCACAGTCTTCCTCCACGCACTGGCCACGTGACACCAGCCCGCATCCGCAGCAACACCACGGCGCCAGGGGTCACCCAACGCCTGCTCGCCTTGCCGCTGCCTCCTCAACGCATGGGCCTCCCCACGCACAGAGTCCTCGGCGTCCACAACATCTCCCCGACGCCCGGGAACCCCAAGCTGACGCCCAACCTCCACCGTCGCCAATCCTTGGCCCGGGCCCGACGGGCCCAGATCGGGCCCGCCAAGCCCATCTGACGCGCCGCCGACCCCGCCGCAGGCGAGGGCACCAACGCGTCCCGCCCAGCCGCCCGCAGCCTTCGCCTTCACCTTCCACACCTCCGTCGCCACCACCCGGGCCCGCCGGCCCGGCGTCCTCCGCCCCGACCGCCGCCGCCCCCCACGGGCCGGTCACCAACAGACCAGAGCACAAGGACCATCCCCCCCGACCACCACTTAACAGCGGAGGGGTGCCGCCACCGCCGCGGCCGAGGCCGGCGACAGCAGCGGCAGGGCGGGCAGGCGGTGGGGAGAAGCTGGCGGCGGGAGAAGTTCGCCCCTGGCGTCGCCTTGGGGGGCGACGCGAGGGGAAGGGAAGCCTTCTGCCGTCTCGTTCATGTGTTTTGGATTCGCTAGTCTATACAGCTTTACCGTATATATGCATAATACATAATAGCATTGCGGATATTTGGCTGAAGCAGACATCAAATTCTGCTACAAAATGGCTAAATCTAAATTGTTTAAGCTGCATAAAAACAGATATTTGGCTGACATGGGTAGAAATCGAATTTGGGATTGTCAGACCTCACATGTGAGCCGCAAACAACAACTTTTGCAAAGTGCTCTCACTATCGTCCACAGATCATAATCTAGAATTTTAGAGATGCATGTGTGCTCTCACCGCGCACCTCTCTGCTACGTTGGATCAAACAATCAAGGATGGAAATCCCAAGATTCACCACAAGCCTCTGAACATTCATTCTTGAAATGATTTAACGCAGTGAAGGGAGTTACCTTGAGATTGTGGAACCCGTCGCCGGCCCGGATGGAGATCTTGCTGGGCGTGTAGCTCGTCGAGCTTGAAGTCCACGTAGAGTACGACGAGCTGTGCCACCATGGAACAGATTCAGAAGAGAGTACAGGCAAATTACGCACCATTCGAAAGAGAATTGAACGGAAGAAGCAGACAACTCGGCATCCTCGTCGTGCTTACCTGCAGCTGCACCTTCTTTTGGAACTGTATGTTCACCAGGTGCGGCTGCGCGCCGTCTGACCTGACCAAGAAAACCCAAATCCAACAGCTACTCAGCTTCTGATTCCGGGAGAAGAGCGAGAAATTTCGAGGGGGGCCCGCAGGGGTGGGGGGTAGGGAACTGACTGCCAGTAGGTGTCGAGGCTATCGTCGCGGAGGGAGGCGACGCCGTTGCCGGCTTGCAAGAGCTGACGCTCCAGGTGGCCGTCTTGGCCATCTCCCGCATGTCGCCGTCCACCGATAGCTCCGGGCATCCCTTCAGCCTCCCCGCCGCCGCGGCGGGGGTGGCGGGCCCCGGGGTCGCCGCCGCCTCCTCCTCGCCGTCGGACTCCATCGCGGCGCGGTGCGGGTAGAGGAAGTTGAGGAGGGGAGGGTTTGGACTTTGGACTGGAAGCGGGAGGTTAGTTTCGGCCGAAGGAGACGATGAAGCACAGCCCGGCCCGGTTTAGGCCCATTTTTTTAAGCTGCCCTCGCCCCAACTTCCTGAAGAAGCCGCATCATAAATTTAGACTTTTAAACTAGTTCAGCCTAAATTTATTTGAAAGACTAACCAAATTTTGGGGACAGCTTCTACAGTAAGTTGGGGTAGTAAGTTGGGGGTAGGTCAGCTTCTCCGAGAAGTCATCCTGGAAGTCCAAAAGGACTGGGTCTTAGTTGGCTGATGTTTATGGAGTTTCAGATGTGGCAACCATGATGACAATTTTTAAAGAGTAAATCCTATTTGCCGCCCGTTGCCCGTTGCGTCTGTTAGAGTGTCTGGGTAAATCCGTTAGCGGCTCAACACGTATGCTATAATGTGTCTAGGCCTGGCCCGTTACAGCGGACAGTGACCGGATTCTTGACTGGAGAAGAGAAAAGAAGAGGTGGATGGCCAGGAAAAAGAAGGGACAATGACCGTCCCGCCACCGAAGAGGAGGATGGCCATGATGTCGTCGAAGATGCAAGGAAGGGAGCTCAACGTAGCTGGAAACGATGCAGATCGTCACAACGACGTAAATGGAGGCGAGGAATGAACTTAGGGGGCGGGTCGGGTGCGGACACTACTAGAAAAAAACTTTCTAGGGGCCTAAATATTAGTTGTGTGCCACCATAGTGACACTCCACTGGTATTAAAAATGGTGTGTCACTTTTCGACTCAACGCTAGTACGGCGGCGTGCCTGTAGAAGTGACACGCCATTGGGACCAGGTGATTAGACAAGACATGTAATACCAGTGGCGTGTCTAGCACGCACACGCCACTACTAACGAGATAACAATGGTGTGTTCCTATTAGACACGTCACCAGTAGCCCAGCCATAAACCACCCTACCCACGCGTAGCGTCACTCATCTCCCAGTCTCACTCTCCTCTCTGTTTCCATCTCTCTCTCTTGATCGGCATCGTCGCCGTCTACCCCCTCGGTCGTCTACGCCCTTGTTCAGGCAACGACGGGTGGTCCGGAGTCGGGGGAAAAAAAGAGGGAGGCGCTGAAGTTGTAGACGAAATAGTAGAGACACATGTCGATGGACCGGCCCACCAGCTACCCCTGCAGAAAAAATAGGTCTTCCTATCACTAGGACCACTTAGGGATGACTAGAAACACTTAAACAAGCTGGAGGCAAGTCTTCGTCCTTACCCCTTCATCAGGCCTATGCAAATGTGTCATTTCTTAAGAACAACCATAGCGTAGTAAAAAATCGGTTCAAAGGGAACTTTGAATCAACTCATCACACTGCAGAGCACTGATGTGTGGCGTGAGAGTGAGAGTCTGAGAGAACCAACAAGATGGTTTAAAAATGGTTCCACTCCACGTCTAGGTCGTCCAACAAGTCGGGCTCGCTTGTTCCTCTTGAGATGATCTGAGCTGAGTGCCAATCTAAAACTTCGTGCGGATCAACACACTGCACCGTAAGTAAAATACTTACGAAACCGTGCTAAGAAAATCTTGCATTGGCATAGTCGAACCGGACAAATCTTGTGAGATTGTTGTACTAGACAAAAGGTCGTCGTGTGCTAAAGTCCACTTCCCAATGATTAGAACCGAACCTCGGAACCGTGAAACCAGTTTGTGGGCCGTAGCTGTGGCGGGCGGAAGCAGCCGCGACCGCAGCGTGCGGAAGGAATGATCCGACGCCCAGTTGTCAGCGGCGTCAGCACCAGCTCCGACGACGGCAAGGAGGTCGTCGAGGTCACGCTCGACGTGCAGGAGAACCACACCATTGTGCTCAGTGTCAAGCCGGCTACAGCTGCTGCAGCGGCGGCGGCCGTGTCGTCGCCGTCCTCGGCAGAGCCGTCGCGGTCGCGGTCACCGACGATCATGCGGACCTCGTCGCACCGGCTGCTGCAGTCCTCGCAGGACCTCGCCAAGCGCTTCACGCGCACCTGGAGCTGCGCGAATCTCGTCGGGGGCGGCGAGCCCTCGGCCGCCGCAAGGCCGTCGTCAGGCATCCGGGCCGACCGCGCGCAGCTCGACCTCACCAAGTCCGGCGCCCAGCCCGCGGTCCGCCGCCTCCGGTTCAGCAACGGCAGTAGCAATGCCTGGATGGAGGTCCAGCGCAACTTCGACCACCTCGCACGGGAGGGATACATCTCCCGCACCGACTTCCCGCAGTGCATAGGTTCGTTCCCTCGAAAGAAGTAATCCTCCTCAGCCCACTCGGCTTCTTCTGAATCACTCGCCACATTGGTATGCAGGGATGCCGGGTCCGAGGAGTTCGCCATGGAGCTCCTGGACACGCTCAGCCGGCGGCGGCAGATGCAGGTGGACCGCATCAACAAGGACGAGCTGCGCGAGATCTGGCAGCAGATCACTGACAGCAGCTTTGACTCGCGCCTCCAGAACTTCTTCGACATGTATGTTGTAGAAAATATAGATGTCGGGGGCTGCCCCCGGGTAGGGCAAAGATGATGTGTTATGAGCAGTTAAGGTCTAACCGGATCAAGGAAAGAAGAGCCGGCTAAGTTATCCGGGTCGGATCTCAAGGCGATTCGGTCAGTCCTACTTCAAGCCAGTGAAAGAAAAGACCAAAGGGGATCCGGTGAGGTTTAACCGGATCCGGGAAAGAAGAGCCGGCTAAGTTATCCGGGTCGGTCAGGAAGGACCCGGGTAGGACAACTCGGATGATGCACAGGGGCCAAGTAATGTCAGTAAAAGTCACGGGCACTGTAAGGTTACTGACCGGGGCTCAGAAGACAGCAAGGTGCTGCCACAGGTTTTCCGGGTCACAAGCCCCTAGGCGCTGACTCGGCCTATTCGGGAAAGGGGCAGTGGCTAGGCTACTGTGGTCTACACTGCCTTAAGCTCAAAAAGGAAAGATAAGCCTGTGGTGAACAGAGGGTGAGCTGGGCTGAGTGACAGTGGCCAGTGTTTGTCCTGTTCTCCTTGTCCATGCCATTGTCCTCTGCGGCCAGGGGCAAAAGGGTAATTCGGTTACTGTATATAGGCAACACCACCTCCTTCTGTGGGGAGGATCGACCATTGTGAGCATCATTTTCCCCCCCCCCCAAGCTTCATCTTCTACCTAGAGCCCGTTCCTTTGTTCATCATACAGCTCAAGGAGCGCTCTGTACTTGTAAACACTTGAGATATAAGAGAGTAGGCTAGAGCTGCAGTAGGGGTGTTACCTCCACAAGAGGGCCCCGAAGCAGGGTACATCGTGGTGTTCTTCGCTGTTCTTGGTTTGCTTTGCTCTTGTTGATTCCTGCGAGGTTCTTGTTTGGTCTTCATGCGTGCTTCGTAGGCGCGCAAACCCTCCCCGGTTCCCCCAACGCCCAAGCGAGCCCACACTTAAGCCATACCCATGGCATCTGCCGTGACACCACCACGACAATAGAACCCTAATATTTGTGTGTTTATTAGGGTGATCCTCATGGGGTATATATAGGAGTACATGACTTGGTGGCCAAGATGGCTAATAACTTGGGATACAAGAAAATCCTAGTTTATCTATCATATATGTATCCTAACATTCCCCCTCAGTCATTGCGGGAGTGAAGCGAACGATTGCGACTGGATTTGAAATCTTGCGTTTTCGTCGTCTTCTCCTCTCCGCCATCATCAACTGTGTTTCTGATGGTCTTTCCTCTTTTCCCTCCCGCAGTCACAGCGGGAGTGGCGTGGATGCAAGTGACGACGTGGACGGTGTTAACTGGAGTTGTTGCCGATGTGTTGTTGTAGACGTTGCCCTTGATGTCGATGTCGAGATAGTCGGTCGTGATGTAGCCATGGTCGAGGTGTTGTGGTCGTGGTTGTTGTAGCCTATAGCGCCGGAGGCGCAAAAAATTGCGCGATGTTGGATGTAGTTTCTTAGGTTTTGTGCGGCGGCGGCAAGAATCTGCGACGGCGGCGGCGGGTTTTTTATGTCATTGTGCGGTGGCGGCAAGATCTGCGGCGGCGGCGGGTTTTTTGATGTCATTGTGCTGCGGCGGCAGGGATCTGCGGCGGCGGGTTTTGTCATTGTGCGGCGCGGCGGCAAGGATTTGCGGCGGCGGCGTGTTTTTGAGCGGCATCGGCAAAAAGACCACGTGGATGTAGACCTCGACGATGATTGTGTTGGTGATGTAGAACTCGACGATGATCTTCACGTAGTCGTAGGCTTGGTGTAGTTCGGCTTGATGCAGTGTAGATCAGATGCTGGTGTTGAAGACGTGTACATGTACAGCAGATGTCGTGATCGCGGGTACATATATGAAGTCCCGCATGCATCTATGGTTTGGTACAGGAAATATACATGCATACCCATCTGACGGTCACGCTGGAGACGAGCGGCGCCTGCACCCAGCTGCCTCATGCCCTCATGCATGCATGGACCTCCACGCGGGACGCGGCTCGTGCGCATGGTAGCTGAGGCCGACGTCCAGTCGTCCAGATCGCCGCGAGCTCGGCTGGTCTGGTTTCTCGCCGCCGTGTGCTGTGGCCGCCATCTGGTCCGCCGGTTTTGCACCGATCTGTACCGATTTTCGCCGGATTTGAGGGTCATGTAGATATAGGGATTTATTTGGCTAAAGTGGATCGAATCTATGGGTGAGAATTTCGAAAATCTAATCTAAACTATGAACTAAATTGAATCTAAGAACCGATCAGATTTTTGATCTAGATCGGATGCCGCGCCCCCGAGGAGAGGAGATTGATCTCCCTGGGGGCGGCGTGCGATGCGGAAGTGGTGTAAGTCCTAAGATCGGCGTCGTGAGACTAACCGCTCTGATACCATGTAGAAAATATAGAACCCTAATATTTGTGTGTAGGGTGACCCTCATGAGATATATATAGGAGTACATGACTTGGTGCCCAAGATGGCTAATAACTTGGGATACAAGAAGATCCTAATTTATCTATCATATCAACTAGGATCGGTACTAGGATACGATAGATGGCTAATAACATGGGATATTGCCGGGCATGTTGTTTGGTTGTCCTGCACCAACAGAGATTCTTTTTTACTGCAGATACAAACAACAACCACAACATGGTTTTAGAGGTGACTCTACTCAGCAGGCCCTCTGGAGCCTGTCCACAGGGAGCCAAAATGACTGCTCAAAGTGACCGCTGGCTACCAAACACGTCCTAAATCTCCAGGGCTCTGCTTTGCTTCAGTGTACCCATCTCCCCAAATTTGAAAGGGTAATTATGTCTTTCGTCATTAATTAATTGCTAAATTTGTTTTAACTATATTGGAGCCTTTTTTTTTCATATCCGGAGCCGAGCCGACTTGGATATTGGCCTGAGCCGGCCGCACGCTTGTAAATAAGACTGGCCGCTTGTAAGTAAAACTGGGAAAAAAGGCAGCAATATATAAGTGGCTGCTAGGAATCGAACCCAGGACCCACGGCTGCAGCCAAAGGAGCACAACAATTCCGTTAGACCTGCCTTGGTGATATAGTATGCATCTTACAAACTAAAATATATAATTTCGTGTCCTTTATATAGTTAAGTAAAACGCATGGAGCATACCGTAGGCAGGTAACACATGTCCTGGCTAGGGAGAAGATTTTCATCATTCTTTTGACTCATTAATCATAGAAATTGAGTACCACATCATTCAAAATTAATTATAAAAAAATTACAACATGAAATTAAAATATAGATAAACCCATTTTCATGAAAAACTTGATGATTATAGCACATTAATAAACATAAATATAATACAAAACATTGTGTGCATCTTGTATGCTCTCCTCGCGGGAGCATGTGGCGAGGCGTGGCCGGCGGCAGGAGCATCTCGCCGTCGCCTTCTTTCCTTGCTATGCTTGTTGACTCTCTGTTCTCTCGATATATCGAGAAGAACATATTGTCTCCCTTCGCTCGTATGGAATGTAACCTAACGGCCGCTCCTCCTCGTGTTGGACTGGGGAAAAATTATTTGCAAAAAGAAAAAAAAGCTTCTCGGGGCCGACCGAGTCGAGCCAGGCTCCCCGAGGTCGTTTCGGTCTAGTAAAGGCAGCTCGGCTAACCGTGTTGCATGTTGTGGGACCGACATGTTAGTTCTAGTTTAACTGTCTAGGGCTGGTGCATGTGGGTCTAACTTTCTAGTAACTCATATAAGTATGTATCTACCATATTTGGGACATGTGGACCCACATGCAAAACCCATAGCCATTTTTACCTAGAGATATGTGGACCCATATGCCGCACTCATAGCCATCTAGTTGTATATCTACCATCTTTGGGACATGTGGACGCACACGCAACACTCCTAACCATGTTGCATGTTATGGGACCCACATGATAGTTCGAGATCAATCTGTCCAAGGCTGGTGTTTGTGGGTCGAGTTGTCTAGTGGGTCATATAAGTATGTATTTACCACATTTTGAAACATGTGGATCCACATGCAGCACCCCTAGCCATTTTGAGCTAGCACATCTGGGTTATGTGGATCCACATGCAACACTCATACCTATCTAGTTATATATCTACCACCTTTGGGACATGTGGACCCACACGCAACATCCTAACCAAGTTGCATGTTATGGATCCACATGATAGTTCTAGATCAACCTGTCTACGGCTGGTGTATGTGGGTCCAGATGTCTAGTATGTCATATAGGTATGTATCTACCACATTTGAAACATGTGGACCCACATGCGACACCCCTAGCCATTTGAGCTAGCACATCTGGGACACGTGGATCCACATGCAACACTCATAGCCATCTTGTTGTATATCTACCAACTTTAGGACATGTGGAACCACACGCAACACTCCTAACCAAGTTGCATGTTATGGAACTGTCGCAACAGTGGAACATGGGGTTCCCTGATGCGGCCAAAGTGGGTCCACAACCTGGGCCCACCGGGAAGATGGACAAGGCCAGGAGTCAAGAATGGTAGATGGGCCAGCCCATCTACCTCCAAGGAGGCACGTCAAGTTCGGCATCGACAAACTGCGGCTAAGGACCAGATGGCCTTCCGGGTCACCTATCTCCCGGAGATCAAGATGGAGCGCCCCCGGGTCCAGGCACCCGGCAGGAGGCCGGGCGTGCCTCCGGGTTCTCCGTCCGTACCGATGAAAGGATAAGCACGCCAGCTTGTGCAGTAAGCTGGTAGAAGACTTGGGCCAAGATGAAGGCCGCGCCTCGAAGGACGCTGCCTTGGGCGTGGTGGGGGGCTATCAATACCGCCCGCCCCTCCTTTCCTAAAGGATGACAGCGACATCACTCAAGATACTTGGAGGAGAAGAGGTTACGTCTCCTCCAAAGACCGCCGAGGGGTTTTCTCCCGCCAAAACCCCTCACGCTCCTCGCGTGCGCCTGTGGTATCCCCTTAGCCTATAAAAGGAGGGCCAAGGCACCGAGGCAAGGGGAGCAAGCTGGATGCAAGACAAGACTAGACTAGGGTTCAGAGGGCAGAGAGAGGTGAGCTCCCTAGGGCAGGATCTGCTCTTCGTCTACCTCTATGTTGTTTGCCTGTCCGTCCCGTCGAAGAACTTGGCGAACACCTCCCGGGTGAGACGTCTTCCAGCCTCCTTCGCGCCCCGTGCCGAACCTAAAAAGGGGTATCCTTTACTCACGGTGTCCGTCATCCAGACACGACAAGAACCCACATATAGTTCTAGATCAAGATGTTTAGGGCCGCTGTATGTGGGTCCAGATGTCTAATTAGGTCATATAGGTATGTATCTACAACCTTTGAAACATATGGTTTCACATCCAGCACCCCTAGCCATTTTGAGCTAGCACATCCAGACATGTGAACACACATGCAACACTCATAGCCATCTAGTTTTATATCTACCACCTTTGGGACATGTGGACGCACACGCAACACTACTAACCATGTTGCATGTTATGGGACCCACATGATAGTTCTAGATCAAGCTGTCTACGGCTGGTGTATGTGGGTCCAGATGTCTAGTAGGTTATACAGGTATGTATCTACCACTTTTGAATCATGTGGACCGACATGCAACTCCTATCTATTTTGAGCTACCACATCCGGGACATGTGGACCCACAAGCAATACTTAGAGCCATATAGTTGTATATGAGGATCCACATGCAACCTGAGGATTCGGTTATACATGGTTTGTGTACGCAAAAGTGGGGAGGAGTGTCAAAAAATAAATGGTAGCCATGCATGTGGGTCCACATGTCCAAATATGGTAGATATATACTTATATGACCTACTAGAATGTTGGACCCACATGCGCCAACCCTAGCAGTTTAAACTAGAACTATCATGTGGTTCATTGGTCCAATTTTGCAACAAATATTTGGTAGGTTATTTACAAAATAAAAAATTGCAATCGAGAAAACAAAAATGTTTTTTCTAGCAAAGAAAATGAAACCTTTGTTCGATAACATTGATAGTTCTAGGTCAAGCTGCACAGGCTGGTGCATCCAGATGTCTAGTAGGTCATATATGTATGTATCTACAACCACATCATATCAAGGAAAGAAGTCGACGCCGCGATGCTCCCGATGCCGGCCACGCCTCGCCCCATGCTTCGGCTAGGAGAGCATACAAGATGCACACAATGTTTTGTATTTTTTATGTTTATCAAATTGTCGCGGACAAAGAACGACGCCACTCTCATTCTCGATGAGGGCGATGGGTAACTAATACAATTCCACTAATGAATGCCATTCTCTCTGATGGGACCCTATTCTAGCTCCCATCAAACATCACCGTCAGCGGCCATTCTCATGACACAACCCTAATCCCATCAAACATCGCCGTGCAGTGGCGGAGCAGGAATTGAACTGAGCCGGTCGGAAAAATAAGCTTTAAATTTTTTCATGCCAGAAAAACAAGTGTATTCGACAAAAAAGTCCAAACTGATCCAATTTGCATATTTCATCAAGTACAACTATGAAATGACAATAAATAACAAGAAGAACATACAAAATAGAGCTACATTTTCATAAGATAGTATCATACCACTATGTTGTATCCATGTTGGCAAGTCGAAAATGTCGAGGAAGATGACCTCTACGATCATTGTAGGAATGGAAACATAACATAATCTTCTTGTCATCAATTTTGCTCTTTCAAATCTTGATCCCTACAAATTGACATACAAGTAGCACAAATAATCAAAACTTTGATCTTTCAAATCTGACATACAAGTAGCTCAAACAATCAAAACTGGGCTGCTCCAAATCGACATACATATAGCTCAAATATTTGAGAACAAGTTCACCAATCAATTTATCAACGACATCGGACATACATATAAGAACAAAAGAAATTGACAGAAAACGCTTTAGATGAAAATTTGACCTCGTGGGCATTTCGTCGAACGGGTGGAGGGCGTCCACCACGGTGCTGTCTGCAGCGCAGCCAGCTGCAAGGCTTGTCGCCGGCTTCCTGCAAGGAGTCGGAGGAGGACGGTCGCAGCATCCTGCGCCGCCCCCTTCTTGACCCGGGGAGCTGCCGTCTTCTTCTTCGCGGCCGGGTCGAGCTGTGCGGCGGGGGCGACCGGGCGAGCTCGGGGGCGAGGTGGGGCGTCCGCGGCGCAGGCTCCTTGTACGCGGCGCCGGCGTGCGGGCCGCTGGGAACGCGGGGGCGGCCGGGCGGGGCGGGCCACCGGGACGGGCGTGGAGAGGAGCGGGATAAGCAGGGGATTGGGATTTGGCAGGGGATTTGGGACGGGTGTGGGAGGAGCGGGACAGACAGGAGATAGTATGCATGTATATCAAAAGTAATTTTTCTCTCGCCAAAACTGAGCCGGGTCGGTCGACCCTCCTCGACCCCCTACTGGCTCCGCCTGTGTCGCCGTGGGCAAAGAACACCAATGAAACAGGCCCGCTTCCACCGCCTAGGGTACCCTCTGCTCGCCGCCGACGAGAAACATGAACCGTGTGGTCTACAGCAAGGCCACTGCAACCGTACGGAGATCTTATTGATATTGGAAAAAAATGAGATCAACAGGAACAGCCATCGCAATCGTACCTAACGCTCGACGTATGAACCCAACTTTTCAGCTCGCTACGAGCTTGACTCGGCCCGCTACAGCGATGGACCGAGCCGAGCTTCCTTTACTGGACCAAAACGACCTTGGGCCAAGCATGGCTAGACTCGGTCGGCCCCGAGAAGTTTTTTTTTTCTTTTGCAAATTTTTTTTTCCCGTCCAACACGAGGAGGAGCGGCCGTTAGGTTACATCCATACGAGCGAAGGGAGACAATATGCTCTTCTCGATATATCAAGAGAACATAGAGTTAGCGAGCATAGCAAGGAAAGAAGGCGACGGCGAGATGCTCCTGCCGCCGGCCACGCCTCGCCGCATGCTCCCGCGAGGAGAGCATACAAGATGCATACAATGTCTTGTATTTTTTTGTTTATTAATGTGCTATAATCATCAAGTTTTTCATGAAAATGGGTTTATCTATATTTTAATTTCATATAATTTTTTATAATTAATTTTGAATGATGTGGTACTCAATTTCTATGATTAATGAGTCAAAAGAATAATGAAAATCTTCTCCCTAGCCAGGGCATGTGTTACCTGCGTACGGTATGCTCCATGCGTTTTGCTTAACTATACAAAGGACACGAAATTTATATATTACTTGTTACGATGCATAATGTATCGGCAAGGCATAGGTAGCACAATGGCTGTGCTCCTTTAGTTGCTGCTCCTCCGCCGCGATTGCTCGGCGACGCTCCGCGAACAATCCGCAGCGGCGTTGCCACTTCCGGGTGCCCCGTGTCCAAGAGCGTGTCACACGGCCGACCAGCGTCCCAGATGGCGGCGTCCGCCGCCGTGCGGCGTGCTCGCCGTGCCCGCAGACGCCACTGATGACGTCATCTAGACATTGCAGTGGGTCGCCCCGTCAGCGACCTGTTTTTTTCGCAGAAGTTTGAGAAAATATGAAATCCCTGACAAGTGGGCCCCGTCTGCTTACAAAATTTTCAGAAAATAGTATTAATATTATAAAATGAATAGTTTAAAAACTATCCATCAGAAAAATGTGTAAAAAATATCGACATGTCCAGAACAATACATGCTAATTACTTACGACATAATGCAAACATTTTTCGACATTTTAATTTGGCAAATATTTAAAACAAGCTAACTGCATTCCCTCTAAGTAAATGGAAGAAAATTAATAAATACTTACACACTGTATTTCCCCCAATTATGGAGTTTAATTAAATATCTGTGTCATGCTACAAACATATTACACCATTAAATTTGCTAAAAAAAATTAAAGATACTCCACACAACAAATTACGACAATTTTTAACATTTCGAATCACAACGACCGCAGTAGGCTTTACTGGTGATGGAATATAAAAGCTGATTTTATTTAATTTTGGCAATTATTTTTATAATCTACAAAGGATAAGACAAATGTAAAATATTTAGAGTAATGTTTGAGCAAAAGAAAAGATAAGAAAAATGCAAAATGTAAAGTACAACAATAACTTTAAATGTACCCGTCGAGAAAATATGACAAATATATCACCTCGAACACACAAAAAAATGGTTGTTTATGGCATATGATACAATTTTAAATTTGAATGCCCAAATTAAAATTTGAACGTCTTTCGAAACTTATCATCTAATAAACACAAAAAAATGCGAAAAACTTCCCGATTTTAACAATTTTTACAACTTGGACAACATATAACTGCAACATTTTCTTCCGAATTTCAACAAATTCAAATCTACACAACTTTTAAATACAGATATTTCTAAATTTGGATTTTTTACACCACGCTATTCCTTCTTCTAACAACACGGGCGTGTCTTACAAAGTAAAAATAATTCAAATCTAAACAATTTTAGACCATAGCCTTTTTTGAATTTCAATAATTTTCAAACCTAAACGATTTTTTAATATGTACATTCTCAAATTTCAGTTATACCACACATCCGCGACGTACAAATTTGCATATTTTAAAAATCTAAATGCCTTTCAAACCTACACATTTTACAAACGTAAAAACAGAAAATAATTCAAACCTGAATAACTTCACAAATGAACAACTTTTTAAAACTTAACCATTTTCAAACGTAAACTTTCTATAAATTCCAACAATTTTGAAACCTAAAAATATTTCGGAATACATACATTTCCAAATTTAAATTAATGCTTAAATTGGTTAATATTTGCAGATAACCATAATATAATTCCTCTGATTATGCTGCTTCATAAGAAAATTATGGCCAAATGGAACCATACTTGATCATTTAAATTTACCTAACATATTTGCAAGCAATATAACTTAAATCTCTCTAATTATGTAGTTGCATTTAAAAAAATGCTTGATTCGATGAATATTTCCACAAAATGCAAACTCATTTACTCTAATTATAGATTGCTTTCAAATTGAATTTCAGCTAAGAACATTATACGATTTAGAACTACCACCTTTCTTTACAATATATATAACGCAACTAAAAAAAACAAATTATCACAAAATATTCTCAGCAAGGGCGTGGCGTGTCGCCGCACCAAATTTAACTAGTTATTTACAAGCGAGGCTGGCTGCCTTTTTCCTAGTATTATTTACAAGCGAGGCTGGCTCGGGTGACCAAGTCGGCTCGGCTTCAGCTGATCCTCCAATCTAATTAAAACAAATTTAGCAATTAATTAATGACGAAAGATCAAATTGCTCTTTTAAATTTGGTGAGATGGGGTACACTGAAGCAGAACCCAAATCTCTATTTTTTTTTTGCGAGGAAATTACAGATACATCAAGCAGGCTTCAACAGAAAAGTCCAGAAAACAAGAGAAATTACAAAGAGGTCCTTCTGGACTCTGGCGTCGTCGTCTTCGAGCAGACCGCCGCGCCGGCGAAACCTGCCGCACCGCCTCCAAAACCTTGGACTGGGAGCCCCCCTGTGCGACTGGGAAGGCGACGCTCCTCGGTGCCGAGGCACCTCCACCCTGCACAAAGAACAGCAACACCAACCTGGCCTTCCGCATCTGCAACTTCGAGGTCGTCAGCCGCCGGATCCAGCATCTTCCGAACTCCGGCGAAGGGGGAGCCATCTCGAGCGCTCCGAGGAGCCGCGAACGAGGGCGAGGCGGCACATCTGCGACGAAACTCCATCGGAGCCACGCCAGCAGAGGAGAAGAGCACCGCCAACAAAAGCCACTCCGGCAACGACGCTTCCGCCCTGACGCCGCCGGCTAGCACACCACCACACACCCCTAATCTACATACAGGCCCGGATCCGGGGATCCCCCGTCCTCCCGCCGCCGAAGCGGCCGCCGGAGGGCGAGGGATCCGGCGAATCGCCGGCTGCGAGCTGGTTTGCGCGGTGTCGCCCAAGAAATCGCCCTGACCACTGTAGATGGGGAGAGGGAGGACGGTCCAACTCGTCTCTCAAATTAACCCAAGATCTCTATTGACGGCTCTATTGAAGTATTGATGCCACAGGTGGAGATGCTCACCAAGATCTTCACGCGCACCGGCAGCCGCGCCAACCTCGTCGCCGAGCCCTCCTCGTCCGCCGCCGCCGCCGCGGGCCCGTCGACCGGCATCGAGTCCGCCCTCGCCGCCCGCGCCGAGCGCTGCCAGCGGGCGCAGCTCGACCGCACCAAGTTCGGCGCGCAGCGCGCGATCCGCGGCCTCCGCTTCATCAGCGGCAACAGCAAGGCCAGCAACCAGGCCTGGATCGAGGTCCAGCGCAACTTCGACCGCCTCGCTCACGACGGCTACCTCTCCCGCACCGACTTCCCGCAATGCATAGGTGCGCTTCTGCTTTCTGCTCGCTCAAATCGAACCAACCGACTTCCGAAGAGCCATCCGCTTCGCTTTCCTTCGCCTGAACTGAATCCCTACCCGAATTTGGTCCGCGCGCAGGGATGACGGAGTCCAAGGAGTTCGCCATGGAGCTCTTCGACACGCTCAGCCGCCGCCGCCAGATGCAGGTGGACAACATCAACAAGGAGGAGCTGCGCGAGATCTGGCAGCAGATCACCGACAACAGCTTTGACTCGCGCCTCCAGATCTTCTTCGACATGTACTACACTCCCTCCCTACAATCTCTCTTCAGACTGCCAAATCGATTTACTAATGTGCATCCTCCATTTTGGTATGATTTTAATCAGGGTGGATAAGGACGCAGACGGCCATATCACAGAGGCAGAGGTGAAAGAGGTAAAAAAATATATTCATGTGCTTCATGTGTTTTCCCTTTTTGCTTGCTTGGTTGTTGTATTTCTACACTAGAACCATTTTTTGTTTGGGTGTAAGTATTTCGGTACAATTATTTGGATCATTGTGCTGTCCATCTCCCCGGCTCTGTATCGATGTCCTTGTTTGCTGGTTGTCTACAAGTTTTGCGTTCCTGGATTCTCGCAAAAGAAATGTATGTGGAAATCCGGTGGCTTGGGAAATACTGCCGACTAATCGAGGTCCCCGCCAGCAGCGAAACTGGCGGTGAAAGCATCGTCTCTGGCCGGTCTCCACACACACCAATTTTTCCTAGATATTGAATACTACCTTGTTCTACTCTATGGATGGCGATGGAAGTCCATAGACCAGAACGTTAGTTGGCGAGGGCATTTACGCCAGGCTGACTAATTTAATTATTATAATCTGTTCAGAAAGAGGGCACTTGTGGTTTACTATTATTTTCGTTGATGTCTCGTTGTGTAAAGCCATCGCCAGGTTGTTTGTTTATCATACTTTTGCAAGCTGTGAAAAAGATTGTTTTGATAATTAAAGGTGGCAATTGCTTTGTTCCAGATCATCATGCTAAGTGCGTCTGCTAATAAACTGTCGAGGCTTAAGGAGCAAGCAGAAGAATATGCGGCCTTGATCATGGAGGAACTTGACCCGGAAGGCCTTGGCTACATTGAGGTAAACAACTAAAGATTCCTTCTCGCTTCCATCAGGCCATCACTATCCTCTGGTTTCCTATAAATTTTTGGCTGTCAAGACAGCAACACCACTGCTGCAGAAAAGCACAGCTCCGTTTATTTTTTTCCGGAAATGAACCATTCCCGTGAGTCAAATGCCGCCACTGATCTCCTCCAGCAAATAGCCTAGATATGAGTCTTGTCTTTTTTTTTCTTTCTAAGTTTGCCGTCTTTCACATATCTGTTTAGCATACCCAAGGTTGTACCGATAACCATCTTACTTGATGGGCCAGTCTGGGATAGAAGTCCCCGTTGTTCTCTCGATGCTTTGCTCCCGTATAGTTTCTGGCGCTCTGCCTCTGTTCCCACCTCTGTAAAACTGCAGTTATTTGTAATATAGAAGGAAGTCTTCAGTAGAGTGACCTCATTAGTTACTTATGCTTGAAGTCATATAGGTTGGTTCACTAAGGGGTTTCTGTTTTAAGCAACATCAACATAGTAGACGTACCAAACGTTTTGTGGTAATTAGGCATGTTTATACTGAAAATTGACACAACCAACCAATAGTCAGCTCTACTTTCAAAACTATGAAGAACACAAAGACACCAAGTCCGAGCTACTGGAACTGACATCTACCAGTCCCAACTCTCAAAAAATAGAATATTAACTAAGAATCCTGATCATGCTTCCCTTCCCTCTGTGACCACTTATGTTCCAAGCTAGTGAGCAGCTGTTGCTTTCTTCAAATGAGATTTTCCGTATTGTGGATCTAACTGTATGTTGCTGAATCCTAGCAAGAAATATATAATTTAACTTTGCCATCCACCCTGAAATCTTACAATATTGATTTTTTTATCCTATCAAGAATAGAGGCTGTTGCAGGGCCTATGCTCCTCATTTTCTCAGATCATTTTGGTTATATTTAGATAAAGCTTATCATAGTCAGATTATATCCACCATCCACCTGATGTTGCATTTGCGAGACAGCGACAACGACATTCGGTCACATTGCCCTACAAGGCCCTGTGTCCAATATCATTTCTATAGGATTTTTGTTCTGGTATCATCATTCATCAGGGTTACAACTACTGTTGACCTTTCATTATGCCTCAAGTGTAATTTGTCTTTAGTAGACAAAGTAGTTGCATACACATCAAATACTGCAGAAGCCCATTGCTGTGCTATTTAGAAAAAGTGCATTAGCTCCATTTTAAGTTTCCTAATTTTTATGTTTATATGCTTCGTTGCTGAGCCGCCTTTGTTTTTTTTTGGAGACTGTCCAAGTGTACCACTTGTACAGGTGGATATTCAATACACCCCTCTTTTTTAGGATGGAGTTATTGCATGCATGTTCCAAAAGATTTTGCACTCATATGGGAGCCATGTGTGCCACCATATGCAATTAAATTTATGTGGGGGCCTTCTGCAGTTTGGTGGCTTATCTGACTTTCAGTTCATAGACTGATGTGCACTGTTAATCTACCCTGTATTTTCTGAGAAGTATAACTAAGGATTTTACACATGTGATTGTTAACTCCACTATAGTTAATTTCTCCCTCTGCCAAAATGTAGTACGTATTAGTTTTGGTCAAATTCAAATCTTACAAACTTTGACCAAGTTTGTAAAAAAATAATACCAAACACATACAATATGAAAGTATATTTCATGATGGTTTGAATATTATTACTTTATGTTGTAGATGTTGATATATTTTTCCATCTACTTGGTCAAACTTTACGAAATTTGCCTTTGACTAAAACTAATATGCACTACAGTTGGCATAGTGGGAGTATCTGAGACTATGGTGGTCGAATAGTGATATGTTTCTGTGCTCTTAAAAACATTTTAAGTGTTCGTTATTATCTTTGTTTGTTTTGTGAATTGGCCTAATTGATGGGCTTACCGGCAAATATCGTAGGAAAATACTCCAGTGTTTCTTCAGGCCATACTCTTTTTTACTTGATGCGCTAGAGTGTAACTTTGCGACACCTTAAAAAACACTACTTGTGTTTGTCATTGCAGCTCTGGCAGTTGGAGACATTGCTATTGCAGAAGGATACTTATGTGAACTATAGCCAGGCCTTGAGCTACACAAGCCAGGCACTGAGCCAGAACCTTGCTGGCCTACGGAAAAGGAGCCCGATCCAAAAAATGAGCAGCAAATTAAGCTACTATCTGGAGGACAATTGGAAACGTCTCTGGGTACTTACACTGTGGATTGGAATAATGGCTGGATTGTTCCTCTGGAAATTTTTCCAGTATCGTAACCGGTATGTCTTCAATGTGATGGGCTACTGTGTAACAATTGCAAAGGGGGCTGCTGAGACCCTTAAGCTGAACATGGCACTCATTCTCCTACCTGTATGCCGCAACACCATCACTTGGCTGCGGGATACAAGAGCTGCACGGGCATTACCGTTCGATGACAACATCTACTTCCATAAGGTTAGTTATTATCGTTGTCTTTATCGTTGTTTGTTGACATATGCAGAATTATGTATGCCTACTGTCCTATAATTTCCTGAAGAATCCTATGTTGTGAACATGCCCAGGATATGTTAATGTATTTGAGTTGGAAAAGATATCTCTGCACACTTCCATTCTCTCTACCCAGTTTCTGTAGAGCTTGGTGGTTGATCTGAATGCATATGATGCAAGAAGTTAAATACATGGCCCCTCACATGCTTGATTGTTCCTACATGTGGGATTGACTTTTTGCATATGTCCAACCGACCAACACTATAAAGGGGACTTAGGTACATCATAGTAGAGCAATCACACTTTCTGTCTAGAAGCTTTCTCTAATGTCCCTAGTACAGAATAATTGTCTTGCCGTGTCAGTGCAGTTTAAAAGATGGGTTATGAATTTGAAACAGCAATTATATTTATACTAGTTCTTAAATTTAATTATGTCAAAATCATCTTTATCAATGCATGTTGTCTTAGTTTTTTAAAATTACCATATGGGATAGTCATTGTTTTTCATCAGCAGTGTTTGTTTTACACAAGCTAGTCATGCAAGCAACGTTGGTCACATATAGTATATAAGCTTTTCACCCAACTATACTAGGAGGCATAAGAGAAGCTGAAACCTTACTGGCACCATGCAGAAGTCAGATGGGCCATGATTAGACGACAGTGTTGATCTATTAGTAATAGGGGGTAATGTCAATGTAAAGCCAGCTCATGGGTACCATATGGGCCATGATTAGACGACAGCGATCATCTGTAGGGGCAATGTCAATGTAAAGCTAGCTCACAGTTCTTCTCAGCTAAACAGGGGCAGATCCAGGTTAATTGTGATCATATGTATGGGCCACCTCCAATAGTTAGCAGTGGGGACTAGTAAGCATGATAATTGAGTCGCGAGTCGCAAGTGAGTCGCCAACCCTCCGACTCGCTGTATAGTCGAGCAAAGTCGCTGTATAGTCGCGGCAAGTCGCTGTATAGTCGCGAGTCGCCGTGATTTTTGAGAAACGACTCGCTGTATAGTCGGCGACTATACAGCGACTATTCGGCGACTCAAATACCATGCTAGTAAGGTTAATTGCGATTGCGGCACGGTCTAATCATATAGATGACCATAGTGGTATGGTTCCATAGAAAACTATTGGAGGCCATTACCGCCACCGAAATGGTTTCCATGCTCCGTTGGATGATTTTCCGATATCGTAGTATCAAGCTAGAACGGTTTCAATTTGTAGGACGGGAAAGAAACCTCATCCTTTGGTCCACACTAACCGATGAAGCTCAACCCTCTCTCGAACTGAGCTATTTAAGCTTTTTAGAACACAAAGTTTGAGTAGTTCAGTGAAAAATCGGTCAAGCTTTCTTCCACCCCTCCTAGCTCCTCAAGCTTGCACCCATCTCGCGCATCACTGCTTACTTGTGATCTAGATCTGCATCCTGATAAGGTGACAGCCCAAGCCTGTTAGTAGAGCTCACTGGCCTATGACATCTTCCAGAATTTGTAAACCCTGGAGCTAGAAGTACAATGACTTCTTTGGTGGCGCTTGATTTGATGATGGCCCTCGCCAGTCCCCTGCTAGGCTGCTAGGGCATAGCCATCTAGCCTCTAGCCAGCCACGGTCGCTCAAAGCCTCTGATACTTCGTCAGAGCATCGTAGCCACGGAGTGAAGCAAGTCCACTCCCTATATGCCACATGACTTGCATGGCTCGGGCTCTCGCCTTTATCTAATGTATATCCTGTCTTGATGCTGGTTTGTGTATTAAATTCATATGGGACACGGATAAGCCGGTATGTTAGTCGATAAAAATCCAATTTATACTCTTCAAGTTTGTTCTATATGTAAGGCAACGCCAAAGTAAAAATTATAGCTTTTGTTGGCACGACCTTTTCTTCGCTCCCCTCATGCTCAAATTCTGACTCCGCACCTGCAGTTAAATATAGTAGCTTGTGAACTAACACAAGGACAATCTGCGTCTAGCTCATTTTTATTTGAATCCACAAAATGAAAATAATTTAATAAACATGAATAATCCAGCCGTATAATGTGATCATTAATGGTACCTAATGTTCTGTTATCATAATTTCTTATGCTAGGCTAATATGGACACATAATGATATATTGGCATCCAACCAGATCAGGGTTATGGCTAACAATGAACATTTTCCTGTGTTCTAATGTCAGACTATTGCGGCGGCAATCGTGGTTGGTGTTATCCTTCATGCGGGAAACCATCTTATATGTGATTTTCCACGGCTCATAGATTCGTCAGATGATAAGTATGCTCCACTGAGACAGTACTTCGGGGATACTAAGCCAACATATTCGACGTTAGTCAAAGGAGTGGAGGGTGTAACTGGAGTTATTATGGTTGTCTGTATGCTCATCGCTTTTACTCTAGCAACCAAGTGGTTCCGTCGTAGCCTGGTGAAGCTTCCAAAGCCATTTGACAAACTAACTGGCTTCAATGCCTTTTGGTACTCACATCATCTGTTCATCATTGTATACATATCACTTGTTATTCATGGAGATCGTCTATACCTTATCCTCGATTGGTATAAAAGAACGGTTAGTTTATATTTTCTTCTCCTCGATTCTCTTACATGAATAATTCTGTAAACACCTCCTCTCTTTTGCAGACATGGATGTATCTTGCAGTTCCTGTTGGTTTGTATGTAGGGGAGAGGACTTTGAGGTTCTTCAGGTCTGGCAGTCACTCTGTCCGACTGTTGAAGGTCAGCCCACATATAATATTGAAATTTGAGTTACGTTTCCATGTTTGGTGCGTTGACACACTTGCTTTTCAGGTGGCCATATATCCTGGTAGTGTTTTGACATTGCAAATGTCTAAGCCTCCAACATTTTGTTACAAGAGCGGGCAGTATATTTTTGTGCAATGTCCAGTTGTTTCACCATTTGAATGGTACACGCTTCTAGCAAATAAACTACAGATAAAAAAATCCACTTTTACACTATCTAATTGTTTATGTACAATTTATTTGTAGAATAAATACCTCTTTTACGCCTTTCAGGCACCCCTTCTCGATAACTTCGGCACCCGGAGACGCTTATCTGAGTATTCATGTTCAAGAACTTGGTGACTGGACTCAAGAGCTTAAGCACGTAATCTCAGCAGCTTGTGAGCCACCCAGAGCAGGCGAGACAACCAAAAAAGTGTATGTTTATCCTTACTATTCAACAGCAGTAATATATGTTTGTGCAATTGGGGACTTGATAATATTACTTTAAAGTTGCAGCTCACCGAAACTTTTAATTGATGGACCGTACGGTTCTCCTGCGCAAGACTATAGAAAGTATGATATTTTACTACTTGCTGGATTAGGAATTGGTGCAACTCCTTTCATCAGCATACTGAAAGATCTGATCAACATCATTAAAATGGAGGAAGTAAGCGAATCTTCTTATACTCTAACTACAATACGGACTATAATTGATTCATTTGGACTCTCTATTGCAAATATGTTTGCAATTAAACCATGACAGACTAGACCGCACCTTGATCGTATTTGCATTTGGCTTCTTCCTTATATCTTTACTACAATAACAAATATGATTACAATTTATTATATTTTCTTTTATGTAGGTTATTTATCCATCTGTTTTGATATATCTTACTAATACCATGATAAACTAGACCAATTAATGTAATCCATCAACCTATGTTTGCAGGAAGCTTTAATTGATCTTTATGCACCAATCGGATGCAATAAGGCACATGTTGATGTTGGCACCGATATGAGGATTACGTCAAAACCAAAGAGGGTTTTAAAGACAACAAAAGCTTACTTTTACTGGGTGACACACGAACAAGGCTCTTTTGATTGGTTTAAAGGAGTCATGAATGAGATTGCTGAACTAGATCAAAAGGTAACTAAACTTTTTTCAAGCGACAATGTTTGGTCACTATGTAGCTCTTACAGCTGTCCTTACTAGAATATCATTGAGATACACAACTATCTCACAAGTGTTTACGAGGAAGGGGATGCTCGGTCAGCGCTCATCACAATGCTGCAAGCGCTCAACCATGCCAAGAACGGTGTTGATATAATATCTGGAACTCGAGTAAGTTATGAGTTCTAACACCAATTAGTCTCGGGACACATTCTTGATATTTTCCGTGTTGATGTCTGAATTTTGCTATATTATTAGGGTGAGATTGCAATAGAAAAAATTCGGACGTTTGCCAAGCTAATTTCATGTGATCACTATTTACTGATATGCTATTTTGCAGGTCCGGACGCATTTTGCAAGACCAAATTTCAAGAGGGTACTATCTGAAATAGCCTCCAAACATCCGTATGCGAAGATAGGTAAGTTACTATTCATGTTTCCAATACAATTAAAGCTTATCTTCTCATGCTATAAAATAAAATAAATGATATTTGTACGTGATATTTTTCGTGGATACATGTGTTCTACGTACCTGCAAAGTTCCGTTAAATAAGTTATATTTTGGGCTACACAAAAATCACAAAATTGTGGCTGTAACAAGGCCAAAATAAATCTTGATTTTGTTTTCCACATTTGTCTTGTATTTTGTAGATCACAGTTGAGAAGATATTTCGATGAAAATTTAGTCGAACATACTAGACATCTATATGTACTTGTATATATTTGCCATATTTTTTTTGAGATTTAAAATGCACGTTTTGTTTTTATTTTATGAAATGAGATACCTGGAGCTAAAAGCACTTCTCGTTGACAAGATACAATACAGCAAGATAATAGCACAGTTTTGGCCGGCTAAGTAATTTGGGTATAAACTTATATAATCTGGTAATTTGAAAGAAGTAATGTCTGTTGTTGCGTACAGGTGTATTCTGTTGTGGAGCTCCAGTTCTGGCGCGGGAACTAAGCACGCTTTGTCACGAGTACAATGTAAAATGCACGACAAAATTTGAATTCCACAAGGAGCATTTGTGAAGTCCGGTAGGTTGCACACAACACATGATTGTGTTGTATGTATGTATGTATGTATGTATGTATGTATGTATGTATGTATGTATGTATGTATGTATGTATTATTTGTTTTTGCTTGTTGCGCATTGGATTCGGGAGTGCAAAGGTAGAGAAGCATTTAGTGGTTTCACGGTGCATCTACAGCCAGTTACGATAACAACAACAGTAAGAGCATGGAGAAAGATAATTTGGGGATTAGCTGGTAGTACATGCATAACAGATCAAGGATGGATTCAAAAGTACATATTTCGACAAGGGCACCAACCGTCTCCTATATGCGGAGTCCACACAAAGATGTTGATCTCCTGAATACAGTTTATGCGGTTCTACTACATACGCTGAGTGATGTAGGACAAAGGGAAAGACCACCATGGGCACAAGGCTAGGTAACTATATTTCGATGCAGCTGAGTTGTCAGGCCACAAGTTTGTTCCAACTTTGTAATTATTGTGCATGGAGATGAAAAAACAGACAGGTAATACAGTTTGGATATTTTTCTTCTTCTCTTTGCTATTGGTAGTGTTTAAGTCAGGACTAGGGAAACTGAAACCTTTGTCGCTGTGTTTGTTGTGCCATGAGAGAATAACAAGCATTCTTTTGTTAGGTAATGATGTTCGCTTACACATACGGATGTTGTAATACTTATTGTGGCGAGGCCCTTCCTCTACTTATTTGAACTTGTGTTTGTACATGTTGATGTGTGGAGACCGAAATCCATTTCCTTTTTCTTTTGGAACACACAAAGAACAACAGAATCTCTAACATCTACCCACCAATTTAACCCTATCATATACTCCCTCTGTTCACTATTATAAGATGTTTTAGATATTTTAATATGTACTAGATACGCATCGAAATGAGTGAATCTACCAATGAAGCTTGTCTAGAAACATGCATTTTTTGAAAAAGGTAAAGTATATTTCCGCAAATAAGTACTAGTTAAGTTAATGTGTACCTTTTTTGATGATACAACTGAACTATCATATTTTCGCAAATAATAGATGTATGAGTTGTGTATAGGGAAGTATATACATAGCATCCGACAATGAAAATCACTAACTAATGTACTTTCACACTAAACTAAGTCACGTAGTGTAAATTTTGACACATTGTTCAAGTTTAATCATAGTTCTATTCAACTAAATACACATAGTTTAACAAAAACTCTACGCACTTAGTGTAAAACAAGCTTATTTACATTAATATAATCTCACTTCAAAGTTACCACTTCTCTCGAACTCACAAATTAAGTTCTTTACTGCTATTTCTTTCCCCTATCAATTGTTCCTTCAACTTAGAATCAGAGGGAATGGTTTGTTATTTTATGGTGATCCAAATTTATATAAAGATAAAGGCTAACTTCTCCGCGAAGTAGAGGCCGTCGCCGGAGGCTTGGCCCACTTTGCGGGGTGCGGGGGCGGCAGCCCCCGCGGTACGGTACGGATCGTTTCCGAGTTGGACTGCAACCGACTTAGGGTTTTGTCTCCATATAAATACATCTTGTAAGCCGCCGGTTGGGATGAGTCGCATTGTGTAAATACCCGGCGTTTGTAAACTCACCCGATATAGTGAAGTATTGCTGGCTGGTGCCCGTGGTTTTTTCTCCTTGGAGGGGTTTTCCACGTTAAATCTCGTGTCCCCGTTGGTTTGATCTTTCCACTCTTCGTCGTTTCATTGCTATCGTTTATAACATGGTTGCCCTTCAACGCTTCTGAATAGAGTAGCTAAAAGGATGGATATTTAAGAGTCTTTTATACAGTCGCAGCAGACAGAAGAGGAAACTCAGTGTACCGCAATGCATTTTCTCTTTTCAATGGACCCCAAAGTAAAACAATTAATTTTGGAACTAATGTTTTATTCCATAGGCATATGGTCATGTACAAAAAGGTTGGACCTAGATTTCTTGATATTATTCTCACATCCAAAAAGCAAGATATATATGCTAGCTCCTCGATCTTATGGCCAGCACGCACCTGCTTTCCGGTGATGGAATCCAGTCTTTGCCACTAGCTATTTGGAGATATCGATCGAATGTTCTTAAAATGAACGTTTGCGTATCTGCTTAGCTATTTTCCATCATACTCTCGAGGTCCTCCTCAGAATACTCATTACAGTAACCCAAACAAAGTTGGTTGAAGCTAAACATTAGCAAAAAAAAAGGTTGTTTCCTAAACATTAGTCCATATATTTGCGGCAAGATTAATAAGCCAAGACATGGAATGCAAAGCAAGTAGACCTTGATTAATTTTGCGCTTTGCTTCATGGACCATGCATGGAGTGTATTTTTCTTGGGTATGAAAGATAACTCTATTCCAGCATATCTGCATCCAAAGATTACGAACTGCTATGTACGAACCCATTGTCTGAAACTTGGCAAAAAAAAAAAAAACAAGAGATGCATGTTTCTGTATTTGTAAGTTTGAAGAATTACAATAAAATTCTTTTAAGCCCAAAATAGCATCCTCTTATATACATGTTATGCATATATTTTTAATTACATGTTTTCCTTGAATCTTTGGTCAGTAGGAGATCGAGAACTTAGCCGAACCGCGCGACCCGGCTGAAGATATAGAAAGGTAGATCCCCCACTTCCCGAAGACAGACATGTTTGTTCCCACACTCCTCTCTTAGAGCATCTCCAACGGACGTGCTAAAGGGAGCGCGCGCTGGAAATAACTACCTTATGGCGCGCGCGGGGCGAAATCCGAAGCTCCAGCAGCCGCGGTATAACCGCGCGTGCGGGAAATAGACGCCAGCGCGCGGGCAATTGTGGCATCCGACGCGGTTTATTTCGTGCGTCTGCTCGAGCGCGCGGGGCAACGAATCTTTCGCGCGAACTCCACCAACTGCCGGATCTGAAAGCTCCTTGCTCCCGCGCCGCCGGCCGCCGCCGCCCGCACCTCTTTCCCCTCATCTCCGCCGCCAGCAGCCGCCCCCCGCCGCCCGCACCTCTTCCCCCTGGTCGCCTCCGCTTCCCATGGACGCGCGCGGATCGCCGTCGCGGTGAATCGGACGCCGTCACCGTCGCCTCCAACAGCGCTGCCCCGACTTCAGCCGGCGGCCGCCTCTACTTCCTCGCCCTCTATATCGCCCTCTGCCCATCTGGGGCAAAGTTTCTCCGATGAACAGCGCGCCGCTGGCCATTTCTTCCTCCGCGCCCACAAGGTGTTTGACAAAACGCCTAGAAGGTATGTTCGGTTGCCTCAAATTTTTGTATGTGTGGTTGAATTTGTTTGTGCTATGATTGTACATTGTAGATGAGTTTAAATTTATATTTGTAGATGAGTTCGTCATATGATTTTTCCGATGAAGAATTTGATCTTGAAGAGGAGGAAAATATCGCAATTATCCTAGCTATCCGAGCGAGCAAGAGGCCGAAGCATGGTGGTTCAGTGCTTGGTCGTCAGAATTTGAATAGGGATAGGATTGATGCCCACAACAGATTGATGAGAAACTATTTTATTGAGACTCTCACATACCCCAAGTCCTACTTTCGGCGGCGTTTTAGGATGAGTACTGAGTTGTTCAAACACATTGCGGAGAAATTGGCAAGGCATGATCGGTTTTTCCAGCAAAGGAGGAATGCCGCCGAAGAACTTGGACATAGCACCTTTCAGAAGGTGACCGCCGCTTTGCGTATGGTGGCATACGGGATACCGGCGGATCTAGTAGATGATCACTTGGCCATGGGTGAGAGCCAAGCCATCATGTGTGTCAAGCGCTTTGCAGTTGGAGTTGTCCAAGTATTTGACCAGGAATATTTGAGAGCTCCCAATGCTGCAGACACGGCGAGGTTGTTGGAATTCAACAAAGCTCGAGGGTTCCCCGGTATGCTTGGCTCTATTGATTGCATACATTGGAGCTGGAAAAAAAATTGTCCAACAGCATGGCATGGACAATTTCAAGGCCACAAAAAGGACTCCACTATAATCCTCGAAACAGTGGCCGATCATGAGACTTGGATATGGCATGCTTTTTTCGGTATGCCCGGAGCTTGCAATGACATCAATGTTCTTCACAAGTCACCACTCATGACTAAGATTGCAAATGGTGAAACTCAACCGGTGGAGTTTGTAGCAAATGGCCGTACGTACAATTATGGCTATTATCTTGCGGATGACATCTACCCAAGGTGGCAAACATTTGTGAAGCCGGTTAAAAATCCCCAAGGTAAGAAAAATGTTGATTTCCACAATGCACAAGCGGCGGCTAGGAAAGATGTGGAGAGGGCATTTGGGATTTTGCAAGCCCAATTTGCTATTGTGAGAGGACCGGGATAAATAATGCTTTGGTACATCATGACCGCTTGTGTGATCATGCACAATATGATCATCGAGAATGAGCGTGAGCAAGAGTTAGACTATAACCACTACGAGTTGATGGGACATCCCGTTCATGTGAGGAGGAGGGCGGAGAGGGTTGCCCGCTTTCTTACCTCTTACTACCATGCCATTCGACGTGCCGAGACACATGATGATCTTCAAAAGGATCTAATCGAGTAGTGGTGGACATGGAATGGTCACCACTAGTTTGATGTTCTATATTCGTACTTGTTGTATTGTTTGAACTATTTGTTGCATTTGCCATTTGTTGTATTGAACAAACAATTTTTTTTTGAGTTGTAATAATTGTAATATTTGTTATTGATTTGAAAGTGAGTGTTTGATCTTCTTGTTCTATGTTTGATTGCAAAATGTTGTTTGCCCTCACCGCGCGCTGGAATATAGCGCGCCTGCTGGAGCGGTGCTTGCGGCGGCCAAAAAATATAGCGCGTCTGCTAAACCAAAACACCCTCCCCGCGCGCGGAAACGCTATTTCAGCGCTGGATAGCGTTTTTAGCGCGCGGCGCAGTAGCACGGCTGTTGGAGATGCTCTTAGTGGCCGGCTGCTAATTCTCCCTTATTCCTCTTGTTTTTTACCTCCACACACATGCATATTATTCATTCATTCTCCATCTTCGCCCGCCCCGACACAGAATTGAATCCTCTCCTCTGCCCGGGCCGGGGTCCGGCCGCCTATAAGTAGCACCCCGTCTCACACCTCTTCTTCTCATCTCACCAGCAGCCAGAGCTAAACCCCAAGATCTCAGATAATAAGCTAGGTGGTATAGCTGACCGATCGGTTGAATAATCAATGGCGTCAATGTCGATGAGCGCGGCGAGGGCAGGTTGGACGCCGAAGCAGAACAAGCTGTTCGAGCAAGCGCTGGCCGTGCACGACAGGGACACGCCCGACCGCTGGCACAACGTCGCCCGTGCCGTCGGTGGCGGGAAGTCGGCAGACGACGTCAGACGCTACTACGAGCTGCTCATCCACGACGTCGCACACATCGAGGCTGGAAATGCCCTTCCCCGCCTACCGTGCCCCCTGCCCTGGGCTCGGACACAGCCATGGCGTCGCCGCGGCAGGTGTGCGCTCCATCGGCGGCTACGAGGCTGACAGGTAAGCCCTGACTCCATTACAAGTTCGATCAGCTCCCTCGCTGCGTCACTTACCAAGTTGCTAACCCTGGAGTAGCATGTAAACTAGAGTGTAGATTGGATTTTGATTAAGCTGGTAATTTTTGTGGTGCAGATTGAAGCACTTGAAGATCTAGCGGTAACAGTACACAGATGGATCCATCATGGAGAAGCATGTGCATGCTGCATGGAGGATATCATACTGATATATTCATGCGTGCATGGTGCCCATGTCAACGTATACGCATATGCAAAGGCTAGCTGGAAGGAGTCGACCGACCATGCAGATGCATGCCTCATAATAGGCTAGTGATCTAATATATGCGAGATCGACCGATCTCCTTACACCTATGTCTAATTTAACGTGTATATATTCCGATGTACAAAATTATAATTTAGGAGTATTGTGTGCACATGTAACCATATGTCCATATCAATCAACAGAACTCGATGTTATACATGCACAAACTAGAACACTAACACGCTGTTGTGACTGATTATTTCTTGACGACTTACCAATGAAAACCCATGATTCAGCCTTATATGTCTAGACCAACGTTGATGTTCGTACGTCGTTCCCATGTTAAGGTGTTGGTTTGAAGATTTATTTCAGAGGATATAACTCGAGACGTCAAGTCATCAACTCTCACACATAGCCATCTGGTATCGGACTTTTCTCCTCTCCACGCTCCCCCTTGAGAATTTCTTTTTATGAAACATAGTACATACGCATATGCTCACATATACGTGCATACACACATCCATATGAACGCGCACACGCACATTCTATCTCTATGAGCACCTCCAAAAGACCGAGCCGACAGTTGGGTGTTGAAATTGACGAAGTCACCACACACGCCTCGCTATCGATCGGAACGTCACCTCTCACTGAAGAATAATCTGCTAATGAGAAACACCAGTATCAAATCTAGGGTATGAACTCTTGTGGGTTACAGATACAACCGTCATGCTCCTAACCATCCAACCACAAGTTTGTGATCTCTTCCCATTGAGAGTTAGCCGCCGTCTCTGTATTGTTACTCCAGCTTTTCAGGCCACTTGTATGCAACACGATTGTAATCATGGTGATTGATTAATACAAGTACTTGATTCACATGACACATACAAAAGCTTAAGTAAAGTATAATTTATTTATTTATTGTCTCTTCAATTTACTTATCTCGAGGGGTGGCCTTTGTGCATTACACGATTGTCATATCGTGAAGAAATTGTTGTAAATATATTAGGTTATTTGATTATCGAGTTATTGGATGAAGTTGGTCATAACATACCTACAATAAAACTAAAAGAAATATGTCCCTTTTCATACATAAAAACCTCATTAATACAATATTGTATCAATTGTATACTTAAACTTCGTTGTATCATTGTGTTATATCTCTTGGGATGTAGTTGTTCTCCTCGCCCGACCTTATGCTTAAATCATGGATCCGCTGCTAACATGCCCACATTTGATTTAGTTTTAAATCTCTCTTTCCACTTAGAGCTCGTTTGTCACCCATATGTCAATGAAATGATGTCATCATTTCATTTCATTTGACAGAAATGAAATATTTCATTTGACAGTCATTTCATTTGGAAAGTGAAATGACAAGTAGAGATAGGAACTGACATATACAATTGAAATTTGTTGGAATTCCAAATAAAATGACAAGTCTAATTCCACGCTAGTCGAACAAGTTGGGCATGAAATCACAAATGAATTCCATGATTCCGGCTCAAAATGAGATGGCTACCAAACGACCTCTTAGTTGTAATATGAAGATGGATAATTAATCAAGTAAGTTAATTGCTTTTCAAGTTTATTAATAATATTACCAGGGCACTAGTATTTGTGTCTCTTATTCATGCGTGTAATAATCAAAACTGAAAGATGTGGGGGTAGCATAGAATGTCGAGCTATCTATTCCAATTCTTGTTATTTCCTCTAGATTATTTTTTGTTTTCTATAGAAGAAGAACAAGAAAAACTAAACATTGGAGCAACCTTTTTTCTCCAATTGAGATAATTTTTGTCTTGATATTGTTTCTGTAAGGGGACAACGGCCGGCAAAAGAAGCCTGCATCGAACCTTTTATTGAACCAAGAAGTTACACGTCCATGGGCACCAAAAGAGGAAATGACAAGTAGAATGAACCGAAAATAAACCCGAAGATGCCAGGTGGCTCAACATAGTAGTCCAGTCTCCTAAGCGATTTGGAGCGTGGTTCTTCCATACTGCCGTAGCGAAACGATCGTCCGGTCGTGCTTTCCCGTCGATCCTGCTTAATTACCCAATTAATTGTTTAGTACTACATGCAAGTTCAAGCTTACAGCGGCCAAAAGAGAAAGTTTTTTGTTTGCTTGATTTTGTGATATCGCCCTGTTGTTTTCGTCATCTGATATCAAGAAAAGCCATGAGATCTTATCCCAGCAGCCGCCGAGATCTCTGCCATGGCAGGCAGGAGATGCTCATCCTCATGGCAACCCCACCCACGCCGGCGACAACCATCCCTGCAAAGCCATCGCCCTGTGTGGCGTGTGGCCGGCCAATGCCATCAGCATCCGTTTCCCCGCCGTTACAAGATTCTCACAAATTGACGCGCGGATCCATAGCTGCAAATAAAGCAACATTCTTCAAGGATCTTGAGCAGTACGTAACGGAGCCAAAACTGCTACTGTATATAGTATCTGTCAAGAAAAAGTTGAGCTACTTTTGGCCCATGGATTCTTGAGAAAAAAATTCGCTCGTTCACCAGAGGAAAATTCTTCAGAAGTTTCAGTGTACACGGTAACCGGCGATGCAACGGCCAATTCAGTTAACAGTGAGCGGAATCGCCTCGAAAAATTCCGTAGCCTTTGACCAGCTTTCCTTGTATATATATAGCTGCTGAATGTTCTAACGTATGCAACTTGCATATATATATATATAAACTTTTGGCTGAATATATGCTTCTCTGCCTGGCCAACAGTGTTAGCAAGCCTGCCTAGCTATATGTTGAGCATTTGAACTGTTGATCACAGCGCCCATGCATGTATCACTGTCGACACGGACCTGAATACCTGATCGCTGGAGCTGATAACGATTCTGCTGTCGCGGCTGCCGAAATTCAGAATCTGCCAATCCCCCGGCCTTTTGCATATGTTCTTGGATAGTTGGATGTTGCTGTCAGAATCTAGCTAGCGCCCTGGAGAGATAGACCCAAGTTGATTTGATTTTGAGAGGGGAGCGTGTCGTTCCTATTGAAGAACCAACTTATCTTTCCGTTTATGCTTTTTGAGTGGATCTTAGACCTCCACACCCCATGGGATCGGAGAACTGTATAAGTACGTTTTTCGGTATACGTGGCTTTGCTCAGTTCTACACAACCGTCCCAGTATTACGCACGGTGCTCTCCAACCTATGCATGACAGATGAAGAATAGACAAGAGATATTTTTTGATATGGACTATAGAAATAAGCGACAAAATATTTCAATCTAGGCATTTTTATTTCTAAATCAGGAACGGGGAGTCCCGGGTCCATATGCATCCTTTATTTCAAATGCATTTTAAACGTATTTTAAAATCTCAAAAAATTGCAAGAAGATGTTCGCGCATATAGATATTAACATGTTATGTATTCAAAAAGTCGGTGTACGAAAAACCGATATTTTTTGTGGCATGAGTAAACAGACAAAATTTGGTGTTAAAAATAAGGCTTTTCAAGCTTTTCACAAGACTTTTTTTTTGGTATCTTTTACACTGGCCACAAAAAATGCCAGTGTTTCGCGAAACGACTTTGTGAACACATATAATATGAATATGTATCCGCGAAATTTTAATTCATTTTTTATATTTTGAAATGTACTTTTTAAATACCCATGAGTCAAAGTGGATTTCACCTAAGAGACTCGTAAAATTATAATGAATATAATGTACCAAAGACACAGTGAAAATAAACATGAGCAACCAAGCTCTATAATAATAACATAAATTGTACCAAGACCTAAAATGGCCTTGTTCTCTCCGATTCAACCCTTCATATCTCGATGTTCCTCCAAGACTTGGGTGGAGAAGTTGCAGCTGAACCCTTAGAAATTGCACTGCCCTCAAACCTTTTGAAGAGATGCTTGAGCTGTACACCTAATTAATATGGGAGAACTAAAACCGTTAAATACACTATGGGGAGGACACATAACTTCCAAGATTGGTCATGTCTCCTAAAAAAGATCAAGAGCACGACAATATAAAATCGAAAGATCACCGCCAAGATAAAAGAGAGAAAAAGGCCCCACTAGTACAAACCGACACTAACAAAAACCATCGCGGCACCATGGTTAAAAATATTTGTGCATTGCCAAATAGGTCTTCCTGGAATGGGGCCACAACAGGGGTATTGACTTGGCAAGGGACCGTCAGAAACGTGTGTCGTCAAAGTATTGGCAAAGGATAAGTATAGTCACCCATTGTTGATGTGACTCTCTATGGTAACGAGCCGATAAGTGGTGTACCTTTTACTATGCTTGGTGGCTAGGGTTTTCTAATTATGTTGCTTTTCTTTTCTATTTCCAAAAAGATTCATCTGCAACTGGAAAATTGCGCATTATTCAGTTTGCCCATGTTGTTGCATGTCTTTCATTTACTCATTTTGTGATTGTTGCCCCTTTTATTTATATGCATGTTTTGTTTCATAATTTATAGAACTTGGAAGATGCGATATTTTTTAGTTTAAAATTTACATTATTTATTGCCTGCCTAGATCATGACGGTGCCTCGGTGATATTCTTGGCATGATTGCGGTTTGATCATCTACGATGGTGGACCTAGAGCTAGCCTATCGGCCTAGGTGCACATCTTGGCATGGCCTATGTTTACATGCATATGTGACACCTGATGTTCAAGCTCATGGATGCACATACTTATGGTGGTGCACCGTGCACCCCATCATGTTTTCTCTATGTCTAACCATAGTCCTCCACGTATTTTTGCAGGTACTTAAGTGGCTTATTTTCATGATGTTGTCCATCAACGATGAGAACTATAGTGAGGTCGTCCCTATATTTGTGGGTTTTGAGCTCTTAGGGTCATGGTCGAGGCAATTTTTGCCTTGTTGAGGTCATCCCTATTGTTATAATACGAGATGAACAATAACGAAGAACAAAGAATAAACACTGCAGAGGACACGAGATTTAACGTGGAAAACCCTTGTATACAGACAAGGGAAAAAACCACGGGTGCCAGCCAGCAACAACTTCACTATATCGGTGGGTGTTTACAAATGCCGTGGGTTATTGTAAAGACGCGATAAACCCTAGCGGCGGCTTACAAGGGATATTTATAGTCGGTGGCAACGATCCATCCCTCCGCTTCGGCCCAAGCCTACCGGCGACGGGCCTCGCTCCGCTCGTCAGAAGATAGCCTCCTCAATTGAATTTGGATCACAATATAACAAACTCCACCTTGAGACAAATTCCTTGTAGCATGAATCAACAATCACCTGAACAACAAAGAAAACAATTGCTGGCGCCAAACAGCCACTTGGGCTAAACAGTTATACCAACCAAGCTCGAGCAAAGCTCAAACTTGGACACAGGAATAGGCTTTGTCATCATATCAACAGGATTATCATGAGTACTAATCTTGCATACCTGCAGTTTACCTCGTGCAACCACGTCGCGAACATAGTGGTACTTAATATCAATGTGCTTTGTCCTCTCATGTAACATCTGATCTTTAGTAAGATAAATAGCACTTTGACTGTCACAAAATAACTTAATGCAAGAATCATCTCCACAAAGCTCAGCAAACAGACCTTTCAGCCAAACAGACTCTTTACATGCTTCATGGATAGCCATGTACTCAGCCTCAGTTGTAGATTGTGCTGGAACATCCTGCAAGGCAGCCTTCCAACTAACAGCACATCCACCAACAGTAAAAACATAACCTGTGAGGGACCTCCTCTTATCCAAGTCGGCAGCATAATCTGAATCCACATAGCCTACGAGTCCCCCACCAGTCCTGCCAAACTTCAAGCAAGCTTTAGATGTGCCACGAAGGTACCTGAAAATCCACTGAACAGCATTCCAATGCTCTTTACCAGGATTAGCCATGTATCGACTGACCAAACTCATAGCATGTGACAGATCAGGCCGGGAACAAACCATAGCATACATCAAGGAACCAACAGCACTAGAATAAGGAACTCGTGACATGTACTCAATATCATTTTCAGAAGTAGGACATTGCAAAGCTGACAACTTGAAGTGAGAAGCAATAGGAGTACTAACAAACTTTGCATCATGCATATTAAAACGATGAAGAACTTTCTGAATGTATTTTTCTTGACTAAGAAACAACAAACTAGACTTTATGTCCCTCTTAATTTCCATGCCTAGTATTTTCTTAGCAGGACCAAGATCCTTCATCTCAAACTCACTACTTAATTGTGCCTTTAAAGTAGTGATCTCTTTCATGCTCTTGGCAGCAATCAACATATCATCAACATATAGCAGCAAATAAATGCGATCCATCAACAAACTTCATGTACACACAGCTATCATACTGAGATCTCATAAAACCATGTGCAAGCATAAATGAATCAAACCTTTTATACCACTGTCGTGGTGACTGTTTCAGACCATAAAGGGACCTCTTCAACTTGCAAACAAGATCCTCCTTACCAGGCACAACAAAACCTTCAGGCTGGTCCATGTATATCTCCTCCTCCAACTCGCCATGCAGAAAAGCAGTCTTAACATCTAGCTGCTCAAGCTCAAGATTATGCATAGCAACAATACCAAAGAAAGTACGAATAGAAGTATGCTTCACAACTAGGGAGAATACATCAGTATAATCAACTCCTGGAATCTGAGTGAAACCTTTTGCTACTAACCTTGCCTTAAACCTTGGAGGCTCAACAGGAGACAAACCTTCCTTTCTTTTGAATATCCACTTGCAGCGGACAGCCTTCTTTTGTTTAGGCAAATGCACAACATCCCATGTGCCATTCTTCTCAAGCGATTGCATCTCTTCTTGCATCACACCTAGCCACTTCTCTTTATCAACCGAAGCAATGGCTTCAGTGTACGTAGCTGGTTCAGTATCATGCTCCACCTGTTCAGCACAATTCAAAGCATAATGAACAATATCACACTCTTCAATTAAACGATTAGGAGGTGCAATATTTCTCCTAGAACGGTCAGCTGCAATAGACCGTGGTGGCTGCTGAACAATGGGTGGTGAAGGTGGAACATAAACATCATCATTTTCGTTCTCCTTTGCGTGCTCCACCTGCACGCCAACTCTATGTTGCTCATCATCAGAAACATTAGGAGAATCAACAGCATCAGAAATATCAGTAGATGAACTATCATAGTACATAACAGTCTCATTAAAAACGACATTTCTGCTCAACAAAACTTTCTTAGTTTCAGGATTCCACAACTTGTATGCCTTAACTCCTGAAGCATAACCAAGAAAGATGCACTTAACAACCCTTGGCTCTAACTTTCCATTATCAACGTGAGCATAAGCAGTGCAACCAAAAACTCTCAACTCAGAATAATCAGCTGGTGAACCAGACCATACCTCAATGGGAGTTTTCTTATCAAGTGGAACGGAAGGTGACCTGTTGATGAGATAACATGCGGTGGAGGCTGCTTCAGCCCAAAAACGCCTATGCATCTTTGCATTAGACAACATGCAGCGAGCCCTCGAAATAATGGTCCTGTTCATGCGTTCAGCCACGCCATTCTGCTGAGGGGTGTACGGGATGGTGTGATGTCTTACCATGCCATCGTTGCTGCAAAACTCATCAAATTCATTTGAACAAAATTCCATACCATTATCAGTACAGAGTATCTTAACCTTCCTTTCAGTTTGTGTTTCTACCATAACTTTCCACTTCTTAAAAGTAGCAAAAACATCAGATTTATGTTTCAGAAAATATGGCCACACTTTCCTTGAGTAATCATCAATAATAGTAAGCATGCAATTAGCACCACCATTAGAAGTTCTACGGGACGGACCCCAAACATCAGCATGCACATAATCTAAAATGCCTTTGGTGGTATGAACGGAAGCATTGAATTTAACTCTTTTATGCTTACCAAAAATGCAGTGCTCACAGAACTCAAACTTACTCAAGTTGCAACCATCAATCAGCTCTCTCTTCGCCAATTCTGCCATGCCAAGCTCACTCATATGTCCAAGACGCTTATGCCAAAGGTTAGTCTTACTAGTATCATCTGAACTAACAGCAGCAGCAATACCAGGCAAAGTACTACCTCTAAGGACATATAATTTCGCAGAATTCATATCACCAATCATAACAATGAGAGAACCTGATGATACCTTCAGAAGTCTGTCCCCACCTTTGTATTTGTACCCGTCACAATCCAGGGTACTGAGAGAGATCAAATTCCTCGCCATGGAGGGTATGTGTTTCACTCCAGTCAACGTGCGTGTCATCCCATCATGGGTCTTGATCTGAACAGAACCAACGCCAACAATGTTGCACTGGTTGTCATTCCCCACACGCACATAATCTCCAGTCTGCACAGACTCAATAATATGGTGTCACGAAAATTACTGAAAGAATTAGGCGGCGAGCATAAAAGAAGAAGACCTAAATCCTCATCCTCATACTTAACTTCTATAGACTGCAAATCAGAAACAATCTCTTTCCAGGAGGATAGGTGATCCATTACCGAACCTCCCTCTTGCAGCTTGTGTGAGAACAACTTCATCTCCACGTGCAATCTGCCCGTGAGATCCTTGGACAAACATATCTCCTCTAATTTGACCCATAACTCGGCGGTGGTTTTCTCCTGCAACACTTCCTGCAAAATATTATTGGACAGATGGAGTTGAATCAACGATAAAGCCTTACGGTCTTTTCGCTTCTCTGCATCGGTCCAAGTTGCCTTCGCCTTCTCGCCGAACGCATCGATCGCTTCATCCAGATCAGAAGATTGGGCGAGAATCGCCCTCATCTTCACCTGCCACAGAGAGAATCTCGTGGTATAGTCCAGCTGCGGTAGATCGAACTTCAATGACGACATCTCGCAAAACCCTAGATCAAACACGGGCTCTGATACCACTTGTTATAATACGAGATGAACAATAACGAAGAACAAAGAATAAACACTGCAGAGGACACGAGATTTAACGTGGAAAACCCTTGTATACAGACAAGGGAAAAAACCACGGGCGCCAGCCAGCAACAACTTCACTATATCGGTGGGTGTTTACAAACGCCGTGGGTTATTGTAAAGATGCGATAAACCCTAGCGGCGGCTTACAAGGGATATTTATAGTCGGTGGCAACGATCCATCCCTCCGCTTCGGCCCAAGCCTACCGGCGACGGGCCTCGCTCCGCTCGTCAGAAGATAGGCTCCTCAATTGAATTTGGATTACAATATAACACCTATATTTGTGGGTTTATATTGTAATCCGACATAGCTGGATTTGATGTTTCTCTTAAAACACCCACAATCCGGTCCGATCAAAGATGTCATTATCGTGGGACGTCATATGGCCGACCGTGAATACCTGCATCGGGGGGAATGCATGCTCGATCCTGCCCTATATATACACTATCATTTCAGAATCAGTCATCCATCGAGCAAGCTAGATCTGTCTCCTCTAAGCAAGCTAATAAGCTTGCTATATACACATACATTAATGGCGTCAGCGGCCGGCTCCACGGGCTCAGCGGCGGCGGCGGCGTCGTGGACGAAGCGGCAGAACAAGCAGTTTGAATGCGCGCTGGCGGTGTACGACCGAGACACGCCACACCGGTGGCACGACGTGGCTCGCTACATGGGCGGCGCCAAGTCCGTCGACGAGGTGCGCCGCCACTTCGAGCGCCTCGTCACTGACGTCAAGCAAATCGAGACGACCGGCCACTACGGCGGCTAGCTCTTCGCCCACCGGCCGCCATGGACGTACCCCGTCGATCGACATGAGGTACGTACGTACGAGTGATATGTGTGCGTGGATGTATGTGATAAAACACATGCCGATGTGCGTGCGTGCATGCTGCATGCATGCCTGCCTCACGTGAGATCTAATCCAGAAACGCATGAGTCAGAGAGAAGTGATAAGCTTTGTTATTAGGGTCGATCAGAGCCGTTCAACTACCACCACTGGCCGGCTGTGATCGAGCGGTCGATCAGAACCGCTCAGAGTACCACGTATATTAGCCAATTTGCCATTGCCATGTTTACGACGTGTGTGCATGCATGCTAGTATGCTACTACGTTAATTACTAATGGTCTCTGTTATTTTTTATTTTTTTGCAGATCCAGCAGGTATACCTAAAGTTTCAGTGATGGACTGCAGCTGGTATAATTATATATCTAGTTCTTCTTTTTTGAAAGGATCCACACAGCGTATTCCACAGATTACAACACACACAACAAATAAAGCACCGAAAACGCAGACGAACAGGGCAAAGAAACTCAGCACAACGGCGAAGCCTGACGAAACAGAGAGCAAACGCCGAACCACCGCGAAGCCTGGAGAAGATCTTCACCGCCGCAGAGCCGCCGGAGACGAAGAACCCAGATCACCAGCACTCCCGGAAAGGAGAGAGCCCACTCATGAAGAAAGCCACAGGAGCCGCCCGCTGCAAGCAACGGAACCGAAGCACAATTAACGAGCACGGCCAAGGCTTCTTCTTCCCGCAACCACCACTCCTCCACCACTCCCTGCGCTGAGCTCGAACTTGACCTGCCGGAGCCACCGCCGCAGCCCCACCTTGATCACACCTTGTCCCCTCGCCTCCACGGCCGGCCAGAGCAAGACGGAGCAAGACGGAGAGGATGCAGAGCACGCAGACGAAGACACTCCAGCCCAGACCACCATGGCCAGCCGGAGAACCCAACGCCGCGCACCAAAAGTCGACGAAGACCTCCGAGATCCCGAAGAAGCTCTTCCTGTACAAGCGGATGAGGCAACCAGCGCGAGGCGCTAGCACTCCGCCGCAGCACCCCCAGCACCCCAAGGCATGGCCAGGAAAAACCATGCCAAGACGGAGACGGGGGCGGGGGACCAAAACTCCGGAAGCCAGCCGCCACCTCCGCCACGGCGACCGCCCTCAGAGCACAAAACCTCGCCGGATCCGCCGATCCGGGAAGGAACCAAGCCGGAAACTCGTCGACGCCACCCCGCAGACCGCCGCCGAGGTGGAGATCGAGCTCCGGAACCCTTATTCGAGAGCGCCGCCGCAGCACCCACCTTGCCAGCGACGCCCCGACAACCTAACCTACTATCCACAAGCCTCGGGCACAGATCCGGGGTCTCCCCACTCTCCCACCGCCGCGCCGGCGGCCGGAGAGGGAGGAGACCGACGAATCGGCCGTCGGCGGGAGGAGGAACTTGTACGCGCTCCCTTTCGCCTCTCTCGAACAGTAGCAGAGGGTAGGGGAGGGACGAAGCACGTAGAGGTTTATTTAATTATATATCTAGTTCTATGCATGTATGAGGGTGATAAGTGTCTATGTATGTACAAGATCAAGACTAAATTAAACACAGGTGATCCCCATATTCATCTCTTTCCCCTCCCACCGCCTGCTACAGTCGAGAGAGGCGGAAAAGAGGCGACTCGAGGGTTCGAGTTCTCGCCGGCGATTCCGCCGCTCCCCTCCGCCTCCGGTCGCCGCTGTGGCACCGGGAGGTGGGGGGAGCTCCGGTTATCGGTCGTGCGTGTAGATAGGTTTAGCTAGGTGTGTGTTCCTCTCGGCGGCATCGAAGACGGCGGCGATGGCGTCGGCGAGTGGGGTGTTGTCCTTCCCCTCCGTTCCCCGTTTCGGCCTTGGTGCCGGGGAGGTCGTGAAGGCTCGTCGGGTGTCCTCTTTCTGTTTCGCTTCTCCGGCTGGCCTCAGTGGCGAGGGGGGAAGGTGCTGGAAGCTGGGGACCCGTTTTTGTTGCAGGTGGTGCTGGTGGTTTCCTCTGTTGTTCCTGCTCCGGCCGGCCGTAATGGCGAGGGAGCGGCCTCTGGAGGTGGTTCGGTGTTGGTGATGGTGGTTCTGGGCGCCGCCGTGGCGGCTGGAAGATGGGTGGAGGCGGAGAGCTGGCGTTGTGGCCGTGCTCGTTCAACGAGACCATATTCCGTCACTTCGCGGCGGATGGATCTCGCGGCCTTCTACAACGCGTGGTGGTGCTTCCTCTCCGGCGGATGGTGGTTCGGCGTCTCCGGCGTCACCTAGGAGCTTTGGGTGCGGCTGTGGATCCGATTGTGGTTCTCTCCGGTGGCTTAGGGTGCTTTTCGCACTTTTCTGGGTTTCTTTTTAATTTCGTGTTTCTTTGGGGACCTGTTTGTAAAGTGATGAGCCTCCTAATATACCTAATATATTAAGTTGCACCAAAATGGAGGCCTCTCCGCGATTCACTGTTCCTGGGAACAGTAACTCGCGACACTGTGCCCCGCTCCAGTAACCGGACGCGCTCAACGCCGTCGATTCTCCATCAAACGGCCCGCACACCATCTCCGTGCTCGCGAGGACCTGTTTGTAAGTTTCGGCAAACCCAGGATCTTCCTTGCAAAAGTACCCCACACAACAGTGCTAGCGAGGGACCGATTTCTAATTATACTATAATCCAGGGACTTCCATGCAAAACTGCACCACAACCCCCTTCTTCCTCCTTCCTCACGCGTGCGGCCGGAGAGCACCGCCGCCGCCGACGCTCACCACCGCCGCCTCGCACCTTCTCGGGCAAATCGACGCCCACAGAGAGCATCGCCGTCATTCCCTCTCCTTCTACGCCGAACATCGGCTGCCGGGATGGCCAGAATCGCCGCCGTCGTCTGCTTCTTCCTCGCGTCCAGCCGACGGATGCCGCCGTCGGCACCGCCGTCTCCGGCGACCATTTGGCCCCATCTCCGCCGAAATCTGAGACGCCACACGCCGCCGCGTCGGACGCGTGCAATCGCGCTGCCCCGCTTGCCCTCCTTCGAGCTCTGCGTGCTGTACACAACCGCAACAGCCATTGATGACGTCAGCCCACGATGTCATCTCGGCCCAATTTTTTTTTACACGAAAATTCTAATAAAATACCCCTATCGTGTGGGCCCCACTGTCAGCATTTCCACGAATACAAACTACCATAAAATTTGTAAACTTCATAATTTCTAATCTGCGTTTCAAAATAATGCAACAAAACTACCACAAAATTTGTAAATTTCATAATTTCTAATCTGCATTTCAAAATAATGCAATTTTTTTTTGCATGAACTCAACATTCTTTTAATCGTACATTTTTCCCAAATTCAAAAAATGTTCATATCTCAATTTTTTTCAACAAAAAATGTTTTAAATTAATCAAACAGGCACGGTATTTTTGACAAAAAAAAAGGTTCGAATACTTCAAAATGTCCTACATTCAAATCAACTTTCCAACTCAAACTATAAATTTTAATTTTTATAAAAATTATGTACCTTATGTAAAATAACTTTTTTATTAATTATCCACTTATGGGAAAAAATTCCGGAAATACCTAATATGTGCAAACTAATCAAAACGATAAATTACGCCGAATTTTAACTTTTCAGCATTTCAAATCACACCATCCACATTGTATTCCTACGTGATGGAACAAAAAAAAACATATATACACATCATATTTACTCAAACTCTTGCACGATAATTTACACCCTACAATACCTAAATATATTAAGTTGCACCAAAATGGAGGCCTCTCCGCGATTCACTGTTCCTGGGAACAGTAATTCGCGACACTGTGCCCTGCTCCAGTAACCGGATGCGCTCAGCGCCGTCGATTCTCCATCAAACGGCCCGCACACCATCTCCGTGCTCGCGAGGACCTGTTTGTAATTTTCGGCAAACCCAGGATCTTCCTTGCAAAAGTACCCCACACAACAGTGCTAGCGAGGGACCGATTTCTAATTATACTATAATCCAGGGACTTCCATGCAAAACTGCACCACAACCCCCTTCTTCCTCCTTCCTCACGCGCGCGGCCGGAGAGCACCGCCGCCGCCGACGCTCACCACCGCCGCCTCGCACCTTCCCGGGCAAATCGACGCCCACGGAGAGCATCGCCGTCATTCCCTCTCCTTCTACGCCGAACATCGGCTGCCGGGATGGCCAGAATCGCCGCCGTCGTCTGCTTCTTCCTCGCGTCCGGCCGATGGATGCCGCCGTCGGCACCGCCGTCTCCGGCGACCATTTGGCCCCATCTCCGCCGAAATCTGAGACGCCACACGCCGCCGCGTCGGACGCGTGCAATCGCGCTGCCCCGCTTGCCCTCCTTCGAGCTCTGCGTGCTGTACACAACCGCAGCAGCCATTGATGACGTCAACCCACGACGTCATCTCGGCCCAATTTTTTTTTACACGAAAATTCTAATAAAATACCCCTATCGTGTGGGCCCCACTGTCAGCATTTCCACGAATACAAACTACCATAAAATTTGTAAAGTTCATAATTTCTAATCTGCGTTTCAAAATAATGCAACAAAACTACCACAAAATTTGTAAATTTCATAATTTCTAATCTGCATTTCAAAATAATGCAATTTTTTTTTGCATGAACTCAACATTCTTTTAATCGTACATTTTTCCCAAATTCAAACAATGTTCACATCTCAATTTTTTTCAACAAAAAATGTTTTAAATTAATCAAACAGGCATGGTATTTTTGACAAAAAAAAAAGGTTCGAATATTTCAAAATGTCCTACATTCAAATCAACTTTCCAACTCAAACTATAAATTTTAATTTTTATAAAAATTATGTACCTTATGTAAAATAACTTTTTTATTAATTATGCACTTATGGGAAAAATTCCGGAAATACCTAATATGTGCAAACTAATCAAAACGATAAATTACGCCGAATTTTAACTTTTCAGCATTTCAATCACACCATCCACATTGTATTCCTACGTGATGGAACAAAAAAAAACATATATACACATCATATTTACTCAAACTCTTGCACGATAATTTACACCCTACAATATTTAAAATTAATCAAATAGGATTACGCCGAATTTTAACTTTTCAACATTTAAAATCACACCATGTACAGTGTGTTCCTACGTGATGGAACAAAAAAAATATACATATACATACACATCATATTTATTCAAACTCTTGCACGATAATTAATCAAACAGGCACGATATTTTCAACAAAAAAAAAGGTTCGAATACTTCAAAATGGCCTACATTTAAATCAACTTTCCAACTCAAATTATGCATCTAAATTTTTATAATAATTATGTACCTTATGTAAAATATTTTTTTATTAATTATGCACTTATGGGAAAACATTACGACAATACCGAATATGTTCAAAATAATCCAAACGATAAATTACGCCGAATTTTAACTTTTCAACAATTTAAATCACCCCATCCACAGTGTGTTCCTACGTGATAGAACAAAAAATATACATATATACACACCAATATTTACTCAAACTCTCGCACGATAATTTACAACCTACAATATTAAACTGAATCATATAAATTACCATGACTTCCAACCTTTTTTAAAATATTTCTTCAAAATATTAGGTCCCTGACACGTGCTACCATTCTACTCCCAAAGTTTCCAGAAATTCAAAAACGTTTGGACAATTTTGTCTTCATTCCAAATAAATCTGAACATTCATTCTGCATTACAAACTTTTTTTTGAATCCAAAACACCACGCGGCATCGCCGCGCAAATTTACCTAGTATGAATCGGATCTTTCCTCAAAAAAAAGAAAAGATCAAGACTAAATTATTTAGACTGATATGCATATATGCTGATCCATTGAGATCAGCGCTGCAGCTAGCTAGCTCGTAGAATTGATGTGTCTCTCGTGCATGTACTGTATGTTCGTGTTAAAACTGTTGGAATCTACCGATGTTTAGCTGGTACTGATCATTGTATAGTTACATATCCTACATCTATATATGCGGATGCACATAAGCTAATCTTAAAAATCGTTCGGGATACTCATCGACCATTTACTTTTCTCATGAATTCATGGGTCCATTGCCTTGCCTAGGGTTTGTAAAAAAAAATTGAACAAGAGGGTTTGTAAATCAAGATTCCTTTTGCTACTTGACTAAGAATCTCCTCTTAAAGAAAGAAAAGAAAAAGGAGAATCGAATCAGACCGATCTCAGGTCTATTTGCTCCAGGGATCGAGGCTTTCGACACCCACAACAAGTATTGAGAATCCCTAAACATTTGTTACACTTGTTCAAAAACATTTCTCTATATATGTATTTGTTGCTCCACAGTTCCAGCACATAAATAGCAAAACTGTTAATCAAGAGAATCAGAAGCTATATGTGAGGGTTCTTAGCGTCAACTTATAAATAGTTGTTCATCACCCTCACAAGTAACAAAACCATTAATCACGAGAATTACATGCTTAATTAAGGGTCAGACTAGGACCGGATTGCTTTCCCTACATCCCCATACCTGCCAATGAATTGCATGCTTTTCTGTTTCGTGAGAAAATATGATTCAACTCGGGTACAAAAAAATATCTCACAAGTTCCCCTCAACCCACATGGTTGTATTTTGTTTTCCTAATTTTGTGTGCAGTCTCAAGCTGAAATTATATTAAAGTAGCTCTATTACTTTATATATTTCTATTTGAACAATTAATATATGCCTCATATGTGCTATGTTTATTCCACTTTTGTCTGGTTTAATTTGAAACAAAATTTACAAATAAGCACATACTCCCTCTGTTCCAGTTCATAGGGCTCAATTGGCAAATTTTTGGGTCTAACATGCTAGCTGATTGGGGCTGAAATCTTCCATGCATTGGTGGGGAGAGGTAATCAGCCACTAATTGAGAGGAATATAAATGCTAATGCGTATAAGAGGTGGGGAGGGGTTGGGACTGCATGAAGTTATTGTGCACCTGTAAGGTTATAAACTTTGACTTCTATATTTCAGTCAATAAATAAATGTATAGGATTAGACATTCACGATAAACCATGAGGTAGAGTATAATATTGCATATACTTTAGTTCTATGCAATAAATAGATATGTACGGATTTAACGTAAATTATACATGCTCAATGCAAAACAAGCGCACTTACATTGGCACAATCTCTCTTTCCATTGGACCATAAAGTAGAGCAATTATTTTTGGAATTGATGTTTTATCCCATAGGCAGGGTAACAGGTTGGAGATAGATTCTTTGCTATTGTTCTCTCATCCAAAAAGTAAGATATACTCCCTCCGTATCAAAATATAAGACTTTCTAGCTATTCCACACACACATGTATCCAGACATGTTTTAGTGCAAGGTTCATATAAATCTTGCACTAAAATATGTCTAGATACATGTGTGTGTGGAATAGCTAAAAAGTATTATATTTTGATACGGAGGGAGTATATGCTAGCTCCTCAATGTTATGGCCAACACGCGCCCACTTTATGGTGATGGAATCCAGTCTCTGCAACTAGCTATTTGGATATAGCGATTGAATGTCTAATATATAGCATGCTCGTTTACAGCAGTAAAAGGCTATTCTTTATGCTCGGTGTTCTCCTCTCTAAGGACTGTAATAACAAGCAAACTAGTACCAGAACAATATATTTCAGCTACTAAACCAATATCATCACGCAAGGAGTTGGTTGAACCAAAAGATTAAGAAAAACTAGTTTTTCTATAGAACCATTAAGTGATAGTTCAGTGGTGCAAATAATAAGCCAAGACAAGAAGACATGCATTGCAAAACTAGTAGAACTTGAGCTTAATTTTGTGTAACCAACGACTTTGCTTGGTTCATTGACCATGAGAGTGTATTACATAGAATTTTCTTCGAACCGGATACTTACATTTCTATTACTTAAAAGGGAAATAACATTCTTACAAGAGCCTATATATATATATATATATATCTATCTATCTATCTAACGAACAATACCCTCTTTTGGCCTCCGCATTTGAAGATATGCACATCAACACTATGTCTCAACTTTAACTATAAGAGAACATATGCATGTATCATATACATTTACATTTTGTATGCTTTGAATCTTTGAACATGATCGAGGATATGATGATATTGAGAACAAGATGCCGAGCCGAACCTCGACGCAACCTGACCGGGCGAAAAGATAGAAAGGTAGACCCCCACTTCCCGGGGACATAAATGTTTGTTCCTCCTCACTCCTCTCGTAGTGGCCAGCTGCTAATTATCCCCAATATTCCTCTTGTTTTTTCCATTCACATTATTCTCTCCATCTTCTCCCGCCTCACACAGAGTGGAATCCTCCTCCATCGGCTGCTACCGGCTATAAGTAGCGGCATTCTCCAACCCTTCTCATCTCACCAGCAACCAGCAAGCTCACGGTTCCAACCCTCCAAGAGCTCAGATCATAAGCGAGCTAGGTGTGAATCATCAATGGCATCGTTGTCGATGAGCGCGGCAGGGAGGGCTGGGTGGACGCCGAAGCAGGACAAATTGTTCGAGCAGGCGCTGGCGGTGCACGACAGGGACACGCCTGATCGCTGGCACAACGTCGCCCGCGCCGTCGGCGGTGGCAAGTCGGCCGACGACGTCAGGCGTTACTACGAGCTGCTCGTCCACGACATCGCACGCATTGAGGCCGGAAACGTGCCTTTCCCCGCCTACCGTCTCCCATGTCCCGGACCAAACCACAACGCCGGTGGACGCGGCCCGGCATCCCTCGCCGGCTACGAGGCCGACAGGTACGCCCCGACCTCATTCATTATGAGCTCGAGAAAATCTCTCCCTGTGTTTCTAACCAAATTGCTCGCTAGCTCGTAGCTAGATGGTAGATTGGATTAATTAAGCTGGTAATTTCTGGTGCAGATTGAAGCACTTGAAGATCTAGCGGTAACGGTACACAGATGGATCGATCTTGGAGAAGCATGTGCTTGCTGCAGGGGGATATCATATGATATATTCATGCATGCATGATGTCTATGACACCATGTCAACGTATCCGCATATCCAAATACTAGCTGGAAGGAGTCGGCCGAGCATGCAGATGCATGCATGTTCATAATTATTTAATTAGTACTATAGTAGGCTATAGTGGTCTAATATGCGAGATCCATCGGTCTCCTAAGTCTCAGGTGTAATTTGGCTTGTATATTCCGATGTACAATATTCATATTGTGTGCACTTGTAACCATATGTCCATATCAATCAGCATAATTCAATGTTATACTTAAAAAACTAGATATAGTCTCATTTGTGTGATTATTCTCAACCGACTTACCAGGGAAAACCCATGATTCACCCTTATGTCTGGATCATGCAGCATCGGCCTATCCACACATTTTCCCTCGTTGAAGGTGTTGGTTTGAAGTTCTTCTTCGAGCAAAATAGCTCCAGTGTGACTTATGGTCAGATCGGTAAACATCTGGGGTGAGCAGCGATTCATTGTTGGAATCATTGTCTTGGACGATCATCGTGCTCTTTGGTAGGTTAAATATTGTTCCACCGGCCAATGGATTATGCTCCATATATAGTCATATTATTTTGTAGGGTTTTGGAGATGTTGCCACAAAATAGTTGATTTTTCTTGTCTCTTTTAAAGCCGATTTGCTTGGCATCAAAGCTCAGTATTTTTTATACTCCATCCGTCCCAAAATAACTGTCTTAGATTTACCAAAAAGTGGATGTATGTAGACATAAAACATGTATAGATACATCCACTTTTTGACAAACTTGAGACAGTTATTTTGGGACGGAGGGAGTAATAATTAAAATATATGGTTGTGCGCATCAATTGATGTAGAGCACTAAGTTATCCTCATTTCAGAAAAAAAAAATGCACGACATAACAAGAGAAACCTACAGAGACCCGCGCCCTACAAGGTTAGCAGGAACGAATTTCGCCACCACCTGCCTCCCCACTGCCTCATGTTGCTCATCGTCATGTAGCCACCGCCGCGCACATTAGCCGAGGAAGAATAATTAGATTAGATTACGTGTTAGTAAAACTAAGAGACATATATGATGCCACGATTGCCTTAGCTTGGCCACGGGACAAAAGCATTTTAGATTTGGGCATGGCCGCACATCGCAACTTTTCACAATCCTCGCTATACATATCCGCTCTGCTAATGTTTGAAGCATGAAATGGTATTTCAAGGCAAAATTGATAGTCTAGAGCATAGATGAGGGGCTCTGTGCAAACCATAAGCAAACAAGATGAGCATATTTTTACAAAAATGCAATGATTGAATATGTTTCACCTCAGTTCAACATTTTCCATGGAATGGAGAATATTTGTGCCATCAAAATATGCTTTTATTGGATACTCCCTCGTGGTAACAACTACGTGACAGTACCGTGAGTCCATCACACTATGAACTTTTCACCAAAAATATGGTAAATACATAATCATTATTGTAATTACATCGCTGTCACTACCATGATATGGTAAGTAGGTCATAATCGCGGTAACGAATCTATATGCAAAGTACATGCTATTAGTCTCTTGAACTAACAAGTAAACTGGTTAGTGTGCTAACTGTGGTACCACTAGTGTGGTAATTTTGGAATTATTAGTTCTTAGGAAAATGACGTCTGAATAGACCCTCATTTTCATTTGGTTTTAAAGCTCTTGTTGACATAATACTAACTATGAAATTTATCATAAATAAAATGTGATAAAACAATTTGATTTTTTAGGTTTACAAATATTACTATGACACATACATATACGCACGCGTGGTGGGGGAGGAGGGGAGGGGTGACCATATGACGGCGCGTGATAGGATTATCAGTCGTACCATTGTGAAATATTCCAGTTCTGGTAAATTTCCTCAAGATTTTTTCTAATTAAGAACAAGAAAAAATTGGAATAGCCTTTTTTATGAGAGATGATTAATTTTTCCATGATTGTTTTAATAATTTGGTATCTCCAAAAGTCGTGACTTATTCCTCCCACCACCGAGATCTGCCATGGCAAGCGTAGTGGTTTTATGTGTGGTATGCCACACTTCTGATTAGGCCCATTTTTGAATGTGTGGCATGTCACATATTTTTGATTAGGCTACCTTTTATCATGACTGTTTTCTTAAAGTAAACTATGAACTACATACATTTATCGATGTAGAGTCCGGGGGAAATAAAAGCTTCTAATTTCTAAAAGGACTCTCTTCCGGTAGTGCATTTTCGAGATAATCGAAGAGGACTCTCTTCCCGCCTATGTGTTCAAAGGCGAACACATCATAAATATGCTATTCAGAATATGGGTTATGAACCTATTGCGTCAAATTTGACAAATTTTGCATTTGTAAGTTTTGGAAAATTGTGAAAAAAATCATTTCAAAAAAGTAAAAAGGGGTAGAAACGGCGTAAAAACTGTATTTACATGTCTGCTTTGAATCGAGGAGGAGGAGGAGGAGGAGGAGGAGGATATTGAGAACAAGATGCAGAGCTAAATCACGACGTGACCTGACCCGACGAAGAGATAGAAAGGTAGATCCCCACATCCCGGGGACAGAAATGTTTGTTCCTTGGATCACCTCCACATTCCTCTCGTAGTGGTCGGCTGCCTCTCCCCCTTATTCCTCTTGTTTCGACATCCAACCCATCACCATATGCATATATTCCTTTCTGCCGTTTCCCTGACAGATCATGGAATGCTCCTCGACTCCGGCTCCCAGCTCACACCCTTCTTCTCATCTCTCACCAGCAGCGAGCCCACGGTACCAACCTCCAGGAGCTCATCATAGCCCAGATAGGTGGTATCTCTATCTCTCTCTCGATCAATGGCGTCCCTGTCCATGAGCGCCGCGAGGGCGGGGTGGACGCCAAAGCAGAGCAAGCTGTGTGAACAGGCGCTGGCCGTGCACGACAGGGACACACACTAGTGGAAAAAGGACTTCTTGTACCGGGTGGTAAGGACCTCTGGTCCCGGATGCCCACCCGGGACGCCACAATCGGGACTAGAGCCCCCCCCCCCCCCTCTAGTCCCGGGTGCCTTACGGCCCGGTACAAGAGAGGTCCACGCGGGGCCGTGGCAGAGCGCGTGGCTGAGGACTTACGGCCCGGTACAAGAGAGTCCCCACGTGGCGGCCTCTGCCTTTTTTTTGTTTTTCCAGCTTATTGCTACGATTAATCTTGCAAAAAATATGGTTAATTAATTACAAATCAGAAAAATAAATATAGCATATCAAAATATTCATAAAAGAAATATTTATGAGAATTCGACCGGGACTAGAGCCCGTCTATTCGATTACAACCGGGACTAGATCCCGTCTATTCGATTACAACCGGGACTAGAGCCCGTGTATTCGATTACATAGAGGTCGACCGGGACTAGAACCCGTCTGTTCGATTACATGGAGATCATTTCCTGGACCCCGTCGATGGCATTGTATCTTCCCTTTTTGTTTATGACATGGTCCATCAAAAATCCCGCAATTTCCTCTTGAATTGGTCGAAAGCGGTCCTTTAGTTCCAGGTTCCTCCGCATGCTATCCATCTATAAAAGGAGAACAATGTGAATATCAATCATCATAACAGAAATTATGAATGACACTCAACACAATTGATGGTAATAAAATAAAACTGTGAATATATTTTGTTCACTTACGTCTAGAAATTTCTGTGGGTTCCGCTCACTGACCTCCCGGTGAATCCACTAGCACATGAAGTATCCACACAAATTGGTCCCCGGTGGCTGCCTCTCGCAGTTTTTTACGAGAATAGATTTCAATCAAATAATAATCAAGCATGGTATGATGGTATTGAAATTTGAATTAAAAAGATGCGCGAACCTAGCTCGTACTACTTACCTTGTCAGGATAAAAACTTTGCACCTCTTTAAATTGACCTGCTGTCCTCGCTCTGAATTCTTTCCAAATGCTGCCCGGCAAACAAATGAATAAATGAGTTATTAATTAGTTACTTGATATCTCAGGAATTGAACAAATTAAAGAGACCGATATAGTACGATAGAAAATACCTTTGGAGGACATCTATAATTAGTTGGTACCTCTCTTGGGGCCACCCCAATGAGTCGAAGATGTCAACTCTTGCATCATCAACTTGAATGATTAGCAGAATGTAATGGTCGCTACGCATGTTTATATATGTCAGTAAACTAATCAGTTACACTTAACATCGAGTAAGAAAAAATTAATATGTACAAGGCAGTAACACTCTTAATTACCTGAAGTGGTAATGAAACAATATCTTCCTTTTATAATTTTGCCTATGTATGAACCTAAACAAGTTGGCCTTCGTTTTCTCGGGGTAATCCCGTAGCATTTTTTCATTAATTCGGACCGGGTCAACGAACCCAAAGTCAAATATTCTCATTCTATCACATTCATCACTCTTCATTCTGCATAATAGCGTAGTGAGCATAATTAGAACAAGCAATGACCGAGCTGAGATATAGACTTTATTTTAGAAATAAATGAATTGAATCACTTACAGACAATAGGTACTGACGATACTCAAGTCCAGGGAGTCAAACTGGTATAACTGATAGAGTTCTTTAAGATAAACAGTTAACTCGTCTTTACCTATGTAATGTTCTTCTGTAACTTGCACAAGGAGCACTTTTCGATCTAGCTTTGTGACATCCATGTACCAGTCATGCAGTCTTCGCATTTGTGTTGGTAGAAACTCGATCTGATCAGGTGGCACTAGAGACTTCCCGTATTTCCAGGTCCATTTATCAACATGCATATAGGGGGAGCTCTTGTGCAACCAGTTGAGAAAGTGACATACCAACTTCTGCAGCAAATTTCGCGCGGTAGGCTAAATCATCAGTGTCCGCCGCGCGTGCGGAGCCCTTATCAGTGGTCACCTTAAGCGGGGAGATCGACTGTTTTGACTGTGCTCCGAGCTGGGCAACGTCTCTTTTTCTTTTCCCGCCGTCACTAGTACTTGTCGTCTTGCTGGAGCGAATTCTACCCAGACAGCGTGCATAGTCATCTTTCCTATTTATCTCGACTTGCGATGGATGATTAAGAAAATCCGTAGCCCACTTTTTTTGATCTGCCGTATATACTTGCTTCGGCGGGGTTTTTTTTCGGTTCCATCTGTCTTTTAACGTCGGCTGCCACGGCCGCGGCGTTTTCCTCTACAGTCCTGTCCCAAGGTCTCGGCGGAGGAACCTTCGGTACTTTTGGGAGGGGCTCCTGTCGGGGTACCGGCGATCGGTCGTGACGGAAATCCATTTGTGACGAAACGACGGTCTTCGTCGACTGGTTGCTCCTAGTGGGCGGAGGCGGCGGAGGAGACGGCTGAGGTGTCTGCTGAGGCAGCGGCGGAGGAGACGACTGAGGAGTCTGCTGAGGCGGCGGCGAAGATCGAGATGGACTCGTGTTGTGGTGGTCTTCCAAGTCGTCATCATGTGAACTTGGAGGCGATGGTGGCCTTGGCGCCGTCCAACCTGGAATCACGATGTATTTCTTGGGCCATAGAATGAGTCCACCCTGGACATCTCCCAGTGTCCTCTCATCATCACCTCCAGGGATTTGAAGTTCGAGTGATTCAAATCCAGGGCTAATTTGATCCACGCCGACACGAGCATAGCCATCTGGAATCTCATTGCCCAAATACAGTGCTGTAGATTCACAAGTTAAAGCATAGCCCTCCGCCGCCTTCACGGATAAGTTTCTCATAGCCTCATGTAGCTCACAACTTGTCTTCTCAGTGATATAATCCACGGGGTAGGTTTCCTTCGATGGCTCATCAGCACCAACACCCGTGGAAGCCACGCTGCTTCTCAGTTGAGATGGACCACCTGTTGGAGCACCTTCCTGTAGCTGATGAGTTGCCCCATGCTCGCGCATTTCATCTACTTGCTGATGAAGGTGGCTCACCATACTTTCTAGTTTGCTCAACCGGTCTGATTCCTCCCGCTCCTTCCTCTTCTTTGCTCACCATACTTGTTCCAACTTTTTCCAGCGCTTGTAAGCCGTTGGATTTTTAGAACCAAATATCAGTGTTTACAGTTCTCTTCTGAGTTTTCAGAACACAGTTATATAAAAGTTGAATACATTATTACACATCACCAACAACATCCCTATCTAGTCTTCACTTTTTCTTCGTGTGTGTCCCTTTCTTCTGATTGCGCCGTAACCATGGACAATCTTCATCATTTAACTTGATGCTTGGGTCAATGTTCACTTTGAAGGGCGGAATTTCATGAAACTTGTTGTAATCTTCTGATATGTCTGTCTTGTCCTCCACTCCCACAATGTTTCTTTTTCCTGAAAGAACTATATGGCGTTTTGGCTCATCGGCTGATGTATTCGCTTGCTTATCTTTTCTTTTTTTCGGTTTGGTAGACATGTCCTTCACATAGAAAACCTGAGCCACATCATTGGCTAGAACGAATGGTTCGGTGTCGTACGCAAGATTCTTGAGATCCACTGTAGTCATTCCGTATAATGGGTCTACCTTTACCCTGCCGCCTTTCAGGTTGAACCATTTGCACCAGAACAAAGGGACCTTAAAAGCAGGTCCATAGTCAAGTTCCCATATCTGCTCTATGTAACCATAATATGTGACCTTTTGCCCACTGTTGTTTGTTGAATCATCAAAGTGGACACCACTATTTTGGTTGGTGCTCTTTTGATCTTGTGCGATCATGTAAAATGTATTCGCATTTATCTCGTACCATTGGAAAGTCCAAATAGTCGAAGATGGTCCCCTAAACAACAAGTACAGCTCATCTGAGACAGTGTTGCCATTGTTGAGATGTGTTTGCAACCAAGCGCCAAAATTATCCATGTGTTCCTTTGTAATGAAGGAGTCATCCATCCCCGGGTTCTTGGAGCGTACAATATTCTTGTGCTTTTGGATATACGGAGCCACCAAACTGGAATTATGTAGAACTGTGTAGTGTGCTTGTGTGAAATAATGCCCGTCCCTACATATTATCGATTTCCTTCCTAGAGTGCCTTTTCCACTCAGTCTCCCCTCATGTCGCGATTCAGGAAAACCAATCGGTTTAATGCCAGGAATAAAGTCAACACAAAACTCAATGGCCTCCTCTGTTCCATAGCCTTTGGAGATGCTTCCTTCTGGCCTATCACGGTTATGAACATACTTCTTCAAGACTCCCATGAACCTCTCAAAGGGGAACATATTGTGTAGAAATACAGGACCCAGAATGGTAATCTCGTCGACCAGGTGTGCTAGGAGATGTGTCATAATATTGAAGAAGGATGGTGGGAACACCAACTCAAAACTAACGAGACATTGAACCACATCCTTCTGTAGCCTTGGTAGAATGGCTAGATCAATTACCTTCTGCGAAATTGCATTGAGAAACGCACATAGCTTAACAATGGGTAGTCGAACATTTTCCGGTAGAAGCCCTGATAACCCCCAAGAGTAGGGGATCACTGTAGCACCTCTCAATGTGGAAGTAAGGTATCGATCCGCATGAGCAAGAAGGAAAAGTTATCTATTCCCTACAACTAAAGTGTCACAAGTTTTAGTTGATTATGCACTAAACAAGTTTAAAGAACAAGTGGTTGATTTAATGATGGAAGCTTAATGTAACAAAACAAGAATGTAAAAGTGTCCAATCCTCTTCAATGCAAGAGGACAAGACAAAGGTTTTCTCTTATGGAACAATGGACATGGGTTCATGGGTTCACTTAATCCTCTCTCTCTCATCTATGGTGATTATCATGTTATAGATAAAGTACACACAATTGTCATGTTTTAATGGTAGCTTTTATGACGGCTATATGTCCTAAAACACATAGTTGAAAGAAGTACTCATTTGTGTTGCTATGTCACCCTCGTAAGGCTAGCGTGGTTGTCACTCCCACATCATACTTTCCTTTTTACCCCAGATAAAGGATGTTGGGCTGTATTTCACATGTCACTCAATACATATGCCGTTGTCACATCGGCCATCCCGTACCTACATACATCATACTTCATAATGGACAATATTCTAAACACTAGTGCAATGATTCATAATTCGTGTGCATGACCACATCTCTCTCATCTATCCACACTTGGTGGTGTCAATCACCTCATGACAAGGATAAACAAGGCATTATGCATAAATCAAACCATCACATGCATCATAGAATATCTCCAAAGTATGACAAATCATAAAAGTCCAACACAACGGTAAATGTATAACAAATCATCTCATACCACAATATCCACCATAAGAATTACATAGATAGATCCATACTTATGCAAAGCACATCATATGGACTCCAACAATGATCATACATAGAGAGATTAGATCAAGTTACCACCACAAACCCAAAGTCCAGGGGGTGGACTACTCCCCCTTCATCATGGAACGGTGGAGAAGTCGTTGGAGAAGATGGAGAGGTTGATGAAGAGGTGCAGCCCGGAGTGGAGGCGGCGACCCGCAGCAGCCCACGGTGGCGGTGTGGAGGAGGTTCTCCTCCCCCAGACGGCTGCCTGGGAGGAGGAAAATTCGTGGTCTTGGGTGCCTCTCACGACCTAGGGTTTCCTTCTTTATATAGACTCTCGGATTTCCGTCACCCCCTTTTAGGGTTCCACCAAAACGGGCCTACAGGCCGCGTCCGAACTCCGATTGGGCTGATCTCGGGCTTAAAATCTTCGTATGGAAAATTGTGACAACTTTCTCTTTAATTTGATTTCCATTGGACGCCATCTTCGAGGGTCAAACTGACAATCTCCGTAAAAAGTTCTCAGACAGATTTCAGGAAAGTCCCAATTTGACTCCAACAAGGTTTCCTTTTGTATTTTTGATAATTCCTACACAACAAATAGGAAAACAAGAAGATTTTGCACTTTGGCAACTATTAGTAGGTTATTCTAATAAATGTCATAATATGATATAAAGTGTATATAAAACATGTGCCAATTGACATAAAACATGCATGGAACATCGTTTGGGACGTATCAAGCATCCCCAAGCTTAGTTCCTACTCGTCCTCGAGTAGGTAAACGATAAAACAAAATAATTTTTGAAGTGACATGCTACCATCATAATCTTGATCATATAATATTGTAAGGCACATGTTATGAATGAAGTGATGAAGTTATTGCTACATACAGTCAAATGATTCATTCTTCAAAGGAGTAGCAATGTACAAGATAGATTATGAAGTGATATCAAATACTCAATGTAAAGATGTTCAATGATAATTCACAAAGTGTAACATAGAAGAAGTACTATGGACCAAATGTATGCATAATGAAAAGTAAAAACATCCTATGGTGGTCATAGAGTACTTCTTATGAAAACTGAATATAAAAGGTGGACACTTTGGATAGATAAATAAGTAGAGGTAAAGCATGAATAAGTTTCATCTAACTTCCAAACACTTCTACTTAAGTTAATGCTTGCAATGTGGTAGTCATTGGTGTGGAGCTCTCATTACCCCTATCATAGCATCTTGAATGATTAATGTTTAAAGTGAAAGCAAATATGAGTGGTGTGCTTGACAATGTATTGGTTGAATGTCTCATGTCCCTTGAATACAAGTACCTACACCATGTGTTACTCACTTTGGTCCACAAAGTAAATTCAAATAAAGGTCATTGCAAGTAATAATAGTATCATCAAGAACTGCACTGGGGTACCTCTTGCCCCTTGACATGAACAAGCCCATGTCAAAACAACAAGACAAACAGACAATGAACAATCTCAGCACTCTTTTATTTACTATGGGTATAGCTTTTTATTATGAGGTGCATCACTGAATGAACATTATGGTTATGCTGTAAATTTCCACCATGAATGATGCATGGCTTAGATTAGCGGCCCAGCATTTCTCTAACCATTTATACAAACTCTTTGAACTTACTAAGTATCCACATTCATTTCACCCATGATAGGCATCCATAAACAAAAGTACATGACATCAACTAAATATAAATAAGTGCAATGTTGAAAGCTTGCCATGTGACAGCACATATGGGCTAACTCCCAACCAAAACTATTGTCAAGCCCACAACTTCATAATTTTAATCACAATGGTTCATGCTTATTAAATGCAATAAAAGTAAATTGTGCATCAAGTTCGTGAGAGCTTTTAACCAATTTTTCCCATGACAATCAATAACATAAGCATTTAAATTCAGAAATGTAGATAACACAATATAACATGATAAACATACTTGGAATAGCATAAAGCTAATAGGTAGATATGGTGGACTCACTGGAAAAACTTTGGTTGAAGGTGTTGGGAAACAAGCTTTTTACTTGTTGTAATTTTTGGGCTAGCAATAGGGAGAAAGTTGACCATCTAAATGCATGCATAAGTGTCCATAGAACTAATCAATCCATGTTAAACCAAGTAAAGTTAAAATTCAACATCTAAACATGGTAAAAGATAGCTCTTGACAACACACTTGCAAATTAACATTCATTCAAAGCACATGAATTATGCAACTATATGTATCTTTTAAAATCAACTCAAACATCCCTATCCCAATATATTTAATAGCATCCAACATAATTCAACCCAAACTTCCAGTAGCTCTCTCATATATAAATGATAGTGGTGGTCACAAAATAAAAATCAAACAAATAAAAAAAAAAAAAGACGCTCCAAGTTTATACGATAAAGTGCTTTGATCGAAAAACAGAAGTTAGACGTGTGCAAACCGAGAGTGTGTGGTCAGTGGGGTTGTCTTGACATCCCCAAGCTTATGGTCTTCACCATCCTTGGATAGCTCTTGGTGCAGCTCCTCTAATCCCTGTGAAAAAACTTCAAAACACCGTTTCTCCCATTTCTTTTTCTGTGGGGCACATTAGTAGTGATAAACAAATAGATTTCTTGCTGCATATAATCCTTAGACAAAAATTCATATGGATGTCCAGAACATGTATAATGTTGTATGCCTACTCATAAACTCAATTGGATCAAAAAGATTCATGTTAAAAGTTCTAAGCATGCATCAAACAAAATGGGACAGAATCTGTCCAGAAAAACAGCAGCAGCAAAACGTATTTTTCTACCCTACTTAACTTTGTCGGAAAATTCCGAAAAATTCATGCATACAGAGGATGAAAAGTTGCATTACAGTTTAAATATGAGCTCATTCGGAGTTACAGAATAAGAATTAAAAATCATACCGTGCACAGATTCGTGCAGGAATAATATCTCCGAACGCTATAAGCAACTTCTTCATACCAAAATGAGTAAAACTTGGCACTTTATTAAAAATTCCAGAATCTAAACTAAACACTAAGTCTCTTGTTACAGCAAGAGGACACAAAGAAAATCAAATAAAAACAACCGGGTTGCCTCCCGTAAAGCGCTTTCTTTATAGCCATATAGCTAGGCTTCTTACTTGATGTTCATGAAGGTTGAAGCTCATGAGGGAACTTATACTTTGATGTGTCCCTCTTCCTTGGAAAGTGTTCATGCATAATACCAGGATCCCATGGTGTTCTCAAACCAATCAAAATATAGTCAAGTTGAACCCTAGTTGAGAGAAAAACAAAACACAAAAGTAATAACAACGAAGTCTAACTTTCTTTCTATGCATTGGCATTTTGTATATGAATGAATCACCATAAATAGAAGTTTCCCAATGCATATTAACAATATTTACTTGCAGCATATAATTATTAGCATAAAGAGGGTTCTTATCGCCTCCTCTTTCATAATAGTTGCAAGTAGTAGAAATAAATTCAACCATATAACCACAAGAATCATTCAACTTAGATAATTTAGGCACATAAAGAGGATTATTAAATTTATTATGGAATTCATTAGCATGCTTCCCTCTTTCAAAATAGTTAATAAGATCAATATTAAGTTTAATATCATGGTTGCAACAAAGATTTGGAACTAAAGGTAATTGCAAACCACATAAGTATTTCTCAACATAAGCAAATTTCTCCTCTATGGTGTAATTAGGAGAATTTAAGAACAAAGTAGGACTCTCATGAGTAAGAGTACCATCACAAACAGCAAGTATATCATTTTTATCCTCACATAATTTAGTAACAACTAAACATGGAGGTTTATCAATAAGCATAGGACCATCATCTAAAGCATTATCATATAGCATATCTAAACCATACTCCTCATCATTTTTAAAATTATTATCAATAATGTTCTCATTAGGCATAGGTTGATAGTCCTCCTCATCATCAGAATCATAAAAGCAAAGTTTATCATCAACAAAATCTTGAGTGTTACTATCATTTGTGGTGAAGGTGGAAGTTTCCTCTCTTCATTCTCTAGTTGTTCATCATTTTCATCATCTTCTTGGGGTTGCACGGGCATCCCCAAGCTTAGGTTTTTATCCTCCTCTTCCTGCAAAATATTAGTACTTTCCGTGGCAGCAAGAATTCTTTCTTTAGGAGTAAAATATTTAAGAAAAACCTTCCTCAAACTACTCCATTCAATAGTAACTTCTTCATCCAAAGACTTGAACCAAATACGAGCATTACCAGATAAAGACAAATATAATAGATTCCTTTTTACCTGATCATCAGAAATACCAGGAAGCCTAAATAAACCACATATCTCTTCAACTGTCTCCACGTGTTCACGTGCAGACTTAGTTCCATCCCCTGTAAATGGATTTTTCATAACTCTTTTAACATGACCAACGGGAATTTTATATCCCACTTTAGGTATCTCAGACACAGTAGTTTCAACCACTTTAGGAGCATTAGCATAAGCACTTTCATATAAAGCAAGATGCAGCGAAGCACGATTCATAAATGCCATAATAATAGTATCAATAGTTTTTATGTATTTTATGTTTTTAATGAAAACTGAAAATAAAACTAAACTAAATGCAAAACTGAAAATAAATATCTAGTGCAAACAAGAATAAAAACTTAAGCGCTACGCTCCCCGGCAACGGCGCCAGAAAAGTACTTGATAACCCCCAAGAGCAGGGGATCACTGTAGCACCTCTCAATGTGGAAGTAAGGTATCGATCCGCAGGAGCAAGAAGGAAAAGTTATCTATTCCGTACAACTAAAGTGTCACAAGTTTTAGTTGATTATGCACTAAACAAGTTTAAAGAACAAGGTGGTTGATTTAATTGATGGAAGCTTAATGTAACAAAACAAGAATATAAAAGTGTCCCAATCCTTTCAATGCAAGAGGACAAGACAAAGGTTTTCTCTTATTGGAACAATGGACATGGGTTCATTAATCCTCTCTCTCTCATCTATGGTGATTATCATGTTATAGATAAAGTACACACAATTGTCATGTTTTAATGGTAGCTTTTATGACGGCTATATGTCCTAAAACACATAGTTGAAAGAAGTACTCATTTGTGTTCCTATGTCACCCTCGTAAGGCTAGCGTGGTTGCTGTCACTCTCACATCATACTCTTCCTTTTTACCCCCAGATAAAGGATGTTGGGCTGTATTTCACATGTCACTCAATACATATGCCGTTGTCACACCGGCCATCCCGTACCTACATACATCATACTTCATAATGGACAATATTCTAAACACTAGTGCAATGATTCATAATTCGTGTGCATGACCACATCTCTCTCATCTATCCACACTTGGTGGTGTCAATCACCTCATGACAAGGATAAACAAGGCATTATGCATAAATCAAACCATCACATGCATCATAGAATATCTCCAAAGTATGACAAATCATAAAAGTTCCAACACAACAGTAAATGCATAACAAATCATGTCATACCACAATATCCACCATAAGAATTACATAGATAGATCCATACTTATGCAAAGCACATCATATGGACTCCAACAATGATCATACATAGAGAGATTAGATCAAGTTACCACCACAAACCCAAAGTACAGGGGGTGGACTACTCTCCCTTCATCATGGAGACGGTGGAGAAGTCGTTGGAGAAGATGGAGAGGTTGATAAAGAGGTGCAGCCCGGAGTGGAGGCGGCGGCGGCTGCCCTTGGTGATGAGGATGGTGTGGAGGAGGTTCTCCTCCCCCAGACGGCTGCCTGGGAGGAGGAAAATTCGTGGTCTTGGGTGCCCCTCACGACGTAGGGTTTCCTTCTTTATATAGACTCTCGGATTTCTATCACCCCTTTTAGGGTTCCACCAAAACGGGCCTACAGGTCGTGTCCGAACTCCGATTTGGCTGATCTCGGGCTTAAAATCTTCGTATGGAAAATTGTGACAACTTTTTATTTAATTTGATTTCCATTGGACGCCATCTTCGAGGGTCAAACTGACAATCTCCGTAAAAAGTTCTCAGACAGATTTCAGGAAAGTCCCAATTTGACTCCAACAAGGTTTCCTTTTGTATTTTTGATAATTCCTACACAACAAATAGGAAAACAAGAAGATTTTGCACTTTGTCAACTATTAGTAGGTTATTCTAATAAATTTCATAATATGATATAAAGTGTATATAAAACATGTGCCAATTGACATAAAACATGCATGGAACATCAAAAATTATAGATACGGTTGGGACGTATCAAGCCCCCGCAATGCAACCGGAAGCAATTGAGTCATAAGCACGTGGCAGTCATGAGACTTTAGGTTCTGGAACTTTTTCTCTGTCATATTTATTATTTCCTTTATATTCGACGAGAAGCCAGACAGGACCTTCATACTGCTCAGGACTTCGAAAAATATCTCCTTCTCTTCTTTGGTAAGAGCGTAGCTAGCAGGACTTAGACGTCCTTTATCCGTCTTCATTGGATGCAGGTTGTCTGGGTCTTTCATACGTTGCTGGTCTTGCCGTGCTTCCGGCATATCTTTTGTCTTCCCATACACGCCCAAGAAGCCTAGCAGGTTCACACAAACATTCTTCGTCACGTGCATCACGTCGATTGCAGAGCGGACCTGTAGGAGTTTCCAGTAGGGTAGCTCCCAAAATATAGACTTCTTCTTTCACATGGGTACGTGTCCGTCAACGTCATTCGGAACAGACTGTCCGCCAGGACCCTTTCCAAAGATTACTTCTAAATCCTTGACCATATCATATATAACATCACCAGTAGGGAGGGGTGTCTTCGTCCGGTGATCTGCCTCACCTTTGAAATGCTTGCCTCTCTTTCTTACAGGATGCTGCCTTAGAAGAAATCGACGATGCCCGGTACACATTCTTGTTACCTAAATATATACTTTCAGTCTTATCTAAATAGTGCGTGCATGCATTGTATCCCTTGTTTGACTGTCCTGAAATATTACTAAGAGCAGGCCAATCATTGATGGTTACAAATAACAACGCTCGTAGGTCAAATGGCTCCTGTTTGTACTCATCCCATACACGTACCCCTTCATCATGCCACAACTGTAAAAGTTCTTCGACTAATGGCCTCAGGTACACATCAATGTCGTTGCCGGGTTGCTTCGGGCCTTGGATGAGCACAACCAAGGAGGAAGGTTATAGATACATAGAGTCACAGACCAGGTGCTATGACTGTTGCTCTGCTCCCCAAAAGGATTAAACCCATCCGTACTTAGACCAAACCTTAAGTTCCTTGCGTCACGTGCAAATTCCTTAAACTCTCTATCGATTTTTCTCCACTGCGACCCATCAGCCGGGTGTCTCGACATCTCGTCGTTCTTGCGGTCTTCTTTGTGCCATCGCAACAACTTGGCATGCTCTTTGTTTCTGAACAAACGTTTCAACTGTGGTATTATAGGAGCGTACCACATCACCTTGGCAGGAACCCTCTTCCTGGGGGGCTGGCCCTCAACATCATCAGGGTCATCTCGTCTGATCTTATATCGCAATGCACCGCATACCGGGCATTCATTCATATTCTCGTACTGCTTACCGCGGTAGAGGATGCAGTCATTAATACTTGCATGTATCTTCTGCACATCTAATCCTAGAGGGCAGATAACCTTCTTTGCTTCGTACGTACTGTCAGGCAATTCGTTATCCTTTGGAAGCTTTTGCTTCATTATTTTCAGTAAATTCCCAAATCCCTTGTCAGATAAACCATTCTCTGCCTTCCATTGCAGTAATTCCAGTGTGGTACCGAGCTTTGTGTTGCCATCTTCGCAAGTTGGGTACAACTTTTTTTGTGATCCTCTAACATGTGCTCCAACTTCAACTTCTCGAGTGCACTTTCTGCTTCGGTTGTGCATCAACGATGACCCGCCGTAAATCATCATCTATGATGGGCTCATCTGGTACCTCTTCATCTTCAGCTTCCCCCCTTGCATTACCACCGTATTCAGGGCACATGTAGTTGTCATCGTTCTGTTCTTCTTCGTTGTCTTCCATCATAACCCCTCTTTCTCCGTGCTTGGTCCAACAATTATAGCCGGACATGAAACCAAACTGAATCAGGTGGATGTGAAGGGTTTTTGAGCAAGAGTAATCCTTCTCATTCCGACAGTTACGACATGGACAACACATAAAACCATTCCGCGTGTTTGCCTCAGCCACGTTGAGAAAAGAACGCATGCCTTGCATGTACTCGTTAGAGCGTCGGTCAGCGTACATCATGGACGGCTCATCTGCATTATATAAGTATGTCAAACGCAATCACGATGCTAAACAACTATCCAAACGAACATAATAGATAACTGACCATATTCATTAATACAAGTTCACCACATTAAAACCAAAGTAGAGTAGTGACCAAATGTAATACATAGTGCTCAGAAAACATACATTTAAACCAACATACAACTATCCAAAGAATTTAAATCCAACAACAAATGCGATCAAAATCGCAACTAAGCTAATTATTGAACCAACAGCATAATGATACCAAGTCTCTTGACTAATGACATAATTTCTAATATTTTTAATCTTCAAGCGCATTGCATCCATCTTGATCTCGTGAGCATCGACGACGCCGGCAAGCTTGAACTCGTGTTCAGCGATGATGTCGGCAAGCTTGAACTCCAATTTCATCTTCTCTTCTAGGCATTGGAGACGCAGATCTTCACTTCTTTTCAATTTTGCTTTCAAATCATTGTTTTCTTTTATAAAAAACTCGACAATAGGGTCGGTTGGAATTTCCGGTTCAACTACCTTCTAAATAAAAATATATCTATGTCAAGTTGGTCGGCATGATTGTCATAAACACGAAACGAAACAAATATATAGTTATAACAAACAATCATACCACATCCGAATAATAGAGCGGACGAGAGCCGGTGTGGTCAGGTGTCAAAACCATGGCACTATATATATATAACAAACAATTATACAACTAATAAAATTATACAAATAATAATCATACAACTAAGATTTTTTGAAATAAAAGTTAAAAAAAGGGCTCACCGAGCTGGTGCCGGTGACGGGACAATGCGGGCGATCAACGGCGGTGAGCACGCACTACAACACACAAATCATACTTTAATTTGAGCTCAAAATACATATAAAACAAATGGACTCCCTATCTTAGTCATTTCATCAAACACCTAACTAGCACCTCAAAAATGAAATGAGCTAAGCAAGTATGGAAATGAGCTAAAACGAGGAACGCCGGATGAAAGGATCAAGTTGCTAACCCTTGAAAGGATGGGTGCCGTTAATCTTGACAAATCGTGGAGAAAATGGAGATGAAATCGAGCTCGGGAGAGTAAAACTTTGGAGAAAATGGGGATGAACTCGAGCTGTGAAGAATGGAGATGCTCTCGGGGGTGGAAGATGATATAGGGAGGACATTAGTACCGGGTCGTATCACAGCCCGGTACTAAAGCTCCACCTTCTAGTACCGGGCCGTGATACGAGCCGGTACTAGAGGTGCTCGCGCGGGCCCCGCTCTACTGCTGCCCTGCCACGGATGTCTGATTAGTACTAAATACTAAGGTCTCCTTACTCCCATGTGTAAAGTTTTCTTCATGTACAATATCCATATTGTCTGCACCTGTAAGTTGTAACCATATGTCAAAATCAATCAAGAGAAATTGATGTTACACATGTACAATTGTACACACTACTCATACAAAATTATAACAAAGGATGTGTCTCCATCTCAGTCGACCAAAAACTTCAGTCTCAGGCGATCAAACAAAACTATAAGCCTTCGACATGGTACTTATGTGATGTGTTTTGCGGCTTCCACACTACCGAGAACTGAATATTATATCAGCGATTCCATAAGAAGTTTTGGGAAGAAGTTGCTTCTGAACGGCGTTTCTGGGGAGAGGTTTTGGGAAAGCTGCCTTCAGGAAAGCGGATGCGGCGGGACTGTTTGCGCCGCTTGATCGTTGTGGAGTTTTCCATCGTCTTCCTTTGATTGCAGATAATGTGCTATTGCTGATAAAACCAATCCAGGAGGAGGCAACAACGATGCTAGAGATCTTGTGTGCAGCGTCTCCGGTCTGCAATGTAATTTAGGCGAGAGCTCCACATCGCCAATCAAATGTGATGATATTGATTGTTATCCAATCTTGGACGTCCCGGAGTGGTTATCCCCTTTCTCTCGCCAAATTACGCACGATTGATCTGAAGCCTCTCGCCAATCACAATGTTCGAAATAATTGTTCATGGGTTTGAAATTAGTTTTCATTCATTACACAATTATAACTTTTCGTGTGATTCAAAAGATAAAATTAAAAAAGGAAAACGGGAAGAAAAATGAAAACGAAGAAATAAACCTGAAAATAAGAAAATAAAAGAAAAGGAAAAACGTTAACGAAAACAAGAAAATAAAATGATAACTAGGCCGGCCTACCAAGAGGGGTGCTTCAAGCGTCAGGCTGCTAGTTGACGCTTTAAGCGTCAAATAGGAGTACCCACTTAGCTAAGCCTATAGCTCCCAGAAGCCCAGGCCACCATCGAAACCTAGCCCTACTGGCGGCCCGGGCCATACTTCTCCGCTCTCCTTCCTCAGCTCTCCGCGCCGCCGCCCTGCTGCTACCCCTCAGACGCCGGCCACCCTGCTGCTCTCTTGCCATCGTCCTGCTGCTCCCTTCGGAGCGCCGTTGTTCCGTTCCTCTGCGCTGCCGCCCTCAGCGTGCCAGCAACCCACTCCCTGCGCCGCTGCTAGGACGAGGCTATGAAGCTCGACGTCAACGCCCTCCGCTACCTGTCCAAGGATGACTTCCGGGTCCTCACCGCCTGCGAGATGGGCATGCGCAACGTAAGTCGTAGTAAAACCCCGCACCTTAGCCAGCCTTACCCCACATGTGGTTTCCTCGCCTGACGTTTCGGCTTGGATTCGCAGCACGAGATCGTGCCCGCGGAGCTCGTCGACCGCATCGCCGGACTGAAGTGAGTACTGAGTACTAGTGTGTCGCCCTTTTGGCCCGGAATTTTTCATGTCTGTGGTTTTCTTAACTGATGCCTCTATTTACTTGTCAAGTGTGGTTTGCTATTTTGACAAGAGGATATGTGTAATGTAACCGTAACATATCCATGACAACTTCCTTAACCTTAACAAAACCTTTTGTCCCAAACAAGTTGGGGTAGGCTAGATATGAAACCCTTTCACGAGTACTTCTCAGGAGGTCACCCATCCTGGTACTACTCTCGCCCAAATGGGTTTCATACCCATAGGACTGGCTAGTTTTTACGTTGGCTCGCCAAGCCTATCACAACCCTTAGATATGAAACCTTTCACGAGGACTTCACAGGAGGTCACCCACCCTAGTACTACTCTCGTGGGTTTCATATCCATGGGGCTGGCTAGTTTTTACGTTGGCTCGCCAAGCCTATCACAACCCTCCTCCTTTACCCGGGCTTGGGACCGGCTATGCCTAGAAGACATAGGCGGAGTTATATCCATGACAACTTATTAAAAGGAAATTGGAACTTACTGTCTAGAAACTTGCTTGGTTTCCGTATTGTAATATAATGTATTTTCTGTAGTGTTCTGTAAAAACTCAGAGGTCTTAGATCAAGTCTTCAAACAACCTAGGTTCTCTGTGTCACAAGGCTCGGTAGTCTTGGCAACCAGTTTGCACCTGGATTTTTGTTGCTTGGTTTGTTATATCTGTGCATTATTTTGGTGAATGCGCTCTAATTCTTCATGTACTTAGGCATGGAGGAACATATAAAGTGCTGCGGAATTTGTTGAAGAACAAACTGGTTCACCATGATTGTAAAAAGTGTGAGTGGTTGTTGAATCTTACTTCTTCTTTTTATGTTAGATTGCTAGTTGGATGATAGTTGCTTTCTTTGCTTACAGATGATGGGTTTCGTCTCACATATCTTGGGTATGACTTCCTTGCGATCAAAACTTTGGTGAATCGTGGAGTATTTGCTTCGGTTGGTCGTCAAATCGGTGTTGGAAAGGAGTCAGGTACACGGCGTTAGTGATGTTTGTCTCATTTTTTATTTTATTCTTAGCCTCACTTTAGGGTTGTTGTGTGTGCTTATATTTAAAGCTGGACGAGTAAGAAATGTTAGTGATTGTCCTTACATGACATATGTTGGCATCACTATAGTTTATCAGTTTGCAACCTGACCAAGAAAAAAATGCATCTAAAACAGCTCAACCAAACCAGATTAGCAAACCACATTCCACAGCAATGCCATATGGTGCCTTAGCAAGCAAATGTCAAATACTGTATGTTTTAATGTTTCATTTTTTGTAGACATATTTGAGGTTGCCACGGAGGATGGAACAGTGTTGGCCATGAAGCTTCATAGGTTGGGTAGAACATCTTTTAGGGCTGTGAAATCGAAGCGTGACTATTTAGCGCACCGGAGGAGCTTTAACTGGCTGTATCTATCGCGACTTGCGGCCCTAAAGGAATTCGCTTTTATGAAGGTGTTTGCACAACTGCACTTTTTATTCATCTAGGCTAATACGGGTAGATGCTTATTCGCTCTGTAACATTTTACTGTTTTTTTTCATTCCAGGCTTTAGGAGACCATGGATTCCCTGTTCCCACAGCGGTGGACTGCAATCGTCATTGTGTGATTATGTCACTTGTGCCAGGATATCCTCTGTAAGTTTAAATGAATTCTTATTTTTAATCAATAGTCCCTTCTCCTTTATATGCAGATAATATTGACATACGTGCTGTATTTTTGTAGTGTCCAGATAAGAGACTTGCAAAATCCAGATGATGTTTTTGACAAAATTCTTGGTCTTGTAATTCGTTTGGCGGAGCATGGGCTGATACATTGTGATTTTAATGAATTCAATATCATGGTATAGCGACTTTTACCCTCTCTTGTTATATTCCACTGCAGATAAATCAGCTCGCGTGTGCTTTTTCCCCTCTTTCTTGTATTTGTATTGCATTTGCAAGTTTTGAGATTTTGTTTTTTCCACTTCATGTTTATGGTGCACATTGTGTTTTGTCAGTCCTGCCTCTTTAAAGTATGTTGTGATCTCACTGGTTTCAGAGGGAAATATAGTGACTTAGATGTAACCTTTGAGTAGACTTCTGCTCGCCTTGTGTACTAAAACACTATAACCACATGCCTGCAAACTGTCATTTAGAGAACAGAACGGTGCCTTGACTGTTTAATTCGTCAACAAGCATAATTCAAGTTCTATTAATATGTGATATGTCAGTACATAGCTTACCCTATATTTTATTCTCATGAGTATTGATATTGTACAGATTGATGATGATGAAACAGTTACGATGATCGACTTCCCACAGATGGTATCTGTTTCACATCGGAATGCCCAGATGTATGTAGCATATTTGGTAGCTCACTAAAGACTGCTTTATTCAATATTCACAAGGTTTGTTTTTTGCAGGTATTTTGATCGAGATATTGGGTGTATCTACAAGTTCTTTAACAAAAGGTTTACCTTATGGACTGAAACCTCAAGAATTTCAAAATAATCGATTACAACTTATCTTGTTCTTAAGCTTTGTCTTCCTTTGTATAGGTTTAATCTTACAGAGAAAGGTGGACATGATGGGTCTGAGACTGAGGATGATGACAGTGGCAGGCCGTCCTTTCTATCCATTCAAAAGTCTTCTGGTGCCTTGGACAAAGAACTAGCTGCCAGTGGCTTCACCAAAAAAGAGCAGGTTGAGATAGAAAAGGTGGGTCATATGTTGGTACAGAACTCACATTGATGTATTACTCAGTTTGAAGATCTTCTGTACTTCGCTATGAAGGCAGAAGTAATCCATTTGGTGGTTAGTATATTGCATACATGGTTCTTAAAATTTTCTCCTGCAAAAACCTTGGTTCCAACTAGTAAGTTGTATCTTGTTGGTCTCCACGGTCAACCCATTCCCCTTCCCATTGTATTTTTATGTCTAACAATACAACCGGTTAGAAGTGAGAACTGGTATTGTGTGCGCGCATGTGAGACTCTGTTTGCCCAGTAACTGTTAGTATGGTACAACCACCTGGGGATCTTGTGACAATGCATTTTTTTAAGGCAATAGCATTAGATCACAAAACTACAATAAAACTTCGGATAACCATGAAATGTTCCTTCTCATGTTGAGGTGTATCAATTTGACATTAAATATCCGATATTTAGGGGTGTTTGGTTAGGCCTACTTTTGCCTTTTTGGACATTGGCTTATAAGCAAAAAAAAACATCTAAATAGGTGGATTTTGAGTGGATATTGTTGCAGACTGGCAAGTGGTAACATTCTCTTTCTTTCACCTGATTACAGTTCATTGATGAGAATGCTGAAGAAAACGATTCCAACTCGGACGATGATGATGATGATGATGATGATGATGATGATGATGATGTTGATTCAACATCAGAACGAGAAAGTGAAGTTGGCGATACTGTGTCTGTTAAAACCAATTTCTTAAGAATAGCAGACCAGGTATTGATCTGCGTGCTGAATATTTTCTGAGTTGAACGTGTCTCCCAAGCTTTGTCCACAATCACCAAGCTATCCAGCAGTTTCAGTGTTCCCAAGTTATCAGTTTTTAAAATATACTTTGGTGGACATTTTTCAGGATTCTGCCTGTGTTCCTGATCTTGTCGGGGTGGACTCAAACGCACCTGAAACTCTTTCCGACGAGGTTAGTAATATATATTCATCTGAATGGCTAGGCAAACTTCTCCCTGGATATTTGCTTACGCCGGGTTTACCTTGCAGCATGCGACAAGCACAAGTCCCAGCGGTGAGAACGAATCGACAAATCCAATCGCCGGGGATGCTACCGAGTCAGGAAGCGACGAGGACGGGTCGTCAGGAGAGGATACCGAGGATGAAGATGACGCCATTCTCACAAGGCAGCTGAACAAGCAGAGGAAAAGGGCGATGGCGGCCGCCCTTGGGCGGAGAAGGCCTCTCACCTCGAGGAACGCTTACAAGGACAAGGGGAAGGGCACCATGAATTCCAAGATCCAGAAGCAAGCATGCCAGTGGTGAATGGTTTGTTCCTGGCAGTAAGTCTTACAACGAGTCTTGCTGTACTGAGTTGTTTACAGTATGAGCATTACGCGTATGTACGTGGAAAACAATGTAACACTTACTACTCAGTATCTTGTATCATCAGCTCAGTAACATTTCTGGTAATGAACTAAAGCAAATTTGCCCGTTCTTTCCCCATAGCCTGAACTAAGTCTGATATGTGCAATATCTTACTTGTGAGATACAAGGACTTTGCTTTTCTCCCTGGATCTTGTACGGCCCTTGTGTTGTCGATCTGACTGTGCCACCACCGGCGATTGCCATCCTCGGACTCTTTCCTCCTCTTGTTGAATGTCTTTTCGCCATAGCCTGAATGAGAATACTGGACATATTCTTACCATCTAGCTCAGTATCATAGAATCTTGGCCAATACCATTTGGACATGGTTTGACTTCTTAGATCCTGCATGTCCAATGGATTTATAAGATATGCATCTATAAGATTAAGTTGTTTCGGAAGCAGTGATATCTATTTGATCACTAATTAATTCATTGCACCAAAATATGCAGCAACAACCGAGATTCGTATACCATTTCCTACACCATTTTTCTGAAGTGCATCCTCCCAGCATTTCCATTGACTGAATCATTTATGTTTGTTGACGAAGAAAAAATGGCTAAAGTAGTATATAACATAAAGATGATATGGGAACGTCAGGTCAATAAATCTTAGTGCACCCAGAATCTTAACAATTCAGTCAACCAGAGCAAGAAAAAGCAAGGTCGTACAAGAATGGAACATCGGAAAGGTAATGTCAGTAAGCTAGCACTTGACAAAAATATATTTCAGTAGTGCTTCTGAATGATTCTGCTTCTTCAAGCAATATCATTTTGTTTCAATATGCTATCTGAGCTTCTGCTCTTCAAAACCACTATCTCTACGAAACATTTACACATCAAATCTAGTTTGTCGGTGGAACTTCCGTGTCAGTGTCAGGATACTATCTTATCTTACAGGCTAATTTTCTGAGTTGTTGCAATGTTTGCCTTTTAGCCATGTACTGTTCGTACTCCCCTTGGAGGGTCTTGCTACTGGATGCCAATGCAACTGCAAAGGGGAAGATCAGACAGAGCATGGACTCCCCCTTTGCTCTGTCTGAATTACTAGGCAGTCGAAAAGAGAAGAGTTTAGCACGTTCGTTATGCAAAACCAGACTTTAGCGTCGACAGATGCATGCGTCGATAGTGCATGTTCCATTCTGACACGGGCTTTGCTGACGCCAAGTCTTGTTATCTTTCAGGCTTTTCTCCTTATCCGTTCCCCTGCTACAGTGAAGGAGAGGCGACCAGGAGCTCGAGGTTTTAGCCGGCGGTTGCGCTGCTCCCCTCCGCCTCCGGTCGCCGTCTTGGCGTCGTGAGGTGGGGGGGGGGGGGGGGGAGCCTCGGGCCGTCCGTGCGTGTAGATAGGTCGTTGCTTTGTAGGTTGTGGTGCTCAGTCGGCGGCTCCGTGGACGGTGGCGGAGGTGTCGGCATGTCGAGCTTCGTCCTTCCCCTCCTTCCCCGTTCCGGCGGCAACACCGGGGAGGTAGTGAAGGTGTTTCGTCGAGGCTCTTCTTCCTGGCTTGCTTCTCTGGCCGTCCGTGGTGGTTTGGGGAGGAGCTGCTGGGTGGAGGTGTTCTCCTTTTGGTGGAGGTGCGGATGGTGGTCCTCTTCGTCGTCTTTGCTCCGGCCGGCCGTGGTGGCGAGGGGAGCGGGCGCCTGGAGGTTGTCTGCAGGAGTTGGTGGTGGTCCTGGGTGGCGGCGCGTCGGCGGGAAGTGGGGTGGAGCGGTGGAGAGGGCGCTAAGGCCGTGCACGTTCAGCGTCTTCGGTTTCCGTCGCGTGGCGGCGGACGGCTCAGCGGTCATCTACAAGGCGTGGAGGTGCCTTCTCCCCGGCGGCAGGCGGTACGGCGGCGCCGGCGTCGCCTAGGAACTTGGGGATGCGGTGGTGGGATCCGATTGTGCTTTCTTCAGGTTGCTCGGGGGCCTCTGTGCTTATTTCCTGGAGTCCGTTGTATTTATTTTCTTTCCTTGGACCTCCTTGTAATTTGTACTGGGTTTCCTGTTTTATGTATCGGATCCTTAAAAAAAAAAGCATGACAGCAGGTATGATCGAGCACTCTACTGATTGAGCATATCGAGCACCAACGACACTGTGGTTGCAGTTAAACAAAACATGCTGTTTTTGGCCAGGGTTCGACCACATGGCCCCGCACTGTGGCACGACGGCCTTTCCCGTTCCGGACATGCTCCCGGCGGTGGGAGCTTAACGAAGCAAGCGGCCCACGGTGACCCGGGATTATCCTAAACATCAATCAAGTGTTATCTACATTCTAGAGTCCTAGACTCCTAGTACCTGAATGCAACTATGCAACTACTTTGCATTGTTATACGCCCTAATCAGGATTTTAAAACTCCTGTTCGGTGGCATCAAACCACTGCATGATCCCGGTGCCTGCATGGGCGCGTGTTCTTTAATCCTTGCTATCGTGATGTGTCCAGTGTCCTTTCATGAATCGCTAGAACACGATTGCAGATAGAATATTCTAATAACTCGTGGAATCTGGATTTTGTTCGCAAAGATGTGTGGTGTGATGTAGTCTGTTATTGCCAATTGCGAAGTTATCTGGGATTGTTGGCTGGTATAAATACTTGGAGCCACATGATCGGGGGTTAGGGTTAGTGGTGCAAGCTAACACGACAGGAGCTGTTAGCCAATCTTTGGTCGTGGTATTACTTCAAGCTAACCTGTTATTTACCCCAAGTTCTTCGTACACACCACGGTGTTGCTGGCGATAAGACGCATTTGTTCAGGAAGTATACATTATCGCTGTCCGTTGAGCAGCAAAGCAAGGCTATCTGCCTGCCAGGGAGGACAGCAAAGAAGAAAAGGAAATCAGCAACCGTGGAGTTTTTATTTTGTTTCCTTGAAAAGAACAGTCTCTCGGTAGCACCTGTCAGAAATGCATATGGATACAAGGACGACCGGAGCTGATAAGATTGATCACTCAGTAGCACCACCATATGATGGGGCTAAATCTCAACCACTGTTGCACTAGTGCACTCCACACTCATCATCCGGCCAGGCTCTAGCACAATGTTTTGAGTAACTGGCTGTTTTTATCCAACTTTCTTGGTGAAAGTGAGACCAAGGGATCAGTGGAAAGAGTGGCTAGGTAACATCTATTCTTCTTCTTCACAAGAGAGGTACGCTGAAGACTTGAAGGTGAAGTTAACATCATGTCATAACCTGACGGTTACAAAAGTTGTCTAAATTAACGTGTCTTTGGCAGGGAGCAGTCATGCGCTAAACATGGCCAAACCTGTCGGGATCAAAGTACGCGCAAATATGAATGGTACGTGTGGAAAAAGGAGGCCAGTTTCGCCACATATGATTCGGCCACATTATTTTTTTCCTTTAACGTTTTCACCTATGAGATTAAATTTCTAGTTATGTAAAACCGGGCAACGTTATTCTTCTTAGTCAATGGGACGGGCAGATTTACTCATTTTGATCCGTATATAGTTCATATTCAAATATCTAAAACATCTTATAATTGTGAACAGAGGGAGTAGCTGATCAACAAATTAAGTAATACGATCGGGCCTCTAGCTTCTCGCTAACTCGCGCTGTCATTAACTAATTGCAAGTATATGCATGTTCAAGGAAGATCAACACGTGATAAATTTCTTGTATATGTCAAAAAATACAAGTGGCTCCCGAGCTTTGGTGTTCCTATTTTGTTAAATCTAAACATTTATTTGTGCATCTAAAACAATTATGTAAAACCCATACAAAAATGACTTTAAAAAAATACATGTCTACTATATAGGAACGAAAAATTTGTGAAATATCTTTTCATATGTGATCTGAACAAAAATGACAAATGTAACAAGTAAAATGAGTTTCTTTTCACCTTTTTCAGAGCCATGATTTTTGATTTTTGTTTAGGCTACAATACAACATATTATTGAGAAAACTTATACAGATGTGTAACATGTATATTTATCCAATCAATTTGTTTTAAATTTTAGAAAATATGAAACACCGTTTATTATTATTATTTTAAATATCAGGATCATTTGAGCTCGGGGGCAAAAAAATCCTCGTTCTTATATATCTTCCTTATTTATTTGCAAACTAGAACAAACAAATAAAAATCTAGTTGGGGTTCGTCTACAAGCTAGCGTGACAGCTAACAAGAACACAAAACCCGGTGACGCTAACAAGTGCATCATCTCTAACCCCTTTCTTGGAGTGCATTCATCACTACATCCTTATCCGTCTCTCATCACCATCCCTTGCAGTTGCAGGCGGCATGGGCCGCACTGTTCCATCAAGTGAAATGAAATCCTTGTATTCTCTCTTAACTTGTGCAAGGTGGTGTAGGAGTAGATGGGTCATTAGCCATGTGACCCACCGGCAATGTCCAAAGACTCTTTCAATGCTTCAATCTCAAACAGCCTCAATTAAGGGATCAGGTTTGGAGAAAAATGGCTCTTTGACTCGATTGCAGTTAATGTGATGGGATGCATCTTTTACTTCTCTAGCAAAGTCTTAGAATCTAAATCTTACGAACTTGATGCAACCATGTTTAATTAGATGTTGATGCAGTACATACAAAAATGTGTCCCCACTCCCCAGTACTAACTTCACATCATTGGGTCTTGTGATCATTAGTTTACGTTTGGTTCTTAAGATCCAGGGACATGGTAATTGTGCATTACAAGGAACGGGTGAGAAATAATAACAAGTCAAGGTGAAAGATGTGATCTTGGCCAAGATGAGAAATAATTTCTTGTATATGTCAAAAAATACAAGTAGCTCCCGAGCTTTGGTGTTCCTATTTTGTTAAATCTAAACATTTATTTGTGCATCTAAAACAATTATGTAAAACCATACAAAAATGACTTTAAAAAAATACATGTCTACTATATAGGAACGAAAAATTTGTGAAATATCTTTTCATATGTGATCTGAACAAAAATGACAAATGTAACAAGTAAAATGAGTTTCTTTTCACCTTTTCAGAGCCATGATTTTTGATTTTTGTTTAGGCTACAATACAACATATTATTGAGAAAACTTATACAGATGTGTAACATGTATATTTATCCAATCAATTTGTTTTAAATTTTAGAAAATATGAAACACCGTTTATTATTATTATTTTAAATATCAGGATCATTTGAGCTCGGGGGCAAAAAATCCTCGTTCTTATATATCTTCCTTATTTATTTGCAAACTAGAACAAACAAATAAAAATCTAGTTGGGGTTCGTCTACAAGCTAGCGTGACAGCTAACAAGAACACAAAACCCGGTGACGCTAACAAGTGCATCATCTCTAACCCCTTTCTTGGAGCGCATTCATCACTACATCCTTATCCGTCTCTCATCACCATCCCTTGCAGTTGCAGGCGGCATGGGCCGCACTGTTCCATCAAGTGAAATGAAATCCTTGTATTCTCTCTTAACTTGTGCAAGGTGGTGTAGGAGTAGATGGGTCATTAGCCATGTGACCCACCGGCAATGTCCAAAGACTCTTTCAATGCTTCAATCTCAAACAGCCTCAATTAAGGGATCAGGTTTGGAGAAAAATGGCTCTTGACTCGATTGCAGTTAATGTGATGGGATGCATCTTTTACTTCTCTAGCAAAGTCTTAGAATCTAAATCTTACGAACTTGATGCAACCATGTTTAATTAGATGTTGATGCAGTACATACAAAAATGTGTCCCCACTCCCCAGTACTAACTTCACATCATTGGGTCTTGTGATCATTAGTTTACGTTTGGTTCTTAAGATCCAGGGACATGGTAATTGTGCATTACAAGGAACGGGTGAGAAATAATAACAAGTCAAGGTGAAAGATGTGATCTTGGCCAAGATGGATTTTTTAATGGTAAATCCTCTTTCAGGCCATGTACAACGCAGGTGCTTAACCTCGGTGCTTAGGAGAAAAACCGAGTTTATTTTGCCACGTCAGATTTGATCGGTGCTTACGGGAGGGAAAGAGTGCCTAGTTTGGCATCGATGCCTCGTCGCTGCTAAACAAAATAACTGCTCTTTTCTCAGCAGACGACGGAACGAGTGCCTGACCCCGGTGCTTGCTTTTCTTGCTCCACCGAATAAAATATGGAGTTGTCCTGCTCGATGCATCACGTGAGACCAGGGACAAAGTTGGACTGACCACAGATCAAAATCGAAGGAAGAAAAAATCTAGGAACTCATCTGAGAGTTGAGGAGGCGGAAGAGCTAGGCTCATACAACAGAGTTGAGCACGGCGGGGCTGGAGCCGATGGGTCCGAGCTTGGTGTTCGGGGACGCGGTGAAGCGGCCAGTGCTCGAGCTTGCGGCCGTAGAGCGCGGCCTGCTCGGGGCTGGTCGCCGTGAGGAAGGTGGAGCACGCCGTCCGATGGTGGCGGGTGGTACGCCGACAGCCACACTCTGCCCCATGGCTTCCGCAACACTGCCGCCGCTGTATGCGGCCGCCGCCGTCGACGACACACCGCCCGTGAGCTAATCAGTGAGTACTGTGGATGGGGAATAGCTGAGATAGTGAGATTGAGTTGGGTCCGGATGGCGTCTTTTTTCAGCTACGGTTGGAGGGACAGGGGCTTAGTCTAGGTGCTAACAAGGCAGGCCCACAACTGAAGCACCGCACTAAGCTTCGCAGCGTTGGAGGAAAAGAAATTTAGACAAGTGATTGCTGACGTTGCGGCACTCTCTCTCCTTAAGCACCTCTACTTAGGCACCTTGCATTGTACACTGGTTGCCCTCAGCATCATCATTCCAACTAATGTAACCCTCAACTAGAAACAAACGAAATCAAATGGAACTAAGCAAGAATCAAGAACCAAAGAAGAAGGTGATAATCGTCAGGGACAAATATCAGTGAGAGAGGCCCTCGGGCCTCATTCCCTTCCTGGCTTGTTTCATTAATCAATTAATCCCTTCTCCCTTGGAAGTACAAAACTATTGAGGTGGGGATCGATTAAGCAAATCAATTAATCAAAGTGCAGTGTTACTATCTTCGTAGCTTGTCTCCTCCCACGGCTACTGCTGCTGCTGCTGCTGATGGGAATGTTGCTGCGGGAGTTGCGGTTGCCTCCTGTGGTGGTGCTTGTTGTTGTGCATCCAGACCTTGAAGACCTGCCGCCGGACACCGGCGAGCGCGCAGAGATGATCAACCAGGGCCTCGTCCTGCCTCTGCATCCGCCACCCCACCCGCTCCGCCAGCGCCAGCATCTGCTCCTTCTGCTCAGCCGTGAACCGCGTCCGGAACCGCTTCCGCCCCTGCCCCTGCGCCGACGCCGACGTCGAGGGCGGACCAGGGCCACGCTCATCGCTGGACGACTCGGTCGTCATGCCGCCGCTTGGCGTGTGTTGATGCTGGTGATGGTGCAAATAGGGCGGCGGCTCGTGCGGGTAGCTGGCGGCGTAGGGGTGCGGCGGCGGCATGAGCAGCGGCACGCGCGGCGTCGTCGGCGTCGGCGCGGGGAGGAGGGAGAAGCGGTGGTGCTGATACTTCTGGTAATGCTGCCCGTTGTCCTTGCGGTGGAAGCTGCGGTGGCACCCGCAGGCGGCGCACCGGAGCGCGTGCGCGCCGTCGTTCCCGGGGGCCACGGGCATGAACTCCCCGCATCCGTCCACGACGTGCCCGCCCTGCGCCGCGGCGTGGTTCCGCAGGCACTCCTGGTACCTCGGCTCGCTCCCCGCCGCACCGTTCCCGGCCGAGGCGCCGTGCGGCGCGGGGCCGACGCCCATCTCGTCGGCGTGTTCCTGTCTCCTGAACTCCATCACGGCATGCCTGGCCTGGCCGGCAGGGGGCGGGGAGCCGCGGACAGGGCTCTAGCACGAACGGCTGGCCTAGCTAAGCTAGCGCAGCACAGCTTTGTCTCGCTAGTGCCTGCCTACCTGTCGTCGGCTCGTCGCTGCTGCATGGCGCAGGTGCAGCAAGCCGCTTGGCACTTTCTGGTTTTGTAGGCTTGTAGGTAAGGTAATGGTGGGGGACGTTGAGGAGGAGCGAGTGTGAGTGGGCTGCAGCATGGGGGACACTGGCTGTTCGGGAATGGCACTTTTGTTCCCGGCCGGCGAGACGGACGGAGATGGTGATGGTGGAGCGACCGACAGCGCTGCAGCCCGGCCCACAGCCTTCAGAATTTGGATGTCTACATAGTGAGATCAGTTAGGCCGAGCTCCATGAAGCTATATATTTGGAAAAATCCAAAACTAATATTTAGAAGTTTCAAAAAAACTGGAAAAAATCATGCATGTAGATGTATTCTACCAACTTATAATATATCAACTAGAAATATGTTGTATTTTGGCTGTTCAAAAAACACAAATTTGAAATTGAAAATAGTGAACATGCAAAGTTTGAACTCTTCAAAATCTTTCATTTTCGTGTAGCCCTTAATATAAGTTATTTTAGTTGATAATTTGCATGTTGGTAGAGCTAGAATACAAAATTTTCTATATCTATGATTTTTTCCAGATATTTTTGAAACTTGTAATATGATTTTCGAATTTTCGGAAATAAAGGGCTTCATGGAGCTCGGCTTCCATTTGCACTTTTTGTGTTTGATATCCAGTAGAAATTTGGACGTCTACGAATGGTCGATTTTTTGTCTCATCATGCAGAATAATTGTTTAGTGGGAGGAGAGGTACGAAAGTGCCCGTGGCTCAGCTCACTGGCTCTCGATTCTAGAAAATGTTAAAACCATATTTATAGGTCTAAAAAAAATCTGAAAGTTGATATACAAATACATACACACATTGCCAGAAGTTTCATACAAAAAAGGAGAGATATCGGGAACTTTTTCTTTTATTTTCCACATTTTATTTATTTTCCTGTTGTTCGGAATATGATTTTTTTACACCAAAAAATCGCATAAATACATAGAAAACATGCTAACCAACGAAAAAAGATTTGAATTTTTCAAACTCAAATTTATTTTTCTTTTAAAAAAATTGCACCCGAACACACCGGTGCTTGGGTGCCACAAATCTAAGTTCAAGAATAGATAAGTTTATACTAGTATCGTAGAGTATCTCGGAACAAACTACTCCTCCGTTCATTTTTATAAGGCACACTAGCTATCCCTACATACATACCAAAATAAGTGTATATCTAGACTTATTTTATACATAGATTCACTCATTTCAATATGTATGTGGTCAAAATGGAAAGCATAACTAGTGTGCCTTATAAAAGTGAACAGGGGAATACCTAATTAGAAAAAATTATGGTTTTGCTAGCTAAATTAGAGCTCATTCCACTCCAAGATTATTGGATTGTATCTTGATTCTTGCATCCTATTGTGACCGAGAATGTTAAGTTGCATGTGGGTATGCATCGCTCTGATGCAAAGGCCGTGGCTATGTCCTATTGGATTGTATCTCGATTCTTGCATCATATTGTTCATGTAATAGAAAAATGTGTGATAACATCATTTTAAAAGAATTTAGCTAATTCTCAGTCGAATGAGAACTAGCTACACTCAAAGATATAACTCTACAATATTCAAAACCCTTTAAATTCGGGGCACGCCTTTTAGAGGATTCAGCAACTACGGAGTATAAGAGATGTATACGAGTTGCTAGAAGTTTCCTACAGTATAAGTTTACCGCCAAGCAACGATGTTTCAAGGAGTTTTACATACGTGGCACGGTGACAGGAATCTTGAAAAATTAATCAACCTTGAAAAAATACCGGTAGGTACGAATACCGGTAAATTTTATTTTTGAAACAAACCGGTAAATTTTACGGGTTGTCAAATTCTTGTCACCACAAGATCCGTCAAAGAAACGATCTTGCGGGAAGACGGCGACTTCCGCTCACGAAGGCTGTGGCCATGGCGGGCACCCCGCTCTCCCCTGCCATCCAGGTCGCCGCACACCTCTCCACCATTGCCCCCTCACCATCACCTGCCCCATGCACGGAGCCCTCGTCATCACCGTCGTCGTACAGTGCCTCGAAAACCACCGGGAACTTCCCGGCGATCACCTTCTCCCTCGCCGCCCCGCGGCGCACCTTCCCCGACGTCGTTTTTGGCACCCCGCCGCTCTGGACCAGCACCACCCGCCCAACCCTCACACCTTCCGCCTCCCACACTGATCGCCTTATGCGGTCGCAGAGACTTCTGTGGTCACCGCAACCGCCGTCGACCTTCTGCAGCTCCGCGACGACGCATATTTGCTCGGGTGATGCAATCGCCGGCGCGGTGAATGCGGCGATGCAGCCTCCTCTCAGGCAGTCCGGCGCGCTGCCGAATGCCGCCGTCTCTATGTAGTGCGCGTGCACGCGGCGCGCTTTGCCGTCCTTCCGTAACACGACGACAACGTCGACGCTCCGGCCAACAATGTACAGGTACCGCTCTGCTCCCATGACCACGCCGCGGTCGCCCGTGCGCACGAAGCACGACGGCCCCGCCATCCCTGGTACCCTCGCGCAGAACGTCTTGAGGCTGGCCGACGGGTGGCCGAGGTAACCCGATGCGTTGCTCGGCGACGACACCAACCCTTCCCCTTCGACGCCGTCCGCCACCGGCTCGGCGCTCTCCTCGTTCACCACCGCGATCTCGATCTCCGGCGCCTCGCGGGGCGCCACGGACGACGACGACAGCCTCGCCGACGGGAGGAGCTTCTTGTACGACGGGAGGTCGTCCCCGCGCCTGCTGGTGCTCCGCCACGCCGTGGACACGAACGTGCAGTTCTCGGCGAGGCCGTACGATGGCGAGACGCACCCCGCGCGCAGCCCGTCGCGGCTGAACTCCGCCAAGAACTCGTCCACGCACGCCTTGTAAATTGGCTCGTTTATCAGGATCAGGTTCCGCAGGCTACCGAGCTGTACCGGTCGCTGTCTTCCGTGCGCCGACGCTGAGCGCCGGCCGCCTCGTTTAAGAACTAGCGGCAGCGCGAACGACGGCACAGGCGTGCACGTCGCCCTGAACTCGGAGATGAGCTCGAGCCAGAGGCGCGGGCGCCGTAGGAATGCGTCTGGGGAGGCGAGCACGCAGGTGGCACCGGCGACGACGGTGAGGAGGAGGAACATGAGGCCGCAGTCGTGGTACTGCGGCAGCCACGACACGATCACGCTGGCGGGGCCCAGGTCGTAGGCCCTCCTCGCGGCCCTCACGTTGTGGGCTGCCGAGCCCGCGGTGACCACCACGGGCTTCGGGATGCCCGTCGCGCCGGACGTGTACTGGATCAGGTAAGCGTCGTCCGGCCCGCAGCCCGTGTGCTCCGCCATGACGGACAGCCCACTACCGGCTTTGCCTCCATCCAGCTCCTCGACGGACAGCCAGCGCAGGCAGCTAACCGTGGTGGCGATCCTGCCTGACGCGGCAGCGACGGACGCAATGTATCGCGCGTCGGCGACGGCGGCGCTCGGCCTCGTCTGCGACACGGCGCGCAGGAGGTGCGCGTGCGCCGGTCCGGGCCTGGACGGGTCGGGCGGAATGACGGGCACCGCCGTGAGCCCCGCGCGCTGGCACGCGAAGAGAAGCTTGACTAGGCGGAGGCTCGGGGAGGCGAGCACGAGCACGGTGTCGCCTCGTTGGAGTGTGCCGAGGAGCCCTGACGCCATGCGCTCCACCGCGGCATCGAGCTGGGAGTACGTCAGTGCGCTGTACGTCTTGGCGCCGGTGGCCGCATCGTCGTCGTCGGCCCAGACGAATGCCGGCTTGGCGCCGAACGCCGGCAGCCTGGCCCACACGGGCAGGTACCGGTGCACCACCGGCTGGTCCGGGTAGCACGGGTCGTAGTTTTCGGTGGCCATGGCCGCCCGTGCTGCTACTGTTTGCTAAAATTTGAATCTCTCTGCACTCTGCAGTGTCACTACTCATGCAGCTCTGCGATTCTATTTATAGTGCCATTGCAACACGATCATCTGCTCCTCGTTGTCGATGGGCAGAGGCGAGACCAAGGTCCTTGGTGTCACCTCCGTGGGTGCATCCAGGCAATGGCGGATATCTGAGGGCATATGCCGTGCTAGCTGCTTATTTTTGCCGCGCTTTAACAGTCTCATGATCGAGACCTCCACCGATCCTACTCATCAGTGAGGATCAGAGGGATGTCGATCTCTGTCATGCCCAAAAAAAATTTATGTATCATCCGTTGATGCCGAGGAAGCTGGAGAATGGCCCAGGGAATTTGGCATCTGCACGGGTATATTCAGGCAATCGCAGTCGCAGAAACGCATTCTTTTCCGGTATGTTCACCCCTGGCAGTCACAGAAATGTATTTTTTGGGGAAGAGGAAGGCGGCGGTGGTGTCGCCGGTCCGAGTCCGAGCTCACCTGAGAGCGGCAGTCCGGCGTGCCGCGAGGAGGAGGAGCAGCAGAAAGCTACCAAGATCAGGCCAAGCATTTCTCCAGCTGGAAATAGAGGATTATGAGTGCGCTGGTGGTGGGCGTCGGCGTCTTTTCGTCTTCGGCTAGGTGGTGCGTGGCCCTGGGGCCGGTGTGGATGTCGGAGCGGCGGCTCCGGATTTTTTCGCCTCCGCTGTGAAGCGTCGAGGTCACCTCCGCCGCGTTGTGTTGAGGTCGTGTGGTGTCGGCTTTGGTCGCTTGGGCGTCTTCGTCGTCGACCCGTGTGGTGTGCGGTTTTGGGACCGGCGTGGATGTCGGAGCGGCGGCTCCGGGTTGCGTTGAGTTTGTCTCCGCCGTGTTTGTGTCGTCTGTGGTTCGCTAGGGCGACATAGTCGTCGACTCGTTTTTTTGGGGCGTGGCCTTGGGGCCGGTGTGTGCGTTGTGTTGTACGGTTTTCGGCCGGTTTCCCTCATAAACTGTCCAACTCTTTTCGACTTTATCAATCAAAGGCATTGCCGAGGTTCGAGAAATAGAGGATTATGTCTGTGCCCCCAGCTGTCAAGGGAGGAGAACGTCAAAGAGGAGTGGTTTTACAAATGTACCGTAACTTAAGCCATTTCTGTACATTTCTTGCAAAAAATTAACAGCTGCTGCCCAAGAGGTTTATCGAGTTTAAAGTTCCCCAGAGTTACCTCCCTTGCATCATAGATTGGTAATTGGAACAAATGACAGACAAAAGGTCAGATACTCTATGTTCCGTGATCTTTCTTCATGATTTCAAGAGGGGCCGTGTATTCCTCCGTCCGTGTTACTGTTAACTGTCATTAGTTGTCAGGGTGTATCACATAGTACACTGAAATGACCATGATGATTACTAAAGCAACTTTGTCCTACTAATTAAACACTTGACATCATAGATTGACTCCATGAGAAAACCTAGTGCCTTGCCCTTTCAAAATTCACACTATCAGCACAACAGAGTAAACTGACTCAATCATTACCTGCACAAAGTTACACTTTGTAAAAGTGAAGTGGTCAAAACCGTTACCCATTTCTTTTCTGTTGCATTATATAACATGTACAATTTTTGCTTACTACCCAAAAGTGCACTCTAAGAAATAGCATAAATCCCAAGATAAATGTTTTTCATCGTTTGCAAGACATAAATTCTGTACTTCTGAGTGATCTTTCCAACAAATACAGAAAAAATGCAATCGGCAATCCATCACAAACCGCATCTTCCATCAGGAGAACTATGTTTTCTTGGCATTATGATACGGCCACCACCAAAAAATCTAAAATTATGAATTTGTAGGTATGGTTTTACAACGTTGGGAGGAAGCGGTTCAGGTCATTCTGCATTGACAGCTTGAGTACTGTATTTAGAAAAACTGCATTTGGGAGACTGTTATGTTTAAGACAACTACAATATTCAGAATACTGTTCCGTATTAACTCAGCAGAAATTTCTGCTAACAAGCTCAACAGTTTATATCCAGTTAAACACCCAAAGCAATTCATATGGCATTGTCCAACTAACGGTAACTCACATGGTCGAAGGTTTCTTTGACAATTGATTCAACTAAATTCTGACCAATGTTCTGTTTCTCATATCAAAGCATATGGTCTCACCGAGTAATTCAATGAGGACATATTTTGTTAGCTCAACAAAACGTTTGTAAATTCTTCGATGGGCAATGTTAAAATTGTGCAAAGAACTGATAAGATTTCTATCACCAAGGAATCAACAGGAATACACGTAACATGCCCTTGGAATAGGCTCTTATATTTGTCATGCTGTAAATGAGTTATTACTAATAAACTACAAGCACACCGCAACTCAGTGTAGACTCTTCAATACCAGCAATGGGTTTTTGCATGGTCTAGAAAACGACTAACATTGAAACTCTTAACAGAACGAACGACACAAAGCCAACTGATTCAGACCCTTTAATACTATGAATGGTTGACAAAATTGCTATCCTTTCTTGTTTCTGTTACATTACATCATAGCCTGGACTCTTTCCTTTTACTATCTAAGAATGCACTTCTAAGCCGATCTGGAAACATTGTACAAACATATCTTTGACTTCTGAGAAAGACAGATATTCTGTACCTCTGAATGACCGTTCCAACAAATAATATGCAATCGCCGTTCCCTCAGAAACCACATCTTCATTCCTCAAGAAACAAACCACATCTTCCATCAGCACAAATCTTCTCTTGGTTTTATACTTTTATAGTATGTCCACTACATTTAAGGACGTTCTGTGTAGCGCTTACTGCAGTATGATAGCATTAAGCATATAGATATCAGTATCATGTGTACTACTGCAGTATTAATGGTGAATGGTTGGTGATTTGAGAGCATGGAGGTATCATGCAGAATACTCGGATACATCAGGCATTGTCTTTGAAAGGGTGTTCTCAGGTCCGTGACGGCGAAGATCTACCGAGTCCGAGTTACTATTGTCACCATCGACGAGGGTTCTCAAATATTATAGCACATATGACTGAAGCAACTGGTTCATGTCATTCTTCATTGAAAACTTAAGTACTGTATTCGGAGAGTGTGCATTTGGGAGACTGTCATGTTTATCATAATTGAAAATTTCAGACTACCATTCAGTATTGAGTCAACAGACATTTCTGCCAAGAAACTTAACAGTTTATCCAGTTAAACAACCGAAGTAAATCATCAACGAGAAGTATGGCATTGTCCAACTAATGATAGCCACACAACTAATGATAGCCACAAAGTCACAGGTTTATTTGGCAATTGATTCAACTAAACTGTGGCTAATGTTCTGTTCCTCATATCAATGCTAGCTCTAGCAAATGATGCTACACCATTTATGGTCTCCAAATACAAGCATACTTCACAAAGTGATTCCGATTAGCAATATTAAAATTATGCAAACAACTGATAACATTTTTATTACCAAGCAATCAACACGGGGATACAAGTAACAATGCCCTTAGAACAGGCTTCTTATGTTTGTCATGCTCTATATGAATTATTACAGATAAACTACAAGCATGCTGCAAATCCGGTGTAATGGTTTTTACATGGTCTAAAGAACGACTAACATCCAGGCTCTTAATAGAATGAAGAGACACCAAGCCAACTGACTACATAAGAAGTTGCTCCAGATCATCATTTCCAGTGCTGAACTCCTAAGCCCATGATACAGAACAACGATACACAACGGATTCAGATTGCAACCATCCATCTAAAACAAAGGGAACTAATGAGCAGGAGCGAGTGATACCGATTGATGAATTCAGCCCAATCCTGGAAGCATCTGAACCGGATCGATCATTTGGATGGGAGATGGTTGGTGTTGCTCCTGGTGCTGATGCTGGTACTGATGTTGCTGCTGGAGGAGGAAGTCGTCACCAGGCGCAGGCAGTGCAGGTGGCATGACAGGCATGACGGCGGGTGCAGTGTTCGTGTTCTTGGACTCGATGAGGCGCCACATGTACCACGCCGCCACGGAGCGGTACGGGCGCCACTGCTCGCAGAGGCTCTCCATCTGCGACGGTCGGGGAACATCCTGCAGCCCATACAGCATCTGCACGCCCTTGCGTACCCCGAGGTCCGCCGTGGGGAGCACGTCCGGGCGGGCCAGGGAGAAGATCATGAACATGTGGACGCTCCAGTTGCCGATGCCGCTGACCATGGTGAGCATGGCGGCGAGGGAGCGGTCGTCCATGCTGACGATGGAGGCGTCTGAGAGGATGCCCGTGACGTACTTGCGGGCGAGGTCGTGGAGGTAGGAGGCCTTGCGCGGGGACACCCCGATGTGGCGGAGCTGGTCGGCGGTGAGCGCGAGGACGGCTTCGGGGAGCACGCCGGGCTCGCCGCCGAGGAGCGCGATGAAGCGGGAGTAGACGGAGGCGGCGGCCTTGAAGGCGAGCTGCTGGTAGAGGATGGATCGGACGAGGGAGTGGAAGGGGCGGTGCGGGCAGTGGAACGCCGGCGGCTCGTGCGAGTCGATGACGGCGGCGAGGGACGGGTCGGCGGCCCGCAGGTGCCGGATGGCCGCGGCCACCTCGCCATCCGCCGACAGGGGGCGGCCCCGGACGGACAGCGCGAGGCGCGGCTTCTTGGGCGCGCTGGAGCCGCCGGACGAGCGGGGCTTCTTCTTGGGGCGGGATGCGGTGACGGCGAGGGAGGTGGATGCGGAGACGGCGGGCGTGGTGGCGACGGCGGAGGGCGGGGGCGACGGGGAGAGGGGATGGGGCTGAGAGAGGGATTGCTCGCCCATGGGCATGGAGGAAGAGGAAAAGGTGGGTTCTTTGACTTGGGTTGGGATTGGGGTCGAGGGTGTTTGTGGTATTTCGGAGCTGCAACTTAAGGTGGGGGCTGGCCGTGGATCTGATCTGAAGAGGTGTCTAGACGTGTCCAATATGGAATTGTTGGATGAGTAAAATGCACCGTAGGTCACTGTACTTGCGCGTGGAACTCACTTTGGTCACTGTACTCAGAAATACGGCCACTACGGTCACTATACTTGCATGGAGGTGATTATACGGTCACTGAGTTATCGTATGGCTTTGTATAGGACTAAGTTGACCAGTCAAACGTTGCAGGCAAGTAGGACCCACCTGTCAGTGGGGGCGTGGAAAGAAATAGAGAAACAAAATGTGAAGCTGGGATTCGAACCAGAGATGCTGCCCTCGTGCGTATCACCACGCGCGCGCTGACCATCGGACCACGAACCCTTTTCTGATAAAATGCGTAATTAACATATTTTATATAGACGAGCGTGCAACATATTTGATTGAGATTTTTTTTGTGTAGGTGCGCAAATTTGGTGCCGCAAAAACAGAGTCAGAACAAAAGCAGCATACCAGTAGATAGCTGCCCATTGGATTTAAAAAAAAATATTACATATGAGTTTGAAAAAAATCAAATCTCTTTTGTTAGATAGATACACATGTTTTCCACATATATGCCAATTTTAAATCGTATTCCAAAGCTATATAAAAATAACATAATTGTAGACAAAATACAAAGAAAATGATATGTTGTATTTGTCCCAATTTTTGTGTAGCCTAAAATAAATAAAAAATTGACGATGTACGGTTTTCGAATTTTTCAAAAATCGAGCTCCAAGGAGCAATTACCAATTTCCGTAACATATACTCCAATATATATATATATGTAACGAGTATTCTTCTGTGCAGCACAACACCTTTTTAATTTATTTGATTTAACGATTATATTTGTCAGTCATTGATGAAGCATTTACATGTGTGTGCTCTCGGGAAAGAAAACATGAATATGTGTGTGCTTGCTCAAACGGAACTGACGTTCAGTTCAAGTGGTTAGCACAGCTGCTCTGGTCGGATTGTAGCTCCTAGGTCGTAGGTTCGAATCCTCACGTACGCGTTATTTTTAATTTATTTCCGTCCACTGACAGATGGGGCCCGCTAGTAAGTCTAGTCTGCTGACCGGGCAACCTAGTCCTATACGGGCCATACGATTTCCCAGTGACCGTATAATCATCTACATGCAAGTATAGTGACCGTATTTCTGAGTACGGTGACCAAAGTGAGTTGCTCGCGCAAGTACAGTGACCTACAGTGCATTTTACTCTTGTTGGATCTCTCTTTTTCGAAATTGAATGGGGTGTTTTTCTCTCTTACGGAGTACGGAGTATTATTCTTCGAAACTGAATATATATGGATAACAATAGTGACTGCCTAGTGTCATGGGACACGGCATGCCGTCTGAAATCGGAAGGGGGGCTTGGCATGATCGACCTAGGCGTGCAAAACACGTGCCTCCTCCTCAAGATCGTTCACAAGCTGATGACGGGTGTGAGCAACCCATGGACAGAGTGGGTGCGCCGGTGGTACTTAGGGGACGGCGCGTCCCCTCCCTCGACGCCAACGTGGCAATGCCTCAGCTCCTTTGTGCCCCTCCTTCGCCAGTTAACTACTGTAAATTAGGTGTGCGTGTGGTGTGGCTTCTGGCGGCGCTGGGGTGGTAGCGGCGGCGCTGGTGTGGCTTTTGGAGGCGGCGGTCTACCCCTCTGCCGGCGCGGCTCTGCGGAGCTCCGCCGCGGATCTGCTGCTCCGTCCCCGTCTGCGGCTCCTCGGAGTGCTCGGGGGGACCTTCCCTTTGCCGGAGTCCGTGGTGGCGGCTCCGGTGACTGACGACTTTGAAGATGCAGATGCGGAAGGCCAGGATGGTGCTGTTGCTCGTCGTGGTGGGCGGAGGTGCTACGGCACCGAGGGGCGTCGACTCCCTTGTCGCGGAGGGGTGCCTCCCAGTCCAAGGTCATGGAGGTCGTGCGGCGGGCTTCGCCGGCGCAACGTTCAGCTCGAAGACGACGGCGCCGAAGCTCAGGAGGGCTTCTTTGTAATTTCTCTTGTTTCTTGGGTTTTTCTGTAAGAGTCCTGGTGTCGTGTCTGTATTTTCCTCGCAAAAAAAAAACTACTGTAAAGGTGGGAGACGGGGCGAACACCTCCTTCTGGCACGATAACTGGACCTCTCTTGGTTCGCTTGCCGCCGCTCTGCCTGCACTGTATTCGCACTGCCTTGCTCCAGACGTGGGGGTTGGGGCCGTGTTGCGCCTAGGCGCTGGTGCACTGTGCATGAGAGCACGCCTCTCCCCTGCTGCTACGACGGAGCTCGACATCGTCATGGACGCCATCGCGCACTTCGTCCCCAGGACCGCCCCAGACTGCCGGACTCTGCTGTGCTCCGCCACCCAGCGTTTCAAGACCCGTGACGTCTACAGCCTCCTCCACTCGTCGGGGTGTGGGCCGCCACTGCATGACCTCAACTGGGAAAACTTTTGCCCGGTCAAGGTCAGGGTCTTCGTGTGGATTTTGCGGCATCGGCGAACCAGGACGCGTGCTCGCCTGCATCGCCTGGGTATTTTGAGGGCCCCTGACTGCCCGTTCTGCCTCGACGTCGCGGAAGATATACGACACCTGTTCGTCGCGTGTCCGCGGATGCAGGAGATCTGGCGTGTGTGTGCGCCCAGTGCCGCCGCCCCCGTTTTGGAGAGCGTGGTCGACGCTTTCTCTGCTGAGCACCCCGCCTGGGCCCTCCCTCTCCGCATGACTGCGACTGCTTTGCTGCTCTGGATCGGCTGGAAGACCAGGAACCGTCGTGTGTTCGATGGCCTTGCTACGTCTGTCCCCGAGTTTTTTGATGCCGTCCGCGACCACCTTCGTCTCTGGGTTGTTAGGGCGCCCCGCCGTCTGGATTGTGGGCCGCTTTTGGCATGGTGTGCGTCGCTTCCCTCCTAAACCTCTATGTAAAAACCTGCTCGTCCTAGCTTGTTTTGAGGATTAGTATGTAAAACGGTTTTTTGAAGTACTAATAAAAAAATTCAGGTGGGCTTTTCGCCCTCCGTTGCTTGCTTCAAAAAAAAAAAACAATAGTATTCCCTCCCATATGTATTAATTGTTTTATATATACATGTGATTCATCGACAATGAATAGGGGTCGGAGGGAGTACAACGATAGAGGAGTTTTGAATTCAGAATTCTTTCTCCAAACATTTGGGAGCCTTTCTAGATAGTGTACGAGTGATTCAAAAGCAATGGTTATTGATTATGTACAGCAAATAGTGAGAGTTTTGAATTTGGAATTATTTCTCCAAAAATTTGGGAGACTTTCCAAGTAGTAGGAGTGGGTCACAAAGCAACGATGACATGCAGCGATGGACCTAGAAAGTTGTCGAGGGCTAGGAAAACATGTTTAAGATGTTGCTTTCCATAAAAATTTACTGCAACAAATCATACTCCCTTCGTTCCAAATTACTTGACTTGGATTTGTCTAAATACGGATGTATCTAGACACTAAACAAGTATAGATACATCCGTATTTGGACAAAACCAAGTCAACTAATTTGGAACGGAGGGAGTAGATCCCAAGCCCTTGCAGGAACACAAGCTGGTGAGGCCGCCCAAGCTGGAGGGTTTTGATAGAACCACCCATGGCAACTATGGTCGTTTAGGTAATCGACTATTTGAATTCGTAACTGCCAGTGAAAATGGCTGGAATGCCTCTTAGCTATGAACATATTTTCCATATCTTCGTTTAATGTAAGATCCATGATTTATCCCATAGACACATGTTTTTGTTATAATCAAGAGAAAACAGGCCCAAAGATATAGGTGTTATTGTGTCTACATGATTAATATTGGACAATTGATACTAATAACAGTAATAATAATAGTAGTAAGAATAATATAACATGTTCTTTGTTCGAGAAAAGCTCATGCTATTCATTAAGAAGAAGAAGAAGAGCATCGATCCGGTTTATAAGGAATGTTAGACCGAAAACCCCACAAGAGTAGATAACAAAAACCGATAGAGAACCCAACACATATGACATTTGAAAGAAACCCACGTTACATGACAATCCTATCATCTCCAGTGGTAACCAAAACCTCAATGTAACCCACTAATCTATAGACTAGTGCCGAGTCTAGGTGTAATTGTTATCTCTTTGATATTAATATGTTCATTTGTCCAAAATATATCTATAGACCGAAAAACCGACAACCTTGTGCAACACAAAATGAAACAATCATCTAATCAATGAGTTTGTCTTCCCCTTCACTGTAAGATCTTGCATTTTATTCACCAAAGTCATATTCTTCACAAAGAACATCAATTGCGATGATGGAGCTCGTTGCAACAAAAACAAATAACTTGGTAAGTGTGTCATTAGTCTCGTCGTTGACTTTGGCATTTGGATCCAACGGCCCTAATGGGGGTGTGCAAGTACTTCTTGAGCCACAGTAGTGTTGCTTATCGTTGTTGCCTTCTCCTGTCGCTTCTGGTTCTACTTCCTTTTGTTGAGTGGGGTGTCAACTGAGTTAGATACACTCGAGCGACGTGTTGTTGGAGTGAAGAATTGGCGACATTACCTTCCTCGAGATTGAGGAAAGGAATGCCCTCAATGTTGACCCATCAGCCACACCGGAGACATCGGTAACCTCCATACTTGCCAAAAACACGTATGTTCTTTGCCACCATTTTTTGGCTTGAAGACATGACTCCACTAGTCCCTATTTTAGGTTCGCCACCAAGTCTTCACTTGTTTCGCTATGGTTGCCTTCACAATATGAAGCATGTCCACCGTCTTTAGGACACCATGATCTGTTGTCATCTCTTTGTATGGTTCATCTTCCTCCTTCGTCAATAACACGAGTTCCGAACGACCGCTCGTCAAGCCACCAGGTCTTCACTTGTTTCGTTGTGGTTGCCTTCACAATATGAAGCATGTCCGCCGTCTTTAGGACACCATGATTCGTTGTCATCTCTTTGTATGGTTCCTCTTCCTCCTTCTTCAATAACATGAGCAGGGGCGGCGCCAGGTGTATTCCTGGGTATGCAAGTGAATACCCATGATTTATGCAAAACAATGTTAATTATAGCAAAACAGTGACGATTTTCGCAAAAACAGTGATGATTTTGACAAAATGAATACCTATGAATACCCTGTTGTTACATGTTGGCAGCAACATCCATCACTTGCATTGATGTAGCCCCTATCAGCTCCATCCAAGTTCCATCCCGGAACTTTCAAAGGGGTGTGCTCGACACAAATAATGCGATGTTTATTTGTGTTTTAAACATAACTATGAGCTAGGGACATTTCACCCTCTGTTCTTACACCTTAACCCCCTTCTTTTTGTTTCTATTCTCGCGATGTCACACCCTTACTTCCTTTTGCAATGTCTCACATGTTGTTTCCTCACTGCCGATCCTACTCCATAGATCTTGGTCGGTGTCAAGGACGGTTGACGACACATCGACCATGCTTCTACCTAAACCAATGTCGCTTACCCGATCGTCAATTAACCTCTAGAGCGGTCACCTATCATCGTCAACTATCATCCCTCACTTGGGCATTTCCCTTAATTTCATCAATTCCTTCTCTAGTGGGTCATCCGCCCTGAATGGACGTTTATAAAGCTACCACGTGTCCCAATCAGAGGCCATCACAGTCGGGACTCTGCGAGCCGTCCGTTGGCACGACAAGCAGCAGGTGGAAAGGTACATTTGTCCAGCTCACCAGATCTCATGCGGAGGCAAAGAAAAACAGAGGAAACGACCGCACGTCTCGTCTTTCTTTCTTCCCTCTCTCCCCAATCAATTAGACAATCGCGCACTCGGCGGAAGAGCCGGAGCCGCGCCACGCACGCACGCCCGGGAGGAAATCCGATCTGCACGCCCAGAGGATTGCCAGCGGTCGCTCGGTCGGCGGTGGGCGCGATGAGCTTCCGGGAGGAGAGCGGCGGCGAGGACGCCCGCACGTCGTCGGCGTCGGACCTGCGGAAGCCGTTCCTGCACACGGGGAGCTGGTACCGGATGTCGTCCGCGGCCGGTGGCGCGATGGACCGCCTCGGCTCCTCCGCCTACGCGCTCCGCGACAACTCCGTCTCCGCCGTGCTCTGCACGCTCATCGTCGCGCTCGGCCCCATCCAGTTCGGCTTCACCTGCGGCTACTCCTCGCCCACGCAGGACGCCATCATGGCCGACCTCGGCCTCTCCCTCTCCGAGGTGCGCCGTTGTTGTTTCTGGATGGACAGACAGTGCTTCCTTTGCGATTCTACACTTAGCTTCCAATTGTGCGTGCGTGTGTGGCGTTGCTTATGCTCTGTTTTTTCTCTGCAGTTTTCTCTGTTCGGATCCCTGTCCAACGTCGGGGCCATGGTGGGCGCCATTGCCAGCGGCCAGATCGCCGAGTACATCGGACGCAAGGGGGTGAGCCTTCTTCCATGTGCCCCTCTTGACCTCTGTCTCCTCCATTGCTATCTGAAAATTCAATTGTACGGTTAAATATTCAGTGCGTGTAATGTGAGAGGAGGAACGGGATCCTGAATGTTTTGTGTGGTCAAATAGCAGTAGGAGAGTGTTAACTGACTGACGAGAGCCTGAAGGATCTGCTCGTGGTGGATTTTCCACTGAAACGAGATTCGCTGGTTCACTGACTGACTGACTGACGATGCTCTCTTTTGTGTTGTCTTGCAGTCTCTGATGATCGCCGCGGTTCCAAACATCATCGGGTGGCTCGCGATTTCGTTTGCAAATGTAAGATTGCTTCACCCTGTTATACTTGCATGCTCATCCATTGGGTTTGCTTCTGTTGAGCGTGATATCCTTGTTAACTTACTTCTGAATTCTATTATTTGCAGGATTCCTCCTTTTTGTTCATGGGTCGGTTGCTGGAAGGATTTGGTGTCGGTGTCATTTCCTACGTGGTCCGTATCCCTCTGTTCCTAATCTTGTAAACAAATTCACTCCAAACATAAACTGATAATCGTGTACTGTCTTCGTCCAATTGGTACTCTGATGTCAAATAATGTGATGTCCTGATGAGTTTTTGCATATATGATAGTCTTTATAAGTTCATACAAAAGTAAAAGGTCCCAAGTTCCAAGTGAATTCCAACGCATGGAAAATTGGAAATACATAATGGGCTCTACTTAAACTCAACCGAATACCAAGTATAAGCAACAACTGTATTTCCTCTTCTGGGACATCAAGGCAAGAAAGGTGTGCTGCTGATATGGTTTATGAGAATTTCCCCTGCCATAATCATAATCCAACAATATTTGTGACCAGCCTAGCTCCTCTGTTCAGTCTTTGTACAGAAAAGAATAAAAGCAGCATGCCTTTTTTTCATAGGCCAAAAAAACATAACTAGCCAACACATGCGATATTCTATATCAACTTATGGTTGCGCCTCTGAGTTGTGAACTTATGCTATATTATTTCTCTCTCGCTGGATACTGAGATGGTGTTTTTTTATGAATGCTATTGAAATATAATGTTACCTTGCATAAAAGTAGCATAGGAGGCATCATTGTAACTCATGCATACCACTTGTTTTTAAGTTTTTCGAACTGGTGATCACTTTTCAATAATGCTATATGATTTAGGGGCATGCTAGTTTCTTAAATTTGGACACTTTCATGTCTGCTATCACTTTCTGAATTGAAATTTCCGTTTCATGGTCTCAGGTGCCAGTTTATATAGCAGAAATAGCTCCACAAAACATGAGAGGAGTTCTGGGTGCAGTCAACCAGGTCATTTTTTTATATAAACAATGACAGATGATTTATGAGTAGCCTGTCTTTCTGGTCTCACTGTTTGTCTACAATTTTTTTAACCTTATTCGTAATTTCTTATGCAGCTGTCTGTCACAATTGGTATATTGCTTGCCTACACATTAGGCATGTTTGTTCCCTGGAGAATTCTTGCTGTTCTTGGTAAGATTGACAGCTTAGTGTGCACTAATCCAGATTGACAGATTCTTGCTGTTCACTTGTAGGTTTACTATGATAAAAATATGCCACTCTTCCAGATTTGCTAAGTTGCTAGGTTCATTGATATAAATCATTTGTTCCCCTTATAATCCTGGTTGTATTTTTAACTTGCTTGAATCAAAGAATTTAGGTAGGGGGTTCCCTTTCCGACTTTGCTAAAAACATGTGTATCCTAACTCTGTTCTGTTACTTTCACATTTTTTGATTGAACCAAAGAGTTTAGGTAGGGTGCTCCCTTCCCACTTTCTAAAACATGTGTATCCTAACTTTTTTCTGCTACTTTCACATTTCGTAGGCATTTTACCTTGCTCAATCCTGATACCTGGATTGTTCTTTATTCCCGAATCACCAAGGTGGCTGGTAAGTGACCTGATATGTTTCATTATATTTTTTTGACACAAACAGCAGGATCTAAATAGAACAGATTGCTGTTTCAGGCAAAGATGGGAAAGATGGAGGATTTTGAATCTTCACTCCAGGTCCTGCGAGGATTTGAGACTGACATCACAGCAGAAGTAAATGAAATAAAGGTAACCACTACCACTAGTAACAGGTGTCATTTTTATGCAGTCAAGTCATATGTACACGTTGCTGACAATTTTATGCTTTATGTTTTCCTGCCAATATTTTTCTTTTAAGTAACACGAGGAAATGTGAATTATATATTTTTTACATTTTTCCAACACAGAGATCAGTTCAGTCATCGAGGAGGAGGACAACGATACAATTTGCAGATATCAAGCAGAAGAGATATAGTGTTCCTCTTATGGTTGGTGGTTTGTCATTAAGTACTTTGCTTTGTTGACGCATCAGTGTTCCTCTATTTTCTTACTGGTTTTATTTCTGTAGATAGGCATTGGTCTCCTTATACTTCAACAACTAAGTGGTGTCAATGGGATTTTCTTCTATGCTGCAAGTATCTTCAAAGCTGCCGGTATGTTATGTAGTTATATATGACATGATGACACTTTGCTTATTAAGCATGCTTGTGTGTAATAATTTCACTGACATATTCAATAATTCTACATAATACTTGTGATAGAACTAAATGCTAAACTCTATTATTGCTAAGCACGCGGCATATCTATAGCAGTTTAATTGGGATATGTGGAACACTTGAAAAATAAAATTGTACCCTGTTTGTATGTGATTTTAGCTCACTGGAAGCTCATATGCAATACTGGGATTTGATACCTTGGAAATAGCAATAACAAATATCTGACAAAGTTCTTTTACTAAACAGGTATTAAAAATAGTAATCTAGCGACATGCGGTTTGGGGGCTGTTCAGGTATATTTATCTTTTAAGTTACATCCAAATTGCGCCTATGAACTTCATGGAAATACTTAACAGAATCTTATCATTGTTAGGTGGTTGCTACTGGAGTAGCAACCTCGTTGACTGACAAAGCTGGGCGTCGGCTTCTTCTCATTGTTAGTTGCATCACCATTGCGTACTGGCCAAGATTCTCTTGAATAAAATATCGGTTGTGTTCATTGATTTTGTTTTTTCAGATCTCTTCGACAGGAATGACAATCAGTCTTGTCATCGTTTCTGTGTCATTTTTTGTTAAGGTAATACTGCTTAAAATGCTAATGGTATATGTAATTGTTATTTGTACAATCGTCTAATCTAGATTAATGAATACTACTTGAGTTTCCCTTGGTGATATATTTGAGTGTCAATTCTGAAACAGGACAACATAACGGCGGGTTCTCATTTATACTCTGTAATGAGTATGCTTTCACTGGCTGGACTTGTGGTTAGTTGCAGTTTTATATCCGTTTGTTTTTACTTGTTGAGAGAAGCAGGTTTAATTCCTTGCATTTTGCCACTGCAGGCATTTGTGATCGCATTTTCTCTTGGCTTGGGAGCCATCCCATGGATAATAATGTCTGAGGTATAGTTTGCTCCTAATATTTAACAGAGCTTAAGCTCAATGGTCACATTTATACGATTTTATCTGTATGTTTTTACCACTATCACTTGCCACTTTTGTTCCTGTCTGAATCTCGTCCATAGCCTCTTTTTATGAAAGCGACCCTTCTCTCAACACCTTTTCTGTCTGAAATGGATCGAAATGCTGCAGCCGCACTCTTTGTGGTTTCTGAACCAGTTGCTGGCTTAAAAAGCACAGGAAGCTGCATTGCTTCTACGTAGCTAGATTACACTGCCCTAGCTGTACCTATCACTACATACTGCAATTACCTTTTTCAGTGTTAGCTGCATATCACTACAAACCGCAGTGATCCCTTCTAATGTTCCTCAGATTTGTTATTGCAAGTGCCAGTTATCCGCCTTGGTTTTATCTGGAAATAAAAAATTCACCTTGCGTTGCCTTCAGATTCTTCCTGTTAACATTAAGAGCCTTGCGGGAAGTGTGGCGACACTTGCAAACTGGATGACGTCGTGGCTCATCACGATGACGGCGAGCTTGATGTTAAACTGGAGCAATGGAGGTATGTCTCTCCTTCCGGCATTCAACCTTCGCCTGGCTTTTGCCCCAAAAAGATAAAACTTCCTCTGTCTGTCTTCCGTGAGATCACATCTCACAGCTTATCGTTATTTCGACAGGAACGTTCGCTATATACTCGGTGGTTGGTATGGGGACCCTTCTCTTCGTGTGCCTGTGCGTGCCGGAGACCAAGGGGAGGACGCTCGAGGAAATCGCCTTCTCTTTCCGCTGAAGCCCAGAAGCATATGCGCAGACCAAGCACCCGGCGGCACTGTACCTGATGGTTTCTCAGGCCCAGCAGTACAGTGCTTGCTCGAACTTGGGCACGTGCCGTTTTTCAGCAGGATCGGTCCCATGGCCTGCCGGGTCGGGCCTTGAGGTCTGGATCCGCTAGTCATCGTGGAGCCGTGTTTTTGTAGGGATATTTGTAATTTTGTATCATGTGTTGTGTAATAGTGTATCAGTGTAGCATCTGTTGTATGTGCAATAGAACTTGAAGGGTGGGGTGGGGTGCAGCAAGAGACAGACACCCAGCCCCCTTTGCAATCAGGGGGTGTGCAGGAGCAGAGCAAGTTTTGTTGGTTGGTTGGTTTCATTCAGCAGTCAGTTGTGCCCAAATAGAATAATCGAGTTGTAATGTCCAGTAATAAATTTTGAGCAAGATACTTTCCTGGGTCCTTTCACCTGTGATATGTTATTATTATACATTCATTGGACATGTAGTAGTAGCTGCCGTATTTTTCTTTTGTGCTTGAAATCTTCAGCAAAAAAAAATGTATGTACGTTTGGGCCTCCACACTGGGCCTTACACCATCTCCGGTTGAAGTCCTTGCTCTGTCCATTTGGACTGCCCCAAATTGCATGCAACGTTTTCCTTTTGAGTCTAAATTGACCTTACCTAGATTTCTTTTTTAAGATAGTTGAATTTGCCAAGTTTCTATGTGCATTTCTTCGATACAAGATATGTGTTTGATTTTTGGGACAGCACGGCGGGGGAGCACGGCGGAAAAATAAACAAGGAATTAGAGGAAGCATCACTGTCGACTCATGCCACAAGTGTTGGTTGGGTTATCGACTCAATTAGTTAGTATATATAGTTGTCGGGTGGTGACGTTGGAAAGAACACGAATAGGAGCTTGGCAGAATTCTTAGGTTGGAAACAGTTGAGGTTTTTGCGCTCCTAGCCACTCGTGCTCTTCGGCCTAGTTGTCCTCCGGCGAAGCACCAGTCCTGCAGTCCTAGGTGGCCAGGGAGGCAGGGACCCTACCGTTGCCCACCGCCTCCTCAACAAAACCGCAAACACTTTCACGAACTGGTCGAATGATGGCCTTCTCATGAACAATTTTCAAATAAGGCTTTTTTTGAAAATCGATGAACATTTTTTTGAATTCGTGAACATTTTTTAATATGCAAACATATTTTTCAAATTTATGAATATTTTTTCAAGTCTGTGAATATTTTCAAATTCATGAACAGTTTTCAAATTCGTCAACATTTTTGGGAAATGAAAATTTGTGTCCATTTTTTAAAATCTGAAAATATCTTTTCATTTCACAATTGTATCTCAAAATTAAAGAAAAAGCGTATGTTTTTCGTGAACAAGCAGCAGAAAAGGGGGACAAAAGAAAATACAAGAGCGAGCATGCACGTGAGTGAACTGGGCCAGTCTAATAGAGCTCAGCGTCATACCCATACAGAAGGAATTTTTGACACATTGGACCACCTGCGCGAATGAAATGTCAAAAAGGACCACCTGTGAGTCAAATTGTCAAAACTACAGTGACGGCGTCTGCGCCAGGCGACACGTGGCATACTGGACTATCCGTGGCGGTGGCGGCATGTTTGGATTATCCGTTTGCATGCAAAACCAACTAATTATGCATACTGGACTACCGTTGAACACATGATTGCAGGCAAGGCCGCCGTGGCCGACGGCGGCATCCCTTGCATGCATGCATGTCCAGCTTAAAAGAAAAATGCAAGCAGCATAAATTTAACTCGGAGTGCTACGTGGCTGTCGGCCACCCTTGCATGCATGCATGTCCAGCTTAAAAGAAAAATGCAAGCAGCACAAATTTAACTCGGAGTGCTACGTGGCTGCTTGCTAGAGGAGCTCAGGTGTGTGGGCAGTGTGCTTCTCACGTGGAGTTTTGCATGTAGGCGAAGGCCGCCACCGCCCGCGGCGGCCACCGTCCGCGCCTGACGGCAAACGGAAAAATCAAACATGCCGCCACCGCCGGTGGCGGCCTTAGAAGCCGCCATCATCCACGGCGGCCACATCCACGTGTCACCTGGCGCAGACGCCGTCACGGTAGTTTTGACAATTTGACTCACAGGTGATCCTTTTTGACAATTCATTCACGCAGGTGGTCCAATGTGTCAAAAATTCATACGGAAGCTCCTGACAAGTAGTCGGATTCACTCGAGAAAAAAAGACATGTAGTCGGACTGGAATTTCTTTTGCTAGTGCACACTGGGCTAGTGTTTAGCAGATGAGCCGGTATGGCACCCCGCACAGTCTAAGTTCGAATTTCGGTTTTCCATTTCTCCTTTTTTTTCGTTTTTGTCACGACATGTTCCAAGTTCTCAGTAGGTAATTAGGTACACAGTACACGTTTCACTTGTTCACCACTATTCGCTGATATAGCCTACATTACTAGTCTCAGTTCACTAAATTATTTTTTGGAACAGAGTGCTACGTTAAACAGAGCAATGAGGCAGACCAGCAGTCACCAAAAAAAAAAAAACAGTGCGACAGGCACTTCGTTTGTTGAGCAGGCTAATTAGTTAATTCGATCATCAGCTAAATTCAACAATAATACAACAGATTAATACAGTAGTAGTACTGCACATGCATAGTCGGATATCCCTTGGAGCGTGCAACCGTACCCAAAATCCCCAAAAAGAACGTTGCAGCGCTCACCAACCGCGTACGATCCATGTCCTGCCAGCCCTTACACGAAAGTACCGAACTAAGCTAGTTGTACTGGTACAGGCTCGCCTGCTGCCGCTCCGGCCACACCGAGAACGCCGGCGCCGGTGGGACGGCGCTGAGCCGCCACGCCAGGAACGGCGCGTCGGGGTCGCCGCCGCACGGCTGCGCCTCCCCAGCGTACGGCACGCGGGTGACCTTGATGGGCGCCGACGGCGACCCGTGGGTGCCGTAGAAGCCGCACCCGCCCGCGCCGGTCTCCGCCGCGCGGCGCTCCTCCTTCTTGAACCTGATGCCGCAGGCGTTGCACAGCGACTGGATGCACCAACGGCAAGGAAACGACAACCGTTTAAAACGGCAATGCACGGTGCCACAAGAAAGAACACGGTAACCAGCAAAAGGGAGAGAATGCGTTGCATGCGCGCGTCGCGTACCTTGGGTCCGCGAGGGCCGTTCCTCCAGAGCGGCGTGGACGAGGTGCCGCAGTTGGCGCAGCGGCGGTCCAACAGCTGCTCGTGCCCGGCGGCGCACCTGCTGGCTACGTGCCTGCCCTGCTGCTGGTAGTAGCAGGACTCTGCAACTGGGGCGTCCCACGGCAAGGCGGCCGCGGACTGGAGCGGCGCACCGTGCATGGTCATGTTCGGCTCGGGTGCGCGGCGGCGCGAGGAGGGCGTGCCGAGAGAGAGCGTGCAGTCGACGGAGCCTGCGGAGGAGGAGGAGGAGGCCGGGGAGGAAGGAGAGGTGGTGGTGGTGGTGGTCACGGTGCTGTGAGCCTCGTCGTAGGAGTAGGCCGCCTCCTCCGACAGCGGCCACTGCCCTTTGTTGGGCGGCGGAGGGAAGAAGAGCGAGAAGGTGGACGCCGCCATGGCTCCGGGGGGAGTGGCGACGTTCTGGCTGCCGCCGCCGCCGGAGTAGTGGTGAAGCATGGTGTAGGTACAATGCTATAGCTACGCTGGGTGGCTTGGCTCTGTTATTTAAAGCGCAGCTGGTGTGCTGTGTCGAGGACTAGAGGTGGAGTGGGAGCTGGCTGGCTGGCTGGCTCAAGCTCGTCTACTCTGGTCTTTGGGAGCTGAGAGAGCGAAGCTAGTGAGCTATGGTAGGCGCTCGGCGGCAGCTAGGATTTATAGGCGATCTGGCTGGCTCACCTCTCACAAAGCCCGATGGTAGATTGAGATTTGCATCTGCTTGGGCATGCAGACGCCCGTTTGCTTTGAACGCCTCGGTCGCATACACAATTGATGCTAGGCTAGCATACATAGCATGGTGCATGCAATGGAACAAAAGATTGTGCACGACTACAGATGCAAAGACCAGGAGAACAGATGGGAGAGAGGAGGAGGCAGAGCAGAGCAGGGCGGCCAATGAGTGCGAGGCAGGCTGCGGCGAAGCTAGACCTGCTCTGCGGCTGGCTGGCTGGCTGGCGCTGTGGGTCAGTAGTCGACGTCTCGTCTCGACGGGAAGGATGGGTGACTGGTCGAAGCAGAGGGGGAGGAAGAAGAGATACTGATCTGACTGATCCGCCGCGCTTATCCCGGAGCTACAGCGGCCGCTACAGGGGATGCGAGCGAGATCAGCTTGCCGGTAGAGGAGAATCAATTGAGACGATGGATGGGAGGGGTCCCCTAGCAGCTCGGTGGCTGCTAGGCGTGTCATATATAGCAACGGCGAGTGACCGTTCCGGCCGCAACAGGACCGGAGATCCGGCCAGCCAGAGGGTACGACAAACGAGCTCGTCGTCAGGGGCGGTCTGACAGCCATGGACGGTTGGCTTCACTGCGTGGCCAGGAGCTCGGTCAAAAGGAAGAGGCATGCATGTGACCGGGAAAAGGGAACAGTCTCCCATGCAAGCGCACGCATACGCTTGCTGCGAGCTCGGGCCATGGCCGGCTCGCATCGCGGGGAACGAGGCGCGAGGAGGGAGATCGTTGCCGTGCACAGGAACGCGTACCGCTGGCCTGCCCTGGTCGCGTCGAGGAGCGTGCGACGTGACAAAGAATATTTTTTCTTGCGTGCTCGATCTCGTGTATCTGTGTGTTTTTGCGGCTGGCTTTGTCCAGCGCCGCCTCTTGTCCTGGCCGGTCGACACGTATCTGACACAGTGCCGAAGGACGCAAAATATGAGAGTACAAATAATCATATGAAAATATATAAAACTTTAAAAACATATCAATGACAAAGCTCAACATTTTTCTTTAAAATCCGTCGTAACTTATTCAATCAAGAATTTTGAATATCCCTCGGTCCATGTAACATGGCATCAAGTAATAAAAATGCATGAAAACATGTTTTTTTTGTGACTCAGTCTTGATGATCTTTGTCATTTTTAAGTCATATTTCAATTATTATGCCGGTGGCAAAAACAGTATCCGTTTTGGCCACCCATAAGCTGGCCAAAATAATCTCAAGCCCTCGTTAAATACCACATCCACATGTATGACATTGTACAGAGTCGCGTTTTTTTTTTGTTAAATTGAAAAATAGCTATTTCAAAAAAACATGACGGCATCCTTTTGGCCAGAAACTTCTCCCCATAGCTTACACAAAAATGCGGTCTCCGAATTTCTTCCGTCTTATAATCTTGATGGGCCGAAACTTGATTATGAGCTTGGAACAATTCTGGGTTTAGGTCATGGGATAAACTGGTGGGAGAAGATTCTTCCGAGAAGCTGAAAATAGATGGGTCTTTTGTGAGCTTCAGAATGGGTTTTGCCCAATGTTCACAAAAAAAAAAATCATAGCTTCCTTGTATGGAGTCCGTTTTTACGAGCCACCATTCAAATTATTCAGAAAATAAGCATGCGAGAACGGGACCCGTTTGTCCCGCTTTTTCCATATTTTGTACAAAATTTAATTAGAGAAAAAGCGGGACAAACGAGTCCCGTTCTCACATCCCTATAGAAAAATCATGTGCGTATGAATGTTTGTTTTCACGAAACATCAAGGTTGTCATTGTTTTCCCTTTAAAAAGAAACGTTGGGCGAGATGGATCCAATGTGAAAAGCCAGTGTTTCCTCTTCGGAAAGAAATAAACAAGACCAATTACCGGTGCCCCTTAGAGCATCTCCACCGGGGGCCTCCAAATGACCCCCGAAAGGCCAAATGGGGTCCGGACGCCAAAATCGGCCACCAGCGACACCCCAAAAAGGGTCGGGCTCGTGTCCGGCACCCCCGAAAGGGCATCCAAGTTTGGAGGCCCTCTCGGGGGTACCAGACATGCCCTCTGACAGGGTTGGCCCACACGTCATAGAGACAGGCCGCCGTGACCACACGTCCCTCGCCCCACCCATAAAAGGCCTGGCCACGCCCTCATCGCCGCACTCACCTCCTCGCCTGCTTCTCCATATCCCCCTCTTCTGCCTCCTTCGCCGCACCCACCTTCGTCGGCGCGCAATGGCGAACCACGACGAGTCGGGCAACAGCCGCAGCAGGCGCACCATCGACACAGAGGTGGCGTGGGAGCTCTTCCGGTACGGGTTGCTCGTCCCGCCTGACTCCAGCCTCCCCAAGAACTGGGCCACGTCTTACAAAGGCGGGCTCCCCGTTCCTCCGCTGCCGGTGACGCCGGACCAGATCGCGCGCGCCATCGCCTGGCGCCGGAGCTGGCTCACAATGGAGCAGCGCGCCGACTCAGAGTACGACGACCAAAACTGGGCGGCGTGGATGGATCGCTTCCGGCGGGAGCGCCGGGAGACGGAGCAGACGGTCGACTCCACGATGTCTGGCCGCTGGAACACGGATGGGTGCCACCGGTGGTGGGAGAGTACCGGCCACACGGTGGCCGAGGCCGCCCACCGGCATGCCGCAACGGGGAACCCTACCCCGTTTCGGCTGATGACCACCGCGACGCCGCGCCGTCGACAACCAGCAGCGCCGCGCCGTCGACAACCAGCAGCGCCGCGCGCCACCACGCTTCTCCAGGGTGAAGGAGGAGCGCCTATCGCCGCCACGTCGTGGAGGTGGTGGCATCGTCATCCGCGACCGCGCTCGACCCCGAGCGCAATCCCCACCACGCGGCTGGCTTTACCTGCGCCGCCCCAGGACGCCGCCGCTGCCGGTGGAGACGATCCCGTACGGGTACGCCGTGTCGTTGTCGTTCCCGCTGCGGAACGAACACGACGGCGACACGTCGGGGTTCCTGGCGGGGGCGCTCGCAGACCACCATCAAGCGCGATAGCCCCGGGTACATGGCCACCATTGCCACCTCGGTGGCAACGGCGGCGCCTCCTGCAGCCGTGCACCGCGCCGCCAAGACGGCGCGTCCACCAGTCGTGCCGGCTCCTCCTCCGCCTACGTCGTGCTCGACGAGGACGACGGGTGGTTGGACACCACTGACGAGGAGTAGACTAGGGTTAGGGTTTAGTTTCCTCAAATTTCATTCAAACTTTTGTAATATATTTGAATATCGTTTAAATTTGTCTATATTTATTTAAGTTTTTTTAAAATTTTGGAGGACGCCGATGTGGTCTACAACCCGAATTGACCGGACACATGTCTGACACCCTCCAATTAAGCCCAATTGGGTGGTGGAGCATGACATGAGTTGGGAGACGTCATGTCGCCAAGCGTACTGGCTGGCCTCCCGCAGGCTAGTTCTCAGGCTTTAACTGACAGGCCCGAAAAGCGCTAGCTCCGGCCGGGCCGGCGACGTCATGCATGCATGCCAGGGTCGGCCTGCGGGCGTACTCGCCGCTGCGTGTCGAGCGGGCGGAGGCCATGGCCATCGGCCGGTGGGAAGCTCGACGTACCGGAGGGAAGCTCACTCATACTCGGAATTGAAAGGCGGCCGGAGCGTACACGTACGTACGTTACATCCATGCATGAAACGTCGCCATACGAGTTAACATCGTGGTACAACAAAGTTAGGCGATCGATGATGCAACTAGCTAGATCGACTAGACGCTGCTGTACTTGCACGCTCGTCGATGCAGTGCGCGTGGGCCGGCGTCCTGTTTAATTTTAACCGAACCGGACTCATGTGTGCCTGAGCGAGCGTGTGTACCCTCGATCGTCCTGCAGTGTGCCTGCTCGTCGTGGAATTCATTGCCCATCCTGCAGATTAATCCTGTGGTTTAATCTTCAGAGCAGAAGAGCTAGAGAATTCAGCTGCTGCAACTTTGTTATTTTTTTTAGAATTCTTTTCTTTATTTTCGTAGTAGTATTCCCACTTGCTTTCTTTCTTTGGAGAAGGCTGCCGCGGTCGTATGATGAGGAACCAAATGGAGTAGCATAGCTCGCATCAAAAGGAAGAAAAGACCAAAGGAGCAAACCAGATTAAAATTAGTGTGGCAGGGGCGAAAGCGGGGGAAAAAGAGACTGGAAACCAGAATATATACAGCCTTTTGCATTGCGTCGATCAGTTGCTGTCTCTCGGGAACTCTTTATTTTTTTCCGGTTTTTCATGCATGGGCTTTCCCTTTCCCTTCGGAACAGCTATAGCTTGCACGAATCACCACGTATGTATGTATGGATGGATGGATCCATCATAAAAAAATCATGCGCCTCCATGCATGCATGTATTCATTTAGGTGGAGTAGTATGCGTAAATCGAGGTGTGGCCACGAGAACACAACGGATATGTACATAGAAGCTCTCTTTCCATGGATTTTCCTCGAGTGAAAGAAGGGTTTCGCTAGCTAGCTAGCTCAGGTTCACGAGGAAGAGGTTAGCAGCTAGCTTAGGTATGTACGGACGGACTAATCGATGCAGTGTGTGTGCATGCATGGAAGGTCACGCAAGCTTTTACATGGCTTCACTCACAAAATGGCCATATATGCCGACGACCAAGAACCCTCAGCGAACACCCAAAAAGCGCAGGCAAACTTTTATGCTGACGGCATATGTGTTTGCCAAAGGTTTTTGGCCGTCATTTTATTCTCCGTCGGCATACGAGCACCATGCCATCCGCATATACAAAGCCGTCAGCATACCGAGCTTGACGATTTTTTTTGGCCGTCGACAAACATAATCGTCAGCATGATGACGGTTTTTTGGCCGTCGACAAATCAAACCGTTGACAAACAAAGACAACATCGACAAACGCGTGACGGTGTTGAAGCGTTTGTCGACGTCCAACTCGTCGGCAGATATGTCCACGTGGCACCTCCAAGATCATCGCCATGAGCTCGTTGCCAAGGACTGGCAGTCGGCAAGCGCGACATATGACACGATCTGGTATAAGAGCTTTATATGCCGAGGGCCGAGCCGTAAGCATCCTTGGGGTATATGCCGAGGGCTTTCCGTCGGCATACTTGCTGAACAGAACCAAAAAAAATAGCCAAAAAGGCTAGCAGGTTACATACACAATTACACACATGTTTCAAAACCCATGCATTTTCAAAGAGACCATACAAATTAGCCAAAAAGGCTAGCAGCTTAACATCTCCAGGTTCCTCAAAGCACCTTCAACCGTAGAAAATGTGGGCATACCGATGCATATGGCAGATCACATTATGATTAACAAAACTTCCAGTGACATGCCTTTAAGCAACTAAAGTTCGCTAATCACCTTTCATGGCTAGAAGGCTGAAGTGTAGCTTTGGACTTCTCCGACATCAAACATCCAGAAATACAAATTTTAAGCATTGAATGAACTACCATGTGGAAAATATTGACTAATATCTTAAGGGCGAATAGCTCTTGTGGGACGTTTTCCGTGGAATGGTGAAAAACACGACATCTTTGGATGAAATAGCTACTGCGCGACGTTACGGACGGCCAAAATAGCCAGGACACAACATGGCTGATTAAACGGTCGTAATGTTGTCTCCGCCCGATTTAATTAGTTGGGCTAGAAGAATTCGGGCGAAAAACAGCCCGTTATTCAGACAGGTGGGGTCCCAACTAATTGGCCTCCGACTGAATCTTGGAGCTGACCTTGCCCCCCCTGCCCGCTCCCCACCCGTCCCCTCCTTTGGCGGCGGCGGACAGTTTTGTTCTCGGCGGCGCGGCAACCTACTCATTTCGATTGGGATCTGTCCCTAGTCGTCTCGGCCGATTCGAGACCCTGTCTCAGTCTCGGGCCTGCTCGTTTCGATTGAGCGGTGTGCTGCTGAACGAGGGGGAAGGAGATGGACCCCGAGGAGACGGGCGAGACTACTTCAAATAGGTAAATGGATCTCTTTTTGTCTTAATTTTAATTCTGTGCTTCTCTTTATCTAGAATTGTATGCGATTTGTTCCGATTCCGCTACCTCACACATCCCATCGCCATTCAAAACAGAGGTGATGCTTCACGGAGGAACATCCAATTCACTGTCAAATTCTTTGTATCTAAGGCGAAGCTAGGTGATGGTAGCGTGAGAAACATCGAGAGAGATACATTAGTAAGATGGGAGGTCAAATTTACAGAGATTGATCCCCAAGAGCTACAAATTTTGGAAGAGAAGGCTGTGAAGAATGTGGTGGAGAAACTTGGAGAGAGTGTTCTTTGGGGTCCGGAGCAAGAAGTAGCATTGTTACGGTTTGATAATTGGAAGGGCGAGTATGTTAGAATTGAGAATGGAGAAGAGATGGTTGAAGAAATTGATCGGCAGGATGGTTGGACAAGCAAAGAGGCTACTTTTCGAGTAGAGCTTGTTGATCTGAATGCAGATTCAAAGGTTGTATATGTGCCATCAAAGTTGGCTTCACAGATGTTAGATGATGAGTGGGCATCACGGAGGCAGATCGTGCCCATACGTACCGAGGTGACAGTTTTAGGTGAGGGGGCTGATACTGATGCAGGTGATGTTTGTGTTGACTGGAATTCAGTAGAATTAGCTGACACTACTGATTTGGTCATTGCACCAATGGAAGACACTGAGATGGCTGAATGTTTTAGAATTCCAGTAGATGAGCGAGATAAGAAGGAGAAGGAGAGTGATGATAGAAGTGACACTGCTGACGCTAACAAAAATCATTTTGAAGATGTGGATGAAGAGTTGATGCATGAAGCTGCAGATGATGTAAATGATGAGTATGATGATGAGCTGGTAACTGTGTATGCTAAAGAAAACCCTGTGATTGCTGTAGGAAGGTTGTTTCCAAACATGGAACAGTTCAGAATGTGTTTCAAGACTTATGCAATCAAGAAGGAATTTGACGCCAAGACCAAGTGGACTGATAAAAAGAAGTTTTATGCGAGGTGCAGAGGTTTTGATGGGAGTGCCCAGCCTTGCAAATGGTACATTTCTGCTAGACGTCAGCCTGATGGCAGTACCATCAGAGTTAATCAAATCCCACATGTACATAGTTGCATTACTAGTTCACAGAATCCAACCACAATGACATCACAAGGTTGGGTTGCAGAAAAGATCACTCCTATCTTAGCCAAGACACCAAACACCACAACAAAGAAGCTGAAAACAGACTTGGAAAAGGACTACCCAATTGTGGTGAAATATACCACAGTGTGGAAGGCAAAACAAAGGGCAATGACAGCATTATATGGTGATTGGGTGATGGCCCTTTACGTAGTTATCTGCGTGAAAAGTAAATGGGTTAGGTTGAGACTCCAATTGCAGAGTGTGTAGTAAGTGGAAGACGTGTTTTCCCCACGAGGGGTGACTCGAGGGTTTAATATCGAACTCTCGGGGAATCAGTAGTGAAGATTTATCTTTCCTATCCTTCTTTTGGTTACCTAGAAAACAAAGTAAATGTTTTGGTCCTCAACCTCACCTAGTGGTTGTCAAGCACAAGGTGTGAGAATGATATCAAGATAATATGCAATGCAAACAAGAAATAAATATGCAATGGTGGTAAATAAATATGCAAGGATGGTGGTAGCAATGATAAATGATATTTTTGGGTTTTATATGATGAATGCAAGATGTAAAAGTATTTTTGTATTTTCGGATTTAATAATGGCAGAAAATGGTAAAGTGGTAAAAGTTGTTGGAATGGTGTGTCTTATGATTAAAAATGGACCGGGGTTCATGGTTTCACAAATACACTCTCTCTTTAATAAAGTGGTAGACAATGGAATACTAGAGTTGACATATGAGATTGCAACACAACAGTTTAATGACAAGTTATAATTATATGGGCATCACGTCCTAACATAGAGACCTTTTGGTTATTAGTCTCTCTTATACTCCACCAAGATGCGAACTAAATCATAACACCTCAGTAATTAAGATAACTCAGAGTATAGCAATAAGTATCATGACATGAAGTTAAAATAAGAACATGCTAGATCTAGTCATGGAGGAAGTGGCAATGGTCACACCCACATCTCCGGTAGCATGGTATTTCTTTTTATCCCTAGTGAGGCAACAAAGTAAGGTAGAGATACCCAAGTGGATCGCAGAACTTTCTCTCACGTTGACTGCACTAGCCACGCCCCGTTACTCCAACTAATGCACACGTTCCCCCTCACACGCTCTCATAAACATGCTTGATCATGACAAGTAAATAAGAACGGGGTACATAATATGCATATACTTTCATAACTGAAACAAAACCATTGCAATCTCAAACATATATTAACTCATAAAAAATCCACCACAAAGGTATTACATAGACGACCGTAATCATGTTCAGCAGCTCATACGGTACTAATTAGTGAAGCTCAAGAGAGAGAGATACATAAGTTACTTCCACAAACCCATAGTCCAGGGGTGGACTACTCCCTCTTCATCATGGAGACGGTGGAGAAGTCATTGGAGAAGATGGAGACCACGCCGGCAGCGCCCCGCCGGAGTTTTCCCCCTCCAATCTGCAGCTCCAGGTCTCTGTTTCGGTGTTTTTGTGTTTCTGCGGCGCTCCCTTCCGAAGTGCGTCAGAGACTATTTTTATAGTCGGTTTTAGGTCAAAACAGAGTCGATGGAGGAAAGATCGACGACAACGGAGCTCCGAGGCCCAAAAGGGGGGGGTCCCACGCTGCCCATGTACCTGGCCACGTGGGCCCACCTAACTTGGCCCTCGCGTCTCCGCTTGTTCGCTTCCTTTGCTCCCAAGTCTTCTTCCTTCCAAAAACTGATGCTCGTAAATTTCCAGGTCATTTGGACGTCGTTTGGGTCCCTGAAACATTAAAATATGGAAAATAGGGTTTTCTGCCTGCGCAGGGTTAATTCCATAAAAATAGGGAAATCATGAAATATTCCAAAAAAATCATTATAAAACAGTGATATAATCCTTATATGATGCAAATATGACTGAAATATAAGTAAAATAATGCAAAGTTCATATATGCATTTTACATGCATCATTGGGCAAATACATTTAGGATGCTTTACAGGTTTAAAGTAGAGGTGGAGAAAAGGTCACCTGGCAGTGTTGTTGAGATTGATACTGAGGTAACAGAGGAGTGCAAGGTCTACTTCTCTAAGTTTTTTATGACATTGAAACCTTGCATCGATGGCTTCAAAGCAGGTTGTCATCCATATTTAAGTATAGACTCCTCTTTTTTAACTGGAAAGTGGAATGGTCAATTGGCAGCATGCAATGCTCTAGATGGACATAACTGGATGTTCCCTATTGCTATAGGCATGTTTCAATCAGAGACAGAGGCTTCATGGACATGGTTTATGATGCAGTTGAAAAGATGCTTAGGGCCGGTGTCACCTTTCGCAGTCCACACAGATGCATGTAAAGGGCTAGAAAATGCAGTGAAGATTGCGTTTCCTCATGCTGAGCAAAGAGAGTGCTTCAGCCATATGTGGATGAATTTGATCAAACGATTCAGAGGGGAAGAATTTGGACACATGTGGCCGGCAGCAAGATCTTACACTACCTAGACACATTCATATCATCTGGGTAAGATAATGACAGGATGCAGTGAGAATGATTTTGGTACATGGCTGAAAACCTACCATTCTCTATTGTGGTACAGGTCAGGATTTAATACTGTAGTCAAGTGTGATCACATCAACAATAACTTGGCAGAAAGTTTTAACAACAAGGTGAAGGGGTTAGAAGACTTGCCTGTGCATGACATGGTTGACCAGATCAGGATCATGATCATGCGCTTGTGGGAATTCATAAGAAGGATTGGTGATTGTTTGCAAGGGGATAAGCTGCCGGCAGTGGTACAACAGGTTGTCAATAGGAGCAGAAATCTGGCACATTTGTGTGTTGAAAAATCTTCATTGTGGGGTGCTGAAGTTAGAGATACAAAAACTGGCAGGAGGCATGTTGTGGACACTGAATTGCATGAATGCACTTGCCTCGAGTGGCAACACACTGGGAAGCCATGTGAGCATGCCATACTTTTCTTGGCCTCTAAACCGAAGTTAAATATGCACCCATATTTGCATGCATATTACTCAGTAGCAAGATTCAGGGCTGCATATGCAAACACCAATTCCACCACTTACAGACCAGTCTCAGTGGCCTGAAGTGGATATTGAATTTACCTTGTGTCCTCTTCTAACAAGAAGAAAGGCTGGCAGACCAAAACAGAGTAGATTCAAGCCATGGTTTGAGAAAGGTGGGAGTAGTAAGAAGGCAAAAAAAGATGACAAGCCAAAAAGGTCCCAAAAAGGTAACAAAAATAGATGCAAGCTTTGCCAGAAACTTGGGCACCGAGCTGGATCTACCAAATGTCGTTACACTCCTGAAAGGCCAAGGTAAGTTGATGTTTGTGTTCTAATTGTTTTTGTTGTTTTTTCATTTTGTAACCAAATGACATGCTTTATTTCGGCATAGAAAACGAAAACCTGCTTCTCAGCCCCTTGTTGTTGAAGATTGCTGGCCAACAAAGAAGAGAAGAGTTGGCGAATGTAGAAAAAGTAGAAGTGTATAGATTAGGTTCAGTTGCGATGAAACAGTGCAAACTGAACCTGTTCTGTCCGATGAAGTGCAAACTGAACCTGTGCTGCAATTTGACGTGCAAACTAAACCTGTCCTGGATGCTGAAGTGCAGACTGAACCTGTCCTGGATGCTGAAGTGCAACATGAAGTGTCTGTTCTGACCGATGAAATGCAAACTGAACCTATTCTGGATGCTGAGGTGCAAGCTGAACCGTGAGAAGAAGAAGAAGTGTTGTGGGTACGCCTAATATGTAAGATGCAAAGAAAAACAAGAGCATGAGTGAACTTCTCGGCATAGAATAAAAAATGACGACGCGGAAGAAATCGAGAGGTAGGAAGCAGTGAAACATTTGAGGCAGATTCGTGAAAACACTTGTGGTGTAATAATGCACTTTGATTTGATTTGTATCATGCAAAAATATTTGTTAATTGGGGTTGGTCATTGTATCCCCATATTCGTGAAATTGGGACTGGGGTATTGATGTTTCAATGCTATCTGAACTCAAATATGTATGTTAGCTGATCAATCCGAGCCCTTTTGCTAAGTTAAGCTCATAGTCATCAAAAGTGTGTTTCAAATGACCTCCAAAGGTAGGGTAAACGACCCCATTTCTAAGCAAGTTTTTTTGCACCTAGTCTAAATCAGGCAAATAATTTTTCTACACATCTATTCTATCTATATAGTGTAAATCTCAAGTCTCACTATTTATTGAACTAATCTTCCATTATTTTTTTTTTTTGAAAAAACATGGTTTAGTAGAAAACCATATATAAAAATAAGTAAAAAACATGTTTATATTTTTTTCTCGTTGCTATATGACATAAGAAGACTATGTGCGACGAGTTTGTATTTTTTTGATTTTTTTTATTAGTTATGCTCAACCCTAGTCACCAAAACCCTCTCCTCTCAACCTTGAAGTACATACTACATTGTTCGAGGAATCACATATGAGTGAAGGCATTTTTGTGTAAACACCTGTAAGCCATGTTTATATTTTTTTCTTGTTACTATATGACATAAGAAGACTATGTGTGCCAGATTTGTATTTTTTTGAATTTTTTGAATTAGTTATGCTCATTTGAATGTGTTCAAGGTCTCTCACTTGATTTTTGGATTTTTCGTAAAAATGTAATTAAACCATATTTATATTTTTCTCTCGTTGTTGTACAACATAACGAGACTATGTGCACAAGCGGCGTATGTTTTTGAATTTTCCCTCTCGATGCATGCATGCATGCCCAGTTGCACCGCTGCTTTGCCTCGTTCTACGTAGCCCTGCTCACCCTCTCGACGCAGTAATGCGTCGCACTCAGGCCATTAGCAGCAATCCACGTAGCCTGCTCGCCCTCTCGATGCATGCCCAGTCGCACCGCTGCTTCGCCTCGTTCTACGTAGCCCTGCTCACCCTCTCGACGCAGTAATGCGTCGCACTCAGGCCATTTGCAGTGATTCTGACCACCCGAGACGCGCAGAAGACCATCCCGTGTCGCACTAGGTTGAACGGCCATTTGCAGACAAGCGATTCAGGCTAGTTTGAACGGCGTGCTCGGCAAAGACGAAGGCAAACAGACAAACAGCGTCCATTAATGTCACGCGTGCTCGGCCGCGTTCCATGAGATGAAGGTCAAACGGCGCCCCATTCACCATTCGTCTACCTCTAAGCCTCATCTTCCTATTTAACCACACCTCCAGTCCCCTACCTCTAAGCCTCATCTTCTTCTCTGCCATCACAAGCACCCAGCACCAAACACTCGCACTCGCATCTCGCATCCAAGCCACATCCAAGCGCCGCCACCGCCATCGAGTACACCGGGCTAACGCTCCGTCTACCCAACACCGTGGCCGAGAGGCAGTACCTGATACGTCCAAAACGTATCTATAATTTTTGATTGTTTCATGGTAATATTATGCCTTCGGCACTTGTTTTTATATTAAGTTTATGATTTATTTGGACTAACCTATTAATAGTTGCAAAAGTGCACAATGTTCTTGTTTTACACTTTGATGTGTTGTAATTATCAAGAAAACAAGAGGAAACCTTATTGGAGTCGAATTGTGACTTTCCTGAAATCTGTCTAAAAACTTTTTACGAAGATGGGCTCGTTTGGGCCCGACTTGTAAACGAAGGGGGGAGTCATGCCGGAGTGACAGAAACCTAAGTGCGCGAACCGGTTAGTTACACGTATGGGAGTAAGAGGACCATAAACTTAAGGCTATGGTTGGGGAAACCTTAATGCATTGTTAGTATTCGCGGATGCTTTCTAACAATCCAATCATATAGTACTTGTAATCCCAAGTAGTGGAGTGCATGTATATTTAGCCTCTCCCACATAGAAAACTGCATCGAAGACAATGAACCCGATATATTCGGTAATTAATCTTGGACAAAGCCATCACAATTACCACCACTTTTCCACACTCATGGTACTGTTAGTTTATGGTTACTTAGTGTACTTTATTGCTGCAGCACTAACATTTACTTTCTTGTATTTATTATCTCGCAAAGCTATCTCTCATACCCGTATTGTTACTCTAGTATTATTTCTAGATAAAGTAAACGTTTAGTGTGCGTAGAGTTGTATCAGTGGTTGATAGAACTTGAGAGAATACTTATTATACCTTTAGCTCCTCGTTGGGTTCGACACTCTTACTTATCGAAAAGGCTACACGCGATCCCCTATACTTGTGGGTTATCAAGACCTTTTCTGGCGCCGTTGCCGGGGAGCATAGCGTAGGTGAATATTCTTGTGTGCACTTGTTTGCTTTATCTCTAAGTAATTTTTATTTTCAGTTTTAAGTTGTTCTTTATCTTAGTATGGATAGGAATGCGAATTACAAAAAAAATTAGTTGTACTTGTTATCTAAAAACGTTTTCAAAAAGAGAGTGATTGGAAAGATGAGCAATGGTTAAGTGGGGGTCGACCTTGAACACTTGTGTTCATGCCTATGAAACCAAAGCAAATCTTTCCATGGAAGCTTCTCATCCAAAAACATGTAAATATTGTGTATATACCTCTGTACATAAAAATAATATGATAATAATAATCTCTAGTTAATTAGAAGTTGATAGTTTTACTTTGCTGTATTAAATGTTTAAAATCACCAGAACGTGATCTTGATCTGAAATTTCTTGAGTGCAAAGTAATGCTTATTATCTTTCTTTCATTAGACTAACTTTTTGTGATTTGAGTTACGTAGCTGTCTCGAAAAATTCGATCTTCACCGACTGTTCAATTTAGACAGATTCCTGTGCTTCACTGTAAAAAATCGTGATAAATCTCAGAATAGTATTTTGACCTGAAATTTTTGTGCGTAAAACTGAGATTATGATCTGCCTTTCATTAGTTAAAAGTTTTTCGATTTGAGCTACTTAACTATCTCGTTGAATGCCATCTTTACGGACTGTTCAGTTTTGACAGATTTCTTTGTTTATTCAATATTGTACTTGGTGTTATTAGTTTCATTAGTTTTTCGACGGACAACGGAAATCATGAACACCTTAGTATATACAGTGGCTAATGTTGAGTAAAGATTATAAAACTTGTCAATGCTTGAACATGAGTGGATTTTATTTAATGAGTACTAACCCTACTAATGAGTTTTGTGAAGTTTTATGTGGATGTAGCCTATAAGATCTAATCAATATGGTGATATAAGATGAACAAGAAGACGCAAGAGCTCAAGCTTGGGGATGTGTAGGTGCATCCCAAGAACATATTCAAGAAGATACAATCATCTAAGCTTGGGGATGCCCGAGTCATCCCCCTATTCATCAACTAACATGAGGTTGTCTCGTTCATACTCTATATTACCCGTCCACATGATATGTATTGTCTTAACTTGTATTATAATTGCTTTTATATGTCTTGGTTTTACCTTCTTTAGTTTTATTAGGCTCTTTATTTGGTTTTATTGCTTCTTTACTTTCACTTATAAATTCAAAACAACAAAAATATTTTCTTTTCTTTTGCTTATTTGGTTCTTTCTTTATATTCTATATAGGTTTTACTTTCATTTTTATTTAGAGTTTTCCTTGTGTAGCTAGCATGTTTAGGTCTTGCTTAGCCTCTGGTCTTTAGTTTATCAAAAATAAAGTACCAAGTTTTACCCATTTAGCTTAGTTGATACATATGTAAAAAGTGATTTTCTGTTTTCGGTATCTACTGCTCATTGCGCGATTTTTCATATTTTACTGGAAACTCTAAAAATCACTAAAATTACTGATGTTGTATCACCGAATCCTCTGCATGCAAAAAATTGGCTAAAATTTCGGACATGTTTTAGAGCACCTAAAAATTACGTTTGCCAGCTGCTGTTTTTCTGGACAGATTCTGACTTTTGTTGCAAGAGTGGCCTCTTTGCGTTTTCATTTGATTATTAATGGTTCTTACCTTTCATTTAGAAGTTGGCCATTTAAGCAACCTTTCTGTAACTTAAAAACAAAATTTGATTTGGTTTAATAGCAGCACTTTGGAAATATTATGTATTGCAATAAGTGCCTAGCTAAAAGGCGTTAAAGAAAAGCGCTTATGGGAGGCAACCCATTATTTTTATTTCTGCAATTTTTCTTTTCTTGAGTCAAGGAGTTTGTTTACTTCTGTAGCAACTCCTTTGTATCTTTACTTTCATGCATTGTTGTGCCAAGAGTAGTCTCTAATGATAAGATGTTGCTAAAATTTTGATTGCTGCGCAGGAACAGATTTTGCTGTTCACTGTACGAAATTCATAAAATCACCAGATTGTGAATTAAATCTGAAATTTTTTGCGTAATCCTGATATATGTATGCATCTTTCGTTAGTTCAAAGTTTTTCGATCTGAGTAACGTAAGTGCCTCGAAAAAATTCGTCTTTGCGGACTGTTCTGTTTTAGACAGATTATGTCATTTATTTTGCATTCTCTCTTTTACTAGTGTTGAGTGGAATTCTTTTTTGGGTGGAAGAGCTTCACATAACATCAGTGGCTGTAGCTAATGTTTAAAGTAACGGTCATATTTCCTTACAGAACATGTGAGTTTTTGATTGTGCACTAACCCTCTAATGAGATTTACTTTGAGTTTGGTGTGGCGGAAGTTTTCAAGGGTCAAGAGAAGAGTGATATAATAGGATGGAGAAGTGTGAAGAGCTTAAGCTTGGGGAGGCCCCATGGATCTCCCCAGCATATTTCAAGAAGACTCAAGCGTCTAAGCTTGGGGATGCCCAAGGCATCCCCTTCTTCATCGTCAAAATTATCAGGTCATCTCTAGTGAAACTATATTTTAATTCTTTCACATCATATGTGCTGTTCTTGGAGCGTCTGTATCTTATTATTTATTTATCTTAGCATCAAACACCGGTTACATTAATAAGTTGATCGTCACATATTTTATTTATCCTCTGTTTTCAATGTTTACTTGGTTAATGGATTATTTGTTGAAACTTAAAAATGATGTGTGAATGATATTGTTTAGTAGTTTATGTTTTCTTATGGTTAGTCTCAACTAGCTAATAGTTTATATTATGTTATTTTTATGATTAACATGCATTGTACTGTTCATATTTTGGTATGGCATTGCGGTATCGTCCTCTGAATGATTTACTTGAATCGACTTGATGATCTATTTTGCCTCAGAGTTTTGGTATCATTTTTATGTCTCCATTAATTTTATTCTGTCGCAAGTATGATTATGACGGTTATTGCTCTCTTGATTGTCGCTTCCCAGTCTATTGCTAGCCTTCACTAGTACTGAGTGGGAATGCTGCTCGTGCTTCCAAATCCCTAAAAACCAAGTTATCCTAAAGAGTCCACCAAAAATTCCTATACATGGTATTTCGAACCATTCCAAGTAAATTTGCATGTGCTACCTTTAAAACCCTTCAAAATACTTCTCATTTCGTGACACTGTTTTTAACTCATGAGGACGTAGTAGTTGGGTTTGTTATCTTCCACACTAAATTAAGTCCCCGACTTGCATGCTTCATCTGCTCGTCACTAATTTTGAAAGAGCTGGTTAGACCATTATAAAATCTAAAAAGTAAAATAAAATAGGCACTCCTCCATGATTTGAGATTGTTGGCAGCACTAGTACAGAACGACACATCAGATACCCCTCTATGGCAAAGGCAGGAGTTAGGCGACGGTAAATCGCGACATCTCCCGCGTGCCCGCACTAGGCCGTAAAGCAGGCCCACAACATCGGCAACGGGTGAATAGTGGAATATATGTTGGCAACGGAGGTTAGTTTACCTCCGTTACCGATGTGTGCTCCTCGCACACGGACAGTTTCGTAATCTCCGTTGCCATTAGAAGCAGCCCGACAGCCGGCCTATAAGAACCTACTATGCCCTTCACTCTCACTCTCACTCACTTCCAACCCTAGCCGCCGCACAGTCTCCTCTCTCTCCACTCTCTCGCATGGCTTCCACCGTCGGCGCTGGTAGATCCAGCCATCGCGGCCGTGGCCGCCCCACCCTCCGGGCCTTCAGGCAGCAGCAGCCTCAGCTGGTGTTGCGGGACGAGCTTGCGGAACAGGCCGCCACCGATCTGTCCCCCGCGGGCCGGTCCCGCAGCCTTGACCCTCGTCCGCACGGCGAAGGCTCCGGCCGCACCCGCTCATTTGGCCACCATTACCGCGAGATCCGCCACGCGATGTACCCCGGCCACCATCCGTCTTCCTCCTCCTCGTCCTCGTCCTCTGACGAGGAGGAAGAGGAAGAGGAGGAGGATCGTGATCTGGAGATCGCTTGCCAGCTCTCCCGCGCCGATTTCGAGCGCGAGGACGCCAAGCGTCGCCATGGCGAGGCCGATCTGGAGGCGGCGGTCCTCCTCTCCGAGGCGTCGACCCAGGTCGAACGCGCCGAGGAGGCGGTCTACCAGTCTGACCTCCGGGCCGCCATAGCCCTCTCTTTGATCCACGGCGAGGGCAAGGCGCCGCCAGGGGAGGCCGGCGCTAGCTCCGTCGCCGGCGGCGACGCTAAGCGAGCCCGCCTTGCCTAATGTAAGACCCCAGTTCAGTAGGATAGTTGTTTTCTAGTTGTAAGTAGCTAATTGTTTATCCATAGATTTGGTCTGTTTTTAGTAGGCATTGTTTACACATAGATTTTATCTGTTTTCTAGTTGTAAGTAGCTAATTGTTTATCCATAGATTTGCTCTGTTTTTAGTAGGCATTATTTACACATAGATTTTAGCTGTTTTCTAGTTGTAAGTAGCTAATTGTTTATCCATAGATTTGCTCTGTTTTTAGTAGGCATTGTTTACACATAGATTTTAGCTATTTTCTAGTTGTAAGTAGCTAATTGTTTATCCATAGATTTGCTCTGTTTTTAGTAGGCATTGTTTACACATAGATTTTAGCTGTTTTCTAGTTGTAAGTAGCTAATTGTTTATCCATAGATTTGCTCTGTTTTTAGTAGGCATTGTTTATACATAGATTTTAGATGTTTTCTAGTTGTAAGTAGCTAATTGTTTATCCATAGATTTGCTCTGTTTTTAGTAGCCATTGTTTACACATAGATTTTAGTTGTTTTCTAGTTGTAAGTAGCTAATTGTTTATCCATAGATTTGCTCTGTTTTTAGTAGGCATTGTTTACACATAGATTTTAGCTGTTTTCTAGTTGTAAGTAGCTAATTGTTTATCCATGGATATGCTCTGTTTTTAGTAGGCATTGTTTACACATAGATTTTAGCTGTTTTCTAGTTGTAAGTAGCTAATTGTTTATCCATGGATATGCTCTGTTTTTACTAGGCATTTGCTCTGATTTTAGCTTTGTTTCTGTTATGCCGCTGATTAAAATTAAGTGACACCGTGTGATCCGGGGGTGGCGCTAGTGATCCTTGTGATATGCACAAATACACATCGATCTTGTGCATCCTACTTGGCTCGCTTGCTCCATCCCTGGAATTTGTGTGTCCAATCTACCTATATATGAGGCATTGTTTAGGCTATGTTCTAGTTGTAATTAGTTCTATATTTTCTGTAATATCGATGAAGAAGCATATGTCTTGTGTATAGAGATGAAGGAGCTTACATTTTGATTTTTTTCATCTCCTTTAGGGCGAGGAGGAAACCTGGAGACTATGCGGCGGCCGTGAAGACGTAGGAGCGGGGCTCCGTCCACACGGTCCACTGAAGCCGACGCCTCCAGGAGCAAGACTTTTGTGCAGTACTAAATAGGTAGAAGAAGACCACGCAATGAAGCTGGGCGAAGAGGAAGGTGAAGAACCGGCGGCCGTCAAGCAGGAACCACAGGGCTCCGTCGACGGTGCAGCAGGCGTCACCGGCTTTTTTTGTTTCTTTTAGCCCTCATTACAAACGGTCAAAAACTAATCTCCGTATCTGATGTAAAGACTAAAGGCAACGGTTATATATTATGCCCGTTGCTAAACTTATTGCAAACGATAAAAATCTCCGTTGCCATTGTGAGGCTTCACATCAGTGACAGAGGCGGGGACACGGACCCTTTCTCCGTTGCCGAAGGGGTTTTTGGCCTGTTTCCGATGTGTCGTTCTGTACTAGTGCAGGCACCCGAGGATTCGGTTAGCCATGGTTTGTGAAAATAAAGGTTGGAAGAGTGTCATACTATATAAAAGTGCATGCTATAAATGTCTAATATCAATAATTCGGAACCGCTCTCAACTTGTTTAGTATGGAAGATAACAAGAACTATATTACTGATTCGTTGACAGGAACAACCACCTCTCAAAACATTTTACTTCTGTTTTATAAATAAAAAACTCTAGCACATGTTAATCCCTACTTCCCTCTGCGAAAGGCCGATCTTTAATTTTAATGTTGAGTCATCATCCTTTCTTTGAGCACTTCCTCGAGAGCATAACTGTCATTCTTAGTGTAATGTATTTGTCCCAGAATGCGGTTATCTGTGGTATAAGTATGATGCTTTTACCTTTGATATCTTTACATCTAGTCTTCACTTGAAATTCAGAGGTGCCTTGACATTTATGTTTTGCTCTACAATTAAGGGCAAGCGAGATACCACTCTATCATGCTTTATTATGATCATTACAATCTTGTTGATGTTTATAAATTTCATGTTATAAGCTCTTAGTTCGTTGATACTTTTCATTAGGTAACATGATTGCTAAGTTTTATTATCCTTACATCATGCAATTGTTAAAGACCTGATCATAACATTTACAATCAAAAATTATTTTGTTATCATTTACCTACTCGAGGACGAGCAGGAATTAAGCTTGGGGATGTTGATACGTTCAAAACGTATCTATAATTTTTTATTGTTTCATGTTAATATTATGCCTTTGACACTTGTTTTTATATTAAGTTTATGATTTATTTGGACTAACCTATTAATAGTTGCAAAAGTGCACAATTTTCTTGTTTTACACTTTGATGTGTAGTAATTATCAAGAAAACAAGAGGAAACCTTGTTGGAGTCGAATTGTGACTTTGCTGAAATCTGTCTGAAAACTTTTTACGAAGATGGGCTCGTTTGGGCCCAAAGACGGCGTCCCACGGAAGTCTCGCCGAAGACAAAGTTGCAGGAAATTTTACGGCGAACGTTCTAGACATAAAATTCGCCTGATTCCGAGTCCGGACGGCCGAGATAAACCCGATTTACTGCAACCCTAAATGGGATGACGGAAATCCGAGAAGCTATATAAAGGGAGGAAACCTTACTCGTGGAGAACACCCCATACCACGAATTTGCAGCCACTAAAGCCACGTTTTTGCCTCCCCCATGGATCCCATCTCCATGGGGAGGGCTCCTAAGAAGCCATGAAGGAGGGAGGCTAAGGGGCGGCGCTCCCCCATGATGCCGGCGGCGGGGAAGGAGCTCCCCGCGCCGCCGCCCTGCGCCACCGCGCTGCCTCTCCGCCATCTTCATCGCCATCTTCATCACCAACTCCTCCTTGTATTCAGTGGTTCATCCTCTCACAAACCTCTGTACCGTCCTATGTAAACATGTTGTTTGATGCTATAATATTTATCCTATGATCTATGACATGTTTGTGTAGTTTATATGTGTGTTTTGATTGCTTGGTTGAATGTCTTTGGTTCATTAGAGTTGTATGTTGATATGGTACTGTCCTTTGGTATCCATTATACTTGTGCGCGCATGGATCAACATCACGGGGTTGGTAGTATTTGTAAACGAAGGGGGGAGTCCTGCCGGAGTGACAGAAACCTAAGTGCGCGAACCGGTTAGTTACACGTATGGGAGTAAGAGGACCATAAACTTAAGGCTATGGTTGGGGAAACCTTAATGCATTGTTAGTATTCGCGGATGCTTTCTAACAATCCAATCATATAGTACTTGTAATCCCAAGTAGTGGAGTGCATGTATATTTAGCCTCTCCCACATAGAAAACTGCATCGAAGACAATGAACCCGATATATTCGGTAATTAATCTTGGACAAAGCCATCACAATTACCACCACTTTTCCACACTCATGGTACTGTTAGTTTATGGTTACTTAGTGTACTTTATTGCTGCAGCACTAACATTTACTTTCTTGTATTTATTATCTCGCAAAGCTATCTCTCATACCCGAATTGTTACTCTAGTATTATTTTCTAGATAAAGTAAACGTTTAGTGTGCGTAGAGTTGTATCAGTGGTTGATAGAACTTGAGAGAATACTTATCCTCCCTTTAGCTCCTCGTTGGGTTCGACACTCTTACTTATCGAAAGGGCTACACGCAATCCCCTATACTTGTGGGTTATCAGTACCCCGTCGGGGTCGTCGTTGAGGGGGCACTCCGGGTGTGGGCCATCTCTCGCTGGAGGGGTTCATTGGAGTTTGCGACCTGGTTCCTTACCAACTGCTTCAGGCACTTACCTCGAGGCTCGCCGGTGATGTTCACCATCGAGGAGGTTCGCATGGGAGGAAGTGGTATCATTGCACGCTTCACCAACCCGTTCGATGCATATCACCTTCTCGGCCAAGTCTTCTTCGGTGGGTGCGAGTTTATCGCATTCACCACGTACAACTTCTTCACCGACCTCGACCGCCCCTTCCCCGCCTTCATGCACTCCCTCCCCTACAACATGCCGGCCGATGATGAGGAGTGAAGACGTCTCCATGTTGGAGTTGGTAGGCCGTCGAAAGCAACATGTCGGCCGATGAAGAGGAGCAAAGAGGCGGGCTCTACTTTATTATGCTTTCCTTTTATTATGTTTTCCTTTTATCGTGTCTATGTAATGGGGTCGCCCCTATGTAATGTCGTGTCGTGAACTTATTTCACTTTTATCGTGTCCGTCGAATCTATTTTGTTATTGCAGTAATCTATATATATGTTGTTATTTTTGTGCCAAAATGTTCGTGCAAAATTCATTTATACGTGCCAAAAATGTATTGTTCGTCCTAATATGTATGTTTCGTTCCAATTTTCTCCTTGAATATTATTGATATGTTGTACGAACAAGTAATATTATTTGCATACAATTAACTAATATTCAAAGGCAAGTTTTGCCTTTTTCCATGCAAGTAACAAACTTCAAAGGCTAAGACAAGGAAAACAAGTAAAACATGTCGTACCTCTTTGTATTTTGCCACATTTTATTTACCAGGAATTCAAAGGCTAATACAAGTAACAAAATTCAAAGGCTAAGAAGTGCATGTTTCTAATAGGTTTCTTTGCCGAAGCAAAATTTTATTTTAGAGCTTTTAGTCTAAACATTTTTCGCTCTATGCTATACAAAAAAAAGGGTGCCCACAAGCAGGTGGGGTGGTTTTCTCTTTGGGCGTGGTTGTTTTCTCACGGCCCAACATCTATTCGGCATACCACAACTTTTTTTAGTTCAAACAGAACTTTGCCTGGTTATGTTCTCACGGCCCAACATCTACTCGGCGGCCCAAAACAGTTGTTTTTTTTACTTAAAACAGAAATTTGCTCTGCACTTTCTGTACTGAAGAACATGAAGAATAGGGGCGCCGCCCCCGAAGAACTTCCCAAATTCCTGCTTCGATTCGATTCGATTCAGTTACACCAACTTGGCATGGCGCACAGATCATGTCCTCTGCCCTAACGATGGATAAACAACAAGTAAAAGAAAAACACAGCAATGATACAACAATAAAATCCCGCTGCCATGAAATTTGCTTGCTTCTGCAAATCGATCATCTGCTTTTAGATGTTTCTTGATATTCTTCAGTTCCTGATTCAGTTCGTACTCCGCAGGCACTGCACCATTGCGTGCATTACTCGTCGTCGGCATGTCTCTGTCCAGGGCGGACGAGCTCCCAAAATCCAAATTCTCCACACCAAGCGGCGGCAACCCCCAATTGAGCTCCTAGGTTGCGTCTCCGTTCGAATCAATGTAGCCCTCCCTTTTAAGCCTCTCAAGATATACATCCATCCACTCGAAATGGCTACAGTTCTTCAGGATCTGAAAACAGCCACATGAACCCTAAATCCAAAATTTGATGAGAAAACATGAATTGGGGAGTAATCAGAGCAAACGGCTGCGAAAGAACTGAGATCTAACCTTGCCATCCCTTGCTTGCAGTGTCTTACTCGGGCATTTGACAAACTCGCGCTCAAGATTGCCATTCTCATCCGTCTTACTCACCCAACATTTAAGGGGCTCTGGGCTTGTGCATTTAGGGCACCGTGTCAGTGGCACTGCACCATACTTTGGCCATCTTGACTGCGGGGCGGAGGAGTTAGACATCTGCGTGTCGTCGCCGGAGAAGGGGCGGAGAGACAGATTGGGGAAAGGGGAAGCAATGTGCGACGGGGGCGGCTGCCGGGCGGGCACGGTTCTTGTCTAGATGCGGTCAGGTGGGTCCCACGCGGCGAGGTGGACAAATGGTGGGTCCTGTGCTTACGTGGATAAGTTGTGGGTCCAACGTTCCAACGGTCACAATCCTAACAGGCACCCAAACCTAACGAACCTAACAGCTAACGAGCGCATCAGTTGCGTTTAAGGGCCATGTTGGGCGTGGGCTATTTACACGCCCACAAGCGTCGCAGCAGAGCTATTTTCGCCAACTACGTCGCTCTCCTTCCAATTCCGGAGAAAGATGTCGCACATGAGCTATTGACCCATATCTTAATGAATTATCGGGCATGTACATAATCATGGCTTCTAGCAAATGATAGATAGGTGAGATAGAAGTTTCTATTCACACCAAGGCACATGATAACATCGACTTCGACAAAGAAAAGGTAAATGAGGGCATTAACTAAACCAAAGCAAAGTCATTCTTATGATCAGGGTACAGGGCATTCAGTGGCACGTGGCATCTTGACAAAATAAATTGTTGTTTATATAGTGAAAAGGTGAAATCTTTAGCAGAAACAGACGGAGGAGTGGGGAGCGACCTCACTAGGAGGCAGCAGCTCGGAGAGGTGGACGGCGGGAGCCGCACCGGATGTGGCCGATGGCAGGAGCAGGTGCCCGGAAGTAGCAGCCACAACAGCTACTGATGTATTACACGTGGAAAGCAGGAAGAGTTGCGTAGAGTTAAACCATTAATCCGTAAAGTAGACTATGTAGTCAACAACATTGCTCACTAGCAAGTAGATTAACTAATTGCCCCAAGATAAGCTAGACGAATTGACTTCAGCGGATAAACATGCACAACCAATCTTTTAGTTATATAGGCAACAATCTGTTCATGGGTACGAATCATACTAGACATACGAAAAATGATAACATGGAAGCATTTTAGAGCATATGGAAGCGAAGAAACACCAAATCAGGTCTGAATGGTATACATGTGACTGCTGTAGTACTATGAAAAACATTCAACCATATATTGGTTCATTAATTATTGTGCAAGCAATAAAAGAAAAGAATTGACCATTAATTAGACAGAAAACTTTTAGATCACTTGTAAACTTCCAATATTATACACACTAGTTGATCTTAATTTCACTTCTATGTCTTGGTCCGTTGGTCCCTCATGTCAATAAGTGGGTCACAGCCACAAAAAAGTTATTTGAGACCCACATGGCCTACAATTAGCGCAGTTATGATGTATGCCGAGAGCCTTCAACATCATCGTCGGCATACAATTAGCATCGTCAGGCGTCTTTCAGACGGTGAATCGGGAGCGCCACGTGGTAGATTATATGCGGACGGCCTGGTGTACGCCAAAGGTCGCCCTCAGCAAACATTCATGTATGCCGACGGCTTGCATATTCCGACGACCAAGCGAGGAAAACTGTCGGCATACCTATCAATAGGCCGACGGTATTTTCTAGACCCTCGGCATTTGGCCTTGTATGCCGACGGGCCCGAGAAAATGCCGTCGACAAATAGAAAGCCGTCGGGAACTATTAGTTTTCCTTGGATGAACGAGGTGTAGCTAATTGGAGGCAGGCCGTGTACTACTAGTATTAAAGAACATTGATTATTTACGAGTAATATAATTGTTCGTTGAATGTTTTTTCTTTTCAATCGGTCAAAATTATACTGTACATTATACTCCGCCATGGAGTGCATCCAAATGGAGATGGAGACGGGTACTGTACATTATACTCCACCAACGACGTATAAGAGCACGGTTCCCTGGTCAATGGCGGCACAGTTTGGTCCACCCATTTCGCAGTTAACAACAACAACTCGTGGAGTTTAATTAGTCATATAAACCTGAGACACGGTCACATGCACCATGCACGTGTGACGGCAAAACATTCAGCGGCAACTGATCGAGTAGATTAAGTACACTCGTGAAGAATCCCACCGTCAGATGGAACAATTAACCTGCAATTTGGGCACCCCAAGGGAGAAGATCGCTGTTCAAAAGGCTGTCGCCTAAAAAGGCCTCGAGATTGCTTTAACAATGCTTTCACGCGCTAAGCACGAGACTCACATGCACAGAGCATCTTTTGAGATCGATTAGCGGCATGTTCTTTTTTTTTTTTTTTTTTTTTTTTTGAATTCAATTAGCGGCATGTTCTTGCAGTTACCTCTTTGTACCCTATACTTTCTCAAGATTTCCAACAAAAAAAAGCTCTAGTTGTAGCATGAACGTTCGGTGCCTTGAACGTAATGTGTAATGTACGATGACTCTGTTGATATATTTTCCTCTTAAAACGAGATCGGTGCTAAATTACGAGTGTTGGGTAGTGCTAGCTATTGGCCTATTGGGATTCGAAGAGCAAGACTAGTCGGTACTCTAGAGGTGGCACAGAGGATCCAGCTGGGCTGGCTCTGCTAGCTAATGAGAGCATCTCCAATAAACAGACGCTCTCAACGCGCGCCGTTGCGCTAAAATTTTTTTGCAGCATCAAAATAGCGTTTTACCGCGTTGGGCGTCTGTTTTGTTTTACCAAACGCGCTATAATTTAGCGCGCCGCTGTTGAGATTCATCATACGCACTAAAATACAGCGTGCATCCAGCAGTACAACAAACAGGTCTCTTAACTTATACAAATAGGTCCAGCTAACTCGCCATCAGGTCTCTAACCAAAAATAAAAAATAGCAACCATGCCCCTAATCATTGGAGCTAGCTAGCTCATCTCCATCCGCCTCCGCGTGCGCCCACGGCAGGAGAGACAGCCTCGGATGGGCTAGCTAGCCCGTCAGGGCTGGGCGTGCGCGTGCTCGGCCCGTGCCGGCGTCCGTGGACACGGAGCCCTGCCTGGACGACGCGCTCGACCACTCCTTCTGCTACGCCTCCGCATCGAGCCCTGCCCGGACGACGCACGATTCCTGCCGGCGGCGTCTCCGGCAGCCTCCGTCGCCGCCAGCAGGCCTGGTGGTTCGTGATTCCGACCGATTCCGACGGGCTCGGGCGGCGCGATTCCAGCGGGCGGGCGGCGCGATTCTGGCTGGCGGCGCGATTACGGCGGGCAGGAGATGGCAGGGGCGGCTACGTGGGGCGGCGCCGGTCGCCGAAGTGGGGATTGGGGCGGTTCCACGCGCGGGTGAAATTTCACCGTGGCAGTTGGACCTTCACGTGCTTGCTCTTCTTGTCCAGCACGTTGCACGCAACGCGCTACATATGTAGTTTTTAGTCCAGCTTCGTCCAACGCACTGGACGGTTTTTACAGCGCGCTGGCTTATAGAGCGTCTGCTCGAGCGGTATTTTTAGCCTCGCGCGCGCTAAAAAAGCAGTTATTTAGAGTGTGCGGCTTATTCGAGGCGTCTATGGGAGATGCTCTGACCTTGAGAGAAGTGAGACATGCTGCTGATTCTCCCTAATCCCCTTGACCATGCATGCATGGTGTCTGTCCGCTTCAACCTCCAACGTTTTATGGCTTGCTACTCCTAGTAAAATAGTGTTACTTGGAGTACTTTCATATATCTTTTGAGAACTCCAGTCCATAGAATTTTTTTCTATAGAATAGAATTGAGCCATCAAATTTCTGAGTAATCTTTTTCCTATGCCTCATATTTCATAGCAATCTCAACATGAGCTCAAATCTCAATTTATTTTCCTTTTCAAAATACAATGCACTCACACTCTATCTCTCTCTTAATTCCTGCAAAATTCTTATATTTGTTTCCTCTGCACCATCCAAAGAAACCTCTTACAAAATGTGTTTTGAATCCTCTCAAAATTTAATTGCCTGATATCGTACCCCGTCCTCATCGGAGCCCACATCGGAGCTCGTCCTCTCGTCGTTGATAGCCACCAACGTACGACTATCTCCCTAGGAACGTACCCCAACCTTCTATGACCGGGTCCTCCCCGTGCAGTTCGTCCCGACAGATCGGCCAGTCTATGCCATTTCCCTAGCGCGAAAGCCCCTTAATCTTAACACCGCCCTGTGGCCAGCGACTCACCTGTAATGCAATGTAAGTCGCGAACGCCCCGACCAGTAGTGGCCCAGATACCACCCATGTGTGAAGGATGGACCGAAATTGGACAAAACCTTATTTGTGGTGCCGAGCAAAAAGGAATCGCCTATTAAAAAATGATACATGACTATTTCCCACTGGCAAAGCTAGAGGATAGAGTCATTGGGTTCACCATGTTGTGTGCGTAGTGTTTGTGCAATATTGATACGTCTCAAACGTATCTATAATTTCTGATGTTCCATGTTGATATTATACCAATTGTTACATGTTTTAGATACACTTCATAGCATTTTTATGCATTTTCTGGGACTAACCTATTAACAAGATGCCACAGTGCCAGTTCCTGTTTTCTGCTGTTTTTGTATTCCAGAAAATCTAGTCTGGAAATATTCTCAGAATTGGACGAAACTTGGAAAAAACCTCCTATTTTTCTAACACGTACACGGAGTCCAAATGAGAGACGGAGGGGAGCCACGTGGCAGCCACACTATGGGGCCACACGGGCCCCCTACCGCGCCGTGGGGTGGTGTGGGCCCCACGAGCCTCTTCAGCTGCCGCCCTTTCGCCTATTTATTCCTCCCGACGCGAAAACCCTAAAGACCCGAGCCATTATCCACGAAAAGTTCCAGAGACGCCGCCGCAATCAACCCTAGCTTGGGAGGGTTCATAAACTCTTCCCGGCACCCTGCCGGAGAGGGGAATCATCACCGGAGGGCTCTACATCACCATGCCTGCCTCCGGAGTGATGCGTGAGTAGTTCATCCTTGGACTACGGGTCCATGGCAGTAGCTAGATGGTTGTCTCTCCGCTTTATGCTATCATGTTTAGATCTTGTGAGCTGCCTATCATGATCAAGATCATCTTATTGTAATGCTACATGTTGTGTTTGCTGGGATCCGATGAATATTGAATACTATGTCAAGTTGATTATCTATCTTATATGTTATTTATGATCTTGCATGCTTTCCGTTACTAGTAGATGCTTTGGCCAAGTAGATGCTTGTAACTCCAAGAGTGAGTATTTATGCTAGATAGTGGGTTCATGCCTCCGATAATCTGGGAGAGTGACAATAACTTCTAAGATTGTGGATGTGCTGTTGCCACTAGGGACAAAATAACCGATGCTTAGCTTAAGGGTGCGCCGTTAGGTCTAATGCATTTGTTTACATTACGCACATTACTTAATGCAATTATCCGTTGCTCGCAACTTAATACCAACGGGGAACTCGGATGACAACCTGGCGGTGGATTATTAGTCATAGACGCTGTTGGATAACGGTCTATGTATTTTGTCGTAATGCCCACATGAATATCATAGTAATCATCATGTCATATATATGCATTGTTATGCGCTCAATATTTTGTCAATTGTCCAGCTGTAATTTGTTCACCCAGCATGTTAGTTATCTTTTATGGAGAGACACCACTAGTGAACTGTGGACCCCGGTCCATTCTTTTACACTGATAATACAACCAACTACAAACATTGTTCCTTTTCATTCTCTGCAATTTACTACTATTTTCCACACCATACGTTTAATCCTTTGTTTTCAGCAAGCCAGTGAGGTTGACAACCTCACTGTTTCGTTGGGGCAAAATAGTTTGATTGTGTTGTGTGCAGGTTCCACGTCAGCGCGCCACTGACAACCTTCAGAAGTGATTTCTTGCTCCTACTGGTTCGATTAAACCTTGGTTTCATACTGAGGGAAACTGCTGCTACACTGCTTCATACCTTCCTCTTGGGGTCTCCCAACGAACGTGTGATCCACGTCATCAAATATTAAAACCTAATTTAGCACTGATTTTACAAGATTTTACTGGGTTCACCTAAACCCAAGTTGTATGCCAGCTCTGCCACTTCTATTTCCACGAGCGGAAATGCAATGACCCCGATAATTTTGTGAGTGATTGTAATGAAAATTATTTTGCGTAGATGGGCTACTATACAAAACATGTAACAAATTTAACAGAGCTTATGGTGATATCAACAGTAGGACCCTAAGTGGCATCAGTGTGAAAGAAATTGTATGATTTGTATTTGAAGTACAGGTTCTTCTTCTACATATGTCAATGTGTATAATTTTTTTCTTACAAACTATAGGTTTTACAAGCATTGTCTCTCTTCAATAGGATGTACCGCAACAAACCTTTCAACTTGACAGATTGTTGAAGGATGATCCATGCATGGTTGCAAGTGGATAGATCTCGTTGCTTCACTCAAAATTCAAACAACTCTAGCGGTGGTCTGAGAGCACGGGAAGGTCCCTGAAGAGGTCCTATAAGACTGGAAGATCACATGGATCATGTCTAGATTCTTGATGAGGATAGGGGAGTAAGAAGAGGAGTGAATCGTTAGCGGCGACAAACCAATGCGGGGAAGAAGATGACCATGGCGATGAACGACGACTAATTCTACGTGATTCTTTTGTGGGGGATGGTGTAATGACCCGTAGTTCAGAGAGTAGAAAGGGGCTAAATTAGATTTGTGCATTTGCATAGCATGCGTCTGAAAATACGGGAAAATTTAAAACTTTTTCAACGAAGTCATGGGGTGTTTAACCATCACTCGAAAGGCTAGTTGAGAATGCCGTTAGTTTGACGAGCAACTAAAAATTTGGAATCCAACTTGTGAAACTTACATCGAGGTTTCGCTGATGTTGGTGGATTAGATTTCGTCATCAACATGAGTGCTATAAACTTCAAAATATTGACTTATCTAAATATTTAAACATTTTGATTACAAGCTAATAATACAAGAAACTATAAATCAAATGATGAGTATGACTTATATCATTAACCGAATAAGTACATATCTGAAAGAAAAGAAAAAAAAGGAATATATAGAAGGACGATAAAAGACTAAACTAAATCTTAATCTAGATCTACTTATCCTATCAAGACTATCTTATCTTCTTATCTCCCAATCTTCTTCAATTCATTCTACAAGAGAAGGCAACACAAGAACGGAGGAAGTCAACAAGAAGATTACGAAGAAGGATTTATTATATATGCATAGAAGCTCTATGCTAATCTATCACTAAGTATTTGCAAACTCCTTTATCAAATTCTATTCTTATTGACTTCTCTACAAATAGTGTGATATTCCAAGGTTTGTGTTATATAGAAGTAGTTTGGTAACAAGCCTAATCACCTTGTTAACAAATCACTCTTGTATGCTCAAACAATTGAGTGCCATATACAAAATAACAGAAGGTCAGATAATTCAGTACATCTTAGCCACTTGGATACAAGAAGTAATTTGGTGATAGGATTGATCATCTTGTTAACAAATTCTTTTGTATGCATAAGGCAATTGGATGCCATAAAATACGCACACATTCTTCTATAGCCATCTAATAGAAAGCTTTGCTAGGATTAATCTGGATGTCTTCACCACAAGGGTGAGGTAGGGGATGTTGGATACTAGATTATGGACTTTAAGAACTTTTGATCAATTGGAGCATTTGGACTCAAGTAGGAAACTATGAGATACAACCATGATACATATAAGAGGAGGAACATGAGGGAATACTAAACCACAAATATAACTTAGGCAACATAATCAAGTATCCAAATAAGATAATGATATGGTAGTTCATGGTGTTTCTCCAAGAGTATGATTATCTAGGAGAAAGTAAAGCCAAAGCATAAAACCATATGATCATCATCCATATTTATACATCACATGAGTTAACCTCATATTCATGTGTGTGGACAAGTCTCAAATGAGAGAAGTTCACAAGTTCATCATGTGACAAAGATCATTTGTCTTATTCAAGATTTCATTCTCTAGAAGAGCTAATTTTGGACATGTGGTAATTGGAAACACATGGACTATTTAGTCAGCAGTTGTTCTAACAATTTGCTTCCACACACTAAAGCATCATTCCTGATAAGGAGGAGTGCATCAATCTTGTATCTTCAGAATGAGATGTGGAACTAAGCAAGATTATATTATCATCATTTTAGGTCACCATAAGACCCAACCTTAAGCAGGATATCTGTATTTGTGCATCCACAGACATCTGATCATGTCTCATGTGATTTAGTTGTCAGGTATCACAAGTCAAAGCCACTAGGGCCATATTTTGTGCTTGGCATGTATTTGAATTGAAACACGGTGTATACTCTTTGTAGTCGTCACAGCAAACAAATCATGCATATATTGCTGGACAACAACTTGGAGTTGCTCAGGAATTATTAAAGCATCAAAACACAAGTTTGAATATCATATCTACCTATATCTTGGAGTCAAACCATCAAATCATCTATAGTATTTGAAAAACAATATCCACAAATAAATACTAGCATAACAAAGTATTATCATGTTGCTTTAATGCAAAACAGAAATAAAGAAATGTAAAGCCACACATTTTATTAAAGTAAATAAGTCCAAATATGACCAAATTCACTTTATATGTTAAGTGAATACAAAGTACATCAAATATTTAAAATTCTAAGTTGAAATTACTAACATAATGAAATCCTACACATCCAGGGGCTTTTCTGCAATTAAAATCATCACAAACGGGTCTTCTAATCATTTAAAACAGGAGCCAGGGGCCTGTTTACACTGCTTCTGCAATTCCTTGAAACTCCAGGGGGTTTTTCAGAAAATGGCATTTTCTTTCCTTTCTTCTTCCTCCAGCGAGAAGTCCTCTGCCGCCGTGCCGTGCCACCTCCTCTCCGTGCCCTTGTTTCGTGCGGATAAACTCACACGAGCCATCTGCATCTCGCCTTGCTCCTCACTTGCTCGCCTCGCCTTCTCTCTCTTCCTCACACTACAACAAATCGAGTTCCAACTGTCGTGGGGTAGATAACACGACAGATGCTACCTTGGGGTAGCTTGAGATGATGGGCAAGGCGACTCTGGTGTCTGGGAGTTTGTTTAGCACTGCAGGTACAAAGGGTTTACCCAGGCTCGGCATCTCCATTGGAGATAAAGACCTACTTCCTGCTAACTTGTTATTGATCTCGATCTCGATAACCCGGCTACGACAACAGAGGCGGATCTCGATCTAGGTTACAAGGTTCGCTTGGTAGCGTAGGTTTCTCTCTATGGTTCTCTCGCCTAAGCTTGGATCGTAAAGGTTCTCTCTAGCTAGGGCTCAGGGACCGGTTTATATAGATGACCGGGTCTCCTGGCGCTTTACAAGGTAAATCCGGGTTCTACCCAGACTCGGAGTCCTACTCTAGCTCTTCTGGCCTTCGTGTCCTCCAAGTCTTGAACCGCCTCTGGTCTTCTAGAACCTTTCCTTCCTGAACCGGGTTACCGCCAAACCTACTGGCCCAGCGACATAACCCGGCCCACACTGAGGGTTAGCTGGCCTGGCCGGGCCTCCTGCCTAGCGGGTCATGCTTCCCTCTTTATGGGCCTACCGGGTTATTATCCCCCCATCAGTAGCCCCCAGATTAACTTGGTTGCCAGGTTGGCATGCTCCGCTTCTATTCTTGAATATTGCTTCTTCGAACAGAACTGTTATCCTGGCCAGCCGGGTTAATCACCTGAAACGTAAAATAACACATAACAAATTAAATACCAAAGTACGTCTCTTTTCTCCTTGGCTTGGCCAGCCCTTTTTGGCGGTTCACGCCGTAACCCGGTTATTTCATGCCGGGATCATATGCCTCCGGGTTTCATACTTAACACTTAGTGAAAATCTTAACTCAGTTGTAGGTCCATCACCAACCATAAACTTGGTCAGCGAATATTCCCTTTGTTTCTTCCATTTGTCGCTGACTTCCAACAAAGACACTTATCTTATCCATTCAAGTTTTACCTCAATACCCCTAGGGTTTTCACCACGGTTATAAATAGAAGACCACAAGACGCGCAGTCTTTTTCCCCATTCCGTTCATCTTCGTCATCTTCCTCACGCCTACACTGTAGCAACCGCAGATCCAATCTCCAATCAAGCCTCCAAATCACCGCGAGAAGATCCACAGGTACGATTCTCTCACGCATCCATATTTCGCATTTGATTCCGCTCTAAATCTTGCCCAAATTTACTTTGCATTTTCCTCTCCACACATCCACATCTACACCTAGGGTTCCTCATCGCCATTGTTGCGGCCAGAGAACCTCAAAGCTCCACAATCATGGTGAAGGAGAAGGTGAAGGCTGGGGGTCCCCGTGCCGCTAAAAAGATTGCGAAGAAACCTCCCAGCTCCCACACTGGTGCATCTGGATCGGCCGCCCTGCTGCTGCTGCTCAGGTCAACTGGACCAAATCCACAGTGACGAACCTGATGCTGCAAGAATACGTGAACTGCGGCGAGCTTCCTCCCAAAGAAGAGATCAGCTGGCGCGCTGCTGGGGAAGAAATCCGCCCCAGCCCAAAAGAAGGTGAAGTGGTTGTTTTCCTCAATCACGTACAGCGCGGTCTTAGCCCCCAGGCTCCCGGGTCTTGAAATACTACGGCCTTAGGCCTCAAGACATTGCACCCAACTCTATGCTGAACATCAGCATTTTGTTGTGTTCTGTGAGGACTACTTGCAAATGGCTCCAAGCCTCGACCTTTTCCTTGAATTTTTCTACTGCAACCCATCACGCAAGGACCAACTGAGCCCTTATGGTGGAGTTGCAATTCAACGCCAGAGGGAATGCGATTTCCCAGCCTTCTTCTAGCCAGCCATCCCAAGGGGCGGCAAAACACATACTTTTACTGTAAGGACACCTCACCCGAATCTGACGACGCCCATTACCCGGCTTTCCGGAACTCGGGCTTGACATATGAGGCCAAGATGAACAGCTACGCTGCAGATGTGGACCGAGTCAATCTCGAGCCTACACTTCGCCGGGCCAGAGCTTTACTCGCCCATGGCCTCAAGGGCACAGACCTTATCAAGTGCTGGATTGGTTGGTTTATCAAACCACTCAGTATCAGGACCCGGCTATTTTGCCAATACACTGGTGAAACCACAGATAACATGCGTTATTCTGAGATGACGCTAACTGATGATCAGATTGTGAAGAATGCCAAGAGACTGCTTGGCAAAAAGAAAGATGCCATTGCACTGGACGGGCTTGCCCCATTTAGTGCTAAGAACAAACCCTCCATGGTAAAAACCAATCCTTGATCATTTATGCTAACTTTAACCTGGTAATTTCATCCATAGAATGTTACTTACTTTAACTGCTTTTTCTCAGGACTCCAAGTGGTGGAGCGTGGATTTTACTCCCACATCCTCTCTTGATGGAGAAGACACAGAAAGTGAAGATGATGAAGAAGAAGAGAAGAAGGTGAGCTAGACTCTGTAGGCCGGCTCTTCATCCAATTGATTAACAACGAAGTCCCCAACAAGGACACCTCTACTGATAACCCGGCAAATCTTATTCCATGCCCTACTGGCCCGGCTTCTGACGTTCCGCCGGGTCCCCAAACTGCTGAACCTCCTACGCAAAAGAGGACCCGAGCCACCATTGCTAAGGTACCATATTCTCATTTCTCAGTTTACATGATGAACTCATCTCAAACTTAAGCACAAACACAGGAAAAAGAAGCTGAGAAGGAGGCTGAGGCGAACAAGAGGCGCCGAACCCGATCTTCTACAAGCCACGTTTCCCTGAGCCTAGGTATCCCTCAACGCTCTTTATCAAGCTGGGCCAAATCCATCCAGAAGACGCCCAGCAAACAGTACCCTTTAGCTGGCAAGATCCGGGCCGCTAAACCATCTCGTTTGTCAGATTCCTCCTCGGATGGTGTTAGCACACCCGAGGATTTCCATATCAATGCCGGGTTAGAGATACTCTACACACCTTTTCCATACCTCCACACTTTACTTCCCTTTTTTGTTTGACTAAATTACTATCTTGTTCCAGTGCCAGAGCCTTTGCGGATGAAGACCCAAACTCTCCTCCAGCGGCGTCTCCTCCTCCAGTAACAACAGAGCCTTCTCCTATGGAGGCACATACTGAAGAATCGGTGGACAAAGACGAGCCAACGGAGCATGTAACCCCCGTGGCTTCTCCAAAAAACTCAGCTAATCCTATGCCAGAATCCTCCCCAGTTACTCATTCGCCCGGGTTAGGCTCTGGAACTAAAGAAGATGAAGTACAAGTTACTGGAACCCAGCACGTTCCAGTACAAGGTGCTCCCGAAACTCTTGCCAAGGTGCCAACTCCAAGTGCTAAGCCGGCATCTCCTGCCAAGGGAACGGACCCGGTTCCTTCATCAGATTTGCCGGCTCTGGGTGCCATGTCCGTACCAGCCCTTTGCGATGAATACTTTTCTCGCCTTGCTCAACACAAGAACCTGGATATAGAACTGGTCGCCCTGATTCAGAAACGATATCAGGTACACACTTTATTTCCTGCCTTTATATTTTCTTGCATAACTATATCTTGAGTAGCCCCCAAGCTCTAAGTTCATCACTTGTTGATGAGCTTGGTGCTTATAATATGAATTCCTTTGGTAAAAAACTTCGATCCTGTAGCCCCCAAGGCCCGGGTTGTCTGTGTACAACAAGCTGGGACTTAAAACTTTATCGCTTAAAACTGCTCACTTTTCAGAACAAAATTCGAACACTGTAGCCCCAAGTGCCGGGTTAGCTGTCCACAGCTACCTGTGACTAACACCTAGAAAATTTCAGACTTTTTGCGCATGTAGCCCCCAAGTGTCGGGTTGCACGCCTGCGGCAACCTGGAACTACACCTTATACCCTGAGAAACTTAAAATGTATAGCCCCCAAGTTCCAGGTTAACTTTCCTTCAACAACTTGAGGCTTAATCACACACTACTCTCTGCTGTTGTGTCAGGAACACGTGAGCCAAAGCAGCGAAGAAATTGCCCGGCTCCAAGGAATCTTGAAGGCCGATACTGAAACCCGGGCTAATCATGCAACCCAACTTCAGGCCTTAGAAGAAAAAGTCACTGCTCTGTCTCAAGAAAATTCTGACTTGAAGAAGGATATGCAGGAGCACGAGGAAAACTTCCAGGAGCAACTGAACACACTGCAGAAGCAGCTGAATGACACCACCAGTGAACTAACCCGGCTAAAGAAGATGATCACCTCTATGGTTGAATCCTTAGTGGGTAAGCATTACTCCTTTGCACTCGAACAGAACTGAGTAAGCAGACCCGGTTTTTAAATCTCACTGTTATGCCTTTCCTTACCCACGCCCTCGTGATGGGAACCTTCGCAAAACTGCTGCAGAGAAGATCAAGTGCATGTACACACTGACACGCCAGCTATACTTTGGCAGCTGCGAGGTCATCAAAGCCGCAAGGAATTGGGAGAACCCGCCAAGCGCGTACACTGAAGTCCTTGGGCATCTGTCAACAATGCCACAATGGATACATTTGCTCAAGAGATCTGCATGCAGGGCTGGGGTGATGCGAGGTCTTGCTTTGGCAAAGGCCTACCATCCCCAGCTGAACCCGGTGTCGGGGGAATACTTTCTGGGTTAACCCGCGGCCCAGTGCGATTTGACTTACTCGCACGGACGAAGGCCCACTTGGGAGCAAGCCCAATATTGAACCGCCATAAGGGGAAAGATCTAGAAGACATATCCCGGAGGACATGAAGACCAAGTAGTCTCCGAGTAGGCCTCTATGGATGTATTCCTTATGGGGGAAGTTTCCTTTTGTAAACCTAGCGAGCCTCTGTGTATATAAAGAGGACTCGCAGGACTTAGAGCGGGTCAAGCTATCAAGCCCTAAACCCTAGCTCATACGGCGAGTACCAGATCGGATCGCCTCCATTGTAACACCTCGATTATCATATCAATACCAATCTAGGGTAGGCAGGAAGTAGGTCTTTTACCTCACATTGAGGGGGCCGAACCTGGGTAAATCTATGTTGATCTTTGTTCCTGCGATCCCAAGCTCGGAGATGCTTGACTCGCATAATCCCACACCTACGAAGTCATCTATGACACCTGACGTGACAAACCCATGACAGTTGGCGCCCACCGTGGGGCCTGCGGTCAAGAGCGTCACGTTCCGCGCAGGATCCATGAAGGGAGTTGAAGATCTTGTTGTTGGTCATATCATCACGATCAATGGCACACCCCTCATCGACGATTCGAGCTGGAGGCCGGAAGCAGATTATTTGGAGACCAGCCACGTCATCCCGTTCGGATCCATCAACGTCTTCATCGGCTTCATCGGTGGCAGGTCCGTTAGATCGGTCCAAGAAGGCGATCCAGTAGAAGAAGTCGCCGATGACGGGGAAGAATCCGTGGAAAGCATGGACTCGCAAGAGTTTGGGTCCATCATACCTGCCTTTGAAGAAAGTTGCTGGGGTTACCCGCCAAAAATCACATCATCACCAGATCAAGAGATGGCACAAGTCGCGGTTTACATGGCCGGAGGAGCAGGTGCATCAGGAACTGCTGGAGAAACCGAGGCATCGGCACCCCCAAGCAACCCACTTCTTGTACCTGTGTCAGCCACGAACGCCACCCTCCGTGCAACAGAAATTGAGGCCGCCAGGGCCGAGCTCATGTATGAGGTTCGAAGGATGGAAGAAGAGCGCAACAGGCTCGATCAGATAAACCGAGGAATCCAACAGGAGCGGCAGAGAGTAGCCGCGCTGGCTGCGACTCAACAACAGGATGACCCGCAAACACAGCTACGCGCGACTCAACCAACAGTGGAAATCCCGCTCACTCCAGCCGCGGGGACGGGAATCCAGACGATTGCTGAAGGAAGGGTACCAACAAATCAAGAGACCCAGCAACAACCAAGGAGGTTTCACACCCCACAGGGCCATTACCAGAACCCTGTCGATAATATGTATGCTGCGGCTAATATCTTGACTCAGATGGTACCAACAGGCGATGACCCGGTCAATGCTGAGGCGCGACACGCGATTCAGATGCTAAGTACGGCAGTCCTGTAACAAGCCAATAGGGCGGAGGCCGAAGCGCAGCTGCCCCTCGTACCAGCCACTTACAGAATTACAGCAGAAAGAAGCATCCAGAGCAGGCCACCAGAGGACATGTCAGGAGTCGCACAGAGGCAGCAGGAGCAAGTCGCAGAAGACTAGGCAAATGCACCATTGATGCAAAAGCAGCCCGCAGGTAACCCCGCAGGCACACCCACAGCCCTGTCCTCGCGACTCAATGGACTGACGTGTTTCACTGAGAGGATCAGATCGGAACCTTTTCCTGAAGATTTCAAAGGGCCACGCAAGGTGGCAAACTATAACGCCAGCATGGATCCAACCACTTGGCTCAACAACTACGAGATGGGCATGAGCATCCTAAACGCATCTGAAGAGATCTGCGCACGCTACCTAAACATGATGCTAGAAGGAGCAGCGCACATATGGCTGCAAAATTTGCCTCCCAACTCTATAAATACTTGGGAGGAACTGAAGGATGCATTCATTAAAAACTTCCAAGGAACCTGCAAGCGACTCTGCAATATAGAAGATTTAGAGCGTTGTGTCCAGAAGGAAGGCGAGTCAAGTCACCATTGGATGAAAAGGGTGGCAGAAATAATACACTCCTCGGATAATATTCCACCAAGCTCAGCCGTCCTGGTGATGGAGAAAAACTGCAAGTTTGAGCCACTGATTCATAAGCTGGGTCGCATGAAGGATAAAGTCAAGAGCCTCAGCGAGGTGATGGCTACGGCTAACAAATATGCCAGCTCAGACAAAACCAGAGACGCGTCAGACGGAGAAGAAGAGGAGGTTGCTACAAAAGGAAAGAAAAACTCCAACAAGCCCCAGCAGCAGCAAACGAACCACAACAACACGAGTCAAAACAAACGCAAAAGCGAAGATGGTCACTCAGGGCTCGTCGCCAATACGCGTGGAGGATTCAGAGGCCAGCGTGGAAGGGGTCAAGGATACGGCTCCCGTCCAATCAATATGCAAGAAGTTTTCAACCGGCCATGCGACCTTCATGCGACAGGTGATGGACGGCCAGCGGACCATACAAAGGCGCAATGCCATTATTACAAAAAACGGAAAGAAGAGAGCCAACACGTTGCAGGATACAAGCTGACCAAAGTGCTTATGGATGGAGGAAGCAGCATTAATATCTTGTACTACGATACTCTCCAGCGTCTAGGACTCAAGGATTCCAGCCTGCAGCCCACGTCAATAGTATTTCATGGCATTGTCCCAGGAAGGTCCGCACGACCAGTGGGGAAAATAACCCTCGGGATAACTTTTGGAACAGAAGAGAACTTTAGAAGTGAATTCCTAAGCTTCGAAGTGGTAAAATTCCAAAGCCCATATCACGCCTTGTTTGGAAGAACGGCCTTTGCTAAGTTTATGGCCAGGCCATGCTACGTGTACCTGCAGCTGAAGATACCAGGACCAAAAGGGGTCATCACAGTGTACGGAGATAGAGAAAAAGCAATAGAATGTGAGAAAGGAGATGCGGCTTTCGCAGAATCCGCCTGTGCCGCGGAAGAACTAAAAGGTTATAAGTCGCAGGTGGACCCAAGCGATATGAGTGTGGTTACCACGCCATCTGCCGAGCCACCAATGAAATTCGAAGCGGCCCAGGACACTAAGCAGATAAATCTTGTTCCTGGCGACTCATCCAAGCAAACTAGCATTGGAGCGCACATGGAAGAAGAGCAGGAGAAGGCCCTCGTCGCTTTTCTCCAGGAAAATAAAGACATCTTCGCATGGAAGCCGTCAGATATGCCAGGGGTACCAAGAGAATTAGCAGAACATAGCCTCAAAGTGAACCCTGCGGCTAAACCAGTGAAGCAGCCACTACGGCGTTTTCATGATGACAGGAGAAAGGCAATAGGAGAGGAAATAACTCGCTTGCTGGCTGCAGGATTCATCACAGAGGTATACCATCCGGAATGGGTGTCAAATCCCGTATTGGTTATGAAAAAGAACGGTACGTGGCGAATGTGCGTTGATTACACCAGTCTTAACAAAGCTTGTCCAAAGGATCCATTTGCTTTGCCAAGAATCGACCAAGTAATTGATTCAACTGCTGGGTGCGAGCTGTTATGCTTTTTGGACGCCTATTCAGGCTACCATCAAATCAAGATGAAGAAGGAGGACCAAGAAAAAACGTCCTTCATCACACCCTTCGGAGCTTTTTGTTACGTCAGCATGCCCTTTGGGTTGAAGAACGCAGGTGCGACTTACCAAAGATGCATTCAGAATTGCCTACATGAGCAAATAGGTCGCAATGTTCATGCCTACGTGGATGAAATTGTGATTAAATCGCAAGTTAGTCAGGATCTTATTGGTGATCTAGCAGAGACATTCACAAATCTCAGAAAATACAACATGAAGCTCAACCCCACAAAGTGCGTTTTCGGAGTACCAGCAGGAAAGCTATTGGGATTCATAGTATCAGAAAGAGGCATTGAGGCCAATCGTGACAAGATAAAGGCCGTGATGGATCTCCAAAAGCCAGAAAAGATAAAAGATGTACAGCGGCTTACTGGTTGCGTAGCAGCTTTGAGTCGCTTTATATCAAGATTGGGAGAAAAGGCACTACCTTTGTACAGACTGTTGAAAAAATCAGACACCTTCGTTTGGGACGCAGAGGCCGACGAAGCTCTGACAGCCTTGAAACATCAATTGACGAATGCTCCAGTTCTGGCGGCTCCAAGAGATAAAGAGCCAATGCTACTATACATAGCGGCAAATTCCCGCGCTGTGAGTGTTGTCATGGTTGTGGAGAGACAAGAAACGGGAAAGGAATACCCTGTCCAGAGACCAGTATACTACGTGAGTGAAGTCCTCACAGCTTCCAAACAGCGTTACCCACAGTGGCAGAAGTTGGTGTTTGGAGTGTTCATGGCGAGTCGCAAGCTGAAGCACTACTTCTAAGAGCATCCAATAACTGTGGTGAGTTCAGCACCATTGGCAGATATCATTCGCAATCGAGAAGCTACTGGAAGAGTCGCTAAGTGAGTGATCGAGTTGGGACCACATCACATCAGTTACGAGCCGCGCACATCAATTAAGTCACAAGCCCTTGCAGATTTTATTAATGATTGGACAGAAATCCAAGTTGCTCCCAGCATGTCAGAAACCAAATACTGGACCATCCATTTTGATGGGTCAAGACAGTTGCAAGGCTCGGGGACTGGAGTTGTGTTGACATCTCCCAAAGGAGACAAGCTGCGGTATGTGTTACAGATACACTTCAACTGCACAAATAACGTGGCGGAATACGAGACACTGCTTCATGGTCAACGTATAGTAGAATACGAGGCACTGCTTCATGGTCTACGTATAGCGAAGGAGATGAACATCAGTCATATACGCTGTTTTGGCGATTCAGACTTGGTGGCACAGCAGGTCTCCGGAACGTGGGACAGCAAGGATGCGAACATGGCTGCATATAGGAGAGAGGTGGACAGAATTGCTGGACATTTCACTGGATACCAAGTTGAACATATTGATCGGAGACAAAATGAAGCGGCGGATGCCCTGTCTCGGCTTGGATCCAATAGACAGTCAGTCCCACCCAATGTTTTCCTGGATGAACTGCACAATCCATCAGTCAAACCTCCAGCAGAGATTGACATTGCAGAGCCAGAGGATGACTCAACTTTAGTCGCAGCCCTGCATGAACAGTCAGGATGGACAGAGCCATACATGGCATATTTAAGTCGCGGAGTGCTGCCGGACGATGAAATTGAGGCGTGCAAAATCATACGACGATCAAAGGCCTATACAATCATCAACAACGAATTATACAAGCGCAGCGTATCAGGAGCATTTCAAAGATGTGTCTCACCAGAAGAGGGATGAAAAATCTTGCACGAAATTCATTCAGGCGATTGTGGCCATCATGCTTCGTCAAGATCTTTGGTGGCAAAGGCGTTCCGACATGGATTCTTCTGGTTAACAGCATTAGCAGACGCAGAGCAAATTGTCAGAATGTGCGATGGATGTCAAAGATACGCTAGGCAAGATCATATGCCATCCCAAGCACTTCGCACAATACCCATCACATGGCCTTTTGACGTATGGGGTTTTGACATGGTAGGGCCTTTCAGACGGTCTTCAAACGGAAAAACTCACCTCTTAGTTATGGTGGACAAATTCACAAAGTGGATAGAAGCAGAACCTGTGGGAGATTGCGAGGTTGAAACAGCAGTCAAGTTCTTGAAAAAGGCCATATTCCGCTTCGGTTACCCCCATAGTATCATTACAGACAATGGGAGCAACACCTCTGAAGGGGCTACATAGATATTTTGCGCAGACAATGGGATAAGATTGGACCTCACGTCAGTAGCACACCCGCAGAGCAATGGACAAGCTGAGGGAGCTAACCAGGACATTCTCCATGGAATTAAGCCACGCCTTATTGAAAAAGTCGAAGCATCTCCAGGATGTTGGGTGGAAGAACTGCCAGCAGTACTGTGGAGCTTGAGAACAACCCCTAACAGATCCACAGGATTTACACCATATTTCATGGTCTATGGAGCAGAAGCAGTCAGGCCCAGTGATATCATACATGATTCACCAAGAGTTGCGGCTTACATCGAGGCAGATAATGAGATAGCCCGGCAAGACTCGGTGGACACATTAGAAGAAGTTAGAGACTTGGCAGCATCAAGATCAGCAGTATATCAACAAGACTTGCGACGCTATCATGCCAGACGCATCAAAACCCGCACCTTTGAAGAAGGCGACCTAGTACTGCGACTTAAACAAGATCGCAAGGGAATGCATAAGCTGTCCTCTCGATGGGAAGGGCCCTACATCATCAGCAAGAAGCTAAACAATGGGTCGTACTACCTGCTGGATGCAAGGGAAGAAAGCAGCGAACGCCATGATTTCGAGGATCGTCTCGAGGCACCTCGCCCTTGGAACGTCGCACACCTGCGACCGAATTATACATAAGAAAAGGCTAATCAGAGCCAAGCATCATCTTTTCTAGCTTTATAACTGAGTATCATCACAGCCACTCAGGGCTAGAACTTCAACTTTGGTCGCCACCTAGGCGCGACCTATGCAACATCTGATCGCCACCAAGGCACGATCGACCCTTGCATCAGAAACCGGCTGCCACCTAGGCGCGGCCGTAAACTTTGTATCATCTCTGGTCGCCACCTAGGCGCGACCGACCCCATGGATCGCCACTTACGCGCGATCCAACCCTATGTATAACACTCGGTTGCCACCTAGGCGCGACCTTATGTGTCATCATAATCAAAGCTTATCATAGCTTAGCCTATCATGGCAGTATCATTACGTTTCTTGGCGTCTTTGTTACCCTGAAACAGCCGATTTATTGGCAATTATCAAATTTACCTTAAGTTGGATTGCTACTCGCATTATGTGGCCAAAGTACTGGGGTGTGGCGTCAATCGAGCTTGATTGCCTATCATTATGTGCCCACTTAAGGATTCAGATGGCCTAACTAGAGGTCGATGTACTGCTTATAGTACGACAACACCAATTACAATTACTTGTAACTTAACAATTGTTTTATCTATGATATCAAGTTACAGGTGATGACCTTCAGAATTCCTGAGAAGAATTGAGATGATTACCACGTTACATCCTCTCAATCCTTGGGGGCTACATCGTATTATTATCAAAAATCTGAAGATGGATCGTTATCAAGTTCTGAAGCTATCAGGCTATTCTGACAAAGAAGCTCACGAAGTCAGAAGATCTTCCAGGTGCGAGTGAAGGCAAATCCTGCACAATTATAAGTCGCGAAACAAGGAAAAGCGCGGCCTAAACATTCAAGATCAAGAAATACTATGAAGTTCAGGCCACGCTTGGGGGCTAATGTTGGGGGAATACTTTCTGGGTTAACCGCGGCCTAGTGCGACTTAACTTACTCGCACGGATGAAGGCCCACTTGGGAGCAAGCCCAATATTGAACCGCCATAAGGGGAAAGATCTAGAAGACATATCCCGGAGGACGTGAAGACCAAGTAGTCTCCGAGTAGGCCTCTATGGATGTATTCCTTATGGGGGAAGTTTCCTTTTGTAAACCTAGCGAGCCTCTGTGTATATAAAGAGGACTCGCAGGACTTAGAGCGGGTCAAGCTATCAAGCCCTAAACCCTAGCTCATACGGCGAGTACCAGATCGGATCGCCTCCATTGTAACACCTCGATTATCATATCAATACCAATCTAGGGTAGGCAGGAAGTAGGTCTTTTACCTCACATTGAGGGGGCCGAACCTGGGTAAATCTGTGTTGATCTTTGTTCCTGCGATCCCAAGCTCGGAGATGCTTGACTCGCATAATCCCATACCTACGAAGTCATCTATGACACCTGACGTGACAAACCCACGACACCAGTAGCCGGGCTATCTCCTCTCCTATAGCTTTTCTTCTCTCTGCATTCATTTTTCTCAAACCTTGTTTTACCGGCCTTGCCTTAGGATCAACATGTAAACGGTGCTCAGCGAGTTCAGTCGGAATGCCTGACATGTCACTAGGTGTCCATGCAAAAACATCCTGATTCTCACGGATGAACTCGATGAGCGCGCTTTCCTATTTGTCAGTTAGGCTGGTCCCTATGGCGAACTGCTTGGAGGAATCCCCAGGCACAAAATCCACCATCTTGGTATCTTTTGCTGCTTTAAACTTTGCCCTGTCATCTTCTGTTGTTGGTTTTTTGAGTGCCTTGTTGTCCTGAGGGTCAAGATTAGACCTGTAAGCTTTCAACTCCTCTCGAGCACAAGTTTGCTCTGCCAGGGCTCCATCTCCCTCGTCACATTCTGCTGCAATTTCTCTGTTACCATGAACTGTGATGATCCCCTTGGGACCCGGTATCTTCAACTGTAAGTACACATAACACGGCCTTGCCATGAACTTGGCATAAGCCGGCCTTCCGAACAGCGCGTGATAAGGACTTGGAAATTTCACCACCTCAAAAGTGAGTCACTCTGACCTAAAGTTATGGATAGACTCGCCAAAAGCGACCTCTAATGAAATTTTTCCCTCTGACGTAGCTGACTTCCCAGGAACTATACCATGAAACACTGTTTATGTTTTCTGTAACTGTGATTCCTTCAGACCCATGCGTACAAATGTCTCCCAATACAAGATATTTATGCTACTACCACCGTCCATCAAAACCTTCTTTAGCTCGAAGCCATGAACCTGAGGAGCCACAACTAAAGCAAGCAGACCCGGGTGTTCCACCACCCGGGTGATCTGCTCTACTCCACGTAATAGTATGCTCTGACCATCTTAAATACCTTGGTACCCCTGCAGCCACTGAGTTAACTGTCATTTTGACTATCTTTCTCTCTCTCTTGGTCGTGCCACTAGTGTATATATGATATTGGCCAAGTTGCCTTCGCTGGTTTGAGAATCCACCCTGGTTACCTATATTTTGGCCGGGTCCTGTATTGCCAGTAGGTACCGCATTTGCTCCAGTTAAAGGCCCCACAGCCGGGTTAGCACTCGGGCCGGGTCCTCCCCCTCTGTTTGCTCCTTGCAAAGCTCTCTGAACTTCATTGTTTTTCCACCTATTCAGATCTACACACTGGGCCAATGAATGATTGGCGGGTCTGCCGTTCTTGCTATGACGAGGACACGGCATCCTGAAGGCCTCTTCAGTACTCATTGGACGTGATCCTTGATAACTATTTCCACCACTATAATTCCCGTTGTTTCCCTGATAACCTCTGTTTTCCTGATAACCTCTGTTTTCCTGATAATTTCCGTCCATCCTTTGCCTCTGAAACCCGGCATTTGCATTTGCCACTAGCTCTGAGTTTCCCTCCTGATGCCCACGCTTGTGCTGATTCTGATTGCTGTTGTTATTGTTTCCCGGGCCATTGTTGTTCCTTCCTCCATTATTCGCAGTACCTTTCCCTTTTTCTTCCTCGTTATCATCTTGGGTCTTGTCCGTGGCTGCGTGTCTGTTGCACGCATCCATCAACTCCGCCATAGTAACAGGCTTAACCCGGTGTCCCTCTTTCATGCGGCCCAGCTTCTGGACCAATGGAGCGTACTTGCAAGTTTTTTCCATCGATGAAATTGTGTCCTTGGGCTCGATGCCAGATGAGGAATGCAGGACCTCCGTAACCCGGCCCATCCAGTGACGTGCTGACTCGCCTTTCTTCTGTACACAACGATCAAGATCTTCAATGGAAAATAATCGCTTGCACGTACCCTGAAAGTGCTTGATAAAAACTGCTTTCAACTCATCCCAGGAATTGATAGATTTCTCTGGCAGATTCTTGAACCACAACTTCGCTGCACCATCGCTCATCATCAAATACATGTACTTTGCACAAACATTCTCTGTGGCATTGCGTATACACATTGCCATTTCATAGCTGCTCAACCAGCTTGCCAGGTCCACGCTTGGCTCATAGTTGGATATCTTGCTAGGCTCCTTGAACTTCTCAGGGAAAGGCTCCGCTCTAATGGCATCAGAAAGACACTTTGGCCCGGCTAAGTTAGAAGAACTTGCTAAAAATTATTGTTACCTGGCGAGCTTGCAGATGCTGCTGGCACGGGACCCGGTCCTCCTTGTGGTACTCCTGCTACATGCATTGCCGGGTTTGCATTGGCTGCACTTCTTCCCACTCGCGATCTATTGACTATCTGCTGAGCCATAGAAATTGCAGGAGCGGGTTGGTGCTGCTGATTGTTCTGGTTCTGGTTCTGCTGGGGCGGGTTTTGCTGCTGTCCGCGGCAAACCCGGCCAATGGCGGGTTCCCACCGTGGCGACTCTTACTACGATAAGTTGTGGAATGAAGCGCGCTTTTCTCCTTTGAATATTGAACTTGCTGAACAACCACAGTGCGCAACATGTCAATGGCACGCCGAGCTTCAATCTCCGCTGGCGAGTCTCCCAAAGGAATACGGTCAAGTGCTAAAGTTGCGGCATACACGTTATCTGCTGGATTGGAAAAATGGCCCGCCGGTGTGTGGAACCTTGGTGTCCTAGGCGGTAGACCCGGATTTCCCCTGGCTCCCCCGGCGAGAAGACCCGGCACCGCTGCAGCTGCAACTCCAGCTCTTGCTGTTCCCCTGTCTGGTTCTGCATTTGTTCTAACAACTGGAGGTCTGGAGCCACCTGAGTTACACCAATTGGTTGATCTTCTAGAGTTCTAAACAATACTGCGGGATTTAGGGCATTTTCTCCCTGAGCCAGCCGGCTCTGGTGCCTCCTCTAATAAACCCTAGTCATCTCATTGAGACGATTTTCCTCATCCTCTATTTGCTTTCGCCTGACCTCCATATTTTGCTTCTCTGCCATTGTGTCTCTGCGCATCTGCTCCAAAGCCCGGCGTGCTGTATCCAATTCTATAGCTCTAGCTGCTGCGTTTTCTGGGGTGACCATCCTCGTGAGTGCTGATGGATCTAGGACCAGGCCATTGTTAAACAAGGCCTGAGCCCAGTTGTGTTGTTTCTTTCTTTGCCCTGAGCCCGGTTATTGAGAAAACCGAAGCTGTTCTTGTAACGCGCTGTGTCTTCACTTTCCTCTGACACCGAAGCCGGGTCTCCATCAACTCTTGACCCGCCAGCTCCAGTACCGGTGGCAATTGTTGCTGCTGTTGACCCGGAGTAAAAGCAGGTGGCACGACCGTTGATGGTGATGCTCCCACGTTGGTCGAAGGGGCGGTGTAAACTGCCACCCTCCTAACCGGGCTTGGGCTGGACTCTTGCTCCTCTTCATCCTCTTCTTCTGCTCCATATCCGAACCGGCCATCAAACAGGGGCAAGATCGATTCTGAATCTGCATGGTCCACCACATCACCCGGGATTTGAGCTGGGTTTCCCGATCGATCCTCGTGTACGTCCAGGGGCAGCTCATCTTCAGCCGTACCAACTGATTCTTCTCCATCAGATTGAACAATTGTGGCAGCTCCTGACACAGATTCATATTCTCCATCACTAGCAGATCTAGTTGCAATCATACCAACAAAAATGTTAAACTTGCCAATTGGAATTACATCACCTGATTCAAGTAGATCTGATTCCGGCTCCCAGCCAGAATCATCAACGATGGGCTCTCCTTGCGAATTGATGGTGATCTCGCCGAAAACAAAGTTCTCCACTCCTTGTCATGGGTTTGTCACGTCAGGTGTCATAGATGACTTCGTAGGTGTGGGATTACGCGAGTCAAGCATCTCCGAGCTTGGGATCGCAGGAACAAAGATCAACACAGATTTACCCAGGTTCGGCCCCCTCAATGTGAGGTAAAAGACCTACTTCCTGCCTACCCTAGATTGGTATTGATATGATAATCGAGGTGTTACAATGGAGGCGATCCGATCTGGTACTCGCCGTATGAGCTAGGGTTTTGGGCTTGATAGCTCTCCCTCTAAGTCCTGCGAGTCCTCTTTATATACACAGAGGCTCGTCAGGTTACAAGAGTTCTACACGAAGCCTGATTATCTTTCTTGTCTTCCAAGGCAAGTTTGCACCGACCTTCTGGAACTTTCCTTTATCGAGTCGCGATGCGAGATTGGCCCATCTTTCACGTGGCCCAATAATGATAGCGCAGCCTTAAGTCGCGGGTTAATCATTCCCCCGACATTAGCCCCCAAGCGTGGCCTGAACTTCATAGTATTTCTTGATCTTGAATGTTTAGGCCGCGCTTTTCCTTGTTTCGCGACTTATAATTGTGCAGGATTGGCCTTGACTCGCACCTGGAAGATCATCTGACTTCGTGAGCTTCTTTGTTAGAGTAGCCTGATAGCTTCAGAACTTGATGACGATCCATCTTCAAATTTTTGATGATAATATGATGTAGCCCCCAAGGATTGAGAGGATGTAACGTGGTAATCATCTCAATTCTTCTCAGAGAATTCTGAAGGTCATCACCTGTAACTTGATATCATGAATAAAACAATTGTTAAGATACAAGTAATTGTAATTGGTGTTGCCGTACTATAAGCAGTACATCGACCTCTAGTTAGGCCATCTGAATCCTTAAGTGGGCACTCGCGCGACTCAGTATTTCCTAGGAACATGTGTGTTCAGGGTCGAGAGCGGCCATGATAGGCAATCAAGCTCGATTGACGCCACACCCCAGTACTTTGGCCACATAATGCGAGTAGCAATCCAACTTAAGGTAAATTTGATAATTGCCAATAAATGGCTGTTTCAGGGTAACAAAGACCCCAAGAAACATAATGATATTGCCATGATAGGCTAAGCTATGATAAGCTTTGATTATGATGACACATAAGGTCGCGCCTTGGTGGCAACCGAGTGTTATACATAGGGTTGGATCGCGCGTAGGTGGCGATCCATGGTGATACATGGGGTCGGTCGCGCCTAGGTGGCGACCAGAGATGATACAAAGTTTACGGCCGCGCCTAGGTGGCAGCCGGTTTCTGATACAAGGGTCGATCGCGCCTGGGTGGCGATCAGATGTTGCATAGGTCGCGCCTAGGTGGCGACCAAAGTTGAAGTTCTAGCCCTGAGTGGCTGTGATGATACTCAGCTATAAAGCTGGAAAGGATGATGCTTGGCTCTGATTAGCCTTTTCTTATGTATAGTACGGTCGCAGGTGTGCGACGTTCCAAGGGCGAGGTGCCTCGAGACGATCCTCGAAATCATGGCGTTCGCTGCTTTCTTCCCTTACATCCAGCAGATAGTACGACCCATTGTTTAGCTTCTTGCTGATGATGTAGGGTCCTTCCCATGGAGAGGACAGCTTATGCATTCCCTTGTGATCTTGTTTAAGTCGCAGTACTAGGTCGCCTTCTTGAAAGGTGCGGGTTTTGATGCGTCTGGCATGATAGCGTCGCAAGTCTTGTTGATATACCGCTGACCTTGATGCTGCCAAGTCTCTAACCTCTTCTAATGTGTCCACCGAGTCTTGCCGAGCTATCTCATTATCTGTCTCGATGTAAGCCGCAACTCTTGGTGAATCATGTATGATGTCGCTGGGCATGACTGCTTCTGCTCCATAGACCATGAAATATGGTGTAAATCCTGTGGATCTGTTAGGGGTTGTTCTTAAGCTCCACAGTACTGCTGGCAATTCTTCCACCCAACATCCTGGAGATGCTTCGACCTTTTCAATAAGGCGCGGCTTAATTCCATGGAGAATTTCCTGGTTAGCTCGCTCAGCTTGTCCATTGCTCTGCGGGTGTGCTACTGACGTGAGGTCCAATCTTATCCCATTGTCTGCGCAAAATATCTGTGTAGCCCCTTCAGAGGTGTTGCTCCCATTGTCTGTAATGATACTATGGGGGTACCCGAAGCGGAATATGACCTTCTTCAAGAACTTGACTGCTGTTTCAGCCTCGCAATCTCCCACAGGTTCTGCTTCTATCCACTTTGTGAATTTGTCCACCATGACCAGGAGGTGAGTTTTTCCGTTTGAAGACCGTCTGAAGGGCCCTACCATGTCAAAACCCCATACGGCAAAAGGCCATGTGATGGGTATTGTGCGAAGTGCTTGAGCTGGCATATGATCTTGCCTAGCGTATCTTTGACATCCATCGCACACTCTGACAATTTGCTCTGCATCTGCTAATGCTGTTAACCAGAAGAATCCATGTCGGAACGCCTTTGCCACCAAAGATCTTGACGAAGCATGATGGCCACAATCGCCTGAATGAATTTCGTGCAAGATTTTTCGTCCCTCTTCTGGTGAGACACATCTTTGGAATGCTCCTGACACGCTGCGCTTGTATAATTCGTTGTTGATGATTGTATAGGCCTTTGATCGTCGTATGATTTTGCGCGCCTCAATCTCATCGTCTGGCAGCACTCCGCGACTTAAATATGCCATGTATGGCTCTGTCCATCCTGGCTGTTCATGCAGGGCTGCGACTAAAGTTGAATCATCCTCTGGCTCTGCAATGTCAATCTCTGCTGGAGGTTTGACTGATGGATTGTGCAGTTCATCCAGGAAAACATTGGGTGGGACTGACTGTCTGTTGGATCCAAGCCGAGACAGGGCATCTGCAGCTTCGTTTTGTCTCCGATCAATATGTTCAACTTGGTATCCAGTGAAATGTCCAGCAATTCTGTCCACCTCTCTTCTATATGCAGCCATGTTCGCATCCTTGCTGTCCCACGTTCCAGAGACCTGCTGTGCCACCAAGTCTGAATCGCCAAAACAGCGTATGCGACTGATGTTCATCTCCTTTGCTATACGTAGACCATGAAGCAGTGCCTCGTACTCCGCCACGTTATTTGTGCAGTTGAAGTGTATCTGTAGCACATACCGCAGCTTGTCTCCCTTGGGAGATGTTAGAACAACTCCAGCCCCCGAGCCTTGCAACTGTCTTGACCCATCAAAATGCATGGTCCAGTATTTGGTTTCTGCCATGCTAGGAGCGACTTGGATTTCTGTCCAATCGTTAATAAAATCTGCAAGGGCTTGCGACTTAATTGATGTGCGCGGCTCGTAGCTGATGTGATGTGGTCCCAACTCGATCGCCCACTTAGCGACTCTTCCAGTAGCTTCTCGATTACGGATGATATCTGCCAACGGTGCTGAACTAACCACAGTTATTGGATGTTCTTGGAAGTAGTGCTTCAGCTTGCGACTCGCCATGAACACTCCAAACACCAACTTCTGCCACTGTGGGTAACGCTGTTTGGAAGCTGTGAGGACTTCGCTCACGTAATATACTGGTCTCTGGACAGGGTATTCCTTTCCGGGTTCTTGTCTCTCCACAACCATGACAGCGCTCACAGCACGGGAATTTGCCGCTATGTATAGTAGCATGGGCTCTTTATCCTTTGGAGCCGCCAGAACTGGAGCATTTGTCAATTGATTTTCAAGGCTGTCAGAGCTTCGTCGGCCTCTGCGTCCCAAACGAAGGTGTCTGATTTTTTCAACAGTCTGTACAAAGGTAGTGCTTTCTCTCCCAATCTTGATATAAAGCGACTCAAAGCTGCTACGCATCCGGTAAGTCGCTGCACATCTTTTATCTTTTCTGGTTTTTGGAGATCCATCACTGCCTTTATCTTATCAGGGTTGGCCTCAATGCCTCTTTCTGATACTATGAATCCTAATAGCTTTCCTGCTGGTACTCCGAAGACGCACTTTGTGGGGTTGAGCTTCATGTTGTATTTTCTGAGATTTGTGAATGTCTCTGCCAGATCACTAATAAGATCCTGGCTAACTTGCGACTTAACCACAATATCATCCACGTAGGCGTGAACGTTGCGACCTATTTGCTCATGTAGACAATTCTGAATGCATCTTTGGTAAGTCGCACCTGCGTTCTTCAACCCAAAGGGCATGCTGACATAACAAAAAGCTCCAAAGGGTGTGATGAAGGACGTCTTTTCTTGGTCCTCCCTCTTCATCTTGATTTGATGGTAGCCTGAATAGGCGTCCAAAAAGCATAACAGCTCGCACCCAGCAGTTGAATCAATTACTTGGTCGATTCGCGGCAAAGCAAATGGATCCTTTGGACAAGCTTTGTTAAGACTGGTGTAATCAACGCACATTCGCCACGTACCGTTCTTTTTCATAACCAATACTGGGTTTGCCACCCATTCCGGATGGTATACCTCCGTGATGAATCCTGCAGCCAGCAAGCGAGCTATTTCCTCTCCTATTGCCTTTCTCCTATCATCGTGGAAACGCCGTAGTGGCTGCTTCACTGGTTTAGCCGCAGGGTTCACTTTGAGGCTATGTTCTGCTAATTCTCTTGGTACCCCTGGCATATCTGACGGCTTCCATGCGAAGATGTCCTTATTTTCCTGGAGAAAAGCGACGAGGGCCTTCTCCTGCTCTTCTTCCATGTGTGCTCCAATGCTGGTTTGCTTGGATGAGTCGCCAGGAACAAGATTTATCTGCTTAGTGTCCTGGGCCGCTTTGAATTTCATTGGTGGCTCGGCAGATGGCGTGGTAACTACACTCATGTCGTTTGGGTCCACCTGCGACTTATAACCTTTTAGCTCTTCCGCGGCACAGGCGGATTCTGCGAAGGCCGCATCTCCCTTTTCACATTCTATCGCTTTTTCTCTATCTCCGTACACTGTGATGACCCCTTTTGGTCCTGGTATCTTCAACTGTAGGTACACGTAGCATGGCCTGGCCATAAACTTAGCAAAGGCCGTTCTTCCAAACAAGGCGTGATATGGGCTTTGGAATTTTACCACTTCGAAGCATAGGAATTCGCTTCTAAAGTTCTCTTCTGTCCCAAAAGTTACCCCTAGGGTTATTTTCCCCGCTGGCCGTGCGGACCTTCCTGGGACAATGCCGTGAAATACTGTTGACGTGGGCTGCAGGCTGGAATCCTTGAGTCCTAGACGCTGGAACGTATCGTAGTACAAGATATTAATGCTGCTTCCTCCATCCATAAGCACTTTGGTCAGCTTGTATCCTGCAACGTACGGTGCCACAACCAGTGCCAACTTGCCAGGTTCCCGTACTTGTGGCGGGTGATCGTCGCGACTCCAGGTTACGCGTATTCTGACCACCTTAACCAATTGGGTGTTGCTGGTATCACGGCGTTCACCTGCTGACTTCTGCGGCTCAATTTCTCTTCCCTTTTGGAGGTATCGATAACTATTGTGTGATACTGCCCGTTTGCCTGGGGTTACTCGCGCCGTGCTGCCCAATATTTGTGTTATGAGCCGCACTAGGGTTTCCTTCATGGAATTCCCCCCGTTGTGTTGGCTCTCTTCTTTCCACTTCTTGTAATAGTGGCATTGTGCCTTGGTATGGTCCGCTGGCCGTCCATCACCTGTCGCATGAAGGTCGCATGGCCGGTTAAAAACTTCTTGCATATTGATTGGACGGGAGCCGTATCCTCGACCCCTTCCACGCTGGCCTCTGAATCCTCCACGCGTATTGGCGACGAGCCCTGAGTGACCATCTTCTTTTTGCGTTTGTTTTGATTCGCGTTGTTGTGGCTTGTTTGCTGCTGCTGGGGCTTGTTGGAGTTTTTCTTTCCTTTGGCAGCAACCTCCTCTTCTTCTCCGTCTGACGCGTCTCTGGTTTTATCTGAGCCGGCATATTTGTTAGCCGCAGCCATCACCTCGCTGAGGCTCTTGACTTTATCCTTCATGCGACCCAGCTTATGAATCAGCGGCTCAAACTTGCAGTTTTTCTCCATTACCAGGACGGCTGAGCTTGGTGGTATATTATCTGAGGAGTGTATTATTTCTGCCACCCTTTTCATCCAATGGCGACTTGACTCGCCTTCCTTCTGGACACAACGCTCTAGATCTTCTATATTGCAGAGTCGTTTGCAAGTTCCTTGGAAGTTCTTAACGAAGGCATCCTTCAGTTCCTCCCAAGTATTTATAGAGTTGGGAGGCAAATTTTGCAGCCATATGTGCGCTGCACCTTCTAGCATCATGTTGAGGTACCTTGCACATATTTCCTCTGAGGCGTTCAAAATGCTCATCCCCATCTCGTAATTGTTCAGCCAGGTGGTTGGATCCATGCTGGCGTTGTAGTTTGCCACCTTGCGTGGCCCTTTGAAATCTTCAGGAAAAGGTTCCGATCTGATCCTTTCAGTGAAACACGCCGGTCCCTTGAGTCGCGAGGACAAGGCTGTGGGCACGCCCGCGGGGTTATCTGTGGGCCGCGTTTCTGCGCTTCTGCGACCTGCTTCTGCTGTCTCTGTGCGACTCCTGATACGTTCTCTGGTGGCCTGCTTTGGACGCTTCTTTCTGCTGCAATCCTGTGATTGGCTGGTATGAGGGGCAGCTGTGCTTCGGCTTCCGCCCTATTGGCTTGTTGCAGGACTGCCGTACTTAGCATCTGAATCGGCTGGTTTAGGGTTTTGGATCCATCAACATCTTCGTCGGCTTCATCGGTGGCAGATCTGTTAGCCCGGTCCAAGAAGGTGATTCAGTAGAAGCGTGAAAGATGGTCAATGCTGAGACGCGGCGCGCGATTCAGATGCTAAGTACGGCAGTCCTGCAACAAGCCAATAGGGCGGAAGCCGAAGCACAGCTGCCCCTCATACCAGCCAATCACAGGATTGCACCAGAAAGAAGCATCCAAAGCAGGCCACCAGAGAACGTATCAGGAGTCACACAGAGACAGCAGGAGCAGGTCGCAGAAGCGCAGGCGAATATCTGCCACCGATGAAGCCGACGAAGATGTTGATGGATCCAAACGGGATAACATGGCCGGTCTTCAAGTAATCTACTTCCGGCCCCCAGCTTGAATCGTCGATGAGGGGTGTGCCATTGACCGCGATGATACGGCCAACAACAAGATCTTCATCTCCCTTCATGGATCCTGCGTGGAACGTGACGCTCTTGACTGCAGGCCCCACAGTGGGTGCCAACTGTCGTGGGTTTGTCACGTCAGGTGTCATAGATGACTTAGGAGGTGTGGGATTACGCGAGTCAAGCATCTCCGAGCTTGGGATCGTAGGAACAAAGATCAACACAGATTTACCCAGGTTCGGCCCCCTCAATGTGAGGTAAAAGACCTACTTCCTGCCTACCCTAGATTGGTATTGATATGATAATCGAGGTGTTACAATGGAGGCGATCCGATCTGGTACTCGCCGTATGAACTAGGGTTTTGGGCTTGATAGCTCTCTCCAGTCTAAGTCCTGCGAGTCCTCTTTATATACTCAGAGGCTCGTCAGGTTACCAGAGTTCTACACGAAGCCTGATTGTCTTTCTTGTCTTCCAAGACAAGTTTGCACCGACCTTCTGGAACTCTCCTTTATCGAGTCGCGATACGAGATTGGCCCATCTTTCACGTGGCCCAATAATGATAGCGTAGCCTTAAGTCGCGGGTTAATCATTCCCCCGACACTCCTTGCATTGCTTCTCCCATGATGGTGACAGCTTTGGATGCGATTCCCACAGACGGTGCCAACTGTCGTGGGGTAGATAACACGGCAGATGCTACCTTGGGGTAGCTTGAGATGATGGGCAAGGCAACTCTGGTGTCTGGGAGTTTGTTTAGCACTGCAGGGACAAAGGGTTTACCCAGGTTCTGCCTCTCCATTGGAGATAAAGACCTACTTCCTACAATCTTATTATTGATCTCGATCTCGATAACCCGGCTACGACAACAGAGCCAGATCTCGATCTAGGTTACAAGGTTCGCTTGGTAGCGTAGGTTTCTCTCTATGGTTCTCTCGCCTAAGCTTGGATCGTAAAGGTTCTCTCTAGCTAGGGCTCAGGGACCGGTTTATATAGATGACCGGGTCTCTTGGCACTTTACAAGGTACATCCGGGTTCTACCCAGACTCGGAGTCCTACTCTAGCTCTTCTGGCCTTCGTGTCCTCCAAGTCCTGAACCGCCTCTGGTCTTCTAGAACCTTTCCTTCCTGAACCGGGTTACCGCCAAACCTACTGGCCCAGCGACATAACCCAGCCCACACTGAGGGTTAGCTGGCCTGGCTGGGCCTCCTGCCTGGCGGGTCATTCTTCCCTCTTTATGGGCCTACCGATTTATTATCCCCCCATCACCAACCCTAACCCTAGTCACACGGGTCGCCGCCGTGCGCCGTCGACTCCGGCCATGCCGTGCTCCCGTGAGAAGCTCTGGAGGTCCGCCGTGCCGCCTGCGTCATCCTCGTTGATCGCTACTGGCTATGGAATCCAGGAGGGGAAGGATTGCATCGTCTTCCCCAAGTCCGGCCGTCGGACGTGGAGCAAGTTTCCGACACGGTACGACCTTCCCAAGCTTCGCCGAGACTCCCGTCGTGCTCGTGGTGAGCCGTGCTCTCTCCTAGTACTCTTAATTCGGCCTAATTTGCTCGGAACTACCGCTGTGTCATGCGCACCGTCCACTGCCGCGCGAGCTTGACTCCGGCCAAGCTCCGGTGACAATTAGGCAGCGGCGCCACCACCAAATGGTCGGCCGTGCTCCGCTCTACCTTTTGCCCATTTCAATTCGTGCTACTTCGTTCGATTTCGACGAATTGATCCACGGATGTGAATCAAGTTCATTGATTCATTTGTTTTTCGAAATGTTTAAATTCATGAAAGGTGGGGTCCATTGTCAGAAATTTCAACATTATCCAGAAATTACAGCAAATATTCAAAATTTGTAAAATTCATAACTATTTCATACTAAATCAGAATAATACAAATAATATATCAAAATATTAGAAAAATAAAATCTATCTGTTTGTATAAATAAAATACGTGTTTGACTAAAATTGAATCACTCTAAAATTGAAACAACAATTTGCTTATTATTTGAAATCTGGAGTTAATTTGAAATGCTATTTTGGATGCATTTCAATTCCATTTAAATTTCTTCATATTTTTAAATTGCAAATATGAACATATGTTTCAATCATAACATGTCATACATTATGTCCATTTTTCGAATTCCATTTGTGAACATGTTTAAATAATATTCTTTAAGTGGTTTATTAAAATAATATTTTTGATAAGGAAAATAATTATTCAAGAATCATTCAATAATACAAAAATGAATCTAACAACACAAAAAGTTATTGTATTATTACTTCATAATATTCCATGTAGTTCTTAATTCATAAAAGTGAATTATCTATTTAATAAAATTTGATCACTATTATTAATACCCTTAATAATTGGATTAATTTTGTGTTATAATTGTTTAATTCATTAATCCAAATTAATAATTACTTCATAATATGAGATTACTTGTTGTGTTTCTTCTAAGTGTTAGTATTCAAATCATATTATCTTATTACTTAAAGAAAAGTTAAACACATAAGTAACTACTCTTAATATTTTATAATATACCATCAATTAACTAAAATAAGTACCCTTATGGTATGATACCAACAAATGTATACATTATTTGTTTCTTCAAAAGTTATTCTTTTTGTATTCATGAATAATAATACTACATCATTTCCTTTAATTAATTTAAGTCAATACATATACCTTACAAACATAAAGATGTTAACCAACCCTAAAACAACCATTTATTATCATGATGTTGTTTTACTTTATTCTTATGGTTAATATGGTACTCTAACGTTAAAGTTTTAAACTCGTCTTTCTTGTGAAGTAAACTTGAAGATAAAACAAATCTAAAGGTAATCACCAAATTCAAACAAACCACAACCATCGAGAGTTAGTTATGGGGTTTAGGACGATGCATCTCATATATACTTATGCATAATAGCATATTGCTTCTTCAAACATTAGTCCTCACCGGACCAATGACGTTCATTCCAGATTATGGAGTCTTTATTGTATCGAAGACCTTGGCTGCATAATCTTGCAGTCAAAAAGGCAAGTTCACTCTTGCTCATGTCCTACTTGATTGTGTTTATCAAGGTAATTACAAAGTACTATGGTTTATCATTGCATGAAAAAGAAAAATCTACCTTCGAATGATGAGAATTGCTATATATATTGTTGGCTGACAATGGAACCACGGTTTGATGTTGTGGTGGAGGTTCCATTTGCACGGGAATGTATTACATAGGACTTAACAACCAATGCCGTCAGGATTCTTGCGCCGTAAATGAAGCGTTAACCATAAGGCTTGGAATGGGTCGGAGAAGTCATCTGTGACCTTCTTCCGTTCGCATGTCAACGGGCAGCCAGAGCCGTACGCTGTAGATCTTGCGGGACTACATGCACATGGGTGGGACCCCTTAATGCCCACAGACTCTGGTGCCTATGATGGTCTGCAAGGGGAGCCTAAGTATCTACCATGAGCGATAGAGTATCAGGGGTGATCCTGCTATGCATGAATTGGGTGGGCATGTGGGGTGGTGGAGAAGCACGGTGAATGGCTTAGATCATCGACTGGGCCCCACACCAAAGAGAGTGTGGACGGAAAAGATCGCCCGGTTGTGCAACAAGGCGTTGATCTCTTATGGTAAAGTAACGCACCTCTGCAGAGTGTAAAAAGTGTGAAATGTTACTCCCTGTTCCGGGAAGGAGCTGCGAATGCTGCAGGAAAGGAGCTCCATGAGGTTCTAGCACCTGTGAATGGTTGACGGGCATAGTTTTCTGAAAATAAAATGAATCTTTTTCTAAAAATGTTTTACAAAGATATGCATGTTCATCCATGACCTTTTGGTAAGGATGGTAGCTAGTGCGTAAAACACCTTATTCCTATTATATGAATTTGCTGAGTAACGCTCGTGTTGCTCACCCTTTACTCTGTTGACCCCCCTGTTTAGATTATTGGCGACAACAGAGGAATGACAGTAATCCATCACGACGTTGGTGAGGTCATCAATGTGGAGTCAAATCAACCTGGTGGAACCTGAAGGAGTCAACCTCTACTTTGCCAACGGATGAGTGGCGATAACAGTGCAATGGTGGACACGTCGACAACAATGCCTTTGGACAAGGCTACTACTATTGGAAGGAGAAGCACAACTCTAGACAAAGATATTCCAGATGGATAGATAGGGCTGTGACAACAGCAGTAGTGGATTAGGAGTGAGAAGTAGAACTGATACCCAGCTTAGTGCTATGACTTGAGTTCTTCTGGAGTTTCATTTGCACGAGATCTACTTCTGCTTATAAAGGAGGTTCTCGAGATTTTATATTGAATAGTGTTGTAATCTTATAGTGTTATCTTGGACCAGCTATATTTCTGTTGTATTACTTTGAAGAATATAATATTTACGGAAAATGTCCTTCCATGAGTATTATATCAACGACTTGTACACTACAACATGCAGTGGTGTGCGTGGTCAACACATATGGCGAGGCAGATGCAATGTGGTGAGCGGACGGACAATGGCGTGAGGCGATGACACGGCAGACGGTCCAATGTGATGAGGGGATTCCAAAGTGAAAAATAAATAGGGAAAATGAGTATTTCACTGGCAAGCTAGCCCCGTGTGCTATTTTTTTTTACAAAGGTCCAAAACTTACGGTATCTTACTTTGCACGTTTCTTCCAAATTTTAAATCATGCTCTAGAGTTTGCTCTACCTACATCACCATTGACTGGTCCCACAAGTAAGCGTCACACTGGCTATGACACATGTAGGTGCAGATCGAACGCATTCTCGTTACGGGATGGGCATAGGGACATAGGCTGCATATGGTAGATACAGTAGGAGTAGATTTGTAGTAGGTCACACCGTACACGCAGACGTAGACGCAGACTTGTACTCCCTCCGTTTTAAATTAGATGACTTTCACTTGTCCAAATATGGATGTATCTGTACTTGTAACATGTCTAGATACATCCATATTTGGGCAAATAGAAGTCATTTAATTTGGAACGGAGGGAGTAGAGTAGAGTAGGCGTGGGGGGCACAGCTGTCATTTCTCAAAATTCTCACGGTGCCACAGCCGTTTGACCGACGACCACCAGAGTTTGAACCGTAGAATCGGTTTTCCGAGAGAAGAACCGTAGAATCTGGAGCTACTGCGGGCGGCTTCCCCGGCTATTTGCGCTGCGTCGGCCGGACTGCTCGGCCCGGAAACAATTTGGGCGCCGACTACCCGTCGGAACGGGCACTGCCGACAACAGGCTGAAAAACTCTATACAAGCGGGAATGGAATCAACTATCTCTATGCTCCGTCTCTGAAGCCCGATGAGGAGGCCCATATCTCTATGCTGGCTATTACAATTGCGTTGCTCTCTGTATCTGATGAAAAACTCTATACATATTTTCCTGAATTTATTCGCTTTCACAAGGTTGCTGAAATAAAAGAACAAGCGAAAGGGTTTTTTTTAACTTCCAAAGTTAAATAAAAAATAAATGCATTTGAAATTACTAGGGATGGGAGATTTGAACTTACATGTCTCATGTCCCGGGAGATGGCAAGTCAATTCAAGGTGCCAATTCCCCCATATCTTCCCGGTAATTCAAACGAGGATGAAAAATAAGGCAAAGAAAAAAAAATCCGCAACATAACGACCTTCAAGGGAAGCCCCCAAACCTTCACCATTTATCCGTTGGGGGTTGTGGGGACAAAAACTAATTCCTCAAGAACATCTCTCAAACGGGTAAATTGGGGGAGATTTGAGGATGGATTGTGCACACACTCACACATATTCTCTCTCATATTAACTCTTCTTTCCACAACTCAACTTGCCGTCCACATGTATGCCACAAAAGGAGTGATGCCCTTGGATAACATGGTAGAGGTGTTAGATAATAACGATGCAAAAACAATGAGCAGCATAAAGCGGAGTAGGGATGTAAACGGATAGAATAGTTTTCGCACCGAATCCACCGCCGAATCTTTTTAAAGAATCCATATTCCGGTTTCAAAGAATTCGACGGATCATCATATCCGATTCCGAACTTAACACCTGGATATGGTATAGGATATGGTATGTAAAATAGCATCTGAATATAGATCATCCAAAAATTAATTAGGATTATCTCATGGTTATAATCCGAATAATGCAATTTTGTACTAAAATGTCTAAACTAATAAAGCACAATTTCTTGTTAGTGACTTGTGGAGTTCATCCGTTGACTGACAACTCGCTTGCATGGTCATTGTACAGAATATGGAGTACAACTTTGTTAATGTTATTAGGTTATTGAGCGATTATTTTTGCTACTGTCGGTTGACAATGTACATATACACATACCAATCCGATTGATTTTATTTCCGCACCGAATCCGCTCCGAGTCTGTTCTGAATCCGTGATCATCCGCCACCAAATCCGTGACCGTTCAATATTTGGTCCGATCCGAATCCGAGGAAAAAATATGGTAAAAGATATGGTAGAGACAAAATCCGATTCGATCCGTTTACGTCCCTAAAGCGGAGGCATACTAAGGGCGTAAAGGAGTGGGAGAGAGAGAAAGAGATGGAAAAAGAGGGGAGAAAAAGAAGGAAGAAAAAGATAGACGGAAAGAGAGGTTGATGTCTACTACAACTTCTATTCTTGTAGACAGTATTGGGCCTCAAAGTGCAGAGGTTTGTAAAACAGCAGCAAAATTCTCTTAAGTGAGTAACCCAAGGTATATCGAACTTAGTGAGGTAGAGGTCAAAGATATCCCTCTCAAGCAACCCTGCAATTAAGATACAATAAGTCTCTTGTGTCCCCAACACACCCAATACACTTGTCAGATGTATAGGTGCACTAGTTCGGCGAAGAGATGGTAAAATGCAGGTGATATGGAGATTAACAAGTGGTAATTGCAATCTCTAGTAAAAATGGCAGCGAGCAAACATGCAGCAGAACTGGAGACAAACGGTGTTTCAGTGCTTGGAAACAAGGCCTAGGGATCATACTTTCACTAGTGGTCACTCTCAAAAATAATAATATAACTGAACACATATAAATACTTCCTCTTCAATATGCAACTTAGATGCTACTCTAAATTATTCTTATGTTGGATAGAAATACCAATCTACTGCGTAGGTCTATAAAAGCACACATTAAAGTCTGAGTAAACAAACACCACAATTTCATAGAACACCGATACCATCGCGTAGGGCTATAAAAGTATACCTTAGAGTTCGAACACCACAATTATATAGCGACATCCAACATAAAGAACAACTCATGGTAAGTATCCCTCTAATCTATTATCCCTAGAGTCACACACGGCATGCGCACTGGCCTCTTCGCACCGTGGGACAAAGGTAACTCCGGAAATTATAGGGCCTGTTTGGTTTATGCCTGTGGCAGCCACACCAAAGTTGGGCGAGCCAAATAATTGGCTAAGGATTCGGCCGCCCGCAACTCGCCAAAGTTTTGGCGCAAAATTAAACTAGATAAGCTGGGGCGGGCTGGGCAGGCCAAATATTTGGTCAACATCCAAACGGGAGCCAAAGCCCGGTCAATGACAAATATTTTGGTCGGGCAGCACAGGGCTACTATCCAAACAACCTCATAATGATACAACCAATTGAGTAACATATCCATAACATAATGAAGGGGAAACATTTATGAATTCAACTAGATTACAATGCTCATGATCACATAAAGATCACACCATGGGAGAGAGATAAACCACATAGCTACCGGTAGAGCCCTCAGCCTCGATGGAGAACTACTCCCTCCTCATCATGGGAAGCAGCAATGGCGATGAAGATGGCTCCGGGGGCACTTCCCCGTCCCGGCAGGGTCCCGGAACAGAGACTTCTGTTCCCCGAATTAGGGTTTTTGGTGGCGGCAAAGCTCGGAGGTGTTTTTGGAAAAAGTCTTCCTGTTGGCTATGGGCCCCGCCTACAGGTGGTCTTCTGGCTCCGTGGCTTATTTGTGCTGGAAATAATTCAGGTAAATTTTCGTCCAATTCCGAACACTTTCATTTTTGGGCCTTTTCTGCAATAAACAGACAAAACAAACAGAAACTGGCACTGGGCACTAGGTTAATAGGTTAGTCCAATAAATGTCATAAAATGATATAAACTTTAGGATAAACATGTGACATCTATTATATAATTAAAACACAAGACAATGAATGGCTAGGATTAACCAAACTTAAGGTATGGAAAAAGGACAGCCCAGATTTAACGTAACCATATCTCACACGGAGTTGAAAGTTGTATGAAATCACGCAGCTATTGAGAGAATATTGTGCCCCGTATGTAGAAAGAACTCCACCAAAAAAGGTAAAAAATTCTTGTAAAAATAAAGGTAAAAATTTGATTCCATCCTTATCTCAACGAGGACTCTTAGTTCACGCCCTCATATAAGCGCGCATTGAAGGGCGTGCAACAGCAATGTTTTGATCTGGAGACCGTAAAGACCATCGCGATTCACGAGCTGAAGATACCGTCCAAGGAAGCTACCACGAGCGGAAGCCGGCGATCCCCCTCCAAGGAAGCATAGGAACAAACGAGGAGCGCTGATCGAGTCTGCCTCAAGCTCTTCGACGACTCCGTATGGCGAATTGGCGATACCAATTTTGTGGATTGATGACGACATCAAGGCAAACACATGGTGGGACGTCAAAGCGGCAGCGGTAAATTTCGTGATCAACGTGAGACTACAGTTTGCATAAGCTGGCCGCTTGGCTATCTTCCGATCACGCATGTGGACTCAAGCTATGCTAGATTAAATTTTATTATTCGGTTTCATCGGGAAAATATTGTTTGAACTGACCACCTAATGCAAAGTTCCGATTACATTACTTTGGTGCAAGTCATGGTTCTGCAGCCGATACTGCGGCCGATGCGCTTGCGGATGTGGAAGACCGCCGGCGCGCCTGGTCCGCGACGACGCACCAGCGCGTGTCGGCGTGTGCACCACCGAGCTGGACTATCGGCGTTGCTATTGCAGCCGTCCATCGTCGCTGGCTTCTAGCGCAGCGCCGCCGCTTCAGATTGGGGCATATGGAAGCGTCTGATCAAAGTTTACGCGTTGGCGGACGTCCGCGTATCAGGAAGCAATGCCGCCGGCGTTCTCGGCTCAATGGTATTCGAGGCATCGTGTGATGCGCGTTCACAGAAAGCAACCTGCTCACACGTTCCTAGCTAGCCATGCTGGCAACCATCGGTTATTATTGTTGATCCTAATTACTGAACCATGGGAGCAAACGAAGGTTTCTGAACATGAAGGGGAACAAGCGAGTGATCTCATGATTTGGCATTTATTTGTTTAGTTGATTGCTAATGCGCCACGAAAATCTTCCGTGACTACTAACAGGGAAGCTATCCAGTTTTGATGGAAAGCTAGCCAGTACATATCGTCTAGGGTCGATTGCTCTGCCGTATTGCTCCTCCAATAGTTCATCATGCACCTTTTAATCAGATCATTTTTTTTGAAGGGATGAATTACTATCTCCTCATCAACTGTGATTTTAATAAAGTGACTAAATTAAGTTGAAATCTTGGCCGAGAATGGGAGTGGAGCCAAGGTGATCGATTAATTGGTCTCTAAAACACAGATGCTTATGCAGCTTTTGATCTATGATGTATGTGAAAAATCTGGCTACCATTTTCAATTACTGCCCCTTTTTGTGAGAAGATATGGAAATAAAGCGTATTATTTTACTTTAATTTTTTCGTAGGATGAATAATTATGTCCTTATCAACAGTATTTATGAAATATAGACAAATATTATCTATCTGTATTGGTTTTCACATTGTTGTTTTTCTAGCGCGTAACATCTTTGTGACTGTTCTACATATTACAAGTTCGATTACTTTGTAATCACTCCACTAATGGTGCCCATAATTTTCCAAACGATTACTTTTACTTCATATGCTTCAGAGAAAAACAGTTTTCACCCATCTGCCCCATTATAATCTACAACACTATTAGTTTTATAGATATTTCTAACTGACCTGAGAAAGTTAACTTAAACGTTAGTTGTTGTTTCAAGCATAGAACTACTGAAATATGTAGCAAGGCTTTGCTGCCGGATATAGTCGGCCAGGAGCATAATCGGTTGATCCAGGCAGCAACCATCCAGGACTCCAGGTTGCATTAGAAGATAGCAGCCTGTCAAGGTTGCATTACGTGATCTCGGCCGGCAAGTGCACCTCTGATTTCTTGCTACATATGTCAGTAGTTATATGCTTGAGACAACAACTAACGTTTAACTTCCTCGGGTCAGGTAGAAATATCTACAAAACTAATAGTGTTGTAGATTATAATGGGGTAGATGGGTGAAAACTATTTAGAAAATTATTTTAATATGTAAATTGGGTTCTCTTATCAAAATAGGGATGAAAAGTAAAAGTCGATTCAAAACCAACGAAGCACAATAAGTGCAAAGAATAACAACAAAGGTAAGATGAGCATGTATGGATTCATACATATGAAGATGGATCCATGGATGAACAACCAAATAGTTGAAATATTAGCCATTCATTCTTAAATCTAAAATCTCAGGGGTTTCTTAAATGAGTGACCAGGAAAAATATATATGTTACAGTGAAAGAAAAAATATCGTTTTGCCTCAATCTTCAACACATAAGTATCCATTCATAATTCCTCAAGATTTTTGGTATGAATCTATTCATATATTGTAAATTAAAATGGAATAATAATTAAGTGTTTGTCATACATCAGGCAAATAAAATATAAAAACCTAGCCGCGCAAATGCGCGGGCCAGCCAGCTAGTTTGATATAAAACAAGCATGAAACATAAAAAATTATAGATACGTTTGAGATGTATCAGACATCCCCAAGCTTAGTTCCTACTCGTTCTCGAGTAGGTAAACGATAACAAAAGATAATTTTTGAAGAGACATGCTACCAACATAATCATAATCTTGATCAAATAGTAATGTAAAGCACATGAACTGAATAAAGTGATCCAAGTCAATTATCTATAGTTGCTATAAAGTAAACCATGAGCAACCAAGGGGCATCATACAAATAAGAACTTTTCATGAATAGTACTTTGGAGACAAGGAGCTATAAGAATTTGACATAAAAGTTAGCTCACCAAACAATATTTTTCAATCAAAAGTGTTTGACCAACACAAAGGAAAGATTTAAGTTTCATCATTTGATTCAACTTTTAACATATTTATCTCATGGAAACTTCTAGGTCCGCCAGTAACTGCTACGTAAACGTAGGGACGGCGAGGCAAAGGCATGAATATATTTGTAGCTCCAATAGGCAGCGTTTTCGATCGGACACCGACCATTGCAGTGGAGACCAAATACGGCACGACCATAGTGCCATGATACAAAACGATGTTCATTTTTCGGTCATAGTGCCATGATACGACACCACCATAGTACAAATTAGGAAGTCTAGTATACCATTAGGTTATGATTTGGAGTACTAAACATAATTGTCGTCGCATTATTTATTTTTTGTCAAACAGCATTACAAAAAGTAGACATATCTGTGTTTACATACAGAGCATGCATATTACATTTTTGTACACAGATAAGATAGTTTCTTTATCAATTACTCACTCCGTATCAAAATATAAAACTTTCTATGCTTTTTCAAAGATATGTATTTAGGGTGAAGATGTGTATTTATCTTAGCTAAGTTTACTCGCTTTTAATTATCATTTTTGTTAATTCTCAGTCGACTGAGAATTAGCTTAATTCTCATTCGCATGATGTTATCAATTATCAGTTTGCAACTGGGAATTGATGACATCATGTGAATGAGAATTAAGTTAATTTTCATTCAACTAAGTTGCAAGTGGACTTGCAACTGCTCCGGACCATTTGATTTCTACTTAATCAAGCTGTGTTGAAAAATTTAGTCAACTTACTTACTAGTATTTTTGTTTCTACACATCCATGGATTAGGGGCTGTTGTTTTGTCTTGTCAGGGCCAATCAACCGCATGGCATGTTGCTTTAGCTCATAAGCAGTAATCGATTTTGTATGTTTATAAGCACCCATGTACTTATTTAGGGAGTGAGGGTATAGGCTCATATCATGCATATCAAGTTAGTGGTCCTTTATAAAGTTAAGGTTGCTTATTCATTTTTAGTAAGTAACTTAATGTACATTATTGAGTTGCTGCACATCACTATTAAGTTGATGTATATCTAGAAGGGGATGTAATCATTTTTCCTCTGACCACACATACAACTAATTAAATTGCTTAGCAGATGTTAATTAGGTTACTAAATGTTCTATTTAGATCGGGAATACGAGGTAAGCCCCAACAAAATTTCCCAGCACACGTGATTTAATTTTCGTATGGTCGATAAGGTGTTGGAGAATTTTCCTCCAAATGTGACGTTCAGAAAAGATCTTGTTGGTCCCAGGTTAGTAGCTTGGCATGAGTTGCTACAACGGCTGGCTTCCGTCAATCTAACGCAGGGGACTGTCAAGTTTCGTTGAAATTTACATGAGAGTGGTAAATTCTTGGTGGACTCCATGTATAAAACTCTAATCCAACCGGATGTGCCAGTAGATAATAATAAGAAAATTTGGAAGATGAGGATTCCACTCCAAAACAAGATATTTGCGTGGTATCTTCGTCGAGGGATAATTCTTACTAAAGATAACCTTACAAAACGCAATTGGTATGGGAGTAAAAGGTGTGTCTTCTATCACAAAGACGAGACTATAAAACACTTATTCTTCGAGTATAAATTTGCTAGTTCTATATGGTCAATCATCCAGATAGGTTCTACCTTATACCCATCAAGAAGCATTGCTAATAATTTTGGAAACTAGCTGAATGGTGTGGAACATAGGTTTAAACAACTTATTAGGGTGGCAGCGCTTGCCGTAATATGGTCGCTTTGGCATTGTAGAAATGACAAGGTTTTTAATGATAAAAATTCTTCTCTCATGCAGGTTATCTACAGAAGTACAGCTACACTTCGTTCGTGGTCTCCGTTGCAACGTGTGGAACATTGCGACCTATGTACGGAGGTGTGTACAAGACTGTAGGATACGGCAAGAGACTTTTTATCCCAACATGGATGCCAGCATAATTTGCGGATCGACCCTCCACCATCTTAGTCGTTTTTACAATTTCTCATCATGATATGTAATGCGCCTTTTTTTATTATTTTCGCACTACTGAACTTGTGACGGCTGTGTGCATCCTAACTATACAGAAGGCCGGGTGTAATGCTTAAAACTCTTTAAATAATAAAACTCCCTTTATCGGATTTATTTTTTCGTATGGTCGATTCAGACATCAATGTCCAGCTTATTCGAGGTAGTTTAGACTCATATCAAGCGTGATTTCTCTCGTACGGTTTTTTGTGTGCACATGGTTACACCATGGTAATCATCCTGCTGATATGAGGATTGCAGCGTGGAGGGAATTCAACTACGCATGGCATGGCGTCCACCCGATCGAGAGACACATGTGATGGAAGTTGGAAGAGGAACGTAGAACTTTGGGGGATGGCGACGGGAGGTTTTGGAAGGGAATTGATACAGGTAGGCTGTAGGTTGGTGTGAGTGATTGATTGGGCTGACGGTGTCACTTGGTTTGGCCTTGGCCATGCCAGGAGATCGATCACGTGACCGGCAGTTGGTGGTAAGCCTCGATGCTAGAACCATCGGCTCCTGATGTTCGCTTCCTCTACTGTGGGAATTAATGGCGCCAACGAATGCCTCGATGCAAGACGATCGCCTCGCCACTTCACCAGCATGGCAGCAAGAAACATGGCAAGAAAGCGAGATCCTTCGCTCAGTGAGGCAAACTGATGATGCAGAAGTGCAAAATTGATACCCTGATGGCACAGGAAGTTAGTTTTTTTTTGATACAATTTCTGGATATATTACTCAGGAAACACAGAAGTACAAGGAATATCCAGAAACAACCCAGCTGTTCTACAAATTACAGAAAGGACCCTACAAACAACGAAAATACAAACAACCCCCTGGGACCTTATCTGAACCAACGAATCCGCCACCGCACGCACCATCGTCGCCGCCGTCGCTCCAACAGAAGAATCAACGACGCGGGGAACGGCAGCTATGTCGCCGGAAGGAAACTTTTGAGGAAAGATCCTCGTTGATGTCGCCGCAGTATCCACCCGTCGCGGACGGCGGATTCTGAAGACGAAGCAGAGCACATCGGCGGGGGCAGCGCCCCGAATCCATCCGGCGGTCAGGCCGCAAACTCCGGCGAGAACCAGATCACAAACCTGCAAGAAAACCTTCCAGAACAGCTGCAAAGAAGCTCCACACACGCCCGCGCGTGGAGCACAGAGCCAGCGCCATTTCCCCTCCTCGCCACCTCGGCCGGCCAAGGGAAAGAAGCACCACGGCCCTCGGGCGCTCCTCTTCAGGCAAGCACGACCATCGGCGACCACCGCCGGGCGCAGGCCGCACCACCACCACCACCACCACCTCCAGAACCTCCGCAGACAGGCCAGCGCACACCCGCCCGCGACGAGGAGAGGGACAGAGGACAAAAACTCCAAGAGCCAGGTGCCCTCCTCACAACGGCGACCGAGCCCAGAGCCCCAAAACTCACCAGATCGACGGATCCGGGAGCACCCACCTCCGGCAGCTCTCCGACGCCACCGGAGGCAACGCCGGGACGAGGAAGAACCGCCAGCACCATTATTCCTCACCGGAGCGGCGACCTCGACAACGCCCGCACCAGATGGAACACCTAGACTACTATCTACACGCCGGAGTCGCAGATCCGGGGCTCCCGCCCTCTCCCGTCGCCGAAGCGACAGACGAAGAGGGGAGGAGGAGCCCCCGACCTGGCCGGCGACGAGACAAAGAAACGAGAAGCTCTCCCTTTCGCCTCTCTTTACTGTAGCGGGAGGAGAAAGGAAGAGGAGACTACTGGTGTACAGAAGTTAGTTATTTTACAGGACAGGGAGTCAGTTCTCAAGGGAAGGTTACGTCATGAACTACCCTGCATTTAGGAGTTGCTGCGTACCACTAGTAGAACCCAAAAAAGTCCCCATTTTCAATTTAATGGACGCGAGCGATATGCCATGATCACCGGCCAGGTGCCTGAACAGCAGCAGCAGCAGTGAAGACATTCACGGGTTATTCCACACTTTCCCCAGCCAGCCCCCACGCAAGATGCCAGCATGTAGAATAAAGTCCACACATAGTTAAGTGCACTCAACTTCGTGGTCACATTCTGCTACAAAGAAAACTCTGACAACAATAGGGAACTCACTGCAAACATACGAAGCCACGAGACAGTGTAATCACCAGGGGCATTGCGTCTTAAGATAAACTAGTGCCCAATGGATCGAATAGGTACAAAGGCTTCTATGCCACTTCCCCTACCCCGTGAGCCATTACTAGTAGGGACAAACTATTACATGATCTGTTCTTTTCCATCTGTATTATGGCAAGTGGGTAGGAGGCAGCCAAAAACCCCAGGAAAGCCATTCCTCCAACCAATTCTCACAGGATGAATGAACACCAAAAAGCAGCCCGATAAAACGACGCCTTCAATCCTCCCTACAGTTTGCAAGATTGCAGTTCATCCATTCACGTCTGCACGCGACTCGCTCAGGGTGGTACCTTCCATCATCTGCATTCCTTTGTTCCAACCTGGAGGAACCATCCATGGAGCTGGCTATTTAAACCCCTTCCTATTTTCCCTCCTCAAAACAACACCCTCTGCCTGTCTATCCTCTCTGTTTACTATTTAAACCCCTTCCTCTTTTCCCTCCTTAAAACAACACCCTCTGCCTGTCTATCCTCTCTGTCTATCTTCCTTCCAATTCCAACTTCCAAGCACACACAAACACTAACCATAGTTGCGAAGGAAGAGATGAGGCTTGGGCCGAAAGGTCTCGCCGTCATGCTCCTCCTCCTCCTGCTCGCTCTGAGCTCCGTCGTTAGCATCTGCGACGCAAGAAACGGCAGGCATTGGAGGCAGAAAAAGGTGGCGCCGTCAACCTCCATGTTGAGAAGGAAAGGAAAAGTGAAGAGCAGCGGTACTTCCCACAGGCATTATGGCAGGGGATACCAGCCGAGTCCAAGCACAGGGCCGAGTGGAAGCCCTGTCCAGGGCAAAGGGCATCACAGTCCAGCGTTGCCAGCACCATGTCCAGGAGGTGGAAATGGCTACGCGTCGCCCAGTCCCCCACCGCCTCTGCCTCCATCGCCGCCACCTCCACAAGCACCGCCTCTGCCGCCACCAGAAGCGCCATCGAAGGCCACAGTCTTTAACGTGGTTGCTTTTGGAGCTAAGGGTGATGGAGTGACTGATGACACTCAGGTAACCAGCACTGCTTCTAAAGATACCGCAGTCCAAGTAAATGAACATTTGCACCTGCATTATACATTCTGAGTTAGAGTCTTATTCTATTTTTTTACATTGATTCCATAATTGTGCAGAAGGCTTCCGCAAAGCATAAGCAGATGCAGAAAATCATTGTATATGCTTTCTATCTTCAAGAAAAAACTACCATATATAGTGTCATACAATTTTCAAGTTAGTGTGCTGCAGAGACATGCTTGCAAAAAAAAAGAGTCTTTAAAAATAATATTCCACCTGATTGCACAACCATTTGTTTATTAAGCTACACATCATATTATTGGGAGTTGGAATTTTACATGTCAAGACAAATGTTGTTTGTTTTTATGTTTAGATTGTTCTTTTCTCACGTGATTGGGCACACACCGGTAAGGCAATGTGTCTTTACACATGATGCTGGATACTACTGCATTTACTTTTATGAGTAAGAGAAGGTATCATGTCAATGGATGACTCACAACTCACAAGAATACAAACTTTCTATAGTACTTTAAAGACTTCTTGTGCCAGAAATAGCATAAGTACAAACTGAATTCTTGTGGTTACTAGAGTATGCCAATCCTCAAATTTAATAGATAGTTACTGATTCTATTTGTCAGCTGTTGCTGTTTTTCTTGGTTTTTCCAAGAGACAAAAACTGAATTTAACTATTCTAAGCATTCTTGCCTGAGAAATCATTCTATGAGTTCCCATCAACACAAACACGGAAGTCTAAAATAAAATATGTTATGTTTTATGGTTCCTTTTAGGGAAAGAAGTGATATCTTGGGCCGATCTGCTAACAATAACAAGACAATGTGCAACAAACAATGCCATGGAGTGCACTTGAAATCCGAGCTATACAGTTGGGCTCACAATCCATGATATGTTGAACTTAATCATTGTCTATATGTGCAGGCCTTTGAAGCAGCATGGGCAGCAGCGTGCAAGGTGGAGGCATCTACTGTTCTTGTACCGTCTGAATACGAGTTCGTTGTTGGCCCGATCTCATTTTCTGGGCCTAACTGCAAACCTAACATTCTATTCCAGGTAACACTACTATTGATCCAAACTGTATTAAACATTATGATCATCATTCCCCCATAAAATTAGTCCTCCAAAACATGAAAGGAGTCCAGGACATACTATAAACCATTACCAGAACTGTAGGTGTTCAATGATGTGTTTTCGTTTTGTAGCTCGATGGAACTATCTTAGCTCAAACTAGTGCAAGAGCGTGGGGCTCTGGTTTGCTTCAATGGCTTGAGTTCACGAAACTAGATGGGATAACAATTCAAGGCAGTGGTGTCATAAATGGCCGGGGGCAAGAATGGTGGACCTATTCAGATCCAAATGACGACGATGATATGGACACAGTAAGGCCTGATCATCTACCAATATCCTACTTATAAACAAGTGAAAAGTAGACGAATTTAATTGTTTACATTGGATGCTGCCAACAGTACAGTCAGGAGCTGGAGAAGATGCCACAGATTAAACCAACGGTAAGCAGATTATTGATGCAGCGCTTGAACATAGTTGCAATTACGTACCAGAACAATTTAAACAGATACGGATGTGTACTCTGATGCAGGCATTGAGGTTTTATGGTAGTTCCAGTGTCAGAGTAACTGGCATCAGCATCGTCAACAGTTCCCAGTGTCATCTGAAGTTCGATAGCTGTCAAGGAGTCATGGTCTATAACCTAACGATCTCTTCCCCTGAGGATAGCCCCAACACCGACGGAATTCACCTGCAAAACTCCAAAGGCGTCAACATTCACCACACTAACCTGGCTTGCGGTAATGGCTCCTCAAAAAACTTGATCTGAGTAGTTAACCAAATTATTCAACCTTTGCACTTGTGGACCATAGTAAGAATAATTCTAATTCAGAGTTCACCACCTAATGTCCTATGCGGATATATAATATAAAGAACAGTAGAATAATCTATATGGAGAAACACCAAAACTTGACATGAAATATTTACCTTGTGCAATTCAGGTGATGACTGCATTTCCATCCAGACAGGCTGCAGCGACATAAACATACATAATGTGAACTGTGGACCAGGCCATGGGATCAGCATTGGTGGCCTAGGAAGGTACAACACCAAAGCATGTGTCTCTAACGTCACTGTAAGAGATGTCAACATGTTCAAAACAATGACCGGCGTCAGAATCAAGACTTGGCAGGTAGATCATTATACGACTACAAAACATGATTCATCCAGCAAGGACCACTATGCAATTATGCATGTATATATGATAACTTGATATATCTAAGCACACTGGGTTTTGAATGCAGGGTGGTTCGGGGCTGGTTCAGGGCATAAGATTCTCGAACATACAAATGTCGGAGGTTCAGACACCTATCATGATAGACCAATTCTACTGCGACAAGACGGCGTGCTCGAACCAAACCTCGGCGGTGGCGGTCTCAGGCGTGCAGTACGAGAACATAAGGGGCACTTTCACGATCAAACCTGCCCACTTTGCGTGCAGCGACAGCTCGCCGTGCTCGGAGATCACCCTGACAGGGATACAGCTGAGACTCCTGGTGGAGCCGAAGTACCGCACGAGCAGCGCCTTCTGCTGGCAGGCCTTCGGGGAGCTGTACACGCCCACCGTCCCTCCCATCCCTTGCTTGCAGGCCGGAAAGCCAGCCGGGCTGTCAGACCATGATCTATGCTGAGACTCTCGGAGCGACATGGGGGTAACTATAGGCGGTTCTTCGGACCACCTTTTCGCGCGATCACTACGTGGTGTGAATATATATACGCGTGATGTGATAACATAGTAAATCATGTACATTGGCATGTGCCACATAGGTTTTTTTTACAGGAAATATAGGACAGTCAGTATTTACAGTGATTTATGAACATGATGCATGTGCGCATTATATAGTTAAAATGGGAGAACCATGAAGAATCATTCGTATGATCTATGGCAACATGGAGACAAACTGATATCCGTAGTGCACGATCTTGTTGGAATGCTGCCAGCCTACAATTGCTGTGGGACAGGTTCAGTTAAACCATTCCAAAAAAAAAAAGTTCAGTTTAGTCCCCAGGTATCATCAACCCGTGTCGAAGGGAACAATGACTCAATGAGCCAAATAGTGTATAGACACTGGATCAGGGGAGAGGAGGGGGGCCCGGGGGCTGGGGGGGGGGGGGGGGGGGGGGGGGGGGGTGGGGAGCGGAGAGGCGATTAAGGCTCACCGATTTCGAAGTCGCCGGCTGTGGATGGAGATGCCGGCGGTGCACGCGACGGGGATCCCGAGCAGAAGGGGGACCGGGGGAATGCGCGAACGCGCGGTGGTGGTATTGATCTAATCAAATCCATGCTCAGCGCCTCGTCCTCCCGCCGATGGTGCGGTGCCCACTGCCCCGGCCCCCGCCGTTGGCTCGACTGCCTGTTTGCCGCAAGGTGAAATGCCAACGCTCGCAGAGGAAGCAGACGAGGCGACTCCAAGTCTCCATCCCCTCTGTTTGCAACTGTTTTATTTCGAGTATTATACTCCGTTTACATGGGCCGCATTCTGCCGTTTTTCATAGGCCCTTGAGTTCATGGTGCGCTACTGGGCTAGGCCAGAGCTGTATCATAGAGTTATAAGTCCACCACTGTCTGTTTTCCATAGTTCAGGACTTCAGATACACTGAGGAACTTCCACTAAAAAAAAAGAGATAGACTGAGGAACTTCGCTAAAAACATGATATACTGAGGAGTGCCTATTTTTTTGAATTTGAAATTTATGAATATTAGTCACTGTGTGAATAGGTTTGGAAACTAGAGAACGAATATAAATTTTGGCAACATTTATTGAGGACAAATATCTTAAAAATTAGAATCTTTTAGAGTTACCATGTAAAAAGCGATATCACACTGTTTTTTTTTTTGACATGTGGATATCACACTGTTCGCCAGGCTTGATGGTGGAATTTTGGGAGACAGTCTATCTTCTTGCCTAGTTCATGTAACCTTTCTCGGACTCGGATGCTGTAGAGATGAAGCTGCCCTCTGAAAATTGGGAAGATATGCGGTTTGGATATGAGCTTTTTTCTCGGACGTACTCAGAGTGCGGTGATTTGGAGGACTGGCTCTATGTAGTTTTTTTTTTTTGAAAAATTCAAAAAGGACATTTCTAAGTTTCAAAAAAATATGAAAAAACCCTAGATGTAGACAATGATTATTTCTACCAGTGTGCACTCAATGCGAAATATTATGTATTTTGGGCTGTGTAAAAATGACAAATTTCCAGACCTGAGCGGGTTGGAGATGCTCTAAGTGTACCTAGTTCAGTAGTTCCACCCCTGTTTACTTGCCGAATTTAGAGCATCTCCACCAGGGGCCTCCAAGTGACCCCCAAAGGCCCATTGGGGGTCCGCACGCCTAAAAACGCCACCAACGGCACCCCCCAAAGGGTCGCCCCGAGCAAAATCGTGTCCGGCACCCCCGAAAGGGCCTCCAAATTTGGAGGCCTCTTCGGGGGTGCCGGACATGGGTGCGTACATGCTTCTGACAGGGCTGGCCCGCCCGTCATATGCACAGTGCCCCGCTCCATGTTAACTTGGGCTTGGCAGGAGGCCGTTGCGCCGCGTTTAATGGCGAGGCGACGAGACGGCGGCTCACCTGTCAGCACGGCTCGCAATAGCGAAGCGACGCCTCGCAATAACGTCGCGCCCGTTCCCATGGCGCAGACGGAAGCGACGCGTGCTGCAGTCGCAGCGGCTGCCCGCGGCGGCGCCCTGCACACGCGTCGTAGGCGTCAATGCGTGGCCAGGCGAACCGGTGGCCGCGTTAATGCAGGCCACCCAATCCCGCTCCTCCGGCCGCCTTTAAAACCCGGCGCGTCGCAACCCTCCTCTCCCCACACCACCGCTTATCCCTTCTCCCCTCTCCCAACTCGCCACCAGCAGATCGGCCGCCAAGCAAGGCGGCCAACCGCGAGACGCCGGAGGAGCGCGAGCTCCGGCGTCATCGCGACTTCCTCTCGGCGGAAAGCGAGCGCCGCGGCCAGCGATGCCGCGAGAAGATGGAGGAACGCCGTCGCCGCAACGAGGAGGCAGAGATGGCCAGGGCGTATGAACGCGAGCGGTGGCTCGAGGAGGCAGCCTACGCGCCTCCGTACGTCGTGTCGCTGGAGACGGCGCAGCTGTGCAGCCGCCACAGCGTGCCGGTGGAGGGGGACACGTCCCTACCCGAAGGGTGGACGAGGAACGTCGTCAACGTGGCGGTGGCGCCGCGGCTCAGCGGCAAGGAGCGCGTCGGCTTCATCATGCGGAAGTGGCAGGCGATGCCGTACGAGCAGAAGATCGATCCCAAGTACTCCATCTCGGCGCCCTACTGGCACGCTGTGGTGGACGCGGAGTACGAGGCGCGCTGTGGCGGCGACTTCCTCCCTACCAGCGCGCGGGAATCAACGCCGGAGTTGTCTGCATCGGACGACGATGACGCATCCGAGGACGACGACGACGACCCCGAGCTGCCCGATCTACCTATAGAAACGGCAGGCGCATCTTGGTCAGCAGCGCCGCTGCCACCGGAGAAGGGGGCGCAAGGTGAAGTCGGCGAGTCTTCCGATCAGGCGGCCAGGCGGTAGATGAAATCCCACCACGCGCCGGCCGCGAAACCAGAAGCCTCAGCCATGGCGAGACTTCGTTTCTAAAGGCCGTAGCCGATGGGAATAGCAGATGAAACTTCCCGCGCCGGATCATCGAGACATGCAAGTCTGTTGATGATTCTGGCGCTTGGTTCACATCTTCTACCCCTTCGTTAGGCCATGGAGCGGCATCTCTCCTCGCCGCCGGCGCGTGTAGTGGTTGGGTAGACGCTGTAGCGTGTAGCCGGTACCGGCTAGTTTAAGTTTAGTTTGTTAAATCTCGTTTTGATTTTAAATTGTAAGTTTGTTAAATCTCGTTAAATAAAATCCGCCGCCCGCAAGGTGTTCGATGATTTGCTCACGTTTGGGGGGCGAACGTTTGGGGTGCGCCGCTGTGGACGCGGTCGAAAACATGGGCGGACACATGTCCGGCACCCCCCAATGAAGGCTCTATTGGGGGGGTGATGGACACGAATTTGGAGGCCCCCGGTGGAGATGCTCTTAGGGAGGTCTTAACTGCTGTTAAAAATTAAGGCGGTACTAATTGGTAAAACGCATCTGACCTAGCCCCGCCGCCGCCCGAGTCCCGCCGCCGGCGCTCCACCCCCACCCCTCCGAATCCCTCCCAGGCTGCTCACGCGGGCAGCTCCGGAGGGCCTCCAACCCTAGCCAAATAGAGCGCCGCCGCAACTCTCCCCTGGCCGCTGCCGCTGGCGGCGCCGGCGGTGGCGGCCGCGTCTGGCCGTCCTTGGCGGCGGGTGTGGATGACGTGCCTCGACGGGCTTCCCTCGCGCGGGGGAGAGACGTCTACGGGCGGGCATGGGGCTGGGAGGCACTGAGGAGGAGCAGGCGGCGCGCTCCTGCGCGTCTGAGTTCTTGGAGACGGCACGGGAGGACCTGCCGGTGGTGCTGCGGCCTGAGGCGACGACGAGGGCCTGATCTGGGCCCTTCTGAGCCCGGACGGCCGGATCCCGTAGTGGTGGTTCCTGGCGGCAGCGGTCGTCAGGATCTTCCCACACCGACGTGGTCTTTCTTTGTGCCCCTCCACCGCTTTGTCTCGCTCGATCCGATCGCCGGGAGCCGGCCGGCAGCGTGGGGGTTGCTGGCTTGGCTTTGAATAAAGGTGGCGGTACAAGGGTTTCTCCCGCGCGAAGACGATGAACTACTGGATGCGTGCTCTCGTTGATTTGGCTGAAGTGACGAGTTCCGGAAGGCTCCGCCGGCAACTCCACTGGGCGATTTATGCCTGGAGATTGCTGGATCGGGTGGGATTCGGTCGTGCGCAGCCATGTTTTACTCTGGCCATTTGGTTTCAGAGGGAGCGTTTCGAAGCTCTGCTGGCTGTTAATATCATGGTACATGTTCTCGTTCCATGGTGCTGGCGGAGAAGGTCATGTCAGTCGAGATCTGAGGCTAGCAATGGTGGTTCGAATCTTTCTCGCGATGAGGAATTGGCTTGGTGTTTCATGACTTGGAGCAGCGGCATGTAAGTGGGGGCGATAACATATGTGAAGTCCAAAGTCCTACCTTTCAGGGTGAAAATCCAAGGTCTGGCCTTAATTGGTTGTGCCTGACAGTGGTCTTGCTGAAGACATTGTTTTGAGTGTGAGGACTATCTTCAGGGTGAAAACCCAAGGTCCGGCCTTAATTGGTTGGGTCTGGCACTGTTCTTTTGAAGGCGTTGCTTTTGAAGAATTGAGCATCAGGTGTTGTTTTGGTGGTTGTTGTGCGGCTGCTTGAATGACTGTAACTCTGTAGCGGGATTTTTCTTTTTATTTCTTCTTCTTATTGTCTTTCGGCTGTGTGCATCCGTAGTAACTTCGGTTATTGCGTTGTTGCAGAGGCTGGGTGTAATTTGTATTTCCGCGATATTAATATACACTCTTTATCTAAAAAAAACTTAAAATCCTGTGTAACTGTTGCTACAATCTGGAAAGTGAGAAATAGGGCCTGTTTCGATAACAGTCCGAAGTTATTGCTCGCAGATATTTTCAAGTGGACGAGAAAGTGAAAAACTGGGCTCCAACGAGAAAAAGGATAATGATGTGACGAAGCTTGTTGATCCTGGTGCTGTAGGTTTTTGGTCTAGATGACAGTTCGGTGGATTGTCATGTGCAGTGTCCATCACCTTGGAGAAGACGGAGGGTGGAGGGAAAAAGGGCTGACAAAGACCTAAGGCTTGATCTCTTTACACCGAAATCAGGATTCAGGATGGATGTTTCTGGGTTCTACTCAGATGTGATTTTTTTTTTGTGATCTAGCATCTGCGACTTCTACTATCTGATGCAACGGCAGAGTCCAGCTCTCGCGCGCCGTTTCCGTTGTACTCTACGATGATCATATTACTCTGTACAGATATAACCTATCTAGCTCAAGCGTTTTATTAGACGCGGCACAACTCTGTACAACACCACGCCATCTCTCACACCATCTTCTGCTGCTAGCTCGATCATCGGCGACCGTCACGAGCATTTTTGTTGTTCGCCTTCTTTAGTCGTACGCGACCGGGAGGTAGGCGTCGTGGGTGCACCGCCTCCGGGAGGACACCAGCCGCGCCAGTTTCCGGTTGCACAGCTCGGACGACGGCGCCGCCGTCATGTCGCCTCCGCGGGTCGGCGTCGTGCCCCTGGGCCGGAGCCCGAGCTGCCGTTCCAGCTCGGCGAACTCCTCGGCGCGGCGCACGACATGGTCGTAGCAAATGTACCGGCCGCCGGCGGTGCCGTTCATCGCCTCGTACACGCGCACGTGCGCCTCGGCCACCCGCTCCACGTCCGCCGTCGCCAGCACGCCCTCCGCCACCATCGCGTGCGCTCCTGGCAGATTGAAAACGAAACGGCAGCAGCTCGTCAGCGCGGTGAGCAACTCCGGCTAGATACGCGAACACGACAGGTGGACAGGAGCAGAGACCTTTGAGGTAGGCGATGGAGGGGGTGGAGTTCCGTCGGCGGAAACCCGGCCCGGTGACCAACCCTGGGCACACTGTAACGAGCTTCAGGTTCCTGCCCCGCGCCGCCCTCCACGCCGCCTTCTCCGCCATCGTTTTACCCAGCGCAAGCCACAGCTACAAAAGCAATTTGATCGCATCCTTTAGAGTTTAGACGATGATCCTGCACTGTACTGTATGCAACACCAGAATGGAAAAGGTATTCTGCAGGTTCAGGGTTCAGCAGAGAGCTCACCTTGTTGTCGCGGCAGAAGGTCTCGTCGCTCCAGCAGCTCTCGTCGATTGTGGCGGGGAACCGGCGGTGGTGAGGGCTGTTCTGCCTCCACACGCAGGCCAGCAGCGACGAGGTGAAGACGCACTTCCTCACGGACTCTGTCCTCACACACGCTTCGACCACCTGCTCTGCTGCCTTGGCTTCTAGACTCGCCATGTGTTTCTGTTTAGATTAACATTGCCAACATTAAGCGAAGAAACTGTGGAGTGAATCCCAGACCAACATTCATAGAGGCCGTTTGTGAAGCACAGACAAAACAATGTGATGTAACAGCAAGAGGTGTTATCAACGTATGCAGAAAAAAATTGGGCGTATTCCAGGTTTTCATTTTCCGACAGAAGAAACTGGTCAAGAATTTTACATAGAAATGTATTCTGGCATCCATCGCAATTTACCATCAAAAAGGTGCGTTGGACGAAATTATATGGTATTTCAAGGAAATAACAAAAATACAACACATTACTTGACTCGGTGGACTACAAACTTACAAAGTAATCATGTTTCATGTCAACTGCTATATCTCTAGCAAGTTGCAACTTCAACTACTTGATACTGCCCCATGCCATTAACAGCAGTACATGCACTCTAATCAGCCACTTGGTTGCAAACATGATGCGATTGCAAATGCCCAACTAGCAATGATGTGCATAGAACATACTTCCACAGTTCCACTTGATCATAAAATTGAATCTTTGAAAGGAATCATAAAATTGACAACTTGGCAAGATTAAAAAAACAGGAACGGACAAAGTATTCTATAAGACTATAACACTGCTGGCCCTTGATCATAGAGTTCCCAACTTGCCATAAAAAACTGATGGGCAGGAGAGCAGATCAACACCGGGAATCTACTGCTAAGTAAAATCAACTATTATCTGATATTTTGCACAAAGTAATTTTCTTGGCGCGTACTGCAAGTCTGTGATCCACTATGATTAATTTTGTAAGCGCTACATTGGAACTTTCGGATACCAAAAGTACTATGGATTTGGTGGAGAATGTCAACAAAGACCAAGACAGGACACCACCTAACCAACTCACTATTGACCCAAAAGCTACTAAAGTAAAGCATCGTGAGGTACCGCGTTTGAAAAAGTAGAGGCAGTGCTCAAATTTTCGTACTGTTCATCAACTGGATGGTCCTTTAATTACAACCGAAAGAGCAATTGGATGCCTTTCATATTTTCGTTCAGATCAGTAGAACCCCAAGCATAGGTAAAGGGCGTATGGACTTCATATTCAGGCTAGATGCTTTGCATGATAAGTAATCTACACTGCAGGTGCAAGTCACATGATAAACCTAAAAGATGTTTCATGACGCATTCTTCCTTAAGTGTACGTAAAGCCAAGATAAATAACACAAAGAGTGCCATAAACAAAGCAACAAAAGGGAGTATATCCATATCTAGGATGAGACCGCTAAAGCAAGGGGTGGCAACATCAGGCATGATCAAATAAAGGCCCGGCAACATAATCTGAGTGGATTTGGTAGTTCCACTTTAAGACACTTGCATATACCAATGTAACATATACTTGGAACCATTTTGGGGCTTGATTTGGACTAGTATATCCAAACTATTTCCATCATTAGTGTGCATATTCGGAGTCAGCAGGCACCTACCACCCCACTCGCTCAGTAGGTATGCTTACAAAATGGCTAGATGACTACTACTTCTTATTGCAGCGGTCAACTCATATAGTTCCTTGCTGGTGTGGTCAGGTATAGTGCTACAGAAAACTGTATACAAGGAACTCGAGCAATGACATCTGAAAATTAAGCACTCCAACTAGACAAAGCCTATTTAAATATCAAATTTCGGTAGGTTCACGAAGTTCATAAATCAAAGGTTGTTGGCAGAATGCACATCGGAGGTGAACAGCCAACCAACCTTAATTATGCATAGTGGATGAACAGAATATGGATAATTGAAGGGTAAACACCTCCAGTAATGGCCATTTAAACTTAAAGAATTCTTGCGGTTGCATAATGCAATAGGACTGAAGGGAATAGTACAAAATAGGTTGTCGTTAACTTGCATAATAACTGAGCGCAAGGTGTACATTATCAAGTATGAAATTTCATCTCTCTGTCGTAATGACAGCTGCTTGATTTAATATGATTGGCATATTATCTGTTAACCGTGGCCATACCTCTGTCGTTATCGCTCAGTAATTTACATTTTACAGAACACTAACACCTTCTGTTGTACCTAATTAAATATTATGTCCTTATCTAGTTGACATCCACCTATTCCATAACGTACACTCTTGCCTACCTTGACAGCCCAAGACAAAAGTTTTTGTGTCCAAAATTGAGATGTAGGAGCAATGACAGTAGCAAAACAGCATCTTTAATTATGCAGAGAAACAAAAAAAATAAGCAGATGAACTGATCCGGCGTGTTGCACGGATGATTCTTTTATTATGGACTTCTCTGTTCAGGGACATATATATGTATTAACTTAATTAAGGAACAGATACGGGTTGAGCAGCTCACCGTATAGCCAGAGATGCCTCCTGGATCCACGAGTGATGAGGTATGGAACACACCAACACAGCCCTTGAAAGCTTGGTGCAAGCTCTCCGGGTCCATGACATTAGCCATCACAGTCCAGACCCCATCCCTGCCATTCTCACCGAACATTTCCATCTCCCGAAGCTTGTCTAAATCCTCTGCCACAGCAAAAGAAATCACAATTAAGCTCGGATTTCAATTTGGCAGTAAGCCTGAAGCAGACCTTCAAATTTATGTTGCTACTTGATGTTCAGTAGACCTATTTTGGACTAGGAATGGACCAGCATTGTATCAATGATGCATAAGTGAGTAACACATAAATAGAAAGAAATCACTTTTGACTTATAACTGAAAAGAGGCCTCCAAAACGAGAGATTCGGCCACTGATGTCACACTTTTCGTCAAATTATTGCTGACACAGTCACAGAGTATGAGAGTAAGGATAAGAACATAGCTGGGTTGTTTAAGAAAAGGACATACACAGGTTATTTTCACAACTGACCTTCTTCTGTTACGAAAAAGGTGCAAGTAACATGCGCCAACGTAATATGCGCTTGGGTGAGTGTTCGAGAACATGTGCCCACAGTTTCTCATCCTCCCTGATTAGGAAACTACACACTTCTAGAAGTGACAAGCTGCTAACGGACAAGGAATGACACATCAGTTATCTTTACGACAAAATTAATTTTTCAAATGTTCCATTCAGTGAGGTGGTAAGATGAGGTGATCCTATCACTGGCTACTAAATAAAAGAGAACCTTATCAGTAGCGCAATTCAGAAGTTCCTTAAACGGCCCCGAATCAAGACATCAGCAGCTGCCCTCTGTAATGTCAATAAAACATTGACGACGACTGTAGTTAAATTTCTTGTGCCGATGTTTGTGAAACAGCCTTAGTTGGTAGAGTTGGCTGGTGCACACCACTAAAAACGAAGACAAGTGCAGTTCAACACAGCTTGCTACTGTCAAAATTGATTTTTTCTTGCGCTCTATTCTTTGACCAATTACCCCACTGGTCTACACAACACAAATGAAATGAGCAATTTAACATCCTTTTCATACGCTTTCCCGGCGACGTAACGGGGAAAAGGTACGAAACGGACGGCGGGAAAACCGGGACGTCTCTTACGCATGACTTGGTAGGCTCTTGCTTTCCGTAGAGAGTGAAATTTTCTGGTGGTCCAAAGTACTGAATTGGTAAAATATCAGCTACCGAAGGTGACGTGGACATACAAGTGTGTACTCCCTCCGTTCCAAATTAATTGACATGCATTTGTCTAGTAACGAATGTATCTAGATACTATACAGGTATAGGTACATCCATATTTAGACAAAGCTAAGTCAATTAATTTGGAACGGAGGGAGTACCTATTATGATGCAACGCTCAGCCAATGCAGCATCCGTCCAGCAAGAAAAACACATGCCTACGCACCCCATTTGGACACATAGCTACTGGTGACATGATTGCACGGAAAATGGGCACCGGATGCTTGTTTGGTTTCGAAAGAAAATGAGTTACTGCAATTAAAACGACGAACTCTAGAACCCTCCGGATAAGAACGAAATTAATTACTAGCAAGCGTCTGCCTGGTTGCAACGACGGTTCCTGAACCCGAGTGGACAGATTCTCAACTGCAAATTCGCACTTCCTACCCAGAGGCAAGACTCGAACTGGATTGCAAGACTCGTAATTCTAAATCCGAAGAAGAAGGCACGTGTGAAACCACGCCGCATTGCGGGGAATTTCGCCAATCGCCAACGCGCACACGCAATTTTCAAACATTTCGGGGAAGGTGGCCGGCAGCAAAATCCAAGGTCGAAATTCGCATTTTAAATTCGAGACGAAAGCGCCGGAGAGTCGGTCGTCACGGCGTACCTTGCGTCTCGAGGGCGAGGCGGACGGTGTAGCCGTGGCGGAGGAGGCGGTCGACGACGGCGAGGCCGAGGAAGGAGATGCCGCCCGTGACGCAGACCGCGCGGGGCTCCGCGGCGCCCTCCTCCGCGCCTGCCCCGGCCTTGATTACGCCGCCGGCGCCCGACCTCCGCCAGGCGCCGAGGCCGGGGCCGAGCAGCAGCGCCGCCCGCATCTCCTCCACCTCCGCCTCCATGCTCTGCGTGCTCCGCAGCACCCCCATGGCGTCCCGCTCTGCCTTGCCTTGCCGTGGCCTGCGGGGCGTGGCGTGGATTGGGGACCCGTGGATTGTGTGATGGTGGTGGGTGGCTCGGCGACGTGGATATATAAAAGCGCGGGCGGCGTATGCCACGTCGGCTCTGGTGATCGTCGGACTGGTGGATGGTGCTCAGGGCCGGTCCTGAGAATTTGAGGGCCTGGGGCGAAACGGAACCCGGGGCCCTATAAACACATAAATAATTACTATATATGTGTACATATGAAGTGTTCACTACTTGAAAACCGTATTTGACGAGTATCAAAGATACTCGGCGAAGGGAGTGTCGGCAAAGAGGACTCGGCTTCTCGCCTTATAACATATACATATTGTTTTGAAATTTCATCAAACGCTACAATAAACAATTGAATTGCATAAAAAATCATACAAACAATGTATACATATGGTTTTGAAAAAATTTCAAACAACACAACATGTGAAGTCAATGATAGTGTGTATGTCAACATGAGAAATCAACACTAAACGAAAGAGGAAAATGAGCCGATTTATTTTGTTGGTGGAAGAAAAAAATGATTCGCCTGTGTGCTGTATATTTTACTTTACTCTTTAGCATGTGCACTACATTCCTAGATTGGTCTTCTGGCGTTGGTGTAGACCACCGGCCTGACCCTCGTTGTTTTTCCCCATTTAACACCTTGGAAAATTAAGGGAAAAAAAACCTAAGCTAACTAAAGAGAAAGCCCAAGTTGCTCAAAGGAGAAAGGCCCAAGTTTTAGCCCAATACGATGATGCAGACAGCATAACGCTTCGTCGTCCTCTTCCTCAATACGATAGAAAGCACATGATTTGTTCTAATGGCGCCATCTCTTCCTCCAGTTTGTATGCCCTTGCTAATTGTGAGATTTGGGGGCCCGGGGCGGCTGCCCCTCCTGACCCCCCTCAGGGCCGGCCCTGATGGTGCTGCTCTCCGGGGCGTGGCCTGCTTCCGACGGCACGTTGTCGGCTTCGCGACCTCGTGTGCAGCGTGGCTGACAAAATAATTATTAGGAGATCTGTTCCACCGTCCACTATCCTTGTGGGTTGTATTGTACCTCTCGTGATGATAGAGAGGACAATGTTTTTATACGGTCGTCTCCAATCATACAAAAGACAAAAAAGTTTTTTTTTGAAACTTACACACGCTCTAAGTTTTCTATAAGGATGTCTCCACATGTTTATTTTTGAAATTGGGCCATAAGCCGGGCCCCCACTGTATGAGGAATAACAGGCTAAAATGTCCACGATGCGAACAAATTTGGGTATTAAGATTTTTTTTTCCAACTCGGTTAGCCCCTTTGTATTAATTTCAAAATAGATATATCAGATTCGTTACAAGCAGAAATGGAGGCGCTAACAGGGAAAGTCGCTGTGAACAGTGCCAGATCCAAAGGGTGGCCAGAGTGCTCCACCCTGAGATTTCCACGCATCCTATGTACAGTATCATATAGAGGGAAGTTTAGACATAATTATTTGTATATACCCAAAGAATTACACAGTTGGGCTGGGAATGGGGCCAAATCCACCCCGAACCCACTCCACACCGCAAGTAATTAATCTAATCATCCAACCGTATCCAGACCAACTTAGTTCTTCGCTAATCCAAACCGCCCCGCACCCGAATGATTATTCCACCGCACCCGCACCGCTCCGCATGTAGAATTCGGTTTGAACCCACGGGTTCAGCCCGTGGATTCGAGCACTGCTTGCTACTAGTACCAGTCTGCATGACGGTTGCTTGATTTTTTGAGGGAGGGCCCACCTTGTTGTTTTTTCATTTCATATTCTTAATTGTATTTTCTATTTTTTGTTCCCTGGCACCAGCGGGGCGGATTGGCGCTGACCGGCGTTCAGAGACGGGGTAGGCCGAGCCGCGCGGAGGGCCACGCCGAGCTGCCTCGGCATGCTCAACCCGAGACCAAATCCGGCGCCGCTGCGAGCCGCGGCGACGGCGGCGTCAGGTAACCAGCGGCATGCTCGTCGACGAGGGGACGGCGTGCGGAGCAGATGAGACTTCTACGCGGTGTACGGCGTGACAAGGTCCCAGGACGCGCCAGAGGGTGCGACGGCGAGGTCGTCGCCGTCCACGAGCACGAGAAGGATCAGCGGCCTGGCCGACCACCGCAGCCTGGCGCCGCCTACCTCAACGCCTCACCTTGGATTTAGCGGCGGCGGCGGGTAACCCATCTTCTACGACGCTCTCATCGTCCGGCCAGCCGATTCATGGAGCAGCGCAACACGATGCTCAGGCGGTCTCGCTTGTGATTCAGCGATGTCGGGGCAGCCGATTTGTGGTTCAAAGGGCGACGGGGAGAAGGGAGGGAACTCGTGGGCAGGGACTGTAGGTCGAAAGGGCGACGGAGGAGGTCGGCAGGGCCACGACGGATTCAACCCAGAGCGGTCGGCGAGGCGGCGACCAAGAAACATGGAGGCGGGGCCGCGGGAGGTGTTGCAGGAGATAGATCGAGTGCCCAAGATGTCTAGGGAGGGCGGCGGCGCTGGGCTGTGCTGCTGTAGGTCGACGGCGACGGGAGGCTACACCGCACCGACACGGCGATGGTACAGGTGCTGCGAGCCCAGGCAGCTATCGGAACGAACAGAGGAAGAAGGGGAATCGTGGCTGGACTGATGGAGGAGACGAGACATGGCCCCGAATTGGTGGTGCGGGTCTAAATCCACAGGTTCAGCCCGTTCAACTTGACAGCAAACCGCACCGCCCCAGGCCACTCTCCTATTAGCCCCGCACCACTCCGGTCCACACAGCCGTTGCCACCGTTTCAGCCCAGACCAATTGAGCCCACAGCAAATTCCGCACCAAAACACCCATATCAACCCGTTGAGTTGGACCACCTGTTATGTTGAGCTAAAAACAACAACAAGACCGGAGGGGGGACTCCACCCCGGCATTGTCATTAAGATAGAAGTGAGGACTCGAACTCGGGACCTGACCCTTATGCGTATATGCACGGCTACCACTGGTCCACGGAAGAGTTCTCTGTTATGTTGAGCTACATCCGCTCGATCAAGAGCATCCATATGTTATCCCCCGTAACTAACAAATCGAACTTAAGATGGAGCACACCTGACTTTTCTAACCGCTCGATCCTTCGAGTGATCTCGTTATTTTTTTCACTAGAAAACATCACCATCCTTTAACGCTGCATTGAAGATACTCTAACAAGTGTTTCTAAATAACCTAATAATCGTCTGACACTCTATTTTGCTACTTCTAAGACTTCTGAAAATTATAAATATTTGCATTAAGGTGACGCAGTAACATTCCTGAACGAGCACATGTGTCAAACATGTGCCCTGTGGATAAAGCCATGCATGATTTTCAAACAAGGAAAATACACCCATCAACGGGACAAAAAAAATCATGGAAATGGTAAAATGAGATTATTACAGCTGAAGTTTTAAAACTTACATTGGGTACTCTCTTCATTCCTATTTTTTTTTCTGGCTAAGTTTTACAAAGGGCTACTGGTGATCGGAAGAGTCCATACTCGAATCTCAGTGGTCTAGTGTATGAGGTGTTCTAAAAATCTGTTTTATCTGCAACGTTACCACTCCTTCTGTTCCCTTATGTAAAACGTTTTGGCGAAGCTAATATCTTGCCATAACGGGACAAAGGTAGTACCATTCTGGTGGCGGTATTGGGCTCTGGTTTGGTCATTTGGGTGTTGATTTGTAAGAAGAAAAGACATGCTAACTATTTTTAAGTTGCACGTACTTGGCAGGCACTATCAATATGACTACCGAGAACATTTCAATAAGCACATACAGTACTATTAAATCTGTTTTTTCAGTACTACCAGGAGTCAGGAACGGGGTGCACGGCTTGGTGCGTACGAAAAGAGTCACCAAGTCACAACTAGAGTCCGAATCCATGCATATGGTTTTCTCCGTACTGATTTTCTTCACCCCCATGTCGTCCTTTGGAAGCTTCTGTTACTTTGCGGGCAGCATATATATATAACTAGTTGAATTTAGCGTGGTGTCATGCCACGCCCTTGCTGATTTTTTTTGTACATATATATTCTTTGTTCACCAAAATGTTGGCTAAATTTGAATGTTCGAACATGTTTTTATTTTGTTATGAATAGGTAGCATTTTTTTGTGTGCATTTTTTATATATTGTGTATAATATTCAAATATTGAGTGGTTTGAAATGTTCAAACATGTTTGTATTTGGACGTCAATATTTAATTGAAATCAGGAAAATCCATTTGAATTTGATTCCACATTTGCGGAAAGTTTGTTCGTATGGTGTCGAAATATTGGCCAAATTGAAATGTTAAAATATATTTGTAATTTGCTATGAGTATTTTGGTTTTTTTTGTGAGCATTTTCGTTATATTTTATGGAACATCGGAATATTCGCTCAAATGTTGGCCAAATCGCAATTTGCAAACATTTTTTTATTTTGTTATGAATAGGTAGTAATATTTTTGAGCTTTTTTGATATATTTTTTAGAATATTCAAATATTTAGTAGTTCGAAATGTTCGAACATGTTTGTATTTCGTTGTCAATATTTAATTGAAATTAGAGAAAAATGCATATGAATTACTTCCAAATGGTGGCAAAATTTGAATATTCCAATCTTTTGTTTTTTAGCATAAGTAGTTTGTATGTATGATTCTGATTGTTTTGATATTTTACTCGTATTTTTCCTGTAGATATATTCAGAGATATTGATTTATAATTTGTTTGAATTTCTAAAATTGGTGAAAGTGGGAAGCTATTCGTATGTTTTTTTTTCCTTTTTCAAATGCTCAGATTTAGAAGACATTGAAAATTTTGAAGGTTTCAATTTTGAAATTTGGTCATACGGTATAAATAGTACACGTTTATTACATTTACAAATTGTTTAAATTAAAGAATTGTTAAAAGCTGTTCGTATGTAATAATTTTTTTGGTGGTTTTTGAATGCTCAGATTCGAAAGGCATTGGAAACTTTAAAAAAATTAAACTTGAAATTTGATCAAATGCAAAATAGTCTGTGTTTTTTTTCTTTGTGTTAGTGTTCATATATTTGTCATATTTGTGAATACTTGGGGAAGAAACTTTAATTTTGGAAATGTGCATGTTCAAAAGTTGTTTATATTTAAATGTTTTGATATTTGGAAGAAGAAGTTTACGTTTACATTTTTTGTTTCTAATCTGCTTAAATAGGGTAGGCCCACATGTCGGAAGTTTAACAGTTTCTTAAATTGTTTCTGAAAAGAAAAAAAATCTGATATATTTTAGAGTATGTCCAATCTTTAAGCAAGTTGGAAGGTTTAAAAATGTTTATGTTTGTTTATCAATTTGTAATTTAAGTCCATAATGAGTGCGAAAGATCATTTGTCGAACTGAATTTCATAATTAGGGAGTTTGTTTTGTGAAATTCAACTCCATCTAATTGTCCATATAATTGGAGCAAGTGCTTTTTTTCGTATTTTTAAATTTTGGCCAAATTGAATTGTTTTCGTTCATATAGTGTAGAATTTTGTCGCGTTGGCACGGCGCACCCTTGCTGAATTTTGTAGGCATCTGTTAGTTTGTATTTTTTTCATAAATTTGTAAAATGACTCCATAGTTAGAGAATATGTATTTTGTTGTAGTTCGAAATGCCGAAATCCGTTGAAATTTGATATGTAGAGTATCTCCAAATACGCAGCGATTTAAATTGTTTGAATATTTTTGTATTTTGCCATAAATTTTCATTTTAACTCCGTAGTTAGAGAATGCATGGTATGAGCATTTATTAAATTGAACTCCATGTAATTTGAAGAAGTGCATTTGGATTTTTTTCAAGTATTAAGCAATTTGGAATATTGAAATCTGTTTGTATTGTGGCAAAAATAGTTGGCATTTAATTTTGTGAGCATGTTCATATATTTTAGAGTGCCTCAAATTCTTAAGCAAATTGGAATGTACAAAAAATGTTTTTATTTTTAATCAATATTTAATTTAAGTCTACAATGGGTGTGAACGCACATTTTTTCAATTGAGTACCATAATTAGTGGAAGGTCATGTCGATTACTTGCAAATATCTACCAATTTGAAATGTTCAATTTAAGTTCATAATTACAGGGAATGCATCGTATGAGCATTTATTAAATTCAACTTCATGTAATTTGAGGAAGTGCATTTGGATGTTTTCTAAATATTCAGCAATTTGAACTATAATGGGTGTAACACACATTTTTTTCAATTGAATTATATAATTACTGAAAGGTCATGTCGATTGCTTGCAAATATGTACCAAACTGAAATGTGTAATTTAGGTCCGTAATTAGAGGAAATGCATTGTATGAACATTTATTAAATTCAATAACCCTATGTAATTTGAGGAAGTGCATTTGGATGTTTTCCAAATATTAAGCAATTTGAAATGTCTGAATATGTTTGTATGTTGACTTAAATAGTTCACATTTATTTTTTTGTGAGCATGTTGGTACATTTGAAACAGAAATGGTTGGAAAATGTTTCTATTTTTTATCAATAGTTAATTGAAGTCCATCTGTGGGAGTGCACATTTATTCAATTGAATTTCATAATTAGAGAAGTTTTTAAAATTGAACTACATATAATTAGAGGGAGTGCATATTACTTGCAAATATTTACCAAATTGAAATGTTCAATTTGAGTTCACAATTAGAGGAAGTGCATTGTGTGAGCATTTAATATGTTTAACTCCATGTAATTAGAGGGAGTGCAATTAGATTTTATCCGAATATTCGCCAGTTGAAAATATTAAAACATGTTTGTTTTCTCCATACATTTTTAGCATTTGTTTTTTTGAGCATGTCGATATATTCTAGAGTAGTAAGCACTTTTTATGGGCATCTTGATGTATTTTAGGGTAGTTCCGAATATTTAGCTAATTGATTTGGTGGAATATGTATTTATTTTGCCATAAGTATTTAATTGAACTACATAAGTAGAGGAAATGCATTGTGTGAGTATATATTAATTTTAACTTCACATAATTAGAGGAAATGTATCTAGTTTGTCTTTGAATGTTTACCAAATTGAAATGTTCAAATATGTTTGCATTCTGCTACAAAAAGTTGGCTGGTATTTTTTTGATCGTTCTGAAATGTTGTTGATATTTTTGTGATGGATAGATATAAAGATATTGATTTTGTAACATTTGTCATTTCTTTGAATTTGTTTACATAAGATGGTCTGTATTATTTGGAATTTCGAAGGTTTGAAATAATTTGGAAAAGGTTCCAAAGTATTTGTAATGAGTATTTTTTTTTATAATTTGTTAGAAATTGGTCTGAATTGAGTATTTTGAAAGGGAACTTTGAAATTTATATTTTCCCGAATGACGCGAAGGTGTCAAATGAAGATTTATGTATGATTTGAACTTTGCAAGATTTGAAATAACTTGGAAAAGGTCACATATTTAGAATGAGTACTTTCTTTTTTTACAAATATTTGGAAATTTGTTTGAATTGTTTTGGACCTATATCTTACATGTTTCAAAAGTTATGGAAAATAAAAAACAGGATGGAAAAAAAAGGCCGAGGCAAGCGCCCAACAAGCAGGCCGGCCCAACGGACGGCCCACTGCCCAGCCCAGGTCCGTGGTGACGTCAGGATGACGTCGCCCACGGGCGGAGCTGCCGCGGTGGCGGCGTGGACGCCAGCGTCGAACCACGACGAGCTGGGACGCGCAGGCGGGCGCAGTGGACGCGCCTCGACGCGGGGAACCCGAGAGTGGCGGCGCCGCCATTTTTGGGTCGCCAGAGCGGCGACTGCGGCGTGCGGATGCAGCGGCGGAAGCAGTGCGACGGCGGCGTCGATTCCGGCGAGGTCGCACCGTTTCGGGACACGAAACTCGGCAGGGAGGTGGAGGCGAGGACGACGGAGGCCGCCATGTCCATCGATCTGGACGGGGAGGGCCGGAGCGGCCGCGAGGCGCGTCGGCGGCGCCGGCGATTTCCGGCCGCGTGCGCGAGGGGGAGGGGAGGGGGATTTGGTGATGGTTTTCCAGGAAGATCCTCCATTTTTGCCCAAATTGCAGGTGCGTCCCTCGTAGCGTGAAGTTGCGGACTGCGGGTTTGATTTGTGGATCAGCGAGGGTTTTTTTTTTGCAAAAGTGTCACGGACATGTCTGGTGGACCGTTGGATCGCAGGGCAACGGCTCGGATCGAAACACTGTTCAACACTGTTCCTAGGAATAGTGATGAACAGTAGCGCGATCGCTCTCAGCTCGCTAAATCGCTCAACTTTCATATAGTTAGTGATTTGTAACAAGAAAACCGCAACTTGATTTCGTCATATAGTACTGTGAGAATCGGGGCCCGCTTTATCGGAAGAACTTGGAAATGTGTGTTTTTTACGAAGGAAGGATTAGGATTTGATTTCGTTTGGTCTAGCCTTATTAGGTGGGAAAAAGACAGGATGCTCTTCAAAAAGAGCTAGGCTTAATTAATTATTAGACTAATGACTCGGTAATCACCCGTAGTAGTACCATAAAGTTTAAACAGGAATCGGGGTAAAAAGGAATCGGGGTAAAAGGGAAGAGGCAGGTAGGGGGACTAGGACACGAGCTGGACCTCTCTGTGTGTTTGTAGAAAGTGAGTACGAGTGCACGACCTATGTATCTCTTTTAATTAGGACAAATGTTGAAGATCTCAACATGTCACATCTTTTAGTAGGCCTAACGTACTTGGACTCGGGATCTTATGTTAGCTAGCTAGATGGGTACAGTATAGAAAAAAGAATTGATTCGGAATTCCTTTTACATGTACCAATTGAGTTAGTTTATTTTGTCTTACAGGAACATTCCGATTTGAGCTGATCGTAGGGCCCGCAAGAGGAAGAAAAAGGAGGACCTCTCTTTGTTGAAGGGCAGATGCTATCTATTTTTTTCCCGATCGAAGAAAAGGTAGTACTCCCTCCGATCCACTAAAAGTGTCGTGAGAATACACCGTAATTAGTACAACTGATAGGTACAGCTTCCGGCAGATTTTTCGGATCGGAGGTAGAATATGTTTCGTAGTCGTTGTTAAAAAGACCTTTTCTAGTAAACAAATACTAGAAAAAATGACGATTTCAAAAGATTCAAACTGTCATTTATGAGGAACTGAGGACATGTTAGACCGACAGACAAAATAAATTTTATTTGGAATTGCCTTGTATGGAGTTTTCAATTTCAGCCATTAATTTGCCAGAGTTGTATTTTTTTTAGAGCCAGATAACAGCAACACCACAAGGCCGACTCCTTTTGCCGTCGGCACCCACACACACAAACGGATCACTCTCATGTGCGTCGGCCTACATCTACAAGTTACCCACAGCCTCCACTCTTCCACTATGGCCTCCAAAACTCTCCCTACCGGCAGCGCCATGTTCTCGAAGACCTGCGCGTTGCGCTCGAGCCAAATGGCTCGCACAGCCTGCAAAACACTACACCCACACATTTTCTTCCTTCTTCTGTGTAGAGTGCTGTTGCGACCAGTTTTGGAATCACTTGAACCAATCTACGTGTGTTTACTATAATTTTGATGCAAAAAAAATTTGAAGCCCGCTGTGTGAAAGCTACTGTTTTGTGATAAGATTACCACAGCTTGACCACAATACCGATATGATCGAGCATATCTGCATTTGGCATGATCTGCATATGTCAACGATCGTATAGTACATATTCAGGATGCATGATCAGCCAGCTAGCACCATTGTTTAGTCAGGCGTCCACTTCACGTTAAGAACGTGATGTGCAATGATTGTTTATCCTGTTCTCCGGCTCGTCTTGGCCGTGTATTTAACGGCGCGGCTTAGTGGCGGCGATAGGAAATTGTACCTGGGTATTCATAGGGTATTCATTTGTTAAAATCATTACTATTTTTAGTCAAAATCATCACTGTTTTGCACTTTTGCTATAATTAACCCTGCTTTGCAAAAATCTTGAGTATTTACTTGGATAAGAATACACGTAGCGCCGCCACTGGCGCGGCTGGTCCGGCCGCCGGCCGGTATATGTGGGACGATGATTTCTTATTCTGTGGAAATCATCGATGCGGAGCCCGCTTTGTATGAATGTTTTTCTAGGACTGCCAAACAATCGAGAGGAGATTTCGTACTCCCGATCTCGAGTGATCCTGGTATTGTAAAAGATCAAAAATAATGTTTACGAGTTTTAATTTTTTTAGAAAAATCCTAGACGAGCCAATGATTTATTCCACAAATGTGCAAAAAATAAACTCCAAACACTATGTATATTGGCTGCATAAAAATGACAAAAGTGTGGATTTGAATATGCACATTTTTTAATCTCCAAATTTATCAGATTTTGTCTGTGTAGCCCAGAATAAAAAATATTTAAATTCGATTTTACTTGTTTCTCGGATATACCATTGGCTACATCCAGGATTTTTCTTTTAAAAAAAACTCGTAAATATTTGTTTACATTTTTAACATATCATGATCATTGGTCCTCGGGAGTCAAAGACACTTTTCGCCTAACATATGGACCATATTAACTAACAATAACGATTACAAACAACATATCTGGATTTAGAACATTGTCGAGAAGGTTAGGAAAGTGTAATTTTCCATGAAGAAAGGATTGTGATTAGAATTAGAAGGATATAAGAGAAGGAAACAGAGCACTCTGAGTCATCCCCACGCGGAACCGGAGCCGGCACCAGCTCTTGTGCCTCCCACCCGTCCTCCCCACCACCACCGGTGAGGGTCGCCGGGCAAACACTTGTGTGGTGTTGGCGGCGGTGGGCGCTCCATTCCTCGCGCACGAGGGGGTTGCGCGGGGCAACCTCGACTGGCAGTGGTGCAACTCGTGCAGGGTCTTGGCCAGCGTCGCTCTGAGCTCCTGGTGGAAGGCGATGGTGGTTTTGGCGTTGTTGGTTCTTTCATTTTTTTAACTTTTGTTATTTCATTTTTATCTTCCTCTGTTTTTCGTTTTTTCTTTTTTATTTATTTTCTATTTTTATTAGCTTGTTTTTGTTTTAGTTTATTTTTTTTAAAAAATATATGATTTATGTAACTCATGTGGATAAATAATTTAATTATGCGAGCATTTTTATCCCATAACTTGTTTTTGAACAACGTAAACATTTTTTCTTTGCATATTACATATATTTGAACCATATGAATATATTGTTAAAATATCGTGAACAATTATTCTATACTATGTGAACATTTTATTGTTCATATGCAAAAAAATTAAAACTTTTGCAAAAAAAATTAACAGCACGAACAAGTTTTTTGTTATGAACAATTTTAACTATATCACCTTTGTCCTCAACTTTCTAACATAGAAACGAAAAAAAAAACAGGAAGAAGGAAAAAGACAAAGACAAAGAGAAACGAAAAATAAACACAGTAGCACTCTACCTGGGCTGGCCCAACAGACGGTAGTCTTCACGAGGCACCACGGTAGGCAACGCTTTACGTTCTAAAAAAAAAAGGTAGGCAATGCTTTAAGCGTCGACTAGGAAAGCCCGGTGTAGGCATACAGGATCGTTGACAGTTGACACGTCGTACCAGCTTTCTCGCCTGAATAATGTTTCTGAACTCAAGAAAGTCTTGCTTAAGGGTTCCAATTGCATAATACTACTACCTCCGGTCCGATATAAGTGTCGGGGAAATGCTACTAGCCCAGTACAGTTTTTCTCAGACTCCATGACATTAATTATGGATCGGAGGGAGTAAGACAGTGCCCGAGAAGTCGAGAGGCAACTTGCCTTGTATCCAAGGAACTATGTTGTGAATCTAAAGAAACTACTAAATTCGTACTGATGGTGGGCTCTGTTTATTTTCTTCTTTTTTCAGCATTGCAATATACTACTCCCTGTTTGGCTGCGTAAATTAATCAGAGTTCCTGGTCGTCAGTTTTCAAAAGATTATAGTAATGTAACAAAAATTTCTCAAATGTTTGGGCTCTGACTCGGCCGATTCTGTTGCTACTGCAATGGAATACAAGGGTGCAAAGAGATGACTGTTGCGTAACGAACAATGATGATACAAATGTAATTGTCAATGTTTTTTGCATCCACAAGAGAAATGGCCCTAACTAGGAAGTCTAGGAGTACTACTAGATGCAGACGTTGGAGTGGGGGTTCTTGGTTTCCTGGCCATGACAAGATAGAGGGGGCTGAAGCGAGGCTTGAAGGCCCAGATCAGGACCACGTCGCCGACGGTGAAGCTGCAGTCGTTGACGAACTCCACATACCCCTCGCCCTTGACGCTCGTGCCGCGGCCGCTCTCGCACCCAGACATCTCCAGCTCGATGATCCCGGCGCGGGCGCCCACCACCTGCACGGGCAGCCCGCCGCCGCGGCCGCGGTGTTCCCCCTGCAGGTTGGCCGCCTGGAGCTCCTTGGCAGTGAGGATCGGGCGCAGGTTGCGCAGCACGCCGCGGGTAGGGAGGCGGAACCGGCTCTGCCGCGCGTCCAGGTCGGTGGCGGTGACGGTCTTCTCGTCGATGAAGTGCACCGGCAGGTCCGCGGGGAGCTCCAGGTGCGGGAGCAGGCGCCCGCGGAGCCACCACGGCTCCGCTCGGTTGGCTTGATCGGCGGAACACATGGCGATTGCTCGAATCAATGAATGGAAGTAGTCTCGTGGCTTTGCGATTCGATCCAGACCTCTGCTCCTGGCTCTTCGGCTGGCTCCTATGTCTCTCCTCTCGCTGAGCTATATAGACGGATTGACACAGATGTTAATGTGGGAGTTAGACTCGGAGTCGGAGTCGGTGACCGGGCGGCATAAAAACTGGAATCCCAGTCGAGTTCCTCTACTTGCCTCTACTTGACAACCAAGTCTAAGAGCTAAATTGCATTTTTATTCACCGGTTATTGGTGCTAAAAATGGCTCCGTCCCGTATGTCAGTGTGTGACGAGAAGCGACTCCCTCTTTTGCTGTGAGATCTCTCCGGCCGCCACCCAGTCGGATGGAGCTGCTCGCCCTTCTCGCCCTACGAATCTCGCTTCAGTGTTTCTAGACGTCGCCAGGTGGTTCAATGACCTATTTGAAATTTTTATTACTCGCTGATCTTTGTACTGTTGATGATTATTAATAGATCAGATGGTCTTTCCTCTTGTGGGCTTCATGTTTCGAGTTGTGCTTTGACCGGTATGACAAGCGGAAGATGGTTGTGGCAGAGGACGGTGTCAACAGGGTTCGTCGATGGCTAGGCAAGAGCGTGGCCTGGTGGTTGGTGTGGAGTTAGGAGTGGTGGCATCTCACTCGGTGTCGGGTTTGGTTGCCCAGGCAACACAACAATCTACCACTTCGGTGTACGGCTTCGACGCCACTGTGTTTTACTCCCTCCGTATTAAAATATAAGTCGCACTAGTCACTTATCACACACATGTATGTAGACATGTTTTAATACAAGATTCACTAGTCACTTAAATGAATCTTACACTAAAACATGTCTACATACATATGTGTGAAAAGTGACTAGTGCGACTTATATTTTGATACGGAGGGAGTAGGTTGTAGCCGGAGCGGCAGCTATGAAGTTCTTGTGTTTGGGGGTCGACTCTGGCTCCTTGGCTCTTGGGCGACAAAGTTGTCAGCTTGGCGGCTGCGCAGTGGCCCGGTATGGTAGGGTAATATATTTTCTTCGGTCGCTTTTGATCGGCTCTCCGGACTAACCTGGCAACTCTCTTCTTCTTGATAAATATGGAAAGGGCAAAGCTTTAGCTCAAGTTTCAGAAATAAAATAAAAAGAAGAATCGACCAATGTAGCTAGAACTTTTGCATGTGAACATTGTAACCTCTGGTTATCGCCAGAAAATTCGCACAAGATAGTCCACCACAAATACCGAGGGTTTGAGTTATCCTAACAGCTGCATGGCATATATGGATGGTAAATCATCGGTGAACGGTAAACCATTGATTTGATAAGGGACTGAAGCACAAAAAATATCATCATAGCTTCAATCAAAGTTCTAAGCATCTCCTAGTGCATTATCTCGTAACACGCTAATCTAAGAAATATATGAGGTTAAGAGACAAGAAATATATGTTCAAAGTTCTAGATCAACATTATGTATTTAGAACTCTCTTTTTTTAAGATTTGTATTTAGAACTTAACGGTGTCATTTAACGCACTCACATATGCATTCGTATTCAAGATCAGCTACACACATGCATCCATTCAGATTCTACAGGCTACAGCACTGAATGCGATACTTTGCAGCTAAAAGCCAGGGGTCAAGTTAAAACATAAGCTAGGCGGCACAGGATGCTTCAAATGGATGGCAAAAAAAAAAAAAAAAAATCGGCTGCAATACATCAATACACGCATCCACAAGTATGAGAACAAATGGTGGACACAAAGCCACCAACAGAGAAGCCAACTGCGGCATCAACACGACAGGGCATTCCACAGATAGGAGATAAGGATTTTCCTCACAGTTCAAACATGGCCGATGTGACATAGATAGAATCTTGTTAGCAGCAGAAACATCTGCAAGATGAAAAAACAAGTACTGTGTAAAGCAGATACTAAGAAAGACGATATAAGTACATATGCAGCAGCAAGTAATCAATAAAAGTGAATAAAAGATTCAAGATGCTAACATGTAACACCAAATACTTCAGATAATCAAATCGAACTAATACTCTGCTCTTCGTAATTTAAAATACACATAGTGATGTTATATGTGTTTCATATATCTGCACAAGTAAACTTGTTTTCTCCTTATCTTAAAATAGAATAAAAGTGGCATTAAATTAACAGATATGGTCTGTACTTGAATTGCAGACTAGTTTTGTTTTATCCTTATCATTTTTAAGCATGATCATATCTCTAACATGGATTGTTCATCATCGGTAACTCAGAAGTTGTACCAAGTATTTGCATGTTCAGCTTACATGTTTGCACCTTGTCAGCGTTTCAGAACACAAGCCGCTCTATGACATCCTAAATGAATTCGAGAAGGGACACAGCCACATGGCAGTTGTCATCAGGCAAAACATTCCCAATTAGCCAGCTAAACAACTCAACAGTGATGGTGGTAAATATATATACATTCTGCTCTGTGATTTTCTTTTTGATGTAGCAACAACAAATGTGATTAATGAGGTATTGGCAGATATAAGATGCACAGAAGGTTTTGAATGGTGAACCATTAACGGAACAAACTAACATTGTGAGAGGCCTAATTAACAAATAGAATGCAAAGTTCACATATTTATAAATTCATGGTCCTGCCCTACTAAAAGCAAATATCATTACTTCACGACATAGGGTTGAAAAATATTCAAACAATTAGGTGCATTCTAAGAGACTACAATAAATCATCCAAGATAATCAAAACAAGTCATCTCGCAAAACTATTAACACAGATTTACGGCAGACTAGCTACACTACGTTTCCAAATAATCAAAGAGAAGGTGGAAAGACCAGTAGACCTGATCTTCTTACCTCTAGTTGAGGCTCGAACCAGTAGAGACAAAATCAGAACCTGTAAAACTAATTAAAAAATCAAATTGAGAGGACATTATTGAAATAAATGAGGTAATTTGCAGACAATCTATTTTTTTTCTGAATATGGCAGTTCACTTCGATCGTTGGGCAGCATTACGTAAGAATCACAAAATTTCATGGACAAGGACACGCATAGAAATTATAAAGTCTATGCAGCACCCATGGACTAGAAGAAGAAACCATAGATCAAGTGAGAATATGATATTGAGATGTTAGTTTTTATAAATAGGATTTGAATAGTGGTAAATTCAATAAAAATGGGTTCAAATATTGTAATTTAATCCAAAATATTATGGTAAACTATTGGACAAGTTTCACCAGTTGAATAAATGTACGATACAGGCAAATAAATAGTTAGTCATTTCAAGTTTGAGGTTCTCTTTAGTGCTTGTTTATAAGTAAAACAAGCAGAGGAAATAGCATACAAACAAGAACCATACGGAGTTCCAATATTTTAACTTACATCTTGATCCCGAACTTGTATCGGTTTGTTGTATATCGATTTTCTCTAGTGATATGCCACAAGCACTCAGGATCTTCAGAACCTTGTCAATTCTGCCATCAAAGTTTACACATTTGATTTCTACCATCTTAAGATGGTCAGACGCAGATGCCCATGCCAAAGGCTGGTTACTTCCTTCTGCCACCATTGAAGAATCGAATTCTTATAGCAAACAATCATCATACTGAATCAATCAAGTCATGGAAGTTCATTTTGGTAACCTACAGCTATCCATGCCCAATATACATACCTCAAAGAGTTCAAGAGTGAGTTTCTCCAGATTCGGTGACTGTTGGATAAAGAGAATTACTGCACTGAGGTCAGCATACAAACACCAGTCGTCCAGTACCAGAGTCTTTAACATGGGAAATGTAGGGCGCCACTTTAAATCCCTTTGGAAAATGTACTACACAAATACACAAAGGAGCGAGATGAAATAAGAAGCCTGCTAATTCCTTTATGTACAGAATGAGACCCTGGTAGGGAACGAACTTTAAAATTTCCAAAATAACTAGAAGCAACTAATGGAAAAGTTTTTTAGCACATGTTTTTTTGTGTGCCACAGAATTATCTATATGTTTGCCATAGTAAAAGGTGACATTCTGAAATTAGTGTATTAAGTTTGCGATGATTAGCAAATAACAGGTCAGACCAAGATGTAATTTCTGAACCATTTTTTAGAAACATAGATTGAAAAAAATCGAGTGCACCGAATGTTTTGATTAAAATAAGATGATTGATAATTTTTATTATACAAGTATGGCAGCTTTGGGAGCATGAACTAGGTATATGATGGTATAGATATACCATTAGAAATCAAGAGAGAAGGGTTTAGAATGATACATACCGCGTTAGTATAATAGGCTGACAACGCCAAGTGCTTAGCTTGTGACAATCCTTGGAAGAAGTAGCTATTCCCGCGTTCAGCATCAAAGTCAAAAGAAAAACGACAATCCCAACATGGATTGTCATTAAGACACCCTGACTCGCTCGTGGAACACAGATCCCAGAATACTCACCTAGACTGACAATCGCCGTTACCAAGGATGGTAAGCTTTCAAGCAATTGAAGCCTACCTAAACAATCAATCAACTCCAGCCGAACAAGACTTGGAAGGGAAATGGATGTGCGGTGTTGCATGTACAATTCACAGAAATTCATGCTTAGATGTTTCAAGGAAGGAGACACCATGCTGTTAGCAAGTATAATGCACTATTAACACATATTTAAGGCAGACTAGCTACACTGTGTTTCCAAATAATCAAAGAGAAGGTGGGAAGACCAGTAGACCTGATCTTCTTACCTATAGTTGAGGCTGAAATCAGTAGAGACAAAATCAGAACCTGTAAAAGTTATTAAAAATCAAATTGGAAGGACATTATTGAAATAAATAAGGTAATTTGCAGACAATATTTTTTCCTGAATATGGCAGTTTACTGCGACCATTGGGCAGCTTTACGTAAGAATCACAAAATTTCATGGACAATGACACACATAGAAATTATAAAGTCTATGCAGCACCCATGGACTAGGATCAGCAACCACTACTCAAGTGAGAATATGATATTCAGATGTTAGTTTTTATAAGTACGATCTGAATAGCGGTAAATTCAATAAAAATGGCTGCAAACATTGTAATTTAATCCAAACTGATATGGTATACTATTGGACAAGTTTCACCAGTTAGATAAATGTACTAAGATAAATGTACTATATTGTCTTCACCAATGTAGTTCTTATATTTCTTCCACTTACAGGAAATAAATAATTAGTTACTTCAAGTTTGAGGTTCCCTTTAGTGCTTGTTTATAAGTAAAACAAGCAAAGGAAAATACCATAAAAACAAGAAGCATACGGAGTTCCAGTATTTTAACTTACATCCAGATCCCAAACTTGTATTGGTTTGTTGGATATCGATTTTCTCTAGTGACATGCCACTATCACTCAGGATCTTTAGAACCTTGTCAATTCTCCCATCAACCTTCGCACATTTGATTTCTACCATCTTAAGATGGTCAGACGCAGATGCCCATGCCAACGGGTAGTTACTTCCTTCTGTCGCCATTGAAGAATCGAATTCCTATAGCAAACAAACATAAAACTGAATCAGTCAAGTCATGGAAGTTCATTTTGGTAACCTACAGCTATACATCCCAAATATACACACCTCAAAAGTTCAAGAGTGAGTTTCTCCAGATTCGGCGACTGTTGGATAAAGAGAATTACTGCACTGAGGTTAGCATCCAAACACCAGTCGTCCAGTACTAGAGTCTTTAACATGGGAAATGTAGGGCCCACTTCAAATCCCTTTGGAGAATGAACTACACAAAAAAGCAAATGAACGAGCTGAAATAATAAGCCTGCTAATTCCTTTATGTACAGAATGAAACCTTGGTAGGGAACTAGAAGTTTAACATTTCCATATTAACTAGAAACAAGTAAAATGGAGAAGTTTTTTAGCACGTCTATTTTTGTGTGCCACAGAAATATCTATATGTTTGCCATAGTAAAAGGTGACATTCTGAAATTAGTACTATTAAGTTTGTGACAATTAGCAAATAACATGTCAGACCATGAGGGAATTCCTGAACCAGTTTTGACAAAGATAGATTGAAAACCAAAGGTGTGAGCGCACTGAATGTTTTGATTGAAATAAGATGATTGATAATTTGTATTATACAAGTACGATAGCTTTGAGAGCATGAGCTGGGTATATGATGGTATAAATCTACTGGTGAAGGAAGAGTTGAATAGAAATAACATTAGAAATCAAGAGAGAAGGGTTTAGAATCATACATACCGCGTTAGTATAATAGGCTGACAACGCCAAGTGCTTAGCTTGCGACAATCCTTGGAAGAAGTAGCTATTCCCGCGATCAGCATCAAAGTCAAAAGAAAAACGACAATCCCAACATGGATTGTCATTAAGACAACCTGTCTCGCTCGTGGAACACAGATCCCCAGAATACTCACCTAGACTAACAATTGCCGTTACCAAGGATGGTAAGCTTTCAAGCAATGGAAGCCTACCTAAACAATCAATCAACTCCAGGCGATCAAGACTTGGAAGGGAAATGGATGTGCGGTGTTGCATGTACAATTCACAGAAATTCATGCTTAGATGTTTCAAGGAAGGAGACACCATGTTGTTAGCAAGTATAATGCACTCCTCCATCTTAAGGTCCACCAGAGCCGGACAGCCCGAAAAATCAAGAGCAACAGGCATGGAGTGAAGCTCTAGCCTCTGGAGGTGCTGGGAGAGTAGCGGCGCTGCAGGTTCAGGTAGGTCGTGGGGGATATCGGTGCAGTCGTTTTTGAAACGGCACCGGAGAACCTGAACATTGCAGTCTAAAGCAGACTGGAGGCTCTGGCGATACACATGGTGAGTAGACAAGGACCAGTCGAAATCAAACTCGCTCTGCACTATATCAAACTCACATGAGTCCAGCGGGCAGAGGCCTTCGCGGCGGAGGAAGAGCAGGCGGTCGACGAAAATGTTGTACTTGGCACTCCCGAAGCCCTTGACGGCGGTGATGCGCAGAGCGGGCGCGAAGGTCCAGACGTGGCGCCAGCGTTTGGCGAGCATGGACGTCCGCACAGCTTCATGCGCTGGCAGAAACGATACGATGATGGGGAGTACGTCGTCCTGGAGGTCGTCCATCTTCGCCGCGGACGGCGCATTCGTGGGCATCTTCCGAGGTGGCATTTCGTCGAGCTGTTGGGGCGCCTCCATTTACAACTTACAAGGGCAGCATCTGCTGGAATTTTGGTATTGGGCTGTACTTGGGCCACAGTCTGAAAAACCCAACTACTAAATTCGAAATTCCCATTTGGCCCATTTATTTGGCTGGCTGTGTGTGTACGTGAAAGCAACATTTAGTCCCATACTGCTAGCTAAGAGAGTGCTGCACCACTTTATATAGTGAGCTGTGCTAACACTTGGTAAGCATGTGAGAACAGGAAGGCTCTCTCATGCGCACTCCTCCTCCGCCGCCGTCCGTCCGTCTCGTCACGACACGCCACGCCGCGGGTTGCGAGAATCTCGCCGAGCCGAGCTTATATTTTTGCAGTCCGGGAAATTTATTGAGTTATTGATTAATCATTAACGGACGCGTTAATTGTTTTGCCGTTTCCGTTTGGTGGAGACGTTACCGACTCAATCGTGGGCTGCAGCCCACGTCCTACCCGACCGCTCTATATATTGCTTGGGCGAACCCTAGCCGCCATACACGCAACACATGGTAGCTCGCCGCCCTAGTTCCAGAATATTGCGCCGCCGTCTTTCAAGTCTTCTCCATCCCGTCTTCCGGCGTGCACCGGTTGAAGGGACAGCAGGCCTCCGGAACCCCGCCTCTTGTGATCCTGTACGGGAGAGGGGCGATCAGGTTTTTGGGGAGCGCACTCGCGCGACTGCTGGCTTCGAGTTCTTCCCCAACGACGACTTCTTCCCCGACATCGCCAACCTCTTCATCAACGACATGGGCGACACCGGGACAGCTGCTACTATAGCCGCTGCAACGTATGTCATCTTGATCTTCTTGTTCGATATGCTACTAGAGTTCCTGCTTGTGGTAGTTGCTCTAGATTCGTTCGGTTTGTCTACGGTTTTAGTAGAACGCATGATTAGTTTAATTCCTATTATCCTAGTCATGATTTGTTTACTGTATTCGTGGATTAAATCTACTGCTAAATTGCTTATATATTCAACAATCCAAAAACCTGATTATAGGCAATTTGTATCGCCTGGCTTTCTCGCGTCGACGAAGCCGTTTCCCTTCAAAGGTGTCCTGTACAAACGGTGGCGCATGAGAGCAGTCTACTGGTTTCAGAACAGTAACTGCTATGCTGCCACCAAAGGCAAACCTGAGGGCGAGCTTAATCCTGAACAACAGGAAGCTTTTGAGAAGCTCGATACTCTGTTTAAGAGTGCCCTTCTGAGTATCCTTGACGATTCCATCGTGGATTCGTATATGTCCTTTGACACTGGCAAGGGCATGTGGGATGCGCTCGAGGCCAAATTTGGGGCCTCGGACGCGGGCAGCGAGTTGTACGTCATGGAGCAATTCTATGACTACAAGATGACTGATGAGCGTTCTGTTGTACAACAGGCTCATGAGATACAGTCGCTCGCAAAGGAACTTGAGCACTTCAAGTGTAACTTACCGGACAAGTTTGTCGCCGGTGGCATTATCGCCAAGCTTCCATCTTCATGGAGCAACTTTGCTACTTCTCTGAAACACAAGAGACAAGAGTTTTCCGTTTCGGATCTCATTGGGTCGCTTGATGTGGAAGAGAAGGCGAGAGCGAAGGATACACGTGCTCGAGTTGCCGAGGCTGGTTCTAGTGCCCATGTGGTACAGAAGAAGAACTACCAGCCGCCCCACAAGTCCAAATTTAACAAGGGTAACTCTGGGGGTAAAGGCAAGTCTGATGGACGGTTCAAACCGTCACAGCCTACCAACTTCAAAAGAACAACAACAAACCGAGGAAAGGATCATGCCATGTATGTGGTGATCCGGAGCACTGGGCACCTCGATGTCCCAACCGCCATGAGCTGCGCGGATCTGAGAACAAAGGCAAGACTGCCAATGTTGTTATTGGTGACACCGATATGAAGGAATCTGGGTACGGAATATTTCCCACCATCCTTTCAGTTTGTCATTCTCCTGATGGTTGATTGACACTGGTGCAATGTACATGTTTGTGCTGATGCCTCGATGTTTCTTCTTACCAGATCACAGGGACTCCCGTGCTGATGGGGAACAATTCACATGCTTCTGTTCGTGGTGTTGGTACGGTCGATCTGAAGTTTACTTCGGGGAAGACCGTGCGCCTGAAGAACGTTCATCATGTGCCCTCCATCAATAAGAATCTCGTCAGCGGATCACTTCTGTGTCGAGATGGTTATAAGTTGGTTTTCGAGTCCAATAAAGTTGTAATTTCCAAGTATGGACAATTTGTTGGTAAAGGCTATGAGTGCGGAGGCTTGTTCCGCCTCTCCTTGTCAGACTTTTGTACTAAAGTTATTAATAATATTTGTCGTGAAATTGAGCATAATATCTGGCATTCACGACTTTGTCATATTAACTTTGGTGCCATGACGCGGCTAGCTAGTTTGGATTTAATTCCGAAATTCACTACTGTCAAAGGTTCCAAGTGTCAAGTATGTGTGCAAGCTAAGCAACCTCGCAAGTCCCATATGACTGCGGAGGCAAGAGACTTGGCACCACTGGAACTTATACATTCTGATCTTTGTGAGATGAATGGTGTGTTGACAAAAGGCGGAAAGAAATATTTCATGACGCTTATTGATGACTCCACTAGATACTGTTATGTGTATCTTCTGAAATCAAAAGATGAGGCTTTTAACTACTTCAAAATCTATAAAGCTGAAGCAGAGAACCAACTTGATCGGAAAATTAAACGATTGAGGTCCGACCGTGGTGGAGAGTATTTTTCCAATGAGTTTGATTTGTTTTGTGCGGAACACGGTATAATCCATGAGAGGACGCCTCCCTACTCGCCTCAGTCAAATGGGGTGGCCGAAAGAAAGAACCGAACTCTAACTGATTTGGTTAACGCCATGTTAGACACTTCGGGTCTCTCCAAGGCATGGTGGGGGGAGGCTTTATTGACAGCTTGTCATGTCCTAAACCGAGTTCCCATGAAAACGAAAACTGTTTCTCCTTTTGAGGAATGGGAAAGGAAAAATACGAGACTCTCTTACTTTCGAACTTGGGGTTGTTTGGCGAAAGTCAATATACCAATTCCCAAGAAGCGCAAGCTTGGACCAAAAACTGTGGATTGTGTTCTTCTGGGCTATGCTTTTCATAGCGTTGGCTATAGAGTTTTGGTGGTAAAATCTGAGGTACCCGACGTTCACGTTGGTACAATTTTAGAGTCGAGAGATGCGACTTTCTTTGAGGAAATCTTTCCGATGAAGGATACGCCTAGCTCATCAAATCAGGAGATACCTATACATCTAGTCAGGAATTGGTTGATATTCCTGATCCACCATTTCGATAGAACACACTGATAATCTGTGGAGGATGACAATGAAGTTCCTGTTAGGAGCAAGAGACAGAGGATTGCAAAATCCTTTGGTGATGATTTCATTGTGTACCTTGTGGATGACACACCCAGTACCATTTCAGAAGCCTATGCATCTCTTGATGCTGACTACTGGAAGGAAGCTGTCCGTAGTGAGATGGATTCCATCTTAGCTAACGGAACCTGGGAAATCACTGATCGTCCTTATGGGTGCAAACCTGTAGGATGTAAGTGGGTGTTCAAGAAAAAGCTTAGGCCTGATGGTACTATTGAGAAGTACAAGGCACGACTTGTGGCCAAGGGTTATACCCAGAAAGAAGGTGAAGACTTTTTTGATACTTACTCACCTGTGGCTAGACTGACCACGATTCGAGTGCTACTTTCATTGGCTGCCTCGCATGGGCTTCTCGTTCATCAAATGGACGTGAAGACAGCTTTCCTAAATGGAGAGTTAGACGAGGAAATTTACATGGATCAGCCTGATGGTTTTGTAGTACCTGGTCAGGAAGGAAAGGTGTGCAAGTTGTTGAAGTCTTTATATGGCCTAAAACAAGCTCCTAAGCAATGGCATGAAAAGTTTGAGAGAACTTTGACTGCTGCAGGTTTCATTGTAAACGAATCTGACAAGTGTGTGTACTATCGCTATGGTGGGGGCGAGGGAGTTATTCTCTGTCTGTATGTCGATGACATACTGATCTTTGGAACCAATCTTGATTTAATCAAGGAGGTTAAGGATTTCTTATCTCGTTGTTTTGAGATGAAGGATCTAGGAGTAGCTGATGTTATCTTGAACATCAAGCTGCTGCGAGATGGTGATGGTGGGATTACACTGCTTCAGTCCACTATGTGGAAAAGGTATTAAGTCGTTTCGGGTATGACGACTGTAAACCCTCTCCGACACCATATGATCCTAGTGTGTTGCTTCGAAAGAACCAACAGACTGCTAGAGATCAACTGAGATATTCTCAATTATTGGCTCGCTTATGTATTTGGCTTGTGCCACGAGGCCTGACATCTCTTTTGCTGTAAGCAAGTTGAGCCGGTTTGTTTCTAATCCGGGAGATGATCATTGGCATGCGCTCGAGAGAGTTATGCGTTATTTAAAAGGCACTGCGAGCTATGGAATTCACTACTCCGGTATCCAAGAGTACTGGAGGGTTATAGTGATTCCAATTGGATATCTGATGCTGATGAGATTAAGCCACGAGTGGTTATGTGTTTACACTCGGTGGTGGAGCTGTTTCCTGGAAGTCTTGCAAGCAGACCATCTTAACGAGGTCAACTATGGAAGCAGAACTCACAGCATTAGACACAGCCACTGTTGAAGCAGAGTGGCTTCGAGAGCTTTTGATGGACTTACCTGTGGTTGAAAAACCAATACCCGCTATCCTTATGAACTGTGATAATCAAACTGTGATTCACAAGATTAAAAGTTCTAAGGATAATATGAAGTCATCAAGGCATGTGAAGAGGAGATTGAAATCTGTCCGAAAATTAAAGAACTCCGGAGTCATTGCGTTGGATTATATCCAAACGTCTAAGAATTTGGCAGATCCCTTCACAAAGGGTTTATCACGTAATGTGATAGATAGTGCATCGAGGGAGATGGGTTTGAGACCCACGGTATGAGTTGTCCACAGTGGTAAACCACTCTATGTGATCGGAGATCCCGTGAATTAGAAGTGGGTGACAAGCTGTTGGACAGCTGAGAGGAGGGTATCCTTATATTTTACCATCCCACTCCGTATAGATGCAATACTCTCCTGATCTGCATGGCAGGTTGATATTTATATATCTTAATGTATTCCAAGCGGCTTACTTTTATAAGCGGAGATGTTGCCCTGCAGAACATCTCTTGAGGAATACACCTATATGAGCCTGACTGTTAAACGTCGCAGTCCGTGAGAGTTGGGTGCTCTTTAGTAAACTCATGAAAGGTCTCGGAGTATGACGCATACGCTCCACCCGCGGGGAAGCCTTGCGGTAGCCCAGTATCGGTAAAGGACTTGTGTGAAACTAGATTTGCAGCAAACTTGTAGTTCAAGGCATAGTCCACTATTCAAGTTGCGGTCTAGCGTAGCATTAGTTCTAAGTGGTGTTCAACTTAACAGTCTCCACTAAACACCGGTATATAAAACAATGTTTTGGAACAAACGTGGTATGATGTGCCAATGAGACTTTGTGGGGGATTGCTGGAATTTTGGTGTTGGGCTGTACTTGGGCCACAGCCTGAAAAGCCCAACTACTAAATTCGAAATTCCCATTTGGCCCATTTATTTGGCTGGCTGTGTGTGTACGTGAAAGCAACCTTTAGTCCCATACTGCTAGCTAAGAGAGTGCTGCACCACTTTATATAGTGAGCTGTGCTAGCACTTGGTAAGCATGTGAGAACAGGAAGGCTCTCTCGTGCGCACTCCTCCTCCTCCGCCGCCGTCCGTCCGTCTCGTCACGACACGCCACGCCGCGGGTTGCGGGAATCTCGCCGAGCCGAGCTTATATTTTTGCAGTCCGGGAAATTTATTGAGTTATTGATTAATCATTAACGGACGCGTTAATTGTTTTGCCGTTTCCGTTTGGTGGAGACGTTACCGACTCAATCGTGGGCTGCAGCCCACGTCCTACCCGACCGCTCTATATATTGCTTGGGCGAACCCTAGCCGCCATACACGCAACACATGGTAGCTCGCCGCCCTAGTTCCAGAATATTGCGCCGCCGTCTTTCAAGTCTTCTCCATCCCGTCTTCCGGCGTGCACCGGTTGAAGGGACAGCAGGCCTCCGGAACCCCGCCTCTTGTGATCCTGTACGGGAGAGGGGCGATCAGGTTTTTGGGGAGCGCACTCGCGCGACTGCTGGCTTCGAGTTCTTCCCCAACGACGACTTCTTCCCCGACATCGCCAACCTCTTCATCAACGACATGGGCGACACCGGGACAGCTGCTACTATAGCCGCTGCAACGTATGTCATCTTGATCTTCTTGTTCGATATGCTACTAGAGTTCCTGCTTGTGGTAGTTGCTCTAGATTCGTTCGGTTTGTCTACGGTTTTAGTAGAACGCATGATTAGTTTAATTCCTATTATCCTAGTCATGATTTGTTTACTGTATTCGTGGATTAAATCTACTGCTAAATTGATTATATATTCAACAGCATCGACCTAAAATAACGGTGAGATAAGTTTGAGGATGAGAGGCAGGAGCGCGTGGCGAAAGAGAAAGGGAGGCGTTGGTCACCTACTTCAGATCTTCGCCGGTTCGCTCGCCGGAGAGTTGCGACGGGGTCCCGGGTCCGTCGGAGAGAGATGAGGGCCCGAGAGGAATGGGATTAATGAGATGCAGGAGATTGATTTCAAGAATCTTTTTTCAGATTTTTTTAGTGGAATTATTTTTTCAGATATTATGTTCCATTTTTGAAACTTACAAATGCCTTTTTGGTATTTTTTTCTTTCTATATGGGCTACCTGAATCTCGGGTGCCAAAACGGCTCACGCCCCTCCAAAAGTGGATGCTTGGTATTCTTTGCAACCAAACAAATTGGGGTTTCGGATATTATACTTATATTGAATTATTTCTTTCCACGTTTTGTGATTGTCCACATTAAATCTCACGATTATGGGAGGGCGTCTGGATATGCCAAAAATCCTTCGAATCTCCCGGATCATTCCTAAGATCTTCCGTTTATCTAACACACTCGTGATATGGTTTAGGAAGCGGCAAACTTTTCGGTGGCACCCGATTAAAATTGCACAACGCTTCTTTTTCTTCCTCTTGAAGCTCTTGCTACCAGTTTTTTTAGTAGTCACTTCTGCCTTTGTTGGGGAAATTAATTATTTACATATAAGCGTGTGCGTACAATTTGGCGCATATATTCTTTTATCAGAGGTTCGGCTGGTAAAAAGATGAACCGACAGCATCACCGGTTCAATCACCGGTCCGATTAATAAAACTACGATCACAACCCAAATCCGGCACCCCTGGCCTTCAAAATTTGACGCACCATCACCTGACATGCCTTGCCACAAAGAGACAACCCGTCGTTTTTGTTCATACTTCGTGCTCGTCATTAAAGGCCACCACCAGCCGGTGTAAGAGGGTCTCTAACAGATCCATTGTATAGCAGTACCGTAAAAAGATTTTAAGGGATTTTGAAATTGTTTTACGGTACCGCTCAGGGAGGCAAACTTTTACCGTAAAACCGAATACTCCATTGTCTTTCTTCCATTTTGTTCCTGCGCGTTGCTAGTTTCGCCTTCTCGCCTTGTCCCCTGGTCGCTGCCCCGATTCCTACTGCTCCGCGGCCCGATCTCCGCCCTGCTGCCCAGCCCTGCTCGCGACTCCTTGCTCCGGACCGGCCATTGCTTCACGGCAACTGACTGGTGCTCAATTTTGCTTCTATTTTTTTATATATAAAATGGGTAGGAATCGGGACGGCATGGTGGAATATGGCGGTGATTTGGCCAGACTACAACCAGCGCGGTGAAATTCGGCAACAAGTTGAGGTGAAATTTCCCTATGTAAATTTTACTGTTCACCTTGAATCGACTCATGCTACCACGTATCTGAGATATGAACGTCTCGTTTTACCGCCCCTTTGCATAAATTTTACGGTTTTGTGCCTTTTTACGGGATCTGGAGAGATGCTCTAGCGCAGGAAACCCATCAATGTTCTCGCCTAGCCACTTCTCCAGTCGGTCCCCTCCAACGGACCGACGATACTCGAGCTTGGCCATGGAGGTAACGAGGGCGTCTTGTATATGCATGTTGAGAAGGTTGGTGCGGCCACTGCGGCGTGTCCGCGTCAACGAAGTTGCTGCAGCGTTGGCTTAGAAGAGTGCGCCGCTCGGGAAGGTTTTCGGCGAACGCGCCATATTTGACGCCGAGGCTGCATGCATGGTGTGCTGATGCTGGCTGTGCGCGCCCCTGCATGCATGCAACAGAAAAAATTAGTTAGACGTGTTCCTTAGGGCATGTACAATAGGGTGACGTCAGCCTTCTTTTAGCGTTGACACATAGGATATTTATCTAGTTGGCGGAAAAAGAATGAAGAAAGAGGAGGTTGTCTTCTCTTAGCTAAGAGATGGTCTCTTACGAAATAAGGGAAGGCTAATTTCACCATTGTACCATTTGTCTTCTCTTAGAAATACAATTTTCTACTAAAATATAATTAATTCTCATTAATTGCTAGGGATGACAATAAGAAATAATGCATTGTACAACTTATAATTTTGACTTCTCTAAATGATGTGGATGGCTAAGAGAAGACGTGTCTTCTCTAACATTGTACATGCCCTTAGTGACTAATGTATGGTTTTGGCTTAGGTGCGTGGATTGGTTGCAAAGGTTGTTAGAGTATGGCTGATTTTTCTACATACGAAGGTGCATTACGGATAGTCAGATAAGTAAGAAATAAGTGTGGTGGCATTTTCGTGTAATTTGGTGGAAGTGTGACACCACCAAACCAAACTTAATACTCCCTTTGTTTAGGTGTATTAGGTCTCTAATGAAAATCTATTTGTTCTCCAATGTTAGACCCGAAAATGGCCCAATTAATTAGGGAGAGTAATTAGCCCTAGCAATGCATGAGGCTAGTTCCTCGCACGTGGTTGGCCAGTTTCGTTGGTTGATTGACGCTGATTTTCATCTCCATGCAATAACTTTTTGGAAAATTTACAGTACTTTCGTACTGCATTATTTTTATTGATTTTCCAAAAATGGTGTCAGTACAAGAGAGCTGTACCAACGAGAGCAAAAAAGGAAAACTAGGAAAACTAGGAAAACTAGAGAGTTACAGTTCAAATGAAGCTGTCCACCCACACAGCAAAATCAGCATAGGCCTTCCTAGTAGCACTGTATTTCAAAAGATTCATCTCGTCCTTGAAGATAGCTCTGCAATGGTATAGCCCCATCATAATAATCTCCATGAAGAAGGGCTTTCGAATTCTCTCTCGGAGGAGCAGCAAACAATCTAGCCCAGGCTGATCTGTGAGAATAGCTGCAAGGGCCAACGCTCTCCAACATGTTCTAGCAAAAGGGCAGTGAAAAAACAAGTGATCTCTTGTTTCAACTGTATGAGAATTGCACATCACACAATTGTAGTCTTGGAGAAAGAAGGTTTTCCGCAGCAACAGGTCTCGAGTGTTTAATCTGTCAATAAGGAGCAGCCAACCGAAAACCTTATGTTTTTTCTGACTACAAGACTTCCATAGCCAATTAAACGCAGCATGCGGTATACACTAGTGGAAACATCATCAACAATCCCGGGTCCAGAGGGCCTTTGGTCCCGGTTTTACAACTGGGATTAAAGGGTCGGGACTAGAGGGCGCGCAGGGCGGGAGAGCTTTTATCCCGGTTGGTATTACCAACCGGGATCAAAGAGTTTGCATCTTTTGTATTTTATTTGCTTATTTTTTAGGGTTTTCGATTTTTTGTTTTCTATTTAATTATTTCCTATTAATTAAGATCACGTTTTGCATACAAAGTCACACACATATATAAAGTTGACACATCGATCGATGTCACGCGTGATGCATACATATAAGTCACACACATACGTTTTGATACATATATAATTAAGTCACACATCGACATCACGTTTCTCACGTCGAGATCACGTCAATTACATTGGAGGCAGAAAATAATTTCTAGGGTGAAAAAATTCTCCGGATTTCTTCAGGACCTCCTTGTTCAAAAATCCTGCCAATTCCTCTTGAATTACTATAAGGCGCTTCGTTGGTATGAGCTTGTCCTTCTCTCGTTCCATCTAGATCAATAAGAAAATGTGAAATCATCAGAAAATGTGAAAATGGAAATGAACAAAAATATGGTAATGAAGTAATTGCCGAGAGTGTATACAGACCTCTGTTGTTCTGAGCTTTCTATCCCGCTGATGAACAAAAGATCGTATGTACTCGCAAACATAATATCCACATAAATTATTCCCTTGTGCCTGCCTCAGACACTACTTTACAAAGAATAGAATTTAATCAAAATAACAATCAAGCATGATAACGAGTCCAGGACTTGAACGCATGCTTGTTCAGGTCTAATGTCTACCAGAATCCAATGGTTGCTTCACACATTTATATGTCCATGAGTTACACTAAACATCGAGTAAGCAAAGTAGAATGTGTAGAAGGTACGGTAACACTCACCTGAAGTTGTAAGGAAGAAGTATATCTTCACATGTATGGTGTTTCATTAGATATTGGAGCATGTAATGCTCGGTGTCCTCGGGATGGTTCCTTAGGGTTACTTCATGAATCCAATATGGGTCCATGAACCCAAAACTATAGATTCCGTTATCTCTGCATTCGACGATCTTCATTCTGCATATATAATAGCTTACAAAAGAATAAAGTTAGATAATTGGCAACGAACGAGCTGAGATAGAGACTTAATTAAATTGCATAAAATAAATCACTTACAAACAATAGCAGCTGATGATGGCTTTGTCGAGGGAGTCTTGATTGAATTACTGAAATATTTCGTCAAACGTCACATACATCGCGTTATCCTCTAAATAATGGTCTTTCTTATATGAAACGTGGAAATACTCATGGTGCTCCTTTACGGCTCCCTCGTACCACTCATGCAAACGTCGCAATTGTGTCGACAGAGATTTGACCATCTCAGGTATGACCAAGGGCTTCCCGTAGGCATATGTCCATGCATACATATACTCTTTGGGGTTTTCTATGCGAATTGTGTCTTGCTGTATTTCCTTATCAGACACCACTTTGAACCAGGGGACCGACTGGTTTGCCTGTTCTCTGAGCTGGGCCACTTGTTTCCCGGATTTCTTATTAGCTTCCCTCTTTTGGCGAAATGCAGCCTCCTTCTCCTGCTGGGCCTTTTTAGCTGCCATCTGCTGCTGCTCCCTCTTTTGGCGGCATGCCTCATTCTCCTGCAAATTCCGTTCTCTAATTAACTTTTCAATGGTACGATCATAGTCGTCTCGCAGAATAGGCGGCCGTGCCGGCCCAGTCGATAGATTTTTCAGAAATTGTGCCACTTTTCCCGGTGCTATTACCTCCTTTCGCATGTGCCGTTTCGGTGCCAATTGTTTTTTCACATCAGCTCGCACCGACTCCTCGAGTTCCTCTAGAGTCAAGTCGTAGGATCTCTTTGGAAGAGGCTTTCGCAACTCGCGTTCCTCTCGAGTTTCTGGCGGGAAGTTTAAAGCGCACCTCTCTGTATATTTAGACGGGAACTTTAGTTTCTGCGAAACAGAGCGCACTCTCTCTTGAGGTGGTGGGGATGGACTCGGGCTGGGCTCCCGACAGTCGTCACGAGGTGGCGAGGATGCATCTTGAGGTGGGGGGATGGATCTTGAGGTGGTGGTGCAGGGGATGGATCATGACGTGGGGAGGGAGGATCTTGAGGTGGGGGGATGGATCATGACGTGGGGAGGGTGGATCTTGAGGTGGGGGGTTGCTACTTGGAGGAGTCGGTGGCCTTGGCGGCGGCAAGTTTGGAAACAAGATGTATTTCTTTGGCCACAGAACGATGGACTTCTTGGCATCTCCTAGTGTCCTCTCGCCGTCACCTCTAGGAATGTCAAGATTTAGATTAGCATATAACGGCACAAAGTCATCCACCCCAACACAAGCATAGCCAGCTGGAATCCCGCCGAGATGGTACCTTGCTCCAGGTTCATTCGGTAAAGCATAGCCAACCGCCACCTTGAAGGACAAGTTGCTCATTGCCATATGTAGCTCGCATTCTGTCTTCTCCGTGATATCATCCACGGGGTATCGTGTCGGCGGCGCTTCAAGTTTAGAATGTTCCATCTGCGTGGAACCCACGCTGCTTTTCCGCTGATCAGATGGGGTGGCTTCGACTTCTGGACTTTCTAGCTGCACACGAGATTCCCTTTGCTGACTTTGCTCCAGCTGATGCACCTTGCGTTCCAATGCCGATAACCGGTCGCTCTCCTCCTTTTTCTTTCTCTGACGGCTTCTATAAGTGTGAGCGTCTGCTGGAAAACCTTGTGCCCAAGTAACTCTGTATCCATAACCTCGTACTCGTCCAACTTTTTCAGGATTCCCGAGTGCGAGTGACAGCTCGTCTTTCTCTCTGTCGACCTTGTAGGTTCCATTTCGAACTTGCTCTATTGCATTCTCAAGTTCTTTGGTTATAAACCTAATCTTTGCCTCCCATTTTCCCTGAGCAACAATCTTACCTGTGTCAGGGTCCAACCCAGCGCCCTGTGCGAACAACCAAAATTTGGACCTATCGGGCCAGCCCGCTGTCTGTGGAATCTTCCCCTCATCAAGCAGTTTTGCTTCAAATGCTTCCCACTTAGGCACGACAGCCTTGTAGCCACCTGCCCCCAAAGTTTGGTGATATTCCTTCTTCGCAGCATTTAACTTCTTTCTTTCCGATCGGGCCACAGCGGTCTCCGATTCTCTTTGCTCTTTAAATAAGGGCCACTGGTCGTTTGGCTTCACTTGTGCTCCGGTGAATACTGGAGTGTATTCAGGATCTTTTCCTTCTCTTCACAATAATCTTTCCATATAGTTTTCTTGTGGGTTCGGAACTGTTCGGCAGCCTTGCCAAGAGTCCACTCCTTGACTTTCTCCATCCACTTCTCGTTTTCTGTCACTTCTGGAGGCAGGGTGACCATTGTCAAGAGCTTCTCCCAAAACAAATCTTTTGTTTGGTCGTCGACATAAGTCCAAGTCTTGCTCCCGTCCTTCCGCAGATGCCATTCTTGACGTGTGATCGGTACCATGTCCCTAACTAAAACTCCGCATTGGTTTATAAATTTGCGGCGGCACTCTAAGGGTTGCATTGGTTGGCCAGTAGCATCAACTATGTCGATCACTACCCTTTGACCCTCCTTCATCAGCTTCGACGGGCCTCGAGGCTTCATGGCTTTCGACCCTTTCGACCCTTTCGACACTCTAGATGCAGATGATTTGCTTGTTCCAGAGGGCTAAAAGAAAAAAAAGATTCGTTAATAATCGCCGGATCAAATAATTAAGCTATGTCATCGATCAACAGAGGCTTAGTTAATATATACCTCGCCTGAGTTTGTTACTACCACTTCCTTCTCTACACAAATTTCTGCTCCCTCACCGGAGTCATTGAGAAATTGGGAGCTGAATTCCTCTAAATTAACCACATCGTCTTCTTCACCGACAGGCGCGGCTGCACGTCCTGATATAATCATATGCAACATCTCTTCACGCTCCTCGTCTCTAGCGCCGACGCCCGAAAAAAGTGGATCCAATGGCTCTCCACGCTCCTCGTCTATGCCGAAGTCGTCCGGACAATTTGGATCCATGGCTCAATTAATGTGCCTGCAATCAATTTTGTAACAAGAATATGAATAAATTTAAGATGACACTAATTCAAAGAACAAATTATTTACAATGACAAAGAACAAATTATTTTATTACATGATTTAAAATGGCACTAATTCAAAATGGCACAATATGAAGAAATAACAAATAATTTTAATCTCTACAATTTTGTTGTTTAAGTAATCTCCACATGAATCTCCATATTTTCTAATTAAATGACATCAAAATTCATAGCAATTTTAATCTACACATCTAATTCATAGCAATTGTAATCTACACATCTAAAATTCATAGCAATTTTAATCTACACATCTAAAATTCATAGCAATTGTAATCTACACATCTAAAATTCATAGCAATTTTAATCTAGACATCTAAATTTCATAGCAATTGTAATCTACACATGTAAAATTTATAGCAATTTTAATCTACACATGAATGATTTGGATCAATGATTTTACTAACTTAGATCAATTCATATATATGTAGCAACTTAATCAATTCATATATAACACTTAGATCAATGATTTGGATCCAAAATTCATAACAAAATTCATAGCAAATTTTACCAAAGCAAAATTCATAGCAAATTCATAGCAAAATTCGTTGCTATATTTGCTATATTCCTTGCAAAATCTAACAATAATACACTAGCTAAAACAGTACCAAAATCAACAAAAATACAAAAAAGCTCACCTCGAGGCTACGGCCGATGGCGTGGCGGTGGAGAGCGACGCAGGGGAGGAGGCGGCAGGGCAGCCTAGGGCAGGTGAGGGCAGGGCGACGGCGGCAGGTGAGGCAGGGGAGGTGCACGGCGTCGGAGCAGCGCACTTCGAAGCGGCGGTGGCGGCGGGCGACGACGACGGACGGCGACCGCAGGGGACACGGCGTCGGGGAGGGGCACGGAGGTGGTGGGGCAAGGAAGGGGAGGTGGCGGCGACGCAGCGTCGATGAGGGCACGGCCGCGGTGGCAGCGGGCGACGACAGGGGACACGCGTGGCGTCGGGGAGGGGCGACGACGGGCCGATGCAGCACGGCCAGAGGCAGCCCGCGCCAGGGGATGGGATGGCACGCGACGACGGCGACGATGCAGTAGCACGGATCGACGGCGGCGGGTGAGCAGCACCTCGGGGAAGCGGCGGCGCCACGGGAGGGCGGAGCAGCACTTCGGGGTAGAGGAGGACGAAATCGAGGACTTGGGGAAAAATTTGGGGCGAAGGCCACCAAATCGACGCGGACAGACCTTTCATCCCGGTTCGTGGCTGGAACCGGGATGGATGCCCTTTCATCCCGGTTGGTAACACCAACCGGGACCAAAGGTCTGTCTGGGCCGCGAAAAATTGCGCGCGAAGCCCAGTAGGCCTTTGGTCCCGGTTGGTGTTACCAACCGGGATGAATGGTGTTTTTTCTTGTTTCCTTTTCTTATTTCTATTTCTGTTTTCTTTTTCTTTTATATCTATTAATTTAATTGCTTTTGTAGTTTTGTTTTTCTTTTACATGTTTTTGAATTGTTATTTTAGTTTCTTTTTAAAATTTAACTTAAATGGTCCAATATATATGGAAGGCCTTTTTTTTCTTGTTTCTATTTGTGTTTTCTTTTTCTTTTATATCCTCCTTCGTCTTGAGCTGGCAGGCAGTCCTGGCTCGCTGTACACGGTCGTCGTGGACGGACTGTAAGGAGGCTTCAATGGCCTCCTGCATCTGTGGCACTCATGAGCCCCTGTTGGGCTGTATGACGGGGAAACCGTGTGTTTTGTTCTATATGTACAAATTATACTCCAGAAAAACAAATTAGTGTTTAGATCTCTCTTCTGAGTTTTCAGAACACAGTTACATAAAAGGTTTAATACATTATTACACAATCTTCTTCTACTTTCTACCCGTCACTTTCTTCTGATTGCGCCATAGCCATGGACAAGCTTCTCCATTTAACGCGAGACTTGGGTCAATTTTCACTGCGAAGGGCCGGATTTCTTCAAAATTGTTGTAATCTTCTGACATGTCTGTCTTGTCCTTCACTCCCACGATAGTTCTTTTCCCTGAAAGAACTATGTGACGCTTTGGCTCACCATATGATGTCTTCACTTGCTTATCTTTTCTTTTTTTTGGTCTGGAAGACATGTCCTTCACATAGAAAATCTGAGCCGCGTCTTTGGCTAGTACGAATGGTTCGTTGTCACACCCAAAATTCTTGAGATCCACTGTAGTCGTTCCGTACTGCGGGTCTATGTTTACCCCACCATCCAGGTTGTACCATTTGCACCGGAACAAAGGTACCATGAAAGAAGGTCCGTAGTCAAGTTCCCATATCTGTTCTATGTACCCATAATATATGTCCTTTGTCCCATTATTGTTTGATGCATCAAAGCGGACACCATTGTTTTGGTTGGTGCTCTTTTTATCTTGGTCGGCCGTGTAAAATATATTCCCATTTATCTCGTACCCTTGAAAAGCCAATATAGTCGAAGATGGTCCTCTGGCCAACAAGTTTAGCTGTTCTTCGACAGTGTTGTCATTAATGAGACGTGTGTGCAACCACCCGCAGAAAGTCTTCAATTGTTCTTTTTCAATGCATTCTTCAGCCATTAATGAGCGTAAAGTATTCTTGTGTTCCTTGATATACGGAGCCACCAAGCTCGAATTATGTAGAACTGTGTAGTGTGCTCGATTGAAAGAATCCCAGTCAGAAAATATTTATTTCTTTCCTAGTGTTCCTTTTCCACGCAATCTCCCCTCCTAGCGCGATTGAGGAATACCGACCGGGTTAATGTCAGGAATAAAGTCAACACAAAACTCAATGACCTCCTCTGTTCCATAACCCTTGGAGATGCTTCCTTCAGGCCTAGCATGGTTATGAACGTATTTCTTTAAGACTCCCATGAACCTCTCGAAGGGGAACATGTTGTGTAGAAATATAGGACCGAGAACTTGAATCTCTTCGATTAGGTGAACTATGAGGTGCGTCATAATATTGAAGAAGGATGGTGGGAACACCAACTCGAAGCTAACAAGACACTGAACAACATCCTTCTGTAAAGTTCCTAGAGTCAATGGATTGATCACCTTCTGAGAAATTGCATTGAGGAATGAACATAGCTTCACAATGGGTAGTCGAACATTTTCTGGTAGAAGCCCCCTCAATGCAACCGGTAGTAATTGTGTCATAATCACATGGCAGTCATGAGACTTCAGGTTTTGGAACTTTTTCTCTGCCATGTTAATTATTCCCTTCACATTCGACGAGAAGCCAGACGGGACCTTGATACTGTTCAGGACTTCAAAAAAGATCTCCTTCTCTTCTCTGGTAAGAGCGTAGCTGGCAGGACCTTGATACTTCTCTGGATTAAGGTGGTCGTCTTTCGTCTTCTCGTGCATATGTTGATGGTTCAGTCGTGCATCCGGTGTATCTTTCGTCTTCCCATACACACCCAAGAAGCTTAGCAGGTTCACGCAAAGATTTTTCGTCACGTGCATCACGTCGATTGCAGAGCGAACCTCTAGGATTTTCCAATAGGGTAACTCCCAAAATATAGATTTATTTTTCCACAAGGGTACGCGCTTGTTGGCGTCTTTCGGAACAGATAGACTGCCAGGACCCTTTCCAAAGATTACTTCTAAATCCTTGACCATCTCATATATAGCATCACCATCAGGGCAGGTAGGCTTCGTCCGGTTATCAACCTCACATTTGAAATGCTTGCCTTTCTTTCTTACGGGATGCTCAGGTGAAGAAATCGACGATGACCTGGGTACACATTCTTGTTGCCTACATATATACTTTCAGTCTTATCTAGACAGTGCGTGCAAGCATTGTATCCCTTGTTTGACTGTCCTGAAATGTTACTAAGAGCAGGCCAATCATTGATGGTTACAAACAACAACGCTCGTAGGTCAAATGCCTCTTGTTTGTGCTCATCCCACACACGTACCCCTTCGTCACTCCACAACTCTAAAAGTTCTTCAATCAATGGCCTCAAGTACACATCAATGTCGTTGCCGGGTTGCTTCGGACCTTGGATGAGCACCGACATCATAATAAACTTCCGCTTCATGCACAACCAAGGAGGAAGGTTATACATACATAGAGTCACAGGCCAGGTGCTATGATTGGAGCTTTGTTCCCCGAAAGGATTAAAGCCATCTGTATTTAGACCAAATCTTATGTTCCTAGCGTCATCTGCAAACGTCTTGAAGGTCCTGTCGATTTTTCGCCACTGTGACCCATCATCGGGGTGTCTCAGCATCATGTCTTTCTTACGGTCTTCTTTGTGCCATTGTAACAACTTTGCATGCTCTTTGTTTTGGAACAAACGTTTCAACCGTGGTATTATAGGAGCATACCACATCACCTTGGCAGGAACCCTATTCCTGGGGCACGGATCGCCGTCAACATCACCAGGGTCATCTCGCCTTATCTTGTACCGCAACGCACCGCATATCGGGCACGCATTCAAATGCTCGTACTTCTCACCGCGATAGAAGATGCAATCATTGATGCACGCATGTATCTTCTGCACCTCTAATCCTAGAGGGCACACAATCTTCTTTGCTTCGGACGTACTGGGGGGCAGTACGTTATCCCTTGGAAGCATCTTCTTTATTATTTTCAGCAAATTCTCAAATCCTCTGTCAGTTGTACCATTCTCTGCCTTCCATTGCAGCAATTCTAGCGTGGTACCAAGCTTCTTCTGGCCATCTTCGCAATTTTGGTACAACAATTTTTTGTGATCCTCTAACATGCTATCCAACTTCGACCTCTCGTTTTCACTTCCGCTGTTTATCCGTGCATCAAGAATGGCCCGGCCAAAATCATCATTGGGCTCTTCTTCAGCTTCGTCTTCCCCCATTGGAGTATCACCGTCTGCAGTGAACGTAGGATAGGTGTCATTATCCTCTTCTTCTTCTTCATTTTCTTCCATCATAACCCCTCTTTCTCCGTGCTTGGTCCAACAATAATAACCATCCATGAAACCCTCCTCCAACAGGTGGACGTGAATGGTTCTCGACGTAGAGTAATCCCGCTTATTCTTGCAGACTCTACATGGACAAAGAATATAACCACTCGACGACTTGTTATCATTAGCCACACGGAGAAAACTATGCATGCCATTGATAAAGTCGAGACCGCGTCGGTCACTGTACATCCATTGCCGGCTCATCTGCATTATATAAATATATCAAAAACCATTACACTACATAAATATATAGTACTGACCAAATTAATTAATACAAGTTCATCACATTAAAACCAAAGTAGAGTAGTGCCCAAATGTAATACATTGTTCTAATGAAACATACATTAATTGAACCTAACATGCAACTATCTAAAAAATTTAAATCCAACAACAAATGCGATCAAAATCGCAACTAAGGTAACTATTGAACCAACAGCATAATGATACCAAGCCTCTCGACTAATGGCATATTTTCTAATCTTTTTAAGCTTCAAGCGCATTGCCTCCATCTTCATCTCGTGAGCAGCGACGACGACCCCGTAAGCATCATCGATGTCGGCAATCTTCAAGTCCAATAAACTCTTCTCTTCTAGGTATTGGAGACAAAGATCTTTGCTTATCTTCAATTTTGCTTTCAAATCATCGTTTTCCTTTTTAAAATACTCGACAATAGGGTCGACTGGAATTTCCGGTTCAACTACCCCCTAAATAAAAATATCTCTACGTCAAGTTGGTCGGGCATGAGTGTGATAAACACGAAACAAATAGTTATGAAAATATACCACATCCGAATCATAGATCGGACGAGGGCCGACGGGGATGGATATCAAAACCATGACACTATACATATAAAAAACATAAGAAATTAATTATACAAGAAATAAATATGTATTTAAATCATACAAGTATATATATGTTTTAAAAATAAAAGATAAAAAAGAGGCTCACCAAAGTGGTGCCGGTGACGGGACGACGCGGGCTATCGACGGCGGTGAGGACGGGGACAACACTAAAATCCACAAATAATAAATTATTTTGAGCTCGTAAATACACTTTCTAGCTTGGGCATTTCATCAAACATCTTGCTAGCATTACAAAATTGAAATGAGCTAAACTAGCAACGAAATGAGCTAAAGTTGCAACGCCGGAGGAAAGAACGATGTTGCTAACCTTTGAATAGATGGGGTGCCTTCAATCCTCTCAAATGGTGCAAAAAAATGGGGATTAATTTGAGTGAGAGAGAGGAAAATGGAGGAGAAATGGTGATGAACTCAAGGTAGCTCGGGGTGGAAGAAGATGATATAGCAGGGAGACCCTTTGATCCCGGTTTGTAACACGAACCGGGACCAAAGGTCCCCTGCCAAAGGGGCCCAACGCTGAAAAGCATGTGCGCGCATGTGAGGACCCTTTGATCCCGGTTCGTGTCACGAACCGGGACCAAAGGTCCCCCCTGACCCGGGAGCAATGCCCACGGGCGCCCCGCCCTCCCGACCCGGGAGCAATGCCCACGGGCGCCCCGCCCTCCCGACCCGGGATCAATGGTGCATTGATCCCGGGTTGTAATTTGGCCGGGATCAAAGGTGAAAACGGAAGCCCAGTTTTCTACCAGTGATAGTACCAGTATTTAGGCAGTCATAAGCCTTTTTAACTGAGAATTTGGTACCCCAAGCATATCTCCACACATCTCTAGAGCCACCAACATTTGCTTCTATTAGGGATACAAACTCATGAAATTCCTCAAATGCTTCCACGGACAAGGGGAGGTTGAATAAGTCCAGCAGTGATACTGCCTCAGCAGGATGTTTAAAAGTCGTTGTTTGGCTGATTGCAAAGGAACACAAGTGCGGGAACTTCGTGGATAGCTTTTGACCTGCCCAAATATCCTCCCATAATAAAACTGTCTGTCCATCCTTTAGATCACAAACAGCAAGGCTTTTATATTTACCCAAAAGCTTCACACAATCTCTCCACCAAAAGGAACACTCTGAAATCTTAGCCGGAGGCAGGGCATTCTGATAATATTTCTCCCAAATAAGATGTACCCATGGTTGATCAGCATGGTTAAGGAATTTTTCAAGGTGCTTCATAAGTAGACAGTCATTTTGAACAGAGAGATTTATCACCCCCAGACCCCCTTTGTCCTTGGGGGTGCATACTAATTGCCAGGCAGCCAATGGTGGGTTTTTGTTTTCCAAACCTTTCTTCCTCCAGAGACAGTGCCGCCTATATTTATCCACTTGCACCACAATGCCAGCATATAACTTGAGAGAACTCAAATAGAAAATTGGCAAAGAAGACAAAACTGAGTCCACCATTTCCAATCGACCAGCAGAGGTGAGAAAATCAGAGCAGGTTTGCAGCCGGCGTCCAACTCGAGTCACTAGAGGCATCAGGTGTTCCATCTTAGGTTTAGTGAGTCCCAAAGGCAACCCCAAGTGTGTGAAAGGAAAAGAACCAGGCTGACAATTGAAAGCATCAATGAGTTCTTGCATTCTCACTTCTGGCACATTAATGGGGTACATGTTGGATTTGGCGTAGTTTACTTTGAGGCCTGTGGAAATAGCAAACTCATCTAAGATGAATTTCAGATGCTGGAGCTGAGCACAGTCCGCAGGCATGATTACTATAGTGTCATATGCATACTGTATAACCGGTAAGTCAGCCGTGTAAGCAACTGGCAGCGGCAACTGAATCAACCCCTGAGCCAGAGCGTCATTCAGAACCGACTGTAAGAGATCTCCCGTGAGTACAAATAAAGTGGGGATAAAGGATCACCTTGTCTCACCCCTCTTTTACACATGAATTTATTCCCTAGAACACCATTAAGTACGACCGCAGAAGTAGCATTAGATAAAAGTGCTTGTATCCATCCACAGAACCTCACCCCAAAGCCTTTATGAATGAGAATGTCTAAAATCACCGAACGCTCCACTTTATCAAAAGCTTTTTCAAAGTCGAGCTTCACCAGGACTATAGGTTTCTTAGACTGATGGCAGAGATGTATGTATTCAAAACCCCAAGCAAGACAGTCCTGGATTGTCCATAACTTAGTAAACCCATACTGATTTTTGTGAACGAGATCTAAAATGACCTTCTGTAACCGGTTGGCCAAAACTTTTGTGAGGATCTTGAGCACACAGTTAAGGAATGAGATGGGCTGAAAATCATTTACATAAAGAGGAACATCCTTCTTGGGGACCAACGTGATGAAGGATGATTTGATGCTCTGCACACAGAGGGTGCCATGATAAAACTGATCACACAAATCATACATGTCTTGTTTGATGATATGCCAACATTTTTTGAAGAACTCACAAGTAAACCCATCTGGGCCCGGGGATTTGTTATTCGGCAGACTTTTAACCACATCATCTATTTCCTCATGGGTAAAAGGGGTTTCCATATCCTCAAGTCCATCATGCCGTTGTATGATGCTAGGTAAATCAAATAACATGTCATGTGGCTCGGTCTGTCCTAGCCGCTCCTTGAACGCCATCAGAAGCATGGAGGCCTTTTCCTCGTGATTTGTACAAAGTACATCATCCATGGTGTGTAGACTTGCAATATGGTTTCTCCTATGCTGCATCGAAGCTAGAGAGTGGAAGAATTTGGAGCATTCATCCCCAAGGGTAACCCATTTAATTTTCCCCCGCTGCTTCCAGTATGTCCTCTGCTTTGTGAGAAGATTAGTCTGCAGGACCTTTAACTGACTTCGCAAATCCCACTCAGCAGTAGATAAATCTCTAACATTTTCAGCAAAATCTAGCAAACAAATTATGTTATTCACATTCTCAATAGTAGCTTTCAGATTCTTGTGTTTGCTGGCCTATTTTTTAATAGCACCCCTGAGGATTTAAGCTTGGCAGCTATATGCTTGGCAGCATCACCATAATGAATGGAGTGGCGCCAAATATTCTCAACAAAAGGAAGGAAATCCTCATACTGTAGCCAATAGTTTTCAAATCAAAATAAATTCACTGTGGGGATGGAGGACTTAATAGAAATGACACATGGCACATGATCCGAGGTTGTCATTGCTAGGGGGTACGCAACTGTGGCAGGATATGTGATACCCCAAATTTGAGAGGTGAAAAACCAATCAAGTCTCTCTCTAAATTCCACTATTGGCAGGATATGTGATACCCCAAATTTGAGAGGTTGTCATTGCTAGGGGGTACGCAACTGTGGCAGCTTTTCTGCCATGTTGGCAGGGCCCATATATATTAGTGACTACCATGATGTCATCAGATTGAACTTCCGTAAATTCCACTGATATGGCATATTGGTTTTCGAACAACAGTTCTCCAGAGAAATGACTACTGAACCAAGCAGTGAGTAACCCTCCAGACCTTCCTATGGATGGCAAGAAGCAAAACTTATCAAAGTGCCGTGGGAAAATTTTATGCAGATATTGTAAATCAATGTGTTCTCTCTTAGTTTTTTGAAAGCAAACAATATGCGCTTTACTTTCCTCTATTTTTTTTACTGATGAGAGGCCATTTCACCTCATCATTGATCCCTCTAATATTCCAATTCAACACAAACCAAATATGGTATTGATGATTCATTGCAGAATTCATTTCAGAACACAAAATAGAGATAGATAGTCCAGTAGCATTACAGCATACAGGAAATAAAGGGGTCCTAGATCTGATGGCACCCTACTTGACTGGCAATCCTTCAGCAAAAGGATAATAACACGACCGCAGTTGCTGCATTTAGAGCCAAAAACTAAAAAGAGCAGCTGACACTACCGAGTGAAAGCACCCTGCCAACCCAACTCACTGCTTCTTCTTCTTGTTATTCTTGTCACCATTGTGTTCAACATGTTTCTTTGCATTTTTCTTCTTCTTCTCTGCACCCACACAGGAGCTAGATTTCTTCAGGTCTTTTGCTGCTTTCTGAACACCCGCACACACCACAGCACCACTTTCCACAGTAGTGTTTTTCACAAGATCAAATGTCGATGCCAGGTTTCTGATGATCCGAGGCTGAAGAGTAGGAGGAACGGCTGAGCAAGCTAGACAATTCTTATCAAAACAGGTCCTCGCCTTGAATCCTTGATTGAGCTTCTTGATTCTGTCACTCCTTCTCACTTCCGTAGCCACTGCAGGCGATTTACTTGCCCTCCTAGAGATATGCAAATGAGAAGTAGATGGCATTCCATCAGCTACCACCTTCTTAGAGAAAGCTTGAGGAGTAGAATACCCTTGTGACAAATCATGCACCGCTTCAGAGAGAAAACAAGTCGGGCCGGCTTTAGCAGGGCATTTGACTGGAATAGAAAAAGTTCAAACACTAACAGTAGCTTCCGCATCCTGAATCAAACCCCATATGTTTGATAATAAAAAACTTCTGGCCCATGGAAAGTCCTCAGGAGTAAGAAGCCTAGCAGTGAAGAAATTGGCCCACTGGGCCGGAATGATAACAAAGGCTGCAACATCCTTGTTGGGCTTAAAAAAGGTATCCCAAGCCTTCAGTCCTTCTCTCGACATGGAAGCCTGAATACTAGCCGTGACAGTAGACATGTCGGGTGTAAGCACCATGCCAATATTCAGATGATTGTGCACCATTGGGAAATCAGGGGCCTGATCATTGGGAAACTGCTGATCATTTTGCACAAAATTGTCATTATGAGGAACGAAGGGATCCATCAGCATTGCATCCTCATTATCATCCTGCAGGGGCAGAAGATTGGCCAGAGGTGCAACTGCAGCATCATGCTGCCCAACCTCCAACATATGTTGCCCAGGGAGTAGCTCATGCTGCATGAGCCCAGCTGGAGGTTGTTGTTGCTCTTGGGGTAACTCAGGCACTGGTTCAGATCGGGCAGCCCATGAACAGGAGCAACTGCATCAGCAGAGGACCCACTACTGATGGTAAGAGTGATAGTGCTCTCATCAACCTCCTCATTTACTTCTACAACCATCTCCTCATGCACTACTGGCTGAACATTTTCCTGGACGACGGGATTCAGAAAATCATTCAACTCTAGAAAGTCTTCTTCTCCCAACTCATGAACCCCAATTCCGTGTTGCTGTTGTGGAAGAATAACATGAAGATTCTGCCCAAACTGATTAGCATTGTGTGGAGGGGGCATCTCATCAAAAGCATCATTGTTTCCATTGTTATCCTGGTTCAGAACATGGACAGCACCCCCACCATGCTGCCCCCAAACTGGCCAATTGTCCTGCTGCACAGGTGGCTGGAGCTCTAAATCCAAATTAGGCATAGGGTGAGGGGTACCACCATTGGGAGGAGGCAGATCCTCATCATCTGGAGCAGCACCTAGTAACTTCTGACTGAGAATAAAAATCGGAACAGCCCATGATTCCTCTCCTGACTCATTAGAGACCACACAGCTGTAGGGAACATCCCTTAGTTCCAGTAGCCTTACTTTGATGATGATCTTACCGTAGCTACTTGCCTCCTTATCCCATACAAGCAGAGTGGCAAAGTCTTTAATAGCCCCCTTGACATGCTCCATATCCCAAAGATCAACAGGAAAAGCGAGCAACATAAGCCAGCACTCTCTATTGTATTGCAGGTGCCTATGATTAATACCTCGATTGTGTTCTGTGAAGCTAATCTGTAGTAAATTGACATCATGTGGGCTACGTTCGACCAGCCAATCCCTATCTGACGGCGAATCCAATCTAATGAAAGCATCCCCAATGGGGCAGCGCTGCACAAGCTCAAGGCGGAAACCACAGACAACAACAACAAAGTGATGCAACAGGGCATGGATATTGGCAAAAGGAGTGTCTTGTGGCAGAGCAGGCCGAATCGAGGCAACGGCTACATCTTCATGGTGGCGAGGAATAGTAGAACTTAGGTGATACCTGCATTGCTGTGGGCGGTCCGCCACATCTATGATGCCGAAATGACCAGGCACAAATCGCAAAGGATCGACGGGGAAGTTCGCCATGAGCGTCTTGGAGCAAGGCGGAGGCTAGGTGCTTGAAGATTTCTGACACGGAGTAGACGAAGCGGCAGGCGGAAGCAAACCGTCAACTGGCAATCCAGAGTTGGAATTAATAGGAACAACCTGTTCGTGCTCCTGCGTTGTCTTGTCAGCCCTTGATGAGTTACACGTGGCACGATCCAAGGTATGATCGACCGTGATCGGCGGCAGTAGAGGATCCGTTGACTGATTTGCGGCGGAAGAAAAGCCTCCAGCTTCCAAAGATGGATTGACAAGGGTATACATCTCGGGTACCCTACCGTGAGGGTACCTGGTGCACGTAACGACTAAGGCCCAATAGCGAAGAGCCTACTCGAAGCCCAAGACAAGAGGCCCAAGAAGATGGAGTACCCTCCAAGATTAGACATAGGCATAGTCGGTTTAGAACTTTCCATATGTGTAAACTAGGTCGGTTAAGAACTCACGAGACCCAGCCTATTTAAAGGCTGGGAGGGGCGCTGATCTAGAGACAAGCCATACTCAAACCACCAAAGCTCTAGCAAGATCGACATCTCGCCGGAGCCACCTTGTAACCTCATAATCTCACGCGATCAATAACAGACAGGCAGGAAGTAGGGTCTTTACCTCCACCCGAGGGGCCTGAACCTGGGTAAATCTTTGCCTCTGCTTGTCAGCCGACGAAACTACCAGTACTACCATGTTCTCTCCCCATGAACTCAACCCTAGGTCCTTAACCATGGGATTTGATGAGGGTAATCCTCGTCAATTGGCGCCATCTGTGGGAAAGAATAGTGCTGGACTCACGGTTTCTTCGGTTCCATCGGAAATCGGCGACTCGCCGATCGGATCTATAAACTGCAACTCGCCGGCTGCATCAACAAATCAGAACTCTCCTACTCAGGTGGCACACGGCAACTCGCCGACTCACTCGACAAACGGAAGCACACCAGCTTCACCCGCAAAAAGCACATCGGATCTTTTGATGGATTTCGAGCCACACTCGCCAGAATTCCAGGAGGCCTTCTCCGATCTCGAGTCAGGTTGGGGTTTAACCGTTGGTTCTTTCAATTTTTTCGTCAACAAGCTTGGTGTGCAGGACTTGACGGATCCACGCCAACTTGCGACTTCCGCACCTGAGGCTCCATCGGCTGTGACTTCTTCGACTGCGGATCCATCAACTGCGTCCATACCATCGTCAACTCTCCAAACTTGTTCGTCTGCAACAACCATGTCAACTCGAGAGATGAACGAGCTCATCGACGAACTCCAAGGAGAGGAGGCTGAATCAGCGTAACCCACAAACGATCCCAAGCTCGATCTCCCACTCGGGGATACTCTCGACTGCGGGATCTCCTTCAGTGACTTCGACGAGCCCAAAACTCATATCGGCAACTACGTCGACTCCGAGATCTGCACCAACAACAACCTCGACTTCGAGATTCATATCGATTTTGCCGACATCGAGATGAGCATAGGCGATGAAGGCATCGACAGCGAGATCGTCCAGAGGGACCACTCGATGGGCATATCGACTCCGACATGAGCCTTGACGACGACGTCGGGTCCATGGTGGGACTCGAAAACACATATACATACCCTCGGGTGATACCCCAGCAGGTCTACGTCGCCATCGCCGCAGAATCATCAGATGCTGTGGCCAGCCGCAGGCCTACAGAATTCCCGTGCACAGTTACTATGCCGGACAGAGTTACAACTCTCACAATCACTGCTGAGATGGCAGCAAAAGCAGATAAAGTCATCAAGGAATGCACAATGATGCCCATGGACGCAACACGGGAGGAGATGTTGACCTTCCAGTACTTCACCTGGCAGGAAACGCTTCGACTGCAGCAGATCAGAGCAACACTCGAAGAACGTAAAAGCAAGCTAGTTTGTCGAGTGTGCGCAGAAGACAGCTCTCCCTGAGCTCCACCGGGCAAGCAGACACAAGACCCAGATCAAGGTTGTCACACCTCTCGCCGGAGGAGAGGGCAGCACTCACCCGCAACCTAGGCAACTCTTTCATGACATACGACGATGAAGGAGTGCCGGTACCCAAAACAGCCGTGGGTGCTCTCTTTACCGCCGCAGCATACCTCGAGGCAATCAAGCCTCCAGCTGATGACCCCAATGCAAAATTGCATCGCCAACAGATCAAATCACTCACCTTAGCAGCAAAGGCTATACGCCAAATTCCAACAGCTCCAGGAGGGAGTCGAGATCGTGCCATCGTTGACACACGTCGCGAAGAGCATAATCACAGTGGTCGCCGCCACCACTCGAAAGAAAGAAGCAGCTCACGTAGGCGCAGATCCAAGAGCAGATCACGCAGATCTTATAGCAGCGACTCATACTCTGATCAGGAGCCTCAGTCACATGGAGCTCTGTGCTTCACTCGACGCGTCCGCGAGACACGGATGCCCAAAGGGTTCAAACTCACATCTGAACAGCCCAAGTACACGGGTCGACAGGAACCTTCCGGGTGGCTGGAAGATTACAGGCTGGCTGTCGCGTGCCAGCGAGGCACAAACACCACAGCCATGCAATACATACGACTCATGCTCGGATGCACAGCCCGCGACTGGCTCAAGGCACTACCTCCATCAAAGTACGACTCGTGGGATCACTTCCACAATGACTTCATCAAAAACTTCGAGCGTCTATGTGAGCGCCCAAAAACATTTGAGGAGCTTCGAGCTTGTGTTCAACGATCAGACGAAACGTTGAGGTCATACATTAGACGATGGAATGAGATACACAACTCAGTCGGAGTAATTTAGAAGATATGGCCATGGATGCTTTCATAATGGGACTCGCCAGGCGAGACCTCAAAGAAGAACTTGGTCGCAAAAAGCCAACCTCTATGGCTAACCTCTTGATGACCGCGACTGAGTGGGCAGACGGAGAAGACATGGCGCGCACCACACGTGGATCCTCACCCTGTGACAATCATGAAAGCGGCAGTCGAAGCTGCAGAGACTCGTACAGAGATGACCGAAGGCGCAAACATTCAAAACGTCACTACGATGACAGACCCAAGTTCATGGCGGCTGGGTTCTCCACACCTCGCAACGACCAAGACAGAACTGACCGACGGTGAGAAGATCGACGGGACAGTCGAGATGATCGCCGAGACAGTCGAGATCGCGGCCAACGCAGTGACGGCTACAGGAGGAAAGACTTGCGCAAGTCACGACTTGGAGCACAATCCGAGCGATCATTCGAAGAAAAGATGGATGCTGATTGCAGATTACACCTGTACAAAGGAGAGGGCGAAAAACTGCGCTCCAATCACTTGATGAGAAACTGCAGGGAGTTCGAACAAATGGCGTCAGATTACATAAATCTCAGAAAGGCAACAGTCGCACACACACCTGCACCCGCGCCCGTGCCTCAGCCAAACAATGTGCCCGTTCTGATGACACCACCTCCACCACCACAACCTCACGCAGGTGGAAACATGGCGGGTGCCATACAACCTGTACCTCGGGTGGACAAACCTCAGTACCCTCCACCCCGAGGGCAGATGTACATGATACAAAAAGGTCACCCTTCTAACAGGGAGCAAAAACTTCGCACTCGACAAGTAAATATAGCAGTCATGTTGCCTCCCGCCGTAACTGAATTCTTGAAGGGTTCTGAAACCACAATAAGTTTCAGCAGAGAGGACTACCCTCCATCGGTTGTTCGCCCGGGGCTCTCTGCTCTGGTACTTGATGCGCAAATCGGAGGCTACGCCATGTCATGGGTATTCATGGACTGGGGCAGCGGCATAAACATCATCTTCGCAGATACGCTCCGCAAAATGAACAGGTCAGTCGAAAACCTGCCAAGGTCATCAAATACCTTTCACGGTATCGTCCCAGGAAAAGCAGTAAGCCCAGAAGGCACCATACAACTCGACGTAACGTTCGGGGACAAGAACCACTTTAGGACAGAGTCGATCGAGTTCGAGGTCATCGACTGGAAGTCACAATATCACGCCATACTTGGACGCCCGACGTTTGCTCAGTTCATGGCGGTCCCACACTATGCATACCTCTAGCTGAAAATGCCTGGACCAAAAGGAGTAATCACAGTCAAGAGGAACTTCCAAAAGTCTGACTCATGCGACCGAGAATTCGGCAAAATCTCTGAGATGTTTGGCATGGAAGCAATGCTCGCTGATCTAGCGGTCTCCAACGATTGAACACTTATGCCAGAACACAAAAAGGTGGCAGTCAACAGAGCATTCAATGCCACCAACGACACAAGATCGCATCAGGTGCACCAGACTGACCCGACTAAGACAGTCAATGTCTTGTCGAGTCTGCCTATCACATAGGAAAGCGCGCTTGTCGAATTCCTCCGTGAGAACTGGGATATATTTGCATGGTGTCCAGCTGACATGCCAGGTATTCCCAGGGAATTCGCCGAGCACTCTCTCCAATTGTTTCCAGATGCTAAACCAGTCAAGCAAACAATGCGCCACATATCCGGCCCAAAAAGAACTGCAGTCGAACCGAGGTCGACAGGCTACTCATAGCAGGATTTATCAGAGAGATCAAAAATCACAATGGGTCGCCAACCCAGTACTCGTAGAGAAGAAACACACAGATATCCTTCGTATGTGCGTAGATTTTACAGCACTCAATAAGTGTTGTCCAAAGGATCACTTTCCACTACCTCAAATCGACCAGATCGTCGACTCCACCGCCGGATGCGCTCGCTTGTCCTTCCTGGATGATTACTCGGGTTAACACCAGATAAGGATGAAGGAAGAGGATGAAGAGAAAACGGTGTTCATAACCCCACTCGGGGTCTACTGCTACACAACAATGCCTTTCGGGCTCAAGAACGCAGGCGCAACCTACCAGTGCATGACGCAATACTGCCTCAAGAAGCAAATTGGGCGAAACGTCCAGGTCTATGTAGATGACATTGTCATCATAACAAGTGAAGAAAACACACTACTCGATGACTTGCGAGAGACGTTCGCAAACCTCAAACGTTTCCACATCAAGCTCAACCCGAAGAAGTGCACGTTCGGCGTGCCAGCCGGGCAACTCCTCGGACCCGGAGAAAATACAGGCCATCTTGATAATGCAAAGGCCTTCGAAGCTCCATGATGTGCAAAAGTTAGCGGGTCGAGTCGCAGCGCTCAGTCGAGTCATCAGCAAGCTAGGTGAAAAAGCGCTCCCGTTCTATCGTCTGATGAAGAAAGCAGAAAAATTCGAGTGGACGCCAGAAGCAGAAGCAGCCTTCACGGACCTCAAACGAGTCCTCACAAGCCCTCCAATCCTCGTCGCACCAAGGGAACGCGAGCCACTATACCTATATGTCTCTGCAACTAACAGGGTGGTGAGCACCGTACTGGTAGTCGAGCGCAGGGAGGAGGGACACACCCAAAACATACAACGACCAGTCTACTACTTGAGTGAAGTCCTCTCTATATCAAAGCAGCGGTACCCGCACTATCAAAAGCTGGCTTACGCCATGCTCATGTCTTCAAGGAAGCCGACGCACTACTTCGCAGAGCACCCGATCACTATAGTTAGTACCTCAGGGATCAGGGACATCCTCACAAACCCCAATGCAACTGGGCGAGTCACAAAATGACTCATTGAGCTAGCACCACGAGACTTCAAGTATGATTACCCGAAGGCCATCAAAGCACAAGTCTTACCTGACTTCCACACCGAGTGGATTGAAGCTCAGCTCTCAGGAGCACCAGATGTATCCAACTCATGGACTATGTACTTTGACGGCTCGAAGAAAAACGAAGGCGCAGGCGCATGTGTCATCCTCATATCACCAAAAGGCGACAAGCTCTGCTACATCCTGCAAATGGGGTTCGAGTTCCCATCAAACAACGAAGCAGAGTATGAGGCCCTGATCCACGACATGAGGATGGCCAAAGCCCTTGGGGTGCACTCGACTGATGATCTATGGTGACTCGAATCTTGTGGTGCGGCAAACAATGAAGGTCTGCGATGCAATCGCAGATAACATGATCGCCTACCGTGACCTGTACAATCTCATGGAGGGCAGCTTCGAAGGCTATGAGTTGCGACACATAGGACGTGAGAGCAATGAAGAAGCAGATAAGCTAGCCAATATTGGAGCGACCAAATCACCAGTACCACCTAGTGTCTTCTTCGAGCGAATCGAACATAGATCCATCAAGAAAAAGTGAGCATCTCCTACATCAGTTGCACCAGCCAAGAACAAAGCACCTAGCACAGAGGACCTGCCAGTCGAGGTGCTCCTCATCGAGCCAACATGGACTCAATCTTTCCTCGCATACATACTCCGTGGCGAGGTACCTGAAGACATAACAGAGTCACGACGTGTGACTCGATGATCTAAAGCATACACCGTCATCAACAGTGAACTATACAAGCGCAGCGTATCAGGTATGTTCCAACGTTGCAGATGGCCAAGCCATCCTTCATGATATGCATGCAGGTACCTGCGGGCATCACGCCAGCAGTCGATCACTCGTAGCCAAAGCCTTTCACGCCGGCTTCTACTGGCCCACATCACTCAAAGACGCGGAGGACATAGTTAAAAGGTGCATCGGCTGTCAAAAGTTCGCCACAAAGCCGCACGCACCCGCATCGGCGTTGAAGATAATACCATTGGCATGACCCTTCGCCCAATGGGGCTCGATATGGTCGGGCCACTCAAAAAATCATCCCATGGAGGGTATACTCACCTTCTGGTGGCAGTCGACAAGTTCACCAAGTGGATCGAAGCAGTCCCTATCACAAGTTCAACTGCCACTACAGCAGTCAATTTCATAAAATCTATCATATACCGCTTTGGTGTGCCAAGTAGCATCATCACTGATAACGGTACAAACTTCACGGCTGAAGAATTCCGAACTTTCTGCAAAGAGCAAGATATCACGCTCAACTATGCATCCGTGGCACACCCGCGGTCAAATGGCCAAGTTGAAAAGGCCAATGGGCTTGTGACGAGTGGAATCAAGAAACGCCTCCTGGTCCCACTTAAAAGAGCAGCGGGTGCTTCATGGTCTACGGCGCAGAGCCAATCCTGCCATCAGACGTAAGGTTCAATGCACCAAGAGTTGAAGCATACAACGAAGAAGATGCAGATGAAGCACTCGAAGATGTAGTCAACTTGCTCGAAGAAGCATGCAACATGGCGCTCGCACGCACAGCCGTTTATCAGCAGGACCTCCGCAACTATCACAGCCGTCGACTGCGTACCAGATCCTTTGAGCTTGGTGACCTGGTACCTCGATTGAAGCAAAAGAAGGTGCACAAACTTGCTTCTCCATAGGAAGGACCCTTCATCATCACCGAGGTCATTGGTGGTGGAGCATACAGACTGAAGCACGCGAAGACAGGCAAACTCTCGCATAATCCTTGGACCGTTGCGCAGCTGCGCCGTTTCTATGCTTAGATTGCTCAGTCGCATAATGTAAAAGGCATATATGTCGGGTCGCTGCAGGTTTCAGACGCGCTCTTTTCCTTACCAGGGTACCTAAGGGGACTAGAAGGTTTTTAATGAGGTGGCCTGCAGCTTAACATTCATAAATGGAATATAATCAATGATTCCTCATATTTCTCTCTGTTTACTACTCGCATAACTTATTTGCACAACTCTAGCTTCAATCGAGCACTCGAAAGTTGTGCTAACTCAAAACATGAGCTTTCGCTCCTTCTTCAAACATAATACCCTAGCCGCACTCGAATACTAGGGGGCTGGGTCATAAAAAATCATACAAACAAGTTGCTCAATAAACAGGTGTCGAAGCCCCAAACATCGCAAAAATTTACAGCCTCAATCGAACACTCGGGGGCTGTAAGAGTCATATTACATATTAAGTGTTTGTCATAAACACCCTTCGATACACTCGGGGGCTGCACACATACAATTACACAAAATATACATCATGTACAAGTGGCAATATTACACTCGGGGGCTGACCCCTACACATATAACCTTAATCTACAGGTTCTTCCTTTGGCTGGGTCCACTTCTCCTCCTCCTTGAGCACATTATGGATTAAGACCAATGCGTCCACTCGTGTCTCTTGGTAGTGCTCTTCCATTGGCACAGGACCACCACCTGGTATGGGTGCGGGTCCCATCGCAATCCTTTTAAAATCAAGATGAGGAAGGTGTGATCGCACAAAGGCAAGAGCAACATTAGCCCCGCTAATTAGTTGCTCGCGCACAAACTTCTTGATCGCCTTGCCTTTTTGAAATTTCTTCAGCAATGCAAAAAAGCTCTGTGGTTGCTCATTCAAAGGAAATAAAGCTTCGTGGACTCAAAATAAAGCCAACCTGCAAGTCTCCAGTCGAATTGCAGTTCGCCATGCCTGGTCCAGAAGCCTTACCAAAGTGGCGCTCCTTGCCCTGTCTGACCAAAAGGGGTGGGCAGAATACTCAGTACTACTCGCATGACAGTCGAGTCGATCTTGTATCCGTGCCTCCTCCTTTATCGGGTCGGAGCAGACACCTGCGCAAAAACAAAGGGCTCGTCATCGCCCAGTCAAGTCATCTCGCGAAGAACAAATCTCGATGATCCAAAAATAGCTTACATTCGAGTCGCAGATTTACTCTCTCCAACTCTTCAAGCAAAAAGGCTTCCCATTCCGTAGTTGGGGATGGCGTCGACTGCAACTCAGCATACGCGTCTTGTGCTTCCTTCAGTTCGTCGCTCACCTTCGAAAGTTTTTGCTATAGGTAGTCCATAATTTTATGGTCATTCACACTTCGCGACTTCGAAGAACCACCCACAACAGGGCCAGTCGATGCTTTAGAGGCTCGGTTCTATAGTCAGAACAATTAAGGGCATAAGGAAGCATTAAGAGATCAAGCAAAAGGCTCGGGGGCTGCGCCTCCCGATCACTGTAGTTCATATTTCTTAAAGGACAGATACGGTGTCTGATAATTTACATATAGCAAAAGCAAAATGACGAAATCCCTAAACCTAGTCAACAAATGGATCACTCGCTAAGTGGTCGACTTCTTGGAGGAAGTTTTCTTCGCCTGGACCTTGGCTGCCCTATCTTCAATAGTTGTTACAAGCTGTTGGGCATACTTTTTGGCGGCTTCCATCCAAGTGCTGAACCTGACGGTTCTGCCATCAGAACCCCGTGGGAACTTCATCATCGCCTTGTCAAAATCTGCCTCGACTCCGTGCGCGAGCAACATGAGAAAAATAGTCTGAGCACCACTTACCGTTTGCTCGCGACAGAAATCGGTGACGGCAGTCCCTTCAGGCTTGAACAGCTCCACTAGTTCTGCGAAGGAAGATGGAATCTCTTCACCAGGGAAGAAGCTGCCATGGAGGGCGCCCAGGGCACTCGCCTCCTGTGTCAGCATCTCCCCTGCTCTGCTACTGGTAACCTCTGAGACAGCCACACTTTCATCGAGTGAGGTGCCAAGGCTTTGCTTGCCAGGGGTAGTAGGGCCATCCATCACGCCTAGCATAGCACGTGGACAGCATAATCAGTACCATATCACAGAAACTTCAAACATCTAAGGAACACAGCAAAAATTCGTACCAGTCAAAGTGGTGCTGGCGGTACAAAGTCGACCAATCGCCGACTCCTCTCTAACCTCGGCTGCTTTCAGCCTCTTCTCCAGGTCAGCCACTCGACGGGTGGCGTTGTTCAAATTTTCTGCCGCATCAGCGGCGGCATCTGCAAAACAAACATATATGGTCAACAGATTGCAAGAGGAATCAACTTCAACAAGTGATACTAGCATAAAGAAACACGCACTCTTCGCAGCTTCGAGTTGCTGCAGGGTGGCGGCTTCCGTCTCCTTCTGAACATACTTGGAGCCAGCATTCAGTAGCTCCAGCACAAACGGCTACAATACATTACGCGAAAATTCATGACAAGTTTATCAGGTCCACGAACAGCTTTGCCGCTCACTACTAATTTGACTATAATACAAAAGCACAAACTTACGTGCTCCAAAAAGGAGGAAGTCGATGCAGGGGTGCCTGTCGTTGCTGCCTCCTCCTTGTCAGCCGCAGCCTCAGTCTCAGATGGGGTAGCCGTGTCCGCAGCAGCCGGAGTCACAGTGGTAGGCGGCTGCTCTGGTGGCAGCGTCCGTGCAGTGGACGCTGCGGTGCTCTTTTCCGTCGTAGGTGGCGGAGGCATATCCTCATCCGAGGAAACACTGTATCACACATTATAAGTATACAAAGTGGCATTGTTCATAAAGTTACAAAGCATATGCACATAATACTTACTCTTCAGTGAGATCGCACAGTCGATCAGGTGCCAGCATACCCATGCTGGGGCGCGATTTCTTCGGGGCTCATGGAGGAAGCGAGCGAATAGGAGGGATGTTGAGTGGCGCCATTGTCGACTCCGTCTCGTTCCCCTCCTTTTCCTCTAAATCAGCGGTGTCTTCCTCCTCGCGTGCCCGCTTCTGCTTGTCCTGCACCTCAGCATCGCCCTCATCGGCTTCTGGCGTGTGTGCAGTGGCGAGTGAGGCCAATTCATCATCAGAGCCCGCATCGAGTGGCTCGTTGTCCGGCACTGGGCCGTCCTCAGGCAGAGGGGACATCGACTCATACATTTTGTGGCCCTGCACACAGAAACAACAAAGGAGTCAATATCACACATGCATAACATATAAATTGACATATAGTATCGACTGTTACCTCTGGTAGAGGGTTGCTGGTTTCATAAGGACCCACAGGCGAGTTCATCTCGCAAGGCTCTTCATCGTTAAGCTTGGTAAGACTTCTTACCAACTTCTCCGCTTCCGCATTAGACAGCTCCACTGCGCGTGAGCGAGTTGGATCAGAAGCCTCACTGTATGCCCACAAAGCATGCGCTCAAGCTCGGAGAGGCTGCACTCGCCTCTTGGCCATAATGGATAGCAAGTGGATGCCCGTAACCTCTCGACCAGCAGTGGTTTGGAGCTTAAGCACCTTCTCCATCAGAATGTCAGCCTCTTTGGCTTTGACTCCGGTCGGCTGGGCGATCCAGGATGGCCTCTTCTTCACCAGAGTGTCTGCATCAAAAGAAGGCAACCCAAACGCTTGGGTTCCTAATGTCACATCCTTGATGTAGAACCACTTCTGGCGCCATCCTTGCACAGACTCGAGAAAGCTGATCTTAAAGTACTCGACGTCAGATTTAGTCTGTACTCTGAAACCACCAGGTCCTTTGGCGCTGTGCTGGCGCTTGACATTGAAGATACGGCGAAAAAGCCCGAAGTGGGGCGCAACGCCCAGAAAACACTCGCAAAGAACGAAAAAACACGCAATGTGCAAAAGCCCATTGGGCGTAAAATCATGCAGTTGCACCCCATATACGTGCATCAGTGCATGAAGAAAGTTGTGAACAGGGAAGGAGAATCTCCTGTTCACAAAATCCACAAAGCAGACCCGCTCATTGGGGCCTGGGCGCGGGATTACCTCGGCGCCAGGGATGCGAACTTGCGAGGTGTCCTCACAAAATCCACAAAGCAGACCCGCTCATTGGGGCCTGGGCGCGGGATTACCTCGGCGCCAGGGATGCGAACTTGCGAGGTGTCCTCAGGGATCAGCCCATCGTTCCGCAGGCTAGTGAGCATCCTCTTGCTGCAGGAGGATTTGGTCCAGGCGCCCTTGTCCCTCTTCAAACTGCTGGCAGCGGCAGCGGTGCTGTCTGCCGATGCGTTCGCGGAGCTCCTGCCCTTCCGGGTGGCAGGCTTCGTCATCGCGGTGGTGGTTGCAAAAAGCTTCGCTATGAGGCTATGGCGATGCGTGAGGAGGAAGAAGAAGCAGCGGCGGCGGCGGAGAGCAAATGGCAAGTAAAAAGAACTATTTACTCCGCCGCACCCTTTTAACCTCAATGCAAAAGAATCCGCACCGTGGATGCGAGATCGCGGGCAAAGAAGCAAATTCAGCCGTACACGTGGCAGCCATGGAGAGCAACCGTCGCCGGCCACTCCACCCAGTATGCGCGGGAATCTAGGAACTACCATCATAACTCCGGAGAAATCGTGCTTGAATGGTCAAATCTAGTCCAAACGGCTGCACATTGGGCCCACATACGTGTCACGTCCCATCCATCGCAGCATAGTGCACGCCACCGCGTGTTAGGTGGCGCAGTTGCCATAAAACGTCATCCCTGACGTCATTACAGCAGATTTGTTCAGAGCAGATTTCGGGTTCGCCCAATGCATATCAATCACTCGATTGTTTTCAGGTGAATGGTCACTCGACCGTTTCTTTGACTGAGGAATATCACTCCCATCGGGAGCATATCCAAAATTTCTTCGACTGAAGATGCTCAAAGATAAGATGATTTTGAGATTATTCTCCATTGCAAGCAATACAACATAATCTCAGGGGCTACTCCCATCAGGAGCACTGTCGTGCACCCGATAGAAATACGTCAAAATTTTTCTTCGATTAACATATGCAGGGTAAAATGATTCTGAGATTATCCTCCATTGCAAGCAATAAAGCACAATCTCCGGGGCTACTCTCATCGGGAGCGCTGTCGCGCACCCGATAGAATAATGACAAAGTATCAGTCGACAAAAGTATTGACTCCGTTCATATACAAAATCATACTCGAAACATTCCCGAGTTGCGTCCGTCGCAAATACCTCGGATGCTGCACGCATAGTGCAATGGTAAGACCCGCCGATCTTTCGAGCTGGGCTAAGTACTGTTCCAGCAACGTCAATCCTTATACTTTTCATGTCAGCAGACATGATGAAAAATCCCGACGGACGCGTTGGGTAAAATTCAAAGTTATACTGCAGATCGACTCAGTAAGACCTCAAGCGGCCTAGTCGAATCTGACCAGTTTGTTCCAGATTCGAGTCCGGGGACTTAAGTTTGATTGAATGGTAGTAAGGTTTTACCCGAATGTGTAGTTAACCAGTCCTGATCCGTCGAGTGTACTGGGTCTACTAAGCTATTATCTCTTGATTTTCATAAGCAAAAACCACAGTCGATGAAATACTCGACATAGCCAACATGTGCTATTCATACAGGAATCCCAATTATAATATACAGAATACAAAGCATATGACATGCACTTACGAACGAGTCCATGCCCGATTCTTCGAGTCAGACAAGTACTCGGGGGCTACTGACAAGGGTATACATCTCGGGTACCCTACCGTGAGGGTACCTGATACACGTAACGACTAAGGCCCAATAGCGAAGAGTCTACTCGAAGCCCAAGACAAGAGGCCCAAGAAGATGGAGTACCCTCCAAGATTAGACATAGCAATAGTCGGTTTAGAACTTTCCATATGTGTAAACTAGGTCGGTTAAGAACTCTCGAGATCCAGCCTATTTAAAGGCTGGGAGGTGCGCCGATCTGGAAACAAGCCATACTCAAACCACCAAAGCTCTAGCGAGATCGACATCTCGCCGGAGCCACCTTGTAACCTCATAATATCACGCGATCAATAACAGACAGGCAGGAAGTAGGGTCTTTACCTCCACCCGAGGGGCCTGAACCTGGGTAAATCTTTGCCTCTGCTTGTCAGCCGACAAAACTACCAGTACTACCTCGTTCTCTCCCCATGAACTCAACCCTAGGTCCTTAACCATGGGATTTGATGAGGGTAATCCTCGTCATGGATGATTAAGATCAATCCCATTAAACGGGCCGTTCCCTTCCTTTGAATTGCCGACAGTATCTTTTTCCTTACCATTGGAAGGGAGCCCGACATTAACCCTTTTAGGAATATAGACTTGCCTTTTAAAATGTTCCTTTGTCGCCACGTCGCAAGCCCGCTGAATGTGGCCAAAATTATCACAGAAATGGCAACGAATTTTGGAGTTACATTCATACCTAAAATGGTCCGAAGAGAGGCATCTCGGGCAAGTAACTTGGGCCCTATTATTTCTTTTGGGCCTGTGGAAATGGGCCTGATCCTCCTTATTGGGCTGCAGTAGGCCTGGAATTCGAGCCGAGCCAAGCCAGCTCGGCTCGACTCATTGAAACTCGGTCAACTGACGAGTTAGCTCGGCTCGACTCGTTTAACAAACGAGTTCAGAACTAGAACTCGGCTCGGCTCGGTAAACTCGCGAGTTTGCTCGTTTAACTCGTTTAGCTCGGTAAAAATGTTGACATGCATTATAATATCTTTTATATATAATTATTCCTAATTATTTGGGCATATATGATGCAATTATCATAATAATCAATGATAATTTGACACTATCTAGTAATATCTAGTCATTAAACTATAATAATGAGGCATACTTCTTCACAAAGACAAGAATATATGTAATGATTTTTTTTACCGAGTTACACGAGCTAAACGAGTAGCTCGGAACTCGGCTCGTTTAACTCGAACTCGTTTACCGTCAAAAATGAAAACTCGGCTCTGCTCGTTTAACAACGAGTTCGAGCCAAGCCGAGTCAAGTTCCGAGTTACTCGTTTAACTCGCGAGTTTCGAGTTTTAATTCCAGCCCTAGGCTGCAGCATGTCAAAGGCCGAAACTCTATTGCCTCCCTTTGGGTCCAGACGCTGGAAAACCGACGAGCGGCCACTCAAATTTTGAACTGGCTTCGTTGCCGCCTCAGTTACCGGAGCAAATTTCGCTTCCCAATTAGCAAGTTCTTGAAGACGAGGGATACCCAGAACCTTCTGCAATTCCATCATCGATAACTTCCTGTCAATAATGTCTCTGATTTCATCCTTCTGAGTATTAGTCAGGCTGTCTAACGAGGAGGGCTGATCATCCCTATGCCTGAATTCAACCATGAGCTCATTGAACGTAAATCTGGCATTAATTGCTACCTGCAACAATTCTCTCTCCTTCAGAGTCAGTCTATGAATGAACGAAGGTTGGGTAGGGTTCTTCACAATGTCCGGCGAAGGCATGTCTGGAGGAATAAGATAGGACGCCTTCATAGCAAAGGAGTTAACCTTGCCCAATTTAGTCCGATTAGCACCAGACAGTGGTGCCATCTTCAAAGGAGAAGATTGTTTCTTCTTACTGACCAGAGTCCAAGAGTTATCTTCCTCCTTCTGCCAAGCATGGAATTCCCTTCTGAAATGTGGACCACCATTTCCCCAAAGCTTGAAAAAAACCGAGAAATCATCTGATGTAAAGCTTCTAAGATTAAAGATGTGAAACCCAACATTCTGATTGGCAACTGAAAATCTATAAGTTCTATCCCTGAGATGAACACAATTGAATCCTGTGCAAGGCCTCCAAGGCAAGAATGGAGGAGTTGGCCAACCATATCAGAATCAAGTCGAAAACGACATCTAGAGAAAGATGCCACCTGGAAGAACTCCCGATCAGCAGGAGCCGGCGTAACTGGGCACCTGAACAATTGCCAAATTCTTCGTAGAATTCCCAATCCAGGTTTAGTATCCAGAGAGACATGGGCAAAAACGGGAGGGATCCCAGTCACTGGTGCCGTCGGTGCCGATGCTGGAGCCATCGCAATCATGGAAGAAGAATGAATCCGATCCCCCGCCACAATTCGGTGTCTAGGCAAGGCCACCACCGATCCCGGCTTAATGAATTCCCCCATGAGGAGATAGCGAGCTCCAACAACTTCTCCAGCAGCATCCAACAGAACCAGCCACCGGGCTTGAGAGCGGAGAAAGAGAGTACCTGAGGTCTCGGCCCCCGAGGAGGGGGGCTTACGGAGAACGTGGCCTTCCAACGCAGCGGCGGAGGGACACCGCGAGAGGCCATGGAGGCGGGCAAGCGTCACCGCCCTGGCAGCGGCGGCGAGGGAAGGCCCGGCGGCCTAGCGGCCGAGATCGCCGAGATCCGCCAATTCCGCTCCTCTTTCAGTATCATTGTGAGGTAAAACCTCCATGGCCACCTCATCTTGGTATGTGGTTGAACCTACCGATGGTTAATATTCCAAGCTCTCCTGGTAGGGTCATTGTCATTAACTACCCAAGACAGATTGGTTGAAACAAATAGTTGAAACTATTGTCTGGCCATATCATCATGCGCCTAGGTCGTAACGCTGCTTGTAGCAGGCCTATTACACCTAAACGGAGGGAGTAGTAAAGATATCTTTTACTATTAAAGGGGAGTTAGGGTGTAGGTTGGTACGTCTCGCCCCAGCTTTCCCTTTCCCTCCACGTAGGAAACAACGCTCAGGTGAAAAAAAAAAGGTACTCTCAGAAGAGAACGGCAAAGAAAACCCTAGCCTCCCGCGTCACTCCCGCGAGCGACCGGGGGCTCCCTGGCGCCGCCGCTCCTCCCGCCCCCAACTTCTCCTCCTCTGCCTCGCCGCCGCTGGAGAGCGCTGCCGGGCGAAGCCCGGTCAGCGTTGGCGGCGGCGGGGCTCCTCTTCTCCCCCGAGCGATGGCGTGCGGCGCGGGACGCATCTGGCGGCGGGGGTGCGGCACTAGCGCGGGGTGCCGCAGCACGGCGGCGCTGGTTCGCGTCGAGGCGCGGATCTGTGGCGGCGGTGCGGTGGCCGCGCGGCGGGACGGCGCGCCCGAGGCGGCGACGGTGCAGCGTGGCGACGGAAGCGCGCGCCGGCGGTGCGGGCTTGTGGCGACGGCGCGGTAGCTGTGGCGGCGTGCTCGAGGCGGCGGAGGTGGTCCAGACCTGGTCTGGTCCAGCGACGCCCGTGGAGCAGCCTCGGGCAGTGCGACGGGCTCGGATCTGGTCGGCGTGCGATTAGGACATGCGGTGTTCCGGCGAGGTAGGGGACGGTAGGGACGACGAGATCTGCCGGTGGATGGCGACGACGGCGGCCTTGGTGCTGCATCGCGGTGGCGGGGCTAGTCGGGCTGACCTGGGCCTGATCTGGACTGGATCTGGGTTGATCTGGACCGGATCTGGGCCTGGTCTGGGCCTGACAGGCCCTGCCTGCTGCGTCCGGCCGGCGACCGCCTTTGGCGGTGGAGGACAGGATCTCCTCCTATTGGCTGTAGCTCGATTTGCCGCCCACGCTGGTTCAGATCTGTTGTCATCCTACCTCGACCGATACGTTCGGCTCGCGGTGATCTATTGCCGCTCACGAGGCTCGAGTTCTGGTACGCCGGGGCGGCGGCTCTGGAAGGTGGACCGCGCGGGCGTCTCTACGGCGAGCGCCGTGGCGGTGGTGATGGTCTTGGTCCTTGGTCGTGTGGATGGCGAGGATCGGACGGCAGGGGTTCCTGGTGTTGGCGGCGTTTCGGCGAAGACAACCCCCAGATCGTGTTCCGGAGGCCAGCTCGGGGATAATGGGTGGTCCGCCTTGTTGGACACGGTATGAAGGTTTTTCCGAGCGAAAGCTCTGCGCTCCGGCGCCGATAGCGGCGACGCCTGTGGGTATCGTTACCCTCTTGGGGGCGCTATTGTGGGTACCTTAACCGTGTTAGGCTCCGGGTGAAAACCCTTGACCATTTCGGTCTCGACGGCGGCGACGTGTTCGTCGTTACCCTCTTGGGGGCGTCGTCGTGGAGCGCCGGCATAGTGCGGGCTCGTTCCGGTGTCGTCGGTGGCAAAGCTTGGCTCTCTTTGTTCTTTCTTTTTCTATCTTTGATCTGCTTGTAAGAGGTTCCCCTCATCACTTTGTATCGGTTCGGCCGTTTGGCTTTATTTATAAAGCGGGGCGAAAGCCTGTTTCGTCAACAACGCTCAGGTGTTAGTGTCCCAAACTGAATAGGATTGAATTCCAGCCTCTGTTATGTTTCGCGTTTTCTCCGGCCTATTAAAGGGGAGTTGGGATCCCACCCCAGCTCCCCGTTCCTTCCACGTAGGAAACAACGCTCAGGTGTTGGTGTCCCAAACTGAATAGGATTGAATTCCAGCCTCTGTTATGTTTCGCGTTCGATTCACGCCGTTTCTCCGGCCAATCAGGGCCACAGGTGCGTTGCCAAGCTCCGCCCGCGGTACGAGCCTCTGGAAGAGGGTTGGGATCCTGGACGCCGTCCTCGCGACTGCCTGACGGATGTGGCGCAAATGAGGTCACGAGGCTCCAGCTCGCGGCGAACTGGTCCATCGAGACCAACAAGTTTCTGTTGCAGAGAGGCGACGATGACGTTGGACGATGTCGCTGTGCTCCGGGTCTACCCTTGATCGGCCGGTTTGTGTGCGCATCGAGGGATGTGGAGGCGCTCGAGGCCATCCCCTCCGCGTTCTGCACGACAAACAACAGAAATTTTTACCACCCCGCGTGGGCGATGCACTTCCTTGCCGACCTGCACCGGCGGCGCAGCCTCCGTCGCTGCCGCTGTACCAAACGAAGGACGCCGCAACTAGCTTGGCTTCCTGGTACGTTTCCCGGTTTCCGTCACCTCGAGCACCCGGCCAACTGCTTCAACTGTCACGGGCCAGCGCCACCGTCGTCGGTCCGGGAGTCCATGTTGGCCGCCTCGCCTTATCCTCTGAACTCCCGCACGGACGCGAGGCGGGCAAGCTTGCCCTGCTGCCAGCGACGCCGTCCTTTAGTGCCTTTGTGCAGAGAGGGCTGTGTTCGGGAGCAGGCCAAGCTTTATTCTTTTACTGAAGAAGAGAGTCGTTTGCAGTACAGTCATCTCTTCCTCCAATGGCACACACTTTGCACTCCGTGACAGCTAATTGAAGTGCTTCTTGGTTTTAGCAGTAGAAATGCTACCTGAAAAATGCGGATCATGTGGAACCTGAACTGCAAACAAGCACTTCTCGATGTCTGCAAACATGCGGTGAGGTTTGATATCTGTAGTTCTCTTTTGTTCACTACAAAGCTCTTTTGGTTTATATGTTCATTCAAATCAATAGGTTAAGTGGCCTGAAAGCTGAGCGTGAGGCAATTCACACTTTGTCAATTGTCTACATATGTAAAGTTATGTTCATGTTAGATTCAGTCCCGGAAGACTGCAAGGCACATCATGTCGCCTATGATGGAGGTCTCTTGTGTTTGTTCCTCTTCCTGTCATGGTAGCTAAGCACGACAGTTTGACCCATGGATACGTCCGTCCATGCGCACCCAACACTGATGGGTAGGGCATGTGTTGCTGTTTTCACCCATGGGTCTTGCTCATGAGCGACCCGATTAGTCGCGGCAGGGTATGGACGGAGAGTCTTGCCCGTGGGTGTCGCCTGATTAGCTGACATGAGTTGATAGTAGGAGGAATTAGGGACCTCAAAAAAAAATTATACCACTAAAATTCTTTACAACCTAAAATATATTTAATAAATATCAACCCATAGCAACACACAAACATTTTTGCTAGCGTAATACACGTGCGTTGCTACAGACAGAAGGCGAGAATTGCTTCTACATGTATTGTGGCAAGTGCGAAAGTTCCTTGCGTCATGACAAGTGAGGAAGTTAACGGCATTTTTACTCTTCTACAGACCACTTGTGATTCACCGATACATTGGCTCTATCCTGCGGAGACAAGGCGTTAAGGAGTGAGGGTATGCTTTCCCATCGTTCGTCTGCATCTCCTGAGGGAAACTCGACAGAGGTGGCTTGCAGAGCGATGGCGCCGTGACTGGTTTCCAGGGTCCACAATTAAAAAATAAATAAATACATAACTTACAGTTGAAGCGTAACATACCGAAACCTACGAATGTCAGTGTCGTGTGAACTTATACAATCGCAAGGGCGATTTATATGAAAGTTATTATTTAAAACTATCTCGAGGATATGAGGGAAGTGGAATGTTAGTTAAGGAGAGATAATTGTTAGATTGTTGCTTTTCTATGTATATGATGTTGAATTATAACTTTAATCTAATTGATTTTAAGCAGAGTAGAATATTATTGCTTTCCGAATATTATGTGGTGATATCTTTCTGTAAACGTGAATTTTCATTAGAATTATTCTTATGGGTGTTAAAGAAAAAATTCAAAAGACTGTGGCAACGCACGGGCATTCAACTAGTCTTTTGTAATATATATCTCATATAACATTGACGATTTAAGGACGCGCAGAACCTATAAACCTAGGAGTAATTCAGAGTAATCATGGAAGATTCATCATCAACTGGAACAGCAACAATATCGCCAGTACCACGATTTGAGCAATGATGTCATATATACGGTGAGCTGAGGAGGTGGATCAATTATTTTGGCCCTTCTCTCCTTCTATGGCGACCATCCTACAACTTTTGTAGATTACCGTGCATCAATGGCTAGCTTATGAGTGACATGACCTATATTACAACCCTAAGTTTAAGGGCATCTCTAACGACGCCCCGCAAATGGATACGGACTGTCCTTTTCTGTCTGCGCGGACAAATTCAGCACCCTAACAACGCTACTAGTACTTTTACCATTTAGCGGAATCACCTGAAAATGGTCGTTTCAAACATGGAGGTAAAGGAGGTTTGGAGTCCAATCGAAGTCCACTTTAGACTAGAGAGCCACTCACGTTACTGGTGGTGTTGTGGGCCTGTGGTCGTTGCCAACACCCCAGTTTGCGCCTAGATGGCCACGTCGACGCCTTCAGCCGACGGTGTGCAAGTGTGACGCTTGTCCCTTCCGTCCGACCGACCGACGCACTACTAGGCCGTTTCCCATGCACGGCGTCGCTTTGTGCCTGTCGAGACGGTATCGGCGTGAACGAGCCGAGTTTGATCAGAGAGGCCATCGCGTGATTCGTGCGTTTGCAGGATTTTTGATGTAGATGGTTTGACGAAAATAGGCGGATCGGTGAACTTTGCGTACATATTTAAGGTAGGAGAGATTATATTTGGTTCGCCAAATAAAATCGGCTCATATCCTATCCAATAAAATTAACCCTAGTTTTGGTTTACATACCACATTTGACTAAATATTTGCAGACACATTAAATCCGAACATAATATTTAAGATTCAAACATTTATGAATATTACAAATTTAAAGTTTACAAACCAAAGTATTCAAATCCAATTCGAATGAAGTAAAGATCATGCTAAAACCATAACTATGAAGTGTTGAAGAGCTTTAACTAATGCTCAACACAAGATCATCTTGAATCTGATTATGAATCTGTCGGTTCCCGATATTTTGATGTGTTGCGAGGAATCTCTATATTTGTTTGCATCGTGTTCGGGCTCAACTAAATCCTCATTAAAGATGTACCAAAAGTTCTTATGTATATCGCTCTCATCTTAGTTAATCATCTTAAGCAAAATGATGCAATTTTCCATTTTTTGTCATATGTCTACACTAATTATCTTGTTTATGAGTATTACAAAAATTTTCTGTCATTTTCTTGTTTAAGTCTAAATTAATTATCTATAGACTGGACATTTTCACTATTAAACTAGTTTCCTACAAGGTGCATAACAACTTTTTGTGGTCTAGTGACGAGTTAAAACCATGTTATCTATTTATATCAAACTTTTTTACTTGTATTTTTCTTGTAATTGAAATTATGTTGTTAAAAATCCATCTATATACTATCATAATATATTATTTTAGATAAACTTGTAGAATAAATGGAAGACATGCGCGTACATTAAAAGAAATATTGGTCATAGCATTCTATTACAAATGCCTTTTTAGTCTTGATTGAAACTGTATTTTTGTAAAATATATTTTAATAATTTGGGAGGGGGATGTTTAAGATATATTCTCCTTTGTTATGATGGATTTCAATGTAAATCTAAAAAACAGTTTTAGCTCGTTACTCTTTTGCAAGTACTTTATCCATAGTATTATTTTGTATCTACAAAACTTGGTAGATTGTATAGAGTGTAAAAATGTAGAAAATAACTTGGCTGAAATTTTTATATTACAATACTATCAACTTTATATGCAACCAAATAGGTGATTCTAGAATGTAGGAAGTGCCAATTATCAGCTATTCCTTGAATCTCTTCTTCTCATCTCCACTCGGTCGGGGGCATGAATATATTTAGCTTGTGTCACATGTGTCCTATGTGATATTTTGTAAATGTATAACTTCAATTTGAAGTTTAATTGTGCATTAACTGCATAATTTGATTAGACTAGTCTACTTATAATTGTTTGTACATATGAAGATATAAACCCAAGAAACACCGTAATTGAATATTTAGAAGGATTCTGAAGACACCCAAATTGGCGACCGAGCAGAGGTATAAGGGGCCAACCCCGCGTTCTTGATCTTTTTGGCTAACGGTTCCGCCATATGCCCTAGACCTCCACATGGCCAAGAGTACGATCAACTGAATTTGTTGTGGCATTCACGTTTGAATGCTGTGTTTTATAAAATGGTTTTTTCAATTATCTGGCCCCAAGCCCGGCCCTCAAGGCAGTGCACACACACTTTCTTTTTCCGTCTTGTGTTTTTTTTTTAAAATCTTATTGCGACCAATTCTGACTTAGTACTAGGCACAATTGGGCTTGTTCAGATCTAGCCTCCCTAGCCCAGTGCCACATCTCACAGGCCCAGGCTTGGAACTTCAGTGCACCACGATAAGCACCCCATAAAAGTTCGTACTCCATCTCTGCAGCCTAGTCTAATGTAGCAGGTTGGAGTCTAATAAGAAGATTGAGTAGACTAGGTCTAATTTGATTTGACAGAGGCCCAGCCTTGTACATATGAAGATATATTCCCTCCATCTCGGTTTATTTAGGCATAGTTGGAGTTTCTCTGGGACCTAGGCATGCGGGGATTGCCGAGTTAATTACTTCCAAATCGTGCAATTAATTAGAAAATATCAATAAGGTTTAATCGGAAGCGCATACATTGGACTCATTAAATGGAGCATTGGCTAAATCGCTTGCAGATTGGGGAGAGGAAGGGGTTGAGAACATTCCTAAGAGATCATTAATGCTAATTGTGCCTAACTCTTGATAAAATCTGATTTTAGTATTGTGCCTAATAAATCGAGATGGACGGTCAACCCACCACAAACCATAAGATTCTAGCGTTCGTGCCCTGCCAGATCCCCGGCCCGACGCCTCAATTTCCTCGTGCAGCTTGCCAGCTCCCGGCCTGCCGCCCGGCGTCGCCGCAGCAGGTCTCCTCTAGCTGACCGGCGCACGGCTCCGTTTCAGCATCACATGGCGCGGCGCTTAGCGTGTGTCGAGACGGTCACGGCCGGTACGATCGAGCTGAGCTTGATCGAAGAGGCGTACGATCGTCTGTTACCATTGTGTTTCTTCTCATTCCGTGGGTTTAGTTTCTGCTAAGTGCATGCAGCAGGTTGCTTGTGCGTGCGCCGCCGCTTTCGTACGGTGAGAACGCATGTGTGATGCCCATATTTGATTGCACATAATAAGTGCGATGCCGACCGTTCGATCGCTGTTTTGATCCCGAAACATGTCAAAAGCAACGGGGATCGGCCGATGCTCATCTTCGATTGATCTGATCTCCGGCTAGCTAGCTGTTTCGGTCGACCCATCCGAACCATGCATGCTCACACCACGCGTGCGTCATGCTGATTCTTGAACGGCAATGTCGATCCCTCTGTCGGAGCCGGCGAGTGCGAGTCGAGCAGGTAGATCAATCTCTCGGGTTTCCCTTCTCTTTTTAGGTCCCCCCCTGGGAACCCTGTAGTTTTTTTCCCGTATAAAAGCGTGGTCTAATGGGATCCGTGTGTTTTTTCGGCCGAATACGGAGCTCAAACGACGAACCAGTTTAGCAGAAAGTCGGAACTATCTTAAAACTTGTGTCGATTCCCTCTATGGCTAGCTGCTGGGTCCAGATTTACATAATCCTGAAATAAGAACGATAGTAGGTTCTGCGTGTGCATTTTACTCCATGAACGGAATCATCAATTCATCACTCAGCCTGAAGGCGCATAGTCGTTTCCAACATAAAAAATTTGTTCTGCAAAGTTTCAACGCGATAATTTTGTATTCCGGCCAACATAAAAATGACACATTCTAATAGATTGAAAAAATTCGAAATCTGCACTGTTCAACACATCAGATTTAGAATTTTGTCATTTTCACACAGCACACAATACAGAATATTTCGCATTTATATTTTATACACTGGTGGAAATCATCATTATCTACATGCATCCAGGAATATTCTCGGTACTTTTTGAAACGTTAAAGTGTTGCTTTTGAATGTACACAAAAATGGGTTGCATTTAGCTCGTCCTAAAGAATGCCTCTCTTGGGATCCATCACAAAACCATAAGAGGTTGGTCTTTTTTAGGGATTTCCAGAAAAAATCATTTCTTTCATAGATGCTTTTTGCGGATCTCAAAACGCAGAATAGCCAATAGACGGTAAAGATAGCACCCACGCCCATGTGTGCATGTATAAATGTATTTCCGCAAACAATTGCATCATTATTACTAGGCCTTATTTTTCATCACCTTGACACCCTAACACATGATGTTGTCCTACATGTCTCCTTTGCATGAGTATGTCTCCACCTCCAGGATTTGGATTTCTAGGCTTGACAACAAACGCAGTCGCAATACGTAAAGGGAATAAATGGGCCGCCAAACCAAGCTTGCTTGACGGTTAGTCCTTTTCCTTTGTAGTCATCATTGCAGATTGCTATGCAATATCTATTGTCGCACCAGGGCTTATGTATACGGTGCTTGTTGCACTGCTCTGTATGCAGAGAAGATATCATTAAAATAATATGCTATTTTCTTGCCAATCTTGGAGGTCTCACATGATTTATATATGTAGATGTTGAAAATGTAGAGCCAGTCTCGGATAAAACTTATCAAACTCATAGTTGAGAGAGGACACAAAGAAAGAGTGTGAAGCGGTAACAGCATGAGTAGTAGTGCAACTTCCTAGCAACACAAGCACCATGAGGAAGAAAAGAGTAGTTTTCATCTCCATAAGTATGTAGGCCGGGTGAATAAACTCAAGACTATCTTCTCCCTGTTCGTGGTCTTGTTTATATATTTTTTTCTCCTTTTGAATTGGGCGGTCAGGTCGTAGAGTAGGCTGTGTATATAATATGTATGGCCTAGCTTGTATTTTAGATTTTCTCGAATTATTACAAGATTTTTCTCAATTTATTACAAGATTTTAGCCAGATCATAATATATAGCGACATTAATGGCGTAAAACCTTTAATGGGCCAGTTGGCGAGCGGACCCACATGTCAGCCACTAAGTCGTTGATTAATCCTTCCCGCTTCTTGAAAAAAAAATCCCTCCCGGCGGTCACGTCACTGCACGCTGGTGGTGCTCTGCTCGGTCAATCGAGCAGCGCTGACGCTAAATCCCAGCTGAGTCGCCTGTTTGTTCAGCGACTACCAGGCCCGAATAGTGAAGCAGCACTGCCACCGCATGCTTGTTGGTTGTTGCCGGAGACGACTCTGGAGCGTGCCGAATTCCAAGCGGGGTGGCCTGAAAAAGGGATTAAGGATGGCAGGAACTAGCTTCTGGAGTGAGCTTAGCACTAATGAACGAATGCGATTCAGCGACGCGATCTGGAGATAGTAGTGCATATTGACAGGGAGCCTGAGAAAAAAAATGCGTTGACTTTGCTGACCATCGTCCCTCTAGAAACCATCGTACGTGCACACGAAACTTCCGTGAGATTTTCTCTGTCCCGTCCAATCGACCGACCGGCGCACGGCTCGGCCCGTTTCCATCACGCGGCCGCTAGAGCCCTGTCGAGACGGTGCCGCCGGTAACGACCAGAGTTGAATCATAGAGGCCAGTGACACTACAGGAACAAAGCTCTATGCCGACGGCATTTTCCCGTCGGCACATGCCAGTATGCCGTCGGCATAGGGCCGTCTGTTAGAATTGTATTAGGTCTAGTCTTCGTATACGAGTACAGTCCGTGTACGAGTCGTGTTTGTAAACCTGTATGCTGATCAATATATATGTGGACAGCGTGGAGGCTTTGACCTCACGCAAACCCTAAAACAAACTTGGTATCAGAGCCCGTGCGAGTCCTTCCACCGCCGCTCCTTCCGTAGCCGCCGCGAGACCTTCCGCCGCCGCCGCGATCCGCAGCCGTCGCGAGACCTTCCGCCGCCGCCGCGATGGCCCTCGTCCCTTCGTCGTCATCAGTCTCGACGCCAGCAGCGTCCGTGCCGCCCGTCGCCGTACGCTTGGATCCAGCAACTTCGTGCTGTGGAGGGGCCTTCTTCTCCCCAATCTCTCCGGTGCCGGCCTGCATGTGTACCTCGACGGATCATCGCCGGCGCCGCCTGCAACACTCACCCAAGGGGAAGGAGACAAGAAGAAGATCGTCCCCAACCCGGAGTACCACCAATGGTAGACTCAGGACCAGCGGGTCCTTGGCCTGCTCCTCGGATCGATGGATCCTGATATTGCATGTCAGCTGATCGGCTGCACGACCGCAGCAGCAGCGTGGACGGCTGTCCACGCCATGTACTTTTCTCAGAGCCGTGCTAATGTCCGTCATATCCGTCGTCAGCTCCAATCGACGCGGAAGGAGGACCTCACCGCTGCGGCCTATATGCACAAGATGAAGGCCTTTGCCGACGCCATGGCTGCAGTTGGAGCTCCCATCTCCGACGACGAACTCGTCAACTACATCATCACCGGCCTCCGCTCCGCGTACAACTCCATCGCGGCATCGCTCACGGTCGGCAACAAATCGGTTCCCTACACCGAGTTCTATGCGCACATCCTCTCCTTCGAGTCCCTTCAGGCACAGCAGGCTCAGGTTGAGCAGTGGGCGTCCTCTGTCAATGCCGCATCCTATGTTCAGCCAGGGCAAGGCCGCGGTGGCGGTAACGACAACGCCAACCCTAATGGAGGGTATGGCGGTCGCAATGGAGGCTATGATGGCAATGGAGGCCGTGGTGGCGGCTGCAATCGCTGTTGGAGACCACGCTGTCAGATCTGTGGCAATTGGGGGCATGAGGCAGGTGCTTGTCGCCAACGGTATGATCATGCCGATTACCGCCCCAACAACAACAACAACAACAGTCAGCGTGGCGGGAACTCCGCCTCTACCAGCTCCATCGACGTTCCCCACTGGCACATGGATACCGGTGCTACGGATCACCTGATGAGTGATCTCGAGCGTCTTCACGTTCATGAGCGCTATGGTGGGAAGGATCAAGTCTACGTGGCCAATGGTGCAGGTTTGTCTATTTCGCATATTGGTCATTCGAATTTAACCGGTTCATCTCTAAAATTGAACAACATCCTTCATGTTCCACACATTAGCAAACACCTTCTTTCTGTTTATCGACTTGTTTCCGATAATGACGTTTTTGTTGAGTTACACCGTCATTTTTTCTGTGTCAAGGACAAGGCCACGAAGAAAATTCTGCTTCACGGTAGGAGTCATGGAGGACTCTACCCCGTTCCGTTCACTCGTGCGTCCGCTTTTATCTCGTCAAGCATCAGCTAGTGTCAGGGTCACGCCTACGCAGTGGCATCAGCGTCTTGGACATCCTTCGAATAATGTCGTTCAGTCTATTGTTAAAACAAATAAGCTTTTGTGTTCTTCAGACACTTTCCCTTTAGTCTGTGATGCTTGTCAGCGTGCCAAAAACCGCCAATTATCTTATAATGCTTCTTCACGTGTTTCCACTATGCCTCTTGAGCTCGTTCATAGTGATGTCTGGGGTCCAGCTCGTATGTCATCTGGGGGGTATAAGTACTATGTTAGCTTTATCGATGACTATTCTCGTTTTTGCTGGATTTATCTCCTTAAACACAAGTCTGATGTTCAGCAAGTCTTTTATAATTTCCAGGCTCATGTAGAACGCCTTTTGGACAATAAAATCCAGACAGTTCAGTCCGATTGGGGTGGTGAATATCACAAACTCCATCGCTATTTTCTGCGCACCGGGATCTCACACCGGGTCTCGTGTCCTCACACTTCCTAGCAGAATGGCATTGCTGAACGAAAGCATCGCCATCTCGCTGAGACAGGTCTTGCCTTACTTGCACACTCATCGCTTCCCCTTCGTTATTCGGATGAAGCGTTCCTCACGGCTTGCTATCTCATCAACCGTATGCCCACACCGGTTCTCAACAAGGAAACGCCTATTTTTCGCTTGCTGCATACTCAGCCAAACTATGATTTCCTTCGCATTTTTGGGTGCGCCTGTTGGCCAAGTCTTCGCAAGTACAATTCCCACAAATTAGATTTTCGTTCTAAAATGTGCGTGTTCCTAGGCTATAGCCCAATGCATAAGGGATACAAGTATTTAGATCGTTCCACGGGTCGGATATATATTTCACGTGATGTCATTTTTGATGAATCCGTCATTCCGTTCTCCACGCCCGGTGTTTCTGTTGACGTATCCACACTTGCGGAATCAATTATTTTCCCTTCTAATGAACCGGTTACGAGTGACCCTATGCATAAATATGACTTAACTTACCTGTTCACTGATTCGCCTGCATCAGGTGAAGTTCCTTTGGTATAGGTCTCCGACGCGCCATCTGCAGCTGGTTCTGATCAATCGATCGACGTGCATGGCGATGCCATGCAGGGCTCGCCTCCCCGTGAGTGCGCTGGTCCTGCCTCCACGAGTGAGATGGATGCCCATGGCTCCGTGTCACCCATGGCGATGGTTCAGCCGGCCCAGCCCATGACGCCCGCGATTTCCGCCCAGCCCGCGCTGCCTCCTGTCGCGACTCCTCTCATGTCGTCGGCCGCGACGCCCTTGGCTGAGCGTATCGTCGAGTCTGCTCCTGTGCTCGGTCATCCGATGGTGACTCGTCTCCGGGATAATACGCGAAAAGAGAAAAAGATCACCGACGGTACCGTGCGGCATGATCCGTGACGTCGAGCATTCTTCACTGCTCCTTCGTCACACTGTGATGCCTTGCATGAACCAGAATTGCGTGCTGCTATGGAGGCTGAATTTGCTGCTCTCAGACAGACTCAGACGTGGACTTTGGTGCCTCGACCTCCCGGCGTTAATGTTGTTGGAAGCAAGTGGATCTTTAAAACCAAACATCGCCCAGATGGTTCTATTGATAAACTTAAAGCTTGCCTGGTTGCCCGGCAGCATAGGATTGACTATGGTGATACTTTCAGTCCAGCTGTCAAGCCTGCAACTGTGCGTCTAGTCCTGTCTCTTGCAGTCTCCCGTGGATGGTGTCTCCGTCAGTTTGATGTCAGTAATGCTTTCCTTCACGGTTTCCTGACTGAGGATGTTTATATGCAGCAGCCACCCGGTTTCGAGGATGATCGGTATCCCTCCCATGTCTGCAAACTTCAGCGATCTATCTATGGACTGAAGCACTCACCTCGTGCATGGTATGCCCGCTTGAGTCAGCTCCTTCATCAGCTTGGTTTTGTCTCGTCCAAGGCTAATACATCCATGTTCATCTTTTCTCGTGATGGGGTGCAAATATACATGTTGGTGTATGTTGATGATATTGTGATTGCTGGCTCTACTCCAGAGGTTGTTGATCGTCTAGTGAGATCTCTCTCGGATAGTTTTCCTATTAAGGATTTGGGTACCCTGGAGTATTTCCTTGGACTGGAGGCATCCTACAATTCAGGCGGTGTGACGTTGACTCAACGGAAGTATGCTCTTGATCTTCTTCATCGAGTCAACATGGAGAACTGTAATGCTACCTCCACACCGCTTGATACTTCTGATAAATTGGCTCGTGAGACTGGTACGCCGCTTGGTGCTGATGATTCTTTCCGATACCGCAGTGTTATTGGTGGATTACAGTATCTGACTCTTACGCGCCCAGACATTTCATTTGCGGTGAACAAGGTGTGCCAGTGTCTCTCTCAGCCTACTGATGTACATTGGGAGTCAGTTAAGCGTATCCTGCGGTATGTCAAGGGTACACTGCAAACAGGCTTGCAATTTCGCAAGGCTCCACTATCTGGCATTAGTGTTTTTACAGATGCAGATTGGGCAGGTGACGTGGATGATAGACGCTCCACGAGAGGCTTTGCTGTGTTTGTTGGCCCGAACCTCATTTCATGGAGTTCGAAGAAGCAGCCTACAGTCTCGAGGTCGAGTACCGAGGCTGAGTATAAGGCATTGGCAAATGGTGCTGCTGAAGCAATATGGGTAGAATCTCTTCTGAAGGAACTTGGTGTGACTCAGCAGCGTACACCCATTTTATGGTGTGATAATTTTGGGGCTACTTACCCGACGGCAAATCCAGTCTTTCATGCTCGAACTAAGCACATTGAGATCGATTTCCATTTTGTGCGAGAACGAGTAGCTGCCGGCGCATTGGATGTCAGGTTTATTTCCTCTAATGATCAGCTGACTGATGTATTTACTAAACCAACCACACGACAGATGCCAGATAGATTTAGGTCCAATCTTAACCTTGTATGTCCATAACGGTTTAGATTAAGGGAGTGTGTTAGAATTGTATTAGGTCTAGTCTTCGTATACGAGTATAGTCCGTGTACGAGTCGTGTTTGTAAACCTGTATGCTGATCAATAAATATGTGGACATCGTGGAGGCTTTGACCTCACGCAAACCCTAAAACAAACTCCGTCGGCGTAGGTGCCCGTAGGCACAGGTCATGCGGCCGTCGGCATAGACAAAAGTCGTCGGCATTTTGTTTTCCAAAATTATTATTTTTAAAATAAAAATTAAACTTTTTTATTTTTTTTCAATTCTACTCCGAATTTTTCAACTTTTATTTTTTTTCAAATTTCGAATTTCCCACTTAGACACACACTTAATCTAAGGTCAAAATATTTATCTTAGTCAAACTTCCCGTTCGGTCACCCATCCTCAAATTGCTTCAGCCCAAGCACGTTTAACTTTTGAGTTCCTTCCAAATTAGCTTTCAAATGAGATGTTAGAACTTAATAATAATAGTATCCTATCAACTATATTAACCCATGGGTCATGATGTTACACTTTTCATTGTTTAAATTTTGAAAATTTATTTGAATAAATAACAATAATTCTGTAATAATATTTTTTAATAAATAACAATAAAATTTATTTTACTTTATTTTCTCCTTTTTACATTAATATGGAATAATTCATATCTTTAAATCTGTAAATCAAAATTTAACAAATAAAATGTCTAAATCAATTAAAAAAATGAGAGGAATCTAAATATGACATCCATATCATCTTTTTCATCATGTATATGACTTTTTGCAACATATTTTAGAAAAATGACATTATGCCTATTTTCCGAAAGTAATTGAATTTTATGTGAAAAAATAGTCAAAAATAAAATCCTTTGGCATGAACTACTTTCATGTGTACTAGTTGCTAGGATAAATGATAAGCTTGAGTTTTGACAAAGTTTATAAAAAACTTATTCACAAAAAGGTCAATCATCTATAAACATGTATAAGTTTCGGGTCAAATGACCAAGTTATGGTCATCCCCGTGCCATAGTTTGTAGTAATGTGCCTATATTTGACACATAGGTGTATCTTGGTATGACAAACAATGTTGCAGAACTGAGGTTTTCCAAATTAGTTTTATAAATATCATTTTTTAATTGTCAAAAATAACATTTTTTGTGAAGCAAGTACAAAAAAATATGGTGGAAAATGGCACCCATCCAATTATCTCACAAAGAAGACCATATTTTATGGACAATCCAGCAATATTAGGAATTTTCTCGATTTTTATCTAATTTCGCCTATTTAAATGATATTATGCCTATTTTCCAAAAGTAATTGAATTTTGAACTACAAGTGTGTGATAGTTTGATCTGAAATTTTAACAAAATTCATTTTAATATACACAAGTAATGGTTATATCACAGAACCGTTGATAGTTTTGAAAAATGCAGCCCCTTTTGATGAATAGGCACTTTGGTCATTTTGACCTTTTTTAACAAAATAAAACAAAGTCAAAAAATGAAATCCTTTTGCATGGAGTATTTTTATGTGTACTACTTGCTAGGATAAATGATAAACTTGAGTTTTGACAAAGTTTACAAAAAAAATCTTCACAAAAAGGTCAATCATCTATAAACATGTATAAGTTTCGGATCAAATGACCAAGTTATGGTCATCGCTATGCCATAGTTTGTGATAATGTGCCAATATTTGACACATATGTGTATCTTGGTATGACAAACAATGTTGCAGAACTGAGTTTTTTCAAATTAGTTTTATAAATATCATTTTTCATTTTTTTAATTGTAAAAAATGACATTTTTATGAATCAATGATGTGCGGTTGAGACTTCAGAGTAAAGTGATGCAGCACGGGAAGCTTCTTTTCCCCACAAGGGTGACTCGAGGGTATTATCGAACTCTCAGGGAACTGTGTGTGAATGATTTATCTTCTTGTCCTTCTCTTGGTAAACCTACAAAACAAAACAAATTGTTTTGTGCCCTTAACCTCACCAAGTGGTTGTCAAGCACAAGGTGTGAGTAAAGTATGAAAATAAAATAAATGCAAAACCAGAAATAAATATGCAATGATATGGATGACAATGTAATGGTGCTAGAAAAGTGTGGGACTAGTGGTATAAATGCAATGATGGTAAATAAATATGCAAGGATGATAGATATGAATGGTGATAGTGTTTTTGGGTTTTATGTGATGAATGCAAGCAATAAATGTATTTTTGTATTTTCGGATTTTTAAATGGCTGAAAATGAAAAATGAATATAAAGTATTGGAAAAGTGTTTCTTATGATTAAAAAATGGACCGGGGTTCATGGTTTCACAAATGCACTCTCTCTTTAATAAATTGGTAGATAATGAAACACTAGAATTGACATATTGGACTGCAACAAAGTTTCAAGACAAATTATAATTATATGGGCATCACGTCCTAACATAGAGATATTTTGGTTATTAATCTCTCTTATACTCCACTAAGATGTGAATTAAATCAAAGCACCATAGTATTAAGATAAATCAGAGTATAGCCTTAAGTTCTATGACATGAAGTTAAAATACGAACATGCTAGATCTAGTCATGGAGAAGTGGCATGGTCACACCCAGCATCCCCGGTAGCATGATATTTTCTTTATCCCTAGTGTGGTAACAAAGTAAGGTAAAAATCCAAGTGGATCGCGATATTTCAGTTGTCAGCTTACTGCACTAGCCACCCCCCCGTTACTCCATCTAATGCACACGTTCCCCCACACACGCTCTCATACACATGTTGGATCAAAACAAGTAAACAAGAACGGGGTACATAATATGCATCTACTTTCATAACTGAGACAAAACTATTGCAATCTCAAACATATATTAACTCAAAAAAGATCCACCACAAATGATAATACATAGATGACCATAATCATGTTCAGCAGCTCATACGGTGCTAATTAATGAAGGTCAAGAGAGTAGAGATACATAAGCTACTTCCACAAACCCATAGTCCAGGGTGGACTACTCCTTCTTCATCATGGAGACGGTGGAGAAGTCGTTGGAGAAGATGGAGACCACGCCGGCAGCGTCCCGCCGGCATTTCCCCCCTCCAATCTGCAGCTCTAGGTATCTGTTTCGTGGTTTTGTGTTTCTGCGGCGCTCTCTTCCGAAAGCCGTTGGGGGACTATTTTTATAGTCGTTTTTAGGTAAAGACGAAGGCTGGGAGACGAAGATCGACGGCATCGGAGCCACGAGGGGGAAGATGAGGTGACCCACGCGGCCAAGGAATCTGGCCGCGTGGGCCCCCCTCTTTTCCTCCTCGGACTTATTTTCGTGTGCTTCCTTGGTTCGTACTCCTTCCTTCCAAAAAATGATCCTCGTGAAATATTAGGTCATTTGGACGTCGTTTGGGTCCCTGAAAGGTAAAAAGATAGAAAAATAGGGTTTCTGACGGTGCAGGGTTAATTTCAGAAAAATAAGGAAACTGTGAAATATTCCCAAAATCATTATAAAACATTGATATAACTCTTATATGATGCAAATATGATTGAAATATCATGTAAGACAATGCAAAGTTCATGTTACATATATCAAGCAAGTACACAAAATATGGTGGAAAATGGAACCCATCCAATTGTCACACAAAGTAGACCATATTTTATGGACAATCCAGCAATATTAGGAATTTTCTCGGTTTTTATCTAATTTCGTCTATTTAAATGACTTTATGCCTATTTTCCAAAAATAATTGAATTTTGAACTACAAGTGTGTGATAGTTTTCTCTAAAATTTTAACAAAATTCATTTGAAGATACAACAATAGTGGTTATATCACAGAACCGTTGATAGTTTTGAAAAATGCAACCCCTTTTGATGAATAGGCACGGTGGTCATTTTGACCATTTTTTCAACAAAATAAAAGAAAGTGAAAAAATAGTCAAAAATGGAATCCTTTGGCATGGAGTACTTTTATGTGTACTAGTTGCTAGGATAAATGATAAACTTGAGTTTTGACAAAGTTTACAAAAAACTTCTTCACAAAAAGGTCAATCATCTATAAACATGTATAATGATCAAGTTATGGTCATCCCTGTGCCATAGTTTCTGATAATGTGCCCATATTTGACACATAAGTGTGTCTTTGTATGACAAACAATGTTGCCAAAAATAAATCTTAAACTATTATTATAAATATCATTTTCCATTTTTTTAAGTGCCAAAAATGACTTTTTTATTAAGCAAGTACCAAAAATATGTTGCAAAATGTCATATACATGATGAAAAAGATGATATAGATGTCATATTTGGATTCCTCTCATTTTTCTAATCGATTTAGACATTTTATTTGTTAAATTTCGATTTACAAATTTAAAGATATGAATTATTCCATATTAGACGAAAAACAGAAGAAAAAAAACATAGCTATGCCGACGGCAAAGCCCTGTGCCGACGGCAAAACCTATGCCGACGGGCATGTCGACGGGCTGGTCTCGTCGGAGACTATGCCAACGGCCCCGACAAAAAGTAGTCGGCATAGACGTTGGCCGTCGACATAGACTCCCATTCCTGTAGGGTGAGGCGCGTACGTCACTACAGGAATAATATCATATGCCTACGGCCAAATACCGTCGACATAAGCCGAAATGCCATTGGCATACATATGCCGATGGCAAAATATGTATGCCGACAGCTCCCTCGACATATAAGCATAATGATGTCGGCATATAAATGCCGTCGGCATATACATCAGTGCCGACGTTTTTCTGTGGCCCTCGGCAAAAGGACTAACGGACACGGCCATCTGACGGCGCCAGCATGTTTGCCGACGGCCGGGCCGCGGCATATAGCCACCACGTGGCACCTCCTTGTTCACTTCCATCCACGTGTATGCCGAGGGCAAAAGCCGTCAGCATACTTGATGACTAGAAACAAAAAAAAAGCAAAAAAGGCTAGCAATTTACAGAAAATACTGGCAACCAATATATGAAATACAGAAAACAGCCATGCCAAGCAGCGGTATTACCTCGATCATATTAGATATGAGATGATTACAAAATACATACACAAGATTCGACAACCATGCATTTACAAACACGTTCCATGCTTCACATCAAAATCCAGATTCTTGTTAACACTCGGTATTAGTTGAGTCATTAGGATCCTTGTGTTGTTACCATGTTCGATAGGTTGAAGAAGCAAAAACATCCAGTGAAATACCTAGCATGTTCCATAGATAGAACCTCAAACATTACCTACAAGTGAACATCAAATTTCCTATTTAGACAGTACAACTAGCCATAAGTATCATGTACGTTGAACATCAACCCTCACAGATTAAGCAATACTCACGAGCACGGAAGCGGAAAAGGCCATGGTTGGCAGCTAGGGTAGTCGTAGCAGCAATCATCAGTTCATCAACACCAAGCAGCAACCCATGTGCATCCCCGAGTTCTTTCTCCTTGTCTGCACAAGCAGGAGCAAGATGAATAAACATGAAAGCTCGTTCAAAATTTCCAAAATGAACATGAATGCAGGAAAATAATATACCAAAACAAATGGCTTAAAAGCAGCACCACCCCATACAGAACAAATGATAAGATAGATCAATCACCAACAACCAAGGATATTGCTTTGGACATGATGCTTATACATAACACGATGCTTTAGCAAAAAATTGATTGCATATACCAAGTGTATCACCACGGCTAAAGTTAGCTCCTGCCATGTCAAAGCTAGAAACAAACAGCTGATAACACTACATGTGTGATTGCAAAACAAAGGATAACAATCCATCTCAAACTCAATACATTGTTATATTTGATGTGTTACAGCTTAAATAATGAAGGAAAACATTAATATACTTTGCCCTAGTCACTTCACTCTTGTGCTTCCCATCCACTTCTCAACAAGAGGATTTCCTAAAGCAAACCACCTCTGTTATGTACATGTCCAGATAAATAAACCAGCATATACCTCTAAATCTATAAACAAAATTGTTTGTTGCCAGCAAATTCCCTTGATACACCATCCAAGAAAAAATCATGTGTCGCACTACAAACTTCAATCATCCTAGTGGGCTAGTGGCTTCTCCAATTAAGGAGATGAAAACTTGTGATGGACATATGGACTTGACAGGAGGGAGAGCAGATCGAGGAACTGGTGGTCTCACCTGCTACGAGCGAACTGATGACGACCAGTGGAAGGAGCAGCTCGAGGCCGTGGTCGGGTTCAAAGACAGCCGGTAGCAGCAGTAGCCGAATCGACGATCCAGCCGGGGAAACGCCGCGCAGCGCCGACCCCTCCCCCGAGGAGGTGACCCCTCAATGTAGCGCGAGGTGGACGACGTCTGATGATGCTCGCACTGGCGCCGTCGATGTCCTGGTGGCCGAAGACCCGTTGCCGGCATGTAGCGCCGCCACGCAAACTCTAGGCCACGCGCGTGCCGCGGTTCGGCCAGCTCGACGGAGCGCCGCGCGTCGAGGTATGCTCGACGTAGCAGCGGAGGCCGCCGTGCGGGACAGCTGGCTGCAGTCGGACGGCGGCGCCGGTGCCATCGGGGTGGAGTGGAGCGGATCCGCACCTTCTGCGGCCGCTTGGTCTCCTTGGCGAACGGACGTCGGCTAATGCGAAACGGGGAAGTGGCGGCTGGCGAGACGAATGAGAGAAAGGGGATCGAGGGAGCTTGGCGGCGCGGAGGGGCTCGCCGGCCACGGGAAGAGCCGGCGACGCCCTATGGGGAGGCCGGGTTGATCTGCCAAGACAGCGGGGACGCGGGGGTAGGGGGTCCCCGGCTGGGGGTGCTCCCGGGTGCGCCGGCGGCACGTGCGTGTGGGCGGGGAGGGGGAGACGGGGAGTGCGTGGTGTGCGTGTGTGTGCTGTGCGTGGGTGGTGTGTGTGGCTGGGGATTAGGGTTAGGGAGAGGAAGGCTTAGGTGGGCCTAGATGGGCCTATGTCGGCCCAGTTTGGCCGGCTGGCTGACCATCTAGTTTTTTTTCTATTTTATTATTTATTTTCTGAAAATAAAAAAGGGATTTAGCGAAGCAAGTGCAAAAAATATGGTGCAAAATGGCACTCATAAATTATTCAAACAAATTAGTCCATATTTTATGGATAATCCAAAAATATTAGGAATTTTCTCGGTTTCTACCTAATTACGCATATTTAAATGACTTTATGCCGATTTTTCAAAGTAATTCACATTTGAACTAAAACCGTGTGATAGTTTGCTCTGACTTTTTTTCCAAAATCATTTTAAGGTAGACAAGTAGTGATTGTGTCACAGATTCATCGATAGTTTTGGAAAATTCGACCTCTTTCAATGAATAGAGATGACGACCATTTTGACCATATTTTCAAAAAATTCAAAGAAAGAGAAAAAATAGTCAAAAAAGAAATCTTTTGGCATGGAATCCTTTTATGTGTACTAGTTGCTAGGAAAAATGATAAACTTGAGTTTTTACAAACTTTCCAAAAAACACTTCACAAAAAGTTATATCATCTATAAACATGTATAAGTTTCGAGTCAAATGATCTAGATATGATCATTATCGTGTCATAGTTTGTGATAATGTGCCCATATTTGACACATAGGTGTGTCTTGGTATGGCAAACAATGTTGCAGAACTGAGTTTTTTTTAATTATTTTTATAAATATCATTTTTTTTTATTTTTTAAGTGTCAAAAATGACATTTTTATGAAGCAAGTACACAAAATATGGTGCAAAATGGCACCCATATAATTTCTACACAAAATAGACCATATGTGATGGATAATCCAGAAATATTAGAAATTTTCTTGGTGTCTACCTAATTAAGCCTATTTAAATAAATTTATGCCGATTTTTTAAAAAGCAATTCACATTTGAACTACAACCGTGTGATAGTTTGCTCTGATTTTTTTTCCAAAATCATTTTAAGCTACACAAGTAGTGATTGTGTCACAGATTCATCGATAGGTTTGAAAAATTCGACCTCTTTCAATGAATAGATATGACGACCAATTTGAACATATTTTCAAAAAATTCAAAGAAAGAGAAAAAATAGTAAAAAAAATCTTTTGGCATGAAATCCTTTTATGTGTACTAGTTGCTAGAAAAAATGATAAACTTGAGTTTTTACAAATCTGTTAGTTTGTATACTTACCGTAAAAGCCGTAGGCATATTTGCCACGTGTCAGAAGCTGGTACTTTCTGAGCAAGCTATGCCGACAGCTTTTGTCATAGGCATACAAATTTACATATTTTTGTACGGATGGGAAAAAAAGTTGTATGCCAACGGCCTAATTAAGGTAGCCGTCGGCATATAGTGTGGTGCTGTCAGCTTGGTAACGGCTGCAGGCTTGTTTGCCGACGGCCTGACATATGCCTACGGCTTTTGTAAAGCCATAGGCATACAACCATGTATGCCGACGACCCCGACAAAATGCCGTCGGCATACATTTAGCCGTAGGCAACTATCCGTTTTCCTGTAGTGAGTGTCCATTGTGTTTGCCCGGTTCGGTTACTGTCGCAGCAGTGGAACATGGGGTTCCCCTAGTACTGCCAAAGTGGGTCCACCCCATGTCGGCCCAAGATGAAGATGGACAAGACCAAGACTCAAGTCGAGCTGGCGGGTTCACCGTCAAGACACGCATGGCCTACATCGACAAAGGGCTCTGGTCCTGGGGACCTTCCGGGTCCCCGAACCAAGCAAGAAGGCCAGGAAGGACCCGAGAGCCCGAGTTCCCGGCAGGAGGCCAGGCTCCCTCTCGGGTACTTCCCCACGTCCCTGTGGATAAGCTCTCCACCTCACCACGGAAGACTTGGGAAGCAAGACGAAGGCAGCGCGGGCGGGAAGCACGTCCCGTGGTGGTGTCAGCTCCTGTCCACCCCGAGGCGGACGCTCCAACCTAACCCAAAGGAGACGCTAGGCTGAGGAGAGGCCACGTCTCCTCCTAAACTAGATGAGGAGGGTCCTTCACCCCGAAGGTCCCTCACACCCCTCACGTGACCATGTGGCAACCCCTTAGCCTATAAAAGGAGGACCAAGGCACGGAGGAGGAAGAGGTCGAACCAAGGACGAACACAAGCTAGAACCAGAGCAAGACTAGACTAGGGCTGCGAAGGTAGAGAGGAAGGTGATCTCCTCCGGGTCAGGATCTGTCCTTCTTCTACCTCCAGCCAAAACCCTTATGGGTACCCTGTCCGGGAGGTTCCACTATAAGCTACACTATGAAGAACCCATCAATCCAGACATGCAGGAGTAGGGCTTTTAGCCTCCGGGCGGCCTGAACCTGGGTAGCTCCTTGTGTCCCTTTGGTTGCATGCGTTGATCGTGGAAAGGAGAGCTTGATCTAGACTCCGCCCAAGAAGACGATTCTCAGCCTCCTTCGCGCCCCGTGCCGAACCTAAAAGGGGGTATCCTATACTCCCGGTGTCCGTGCAACGAGACACGACATCTGGCGCGCCAGGTAGGGGGCGCAAGCGCTGGTTTCATCTTCATCAAGTTCATCGGCAAGTTGTTCGTCAAGCATGCCGCCGAAGAAGAAGGGGGACCGTGCGGCGTCCAAGCCGGTTTCTCCCTCACGCACTCAAGCTTCAGCTGAACGTCGTGCTGCTGACGCACGGTGGAGCGTCTCACCATCCCCGCCTCCCATGGAGAGGGTGGCGCCAGACGAAGTGGACGGTCGTGACAGGCACAACGGCCCTGGCGGAGCGGCGGCTCCAAAGGGCGCCACCATGCCTCCTCCTCGGTCGGGGGAGAAGAGCGTCTACAACGGCGCTGGCCAGGAACCCACCGCTGGGGGAGGGAACCATGGCGTTCGCCCCAGCGGGGATCCACGAGCATCCAAGAGCAAGACCTTCGCGCATTCGCCTTCGGAGTGCAAGCTCGCCATGATGCTCTAGTCGCTGCCAAGGCCCTGATGCAGTTCCCTCCAAGCAGCGGTGACCCCAAGATCTACCAAGAATGGAGGACTCGCGTCGAAAGGCTCCTCGACTTTGCCGATGGTGGTCCATGGGTCGAGCCCACTCAAGCTCCCACCGTCGACGGTCCCGGAGCAGCACAAGACAAGACACATGATCCGCGAGGACAGCCTCAAGGTGAACGTCAAGCCAAGACGGCGCCTCCTCGCACCGCGCCACCGATGGCTGATGGGCTGAACCGCGATCACGATGAGGCCATCTCCATCGGGTCATCCACCTTGCGTAACCCAGATCTTCGTGACGAGCTCAACAGCCGCCAAAACGTGGATATGCGGACCCGCATCGAGCGTCGCCGAGAACGTCACCGATGAGAAGATCGGGGCATCGACCTCGCCGAAGGCTGCTTCGCCTCGCCCTCGAGTTTCGCCACTTCAACTGGCCCATGAAGTTCAAGATCGACGTTCTCCGCTATGACGGCACCACAAACCCCCGGGACTTTCTGCAGATCTACTCTCTTGCTGCGATGGTTGCCGGGCCGACGAGGTCATGATGGCCAACTAGTTCCCGTTGGCCCTGAAGGGAGATGCCCAGACTTGGCTTCTCAACCTTCCCAAGTGCTCCATCCGTTCCTGGAGGGCGCTGAAGGAGTAGTTTCTGGGGGCTTTCCAAGGCGGGTACGAGCGCCCGGGGGCTCCAAGTGATCTCCACCACTTCAAGTAGCTGCCGGGTGAAACTCTCCGCAAGTTCATCCAACGTTTCACCCAGAAGATGAACACTATCCCATGCATCAAGGAGGAGCTGGTGATCCAATCCTTCCACGCCAACGTCCGCAACCCCAAGATGCGTGAGAAGCTGAGCATCCATCGCGTCAAATCTGCTCGTAAGCTCTGGGAGCTTGCAGATCGGTGCGCTCGAGCCAAAGAAGGAGCCAAGTTCCCCGGGGAGGATGAACCCGAGGACAAGGTCGCTCTAGCCAAGAACAAGAAGCGGGACCCTGGACCCGACAAGCGGATCTTCGTCACCGAGCCTCTTCCAAAGAAGACCAAGCCCGCGCCGACTTCTGAGGAAGAAGGTGAAGGTGATCCCTGGTGTCACATCCATCCAGAAGGCAACCACTTGCTCAAGGACTGCCGCATGCTCAAGAACCTCGCCGTCCGGGAGCAACGTCGAGCTGATGGGGTCAGTCAAGACGGTTGCTACAACTGTGGCACTGCTGGGCACATCGCTCGTGACTGTCCCACGGGTCGCCAAGGCAGAGGCGGCCGTGGATGGCACCGAGGCGGTGGTCGCGGGGGCCATGGAGGAGGACGCGGCGGCCAAGGTGGTCGCGGGTACCACACTCCGGAGGCCACCCACGGTGGCAACGGGGAAGCTCTGGCTTCCAAGGAGGCAACGGCGGCAAGTATCAAGAAGTCACTGGAGTAGTCGGGTGCATCCACGGAGGGTCTTCTCTACCTCCCTCCAACGGCGCTTGCAAGAAACTTGTCCGGGAGCTGAACGCGGTTGCTTCTGCTCCGTCCAAGCCCCTAGACTGGTCTAGTCAAGTCTTCACCTTCGACCCAGAAGACCACCCTGCAAACACTGCCGGAGTCGGGACCCTGCCGCTGATCGTGTCGCCCGTCATCCACAACTACAAGGTCACCAAGATGTTGGTCGACGGAGCCTCCAGCCTCAACCTGTAGACGGCGAAGGTCCTGGCTATCCTTCAAATTCCCCTATCTCACCTGCAAGACACCGGGGTGTTCCAAGGCGTGAATGGAAGTGTTACTCGACCCCTCGGGAAGATCACCCTTCCGGTCACCTTCGGCGACTCCAAGAACCTCCGCACCGAGGAAATCGTCTTCGACATCGCTGACACTCCGCTACCGTACAACGGCATACTTGGCGGACCTGCTCTGGTCAAGTTCATGGCCATCTCCCACTTCGCCTACAACATGCTGAAGATTCCGGCACCGTGGGGTGTGATCAAGGTCAAGGCCGACGTCGACGATGCTATCTACTGCGTTCACCAGCTGAACCAGACCCGGGAACTCTCTCCCGGGGCAACCATGCAAGAAAAGGCTGCCGGGTGACCAGGGGTCTCATGATCCTGACGTCACTGCCACCTCACCAGACGGCGCGGAGCCCGTCGGGAATGGAGAATCTCCCTCCGATGAGACTTCGCCGGGGGCTACCTCGTCCCTACCCCAAGACATCGACGTGGAGGAAGCCGAGCCCTCTCAGGACTCGGCTGTAACAGCCCGAAGTTTGAAAACCTTAAAACCCGAGTAGAATTTTCGCTTTTGTGTTGCATTGCACCATGGCATCCATTTTTAACTTGCTAAACAACACACAAATGGTTTTGGCACCATTTAAAAACAAATGCCAATTTTCTCTAACAAATTTCAAAACAATGAAAGCACTCAAAGTTGCAAAGCAAAATTTCTTGACATCTAATAATTGTCAAAGAAGTTCCAAGAGCTCAAAACAATATTTTGAAATTGTCCTAAAATGTTAAAGGAGCAACATTTTAAAATTTAGCAATAATGCCATAAGTCAACCCTATGAACAAATTTTGTCCAAACTATTTTATTTTGAATCGCCAAATTTTGTGGAGCTTCTACGTGTTAGGGAGAGGCTACACAAATTATTTCATATTTTTCTAAAATTGTTTAGTGCCTTAATAAAATCCCTGAAGTTGCTGCCGGTTTTAAAAAGAAAACTGGACAGAGACCAATCTGTGATGGAAATAGTTTAGCCAGGGGGTCCTTTGTAATTTCTCCTTTCTTCCTCGTCTGTAGCGACCGAGCTACTCAGCTCGCGCCGAACCACCTCGCCATGGCCGTGCCGCACGCACGCCTCGCCCGGGCTCCCTCCACTCTGCCTCCATCTGCGAGGTGAGTGCGAAAACGAGCCCCACCTGCTCCTCACCCCATTCCCGGAGGTTCCTCCCCGTTCCTCTCCCTCTACTCCTCCTCTCCATGGCCGAGCCACAGCTCGCGCTCGCCGTCAAATCCCCGCCGTTGTAGTCCACCTCGAGCATTGCCGTGAGGGGCAAAAGCTCCGCCGCCACGCCTTCGTCCACTCCGCCGAAGGAATCGACGCGGGAGTGCCTCAATCAACCGCGCCGTCTTCTTCTTCACCGGCTACGGCTGAGCATCGCCGTGCTCCACGCCGCCACTGTGGTTCACCCCCGCCTTCGCCGAGCATCCCCGCGAGTCTAGGGTGAGCGTTGTGCACGTTCTGCTGCTCTCCGCCCCCTCCATCCTCCTCTCTAGCCGTCGATCGCCGTCGCCGGAAGTTCATCGTGTACAGAAACTAGTTTCTCTCCTTCGCTCGGAATACATCCGGAACTGGCTCGGAATTCCGAGTGTCCGGAAAAATCCGGCTATCTACTGACCTCGTTCCGATCGGGTCCAGTACCGGACTTGCTTACTTCGGATTGAGCTCGGATTTGGCTCGGATGATTCCGAGTGATTCGGAATTCCGGCTGATTTCCGATTGTGGTCCAGTAACAGAAAAACTCCCCTTTTTACTTATTCTTTCTTTCTATTTGGATTAAGTAATACTTCTGTGTTGGATTAAATACTAACCATGGATTAATTTAAAGAGATTTTGTAAATGAAATAACTTTTATCGGTGATTCCGAAAAATGCGTGTGCTTTGCCAAATGTCCAGAAAATTGTGAGTTACTCATTAAAATAAATATCATGCTCATGTCATTTCATCTATAATTTAATCTTAAGGGTTTGAACTACCTTGTTCAACAAGTAAATATGCCGCTTTACTTAAATCCACGGAATCTCCGAGATGTGCCCCCTTGCGCGTCCAAACTCCGTTTAAATTGAATAGTTGCATCATCCACCTCTCGGGATTTAAATTGACATGACCTCATGTGTTTGCACATTGCATCTGTTGCGGCATGTGTGGTGATTGATTGCTTCTCCGTTGTTATGCTTCGATAGATCCAGCAGCCGGGGTTACTCCACAATACCCCGAGGATCCGTACTACCAGCCGTATCAACAAGGCAAGCGTAATCCCCCCTCTGAGCATATCTTATCCTATGTTTCCGCAATTATTTTCTCCACTATAATATTGCATGCGGTTCCAAATGTCAATTTTATTGGATTAGAGTATCCCATAGTTGCATTAAGATTCCGATGCCATTACCTGTTTCCCCTCCTATTATCCATAGGTTTGTTTTGTTGGCCTGAAATAGTTAACTATGCTATGTTCTTGCTTAGCCATGCTTTGTTAAATGCTTAGCCGTCCGATGGATGGTTCATGTTGGAAACATGTGATGAATTGTTCAGATGATGGTGGAGAATTGTGGTAACATGTAATAAGATGCTAAAGGTGGGGATGAGAGGCCACTGTGGTTGTGGTGCTTTGTCTCGTTCTCGCCGCCTAGGTGCGAGTTCTTTACCTCTTGAACCAAGACTGAGCGTGCAACCATGCGTGAGGCCTATGCATTCGCAGTGCAGGAACCCTCATAGACTAAATAACTCGAGCGGTGCTAGCCAGGGTCCTCTAGTTCGGGCTTCCATTTGCGCGTGCGTGATGATGGTGGTATGAACTGGGATGAGGATGGTGGTGTTAGGAAAATAAGTGGCCGTGGTGCGGGTGTTGCAGGCACTGGCAGCCCTGCCGCCACTGATGTTCCTGGAAAGTCCTTAACGAGGGAGAAGTCGACACCGCTCCCACCCAGCCGGCTTTCCCAGGAAGAGAGCTAATTGTACAGGTAATGGGCCGGATGGTACGCGTGGCAAACATTGTACACCCCTGCAGGGTAAATCTTTTCGAAAAGTCGTGTCCACGGTTATGGACGACTTGGGAAAGGACGATAAGATCATAGAATAACTTTAACGGGATGATTAAAAACTGGGTACTAAAGGTACCACTACAAGATTTCAAGGTGAGCTTCCTCGAGGTTGATTCGGGGAGGTGTCTTCGATGAACAGGTGCAGTGGTTGATGGTGTTGATGATGAGAAAGGTGTATGAAAGAAAAGAGTTACTCCTTACCCCTCTATGAAAATATTCTGATTAGTCGATGCCATGGAGTATGTTTTTATTAAACAAAATCAGCTTTATGCAAAACAGCCATATAACTTTGAAAGCCTCATCGAGCTAAAGCTCTATATATAATCTTGCGAGTTCGTCGAACTCAACGTCGTTTGTTTTGTTTCAGAGGAGGACTTCACCGACCTCGAAGGTGGGTTCTTTGTGGACGTCGACGAGTAGTCTGGGGTTCCCAGGTGGCAGCTTGGGACATCCCAGAACAGCTGGCGCTTGGATGTTTATCTGCAGGCCTCTTAGGCCATAATTTGGTTCTTGTTGTTTAGAACAACCTAGTTTGCTTCCGCTTGTTGTAATGTTGGGTCTGTGACCTCTGGTTGTCATTTGCTATCTTTCTCTATTATAAGAGTTGAACTATAATGCTTTGTGTCGTAGAGTCTGTGATGTGCCAGTTATTCCACAAGTCTTGATCTCTCTATTATGCTTTGATAGTGTGTCTGGTGGTATCGGATAACCGGGACACAGTATCACTGTATAGCAGTTGGGTCGGGGCGCCACATCGGCGACCCGCAAGGTGCAGCACCCGGTCTACTTCGTCAGCCCAGTGCTGCGCGACGCCCGGGAGCGGTACCCCATGATGCAGAAGCTGCTGCTGGCAATCCTCATTGCCTCCCGCAAGATGAGGCCGTACTTCCAAAGCCATCCCATCACGGTGGTGTCCAAATACAACCTAAGAAGCTCCCTGGAGAACCCACTTGCCACTGGTCGCATATCATGGTGGGCCATGGAGCTTCAAGGTTTTGGTCTCAAGTTCGAGCACACGGACAACATCAAGAGTCAGGCGCTGGCGGATTTTACGGCCGAGTGGACTGATGGCTACGTGTTGGTGAATGTTAGCGCTAAGTTGACGAGGGAATATCTCCCCGGCATCAGCACCAGAAATAATGTTTGTACGTCACACGTCAGTTGGGAACCCCAAGAGGAAGGTATGATGAGTGCAGTAGCAAGTTTTCCCTCAGTATGAAACCAAGGTTTTATCGAACCAGTAGGAAAACGAGGTTGCTTCGAAGGTGTTGGTGTACGAGTGTAGTGCGGCGCAACACCAGGGATTCCGGTGCCAACGTGGAACCTGCACAACACAATCAAATTACTTTGCCCCAACTTAACAGTGAGGTTGTCAATCTCACCGGCTTGCTGAAAACAAAGGGTTAAACGTATCGTATGGAAGATGATGTTTGTTTGCATAAAACAGTAGAGAACAATGATTGCAGTAGATTGTATTTCAGATGTAAAAGAATGGACCGGGGTCCACAGTTCAATTGTGGTGTCTCTCCAATAAGATAACTAACATGCTGGGTAAACAAATTACAGCTGGGCAATTGACAATTGATAAGTGCATATAACATGCATGTGCGAGTTATGGTGTCTACTATGAGATTCATTTGGGCATTACGACAAAGTACATAGATCGCTATCCAGCAAGCATCTATGCCTAAATAGTCCACTTTCCGGTTAACATCCGTACCCCTTCCAGTATTAAGTTGCAAGCAACAGACAATTGCATTAAGTAATGTGCGTAATGTAAACAATACATTTATCCTTGAATAAAGCATTGCTGTTTTACCCCTATTGGCAACAACACATCTACAACCTTAGAACTTGCTGTCACTATCCCAGGTTAAATAGAGGTTGAACCCAACTATCATGCATAAATACCCCCTCTTGGAGTCACAAGTATTCACTTGGCCAAGGCTTCTACAAGTAACGGAGAGCATGAAAGATCACAAATGACATAGACATGATAATATAATATTCAGCTCCACATAGGTATCAATATAAGTCAGATCCCAGCAAACACAACATGTAGCATTACAATAAGATGATCTTGATCATGATAGGCAGCTCACAAGATCTAAACATGATGGCACAAGTGGAGAAGACAACCATCTAGCTACTGCTATGGACCCATAGTCCAAGGATGAACTACTCACGCATCACTCCGGAGGCGGGCATGGCGATGTAGAGCCCTCCGGTGATGATTCCCCTCTCCGGCAGGGTGCCGGGAAGAGCTTCAGAACCCCCGAGTTAGGGTTGACGACGGCGGCGGCAGCGAATATGTTCTGGATGAAAGGCTCGGTGCCTTAGGGTTTTCACGTCTCGGGGAATAAATAGGGGAAGGGGCGATGTCGGCGGACCCCCGAGGGGCCCAAACCACCAGGCGGCGCGGTGGGGCCCACTGCCACGCCGGCCTAAGGTTTGGCCACCTCGTGGCTCCCCTTCGTGTCTCCTTCGGACTCCGTGTACGTGTTGGAAAAATAGGGACTTGGCCTTTTGTTTCGTGCAATTCCGAGAATATTTCCAGAAGTAACTTTCTGAAACCAAAAACAGCAGAAAACAGGGAACTGGCACTGTGACATCTTGTTAATAGGTTAGTCCCAGAAAATGCATAAAAGTGATATGAAGTGTATATAAAACATGTAGCAAATGGTATAATATAAGCATGGAACAGCATAAATTATGGATACGTTGGAGACGTATCAAGCATCCCCAAGCTTAGTTCTACTCGTCCTCGAGTAGGTAAAACGATAACAACAAATAATTTCTGAGGAGACATGCTTTCACACAATATTGATTAATATATTGCAAGGCTCATGTCATGAATGAAGTGACTCAAAGCAATGGTCTATAGTTTGCTAACGGATAGATAAAGAGTAAACAATGAATCATTTAAGCAAAAACTTTTCATGAATAGTACTTCCAAGACAAGTATCAAAAAGTTTTGCATAAGAGGCAACTCATAAAGCAATATATTCTAAGTAAAAGGCATTGAAGCAACACAAAGGATGATAAAGTTTCAGCAATTGCTTTCAACTTGTAACATGTATATCTCATGGATAGTTGTCAACATAAAGCAATATAACAAGTGCAATAGGTAAACATGTAAGAATCAATGCACACAAAGTTGACACAAGTGTTTGCTTCTAAGATAGAAAGGAGTAGGTAAACTGACTCAACATAAAGTAAAAGATAGGCCCTTCGTAGAGGGAAGCGGGGATTAAATCATGTGCTAGAGCTTTTTAAATTTTCGAAAGCATATAGAGAGCACAAAATAAGTATTTGAGAGGTGTTTGTTGTTGTCAACGAATGGCAGTGGGCACTCTAACCCCCTTGTCAACCAGACTTTCAAGAGCGGCTCCCATGAAGGATGTTATCTCTACTAGCAAGGTAGATCATCCCTCTTCTCTTTTGTTTACACATGTATTTTAGTTTCTTTATAGATGACACTCCTCCCAACCTTTTGCTTACACAAGCCATGGCTAACCGAATCCTCGGGTGCCTTCCAACATTCACATACCATGGAGGAGTGGTTATTTGCAAATTAAGTTGCTTACTGATAAATCAGGGCAAACCATGTGAAGAGAATTATTAATGAAAGTTGTAATTAATTGGCGATGTAGAGCCCTCCGGTGATGATTCCCCTCTCCGGCAGGGTGCCGGGAAGAGCTTCAGAACCCCCCGAGTTAGGGTTGACGACGGCGGCGGCAGCGAATATGTTCTGGATGAAAGGCTCGGTGCCTTAGGGTTTTCACGTCTCGGGGAATAAATAGGCGAAGGGGCGATGTCGGCGGACCCCCGAGGGGCCCAAACCACCAGGCGGCGCGGTGGAGCCCACTGCCGCGCCGGCCTAAGGTTTGGCCACCTCGTGGCTCCCCTTCGTGTCTCCTTCGGACTCCGTGTACGTGTTGGAAAAATAGGGACTTGGCCTTTTGTTTCGTGCAATTCCGAGAATATTTCCAGAAGTAACTTTCTGAAACCAAAAACAGCAGAAAACAGGGACTGGCACTGTGGCATCTTGTTAATAGGTTAGTCCCAGAAAATGCATAAAAGTGATATGAAGTGTATATAAAACATGTAGCAAATGGTATAATATAAGCATGGAACAGCAAAAATTATGGATACGTTGGAGACGTATCAGTGAACCCCAAGAGGAAGGTTATGATGTAGACAGCAGAAGTTTTCCCTTGAGAAATCTACCCAAGGTTATCAATCCAGTAGGACTTGACGATCTATCGGAAGGTTGTTGATGTTGACTCCCCCTGGCGCTAGGGAGCTTGCACCAACGTGGAATCTGCACAGACACAAACCAGAACTTTGCCCAACACGAAACAGAGAGGTTGTCAATCTCTCCGGTCTTGCAGAAACAAAGAGTTAAACGTATGGTGTGGAAAACAGCAGGAAAACAGCAAGTAACAGGAAACAGATGATTGCAGCAGGTTGTGTAAACAGTATGAGGAAATTGGACCAGGGTCCACAGTTCACTAGTGGTGTCTCTCTCAGAACAGATAACTAGCATGTTGGGTAAACAAATTACAGCTGGGCAATTGACAAATAGAGAGGGCATAACAATGCAATACATGCCAAGATGTCTACTATGAAATCTAGTTGGGCATTACAACAAAGTACATAGACCGTTATTCCAACGCATCTATGCCTAAATAATCCACCTTCAAGGCAGCATCCGCATCCATTCAGTATTAAGTTGCTAACAACAGATTATTGCATGAAGTAAAGTGTGTAATGTAATCAATACAAGTGCCCTTGGACACTGCACCAATGTTTTATCCCTAGTAGCAACAGCACATCTACCATCTTAGACCTTTCTGTCACTGATCCAGATATCTAGAGACTGAACCCACTATCGAGCATAAATACCCCCTCTTGGAGTCACAAGCATCTACTAGCAACGGAGAGCATGCAAGATCAAGAGCACATAGATAAACAACTTGAATAAACATGGTATCAATATTCATCGGATCCCAGCAAACACAACATCTAGCATTACAATAAGATGATCTTGATCATGTTAGGCAGCTCACAAGATCTAAACATGGAGGCACAAGGTAGAGAGACAACCATCTAGCTACTGCTATGGACCCGTAGTCCAGGGGTGGACTACTCACGCATCACTCCGGAGGCAGGCATGGTGATGTAGAGCCCTCCGGTGATGATCTCCCCTCCGGCAGGGTGCCGGGAAGAGCTTCAGAACTCCTCCGATCTGAGATTGACGATGACGGCCGCGACGGAACTTTTCGTGGAATATGATCGACCGTAATAGGGTTTTCGCGTCGCGGAGAATATATAGGCGAAGAGGCGGCGTCGGTGGCCGAGGGGGGCCACCACGCCATAGGGGGCGCGGGCCCACCCTGGGCCGCGCCCTAGTGTGGCGTGGCCCCCTGGTGGGTCTGCTCCGACTCCCCTTTGGACTCCGTGATCTCCTCGTGATATTATTGACGATGTCTTTTGTTTCGTCCAATTCCGAGAATATTTCCTTAATAGATTTTCTGAAACCAAAAACAGCAGAAAACAGGGAACTGGCACTGTGGCATCTTGTTAATAGGTTAGTCCCAGAAAATGCATAAAAATGATATAAAGTGTAACCAAAACATGTAGCAATTGATATAATAACAGCATGGAACATCAAAAATTATAGATACGTTTGAGACGTATCAAGCATCCCCAAGCTTAGTTCCTGCTCGTCCTCGAGTAGGTAAACGATAAAAACAGATAATTTTTGAAGTGACATGCTACCAACACAATCTTTGATCAAATAACAATGTAATGCACATGATCTGAATGAAGTGATCCAAGCCAATGGTCTATAGTTTGCAAGCAAGTAAATAAAGAGTAAACATAAGTGATCACACAAGTGCAAACTTTCATGAATAACACTATAAAACATTTAGAGATATAATAGTCTAACATAATAGTTAGTTCACAGCAGCAATAATTCTCAACATGAAAGTGTTTGTATCAACACAAAGGAAGATAATAGCTTCAGCTTTTGCTTCAACTTTCAACATGTATATCATATAGATAATGTCAATGCAAAGAATATGATCAACCAAACACAAAGTTATGTAAAAACTGTTATACTGGAGTTGACAATGATGTTTGCTTAAGTAGACAGAAAGAAGTGGGAAAACTGACTCAACATAAAAGTAAAAGAATGGCCCTTCGCAGAGGGAAGCAGGGATTAACATCATGTGCTAGAGCTGTAGTTCCCGAAGGCATATAGAGAGCATAAAATATTGTTTTGTAAGGTAATGGTGTATACAGGTGTCAACAAATCAGCAAATAGGCAATACTCTACTTCACTAGTTGATCAAACTTTACAAGAGCGGCTCCCATGAAGGACGTTATTTCTACCAGCGGGCAGATCATCCCTCTTCTCTTTTGTTTACACACTTGTGAACATTGCTTGACTGACGAATCAGGGGCAAAAAGATGTGAAGAGAATTGTTTGGTTAAAGTTGTAATTAATTGGGACTGGGCACCCCGTTGCCAGCTCTTTTTGCAAAATTATTGGATAAGCGGATGTATATGCCACTAGTCCAGGTGTGTAAAATTTGATCAACCAGGAAATAAAGACCACCTATCTACGTCCTTATGAGCTTTTCAAGTAGTGACACAAAAAGGAAATGTAACAGTTTTGAGTAGTTAGTAGATAGCACATGAAGAAATTTACTTGGAATGGTGAAAACACCACATAATAGGTAGGTATGGTGGACACAGGTGGCATGGATTTGGCTCAAGGTTTTGGATGTACAAGAAGCATTCCCTCTTAGTACAGAGTTTAGGCTAGCAAGGTTATTATAAGCAAACATCATTATCAACTGGAATAGCAAGAGTGTACATAAAACACAAGGTTTGACGAACCATAGACTCCCACTGTCTTCCTTGTTAACACATAGCCTTCATCCAAAAATTATCTAGACTACTATGGACTTCCAATTATGCAACAGATTATTATAGCAGAAAATCCTTATAGTAGTTCTTCATTAATAGCCATTACTTACATGATGCACAAGCTTAAACATTAATTACTTGACAGCTCAAAACAATTGGCAAGCATCAAATTACTCAAGACAACGATCTAAAAAGATTCATGTAAGCATTTTATACCACTACCACATGCATAGCATTTTTCTGGTCCAACCAAACACCAATCAACTTATTTGACAACTCTCCAAACAGATATAAGTGAAGCAAGAGAGTACTTTCTTCAAAAGAAACTGAAAGCTCTAACAAGAGATGTATGAAAAACTGAGAGCTAACAGCAATAACAGCAACTAGACAGGAATACTCAACAAGTATAAGTGAAGCACAAGAGTATTCTAATGAAAAAGTGGAGCGTGTCTCTCTCCCAAACATGAATGCTAGGATCCAACAAGTATAGCACAGCAAACAAAACAAAACAAACTGAAAACAAAAACACACTGACGCTCCAAGGAAGAGTACACTAGTATGAAGCAATAAAAATATAGCACCATTAGAGATGACCTGATAATTTGTAGATGAAGAAGGGGATGCCTTGGGCATCCCCAAGCTTAGATGCTTGAGTCTTCTTGAAATATGCTGGGGAGGTAAGCCTCCCCAAGCTTAAGCTCTTCACTCTTCTTGATCATGTAATATCATTCTCCTCTATCAACACTTGAAAACTTCCTTCACACCAAAACTTAACAGCTTTTCTCATTAGCAGGTTAGTGCACTAAAAGATAATACTTCAAAGTTCTAGCAAAGACAAAACTCACAAGCCAACTATTTTAAACATTAGCCACTGTTACTAGGCTCAAGTGGGCACTTTTACACGAAAAGAAACCACTTAAAAACTTGTAAAAGAGAGAATGCAAAATAAAAGACAGAATCTGTCAAACCAGAACAGTCTGTAATGACGAATTTTTTCGAGGCACTTACGATGCTCAGATGAAAAACTTTTGAAATAATGAAAGTTGCGTAACATCATCAGGAACATGCACAAAAATTTCAGCATTTTTCGATTTTTTCTGATTTTCTACTGAATTAAACGGTGACGAACAGCAATCTGTCCCAATGCAGTCCCGAAAATAAAAACCAACTTTGCATTAGTAACTCTCCTTGGCACAACAAAACAGCAAATAAAAGATACAAAGGAGTTGCTACAGAGGTAAACAAGCATCCTTGACTCAAGAAAACAAAAATAAAACAGCAAATAAAAACATGGGTTATCTCCCAGAAGTGCTTTTCTTTAATGCCTTTGAGCTAGGCATGAAGAGATGCATCAAGTATTGTCAAGACCAGAAAATCCAAAACCATAATTTGTCTTGACACTAGTATCATGTGAGTATTTCATCTTCTTCCTAGGGAAGTGTTCCATACCTTTCTTGAGTGGGAATTGAAATTTTATATTCCCCTCTCTCATATCAATAACAGCACCAACAGTTCTCAGAAAAGGTCTTCCCAAAACAATAGGACAAGAAGGATTGCATTCAATATCCAAAACCACAAAATCAACAGGGACAAGATTGTTATTAACCATTATCAAAACATCATCAACTTTTCCTAAAGGTTTCTTCATAGAAGAATCAGCAAAGTGAACATCCAAATGACATTTTTCCAAAGGTGCAAGCTTGAGAATATCATATAAATTTTTAGGCATAACCGAAATACAAGAACCAAGGTCACACAAAGCATTGCATTCAAACTCACTCAGTTTCATTTTAATAACAGGTTCCCAATTATCATCTAACTTCCTAGGGATAGAAGCTTCAAGTTTTAATTTTTCTTCCCTAGCATGCATGAGAGCTTTGATAATATGTTCAGTAAAAGCCATATTTATTTTACTAGCATTAGGACTCTTAGCTAGCTTTTGCAAGAACATGATGACTTCAGTTATGTTACAATTTTCGAAATTGAAGTTGTTGTCATCAAAAACAATGGAGCAATTATCACCAACACCTCTAAAAATTTCAGCACTTTTACTAGGAACAAAAGTAGTGCTATCAGGCAATTTAAAACTTTTTGTAGAGGTAGTAGAGACATTTCCAACACTTATTATCTTTTCACTAACAGTAGGGGGCGCATTAGCACTAGAGGCTACATTTGTTTCATTAGTAAAAATAGTGCAAACTCTAACAGCAGCTGTTGTACTAGTTTTTCTTTAATAGCTTCGGGTTTAGCTGCCATTTTATTTATCAAGGAGGTTTGAGAATCTGACAAATTCGAAACATAAGTCTCAGTATTAGAAATCCTAGTTTGCAAACCTGAGATTTCATTATTTAGATTTTCAATTTGGTGACTTATATTCCTTAGCATACTAGATTGTTCCTCCATCATTCTAGTGAATATCTTATTTTGCTCAAATTGCTTTTGCATAAAATCCTTAGTTGCTTTCTCAACCTCTATCATTCTTTCTTCACTAACCATGCCAAACTTGCCATTAGGACTTCCATAAGAGTTGCTACCATTAGAAGGATATGGCCTATAATTGTTGCTACCAAAATTATTCCTATAGGCATTGTTGTTGAAGTTGTTATTTTTAATGAAGTTTACATCAACATTTTTCTCATCATGAGCAACCAAAGAAGCAAGAGGAATATTATTTGGATCCACAACACCATGTCCATTCGAAAGCATAGTCATAATAGCATCAACTTTATCACTCAAGGAGGAAATTTCCTCAACAGAATTTACCTTCTTACCAGTTGGAGCCCTTTCAGTGTGCCATTCAGAATAATTTACCATCATATCATCAAGAAGCTTTGTAGCAGCACCCAAAGTGATGGACATAAAGGTCCCTCCAGCAGCCGAGTCCAATAAGTTCCTTGAGGAAAAATTTAGTCCTGCATAAAAGGTTTGGATGATCATCCAAGTAGTCAGTCCATGAGTGGGGCAATTTTTAACCAAAGACTTCATTCTTTCCCAAGCTTGGGCAACATGCTCATTATCAAGTTGCCTAAAGTTCATAATACCACTTCTTAAAGAGATAATTTTAGCAGGAGGATAATATTTTCCAATGAAAGCATCTTTGCATTTAGTCCAGGAATCAATACTATTTCTAGGCAAAGATAGCAACCAATCTTTAGCTCTTCCTCTTAAAGAGAAAGGAAACAATTTCAGCTTAATAATATCACTCTCTACCTCCTTATACTTTTGCATATCACAAAGTTCAACAAAGTTGTTTAAGTGGGCAGCAGCATCATCAGTACTAACACCAGAAAATTGCTCTTTCATAACCAGATTTAACAGTGCAGGCTTAATCTCATAAAATTCTGCTTTAGAAGCAGGTGGAGCAATGGGTGTACAGATAAAATCATTGTTGTTTGTGCTAGTAAAGTCACACAACTTAGTATTTTCAGGATTACTCATTTTAGCAAGACTAAAACAAGCAACAGGGCAACTCGAAATTAAAAACTAGATGCAGGAATTTAATTTTTTTGGGTTTTTGATTTTTAACAGCAAGCAAAACAAAATAAAACAAGACAAAAAACAAAGTAAAGAGATTGGAACTGAGAGACTCCCCTTTCCAATAGCCTCCAAGTCCCCGGCAACGGCGCCAGAAAACAGCTTGATGGCTACGTGTTGGTGAACCCCAAGAGGAAGGTTATGATGTAGACAGCAGAAGTTTTCCCTTGAGAAATCTACCCAAGGTTATCAATCCAGTAGGACTTGACGATCTATCGGAAGGTTGTTGATGTTGACTCCCCCTGGCGCTAGGGAGCTTGCACCAACGTGGAATCTGCACAGACACAAACCAGAACTTTGCCCAACACGAAACAGAGAGGTTGTCAATCTCTCCGGTCTTGCAGAAACAAAGAGTTAAACGTATGGTGTGGAAAACAGCAGGAAAACAGCAAGTAACAGGAAACAGATGATTGCAGCAGGTTGTGTAAACAGTATGAGGAAATTGGACCAGGGTCCACAGTTCACTAGTGGTGTCTCTCTCAGAACAGATAACTAGCATGTTGGGTAAACAAATTACAGCTGGGCAATTGACAAATAGAGAGGGCATAACAATGCAATACATGCCAAGATGTCTACTATGAAATCTAGTTGGGCATTACAACAAAGTACATAGACCGTTATTCCAACGCATCTATGCCTAAATAATCCACCTTCAAGGCAGCATCCGCATCCATTCAGTATTAAGTTGCTAACAACAGATTATTGCATGAAGTAAAGTGTGTAATGTAATCAATACAAGTGCCCTTGGACACTGCACCAATGTTTTATCCCTAGTAGCAACAGCACATCTACCATCTTAGACCTTTCTGTCACTGATCCAGATATCTAGAGACTGAACCCACTATCGAGCATAAATACCCCCTCTTGGAGTCACAAGCATCTACTTGGCCAAAGCATCTACTAGCAACGGAGAGCATGCAAGATCAAGAGCACATAGATAAACAACTTGAATAAACATGGTATCAATATTCATCGGATCCCAGCAAACACAACATCTAGCATTACAATAAGATGATCTTGATCATGTTAGGCAGCTCACAAGATCTAAACATGGAGGCACAAGGTAGAGAGACAACCATCTAGCTACTGCTATGGACCCGTAGTCCAGGGGTGGACTACTCACGCATCACTCCGGAGGCAGGCATGGTGATGTAGAGCCCTCCGGTGATGATCTCCCCTCCGGCAGGGTGCCGGGAAGAGCTTCAGAACTCCTCCGATCTGAGATTGACGATGACGGCCGCGACGGAACTTTTCGTGGAATATGATCGACCGTAATAGGGTTTTCGCGTCGCGGAGAATATATAGGCGAAGAGGCGGCGTCGGTGGCCGAGGGGGGCCACCACGCCATAGGGGGCGCGGGCCCACCCTGGGCCGCGCCCTAGTGTGGCGTGGCCCCCTGGTGGGTCTGCTCCGACTCCCCTTTGGACTCCGTGATCTCGTGATATTATTGACGATGTCTTTTGTTTCGTCCAATTCCGAGAATATTTCCTTAATAGATTTTCTGAAACCAAAAACAGCAGAAAACAGGGAACTGGCACTGTGGCATCTTGTTAATAGGTTAGTCCCAGAAAATGCATAAAAATGATATAAAGTGTAACCAAAACATGTAGCAATTGATATAATAACAGCATGGAACATCAAAAATTATAGATACGTTTGAGACGTATCATGGACCGAGACGGCGTTCGACGACCCGGAAGAGGAAACCTGCCTCCCCGGGAAGGAAGATCCTAGCACCTGGACCATGCACTTCGACGGCTCCTACACCAAGGGGAAAGGAGGTGCTGGGATTGTCCTAACCTCACCAACCGGGGACCGGCTAAAGTACGTCGTCCAGATGCACTACCAAGGGAACATCTCCAACAACACGGCAGAGTACGAGGGCCTGCTCGCAGGACTTCGTGCTGCCATCGGCCTTGGCATCAATGAGATCGTCGTCAAGGGTGACTCTCAGCTAGTCATCAAACAAGTGAACAAGGAATACGCGTGCCCTCAGATGGCACCATACGTTGAAGAGGTCTGGAAGCTGCAGCGGCGCTTCGACAACTTCCGGGCTGTGTACGTCCCACGGGGAGAAAACACGGCTGCGGATGAGCTATCGCAGGTGGCATCCAAGCAAGAACCAGTGCTTCCCGGGATCTACATCGAGGTCCTCAGGCGACCTTCGATCCCACCCAAGAGGCTCGCGACAAGATCCTCAGGCGACCTTCGATCCCTTCTACCTCGACAACACGGGTAGCCAGCCCAGAAGCTCAAGACCCGGCAGCCCCTCCAGCGGAGGAAGCTATGCTTTCTTTCCGTCGGATGGTGCTACCGGTGGAAGGAACCCGCCCACCCTGGGCCCGGGACATCGTCAAGTACATCATGGAGCACGCCCTCTCGGAAGACGATCATGACGCCGAGCGGGTGACTCGTCAAGCCAAGCTCTACGTCATGATCGACGTCAAGCTCTACCGGCGACGGGACAACGGACTCAAGCTCCGCTGCATCCCTCAAGAACAAGGCCAAGTACTACTGCGGGACATCCACGAGGCACATGTTCAAGCCATGTGGCATCAAGATCACTGGCGGGTAAAGTTTTCCGTCACGGGTTCTACTGGCCAACAGTCCTCAGAGATGCCGAGCAGCTAGTCAAGACCTGTGAAGCCTGCCAATACTATGTGAAGAACATACATCAGCCGGCGCAAGCTCTGTAGCCAATTCCAATCTCCTGGCCGTTCACGGTCTAGGGGCTGGACATCGTGGGGAAGATACCGAAGTCTGTCGGGGGCCATGAATACCTGTTTGTGGCCATCGACAAGTTCACAAAGTGGGTGGAAGTGATGCCAGTACCAAGACAGACAGCTCAAGCAGCCATCAAGTTTATTAAAGGGATGTGTACCGCTTCGGAGTACACAACAGAATCATAATGGACAATGGCTCTCAGTTCACAAGCCGATCCTTCCTCAACTTCTGTGAAGAGCTGGGAATCAAGGTGTGTTTTGCCTCGGTGTCCTACCCAAGGTGCAATGGCAAGTGGAGCGAGCCAATGCGTAGGTCCTAAAAGGTTTGAAGACCAAGGCCTTTGACAAGTTAGAAGACAAGGGCAAGAACTGGATTGAACATCTACCAAGTGTCTTGTGGTCCCTCAGAACCACACCAAGCAGAGCCACTCAAGAAACACCATTATTCCTTGTCTATGGAGCAGAAGCCGTCTTGCCAACAAAGCTCAGGCATGGATCCCCCCGGGTACTTCCCTATGATGAAGATGCACAAGCTGAGAGGAGGATTGATGACATCAACTTCCTAGAAGAGGTGCGGTGCCGAGCTTCCTTACGATCTGCTCGATACCAGCAAGGGCTCCGCCGCTATCATGATCGCCATATCCGTTCACGGGTACTGGAACCCGGAGACCTGGTTCTCCGCAAGAAGCAGAAGCTTGATAACATGAACAAGCTGTCCTCCAAGTGGGAAGGACCTTATCGGGTAACGCATACCCTGAGACCCGGAGCTGTTTATCTGGAGGACGAGAAAGGCAGGCCGGAGGGCAACGCCTGGAACATCGAGAATCTCCGAAATTCTACCCCTGAATACGAACATGAATCGCAGATAGTTCATCTCAACTAAGCACGCCCAAGGGGCTAGTGTTCTGTATAAGGGTGTAAGAATCGTCGCCAAGGAATAAAAGATAAGTTTTTCAATTCCGTGAGCCTCTCTTGTTGTCGTGAAGTGTGTTATCCGTAACAACCCCCAAGCAGGGGGCTGACAGGTCGAGCGCGAGTAGCCTATCAGTAGGTGCTGCCACCTGATCGTGCCGTACTGCCACGGTAAGAAGTGGAACGGGCAGTGCTGTGTTCTAAAGAACATGAACACAGAAATGCACATTCAACTTTACTTGCAGGTTTATCCGGATGAAACACTTTCACGACATGTAAGGAGGGTCCATTCTTTTCCTACTGAAAGTGTGTTATGTGTAGCGCCTCTCCCGGGACAGGAATGGATGCTGAAGCGCGGCTCAGGAGCTAGGTACCCGAGAAGGACAGAGCAGATCGAGGGCACGACAAAAACCAACTAAGTCTTTGCATGTGCATCTCGCATTCTAGGCATAATATCTCGCTCGGAGTCAATATACCACCAACCTGCGCATGCTTGACAGTTGATGAGAACCTTTGCGGGGAATGCGTCCTCCCCGGTGAACGGTCAGATTTCTCTTCTGGCCTAGTACCCGTGGCTGTGGAGTGGACTCCCGGAAAACATAGTGCTCTTAGGGGTGCTGCTACCGGTGCAGGCGGTTAGAGTACTTGTCACCTAAGAGATCTCCTTAGAAAACTTGATGGCGCGTTAGTGCAAGGGGAGGTTTGGGAAATGACCCCGGGAGTTGAGCCTTAGGATTGCATTCATCTGAACTTACATTCTGAATTTACAATTCTGAATTACATTCAGTCAAAGCTTTCTCTGGATATCTAGCCTATGCTACTAAGTCCAGCTCAGGGTTCCTGGCTGTGCAGATCTATCTTCTGCTTTATTGCCTGCCGGGTGCACTCTTTTCTTCCGGGGACGCCTGGATGAAAGGATAACACGCGTGCATGATCTTGTCAGGCGCGTCGAAGGACTCGACCCCTTCTGACGACCAAGGCGCTCCAGGGCCAAAGAGGCGGAAGATTCCGTCCGCCAGTTCACCTACGGACTGACTCTCGACCTGCAAGAGTCCATGTCAAGATCGAGGTCATCCAAGAAAGAAAGGCGGAAAAGTGGAGAAGAGCAACCAGTGAACCTGCTCAATGGCCTCGAGCTCAGCTACAACCAAGGATAGCTCCGGAATACCGGCAGTCCTTGCCTTCAGAATGGACCACAGGTGCGCCCTCCTCACTGCCCTAATCCTTGCCTCTTCCATGGCAACAGGACCAGAGACGGCCGCCAGGCGAGCGACATTCTGGGCAGCAGAAGAGCGGGACGCAACCTCGCCATCAGTGGCTCGGGCTCTAGCTTCGCTGGGTGCCTCCGCCGCTCCTCGGAAGACGGACTCCGCCGTCGACACGTTGGACAAGGCCATCTCCGCGTCGCCAGACATCGTTCTGCGAGGCGTGGGAAGGCGAAGGAGGAAGAAGAGCGGAGCGAGGCGAGAAGATGCGTCAAGGGAGTTGGGTCTGGAGGGTCTTTTATAGGCCTCCCACGCTCCACCTACCGCTTGACGCTACGGCTGCTGCAGTAATGAGAGCGCGTTTTGCAGTAATGGTGTGAACCATGCTCCTAGGAGGGGGAGCAGTGGAGCCGCGGCCTCCACGGCCGCCGCGACCACGAATTCCATGACCTCGCGGAACAGCTCGACCACGGGTGGAGGGGCCACTCTCCGCCGCAGCTGAAGAAGAACGAGGGCGCCCAACTCCTCTCCTCGCTCTCGCCATTGGCGCAGACAGCTTGATAGAAGGCCCGGAGTTGGGCCGAGGACGAAGATGAACGAAAGAGCCAGGGGTGCGCCTCGCTTTTATAGCCACGGCGGCGCCTCTGTCAGGCGTCTCCTTGGTTCTTCCGTTATTGGGAATCGAGGAGGCCACCGCAGTTACTCCCCCGAGCGGAGTAACTCCGAGACCTTCAAGGCCACCAACGAAGCCGAACAAGGAAGACCAGGTGCCCGAGGACACACTTTGACCTATCTTTAGGCCATGGCCCCGGTAGCTGGAGCAAGAGCCGCCGGGACCATGCCCGGGGCTACTGTCGCAGCAGTGGAACATGGGGTTCCCCTAGTACTGCCAAAGTGGGTCCACCCCATGTGGGCCCAAGATGAAGACGGACAAGACCAAGACTCAAGTCGAGCTGGCGGGTTCACCGTCAAGACACGCATGGCCTACATCGACAAATGGCTCCGGTCTTGGGGACCTTCCGGATCCCCGAACCAAGCAAGAAGGCCAGGAAGGACCCGAGAGCCCGAGTTCCCGGCAGGAGGCCAGGCTCCCTCTCGGGTACTTCCCCACGTCCCTGTGGATAAGCTTTCCACCTCACCACGGAAGACTTGGGAAGTAAGACGAAGGCAGCGCGGGCGGGAAGCACGTCCCGTGGTGGTGTCAGCTCCTGTCCACCTCGAGGCGGACGCTCCAACCTAACCCAAAGGAGACGCTAGGCTGAGGAGAGGTCACGTCTCCTCCTAAACTAGATGAGGAGGGTCCTTCACCCCGAAGGTCCCTCACACCCCTCACGTGACCATGTGGCAACTCCTTAGGCTATAAAAGGAGGACCAAGGCACGGAGGAGGTAGAGGTCGAACCAAGGACGAACACAAGCTAGAACCAGAGCAAGACTAGACTAGGGCTGCGAAGGTAGAGAGGAAGGTGATCTCATCCGGGTAAGGATCTGTCCTTCTTCTACCTCCAGCCAAAACCCTTCCGGGTACCCTGTCCGGGAGGTTTCATTGTAAGCTACACTATGAAGAACCCATCAATCCAGACATGCAGGAGTAGGGCTGTTAGCCTCCGGGCGGCCTGAACCTGGGTAGCTCCTTGTGTCCCTTTGGTTGCATGTTTTGATCGTGGAGAGGAGAGATTGATCTAGACTCCGCCCAAGAAGACGATTCTCAGCCTCCTTCGCGCCCCGTGCTGAACCTAAAGGGGTATTATATACTCTCAGTGTACGTACAACGAGACACGACAGTTACGTTGCGCTGTTGTACGGTGTGGGAACGCAACGCATGTGGCGTGTAAGTCTTTAATTACGCGTCGCTGTTTTCAGCCCGAAGCATGCATGTGTCAACAGCAATGGATAGATGCTCGTCTGGATGGATCGATCCGGACGACAGAGATTGTGCTGGTGGAAATTACGAACCAAGATAAATTGTGTACGTACCGGAACAGATATGGTTCAAACACATACTGAAGCGAGAACTACGGAACATAAAACTAACATACTCCCTCCGCCGACGGACCGACCGGCGCACAGTTGGGCCCGTTTCCATCGCGCGGAGGAGACGGAGCTGAGTTGAACGGAGAGGCCAGGGTGACGTGTGTGTTGCTGTGTTTCGCATGTACGTACTAGAAGATTGCTTTCGTACGGTGTAAACAAGCAGCCGTACGTGGGAAAGCATGTGGCGTGTCGGTCCCTAATTATATCATAAGTGCGATTGATGCTGATCGATGGATCGCTGTTTAATTCGATTCTAAAATGTGTCAACGGCAACAGATCCACCGATGCTGATCCGCGAGCGAGCGCGTCCATCGGTCGATCGATCTACAGTAGTAGACGTGGACAGCAAACTAGCTACTACCTCCAGTCTTGTACCCTACTTACTTGCCTAATTAATTGTAATAATTAATAAACAGAGGCAATGGCAGACTAGCTATTGTGGAGGGAGCTTAGCGCTAATGATGATGCAAGTACCGAGTCTCGATTTTCCAGAATGAAAATCGTTAAGTCCAAATTTATTGGTTGTACCTAGTAATTCTTTTTTTGAGAACATTGTTTGGAGATCTTTAAGACTTATTCGCGGTGAAAACCGAGAGTACGTGGACAAATGGAGGTCAAGCTACATGGAGACCTTTATTTTAAAATTTTCAAAAATCATATTTCAAGTTTCAAAAAAATTGGAAAAACATTAATGTAGACATTGTTGTCTTCTATCAACGTGTAAATTATTAACTAAAAATATCTAGTATTTTGGGCTGCATAAAAATGACAAAGTCTGACATTTGCAAGTAGTGAACAGTGTAAAATCTCCACTCTTTCAAATCTATCAGAATTTGTTATTTTTGTGTAGCCTGGAATATGAAATATTTTGATTTGATATTTTGCACGTTGATAGATTAGAACATTGTCTACATCCAGGATTTTTGTTTCATAATCTCTAAAAACTTTAAAATATGATTTTCAAATTGTTCAAAATAAAGGGATCCATGTAGCTCGGCCTCCGTTTGTAGTTTCCGGTGAAGACCCATGATTTTATTTTGATGGTTAGGTTATACGACAACTGCAATTGGGCAATGTTTTATTGTTGGAGAACGACTTTTGCAGTACAAGTCTTTCCAATAGTGTTGGTAGTTTTTTGTGCCGATGCGAGTGGCCAATCACTTTAACGGGATCTATTTTTTTCTTTAGTTGTGTATGCTTGATGTCTCAATATTATTCTGTCGTAGAGGCCACATGTAATTGATATATATCGTCTTGACCTTAGTATATTGCGAAAAATCGAAAAAATGTCCAATGCTATATACGGTTTGATTTGCGGTAACAACATCGCTCTAAAAAATTCCAAGTGTTAGGGAGAGACCACAGGTCGAACCCAGCCAAAGGTAAGATAGATAAAAAATGGTTAGATTTAACCCAGACAAACATTGTGCTACTATTAGTCGATTATTACTAAGGTGTGATACGATTTGTTTTTGAACGATCTGTGTCAGACTCAGCGTCGGTGAGTCAATGAAGTAGCTAGGAGTAGATCAATCTCTCGTTTTTTCCTTCTCTTCTTAGAAGGACTATCCTATAACAAGACAGGTAGTAGTAGCCTTTGCATGCATTTTATTGGATGAACGGAATCATGCATCACTCAGACTAGTCATAGTGGGGAGTAACTTCAAGTAGTAACATACACATATTACTAGACTATGTTACTACCCTTATAGTGCAAAGTAACATAGAGGTGGTGTCATAGATTGTCTCATTTATTACTCTATAGACTCATTTTCTCTAAAAAGTGTGATGTTACTAGTGTTACAAGTAACTAGCTAAGTTACTCTATTTGTATCTCCTCATTAATTACATGCCACGTAGAATTTTTTGCTTAGGTGACATCTATGTTACTAGTGAAGTTACTCCCACTATGGGTAATCTCACAGCCTGAACGATGCCGTTTCCGACAGCGAGGGAGGTAAATTAAGGAGACTTGGAGTCCAAGCGAGCAAGTCCTTTGTTCAGCGACTATATATCATGCAGGACAGAAGATCGAGTCAAGCGTGTTGCCGTAGTGGACAACAAACTACGAGTACTTGTACTACCGAACGTGCGGGCGATCGGGATTAATAAACGGAAGCAATGGCAAGAACTTGTGTGGAGGGGGCTTAGCGCTAATGATTACACAATCTGCACGTACTGCTGGTGACCGCGATTCAGCGACGCGATCTGGAACCAGTAGTAGTATTACTGTTGGCTCCAAGACTAATTCTTTCTCGTTTTTTACAAGAGAAAAATGCATCGACTTCTAGAAACATCGGTGTGGGAACGCATGTGGCATGTCAGCCTTTAATTACGGGTCCCTATTTTGAGCCCGAAACATGTCAACAGCAACCAATCGAACAATATAATACAGTAGATCCTGATCTCGATCGATCGATCCGGACGACAGCGATTGTGCTGGTGGAAATTACGAACCAAGACAAATTGGGTTTGTACCGGATGCAGCTACCGGAACAGATGTATATATGGTTCAAACACTACTTGTGTACGGAGCAATAGGGAACATAAAACATACACCCTCTGTGTACGTGCGAGACTGCTAGACGCCTTCATCGAAACCGCTTGCCCATGCTACTCCTCAAGCTTGACTTGACGTAGCTAAAGCTTTCGACTCTATGAGATGGGACTACCTCCTCGACATCATGCAACGCCGGGGTTTCCCACCGAGGTGAAGGGCTTGGGTGCTTATCCTCTTCTCCACGGCATCTTCGCGAGTTCTGCTAAATGGCATCCTGGGATGGATATTTTACATGGACGTGGGCTGCGGCAGGGAGACCCTTTATCCCCCTTCTGTTCGACATCGGCATTGATCGCCTAAAACAGAACTCTCGAATTGGCCGAAGAGGCTGCCCTCCTGTAACCCATCCCGGTAGATTGGCAACACTGAGAGTTTCCCTCTATGCCGACGACGCTGCTATTTTCCTGGTCCCCTCGGCAAATGATGTCGTCGTATCAGCATCTTTGATAGGAGACGGGGGTCCTCTAGCCAGCGGTAGAACCGGGGGATAGAAGGGAGCGTCGTCGAGGTCGGGATTGAACACGGCAATTTACCCAGCTTCGGATCGCACGTCGGTGGCGAGATCCTACGTGCTGCTATACTATTTTCCTGGTCCCCTCGGCAAATGACATCACCAACCTCGCCACGACCTTGCAACATTTTGGCGCGGTAACGGGGCTGTCCACAAATGTCGCGAATAGCTCCATCTCTCCGATCAGATGCTCTGAGCTTAACCTCACTGAGATCCTCGTGGACTTCCCTGCAACAATTGCGTGGTTCCCTATTAAGTACTTTGGGCTGCCGCTATACCTTGGTAAACTTCGTCGAGCTGGCTTGAAACCTTACATTGACAAGGTCGCTTCTTGCCTACAGTCTTGGAAAGAAAGTACATTAACCGGGCAGGATGCACAACGCTCGTCAAATTGGTCCTATCGTCACTCAGCGCGAGGCTTTCCACGCGCGGTCTCGGGAGGACATGTGTCGCGCGCTAAAAAATCACACGGAAGCTAAAAAATCGGACAAAAATCAAAAGCTATGACTCTTAGTATATAGAGTTATATCAAAATGCACCCACAAAAGAAAAGTAGACAACAAGAAAAGGAAGTAGCTCACAATTTTGTCGGGAGGCATTTGAATATAAAATAGCACACAGTTTATCATTCGACGAACATAGAAGTTCAAATAAGTAGTTTCATATAGACATTAAGATATGAATGGTTCGTTTAATTAGGTGTTGCTTGACTCGATTTTATGACGACTCTGGAAGCATGTTCTAGGTCTTTTCAAGTCCAAACTCTATCCGATGAGTCATCTTGCATGACCTTCCTTCTCAAACAAAAAATGAAGAGAGGACCCTAGAATGCATAATTTATTAGATTTGAACAAAAATCAAAAGTAGTCCTGAAAACCTTTATCAACCGTGCACTTGGCAAAACCCTTAGTGATTCCCAACTCTGACAAGTTTTTCCTTGAACCCTTTGGCGTCCCTTCAAAGTTGGTTTAGCCCGCGTTTAATTCGACTACTATTTTTCATTCTTTTCAATTGTGTTCAATGCCTGCTCCCTCTCCTTAAACTATATTTAGTGTAGGAGTCCTTCAGTCCCATCTTCTTCCTGTCTCCCTTTTCTCTGGCCTTCATGCCTCTTTTTTGTTTGTTTCCCTGTCTGCGTTCTCTTGAATCCATGTCATCATATCTTTTAGGATATATAATACATTCAGTTGATTTTTCTACGTTCTTCCTCCTTAAGATGAAGCTTAGTGGAAGGTATGAAACATTAACAATGGAAATTTAATACTTTCTTATCTATTTATACTAAACCTTTTTAACTTCATCATAATTCATCTCCAAATGTATGTTTTGTGATTAACATCCTTCTATATGCTATCACATTCATTTTCAAATTTTACTACCTGAATTAACAATTTACATACACTCATGTACATTAAGAGATATATTTGTCAAAATATTCTAATATTAAAGTTACAAATACATTTTATATTAGTTGATTGAAACTATATTTTTCTATATTGTTTTATATTTAGTTTGCGATGTTTAATGTACTCTCTTATTATAATGCAGTTCAATGTAAATCTAGGTTGTAACATTAAGTATCTCGAAAACCTAGCTCTTTGGTTTGAAGTTTTCAACCAGCCTGCTTACAAACCTTTTTGCAAGGATAAGACCGACAACAACTTTCCCGTGTGGGTACAATCTTTATTAAATACATGTAGGCTATTTCAGAGTGCAATAATCTGCCAGATAACTTCATTGAGATTTCTAGAGTGCATGACTATCAAGTGTATGTAATTCTAAATGCGTGAGGTGTCGGCTATTATTTGGTCTTGAAATTCTATCTTGTGTTCTCACTTGGTCAGTGGTGCAATTGTTCGGCTAGTAAAACGTGTGTGCTATTTGAAATTTTATAAACATGTATATTTGTTAAGTTCCACCATATACTTCCTACATATTACTCTGGAAAGTAATATTTATCTATAAGGTGCCTGTTTTATAGGATTTTTCTAAACAAGATAAAATGTCCAAAAATCTGTATGTGAATTTGTAGAAGGATCCAGAAGGCAAGCGAAAGGGCGACAAAATAGGGGTGCTACGTTTCTTGCACGCCACATTGTTGTTCCCCATGTCACGCTGATTTCTACATGTATTTGTACGAGTTCTGTATATCTCACATGATTTATAGCTTATTATGGAGTTTTTGCAAACATATTGTGTAGTCAGTTGACTATACAGCTTAGGCATGGCTCTGCCACCGTCTAAATGAAACCAGGTCAGGATGTGTGTGTTAATTAATGTCTATGTGAAACTACTTATGTCAACGTCAAAGTTTGTCAAATGTTTACTTTATGTCCAAATGTCGCTTGTCAAAATTGTGAGCCACAATATTTCTTTTCGTGTTGCCTACTTGTTTTATGGGTGCATTTTGGTATACACATGCATGGATGCATTATATCCCTATTGTGTTCTGACAAATGTACGTGTTTGTCTCGTATCCTTGTCATATCCGTTTCGTATTAGTTTTCGCTTATTTCTACTTCTGTATCTGTTTTCGGCATTTTCGATTTCGTTTTTGATTCTGGCGAGATAAGCTGAAACCTTTTTTCCATATCGGTACTGTTTTCAACCCTAGGCGTGGCCGGCTGCTGGGTGGATCGATCTCTTGGTTTTTCCTTGTGTTCTAAGTAGAAAGTATTCTACAACTTGTGTTCATTTATGTAATGCTCTCCTTCGTGCCTGGGAGGCCCTGTAATCTGTCTAAATTCTAGCTGCCGTTCTGTGGCTTTATTATTAAGTTAAAGGTGGGCACGTGGTGCCTTTGGTTTAAAAAAACTTGTGTTCATTCACTCGGTGGCTAGCTGCTGGGTGAGAGATTGTAGCCCCAAAATAAGACCGGTAGTATTCCTTTTGAGCGTGAAGCCCTGAACGATGGTCGTTTCCAACACGGAGGGAGGTAAAGGAGACTTGGAGTCCAAGCTAGCGAGGTAGTCCGCTTTAGACTAGAGCGGCACCGATCCACTAGTTCCAATGAAGTCTCGCTGTCGATCGAATCATGCGGGTCGTTGATTAGTACAGTACCTCCCGCGTCCACCTGCATCACGTCGTTGGACGCTGGTGGTGCCCTGCTCGATCCGCCTGTTTGTTCCATCTGACCCGCCCTGCTCTAGCAGATTGAGTCAAGCAACACCTAATTAAACGAATCATGCGCCACAGCATGCATGCTTGTTGCCGCAGTGGACAGCAGACGACTCTGGAACAATGTAACGAAGGCGAATTGCAGAAACTTTGGGAGTGAGCTTAGCACCAATGATTAAATCGAAGCCTTTTTCGTTTCCTAGAATTAAAAAAAAAGAAGATGCATTGACTTGTGCTGACCATCGTCCTTCTAGACGTACCGTGTGTGCTCACGAAACTCCCGTGAGATTTCCGATGTCCCGGGCTAGACTGAACAAGCATGGACCTGAAAAATCCGTCTGTTCACGGGAAAGAAGAATCCACAGAGTCCAGGCAGAGTGCACTACCCTGCACCAAAATCAGCAACAGAGAGGAAATTGTTCGCGTAAAAAAAAAAACGAGCCTACAATTTCAAGTAAGTATTTTTTTACGGACGACGGAGATTGTGCTGGTGCAATTACGGACCAAGATGAATGTACCTGATCGATCGATGCAGCGAAACACACATACTGTACATGGTTCTAACACTACATACTTGTGTGTACCGAGCAATTACGGAATATAAAAGCATACGCCCCAAGTGCAACGGTATATTTCATCTGTGGTGATGCAAGTACCCAGTCCCGATTGAATCAAAATCTCAAGTATAGATTTATTTTGTTATACTTGGTAATATTTTTTTAGATCATTGTTTGGAGATCTCTAAGACTTATTCGTGGTGAAAACCCATGATTTTATTTTGATGGTTAGATTAATTAGACGACAACTGCAATCGGGCAATGTTTTATTGTTGGACAACAATTTTGCAGCATAAGTGTTGCCAATGGTGGTGCTAGTTTTACTTTAATGGGATATATTTTTTTCTTTACTTGTGTATGCTTGATGTCTCAATATTATTCTGTAATTGATATATATCGTCTTGACCTTAGTATATTGCGAAAAAAATCATAGGTGCAGTTAATGTTGTATTCTACCAAGATGTAAAATATCAACTACAAATACATTATATTTTTTTTGTGTGCGCAAAAAAGATAAATTATGAAATTGTAAATAGTGCTAAATTTGAACCCTTTAAAATCTGTCAGATTTTGTTATTCTCGTGTAGCCTAAAATATGAGTTATTTTGAGTTCATATTTTCCCGTTGCTCGAATATAACATTATATACACCCAGTTTTTTTTTTCTAGATTTTTTACAACTTGAAAAACATGATATTTGAATTTTTGAACTTCTGGTGGTTGCCCAGACTAGTAGGTTGTTATCGAGAATTTGCTACGACCAATGGATATTTGTTGCATCCAAAAAAAAGAAAGATTTGCTGCATTTCCCTCCCGGACAGATTGGTATACCTGAAGGAACGGTCGTCGTTTCCAACACCAAGATTGGGACGGAAAGGAGACTTGGGGTCAAAGGGTAGGTCCGCTTTAGACTCGATCGAGCTATACGCTCACGCTCCACACCACACAAAAAAAAGCCTCGCGGGGTGGGGCCTGCAGAATAATCATGCGAGTCGTTGATTAATCCTTCCCGCGTCCGTCCAGACCGACTTGAATGGTGGCGTCGTGGTCGATCAGCCAGCTAGCTGAAGAAAATCCCAGCTGACGACCCGCCTGTTTGTTGAACAACTAATCATGAGTCCCAGCATGCCAGAACAGTCAACCAGCACCTAATTATACAGACCATGCGCCAGTGTTGCCGTCCTCCACAGCAAACTTTCGTCCTATCATATACGGAACGTGCCGAATTGCTGTCGATGGGGATTAATAAGCACAAGAAGCCTGTGGAATGAACTTCGTCCTAACACGATCAGGCCCGTATTTCAGCTACGCCATCGGGAACCAGTAGACTTGGAACCATTTCTTTCTACAGAAAAAATGCATTGACCGGTGGTGAGAACCCTTCTAGAAACCTTGGTACAACTGTTTCAGACAAACCGACGCCAAGGGCTCCAAATCCTAGCGCCGCCAAGCCCCCGTTTGGGCATCTCTCTTGGAGTAGACGTTGGCCGCGGTGGTGGCGGGCCCAGCGCCGAAGGTGCATGGGGGTGGATAGTATCGGCGACTCCGTGGGGCGGTGTCAGCAGAGGTCTCCGAGCGAGGGAGCCAAGGCAGCGTCCTAGGTCAGGCGATGAGATGGGGAGGTGCAAGTATCGGTAAAAGGCGAGAGCTCCATAATCGGTTATAGCGGGCGATGCCAGAACTTGAAGCCTATGATGTCATTTCAAAACTGTGATGTCGAATACATATAGTTTTACTAATTAATATTGTTTTCTTCATTTATGCTTGTATACAAATGAATTTACAAAAAAGTTGTGTGGTCAATTGACCGCACAACTCTCAATGTGTCTTTGCCACTGACGATGACAGCGTCCTTTGTGAAGGCATCGTCGCTGCACTCGTCGTCTCCGTGCTCAGACTACTCTGGGGAACCCTAAATTCCGTTCTACAAATTGGACGATTGCGACGCTAGTCGTTTCTCCGTCCCGGGGCATCGTTTTTGGAGTAAAAGTTAGCTAGAGCTTGGAGGATCCTGAAATGGAGTGACATGGTTTCTTCCGCGTCCAATACAACGTGGCTCGACAGCGTGGCCTAGTCGACAGACGCGTGATAATGGACGCTCGCATGACAGTGACACTATCTGACATCGTTGTGGCGTCGACAACTGGCCCGACAAGGTCAACGCTGACCACTACGTTGAAGATGGGTTCACGGAATAATGTTGCGGCGACTATGTAGGTGCGTTTGCGGTGCACGTTAAGGGTATGCTGAACCGGCACTCCGGTTTTGAATGATGTGTGTAAGTGTGAGGTTAGGGCACACAGTTCTGATCATGATCACCCCATCATATAGGTGTAGCGACACTTGTCGCCGATAAGATGGCTTCCATCGATCGACGTATTATGTAGAAAAACATTGATGAATAGTACAATAAAAAATGTTGTATGTATCATTTTTATATGAGAGGCCAAGTTTAAATCTCCATTTCGAAAAGAAAAGAAAAACTGTTTTGGTACGTGGTACTTGCACACGAAGTTCCCGTGAGATTCCTCTGTCCTGGTTCACGGAAAGAAGACTCGAGGCAGAGACTTCAGAGTCCACCCTGCAGGCCTGCACCAAACTCAGCACCAGGGAGGGAAAAGAATAGCCAGCTCCTTCTCGACGTCGACGGCGATCGCCGCCCCGACCATCGAATTCAAACCCCGTCGTCCCCACCACCACCACCTTTATAAACGCCGCCCTCCCATTGGCCTCCTCCTTCCTTCCTCATCCCCCACCCCAACCTCCACCCGCCTCCTCTCTCCCCACGCAACACGTCCCCAACTTCCAAATTGTAGCAGAAGCAATGGACATGGAGGAGAGGATTCACCACCGGCTACAGGAGGAGCCGCGGGGCGCCACGGACTCCGCGGTTTCTTCGGGAGGCGAGTCGACGGACAGCGGGGTGGAGGAGTTCGAGTTCCCCTGCTTCCTTGGCGGCGACCACGCCACCCCCGCGCTTGCCGACGACCTCTTCGCCGACGGCCGCATCAGGCCCGCCGCCTTCTACCCCGTCTTCGGCCGCCGATCAGTTGGAGACATCGACGGCGCCGGTCTTGCCGCTCTGGTGGCGCCGGCGCCGGAGCGGAGGACGAGAGGGCAGCTCGGCCGGCTCTTCCTCGAGGAGTCCCGCGCGTGGAACAGCTCCACCTCCTCGTCGTCGAGCACCGGGTCGTCGGAGTCCACTTCGTCCTCCTCCGCGGCCGCCGACGACCTGGAGGGCGCTGCGCCGGACAGCTACTGCGTGTGGGCACCCGGCGGTTCATCCGCGTCCTCGCCGCGCCCGCCGCTGCCCAGGAAGAGCGGCTCCACGGGGTCCATGGCGCGGTGGCGCCGCGTCAGCGATTTGGTCGTCGGCCGCAGCCACAGCGACGGCAAGGAGAAGTTCCTCTTCCTGCCCGCCAACCCGCCGACGCCGATCAAGAAGAATCCCGCGACAAAACCAGTCAACAAGGCTGCGGCCGCCAAGAAGAAGACCGCTCCTTCCGGCACGGAGATCAACACGGTGGCCGCCGCGCAACGGATGGCACACTACGGCGCCGCCAAGGCGGTGGGCGCGGGCGGCGGCGCCCAGCGCCGCACCTTCCTGCCGTACCGCGAGGAGCTGGTGGGCTTCTTCGCCAGCGTCCACGGCATCAGCCGGAGCCACCCGCACCCTTACTGACGACTGACGACCGACCATGCCATGCCTGTCAACGGGCGGTGCCGCCGGGGCAAGATTACTAAATTCGCGATTCGAATCAAATTCCATTCGTGTGCATGTGTTCAAGCTTGGATTTTTGTGCCGTTGATCAGTGGTGTTAGATTCTCGATAGTGTGTAATTAATCACTGCAAATTACTAAAGATTCTTGAGGAGTGTGAACAGTGTGAAACGTGGACGTCGTCGTCGCACCGGCAACCGGCGAGGTGTGAACGCCGGCGTGTGGTGGCGAGTGAGAACACCTCATCGTCGTCTTTTTTCCTCCTTTTCTCGTGAGAACTCTCAGTACATCTGATGGGTTCGATCGTAGTGACAACGCTCGAATAGTTGCCAAATGAATTCGTGACAATGATCTCGACATCCTCCTGCTATGTTTCCAAAAGGAGCGAGTCGCCATTGCAGCGGTCACAACACTACTCCATCCGTTCAGTTGGGTCGATGTGGATCCATGGATTAATTGCTTCGTGTGGTTGGACGAGAGAGACGAGTCGAGTGGAGTCCACGATGCAGCTGTCACTAGTAGAAACATGGCCATCCCTTTGGGCCATCTATCCTGGCCAAATCCCGGGTCGGGAGGGCGGGGCGCCCGTTGGCATTGCTCCTGGGTCAGGGGGACCTTTGGTCCCGGTTCGTGACACTAACCGGGATCAAAGGGTCCTCACATGCGCGCACATGCTTTGCAGCGTTGGGCCCCTTTGGCAAGGGACCTTTGGTCCCGGTTCGTGTTACAAACCGGGATCAAAGGGTCTCCCTGCTATATCATCTTTTTCCACCCCGAGCTAGCTCGAGTTCATCACCATTTCTCCTCCATTTTCCTCTATCCCACTCAAATTAATCCCCATTTTTTTGCACCATTTGAGAGGATTGAATGCACCCCATCTATTCAAAGGTTAGCAACATCGTTCTTTCCTCCGGCGTTGCAACTTTAGCTCATTTCGTTGCTAGTTTAGCTCATTTCAATTTTGTAATGCTAGCAAGGTGTTTGATGAAATGCCCAAGCTAGAAAGTGTATTTGCGAGCTCAAATTAATTTATTATTTGTGGATTTTAGTGTTGTCCCCGTCCTCACCGCCGTCGATAGCCCGCGTCGTCCCGTCACCGGCACCACTTTCGTGAGCCTCTTTTTTATCTTTTATTTTTAAAACCTATATATACTTGTATGATTTAAATGCATATTTATTTCTTGTATAATTAATTTCTTATGTTTTTTATATGTATAGTGTCATGGTTTTGATATCCGTCCCCATCGGCCCTCGTCCGATCTATGATTCGTATGTGGTATATTTTCATAACTATTTGTTTCGTTTCGTGTTTATCACACTCATGCCCGACCAACTTGACGTAGAGATATTTTTATTTAGGAGGTAGTTGAATCGGAAATTCCAGTCGACCCTATTGTCGAGTATTTTAAAAAGGAAAACGACGATTTGAAAGCAAAATTGAAGATAAGCGAAGATCTTTGTCTCCAATACCTAGAAGAGAAGAGTGTATTGGACTTGAAGATTGCCGACATCGATGATGCTTACGGGGTCGTCGTCGCTGCTCACGAGATGAAGATGGAGGCAATGCGCTTGAAGCTTAAAAAGATTAGAAAATATGCCATTAGTCGAGAGGCTTGGTATCATTATGCTGTTGGTTCAATAGTTACCTTAGTTGCGATTTTGATCGCATTTGTTGTTGGATTTAAATTATTTAGATAGTTGTATGTTAGGTTCAATTAATGTATGTTTCATTAGAACAATGTATTACATTTGGGCACTACTCTATTTTGGTTTTAATGTGATGAAGTTGTATTAATTAATTTGGTCAGTACTATATATTTATGATGTAGTGTAATGGTTTTTGATATATTTATATAATGCAGATGAGCCGGCAATGGATGTACAGTGACCGACGCGGTCTCGACTTTATCAATGGCATGCATAGTTTTCTTCATGTGGCTAATGATAACAAGCCGTCGAGTGGTTATATTCTTTGTCCATGTAGAGTCTGCAAGAATAAGCGGGATTACTCTACGTCAAGAACCATTCACGTCCACCTGTTGGAGGAGGGTTTCATGGATGGTTATTATTGTTGGACCAAGCACGGAGAAAGAGGGGTTATGATGGAAGAAAATGAAGAAGAAGAGGATAATGACACCTATCCTACGTTCACTACAGACGGTGATACTCCAATGGGGGAAGACGAAGCTGAAGAAGAGCACAATGATGATGAGCCCAATGATGATTTTGGCCGGGCCATTCTTGATGCACGGATAAACAGCGGAAGTGAAAACGAGAGGTCGAAGTTGGATAGCATGTTAGAGGATCACAAAAAAATGTTGTATCAAAATTGCGAAGATGGCCAGAAGAAGCTTGGTACCATGCTGGAATTGCTGCAATGGAAGGCAGAGAATGGTACAACTGACAGAGGATTTGAGAATTTGCTAAAAATAATAAAGAAGATACTTCCAAGGGATAACGTACTGCCCCCCAGTACGTACGAAGCAAAGAAGATTGTGTGCCCTCTAGGATTAGAGGTGCAGAAGATACATGCATGCATCAATGATTGCATCCTCTATCGCGGTGAGAAGTACGAGCATTTGAATGCGTGCCCGATATGCGGTGTGTTGCGGTACAAGATAAGGCGAGATGACCCTGGTGAAGTTGGCGGCGATCCGTGCCCCAGGAAGAGGGTTCCTGCCAAGGTGATGTGGTATGCTCCTATAATACCACGGTTGAAACGTTTGTTCCAAAACAAAGAGCATGCAAAGTTGTTACGATGGCACAAAGAAGACCGTAAGAAAGACATGATGCTGAGACACCCCGCTGATGGGTCGCAGTGGCGGAAAATTGACAGGACCTTCAAAACGTTTGCAGATGACGCTTGGAACATAAGATTTGGTCTAAGTATAGATGGATTTAATCCTTTCGGGGAACAAAGCTCCAGTCATAGCACCTGGCCTGTGACTCTATGTATGTATAACCTTCCTCCTTGGTTGTGCATGAAGCGGAAGTTTATTATGATGCTGGTGCTCATCCAAGGTCCGAAGCAACCCGGCAACGACATTGATGTGTACCTGAGGCCATTGATTGAAGAACTTTTAGAGTTGTGGAGTGACGACGGGGTACGTGTGTGGGATGAGCACAAACAAGAGACATTTGACCTACGAGCGTTGTTGTTTGTAACCATCAATGATTGGCCTGCTCTTAGTAACATTTCAGGACAGTCAAACAATGCATACAATGCTTGCACGCACTGTCTAGATAAGACTGAAAGTATATATGTTGGCAACAAGAATGTGTACCCAGGTCATCGTCGATTTCTTCCACCTGAGCATCCCGTAAGAAAGAAAGGCAAGCATTTCAAATGTGAGGTTGATAACCGGACGAAGCCTACCTGCCCTGATGGTGATGCTATTGTGGCGCCCCGACCCGACTGCTATACAGTGATGTTGTGTGTCACCGGTGAAAGGACAATGATGACGCCTAGAGGGGGGGTGAATAGGCGATTAAAACTTTTCCGGTTTAGGCTTGCTAATTACGGAATAAAACTAGGTGTTTAAATTAACAAGCCGACAACCTAAATAAACTAGGCTCACCTATGTGCACCAACAACTTATGCTAAGCAAGACAAGCAACAAGGTGATAGCAATATAGAATAATTCAAGCACGAAGGCTATCACAATGTAAGTTGCATAAGTAAAGAGCTCGGGTATAGGAATAACCGAGGCGCGCGGAGACGATGATGTATTCCCGAGTTCCTCCTTGAAAGGGAGTACGCCTCGTTGGAGAGGTGTGAACCGACACAACGGTTCAACAACTACAAAGGTTTCACCCTCTTCTCCGATGAACCGCACCACAAAGGTTTGGTCCACCTTCCACTATCGGTATTCCTTCGAGGCGGAATCCGGAGCCTTTCAACAACAATCCGGGGCACAACCCACAATGGGTTGGGGGCTCCCGAATGGCTCTCAACAACAATCCGAGGCACAACCCACAATGGGATTGGGGGCTCCCGGATGGCTTCAATTGACCACACAAGGGTCCAACCACCACAAAGGCGTCTAGGGCCCGAATACCCAAGAGTAACAAGTTCACAAGATTTCAACTTCCACGAATCCTCGTGGAGAGCACACCGATGCACCAAATGCAAAAGGCAAGAGCACAAGTGTTCAAATCCCTCACTCTCAAATTCCAACAAAGCAACAAATGCTTATGGGGGAATAAGAGAGGAGGAACAAAGAGGAGATGCACCAAGAACTCCAAGATCAAGATCTACAAGGTTTTCCTCACTTAGAGGAGAAATCGATCGATGAAAACGTAGATCAAGAACACCTCTCACTATCCCTCAAATATGAGTAAGAAACATGGGAGGGATTGAGAGGAAGAGCAAGCTTTGCAAAGAGGAACAAAGGAGGAGAGAGGATAGACAAGCTTGCTCAAAGGTTGTGTGTTTCCTTAAAAAACGAATGGGGAAGAAAACTGCTCTTTATATCTCGCTGGAAAAATAGAGCCGTTAAAGAAATTTGCGAGCTGGAAGCTGGCCGGCCCAGGCCGGCAGTTGACACACATAGGAGTGTGTGGAACTCTCCTCGGGGATAAACCGATAATATTTCCAACACGAAAACGCAACAAGTTTTCCATATGAAATCCGTTTTCGAAGAACTTGGTCTTGTCATGAAGATCACGACAAACACCAAAACCCAACAAGGAGAAAAACCACATAAGAACCAAGAAAGATGAAATGCCAAGTATGCAAAGGTTTGAGCTCTTCACAAAGATGCGATCAAGTTACTCACTTGAGAGCCCCTCTTGATAGTACGCCGTCTATCCTATAACCCGGTCTCCAAACTAACAACATGAGACCGGTAAAATAGAAAACCTATCAAGATCATACCTTTGCCTTGCGCATTCCACTTGAGCTCGATGATGACGATCTTGACTCTCTCAAGTTGGAACACCTTTCTTGATTGTGCTTGCTAGCACATGCTTGATGAAGACTTCTCCAAATGCTCCCCCATACACCATTATGGAAGAGCCTCGCTAAGCTCCGTCTTCATGTCTCCTTTGCACTTCATCTTCTACACATGACCATTCTTCATATAAACCCTTAAATAGAGCATTGGTCATCATGCCATCTTCAAGAGTCCAACACACGAACTCCAATGGACAAGATCTATAAGAATATCTCAAGGTAACCATTATTCCATAAGGATTGTCATTAATTACCAAAACCACACTTGGGGCAACCAAGCACTTTCAATCTCCACCATTTTGGTAATTGATGACAATCCCTTTTACGAGGGTTTATATAATGAATTAAGCAACCATGCAACACAAAGAGCAAGGATGCAAGAGAAAGAAAGGCAAATGCTTGAGAACAAAACTAAAGCATAAAACCAAATTTCCTTAAACCCTCTAAACTTCTCCCCCATTGGCATCGATTGCCGAAATGGGAGGAAAAATTTAGAAGGCCAATATAGTAAGAGCTCCCCCATAATATGTGCATTTCTCATAATATGAGTGAAATCAAATGCACATATCCAATAATGAATAGTTGGAAAGTAGATCAAACTATATTGAGGATCCAAAGATTGCAAATGAATATCAAAAAGAAAGATACTTCAACGAAAGAAGCAAGCAATCAAAAAGATCCAAACAATGTTCTAAATATCAAGGGGGAACTCCCAAGGTACGTGCACAAATAGGATTTGTATTTCAATATAGTGTGCACAACATGGAATCCTCACTCCCTCCTAGATAAATTCGAACACAAGCCCATGCAAGAGAATATAAATGAGAAGTGAGGCCAAACAACTTGCAACAAATACACTCATTTTGCAACATGAGCAAGGAGCGGCAAATAAAAGGATGGGTGTGAGATATAAAGACATTTTAGGAGACTAATACAAGGATGAGCAAAATCATCAACATAGTCTTTCAAAAAGTGTTGCACATAAGTGCATATCATGTCTTTCACATACTCACACACCAACGGAGATAAATCAAATAGCTCCACAAGCTTAGAAGGATGCACAAAGCATAACACAAAAAATAAAGCTTGTGCCTTTTAGAAACCACCAAAGAATCAAAAGCAATAAGAGGTGGTCACTAAAGAATTGGAATATCAATTAAAGATGTAACTATTCTCATGTGTATAAGTTTCTAAGTAGACACGAATCACGAAGATATAAGTCCACAACTAAACATGTACACACAAAATAGGTACAAAGGTAAGGGTCATGATATCCAAGAGGAAGTCATAAATATACCAATAAGATTTTTTGCTTAAAAGCATAACACAAAGCTCAATTTTATCTTAAAGGGATATAGATGAACTTCCAACACATACTCATCATAGCATCAAAACTAACCACAGGGGATAAAGTGATAAAAGGATGCTCCGAGAAAGATAGCAAGTATCGCAAAAGGCAAATGATTTTAAAAACCATCAATATTGCATATGTGAGACATAGAGTAGAAAGTGCTAGATTAACATATATGGGATTGACGAATCATGAAAATGATTATATGTAATCATCCCGGCTTGCCCACATTTGCAACAAAGTTGTTTTGGAAAAAACCAAATGAATTGCAACCAAGAGATTCATGCCATGAAACAACCTACAAAAGGTTGAGAGCTAGAAAACTATGCATGAAGTAGATACTTGTTACCGAGATAGCATTGGTTAATGTAGAAGATAAGAATTCACGATCATCCGAGCTTGGCTCCAATAAGCACATGGTGACAACACCTTCCTTGTAGATGAGACAAGCTTCCAATGCATCTCCAAATGTACCTAAAACAAATTCAAGTACAACATGGTACCCAAACTCATTGGGTCCAAAGTAGTTAGAGCAACTACAATACATAGGACAAACTCCACATAAATATGTGCATATTGATATGAAATGGAATTTCATGCACATCTTAGCCATTTAGGATTTGATGGAGGTTATCCTATATATTGGATCAAGAAAAGTAAGGATGCCATAAGATATACATATAATAAATATGCATGCACATGACTTTCAAGAACCAAACGAGATATAATTTAGACAAAACACCAAGTAAACCAACAAAGCACACACAAGTGTGACAAGAAAACAAATTGTCCAAATTATATCAAATATCCAAATCAACACATGAGAGAAGATACCACTTTGAAAAGATACCAATGAAATCAAGATACCAAATGATGAACATATCAATTGAAGAAAATACCAATTGAAGAAAATACCATCAAGGAATAAAGCAAACCCTCTACACTTTTCATGATGGCATAAAGTACCAAGACGAAAAATGTTTGTCTTCCAAGGAGACACGTCATCGGGATCAAATATCAAATGAAGAGAACTAATGTTAAAAAAACCTATAGGATTGCTCCACCAAGATGTGTGCATTATTTAAGATTTTGCATTTGAATACAAAATGCACACAAATAAGATCATCACTTTCCACATATACATATATATATATATATATATATATATATATATATATATATTCAAACACTAGTCATGTTCAAGAAGCGCAAGAAATTGCAATACCAATTTTAAGAACGGTGTTTTACTCAAGTTAGGATAACTCTCCAAATAATAGTGCATTATTAAGAAGTATGACTTTTAAATGTCAATGCACAAGAATTGGTTCATTGCTAGTCCCAACTCAAGAAAGCACAAAGCAAATGATCAAAATGGAACTTGTTTGAGCAACATGCCACAAGGAAAAAGAATAATTGACAATATCAATTCTAGGTGGCAACACCTCACATATTCACATTTTCTAGGCTTGTAATATGCACATAGCTTATTACTCCCCCATAATGTGATAATCCATTTTCTTTTAAAGCAAGAGGCAAACAAAACCAACTCGAGAAATTAATGGACATAATAGAATTTGAATTTCTCATGAGCATGACATACCACATAGAGAATAGATAAGATTGATATATCATCACTAAGTGGTATTCCTCATGTACACACATTTTTGGTTTGTGAAGTGCACGAAGCATATCACTCTCCAAAATGGAATGGTCCATTAATCTCTCAAAAGAGAGCCAACAAGGTAATATATCAAATAAAAGCAATAAGGCTCAACACAAGTAAATGGTGTGCAAACCAACATACACATACTTGATTTCTCAAGATAAGTAAGTAGAGAGCACAACACATACAAACACTAGCAAGGTACAAAACCAAACACATGCAAGGGTGCAAGCAACTTTCAATGTATATATGATTTAAAAAAAGTTACCGCAAGGAGGAAACATTGGATATGAGGTAGAACAATATAATCCAAATGACTTGGCTTGAGAGAATATAATTGATGAAGATCCCTTAATTCTTCATGATGTAGCCAAGTCTCCAATGACCTCCAACAACACCTATTGATCAAGTTTTAGCTTGTTGGTCCCCAACCAAGTTGGGTCCTAAGAGGTTAGTCACAATAGGCTTGGCAACCCAAATGGTTCTTTTCTTGACACCACTTTGAGTCCAACATATTTAGCAAACACATTGCCAACCTTATCCTTCCGAAGAGAATAAACATCATCAATATAATGGGGTTGGATAAGGTACCATTTGTGCATGAAGAAGCAAGGTGACCCTTCTCACGGCATAGGTAGCAACATCGACTTCCTCCTCTCTTCTTGGTTGGAATTTTGACTTGAGGAGGAGTAGCTTGATTCTTGGGAAGAGGTTGTTCTTCAACTTGAGGAACTTGAGGCTTCTTCCCTTGTTGCTTCTCACTAAGAGCCTTCTTCTTCAAAGGGCAAGATCTAACATGGTGCCCTTCAACATTGCACTTGAAGCAAACAATCTTTGCCGAATCTTTAACTTGTTCTTGGCCCTTCTTCTTCTTGTTGATCTTGGACTTGTTCTTGTTATTGGAGTTGAATCCAAGTCCACTCTTGTCATTGGGGCGTCTTTGAACACTCAACATATTGTCAAGTGTGGACTTCCCAACATGACGCTTTTCCAAGTCTTTCTTCAAAGAAGTGACTTGGGCCTTGAGCTCTTTTAGTTCCTCTACATGGTTAGTGTCAACACAAAACTAGAGGAAGTAGAAGCTTCATTGTTAGAGCAACAAGGCATGAAAGTAATTCATCACAAGATGTAGCAACATTGTGAGTGGATGAATCACTAGGACTAGCACATGGCAATAAAGCATTTCTAGAAGAAGTTGTGCCAATTTCCACATGAGGCTCACAAGATGTTACCTTTGACATAATAGCCTCATGAGCTAACTTTAGCCTAGCATGGGATGCTAGAAGATCATCATTAGAGCTAGAGAGCTTTTCATGACTTTCTTCTAATTTCCCATACTTGCTAGTTAGCAACTCAAGTTGAGCCCTTAGCTCAACATTCTCCTTCAAAATAGATGCTTCACAAGAAGTGGAGTTAGTAGCACAAGCATCATTAATATTAGAAATAGAAGGAGACAATTTGACAAGCTTGTCATTCTTAGATAGTTGAGTTTGGAGTTGATCATGAGACTTGATAAGGAGAGAGTGTTCACTTTCTAAAGCCTTGTGAGCTTTGTCAAGTCTCTCTATGTCCTCACTTAGTCTAGCATTGCCAACACCAAATTCAACTTTTTCCTTTTTAAGCACTTTATATTTAGCAAGGGCATGATCTCTTTCCTTAATGATTTTAGCAATAATAAGATCATTAGACTCATCAAGAGATTCAAGTTTCTCCTCAAAAGACACTCGAAGCTCTTCTTCTTCAAGAGAAGCTTTCAAGGAAGCTATAGTGATAGAGTCATCCCTCTCAATTTGACATTTCTCATCAAATTGACTTTCCAAATCCTCAATAAATTCCCTACTCTTAGTAACATAATCAATGATTTCACATAGAGGAGGGATAGCTTTACTACCTTTGGGGAGAGCACCAAGTACCATCTCACCCATCTTGGTTAAGGATTCAAAATCAAAACCTTCTTCATGAGAATCCTCATCCTCATCATCACAATTTGGATTTGAGGTGGGAGACACCTCGGAATCCTTAGCCATAAGGCAAACATGATTAAAGAATGAAGATGATGAAGAATTACTTGAAGCACCATTGAGGTCCATGTCTTGTTCCAACAAATGTTGGGATTCCTCTACATTGTTAGTCATGCAAGTACTAGAGGATATGGAAGCATATTTTCATGACAACAAGACATAGAGAGCATATCATCATGAGATTTAGTTAAGCAACTATTACATGATATGCAAGGACTATCAACTCTAGCATGTATGACATTTGGAGTGCTAGAAGAGTTTAAGTCCAAAGATAGAACATTGCAATGAGATATAGATGAAGTATGGTCAATAGAGTATTCACCATCAACAAAGCAATTTCTATCACCACTCACCATATCATTACCTTGTGACAAATCACATGTTGGTGAAGTGGAAGAAGTTGTGAACTCATCACGGCCGGAAGTGGAAGGAGAACAATCATCCTCAATAATTTTGGACACTTCATATATATCTTGAAGCTTGGTCCAAAGCTCATGAGCGTTCCGAAAAGGCATGATTGAAGCAAGAACTACATCGCTCAAAACACATATAAGACCATTAGAAACTAGAGTCTCGAGATGAGAGTTTTCCTCATCCTCTAAAGATAATTCTTGGAATCCTTTGGAGGAGGAAAACCCACATCTACAATCCTCTTTATATAATTTGGACCCATGGCCCTAAAAAGATTAAGCATGCGAATTTTCCAAACATCATAATTTGTGCCATCGAATATGAAAGTGGGATCGTGCACTAATTCCCTAAACGACATCTTTTACTCTCTAGGCGGTAAAGCCCAAAAAGAGAGCCCAGGCTCTGATACCAATTGAAAGGACAATGATGTCGCCTAGAGGGGGGGTGAATAGGCGATTAAAACTTTTCCGGTTTAGGCTTGCTAATTGCGGAATAAAACTAGGTGTTTAAATTAACAAGCCGACAACCTAAATAAACTAGGCTCACCTATGTGCACCAACAACTTATACTAAGCAAGACAAGCAACAAGGTGATAGCAATATAGAATACTTCAAGCACGAAGGCTATCACAATGTAAGTTGCATAAGTAAAGAGCTCGGGTATAGGAATAACCGAGGCGCGCGGAGACGATGATGTATTCCCGAGTTCCTCCTTGAAAGGGAGTACGCTCGTTGGAGAGGTGTGAACCGACACAACGGTTCAACAACCACAAAGGTTTCACCCTCTTCTCCGATGAACCGCACCACAAAGGTTTGGTTCACCTTCCACTATCGGTATTCCTTCGAGGCGGAATCCGGAGCCTTTCAACAACAATCCGGGGCACAACCCACAATGGGTTGGGGGCTCCCGAATGGCTCTCAACAACAATCCGAGGCACAACCCACAATGGGATTGGGGGCTCCCGGACGGCTTCAATTGACCACACAAGGGTCCAACCACCACAAAGGCGTCTAGGGCCCGAAGACCCAAGAGTAACAAGTTTACAAGATTTCAACTTCCACGAATCCTCGTGGAGAGCACACCGATGCAGCAAATGCAAAAGGCAAGAGCACAAGTGCTCAAACCCCTCACTCTCAAATTCCAACAAAGCAACAAATGCTTATGGGGGAATAAGAGAGGAGGAACAAAGAGGAGATGCACCAAGAACTCCAAGATCAAGATCTACAAGGTTTCCCTCACTTAGAGGAGAAATCGATCGGTGAAAACGTAGATCAAGAACACCTTTCACTATCCCTCAAATATGAGCAAGAAACATGGGAGGGATTGAGAGGAAGAGGAAGCTTTGCAAAGAGGAACAAAGGAGGAGAGAGGATAGACAAGCTTGCTCAAAGGTTGTGTGTTTCCTTAAAAAATGAATGGGGAAGAAAACTGCTCTTTATATCTCGTTGGAAAAATTGAGCCGTTAAAGAAATTTGTGAGCTGGAAGCTGGCCGGCCAGGCAGCCGGCCTGGGCCGGCCCACAGGCTGGCCAAGCCGAGGCGAAGGGCAGAAGCGAGCGAGCGGGAAAAGCGAGAGAGCGAGGGCCAGCGAGCGACAGAAGAAAAGGAGCAGGCGAGCGAACGCGGTCAACGATCGACCGAACGGCCTGCTGGCAGCTAGCGAGGCAAGGCAAGGCACGGCCGGCCTGGGAAGCTAGCGAGCTGGGCAGGAGCGCTGGGATGGGCCGGGCTGGCGGCCGGCCAGGCACCCGAGGCCTCCGGCCTGGCAGCCGGCTTGGGCCGGCCTGCGCAGAGAAAAACTTCCGAAATGCATAACTATTTCTAGGAAAATCCAAATGCAACGAAACCAACTTTGTTGGAAAGGTAATGACGAGTATTTTCCATCCAAAAGTGGAAATATTACAAACCATAAATAGAGTCAAGTTGACACACATAGGAGTGTGTGGAACTCTCCTCGGGGATAAACCGATAATATTCCAACACGAAAACGCAACAAGTTTTCCATATGAAATCCGTTTTCGAAGAACTTGGTCTTGTCATGAAGATCACGACAAACACCAAAACCCAACAAGGAGAAAAACCACATAAGAACCAAGAAAGATGAAATGCCAAGTATGCAAAGGTTTGAGCTCTTCACAAAGATGCGATCAAGTTACTCACTTGAGAGCCCCTCTTGATAGTACGCCGTCTATCCTATAACCCGGTCTCCAAACTAACAACATGAGACCGGTAAAATAGAAAACCTATCAAGATCATACCTTTGCCTTGCGCATTCCACTTGAGCTCGATGATGACGATCTTGACTCTCTCAAGTTGGAACAACTTTCTTGATTGTGCTTGCTAGCACATGCTTGATGAAGACTTCTCCAAATGCTCCCCCATACACCATTATGGAAGAGCCTCGCTAAGCTCCGTCTTTATGTCTCCTTTGCACTTCATCTTCTACACATGACCATTCTTCATATAAACCCTTAAATAGAGCATTGGTCATCATGCCATCTTCAAGAGTCCAACACATGAACTCCAATGGACAAGATCTATAAAAATATCTCAAGGTAACCATTAGTCTATAAGGATTGTCATTAATTACCAAAACCACACTTGGGGGCAACCAAGCACTTTCAACCGGTTAAGCGATACAACTGGAGGTTACGGGTGTACCAATCCCCGGCCAAAACCTTTGGCAGGCGTTGCTCGGAATGGATTATCGGCAACGCAACTCCCCGATTGATGCCTTAACACAGGCACAACCCTCAATGTATAATAGAGAGATCAAGACTTGTGGAACAACTGGCACATCACAGACTCTACAACACAAATCATATAATTCAACTCTTATAATAGAGAAAGATAGCAAATGACATTCAGAGGTCACAGACCCAACGTTACATCAAGCGGAAGCAATTTTGGTTGTTCTAAACAACAAGATCCAAATATGGCCTAAGAGGCCTACAGATAAACATCACAGCGCCAGCTGTTCGGGGATGTCCCAAGCTGCCACCTGGGAACCCCAGACTACTCGTCGACGTCCACAAAGAACCCACCTTCGAGGTCGGTGCAGTCTTCCTCTGAAACAAAACAAACGACGTTGAGTTTGATGAACTCGCAAGATTATAGATAGAGCTTTAGCTCGATGAGGCTTTCAAAGTTTTATGGTTATTTTGCATAAAGCTGATTTTATTTATGAAAACATAACTCAAAGGCATCGACTATTCAGAATATTTTCGAAAGAGGTAAGGAGTAACTCTTTCTTTCATCACCTTACTCATCATAAACCATCATCAACCACTGTACCTGTTCGTCCAAGGCACCTCCCCGAATCACCCTCGAGGAAGCTCACCTTACAATCTTGAGTGGTACCTCTAGTACCTAGTTTTTAATCATTCCGTTAAAGTTATTCTATGATCCTACCTTCACTTCCCAAGTCGTCCATAACCGCGGACACGGCTTTTTGAAAAGATTTAACCCTGCAGGGGTGTACAAATGTTTGCCACGCGTACCGCCCGGCCCATTACCTGCGCATTAGCTCTCTTCCTTGGAAAGCCGGCTAGGTGGGAACAGTGTCGACTTCTCCCTCGTTAAGGACTTTCCAGGATCATCAGTGGCGGTAGGACTGCCAGGATCACAACACCCCGCCCCACGGCCACTCATTTTCCTAACACCACCATCTTCATCTCAGTTCATCCCACCATCATCACGCACGCGCAAATGGAAGCCCGAACTAGAGGACCCTGGCTAGCCCCGCCCGAGTTATTTAGTCTATGAGGGTTCCTGCAAATGCATATGCCTCACGCATGGTTGCACGCTCAGTCTTGGTTCACGAGACAAAACACCACAACCTCAGTGGCCTCTCATCCCCACATTTAAGCATTTTATTATCCGTCACCATAATTCTCCACCATCATTCTCATTTCACCACCTGTTCCCAACATTTGATAACCATAGTTCCACTAGGCAATTACTAAGCATGGCTAAGCATCAACCTAGTATAGTTAAGTATCTCATGGCCAACAATACAAACCTATGGTGTTAGGAGGGAAAAACAGGTATTGGCATTGGAAACTTAATGCATTCTATAGGATACTCTAACCCAAGTAAAAGACATTTAGAACCGCATGCAATATTATAGTGGAGAAAATAATTACGGAAAATAGGATAGGATATGCTCAGAGGGGGGATTATGCTTGCCTTGCTCAACGTGCTGGTAGTACGGGTCTTCGGGGTATTGAGGTGGAACCCCGGTTGCTTGATCTAACGAAAAAAACATCAGGAGAGAACAATCAATCACCACACATATGCTTAACAAATGCAATGCGAAAACATATGATGACATGACATTTTAAATCCCCGAGACGAGGATGATTCAACTAAACAATTTAAACGGAGGTTGGATGCATCACGGTGCATCGCGACTATACCGTGGGGTTTAAGGGTTACAACAACTTTACTAGTTGATCAAGATCGATGAACCCTAGGGTTAACTTGCATATGAATGTCATGCTCATGAGAAGATGCAAGTTTTAAGTTGTGAGGAGACCATGTGCAACTTAGCCAAATAGGCGAAAAGCACCCAGAGGCCGGATAATCCGGGTCGTGCCAGACCGGAATATCCGGTCTCAAGGCTTGGCCACACGTGAAAACGGCTAAGGACTCAAGGCGCGAGCCACTGGACTCAGCCGGAAAATTCAAGCCGGACATTTGGTCCGGGGCCGGAATATCCGGCCTAGATCTGCGAGCTACAGCTGAAATTTCATGGGCTACCGCCAAAACTCGAACTAGAGCAAAAGGGGAGAGGGAAAGGGGTCAGCAAGGGTATAGTGCTCACCACGAACTCGTGGTGGTGCTCAGCTAGGCCGGGGATGGACGGGAGCAGCGGTAATCGAGCTCGGCGTGCGGCGGAGTTCGTCGGAGAAGAACTCGAATCCCGGGCAATGTGCAGCTTCCCGGCTCGATTCTTGCGGTGAGGACGGAGAGGAAGATGCGGCGGAGCTTGTGGTGCACTTCGATTTGCTGGGGATGGCTTCAATCAACGGAGAGGCGGCGGTGGAGCTCAGCGTCAATGGCGGCTCGGTGGGGAGCAAGAAGAGGAGAGGAACGGGGATAATTTCCTGGGGGTTGGGGTGAGGAGCAGGTGGGGGTCGTGTCTTGCTCTCCTTGCAGGTGGAGAGGGCAGAGAGGGGGACCCCGGAGCGAGGCGTGCATGCGGGTGCGACGCGAGCTGCGTTCTTCGGTCGCTACAGGAAGAAGATGACCCCGACCGGAATATCCGGTGGTCGTTCGGACCGGATAATCCGGTTCTCCCTTTTTCTGTTTTTAACTTTAAAACCTGTTTCTTCAATGGTTTTAATTAGGGCACATGCACTGCTCCAAAAATTATGGAAAAATTTGGGGATGCTCCCCTTAACCTGGAGGAACTCCAGAAATTTTGGTGTCTCAAAATAAATTAGTTTGGTCCACATTTGTTCAGAAAGGTGAATAGGGCATTTTTGCTAAATTCAAAGATGTTGCTCCTTTAACAATTTGGAGCAAAAGCAAAATATTAGTTTGGAGCTCTTGGAACTTCCTTGCCAGATAGGGGATGTCAAAGTAATTTTATTTGCAAGATTGAGTGCCAACATTGTGTGGAAGTTTTGTTAGAGCACTTTGGCATTTGGTTTTAGCAACTTCATATCATTTCGATACCAATGTTGTGTTAACTCAAAAGAGGCATGTTTATGCATGGATGCCATGATGCAATTAGCTCAAAAGTGGAAAAATTACACAGGTTTTTAGGTTCTCAGCTTTGGGCTGTTACAACTCTACCCTCCTTACAGGAATCTCGTCCCGAGATTCTAAGGTTGCGGAAAGAAGTCGGGATACTCCTCACGAGACTAGACTCTCTTTCCCAAGTTGCTTCTTCCTCGGAATGGTGAGACCATTGAACTTTGAGGAACTTGGTAGTCTTGTTACGGGTCTTTCTTTCAGCTTCATCCAAGACACGGATAGGATGCTCGCGATAAGTGAGATCTTCCTGGAGGTCTAGCTCTTCATGATTGACCCCATGGATAGGATCCTTGAAACACCGGCGAAGTTGGGAGACATGAAACACATCATGTACATTTGGGAATTTGACCGGTAACTCCAATTGATAAGAAAGATCTCCTCGCTTGCCAGAACGGTGAAAGGGCCAACATAGCGAGGGCCAATTTCCTTTGATTCCGAAGCGGCGAACGCCACGAAGGGGAGAGACACGGAGATAAGCTTTATCACCAATTTCATAGTGAATTTCCTGATGGTGCTTATCATAGTAGCTCTTTTGCCTAGACTGAGCAATCTTCAGATTCTCCTTATGATTCTAACCTTCTCCTCAGCTTCATTGATAATATCTGGACCAAAGAGTGCCCTCTCTCGGTCTCAGACCAATTTAGAGGAGTGCGGCATTTTCTTCCATAGAGAACCTCGAATGGAGCCATGCCCAGACTAGCTTGATAGCTATTGTTGTAGGAGAATTCCGCGAAAGGGAGATACTTTTCCCAATCCTTGCCAAAAGAGATTACACATGCCCTAAGCATGTCTTCCAAAACTTGGTTCACTCTTTCGGTCTGACCATCAGTTTGGGATGGAACGCGGTGCTGAAGTTGAGACGGGTTCCCATAGCAGTTTGGAAACTAGTCCAAAACTTGGAGGTGAATAGGCTTCCACGATCAGAAATTATCTTCTTGGGAATGCCGTGAAGGACGACGATACGAGAGGTATACAGGTCTGCCAACTTGGCTGCTGTAATGTCCACACGAACGGGGAGGAAGTGAGCCACTTTGATAGTCGATCAATGATGACCCAGATGGCATCATGTCCCTTTGGAGACTTCGGCAGACCAGTAATGAAATCCATACCAATTTCATCCCATTTCCACTCGGGAATAGCAATAGGGTGAGAGTGCCGGCAGGTCTTTGATGTTCAGCCTTTACCCGTCGACAGGTGTCGCATTCAGCAACATACTTGGCAATTTCTCGTTTCATCCGGTCCACCAGAATTGTGGTCGAAGGTCTTGGTACATTTGGTACTACCGGGATGAATAGAGAGAGGAGATTCATGAGCTTCTTGGAGGATCAACTCCCTCAATTTTCGTTTCTTTGGCACCACCAAGCGGTCACCAAAATAAACAACTCCGGATTCATTGACAGAAAAACATTTGGCCTTCCCGCTAGCAATGTTCTCCTTGATTTTCGAATACCCTTGTCACGCTTTGAGCATCCTTAATCTGGTCCACAAGAGTAGATTTGATTCCAGATTTGCAAGGTAGCCGGAAGGAACAATTTCCAGGTTCAAACGGGCAAACTCTTCATAGAGGGCAGGTTGGGCCTCTTCAATCATCAGATTGTTGCAATAGGACTTCCGACTTAGCGCGTCAGCCACGACGTTTGCTTTGCCGGGTTGATAGTTCAGACTCACATTATAGTCCGTGATTAACTCCAACCAACGCCTTTGCCTGAGATTTAAATCCGGCTGGGTGAAGAGGTACTTCAGACTCTTGTGATCCGAGAAGATCTCGCAACGGTTACCAAACAGGTATGGTCTCCATTGCTTCAAAGCATAGACCACAGCGGCAAGTTCTAGATCATGAGTTGGGTAGTTGTGCTCATGCGGCTTAAGTTGGCGAGAAGCATATGCCACCACATGGCCATCTTGCATTAGCACACAGCCCAAGCCTTGTAGAGAGGCGTCACAGAAGACGACGAAATCCTTGCTGTGTCCGGCAGGACAAGCACAGGAGCGGACGTGAGCTTGGCTTTCAGTGTTTGGAAACTCTCTTCAGCTTCGGCCGACCATACAAACTTTTTATCCTTCTTGAGAAGGTCAGTCAGCCTTGGCTATCTTGGAGAAACCTTCGATGAATCGGCGGTAGTAACCCGCCAATCCGAGAAAGCTACGAATGTCCTTGACTGACATTGGAGTTTTCCAATCCAAATGGACTGAATCTTGTCAGGAATGACAGCCACACCATCGCGGATATCACATGACCAAGGAAGATGAGATTATCCAACCAAAACTCACACTTGGAGAACTTGGCATAGAGGCGGTGTTCTCGAAGTCTTGTCAGAACCAAACGAAGATGTTCCTCATGCTCTTCATTGGTTTTGGAATAGATGAGGATGTCATCAATGTAAATGACGACAAACTTGTCAAGATAATCCATGAAGATGGAGTTCATGAGCCTCATGAAAGTAGCGGGGCATTTGTGAGACCAAAGGACATGACGGTATACTCATATGAGCCATAACGAGTAACAAATGCCGTCTTTGGAATATCCTCCTTTCTGATTTTTATCTGATGGTAGCCTGACCTCAGATCCATCTTGGAGAATACGTTGCACCAGCTAACTGATCCAACAGATCATTGATGCGAGGAATAGGATACTTGTTCTTGATTGTCACCGCATTCAACGGTCGATAGTCAGAGACTAGACGAGGCACGGTAGAATCCCTCTTCTTGACAAAGAGTACCGGACAACCCCAGGTGAACTGCTAGGCTGGATGAACTCCTTAGCTAACAGCTGATCAATTTGCTCTTTCAACAGAGCCAACTCTTCCACCGGCATACGGTAGGGCTTCTTGGAAATTGGAGCGGTACCGGGAAGTAGCTCTATGACAAACTCCACACTTCGGTCAGGAGGCATGCCAGGCAATTCTTCCGGGAACACATCCGGGAAGTCACACACCACGTGTATGTCCTGGATTTCAGGAGGGGATTCGCCTTCCATAAAGCAAAGGAGAATCTCAGGTGAGCGGGTACGATGGCGGACGGAGGTATTGATGTTGCAGGCCAATACTTCACAATGTCACCGGAAGGAGCGGTCACAGTAATGGTCTTGGCGGCACAGTCGAGATTAGCCTGGTATTTGGTAGCCAGTTCATGCCCAGTATGACATCAATGCCTTTGGACTTCAGAGCTACCAAGGCATAAGGAAAAGACAAGGAACCTATATTAATCTGGACCTCAGGAGTAACCCCATCGGTTTGCCATTTGGAACCAGGAGTAGCGATCACCAAGGGACGGCTCATTTTCTCGAACGGTATTTGTGGTCTTTTGCAAACGCTATGGATATGAATGAATGCGATGCTCCAGAGTCAAACAAAACTGTAGCTGTATTGCCGTTGATTCGTAACTCACCCATAAGAACGCCGGGGTCCTCTTCAGCTTCTTCAAAGAGACGTGGTTCAGGCGACCACGCACAATAGGTCCAGCCTTGCCAGTTGGAGTGGCAGGGGCTCGTGCAGGAGTTATCGCGAGAGGTGCCTTCTGGGGGCACTCCCTGGAGTAGTGACCAGCCTGGCCACAGGTGTAGCAAGTGAGTCCAGGTGGAGCAGGTAGCATAGGACGGTACCCACTTCCGCCTATCCCAAGTGTCGAAGTAGTGGGGCGCGGAGGAGGTGGCCTGTATCCTGCGGCTCTGGCATGAATGGAGCACGCGGTACAGCGCTGTAGGGAACAAACACCCTGCGCTTCTTGCTCTCAGAACCCGAGGAACTCTGGTGGTCCCCATGTGCGGGCCTCTTGGAAGCTTCAAGTTCCTTTCTTCCTTGCTCAAGAGTGAAAGCCTGGTTGAACAGCTCCTGATAGGTCTGGAACCTGAAGGGCAATAGCTCATAGCGGAGCTGCGGAGTCAGACCCTTGCGGAACAGCTCTTGCTTGTCAGCATCATTGGTCACGTCCCTTGGGGCGTAACGAGAGAGATGGTTGAACTCACGACCATAAGTGCGGAGGTCCATCCGTCCCTGTTGCAAATCCAGGAACTCCCTCCTCTTCAAGTCCATGATGGCTGGGGAATGTACTCGCACGGAAGGCAGTGCGGAAATCAGCCCAGTGAAGACATGGTTGGCTGGAAACAAAGCCACATGGCTTTCCCACCAACAGCCAGCAGCACCAACCAAGGTAGGTGGCAAAGTTGACTTGCTCAGCCATGGGACATGCAGCGCGGAGAACTTGCGCTCCAAGCACGAAGCCAATCATCAGCTTCCAGTGGCTCCTTAGCATCAGCAAAGTGGGTGGCTGCGAGCGCAGGAACTCGTGAGAGTGTTGCACTCGTTCCTCCGTGCATTCTGCTGCACCAACTGTTCAAGCAAGCGCTCATTGCGCCCACGGTTCTCCTCAATGGCCATCAAGACCTCAGCCATCGAGGGTGGTGGCGGCAGATCATCCTCATCATCATTGTGGTTACCGCGACCACCACGGCCTCCACGGCCTCCTCGAGCCATTCTGGAGATTTGACAATGACAGTTAGTATCTTTCTCCGAATGGTCGAACAATAGCATTAGCGTCTACACAAGTACACAGACTAGGGACGATAATACTTTGCAAAGGAAAAACAACAAGATAGAACTTGGGTCAAAGATCAGCATCATGTGCTACTAGTGAGAGTTAAGAAATCACAACTTAACACACTCTAGTTGACACAATCCGGGACCTTATGTTCAAGTCCTGGGTTAAAACCCAAAGAAAGGATCAAAAGATTGATCGGTAGAAACATCTGAGTTGATTTGGGATTGCAACGCAGCGGGAGCAACGTGACACATAACACTAAAGGTCGAACCCACCCCGTTTCTAATCATTTTGAAGTAACAGACGAGGAGTAAAACCTTTAAACTCAAATCGAGGTAAGATTGCTCCGAGATTAGAGGGTAACCAGATAAGGAGTAAAAAGAATCCTAAGATGGTTTTCACAACTCATTTTTAGGTTAAAAATATTTTCACAAACACTAGACTCAACATCGACCAGTAGAAGGGTTTCCTACAGGCAGTACTGCTCTGATACCAACTTGTGGCGCCCCGACCCGACTGCTATACAGTGATGCTGTGTGTCACCGGTTAAGCGATACAACCGGAGGTTACGGGTTTACCAATCCCCGGCCAAAACCTTTGGCAGGCGTTGCTCGGAATGGATCATCGGCAACGCAACACCCCGATTGATGCCTTAACACAGGCACAACCCTCAATGTATAATAGAGAGATCAAGACTTGTGGAACAACTGGCACATCACAGACTCTACGACACAAATCATATAGTTCAACTCTTATAATAGAGAAAGATAGCAAATGACAACCAGAGGTCACAGACCCAACATTACATCAAGCGGAAGCAATTAGGTTGTTCTAAACAACAAGATCCAAATATGGCCTAAGAGGCCTACAGATAAACATCACAGCGCCAGCTGTTCCGGGATGTCCCAAGCTGCCACCTGGGAACCCCAGACTACTCGTCGACGTCCACAAAGAACCCACCTTCGAGGTCGGTGAAGTCCTCCTCTGAAACAAAACAAACGACGTTGAGTTCGACGAACTCGCAAGATTATATAGAGCTTTAGCTCGATGAGGCTTTCAAAGTTTATGGTTGTTTTGCATAAAGCTGATTTTATTTATGAAAACATAACTCAAAGGCATCGACTATTCAGAATATTTTCAAAAGAGGTAAGAGTAACTCTTTCTTTCATCACCTTACTCATCATAAACCATCATCAACCACTGTACCTGTTCATCAAAGGCACCTCCCCGAATCACCCTCGAGGAAGCTCACCTTGCATCTTGAGTGGTACCTCTAGTACCCAGTTTTTAATCATTCCGTTAAAGTTATTCTATGATCTTACCTTCACTTCCCAAGTCGTCCATAACCGCGGACACGGCTTTTCGAAAAGATTTAACCCTGCAGGGGTGTACAAATGTTTGCCACGCGTACCGTCCGGCCCATTACCTGCGCATTAGCTCTCTTCCTTGGAAAGCCGGCTGGGTGGGAGCGGTGTCGACTTCTCCCTCGTTAAGGACTTTCCAGGATCATCAGTGGCGGTAGGACTGCCAGGATCACAACACCCCGCCCCACGGCCACTCATTTTCCTAACACCACCATCCTCATCTCAGTTCATCCCACCATCATCACGCACGCGCAAATGGAAGCCCGAACTAGAGGACCCTGGCTAGCCCCGCCGAGTTATTTAGTCTATGAGGGTTCCTGCAAATGCATAGGCCTCACGCATGGTTGCACGCTCAGTCTTGGTTCAAGAGGTATAGAACTCGCACCTAGGCGGCGAGAACGAGACAAAACACCACAACCACAGTGGCCTCTCATCCCCACCTTTAAGCATTTTATTATCCGTCACCACAATTCTCCACCATCATTCTCATTTCACCATCTGTTCCCAACATTTGATAACCATAGTCCACTAGGCAATTACTAAGCATGGCTAAGCATCAACCTAGTATAGTTAAGTATCTCGTGGCCAACAATACAAACCTATGGTGTTAGGAGGGAAAAACAGGTATTGGCATCGGAAACTTAATGCATTCTATAGGATACTCTAACCCAAGCAAAAGACATTTAGAACCGCATGCAATATTATAGTGGAGAAAATAATTACGGAAAATAGGATAGGATATGCTCAGAGGGGGGATTACGCTTGCCTTGCTCAACGTGCTGGTATTACGGGTCTTCGGGGTATTGAGGTGGAACCCCGGTTGCTTGATCTAACGAAAAACAAACATCGGGAGAGAACAATCAATCACCACACATATGCTTAACAAATGCAATGCGCAAACATATGATGACATGACATTTTAAATCCCCGAGACGAGGATGATTCAACTAAACTATTTAAACGGAGGTTGGATGCATCACGGTGCATCGTGACTATACCGTGGGGTTTAAGGGTTACAACAACTTTACTAGTTGATCAAGATCGATGAACCCTAGGGTTAACTTGCATATGAATGTCATGCTCATGAGAAGATGCAAGTTTTAAGTTGTGAGGAGACCATGTGCAACTTAGCCAAATAGGTGAAAAGCTCCCAGAGGCCAGATAATCCGGGTCGTGCCAGACCGGAATATCTGGTCTCAAGGCTTGGCCACACGTGAAAACGGCTAAGGACTCAAGGCGCGAGCCACTGGACTCAGCCGGAAAATTCAAGCCGGACATTTGGTCCGGGGCCGGAATATCCGGCCTGGATCTGCGAGCTACAGCTGAAATTTCATGGGCTACCGCCAAAACTCGAACTAGAGCAAAAGGGGAGAGGGAAAGGGGTCAGCAAGGGTATAGTGCTCACCATGAACTCGTGGTGGTGCTCAGCTAGGCCGGGGATGGACGGGAGCAGCGGTAATCGAGCTCGGCGTGCGGCGGAGTTCGTCGGAGAAGAACTCGAATCCCGGGCAGTGTGCAGCTTCCCGGCTCGATTCTTGCGATGAGGACGGAGAGGGAGACGCGGCGGAGCTTGTGGTGCGCTTCGATTTGCTGGGGATGGCTTCAATCAACGGAGAGGCGGCGGTGGAGCTCGGCGTCCATGGCAGCTCGGTGGGGAGCAAGAAGAGGAGAGGAACGGGGATAATTTCCTGGGTGTTGGGGTGAGGAGCAGGTGGGGGTCATGTCTTGTTCTCCTTGTAGGTGGAGAGGGCAGAGAGGGGGCCCCCGGAGCGAGGCGTGCGTGCGGGTGCGACGCGAGCTGCGTTCTTCGGTCGCAACAGGAAGAAGATGACCCCGACCGGAATATCCGGTGGTCGTTCGGACCGGATAATCCGGTTCTCCCTTTTTCTATTTTTAATTTTAAAACCTGTTTCTTCAATGGTTTTAATTAGGGCACTTGCACTGCTCCAAAAAATTATGGAAAAAATTTGTGGATGCTCCCCTTAACTTGGAGGAACTCCAGAAATTTTGGTGTCTCAAAATAAATTAGTTTGGTCCACATTTGTTCAGAAAGGTGAATAGGGCATTTTTGCTAAATTCAAAGATGTTGCTCCTTTAACAATTTGGACCAAAAGCAAAATATTAGTTTGGAGCTCTTGGAACTTCCTTGCCAGATAGGGGATGTCAAAGTAATTTTATTTGCAAGATTGAGTGCCAACATTGTGTGGAAGTTTTGTTAGAGCACTTTGGCATTTGGTTTTAGCAACTTCATATCATTTCGAAACCAATGTTGTGTTAACTCAAAATAGGCATGTTTATGCATGGATGCCATGATGCAATTAGCTCAAAAGTGGAAAAATTACACAGGTTTTTAGGTTCTCAGCTTTGGGCTGTTACAGCTATATATGAGATGGTCAAGGATTTAGAAGTAATCTTTGGAAAGGGTCCTGGCAGTCTATCTGTTCCAAAAGACGCCAACAAGCGCGTACCCTTGTGGAAAAAGAAATCCATATTTTGGGAGTTACCCTATTAGAAAATCCTAGAGGTTCGCTCTGCAATCGACGTGATGCACGTGACGAAAAATCTTTGCGTGAACCTGCTAAGCTTCTTGGGTGTGTATGGGAAGACGAAAGATACACCGGATGCACGACTGAACCATCAACATATGCACGAGAAGATGAAAGACGATCACCTTAATCCAGAGAAGTATCAAGGTCCTGCCAGCTATGCTCTTACCAGAGAAGAGAAGGAGATCTTTTTTGAAGTCCTGAACAGTATCAAGGTCCCGTCTGGCTTCTCGTCGAATGTGAAGGGAATAATTAACGTGGCAGAGAAAAAGTTCCAAAACCTGAAGTCTCATGACTGCCATGTGATTATGACACAATTACTACCGGTTGCATTGAGGGGGCTTCTACCGGAAAATGTTCGACTACCCATTGTGAAGCTATGTTCATTTCTCAATGCAATTTCTCAGAAGGTGATCAATCCATTGACTCTAGGAACTTTACAGAAGGATGTTGTTCAGTGTCTTGTCAGCTTCGAGTTGGTGTTCCACCATCCTTCTTCAATATTATGACGCACCTCATAGTTCACCTAGTCGAAGAGATTCAAGTTCTCGGTCCTGTATTTCTACACAATATGTTCCCCTTCGAGAGGTTCATGAGAGTCTTAAAGAAATACGTTCATAACCGTGCTAGGCCTGAAGGAAGCATCTCCAAGGGTTATGGAACAGAGGAGGTCATTGAGTTTTGTGTTGACTTTATTCCTGACGTTAACCCGGTCGGTGTTCCTCAATCGTGCCACGAGGGGAGATTGCATGGAAAAGGAACACTAGGAAAGAAACAAATATTTTCTGACTGGGATTCTTTCAATCGAGCACACTACACAGTTCTACATAATTCGAGCTTGGTGGCTCCGTATATCGAGGAACACAAGAATACTTTACGCTCATTAATGGCTGAAGAATGCATTGAAAAAGAACACTTGAAGACTTTCTGTGGGTGGTTGCACACACGTCTCATTAATGACAACACTGTCGAAGAACAGCTAAACTTGTTGGCCAGAGGACCATCTTCGACTATATTGTCTTTTCAAGGGTACGAGATAAATGGGAATACATTTTACACGACCGACCAAGATAAAAAGAGCACCAACCAAAACAGTGGTGTCCGCTTTGGTGCATCAAACAATAATGGGACAAAGGACACATATTATGGGTACATAGAGCAGATATGGGAACTTGACTACGAACCTTCTTTCAAGGTACTTTTGTTCTGGTGCAAATGGTACAACCTGGATGGTGGGGTAAACGTAAACCCACAGTACGAAATGACTACAGTGGATCTCAAGAATTTTGGGTATGACAACGAACCATTCGTACTAGCCAAAGACGTGGCTCAGATTTTCTATGTGAAGGACATGTCTTCCAGACCAAAAAAAAGAAAAGATAAGCAAGCGAAGACATCATATGATGAGCCAAAGCGTCACATAGTTCTTTCAGGGAAAAGAACTATCGTGGGAGTGGAGGACAAGACAGATATGTCAGAAGATTACAACAATTTTGAAGAAATCCGGCCCTTCGCAGTGAAAATTGACCCAAGTCTCGCGTTAAATGGAGAAGCTTGTCCATGGCCACGGCGCAATCAGAAGAAAGTGACGGGTAGAAAGTAGAAGAAGATTGTGTAATGAGGAGGATGACAACGACGATGACTTCAACTGGAGCAACCATGGAGAAGAGGTCGGCGGGCCACAGATGCAGGAGGCCATTGAAGCCTCCTTACAGTCTGTTTTATGAAAAGTGTGAGTGATGTGTAATAATGTAACTATGTGAGTGAAACAATCCGTATGCTTCTTCAGTCTCGGTTGGTAACACACCCCTGTTATGGTTCCTACTCTTTGAGATCGTGTGTTTCGTTTAAGCGACGTCCCCGAAAGATAAACAAAACTACGAAAGCAATTAAATCAATAGATATAAAAGAAAAAGAAAACACAAATAGAAACAAGAAAAAAGGCCTTTAATGACAACACTGTTGAAGAACAACTATACTTGTTGGCCAGAGCAACATCTTCGACTATATTGACTTATCAAGGGTACGAGATCAATGGGAATACATTTTACACGGCCGACCAAGATAAAAAGAGCACCAACCAAAACAGTGGTGTCCGCTTTGATGCAGCAAACAACAATGGGAAAAAGGACACATATTATGGTTACATAGAGCAGATATGGGAACTTGATTATGGACCTTCTTTCAAGGTACCTTTGTTCCGGTGCAAATGGTTCAACCTGTAAGAAAAGATAAGCATAGAAGTCCTCAAAAAATGATGTGTAGTAATGTATTAAAGCATTAAAGTCATGTAGTAATGTATTAAAGCATTAAAGTCGTCGTGAGCAGCAAATCGACCTTCGATCCACAGCGGCAAGATGTCTCTGATGATCTACGACCGTCCCAAACAGGGTTGGGAATGTTGCAGATCATCAGAGCGCCTTGCCGCTGCTTGGATTGGACCGAGGGGCATGGCTACCACTTCCACCACCACCACCACTCCCACCTCCTCAGTAATTCATCATTGCGTCACCCTAATCCAGTGGCTGGATTCAACCTACCTGAGGGCTTGTGTTTCCAACAACGTCGTTGTGTTGTCATTGTTCACCGACCTACAGGAGGTGGCTCCAATGGCTGGCCGGTGAACAAGGTTGAACACAATAATTCCAAGGAACATGCCAGCAGGTAGGCTAAATCCAGCCATTGGATTCGGTGGCGAAGGTAGATGCTCGTTGTGTGCCGTTCGCTGCGGGGACGCCGCTATTTATAGGCGATTAGAAAGTGTACCTGTGGATGAGGTGGGAGTGGTGGTGGTGGTGGGGAGTGCTGATCCAACAGCTCACAAGCCCTCAAAAGAAATACACTCCTGATCCAACGGCTCACAAGCGCTTGAAAGAAACACACGATCCGTGTGCTTCTTTAGACCCGGCTGGTAACACCAACCGGGACTAAAGGCGGGCTTCGCGGTCATGACTCGTGTCAGTCCCACGTGTCCGCCAGCGGTAACCGTTGCTTTATAGCAACTAAATATAGCAACTAATAAGTACACATAAATATAGTAACTAATAAGTACACATAAATATAGCAACTAAATATAGCAACTAACCAGCGTTTCTGAAACTTTTGTCAAAAATCAAATTTATCACAAAAGCAATTAAATCAATAAATATAAAAGAAAAAGAAAACACAAATAGAAACAAGAAAAAAAGGCCTTTCATATATATTGGACCATTTAAGTTAAATTTTAAAAAGAAACTAAAATAACAATTCAAAAACATGTAAAAGAAAACAGAAATAGAAATAAGAAAAGGAAACAAGAAAAAAAAGAAAAACACCATTCATCCCGGTTGGTAACACCAACCGGGACCAAAGGCCTGCTGGGCTTCGCGCGCAATTTTTCGCAGCCCAGACAGACATTTGGTCCCGGTTGGTGTTACCAACCGGGATGAAAGGGTCATCCATCCCGGTTCCAGCCACGAACCGGGATGAAAGGTCGATTTCCGCGGGATTTGGGTGATTTCCACCCCGTTTTTTCACCAAGTGTCCAAATCGACGCCTCTTCCTCCCCGACGCCGCCGCCCCTCCTCGACGCCGCAAGGCTACCGCTCCGCGCCACGGTCGGCCTCTCCGACGCTGCGCCGCCCCTCCCCGTACGCCGCACGGCTGCCGCATCCGCACCCCGGCCTCTCCGATTCCGGCGCCGACGCCGTGCGCCCGACGTCGCCGCGCGCGGGTGTCTTCCCCAATTCCGGCGCCGCGACGCCATGCGCCCGACACCCATGCCGGCGTGCTGCTCCCCGCGCCCTGACACCGCCGTCTCGACCCGCACCGAGCCGAGGTTAGTTCGATCCTCTCCCCTCCCCGTTGTTTCTCTTCCCCGCCGCCGGCCGAAACCCTACCGCACCGCGCGCTGCTGCTGGAGGGGCGGCCACGGGGTGGGTGGAGGCGGGATGGGCTGGGGCGCCAACGTAGGTCGCCATGCCGCGCAGGTCGCCGTGCCGCACGCTGCTGCTGGAGGGGCACGGCGCCCGCCGTGACGCCGTCGGCGTCGTGTGGTGGATAGCTAGGCAGAGGAGGCAGAGGCCTTTTTTTCATGTAAAAATAATTAAATCTAAATTTGAATTTGATGATTTTTAGTGATGAGGCAGAGGCAGAATTTGAATTCTGTTCATGTTTATGAATTTTTTGCTATGAATTTGAATTCCATTTTGTTCTAATTAAGTGATGTTTAGATTAAGTTAAAAATTTAGTGATGTTTAGATTAAAAATTTATGCCATTTTGTTCTAATTAAGTTCATGTGGAGATTAAAATTGATATGAATTAGAACATCTTTCATCCCGGAACCCTAATAGATTAAAATTTGCCATCTTGTTCATCTTGTAAATCAATTTGCCATCTTGTAAATTTGCCATCTTGTAAAATTGATTAAAATTGATATGAATTTTGCTATGAATTAAGTTCATTTTGTAACTATAACCAAAATGAATTATATAGTTAAAATTGCCATCTTGTTCATCTTGTAAATCAATTGTAGGCTTTCTTCTTTTGCAAATTTTAGATGTAATTGAGCCATGGATTTGAGTGTCATTTAATTTTACATATGGATATTCATATTCTTGTTACAAAATTGATTGCAGGCACATTAATTGAGCCATGGATCCAAATTGTCCGGATGACTTCGGCATAGACGAGGAGCGTGGAGAGCCATTGGATCCACTTTTTCCGGGCCTCGACGTTAGAGACGAGGATCGTGAAGAGCGAATGTGTATGATTATAGCAGGACGTGCAGCCGCGCCTGTCGGTGAAGAAGACGATGTGGCAAATTTAGAGGAATTCAGCTCCCAATTTCTCAATGACTCTGGTGAGGGAGCAGAAATCTGTGTAGAGAAGGAAGTGGTAGTAACAAACTCAGGCGAGGTATATATTAATTAAGCCTCTGTTGATCGATGACATAGCTTAATTATTTGATCCTGCGGTTATTAACGAATCTTTTTTTTCTTTTAGCCCTCTGGAACAAGCAAATCATCTGCATCTAGAGTGTCGAAAGGGTCAAAAGGGTCGAAAGGGTCGAAAGCCATGAAGCCTCGAGGCCCGTCGAAGTCGATGAAGGAGGGTCAAAGGGTAGTGATCGACATAGTTGATGCTACTGGCCAACCAATGCAACCCTTAGAGTGCCGCCGCAAATTTATAAACCAATACGGCGTTTTAGTTAGGGACATGGTACCGATCACATGTCAAGAATGGCATCCGCGGAAGGACGGGAGCAAGACTTGGACTTATGTCGACGACCAAACAAAAGATTTGTTTAGGGAGAAGCTCTTGACAAAGGTCACCCTGCCTCCAGAAGTGACAGAAAATGAGAAGTGGATGGAGAAAGTCAAGGAGTGGACTCTTGGCAAGGCTGCCGAACAGTTCCGAACCCACAAGAAAACTATATGGAAAGATTATTGTGAAGAGAGAAAAAAGATCCTGAATACACTCCAGTATTCACCGGAGCACAAGTGAAGCTAAACGACCAGTGGCCCTTATTTAAAGAGCAAAGAGAATCGGCGGCCGCTGTGGCCCGATCGGAAAGAAACAAGTTAAATGCTGCGAAGAAGGAATATCACCACACTTTGGGGGCAGGTGGCTACAAGGCTGTCGTGCCTAAGTGGGAAGCATTTGAAGCAAAACTGCTTGATGAGGGGAAGATTACACAGACAGCGGGCTGACCCGATAGGTCCAAATTTTGGTTGTTCGCGCATGGCGCTGGGTTGGACTCTGACACAGGGAAGATTGTTGCTCAGGGAAAATGGGAGGCAAAGATTAGGTTTATAACCAAAGAACTTGAGAATGCAATAGAGAAAGTTCGAAATGGAACCTACAAGGTCGACAGAGAGAAAGACGAGCTGTCACTCGCACTCGGGAATCCTGAAAAAGTTGGACGAGTACGAGGTTATGGATACGGAGTTACTTGGGCACAAGGTTTTCCGGCAGACGCTCACACTTATAGAAGCCGTCAGAGAAAGAAAAAGGAGGAGAGCGACCGGTTATCGGCATTGGAACGCAAGGTGCATCAGCTGGAGCAAAGTCAGCAAAGGGAATCTCGTGTGCAGCTAGAAAGTCCAGAAGTCGAAGCCGCCCATCTAATCAGCGAAAAAGCAGCGTGGGTTCCACGCAGATGGAACATTCTGAACTTGAAGCGCCGCCGACTCGATACCCCGTGGATGATATCACGGAGAAGACAGAATACAAGCTACATATGGCAATGAGCAACTTGTCCTTCAAGGTGGCGGTCGGCTATCCTTTTCCGAATGAACCTGGAGCAAGGTACCATCTCGGCTCGATTCCAGCTGGCTATGCTATTGTCGGGGTGGATGACATTGTGCCGTTATATGCTAATCTAAATCTTGACATTCCTGGAGGTGACGGCGAGAGGACACTAGGAGATGCCAAGAAGTCCATCATTCTGTGGCCAAAGAAATACATCTTGTTTCCAAACTTGCCGCCGCCAAGGCCACCGACTCCTCCAAGTAGCAACCCCCCACCTCAAGATCCACCCTCCCCACGTCATGATCCATCCCCCCACCTCAAGATCCTCCCTCCCCACGTCATGATCCATCCCCTGCACCACCACCTCAAGATCCATCCCCCCCACCTCAAGATGCATCCTCGCCACCTCGTGACGACTGTCGGGAGCCCAGCCCGAGTCCATCCCCATCACCTCAAGAGAGGGTGTGCTCTGTTTTGCGGAAACTAAAGTTCCCGTCGAAATATACAGAGAGGTGCGCTTTAAACTTCCCGCCAGAAACTCGAGAGGAACGTGAGTTGCGAAAGCCTCTTCCAAAGAGATCCTACGACTTGACTCTAGAGGAATTCGAGGAGTCGGTGCGAGCTGATGTGAAAAAACAATTGGCACTGAAACGACACATGCGAAAGGAGGTAATAGCACCGGGAAAAGTGGCACAATTTCTGAAAAATCTATCGACTGGGCCGGCACGGCCGCCTATTCTGCGAGACGACTATGATCGTACCATTGAAAAGTTAATTAGAAAACGGAATTTGCAGAAGAATGAGGCATGTCGCCAAAAGAGGGAGCAGCAGCAGATGACAGCTAAAAAGGCCCAGCAGGAGAAGGAGGCTGCATTTCGCCAAAAGAGGGAAGCTAATAAGAAATCCGGGAAACAAGTGGCCCAGCTCGGAGAACAGGCAAACCAGTCGGTCCCCGCGTTCAAAGTGGTGTCCGATAAGGAAATACAGCAAGACACAATTCGCATAGAAAACCCCAAAGAGTATATGTATGCATGGACATATGCCTACGGGAAGCCCTTGGTCAGACCTGAGATGGTCAAATCTCTGCCGACACAATTGCGACGTTTGCATGAGGGGTACGAGGGAGCCGTAAAGGAGCACCATGAGTATTTCCACGTTTCATATAAGAAAGACCATTATTTAGAGGATAACGCGATGTATGTGCCATTTGACGAAATATTTTAGTTATTCAATCAAGACTCCCTCGACAAAGCCATCATCAGCTGCTATTGTTTGTAAGTGATTTATTTTATGCAATTTAATTAAGTCTCTATCTCAGCTCATTCGTTGCCAATTATCTAACTTTATTCTTTTGTACGCTATTATATATGCAGAATGAAGATCGTCGAATGCAGAGATAACGGAATCTATAGTTTAGGGTTCATGGACCCATATTGGATTCATGAAGCAACCGTAAGGAACCATCCCGAGGACACCGAGCATTACATGCTCCAATATCTAATGAAACACCATAAATGTGAAGATATACTTCTTCCTTACAACTTTAGGTGAGTGTTACCGTACATTCTACACATTCTACTTTGCTTACTCGATGTTTAGTGTAACTCATGGACATATAAATGTGTGAAGCAACCATTGGATTCTGGTAGACATTAGACCTGAACAAGCATGCGTTCAAGTCCTGGACTCGTTAAGGAAAGATATGGACGATTATATCAACTTGCAAGCAATGTTTCAGAGGTAACTTCAGTCATTATCGCTCTATATATCGATCTCTTTCGTTCGTTCAAGTCCTTTGATTTTTTCTTTTGCCGGTCAGGGTTTGGGAAAAGTTCATTACCGAGGTTCGTGGGACTTGGAAACCGCACCTGTTTTGGTATGAAACCAAGGTAAGTAGTAGTACTATATATATATGTCCGCGCAACTTTTAAATTCTAGTTTCAGCACCATTATCATGCTTGATTGTTATTTTGATTAAATTCTATTCTTTGTAAAGTGGTGTCTAAGGCAGGCACAAGGGAATAATTTATGTGGATATTATGTTTGCGAGTACATACGATCTTTTGTTCATCAGCGTGATAGAAAGCTCAGAACAACAGAGGTCTGTATACACTCTCGGCAATTACTTCATTACCATATTTGTGTTCATTTCCATTTTCACATTTTCTGATGATTTCACATTTTCTTATTGATCTAGATGGAACGAGAGAAGGACAAGCTCATACCAACGAAGCACCTTATAGCAATTCAAGAGGAATTGGCAGGATTTTTGAACAAGGAGGTCCTGAAGAAATCCGGAGAATTGTTTCACCCTAGAAATTATTTTCTACCTCCAATGTAATTGACGTGATCTCGACGTGAGAAACGTGATGTCGGTGTGTGACTTAATTATATATGTATCAAAACGTATGTGTGTGACTTATATGTATGCATCACGCGTGACATCGATCGATGTGTCAACTTTATATATGTGTGTGACTTTGTATGCGCAACGTGATCTTAATTAATAGGAAATAATCTATTATATAATTAAAACACAAGATAACCAACGGTGGAGATTAGCTAGACATAATCAAGTCATGAACAACGGCCAGGATTTACTTTTCGTAACATCCGTCCGGTGGCAATTTCAATACGGACATAAGGGTGTCCATCTCTACTACGTCTTCAAATAACAACTCATCACGGAGGAAAGAACAGAGTCCCTCTTGAAATCACAAAAGGAAAAAAAGGGCGACACATGTACGTCCATGAAATAAATGGTGTGGACTAATCAATCCTATCTATCTAGCGACAAAAATCCTGGACTCTTTGGTATTGATCGTCGTGCTACCGATCTCGACGGCATGACCACGTACATGAATCTGTCAAAGGCATGCCGAGCGAACACAAATCGAACCAGAGCTGCGCGGCGACCCGGGCCGGCGACGTCCAATGTCTCAGGAGACAACAATACGGAACCAGAGCTGCGCGACGACCCCGGCCGGCGACGTCCAATGTCTCGGGACATAACAATACGGAAAACACAAGCATGAGCCTCGGCCTACATAGGCTCCGGCACTTCTGGTAGAACACGATCTACCATCGATCGGCGATTTTTTTTATGGATTGATCGATCGATCTCCGTCGCAGAAGGATTAAGTCTTGACCAACGCTATGGGGACCTCGATAAGTTCATGGCGATAACGGCGACATCACGCATTCACGCAGACGAGGTAACTCAGGAGGTTTTCTCAGTCTACGAGGAATCCGTATGACAATATTCAAAATCGATCTGGTATGAAGCCACAATATTTGAAGCCCACATGGCTGTTTGAATCTATGGCGACGTACCGACCCCAGGACAAAGCGCTGGTGCGGCACCCGACGGCAGTAGAAGATTTGGTAACCCGGCATGCAGTTCTGCATCAGCCGGGCATAATTATTATTCTCTGATGATTCGCCCAATCCAATTGATCATTGTTTTCGTATTAATCGACCTCCGTCGTTGCAATCTGCAACCCTGCGCAAGAGACCTCACGAGTTGTACAGCCATCACGGCAAAAGCGGTCCACATACAGCCATGACAGATCCAGCGGCACCATCGCATTCAGGAATGAGCAAGGTTTGTACATCGAAATTTCTTAACAATACATTTGTCGGTATGTAGTTTGCCCATTGCTTCTATTCGTATGCAGCTAGCCACCAATTATTGATCTGTTCGTTGTGCAGTTCTCCCAATACAGGTGATCCAATTTTTAATCTGCTTAGGAAAGTACATATACCGAGGATCTGCAACCTGGTGGTTTAAACAAATAGTACTTCAGTGTTTTCTTACTGTATGAATATTTAGTCTTCTAAATAATGGATGAGTCCAAAGCCAAGGTATAGAAGTCTACAACTTTCTTTACACATTTAACAATGGATTTTTTCTATTGCCTAAACTACTGCTAAGATTTTCTTACCTTCTGTTTTGAAGGGTGATATGATACAGATACGATACATGCTATTATATGGAAGAATGTGGTGGATACACAAATCTGGATATACCCGAGGCTTCAGAACTTCATGGCATGTATGGAACACAATTATTAGTTACTTATAAAATAAAATATATTATATATTATGATTTACTAATTGAAATAGTACTCCCATTTTTTAGTCATTTGACGGAAGAAACTTTACCAAAAAGTATGGAGATAGATAAAAGTACTCAAGGCACATTGGAAGAGCAAATATTTTGCTGAAGAAAAAGATTGAAAGAACTTACAGGAAACAGGCATGACAAGTTGACAACCCAACATATGAGGACTGCATCATTCTTCTTTAAGATATGATACCATACATATTTCAAAGACATATACAACTTTCAACACAGAAATATATATATATTTCTTTATCTAAAAACTAAATATTTCTGTGTTATAGCATACTCTTTGAAGAGCTAACTTTTACTACGGATTTTCAGGACTTTGTGTTCACAAAATGGCCACAACTGATCATTCAATGGTGGTTCATGTCATTTGATGTATGCAATAATACTGCTATAATGAATTTGACAATTAATTTTGCAAGAACTGCAACATATATCCAGAAGGTGTAATACCACGGTAAGAATATATATATTGATTTGAATATAAGTGTTTACTACAAATTTTACAAGGTTTAGAGGTGACATACCGAAGCCTAGATACGAGGCAACGGCGGAGAGATCTTTGACGATCTTGCTCCGACGAAGCAACAAGGCCAAGCCTACCATATGCGGCACTACAGATTTAGAATCGATGGACATCACGGACGACGGTAGACACAACATGACAACGGCAAAGGATCGGTCGTATGCATCAAGTCGATTCAAGTAGGTTTAATTCGCTCCTTGAGGCATCTAAAACACAAGTTCTCTCCTTAAGGCAACACATGCGTGGTGTATGCGTTGGTCATCGAGAGGATTTGGTGAACATACAAACAAGACCCTGCTGATGCATCTTACGTATCCAAGAGGGTACAGAATTTAGCCTATTTGACCAGAGGTCATGGGGCATAGAAGGTTAAGACGACCGGGCAGCCTAAAGAGTCCAGTATCATCGTTGGATGGAGAGAAACACTCGGCTGGCAGGCCAGCGGTCACAGGTATTGCCGCCTATATGATAAAACTCTGCCCCGTTCCATACCTGCTACCCTGTCTATCTAGCAATCCAGAAGTTATCGTCGTTAGCGTACATAGCGGCTCGCCGACGGGTGGTTCTCTAGGTGCCTGTTTCTATCTTTTAATCATCCATGAATGGCTTGCCTCCAGGACCGGTCTTCATGCCCTTCTTTGTCGTCTGTACAGATCAGGCAGCCTGTTAACTTCGAGAACAAACCTATATTATAGGACCTGCTGTGTCACTTATTTCAAACTGAACAAACTGATTTCTTCAGTTCACCGTGCTTCTAATTTGTATTTCTTCAGGTCATGGTGTGGTGGATGCGAGCAGCCGAGCAGTTAACATCCTATTGACCACTTTCTATTGCACCTGAAACATCGATCGTTTCAGGTTTACATGCGAAGATTTTGTTCCTGCATAAAGTCTACAAAAAGCCTGATATAATGATGCTTGAGAAATTTGCCGATCTCATGCGGATGAAGTTCCCAACAAACAAGGCCCTTGGTAGCAAGGTCTATGACAAGCTTGATTTTGATCTGTCGAGAAGTGATGGCTTTGACGGAGCTGGAGCTGAACCTAGCCTATGGCGGCTTCGTATGCTGGATAGAAAGCCGGTTAGACGTCGGGTCAGAATCAATTAGTAGGACAAGGCGAATTTCTCTGGCCGGAGAACATCAGTCGTGATTGTGATCCTGCAAGAATAGAAGATTTCTCCGGCCGTGATTGTGATCGTGTATGACTAGAAGATTTCTCCACACGTCCGACTTATATTTGGCTTTCAGGCTGCTGGATCGATGGGCAGGACCCTGGGACATCACAGCATAGCGATCATGTCGGCGCATGTCCTCCCGCACGCCCCCGCGGTTTTCTCGCAAAGAGGCATGCATACCGGCATAGGCTCCTACAAATTGATTTACTATGAGGCTTCAACTAGGTGCTACACTATAGACACCAACGATTTGGGACAATATGCAAGTTGAAGACGTTTGTTCCTGGTCTTGGCCCGGCCGGCATAGGGAGGAAGTTACAAAGAAGCTACAACCAGGTACGTATAAAAAATAACAAAAAGAACGAGCATGTACATGATCGTATCAGCTAGCAGCTACTAGCCTATATATATTTGTTTGTGAGATATATGCATGTGGCTTGATTACAACTCTACATTGTAAAGCCTATTAATTATTAGTTAATATTAAGGTCTCACTGGATTTTATATGATAAAAAGAAGAATTTACTAACTCAGTGTTTGCACCAACACAATACAAAAGAGAATTCACTATGCTTTTCCGATGCAGGGAAATTTTATTAAATCAGAGTTCGCAGCAATGTGAGGGTTTCGCTATGTTTTTTCGATGCAGGGAGACCTTATCAACTCAGAGTTCGCAGCAATGCTATATGAACTAAAGTGTTCACGCCTGACCTCCGTTTAAGTATTCAATGGATGGCTCATATTTCTTTAGGTACATCTACGGTCAAAAATCTCTACTGGTGGAAAACAAAAATATGGGAACTCACATTTTGTGGCCTGCTGCTGAGGTGCTGCCGATCAGTTTTCACATGTGTGGTGATGAATCTTGGGGACGTGGAGGTTAAGACTGGAGCTAATGACCGCACACCGCCCTGCCTTCCAAATGTCGGATCAAACTGCCACCAAACCACCAAAATAGGCGCACGAGAACTGGACAAATTGACACGACCGTCGAGCCTGAGCGATGATAAACAAGCCCCGAGCGTCAGAGTAGGAGCGGCTGCCGGAGTCGAGCGCCGAAGCAGGGATCTGAGGTAGAGAAGATTAAAATCATGACTGATGGAGTGGAGTGCGGATCAACATCATAGAGTAATCATGCCAAAATATGGGAGCAGAAATTTAAACAAGAGCTAATAAGTTCCAATTCAACTAATCATGTTCCTGCTTCCTTACCATTTATCATGATTCAAATGTATTTCCTGGGCGTGATTCATTTCACACAGATACGTACAAATATCTTTGATCTTCATATTTTCATTTTTTATGATGTACATGTGGATTAATTTTAGATAATGAATACCCCAAATCTACAAAAATCGAAAACTCTCTTATATTGGCTATCTTTAAAAATGGCTATAGTATGGAGAATTTATTTCTTCTTTGAACTATCAATTATAGAGGTTACCTCGAGTTTGCAGCACATATTATTTGTCATCTGGGTTAATATTTAGATGTGGGCTGGAGATCGGATGATGGAACTACAAGTGGCTGCTCCTGCTCCAAGCTAAATGACACAAGCGCTATCAGATGGTCTGCCTATATAGCAACTGTTATGTTTCTCAATGACAAGACTAAAATGAATGATTAAATTATGGATTATCCCATAAACAAAATTTGAGAAACGAAAAGAAATGAGGAAGCAGCCATGCATGGCGGGGTTCGAGCAGCGAGGCATGCACCTTGCCTGCTGAATGCGGGTCACAGCTGCCGCCTTTGTCGTCGTTGACCACATCCAGGGCCGCGCCCGGTAGCGCACCCTGCAGTCCGCACTGTCGCACTCACCTTGCCGGCCACCGCGCTTTACCTTTCTAAATCAGCGACGGCGAGATGCACCCTCGCCGGCGGTCAACACCATATCTGCGGCTCCAGCGCGCATCCACAACTTGGTGAAGAATCAGCTCCAAGAGCATGGTCGGGCAAAAACATTGGAGAAAGGGGATTTTTCATGAGTACGGTTAATGGATTGGGCACAGTCGCGGTAGAAAAGAGAAAGGGGAATTTTCTTCCATGCTTTTCAGAACAGAGATATACTGTGGAGTGTGGACTGTGATTTTTTTTACATGGTGTGGAACGTGATTTAACAATCAGAGAACGTGTCCTGAAATATGTAGTGGGAAAAATATGGTTGGTTATATACAACTAATTTTATGGAAAATATAAAAATAACAATACATAGCTATATAATCTAGGTTTAGGTGTGTTAGAAAAAATGTCAACATAAAAAATGCCGTCTACCGGAAAATAGCATCTAATAACTAAGAAGATCCAAATTATAATTGTAACTGAAACAAATTCAATTATGACACCGCAGTAAAGACGAGAAAATGAAGCAAAGAGGAGAGAGGTGATAAAAAGTGAAACATTAATCGGCAAATATTTTGTTCGTCACGATGATATTATAAAATTATTAAAAATAGTACTAATTAAAAATTGATATATGAATCGGCAATTTTTTTTGTGAGACGCTGTAATATTACCAAATTAAATTAAGTAATAATTAAGTAACATTTAAAGCCACGCTAATTGACATGAATTGAGAAAAAAATCTAAGGGCATATTAAAAGCTAAAAATAATATACAATTTCAAAATACTTAAATAATCTGAAAGTACTAAATTAATAAAAATCAGATAATAAATGTGATAGCAAGATCTAACATCATAGATAGTCTAGCCGCGCAAATGCGCGGGCCACCCCGCTAGTTAAATGGAAAACAAAAAATCGAAAACCCTAAAAAATAAGCAAATAAAATACAAAAGATGCAAACCCTTTGGTCCCGGTTCGTGACACGAACCGGGACCAAAACTCCGCCGCCCTGCGCGCCCAGCCACGCCCACGTGGAGGCCCATCTATCCTGGGTCGTGGACACCCGGGATAAAAGCCACCCCCTCTAGTCCCGACCATTTAATCCCGGTTGTAAAACCGGGATCAAAGGCCCTCTGGACCCGGGATTGTTGATGATGTTTCCACTAGTGTGTGTGGTATGATACCACGCACATGAACTTGGCTAGCTCATGGGGAAAAAGACGGGGTACCACTTTATGGAAACAATGGCGATCCATCTATCGAGGGTGACGGCCGGCGACGTGTTTGTGTGTATGTACACAAGGCGGTGGCGACCGGTGGATCCCCGGCCGGCCGTCGCCGTGCGCACGCCGCAACCGCACGGGCGGCGCCATGTAGCGGGACGACGTACATACATAGTACTTCATACATACGGAGTACGTGTGCCTACTGGTGTAAACAAAACAACTATTGTGCTCATCCCGAAGACAAATGAGGCTATCTGTTTGAAGGACTTCCGTCCGATATCTCTCTGCAACATTGTTTACAAGGTGGTGGCCAAGTGTATGATCAATAGATTAAGACCTCTCCTGAACGGTCTGATATCTCATAACCAAAGTGCCTTCATTCCTGGCAGATTAATAATCGATAATGCTCTTGTGGCGTTTGAATGCTTTCATAGTATACAAAAGAACAAGAAGGTTGCCAACGATTTCTGCGCTTACAAGTTGGACCTATCTAAGGCTTATGATAGAGTGGACTGGAGGTATCTTAAAGGAATTCTGCTGACGCTTGGTTTCCATGCGAGCTGGGTTAATCTGGTGATGGAATGCGTCACATCAGTCTCCTTTGCTGTCAGGATCAACGGTGAGTTAACTGAAGAATTCTTTCCATCTAGAGGTCTGAGACAGGGGGACCCCTTCTCCCCTTCCTCTTCCTTTTTGTGGCAGAAGGCATGACCAAGATCCTGGATAAAGCTGTGTACTTAGATGAGATCAAATCTCTGAAAATCTACAGAACAGCCCCAAATATTTCCCACCTGTTGTTCGCAGACGATAGCTTGCTTTTCTTCCAGGCCAATCCCCAACAAGCTCGGGTGGTTAAAGAAGACCTCCACCTCTTCGAGAAATGCACCGGACAGTTGATCAGCGCTGGAAAATGCTCCATCCTTTTTAGCAACATCTGCCCGGAGTCCAACCAGTTAGAAATTATGAATGTTTTGAGCATTCAGGACAGTACCTTCGATGAGAAATACCTGGGGTTTCCAACTCCGGATGGAAGACTAAAAAAGGATAAATTCCAACCAACTAAAGAGATCTTTGGTAAAAAGCTTTGTGTTTGGAACGAAAACCACATGTCCATGGCGGCAAAGGAAACCTTGATCAAAGTTGTGGCTCAGTCTCTTACTAATTACATCATGAGTATCTTCAAATTGCCAGCAGGTTTCCATGAAGATTATATGAAAACTATCAGGAAGTTCTGGTGGGGGGAAGATGATGACCAGAGAAAAGTGCATTGGACCTCCTGGGATAATTTGACACTGCCTAAAATTCAAGGAGGTGTCGGTTTTAGGGACACAAAGCTTTTTAATCAGGCTCTGTTAGCTAGACAGGCTTGGAGGATTCTACAATTCCCAGACAGCTTATGTGCAAGGCTTCTAAAGGCAAAGTATTTTCCTAATGGAAACCTATTGGACACTGTTTTCGCCGTTGAAGCATCACCTGCGTGGAGAGGCATTGAACATGGCCTTGAACTCCTTAAAAACGGTGTGATATGGAGAATTGGGGATGGATCTAAGATTGACATTCAGAGATCCAATTGGATTCCGAGAAGAAACCCTATGCCTTTAACAAATTTTCGGAATCGGTCCAGGTGCAGGAAGGTAAAAGACCTGTTTATTCAGAATACTAGACAGTGGGATGTACAAAAGATCAGACACATCTTCCACCCACATGATGCGGATGACATCCTAAGGTTAAAACCTATGCGTCAGGATGCAGATACTCCAGCTTGGCACTTCGAAAACAATGGTGTGTTTTCAGTCAAAAGTGCTTATAAGCTGGCTTTCAACATACAGAGACAATCCCAATACCACAGTGGTGGAAGTGCTACAGGAGACAACTCGAGGAACATTTGGGATCTCATTTGGAAATGTAAAGTCCCTAACAAGATCAGAATCTTTGCATGGAGGTGCGCATTGGATAACCTGGCTACTAAGAGGAATAAGTGGCGTAGAACCCTCGAAATTGATAGCACCTGTAATATATGCGGTGTGTGTGTAGAAAACAGCTACCACGCAACGGTTGGATGCACAAAGGCTAGGGCTTTGAGATTTAAAATGAAAGATGTCTGGTGCCTCCCGGATGAGAACCAATTCAGATATACAGGTCCCGATTGGCTGCTCATCCTGCTTGCTAATTCTCCGAGAGAAACCCCTCCTTCAATCCTTCTTCTTCTATGGAGGGCGTGGCACTTGAGAAACGACATCATACACGAAGAAGGTAAATGTACCATTCATGCTTCGGCAATTTTCTTGCTAAATTATGTTGAAACACTTAACTGTACGGGCTACAGTCACAGCACCGGGAAATATTCCTGGTACCCGAAAGGGACCTCCTTCCAAGGAGATACTGAAGGTATGGTTAATCTGAAATGGAAACCCCCGAGCCTGGGAAATTGAAGCTGAACATCGATGCATCCTTCCTCAAGGATTCAAAGCTGGCCTCCATGGGCATGGTCATCAGAGACCATTCTGCTAGGGTGATCTGCTCTGCTGCCCATCATCTGGATCCTTGCGAGGATGCTGAAGAAGCGGAGGCCGCGGCCCTGTTACGAGGACTCCAAACCTGTGTGCAGGCTAATATCTGGCCTGATGTCGTCGAGACTGACTGCGCTGCTGTGTTTTCAGCTCTTAATGCTACTAACACAAATGTTTCGAAGCTGTGTTTCATCTACAGAGAGATTGATCTTATTAGGAGTTCTAGTCCTCTTTTCTCTGTGTCTCTTGCTAAACGAGACTGTAACCGTGTGGCTCATGAGCTTGCTTATTGTAATAGGATAGAAGGTACTGATGGGATTTGGTTTCACACTACGCCAAACAGGGTCAGCCCTTTTATCAGCGTCGATTGTAATAGGTTGTTGAGTAATTGAAAAGCCCTTGAAAATCAAAAAAAAATGATGATGCGGGCACCCTACGTCACTAGTAGAGAACCCACCTATAGTACCGGTTGTAGATGGCCTTTAGTACCGGCCACACAACCGGTACTGAAGGGTCGGCACTAAAGGGGTAACCCTTTAGTACCGGCACCTAACACTAGTAGGAAAACCCAATTCTATGGAAGCTTATTCTGTGGCGCACCTTATAGCCGTGCGCCACAGAATAAGCTTCTGTGGCGCACCAGCCATGGTGCGCCACAGAATAGCCTTATTCTGTGGCGCACGGCTATAAGGATGCGCCACAGAATAAGCGCGGGCCCCACACCAACGCACGGGTCTGCCACTTTTGACCTTATTCTGTGGCGCACATGTCAGATGCGCCACAGAATAAGCCTATTCTGTGGCGCACATGTCAGAAGCGCCACAGAATAAGCCTATTCTGTGGCGCACATGTCAGATGCGCCACAGAATAAGCCTATTCTGTGGCGCATGTACACAGGTGCGCCACAGATATAGTCCTTTTTGTGGCGCACACTGATACATGCGCCATAGAATCAACAGATATTTTCTTTAGATCTGGTCAAACCGTCACCCACCTCGCGTTATCTCTTTCCTGTCTTATCTCTTTCTTCCTCTATCTCCACCACACACGCACGCACCTAGCCCCGAGCCCCTCGAGCCCCTTGGAGCGGCTCCCACCCCGAGCCCCTCGCGTTGCGCCTCTCCTCCTCGCTCGCCGCCGCCGCCACCCCCGTCGAGCTTCGCGCCATGGCCGCTCCTCTCCCCGACGCCCTCCTCCTCTGAATCCTCCTCCCCGACCGCCGCTTCAACCCTGACCTGGAGCAGGACGACCAGGTCGCGGCCGCCGCGCTGCTGGGGGGCGACCGCCCCGCCAAGGCCCTCGCCGCCGACCTCCAACGCCGACCGCGCCGCCGCCAAGGCCCTCGCCGCCGCCGATGTCACCGAGTTCCAGCACTCCTCGGTTTCCAGTGCGTCCAGAAGCCGCTCCTCGAGTTCCTCTCGGCCGTCTATGTGCTCCTCTCGGCCGTCTGCGTCCAGAAGCCGCTCCTCGAGTTCCGAAGCGGCCCGCACCTCCTCCTCCACAGCACGGCAAGCTCGGGTCGGCCGACGGTGACGCGCACCGCCGCTTCCTGCAGGGCAACACAGAGGGCGAGCTCGTCCCCATGCTCGGTTGGATCCCGCCGCCGCCGGTCAACCAAACGACCGCGGACCGCGGGGCTGTTTTTTTTAAAACCCGAAAACGATATTCTGTGGCGCACCGTTACTGAGTGCGCCACAAAATAGCCACTATTCTGTGGCGCACCAGGTGGTGCGCCACAGAATAGCTTATTTTGTGGCGACTATTCTGTGGCGCACCACCCATGCGCCACAGAATAGGTTTTTGGTGCGCCACAGAATAGGTTTTCTGTACTAGTGTAAATAAAACCGGTACTAAAGGGTCTCCACGTGGGCGAACAGGCGAGCTCGACCCTGAGGACCTTTAGTACCGGTTTGTAATACAAACCGGTACTAAAGGTTCCTGCTTTTTTGCTTATTATTTCAGGGGGGTTTTGGTTTTTTTTCTTTTCGATTATTTTTCGGGGTTTAGGGTTTCTGTTTTTTCCTTTTCGCTCATTTTTCAGGGTTTCGGAGGAGATCGCGTATAAAGTACTCACTACACATATAAAGTAGTCATTATACACATACAAAGTACTCTCGTCACATATAAATTTAAGTACTCCTAATTAATTACAATGGAGCCGGTTCCCTTGTAGCATCGACTGCCGGCGGTTCCCTTGTAGCATCGACTGCAGGGGGTGGAGGTGGTCTTTCGTCAAAGTAGAATTCACCGTGTTCATCTATGACATGTGTAAGTAAGAATCCCGCCAATTCCTCCGCAATAGCTTTTACGCGGTTGCGTGGTAGGAGCTGGCTCCGCTTGTTTGACATCTTTAAAAGAAGGAAATAAAATCAGCTATGATCGAAACTAAACACAATTGATGCATGGTGGCAAAATAAAAGTTGTGTATGATGTTCACGTACCTCTCGATTTCTTACACTCTTGACTCTTTCATTGACCTTCGTGTGAATGTACTCGCAAACGTAGTATCCACATAGTTCTGTCCCCTGTGGTTGTCGCAGACACCACTATATATACAAGAATATAATTTAATCAAATAATAATCAAGAGAATGATAATGGTATTAGAAAGATACACGTAGTAGTACTTACGTTGTTAGACTTGAACTCCAGCTTTTCTGGCCATACACCGCGTTCTTCCGCTTTGAACTTTCTGTAAACCCTGTCCGGAAAAGAAAATGAATTGAGTAGTTATTACTTATACTTTTGATATCCGGAAATGAACGAAAGAGGCTGATATAGTGCGATTGAAATTACCTCTTGAGCATTAGACGCACGCTTTTGTATTCATTATGATCTCTCCTTAGTGAGTCCCAGACTTCAACTTCTCCTTCCTCGAGTCTAATGATTAGCAGAATGTAGTGGAACCTGCGCACGTTTATATACGCAGGTATTCAGAACTTATCGATTACACTTAATATCGGGGAAGCAAAATAGAATGTGTAGAAGACGGTAAAACTCACCCGAAGTTGTAAGGAAATAGTATTTCCTTTTTGGTACTTTGTCGCTTAAAGAACGTTAGCAAAACGTCCTCTGTGTTCACGGGATTTTCATCCACGGTCTTGACATGAACTTTATCCGGGTCAATGAAACCAATGTCCCAGATTCCTCGAGTCTGCATTCACGTATCTTCATTCTGCATAATTAGCGTACAAAAGAATTTTGTGACGATAATTACAAGCAATGAACGAGAGCTTATAACTATAAATAATTAAATTACACGAATAAATTACTTACAGACAATAGCAGCTGATGAGAGATTTGTCGAGAGCACGTTGATTGTACATCTGAAAAAGTTCTCGGAACTCAACATGCACACAATATTCTCGGAAGTAGTGTTGTTCCTTAACCGCCGCCATGAGAGAGAATTTCCCTTCTTTTGCGGCGGTCATGTACCAGCGATTCAAATTCCATAACTGTGTTGTTAGCTGGCTCGGATTTTCCACCATAGGCAGCCCGAGTTCAAAATCAAATCGTGGGGCAATCTCCGCCATGGGGTAACCTGAGTCGCCAAGGACAACTTCTCCATGCTCGATTTCCCGAGTTTCAGAAGGTACAATGAGCGGGGCGAGCGATTGTGCTTCTTGTTCTCCGAGCTGGGCAACTCCTTTCCCGCACAATTTCTCTTGCTCATTCTGCGAGGAAAGTACCTTGTCAATACCTCGCTCGTAGTCTGAAATGGGCGGAGGTGGAGGGTCATATAGGTTGTCAACGGTTTGATCTTTTACCTCATTTGGTATAGTCTTCAGAAGTTCCTTTATGGGGTCAAGTCTTGCCTCCACTCTTTCCTTCTTTTTCTGCTCAAAAAAGGCTCTCGACCCTTCACGTAGGCTCTCAGCTATTTCCTGCTGAGTCATCTCAGAAGTTAACTTCTCAGGAGCCTTGACTTCCTTGGGGTTCTCAGGAGCCCGCACACTTTTTCCACGTTTCTTGACAGGGGTGGACGACGGGAACAGCTTCCGCTTTGTCAAGTTACTAGTGGGCGCATCAGTCGGTTGACGGGACAGCGCGGGAGATGGACTCGCGGCGGGATCCCAAACTTCGTGGGGGGAGGCGGGTGGACTTTGATGTGGTGAATGTCTAACGGGAGGAGTCGGTGGCCTTGGCTCCGAGTCTGGAAACTTGATGTATTTCTTCTTCCATAGAACGATACCAAACTCAACATCTCCCAATGTCTTCTCGCCTTCAGCTCCAGGAAATTCAAGACGTATTGCGTTGAATCCCGGCATAACTTTCGTGACCCCGACACGAGCAAATCCAGGCGGAATCACACCAAAATGGAAGGTTTCTCCAGGTTGATGTCGTAAAGCATAGCCAGTCGCCACCGGACAAGTAATGTTCATCATCGGCGCATGTAACTCACAATTTGTCTTCTCCGTGATATCATCCACGGGGTAGTGAGCCGCCGATGGTTCAGCAACTGGTTCATCAACTGCAGGATCTTGTAGCTGCGTGGAACCCACGCTGCTTTTCCGCTGAGATGGGCAGGCATCGCCTGCAGGATCTTCTACTCGCAGTTGAGATTCCCTGGTCTGGGTCATTGAGGCCAGTTGCTTCTGCACATCCTGCACCGTGCGTTCTAATGCAGTAACCCTCTCCGCCTCCCTCTTCTTACTTCTGCAATGTTTTCTATAAGTTGCAACGTCTTCCGGAAACCCTTCAAGAAAACCAACCCCGCCTCCTCTGGCTCGACATCGCCCCCAGTGTTCTTTATTCCCGAGGGCTTGTGAAAGCTCGTCGTCCTCTCTATCGGGAACAAATTTTCCCTCCTTGACTAGTACTATGACATTTTTTATTTTTCTGATGACTCTTCTAATTTTTCTCCGCCATTTTCCCTTTGCAACAATCAGCCCTGTTTCTGGGTGCAACACTGCCCCATGCGCGAACAACCAGAACTTGGACCTGTCGGGCCAGTCATCTGTCTGTGGAGTGATCCCTTTTAGTCGCAGCTCGTCTTCATAGGCTTGCCACTTAGGCAAGGCAGTCTTGTAGCCACCTGAGCCCAAATGATGGAAATATTTCTTCTTCGAGGCATTCAACTTATTTTGTGTCGATCGGGCCACAGAGACGCCCGAATTCTTATACGCCGCAAATTCAGCCCAATCATCTTTTAGCTTCTCTAGATGTCCTTTGAAAACTATATCTTTGTTCCCATATTTTCTCCACAATGTGTTCTTCCAGTTGTTGAATTGCTGGGCCATCTTGCTAAGAGTCCACTCCTTGACTTTATCCTTCATCTTCTGTGGGAGATCTGCCGGTAGGTTGAATTTAGACATCATCGAGTCCCAAAGGGTCTCTTTAATTCTTTCCTCGAGATATTTTGCGCCTATGTTGGCTTTCTTCGGCTCATTCCATTCTGTCACAGTGATCGGGACCATGTCCCTTACAAAAACTCCGCACTGCCGTACATATTTATTGTAGATTCCATCGGGTTTCTCTGGTTTGCCTTTGAAGGTAACTTCGTCGATCGACAACGTTGCACCTTCCGGGAGCTTTAACCCTTGGGCCGGGCCTCGTACGGGGATTGACGACTTAGATCCAGAGGGCTGAAAGAAAAATGTTTCGTTAATAAGTGCGCATATAAATCAATTAATGCATCTAGCTATAGTGATCAACAAGACTTAATATATACCTTCTTCTTAGCTAGGGCATCGTCCGCCTTAGATCCAGACGGTTCTTCTTCGTCGTCGTCGTCATCTCTGAATTTTTCTAACTCAAGTCCCTCACCGGAGTCATTCAAACATTTCGCGCTGAATTCTTCGGCGTCTTCTCCGTCGGAATCTTCTCCATCGGAATATTCTCCATCGGAATTGGGTCCGGCAGCGGTGTTATATATTATTTGTTGGAGACGGTCTTCTTCCTCCAAATCTCGGACGAAGGTGGGGGCATCGTCCGCCATAGCTCAATGTCACTGCAAATTTTGAAACTTAGCAATATTTCTAACTTAACAATATTTCGAACTTAACAATATTTCTAACTTAGCAATATTTGAAACTTAGCAATATTTCAAACTTAACAATATTTCAAACTTAGCAATATTTGAAACTTAGCAATATTTGAAACTTAGCAATATTTCAAACTTTACAATATTTCTAACTTTACAATATTTCAAACTTAGCAATATTTGAAATTTAGCAATATTTCAAACTTAGCAATATTTCAAACTTTACAATGTTTCAAACTTTACAATATTTCAAACTTAGCAATATTTGAAATTTAGCAATATTTCAAACTTAGCAAAATTTCAAACTTTACAATGTTTCAAACTTTACAATGTTAAACTATATTTGAAACTTAGCAATATTTGAAATTTGCAATATTTGAAACTTTGCAATATTTCTAACTTTCAAAATTGCTAACTTTCAAAAATGCTAATTGAAACTTAGCAAGATTTGAAACTTTGCAATATTTGAAACTTGCAATATTTGAAACTTAGCAACATTTTTTATTTTGAACAACAAATTTTCATACTCATTTTAAACAAGAATTTTCATACAAAAATTACAAAAGTACAAAGTACTAAATTACAAAAAATGCTATCTATATTTTCATTCTAAGCTATCTATATTTCTGTTATTTTGCTATCTACAAAATGAATAAAATGCTATCTATATTTTGCTATCTACAAAATTGGTACAAATTTCTAAAAATGCTAAACAAAATTTAAAACTTAACTAAAAACAGTAATAAAAAAAGTAATAACAAAAAAATTGCTACTAAAAAAAAGACTTAGCTAAACTAAACTTAGCTAAAAAAACAGTACTCAAATTACTTAGGTAAACTAAACTTAATATTAACTAAAAAAACAGTACTAAATTTTTTTTTTACCTTGATGTGGTACTGTGGTGTGGCCGGCCGGAGTGGAGAGAGAGCAGCGCGGTGGAGCACGCGCGGCGGCCGGGGTGCGCGCGCGGGGCGTCTGCGGCGTCGAGTGGGTGCGCGCGGCGGCCGGAGTGGGCGTCGTCGTCGACGTACGGGGGAAATGGAGCGGCGGCTGAGAGGGCGGCGCGGCGGTCTCGTCGGAGTGGGCGCCCGGGGCGTCGACGGCGTGGAGCGGGCGCGGGGCGTCGACGGCGTGGGGGCGTCGACGGCGCGGACGGCGGGGGGCGTCGACGGCGTGGACGCGGCAGGGCTTCGCCGGCGTGGTGTCGAGAGGAGCGCGCGGGCGTCGTCGTCTTCTTCGAGCAGAGAGTTAGCGAATTTGGGGATCGATCCCCTGCTTTAACTGCAGAACAGGCCTTTAGTACCGGTTGTAGACTACAACCGGTACTAAAGGGTCTTTAGTACCGGTTGTAGACTACAACCGGTACTAAAGGTGCCTTTTGGGCCGCGGCGAAAATTCCCGCGCGCAGCCCAGCCCTTTAGTACCGGTTGTAATTAACAACCGGTACTAATGGGCTTTTTGAATTTTTTTCTCTAGTTTTTTTTCTTTCTTTTGTTTTCTGTTTTTTATATCTATTTGGTTTCTATTTTGTTTTTTTCTCTACTTTCTTCTCTACTGCCACCAGGTGATGTCGCCGCAGTAGTCACCCGACGCGGACGCCGAGATCTGAAGACGGAGGAAAGCCATATCGGCGGGGGCGACGCCCCGATTCAATCCTCTTCAGGCGAGCACGCCAACCGACGACCACCGCCGGGAGCAGGCCACACCACCTCTAGTACCTCCGCAGAAAGGTCAGAGCAAACCCAACCGCGACGAAGAGAGGAACAGAGGACACAATCTCCAAAAGTAAAACAAAGACTCTACCTATCTCCCATCAATGCAGAGACGATTTATCATACAACTAGACATCTACGTTACAACTTCACTAGTTCTAAATACTGGATAGAACAAATTAAGGTACAACTTGAAATTACGAAGCTTCAGCCTTCTTGCTCAGTGCTTCAACCCGCCTTCTTGCTCGGTAGAACGGACTATTCGTAACTTTCCTGTCAAACTTCTCTACAAGCGTGAGCATTTCTGCACGAATTTGGAGCGGGGTCCTATACGGAAACCCATCGCGGCATAGCTTCGCCCCGAGCAAAGCGAGATGACTCTCAGTGTGCAAAATTTCTTCAATTGGAACTATCCTACCATCTACCTTCAAATTGCTCGAAAGCCTGGCGAGATGCTCGGATGCGGAAATGTGAAACCCGGACACACACTTCTCGCAAGGACCAATACACACCATGCTTGCGCTCAAGTGAGTACCATGCCTACCTTCGACTGGGTTTTATAGAACTACCGGTGGCGGCATTTGGGGGGAACGATAGCGGGAAATATTTGGGCGGGAAACGGTGGCGGGATCGAATTAAGTTGCCTACCTTCTCCAGTGGATCAGGAAGAAGCACACGGATCATGTGTTTCCTTCCAGCGATTGGGAGCCGTTGGATCAAGCGGTGTGTTTCTTTCGAGCGCTTGTGAGCCCTTGGATCAGGAAGAAGCACACGGATCGTGTGTTTCCTTCCAGCGCTTGGGAGCCGTTGGATCAAGCGGTGTGTTTCTTTTAAGTGCTTGTGAGACGTTGGATCAGGGGTGAGCTCGACTTTAGTCCCGGTTGGTGTTACCAACCGGTACTAAAGAAGCACACGGATCGTGTGTTTCTTTCAAGCGCTCGTGAGACGTTGGATCAGAGGTGTGTTTCTTTTAAGTGCTTGTGAGACGTTGGATCAGGGGTGAGCCCGACTTTAGTCCCGGTTGGTGTTACCAACCGGTACTAAAGAAGCACACGGATCGTGTGTTTCTTTCAAGCGCTCGTGAGACGTTGGATCAGAGGTGTGTTTCTTTTGAGGGATTGTGAGCTGTTGGATCAGCAGTATCACGACCACTTCGTGAGCCACATGACCCTATATATAGCCCACCTCCCGGAAGTCCAGCGTCACTCACTCACACAAAACATTCCATCGTCACTCGGAGAGGCATCTTTGGGCAACCAGCGGCAAGACGTCTCTGATGACCTGCGACCGTTCCAAACGGTTGCAGATCATCAGAGATGTCTTGCTGGACGGTTGTAGATCATCAGAGACGTCTTACCTCTGCTTGGATCGAAGTGGCGCTCAAACACAAAACATTCGGGTTTCCTAGCTATGCCCGACACTGAATGCAACGACATTCGACCGTGAATCAGTGTCGGGCTATAGCTAGGAGAAACCGTGTGTTTTGTTTCCCAGGTTACTCACTCATATATTCGGGTTCCCTAGCTACGTCCTGCAACCGTTTAGATCTCTCTTCTGAGTTTTCAGGACATAGTTACATAAAAGGTTTAATACATTATTACACATCAGCAACAACATCCCTATCTAGTGTTCACTTTTTCTTCTTGTGTGTCCCTTTCTTCTGATTGCGTCGTAGCCATGGACAATCTTCATCATTCAACACGGTGCTTGGGTCAGTTTTCACTTTGAAGGGCGGAATTTCAGCAAACTTATTGTAATCTTCTGACATGTCTGTCTTGTCCTCCACTCCCACGATGTTTCTTTTTCCTGAAAGAACTATGTGGCGCTTTGGCTCATTGTATGATGTACCGGCTTGCTTATCTTTTCTTTTTTTCGGTCTGGAAGACATGTCCTTCACATAGAAAACCTGAGCCACATCATTGGCTAGGACGAATGGCTCGGTTTTGTACGCAAGATTTTTGAGATCCACTGTAGTCATTCCGTACCGCTTGTCTATCTCTACCCCGCATGACAGGTTAACCCATTTGCATAGAAACAAAGGGATCTTAAAATAAGGTCCATAGTCAAGTTCCCATATCTGCTGTATGCAACCATAATATGTGTCCTTTGTTCCATCATCGTTTGTTGCATCAAAGCGGACACCACTGTTATGGTTAGTGCTCTTTTTGTCTTGGGTTTCCGTGTAAAATGTATTCCCATTTATCTCGTACCCTTGGAAAGTCAATATAGTCGAAGATGGTGTCTTGGCCAACAAGTATAGCTCTTGTCCAACAGTGTTGTCATTAATGAGATGTGTACGCAACCAACTGCCGAAAGTATCCACGTGTTTTTCTTTAATCCAGAAGTCAGTCTTCTCCGGGTATTCTGAGCGTAAAATATCCATGTGTTCCACGATATACGGAGCCACCAATCTGGAATTTTGTAGAACTGTGTAGTGTGCTTGAGTGAAAGAATGCCCGTCCATACTTCTTGTTGCTTTCTTTCCTAGCGTGCCTTTTCCACGCAGTCTCCCCTCATGGCGTGATTGAGGAACACCGATGGGCTTAAGATCTGGAAGAAAGTCAACACAGAACTCAATGACCTCCTCTGTTCCATAGCCCTTGGACATGCTTCCTTCTGGCCTAGCACGGTTATGAACGTATTTCTTTAAGACTCCCATGAACCTCTCAAAGGGGAACATGTTGTGTAGAAATACAGGACCGAGAATGGAAATCTCTTCGACTAGGTGAATTATGAGGTGCGTCATAATATTGAAGAAGGCCGGTGGAAAGACCAACTCAAAGCTGACAAGACATTGGACCACACCCGTCTGTAAACTTGGTAGAGTTGCTGGATCAATTACCTTCTGAGAAATTGCATTCAGGAATGCACATAGCTTGACAATGGGTACTCGAACGTTTTCCGGTAGAAGCCCCCTCAATGCAACAGGAAGTAATTGTGTCATAATCACGTGGCAGTCATGAGACTTCAGGTTTTGGAACTTTTTCTCTGCCATGTTTATTATTCCCTTTATATTCGACGAGTAGCCAGACGGGACCTTGATACTGCTCAGGACTTGAAAAAAGATCTCCTTCTCTTCTTTGGTAAGAGCGTAGCTGGAAGTACCTTCATACTTCTCTGAATTCAGGTTGTCTCTTCCGTGGTGCGAACTTTGCTGGTCCTGCCGTGCATCCGCTGTATCTTTCGTCTTCCCATACACGCCTAAGAAGTTTAGCAGGTTCACGCAAAGATTTTTCGTCACGTGCATCACGTCGATTGCAGAGCGAACCTCTAGGATTTCCCAATAGGGTAAATCCCAAAATATAGATTTCTTTTTCCACAAGGGTACGCGCTTGTTTGCGTCTTTCGGAACATTTAGACTGCCAGGACCCTTTCCAAATATTACTTCCAAATCCTTGACCATGCCATATACAACATCACCATCACGGCGTGTAGGCTTCGTCCGGATATCTGCCAAACCTTTGAAGTGCTTGCCTCCGTTTCTTACGTGATGCCCGGTTGGAAGAAACTGACGATGCCCCATGTACACAATCTTCTTACCTATATATGCACTGTCAGTCTTATCTAAACAGTGCGTGCATGCCTTGTATCCCTTGTTCGACTGTCCTGAAATGTTACTAAGAGCAGGCCAATCATTGATGGTTACAAACAGCAACGCTCGTAGGGGAAATTCCTCTTGTTTGTACTCATCCCACACACGTACACCTTCGTCAGACCACAACTGTAAAAGTTCGTCAACTAATGGCCTCAGATACACATCAATGTCGTTGCCGGGTTGTTTCGGTCCTTGGATAAGCACTGGCATCATAATATACTTTTGCTTCATGCACAACCAAGGGGGAAGGTTATAGATACATAGAGTCACGGGCCAGGTGCTATGACTGCTGCTCTGCTCCCCAAACGGATTCAAGCCATCTGTACTTAGACCAAACCTTAAGTTCCTTGCGTCAGCTGCAAAATCACCAAACGCACTGTCGATTTTTCTCCACTGAGACCCATCAGCGGGGTGTCTGAGCATCTCGTCTTCCTTACGGTCTTCTTTGTGCCATCGCAACAACTTGGCATGCTCTTTGTTTCGGAACAAACGTTTCAACCGTGGTATTATAGGAGCATACCACATCACCTTCGCGGGAACCCTCTTCCTGGGGCTCGGCTCGCCCTCAATATCACCTGGGTCATCTCGCGCGATCTTATACCGCAATGCACCGCATATCGGGCATGCATTCAAATTCTCGTACTTCTCACCGCGGTAGAGGATGCAGTCATTGATGCATGCATGTATCTTCTGCACCTCTAATCCTAGAGGGCAGACAATCTTCTTTGCTTCGTACGTGCTGTGGGGCATTTCATTATTCCTCGGAAGATTCTTCTTAAATATTTGTAGCAACTCTTGAAATGCCTTGTCAGATATTCCATTCTTTGCCTTCCACTGCAGCAATTCCAGGGTGGTACCTAGCTTTTTCTGGTCATCTTCACAATTTGGGTACAACGGTTTTTTGTGATCCTCTAACATGCGCTCCAGCTTCGACCACTCGTTTTCAGTTACGCAGTTCATCTGTTCATCACGAATGACCTGATGAAGATCATCATCGTCGGACTGATCAACAATGACCTCATGCTCTTCCCCCATTGTAGTATCACCGTGTTCATCAGAGAACACGGGATAGTTGTCATCATCCTCTTCTTCAGGGTTTTCCATTATAACCCCTCTTTCTCCGTGCTTGGTCCAACAAAAATAATTGGGCATGAAGCCTTGTCGCAACAAGTGGGAGTGTATGGTTCTTACGCTCGGGTAATTCCTGTTATTCCGACATTCATCACATGGACAAATCATAAAACCATTCTTCAGCTTGTTTAACTTAACCACATCGAGAAAACGAATCATGCCATCAATGAACTCGGGACAGCGTCGATCACTGTACATCCATTCTCGGCTCATCTACATTACATAAATATATCAAAAACCATTACACCAGCTAAATAATGAATAGAGATACGTGACCAAATTAATTTATACAAGTTCATCACATTAAAATCAAAGTAGAGTAGTGCCCAAATGTAATACATAGTTCTCACGAAATCAGGGGACGGGACGACACTATATAAAACCATAAATTATATTTCAATTCGAGCTCAAAATGCATATAAAACAAATGAAATCCCTAATTTAGTCATTTCATCAAACACCTTGCAAGCACAACCAAAATCAAACTTGCTAAACTTGCACGAAAATGAGCTAAACTTGAAAAGCCGGAAGAGAAGATGAAGAAGTTGCTAACCCTTGTATAGGGTGCCACCAATCTTGACAAATGTTGGAGAAAAAATGGGTGACCTAGAGCTTGGGAGAGAGGAAAAATGGGGTTGGGGTCGAGTTTCTCCAAAATGGAGCTGGCTCGGCCGGGGTGGAATATAGGCAGGACCTTTAATACCGGTTTTATTTACCAACCGGTACTAAAGGGCCTGCCGTGGGGCCACTGACCGTGGCCTGCGGGGCTGAACCCTTTTAGTACCGGTTGGCAATAGAAACCGGTACTAAAAGGTTTCCTTTAGTACCGGTTGTTCAGACCAACCGGTACTAAAGGTCCTCGCCGCGGGGCCCTAGCTGGCGCCCAAGCCCAACCGGTGTTAATGCCCCCTTTAGTACCGGTTTTAGTGGCAACCGGTACTAAAGGGGCGCACCAATGCCTCTGTTTCTACTAGTGCGTCTACGGACCAACGCTAGCTAGTTCATCTGCTGGGGATCTGATTGTATTCGTTCGTTTGATAACTTGATTTGTAAGGACGGACAGCGTGGGTGCCACTGCACTGATGTAGCTTCCCTGTCAATTATTTTCGCTCGCTCTAATGATACCACTCATGCTGAATTGATAAACTAGCGGGGGTGCCACTTACTAGAAACACATGTACTCCCTCCGTCCTAGTTTGTAAGGCATAATTTGCAAATCTTTTAGATCAAGGTGCTAACTAATTGGGTTAAAAACTTATATCCATTGGTGATAGAGGTACAATTGTACCTAGGAGGTGGAAGGTTTTAGGACAAATAGTTTTTAAGAGTATGCCCTACACACTAGGACGGAGGGGTATCTAGCCAGAGATTTTGCGTGACTAACAAGTGCTTTAAAGACAAGAGGGGGCTTTGCTTGAAGAGCAAAAAAAGGCACGTGTAGTATAATTAGGAATAGTGTATTTTGGTTCAGCTAGCGGTAGTATGATCTAGTTTTGGTCCACATATCCTATATAACTAAGTAGATGAAGCCCACTAACCTAAACATGCAGGCTATCCAGCTCAGCAAGTTTCTAATTGGTCCACGTCACATGTTTAGTTCCCGTTCAACAAATGTTCTATGTTTATTTCCCGCGGCGAGCAATAACCCATCTAACCGCAGATGAAAGCTGAAGCGTCAGGCTGTGTCTCCTCTTCTCCCCTTCCCACCATGTCTCTTCAAATCCTAAAAATTAATCCTCTTGCAAAGTTGCAATTGTAGCGCAGCGGTTTTCCCTATAAAAAGAAGTCAGCCGCCCGAGCTTGAGCATCGGGTTGTAGTAGGCGATATCCAGGGCGAGCATGCCGTCGCTGTAGGCCATGATCACAAGCCAGCAGTGCGCACCAACGAAACCAGCATCCCCCCACGCGCTGCTTGGCAATTCGCCGGATTTCCTTCTCCCAGTTCTTGCCACCATACGTCGCCGCCACTAAGGACGAAGACATTAGCAGGCTCCAGCGCGACGCATGTAGCTTCGAAGTGCCGGAGGACGAGGGGCCGTCAGTGCAAGCTGAATCAGTTGGAGAGGAGGGATGGCCGGATGGGCCACTTCATAGCAGTGTTACCTAATCTACACCTTTGTCTCTTTGATCAGGCCAATCGGCTCCCCGGGATCCGGCTTCTCCGCCTTCAGAATTGTGGTCGACCAAGGAGCGAGGGAGGAACATGCGGCTGTACTCTCTACTAACCATTAGTGTTCCCCATTTCCAACATCCAGCTGGTAATATATCTATCTGTGGTGCACTGTGAGCAAGGAACCCATTTGATTAAATGCTCCATAGAACTATCACAACTTTCGCGTTGTTGATTGATGCCTTATCATTCCACTTTCTATTGTTTCTGTTGGGTGTAGATTAAAATGGAGATACCTGATCTGCAATCAATGGGACAGTTTTAGCAGCCCCGCAGTCACCAGTACTGTAGTACACACATACCAGATTGTATATAATGTTTGGAGGAAGAGATGCATTAAGTTGACAGCGCTTCATCAAGTACATACCTGTTGTTTTCGTGTGAAGTATCAACTACAAGAATATTGTTGTAACAAGCCACTTTGGAGTTCAGATGCATACCGACAAGTTAGGTTTTGAAGGATATTATTAGTCGACATCAGATGCTGTAATGCACTTCGCTCTTTGATACTCCTTAGTTGGTACCATAAGGATGACTCAAACGGGGCGACCCATCGAGTCCGGTTTTGTCCGTTTGGAAAAATTCAGGGCCCAACGGGGCGACGCATTCGGACATGGGTCCGTTTTTTCTGTCCGTTTTGTGTCCGGCCCGACGCATTTCTGGCCCAAATTTGGGCCAGTTTTGCGTCGCGACGGACAGAAACGGTGACAAAACGCGTCCGCTGCGCGTCCGCTGCGTCCACCCATGTCCTCCCCCTGTCCGTGTGCTGCCCCACATGGCAGCCACACAAATCTCCTCCTCCCACCTACCCCACTACTCTCTCCCACACAAATCCCCACCGCATCGGAGTGCAAAGAGACGGCGACGACAGCGAGCCGCACGAGCTCTTCTCCAACTCGGCCCATCGGCGGCGACCATGGCGAGACCCCCGGAGGCGGAGGACGGCGTTGGCCTCGGCGACGACCACGGCGGCCTAGGCCTCGCGCCTTGCCAGGACGTGTGGTTCCTGAAGGCCGCCGCCCATGAGCGCGCCTTGAGCTCAACGAACAGCAGCTTGTTCCTCGAGTGCAGTACTAGCGCCCTGGAGCTGGAGATGGCGATTGGATCTTGATTGGATCGATCCGTGCTGCTGCCCATACAATTGCATCTTGATTTATTTTTTCTGCATCTTGATAAAATTGCATCTTGCTGCAAATCGAGCCAGCGAGATACTATCTTTTCTGCATCTTGATTGTTTTTTCTCTCTATTTTCTTGTATCAATTTTCTCCAAATTTGCTACCTCTTTTGCATTCAAAAGAAAAGGAAAAAAGAATGCGTCGGCAGAATGCGTCGGCCACCGCTGTGGGCACTCGACGCAAATTCCTGTCCGCCCCATGTCCGCCCGTCCGGACCCGACGCAAACAGACATAATCTGGTGTCCGTTTGCGTCGTCCCGTTGGAGACATCCTAACCACAACTTTTCATGGATTGTTTTGGACATAGTGCTTTTCCAATCCATACACCTCCTTCAACTCATAAATGACATGTTTAATGGATCTTCTGTAAGTTGTGGATAAACTATCTTTTGTAACTTGTGGCCAGTCTTCCAACAATTGTCCCATCTTACATAGTAAATACTATAATCAACTTAGTCTTTATATATTAGATTTGTATGACCCACATGATTCGATTAAAGTTTCTCTAATCATTTTAAGAGAGTTAATTCGCAAAATAAGACTTTAGGAGAGTGGGCTTTCAAATTAAGACAACCCGTTCCCACGGCAACGCGTGGGTATTCATCTAGTGAAAATAAAAAGCAAAAACAAAATTTTGACGTGTCCACATCTCTTGCCTGTCGGATTGATTTCCTAGTGTTGTGGTTTCTGTGCAAGGGCTCACCCCGCTACGCGGCTCTCCATTACAAACTTTATGTTTACACAAAAATATAAACTTTATCATGAATAAAATGATGCTAATTTAGTAGCATAAATGTTGTTATCGTTTCATATAAAGACGGTCAAACTTTAAAAGGTTTGACTTTCCAAGTATGTTGGAGTAAGCCATCAGACATATAGCTAATTATTCCACTCCAGACCAAGTTAGAGCATAAGGCCGGATTCGAGAATAACTAATAATTTACACTTTATAGAGTTACCTATTTTGTTTCATCTAACCTTGGTAATATTGTACTCTAGAAACCTCCGCCAAATTAGGTTCTACTAGATTATTACACCCTAAAATAACATGAAATCTTAAAAATATTTAAGAATACCGTAGAAAAAATACACACACAAGCATAATGTGATAATAATGATTTTCCTTGATTTACATTGATATGTTGCATCAACGGAGTTTTCTAAACATAAAAAAGTAAATAATTTTCTTAAATAAAATCACAACTTCAATTAAGTGCTAGATAATGCATCTTAACCATAAATAAAGGAATGCTATGACAATTATACATCTTAATGTTCATAAGTGTCTTTAAATCGTTAATTCAACCAGTTCATCTAAAATAGTAATGTGGTACTACATTGATGGATTTTAATCAGTAATAATAACATACTTTACAAAAAGGTTTTTACTAAGTAAAATAATTTAGTATAAGTAGGTAGCAGCGTTTTATCTCATCATTTGTCTACAAAAAGCATAATGAATTGGAGCATGTATACAAATGATAATGTAGTGAATAAATATAATAGTAAAAATGGAAAAGGAAACACATTTTTTTATGGGGGGGGGGGGGGGGGGGGGGGGGGGGGAAGGAAAAAACAGATAATACATACGGTAGGCTTCCTTGTTGGGCCGGTTCACCGGCAGGCACGAAGTGGAAGTCGATCCCGGCAGCCCGAAGATTAGGTTTCGTTAATCGGGTCTCACTTCAACGTAGCCCAAACTAACCCCGAATTGTACTAGGTTAACAATGGGAAAGAAATAAAATTCAGCCAGAAAAGTCGGGGCCGTCTCGTACTCAATCTCGGCAGGTAGGCAGGTAGCCAGCCATATAAGCATAGGCCCTCCTTTGAAATATTCACGTACGGTGTTTCCTGGATTTACATGGTCTATATGAAAATAATCATGATACTATTTGGATGATTTGAAAAACAAAAAACATCATAACTTTGTTCATAAGAATACATGTAAAAAAGTTTGATATAAATAGATAATATGGTTTTAGGTCATCACTCGACCATAAAAAAGTGTTTTGTGCTTTTTATGAAACATTATTAGGGAAAATTGTCTATTCTAAAAATCTAACTTGAATTGAACATGAACAAGTTAAATCATAATAAATTCCACAAGGGAAAAATGATCATTATCGATGAAGCGTTCAATGTGATTGAAAAATAAAAATGGAATAAATTAAACATAGTTGCACCACGTGCACATCAAGTTAATTATTGAACCGATCATATTTAAATCTAGCGCGATGCCTCTCATGCATGGCCAATTTTGCCGTCTACCACATCTGCAGTGATAGTTTCTATGGGTGGTGTGATGGTTCTGCATCATAAGTTCATAACCATGAGCACTTCCATTTTAATCCATAGCTTTGCAAAAAACAACATTTGCACGGATATCGAGCGACCGTAGCCAAAGCATGCATTTTTGGAGATTGGTGTCCGTGCGGACCCATTTCCTGGCTATATTGATGCCGGATTTGCGTCCCCATGGACATGACACAGACATGTTGTGTCCACTCCGTATCAGGCCATGTCCCACATGGCAGCAACCCAGCCGCCCCTCATCACCCTCCTCAATCCTTTTTAATGCCACACGTGCTAGGGGGGTGGGGGGAAGCATGCAAACCCTAGCCCCCAACGGCGTAATCCTATTAAATATAGAGGGACTGGGAAGCAACACCATGATGCGGCTGGCATTAGTTGGCTAGTTTAAAATATATGTACATAATATGCAATTAAAAATTGCAAAAAAGTATATAAATGTGATTACAATGTATCCCAAAACAAACATGTGCGGGTAGCTAATTATTTCACTCCCCGAGCCAAGTATGAGCAAAAGTTGAGATTAGAGGACACAATAATCATCGACACTTCATACATTCTAGATCCATTAGTTTCATATATATTTGAAACTTCCATCAAGTTATTTACTAAATCCTCATAGTATACAACCATCTACCGAGTTTTGTAGACATGTGAAAATACTATGGATCAATAAACTTGGAGAGTTAATTGTAATAATACTTGTTAGCCTATTGTATTGAAGTCCATTGCGACAAGGGAGTTTCTTAAACACTCCAGACTATAAATTAAATAATTTTATAAAACAACCAAAATTTTCAAATAAGACACAACATATGAATTTGTAACCATATATAATAGAGTGCTATGAAATGATGTAGTATCTTAATTCCTAATGTACAGAATAGTGTCTTTAAATCATTAATTGTTTTAGTTATGTGTGAATTCTCTTATCATATAACTATATCGATAGTTGTAGATCTATGAAAGCATTATACCTTTATTGAAAATAAATTGTACATGAGCCACAAACACTAAGAGCCTAATAAGTATAGACAAGTAGTTAAGTTGGAGACTAAGGTGGTTCCATGAAAATCTTATACAACATTCACAACTTATTATCCAACATCAGTCATGTAGCATTCACTAAACTATTAGGACTATTTTAGCATTTTCTACGTTTTTATAAGCCCGGTCTAGTGGAGTAAGTTGTATTTCATAGAGGCCATATACACGAATATGCACATTTAGATGTAATGTATTCAATGAAAGTTCTAATCTTATCGGAATATGTTATGCTTCACAAAGTCAAACACACCAATGGTCCATTAAAAGACTATCTTCTAAGTCAATGGAAATCCAGAAGCAGTACTTCATCTACTATTTATATAAATTAGTGAAATGGACTAAAATTGTTTTACTTATAGGCTTTCATAGATATGGCATTACATTCTCTAACATTTTTTTATATGGGAAACCCCGTGTAGGGTGAGGACGAAAGAGGAGCAAAACCATGCATCTAAGCCCAAGTTTTTATCTCCATCCTCCACCATTTTTCCCGTCAAATATTTCCAGCATATTTTCCATCAAAATTTTCCCAGTTTTTTCCACTAGAATTTTCCTCTCCTTTTTCCGCCACAAGAGGGAGGACATTAAAAATAGGTGGGGGAGATAGAGCGAGGGTGTGGAAAAATGGAAAATAAAATAAAACAGAAGTAAAATATTTTTTAAAATAACAAAGAACTAAAATAATGAAAATCATTTTTGTCGAGTGCCATGTCAGGGGAAGTCGGCAAACACTGCGGCCATTGGTTTTCTCGAATGTCTCTTACATGGGACTCGACATCCTCAGTCGCGCCATATTTTCTCCGTTAGTCACGACAAAATTAAGGTGACACGTAGCACACACATGTTGCCAAGCGTCACGTGTTTTCTTAGTGCCGCACCCGGAGAAGTTAGCCCTTTGCCGAGTGACTTTTGTCCATAGTTTCGCACCTAAAATATAGTCGACATTTCAACTTCTTTGTGCTTTTAGTTGGCATTCGGCAAGAATGTCGATATTGGTAGGGCGAGAAGGACAAGTAGCACGATCGGACTGGGTGGCGGCCGGAGAGATCTCATAGCAAGAGAGGGAGGAAAATTTAAACAAGGAACGCAAGTGGCTTCGCGTTACACACGAGACGATCCCATTTGTAGCACCAATAACCGGTGAATAGAAAGGCAATTTAATTAGCCCTTCGACTTGGTTGTTAAGTAGAGGCAAGTAGAATGTCAAAAAAAGGCAAGTAGAGTAACTCGACCGGCCGGTTTCCAGTTTTTATGCGCCCGGTCACCGACTCTGACTCTAACTCGCACATAATTAACATCTCTGTGCATCCGTCTATATAGCTCAGCGAGAGCCGAGAGGAGAGCAGCCAGCCGAATAACCAGGAGCCGACTAGGTAGCCAGCCAGCCAGCCATATAAGCGTAGGCCCCCGCATAATCAGATTTACCAAACGAACAGACGAGAGACCTAGCCCTAGGTACGACTCTAGTCATCTGAGCGAGATCCATCGGCCGCGAAGATGGAGGGCGGCACGAGAGATGCCATCGTCGACTCTTTCATGGAGGTCACGTCGTGCGACTCCCAGTCAGTCGCCGTGCGTCACCTCGCTTACTGCGGCTGGCGTCTCGACACCGCCATCAACCGCTACTTCACCGACGGCCCCGCCGATCCGGCGCCCGATCATCCCATCGTCAATCCCATCCCAGTCCGCTCCGAGGCGATGCACGAAGACACGGTGCGCGATCCCATCCCCGCGTGCTCCGACATGCTGTACCAGCACCGGGACTTCTACGGTCCCCGTACTGCCCGCGCCGCCCGATCCATATGGAGCGTGAACAGGGAGCCGCCATCAAGAACGTCGGTTTATCCGTTGCCCGTTGCCGTGGATGACGTTTCTATGCCGGCAAACAACGCGACCGGGTGGGATTCAGAAGGCGACTCGAGCACAAAGGAAGATGAAGAAACTTTCATCCGCTTCGAAGAAGATGAACGAGCCAAAGAGGCCGAAGAAGATGACGGGAAGGACGACAAGGAGGCGATGGAAGAAGACGACGGCACAAAAAGCATGGAGTTGGAGGAAGAAGATGATGGCTACGAGGGCACGGATGGGGAGTACGTCGACGATGACCAAGACGACGACGACTACTTACAGGCGGCGGAGACTGACGGCATGGAGGCGTTGGAGGGGCCACCGGTGACTCGAGCTCGGGCTGACAAGACGCTGCAGGATCTGTTCCGGCCCCCATACGAGATAATGTACCCAGGGAGCTTCCACGACGCCAAGGTGCACGCGGCGAGGAGGACCAGTGGCTGCTGATGAACGTACAGTCAAGCGGCGTGTTTACGTCGCACCTGCACAACCGGGACCTGTGGTCCAACGAGGTGGTCGTCCAGGTGATCAAGGACAACTTCGTCTTCTCGCTCCTAGAAAAGACGGGGACTCCCGGCGACGAGGCGGGCAAAGTGTGCTGCTTCTACAAGCTCGAAGATGATCAGCTCCCAGCTGTGCTTGTCCTGGACCCGATCACCGGGCAGTTGCTGGACAAGTGGTGCGGCATCGTCCAGTATCCTGACGATTTCCTCACCAGCATTGGCAAGTATACTGAGTCCAAGCCTAGCACGGTGTCGAAATCAAGGATCGTCCGATCGACAACGGCAACAGCAACGCCCCAAGAACCGGTAATGACTGCCAACGCTGCCTCTGATACACAAGAACCTGAACCAGCACCAGCACCCAAGGTTGAGAAGATCGAGGCCCCTGCATCATTACCCAAGGTTGTCAAGATCGAGTCTCCTGCGGAGACAATCGATGATGGGAAGCCTATGGATGGAGAGACGGTCTGCAAGCTGAGGGTACGGTTCCCCATTGGTAATATGATCACCAAGTAATTTGGGAGTACGCGGAGAGTCGCAGTGCTCTTCGCATACTGCAGATCAGTTGCTCGTGACCAGGCTGGGACGGAGCAGGCCATCCGGATCATGAGGATGGCTGGACGGGGCTTTGAGGAGTTGCGCAATGACGGCGCGTCGTTTGAAGATCTGAAGCTGAATAGAGATACCGTTACAGTTGTCATGGATACTTGAGCCGTAAAGACCATGAGTTTTTATGCTCCGTTAATTAATAAAGTAGCTTCCATATTGTATTTTTTTGTACTTCTCATCTAGATGATTTTGCGGCCATAAGTAAGTTTTTCAAATCGTTAACTGTTCATTTATTCACTAGATAATACCCGCGCATAAAAACTCCATGCAACTTTAATTTTTTTGGAAGGAAATGAGTACTTGCAAAAAGAAACCTGTCAGGACAGAGTAACTGGCAATTTTGACATGATGCTGCGAGAGTTTCAGTCAACTCCATGCTGTAGGCACCAGCTGCCTTGCATCCTACGCTTGGAAATGCCTTGTTATTATTTGTTAATATCGTCAGGAATATGCGACGTGGCCTGTTTCTCCCATTGATAAAATATCTATGAGTAAATTGTGAAAGCGATCAATCAATCAACCATGTTTTTAACACACGGTTCCATTGACGTTTCCATGATTGAGATTGGCTGCAGCCTCGCTAACCCCTTGTGCAGAGAGCTGAGTTTTGTCCAGGAGTACTATCTTGTCCAGCAAGTTCGTGACTTGCATTGACCAACAAAGCAGAGTAATTTGTCCAGGTGTAGAGACTAGAGAGAGCTTGCGTCATTAACCTTGGTCTCCAAGAAAGCAAGAACACAGTTATTACTACATCACGATCGAGATGCTATATAAAGCCTTTCGGCAGAAGCTCATCGGTACAAGAACACAGTACGGAGTAGTACTAACGAGACCAAACGTGAAGGGTAGAGCGGTTTAGTTTACACCGTTCCACTGGTTCGCACGTTTCTTCTTCGAAGAGGGGGATTAGTCTGATCCAGGGCCGGTCCTGAGATTTTCGGAGCCCGGGCGGAACTAAAAGTTGGGGCCCTTAATTTAAACATCATCATAAAAAGACTGAATATATGTCTAAAAGATATTTTTTAGTAAATTTGAATGCATCCAAAAGAGTACACATATCAAATAAATTATACAAATTACCTTAAAATTTTCTTCTAACATTTTTCGAAGCAAATTCACTTATGATAGGCTCGATGTCAATGTCATCCAATAATTTCTTCTCGATGCATAATGTTGCCAACCCATTTAACCTCTCTTGAGTCATTGTAGACCACAAGTAGTTCTTCAATAATTTCAACTTTGAAAAGCTTCTTTCAGCCGAGGCGACAGTCACGGGCATAGTAAATAAGATGCGATAAGCAATGGAGATATTGGGATAACAATCAACTTCTCTCACATGCTCAAAAATCTCCATAGCAGACATTAAAGAATCCGGTAATGTGAATGTCATAATCTTTAATTCAGAAATAAGATCATATACCTCAACATCAGATGAACCACCATGAGAGAAAGTTTCTGCAAATTTTGTGCAACCCTCTTCAAGTTCCTTATCATTTAATGACTCCGAGCTCAGTAAAAACCCGAATATATTTTTAAATACCATGAGTTATTTAAATCTTTCCTTCAAAGAAGTGATCGCCATATCATTCACAACATAAAAATATTTAACTTGAAATGCCTTTTCAGCTTCTAGAATATCAGAAGTATGAACTGGTTCTTCTTGCTGATCAGATACAAAATTCCCATTAGTTGGTTGCTCTTCCTCCACAGCAACAATTGCCCACTGATCTGGGTTTATCGAAGTGGAAGCGCTAGTATTAGACTTGAAATTTTTGAGAATATCCCCTCTCTGTGATTGTACCAAATCATCCACACATCTTGCTCTTTTCCTTTTAGCACTACCAGATTCATACTTTCTTGATGACATAATCCCACACAATGCTGGAAATAAAGTTAAGTATCACGCCTCACACATCACATACACTTACGGTAGAGATTACAGAAAGAAGAGTGCAAACGATTTACCGAGGCCCTGGCCTGACCGTGGTGGCAATCCGGCGACGGGCGGCGGCCGGGAGCGGCGACTGCTGGGGATGAGATCGCCTAGTTGTAGATTTTAGTTGCTGCTCAATGATAGTTAGATCTGACGCGGATCGCCGAGAGGAATCAGAAGCGTCAGCCGTCAGACGAGGAGCCGAGGAGACGAACTGACGAACAAGGCGAGTTGCGATCGTATCTGGGCGTGCTAACCAGGATGCGATCTGGGCCTGCGTGGCTGCGTGCAAGCAGCTCCTCTCCCATGGGCCACATTCTACTTCCTATAGCCTGGCCGGCCCATGTCGTTTTTTTCCTGTTAAATACATATTTAGTTGTTTACGTATCAAGAAACTTTGATACACATATACTTCAACATACTTGGGGTGGGGCCCCTGGATTTTGGGGGCCCAGGGCGGCCGCCCACCCTGCCACCCTCCAGGGCCGGCCCTGGTCTGATCTCTGCATCGACTGATACATATTAGTTCTCTCATGGGGGGTGGTACGAAATCTGGCTCCGGTTTCTGGTCGGTGATGTTGTCTTGGTTTGCGTGCTTTGGCTCGCCGAAGGCAGCGAACACGGGATACCGTGTCCGGGGAAAGTATGATCCAGCCGGCGAGATGGTGGCAGCAGGCAATCACTTCTCCAGTGCCCACAAGATAAACTTTGGCTAATATTGTTGTACTAATTAATGGCTCCTATGGTTGTACATAGCTAAATGATTGTCTTTTAAAACTTGAGTGTATACCATAGTCATCTAAACTGTATTTCAAGCCTCATAGTCAATGATTTTTTTATAAAGGGAGTTTTATTACCTAAAGAGTTTTAAGCATTACACCCAGATTCTGCACAACTATGGTGCACACAGCCCCAACAAGTTCCAAGGTCTCCAAATAACGGAAAAATAAAAGACGAATTACATATCATAATGAGAAATTGTAAGAACGCCTATGATGGAGGAGGGCAAATCCGTAGATCATGTTGCCATCCATGCTGAGAAAACAGCTCCCTGGCCACGGTCTCCAATCGCGACGTCGCCTTGGAAAACAAGTCCCAATGCTCGACACGCTGCAGGGGCAGCCAAGAACGAATCGTAGCTGTGCACCGGTAGATAAGCTACATAAGGAAACAACTTTGTCATTAAAAACCTTGTTATTTCTACATAGTCAGAGCGATCAAATAACGGTAATCGCTCCCATCCTAATACGCATCTTGAACCTAGGATCCACACCATTCAACGTGCTCCCGAAAATGTTCGAGATACTACGTGGAGGGTATAAGGCAGAGCCTATTTGGATGGCCGACCATGTAGAAGAGGCAAACTTGCACTGGAAAATAAGTGTTGTATAGTCTCGTCATGATTATAAAAGACACACTTTTTACTTCCGTGCCAATTGCGTTTTGCAAGGTTATCATTTGTGAGAATTACACTCATAGGCAATGATGTCTGTTGGGACCAATAATTGTTGTTGTTACCGAACAAATCGAATATGTTTCATCCTGTAACTCTTTTAGTGGTCCATTTCAAACAAAGAATGGGGTAAATAGACAATGGATCTACTCTACCAGGGTGGCTGCAGGCTCTTTAAAAATTACAAGATACTTTGAGTCTCTCTGTACTCAGTTTTTCGTTTACTTATGCGTGTGCCACTTTGTATGACCCATGATATGTAAAGCTTATATACTCTCTTCGTGTATCTAAAGTTGAGACATCCTTTTATGGATGGGGCGAATATATGAAACTATGCGATAATGAAAAGTTGTGTGCATCACTTCGATGCGGGATATGCTCCAATTTTCCTTGCGACAGTTCTTATGTGCACACAATTAATATGGTGGCATGGAAACATTGCAGCAAGGTTAATTTTGTTCCACAAAATCAAATATAGTGGCATTTATACAATATGGATAATTTTATCGTCGAAAACCTTAAGTTGGTATTTTGCCGCGGTATGGTGCTATATATGGATGGAAGCAGGTACCTCATGTATATTAGATCTGCCGGGATACATCCATATGTCTCCTCATTTGGCAGGTAATTTTTCGACTCTCTTACTCAGAGACTAAGATGATTGTACTGTTTTATTATGAATAAGGTTGTTTGCTTCCTATTTTGCGCCAAATTAACCTACTGGACTTCTACTGGTTCTCAAAGATTACACACGTGCATCTAATCAATTATTCATCTGGAACGGTATCAAAGCAACACTATTAGTGGGTGTTTTGTGCGTATTTCCAGGGGCAAGAAGGTGATAGTGGTATTAGACAAAATACTGGAAAAGGATTAAAATAAATGTATCAACATCGGCTTTTTTTTCTCGGGACAGTGCACTTGTGCGTAGTTCCAAAAAAGCAAAAGAGTTCGGCATGCCTTTTGGTGGTTATACTTACAATAAACAAAACACCGGTCAAGACTAGGCGTAACTGGTGATTTTGACATGGACATGGTTCCTGCATCCTGGAAGAGTCAAAGTCACAGCATGCTACAATTTTGGTAAGTGGTAACTAGCTGCGTTGTTTCCTCAACAATTAGGCAACGTGGTCTTTTGACCGATCGATTGATTGCTCGATCTTCCAGGATTATGTTGTGGACGCGATCAATTGGTCAACAGTTTTCTTCGCCAATGCCCATTCACCTTGGCCGCCAAGCAAGTTTAGTACTCCTATATAAAGCCTCGCGCCAGCAACTCACCGGTACATACAAGAAGACAGTACTGCTCGCTGCTAAGGAGACCCGGTGTGAAGAGTGAAGATTGCTAGCAATCGAGGCTTTGCTACATTACTAGTTTGCTCATGGGAGGCCGTAAGAAATCCGGCTCTGGTTTCCGGTCGGTGATGGCGTCTTGGTTCGTGTTCTTTCACTCAGCGAAGGCGGCCAACACCAGCTACCGGGGTACGGCCGGTGGGATGGTCGCAGCGGCCAAACACTTCTCCAGCTCTCACAAGATACACTTGGGCTAGGCCGGGTAGCTGATATGTATATGGTTGTACATATATAACACTGTGTTTGTTCTCAGCCTGAGTGAAGTAATACCTTATATTATCTTTTTACAATACATTTGGCAAGTCAATTTGGCTTTGACAAAACGTCTTCTAAAAAGGGACACATGACGAAGTTTTTTTCTCGCACAAACACATGACGAAGTAGTATTCTCCTTCTCGTTAATTGAGATGCTCTTACAAAGTTTATTGTTACACACAAACATGTCTTGTTGAGAATGACGGTCGAAGATCGGTCAGTCACTGCCGCTACTTCGAGCAGGGTGTTCCGTTAGTTTAGTTCCGTCGAAACTGAACAGGAACATATCATCGAAACCATTTTGACGATCATACGGTTTGACGCATGTGTACCTTTTCAAGGATAAAATGATTACTTTCAAAACAACAGCTTCTTGCTGAAGAAGTTCATACATGATTGGTTGCTGGAATGCTGGTACCTCGATATGGCAACTAGCTGGCAAAACAATTTCACTGCCAGCAATCTATTAGCTAGCGGCTCAGAGCAGTCAATATCGGCGGATCAGCGTAAGGACCACGGAGCCATCCACCCGCAATGTACCTGTTCCTGGCCTCTGTGTAGTGAACCCCGTCCCAGCTCACATATTCCTCTGGGTGTTTGCAAGCAGTCGCCCCAGGCATGCCACATATGGCGGTGCCATTCCAGTTGTATACACCACCGCCTCCACAGCATGTTTGAAGGGGATCGGCAACGACTCCTTCAAATCAGTTGATTGTAAGAGTCATGTACCTCATGTATATATATAGCATTAAAAAAACAATAATGAACATACCAAAATGTTTGGGGTACTTGAGGATATCCATAACAGGGTTGTAGAAGTCTGCAAAGATGATCCTGGCTCGTGGATACTTTGCCCTCAGAGAGCGAACATCCGCATGAAGAATCGAGTTGTGATACATTGCCACATCGTTAAGGTCACGGAGGCAACCGATGTGGTCGTAGTCAGTCTTGTTAGGGCGCGCTAGTAGAGTGAGCATTGTGGGTGAGCATCCGTTTGGTGGATTTCCAGGGACGACTATGTAAACTGCGCCTTCTTTGAGAAGCCTCTGAAATGAAATGATATTTAGGGACAGGTCGGAAATGCCAAGATCTGATGTCAGAAAAAAATCTTACAGTAAACCACTAGAATTGATGGATATATACCTCAACCCCCATTGCAATCTTCTTCACGATATTTGGCACAAACGCTTTCACCTCTTTTTGGGTCTTCCCCGCCAGCCATAAGAAGGTGTAGTCATTCACTCCAAACTCCCCAAAGAAAAACAGGGTTCTACTTAAGCAATCATACTTTGTGCACCCTACGTTGGTCAGTTGCTTAATTAGTGCAGTACACAGATGTATAAATTAAGCACATACTATAAAGTATTTGGAACATCATCTTAAAGGATATACCTACAATATGTGAATGGAAAGTAGAGAGCATATATGCGACATACCTTGTAAGATAGTAGTATTGCAGATTTGTGGCCTTAGCTGCTCGAACCAATCGAACTGCACCTTCAGGGAATTGTTGAGGAGCTTAAACGACACAATATTGTTCCTCTCAAAGAAGTCGACGTCGGTCACCGTTGCACCGCCGACAGCAAAGTTCACACCTTTGCGGATGCTTGAGCTATTACTCGTCAGAGATGCAGGAAGTAATGGAAGGCCAAACTCCTCAGCTACCACCAAACGATGCATCAGAATGAAGAAGCAGCAGCAAAATCAGTACTAGTACAAAGATAGTACAACTAATATATACATGAGAAGGGAAACTCACCGACGAAATCAATGGTGCCTCTCCCGTCGCTGAACCGCCCTGTGGGGCGACCAAAGAAGGTCATGCCATAAGGAGGGTTGATATGCCAGGAAGTGACCACCGGCACTGCCTGAGCAGCCATCGTCACGAAATTGCCGGCGTCAATGTGAGAGTCTCCGAAGGAGATAATGGAGGTGATGGGCTGCCGTGAGCCGGAGCTCACAGTACAGAGGCATAGGATGAAGACAAGGGAGGATAAAAGCGTGATCGCCATGGATGTAGCTGCTAGAACTTGTGTGGTTCAGGGTATCAGCAAAGGTATATTTATACCGGTATGTGTTTGTACTGCGCGCGTATTCTATAAAAATGAAAAATGCCCAACTTGGCCAAATACATTTGACTTTCACAGTTGAATATGCATTGGTCAAAAACAATTCATTCCACAGCCGTAAGATGCGGATCGCTGAACAGTAGTTGGACAGAAATGGAAGAGGGAGCACGAGATGCAAATGATGCTCCTGATGCATACTCCTAGGACTATATACTACCAAAAATTGGAAAGTCCACTCTTCCACCCAATTGACGATAAAAAAGTGCAAGGTGCAGCAGCCGTAGTATGTGGATCTTACCAATAAGCACTTGCCACTGTTACTTGAGATCTCACTACAGATCTCACTATGCATGATTCACTAAATTACTCAATAGAGTAACACTCTGTAGTCTGTAGGCACTGCATATGGTTCCATGCCTAGGAGCCACGGCTCCAATAGTCCAATGGCCTCTTATCAGCACTAGCCAGGACCTAGAACTACAGCCTACAGGGCTCATCATCTATCACTGACATCAAATTAGCATGGCTTACAACGAGCTAATGGCATACACATGATGTATGGAAGTTGTTCTGCACTTCGTAGCTCCCAACACGATAAAATACTACACCAGCCTGCCACCATGAAATTCTTAATTTCATTTAAAAAAAGTGTTGTCCTGCACTTAATTTTATTTTTGTCTCCTCGCCCCAAATGCACTACATATGTATTTGATTTTGACCAAATTTTGTGACAGAAAACTGTATGAGCTTTTGACCAAATTTCCTTCAGATTTTTTGTCAGATTTTGACCAATTTTGTGCAAGGATTTCACCAGCAAAAAATGTCAGACATTTTTGTTAGATTACCAGGTTTTAACAAACATTCGAGTAAAATTTGTTTCGGGTTTGAACCATTTTTGTGTCAGGATTTCAACAAACTTTTGTGAGAAATTTTGTGTCAAACATTTGTGGTAGACTTGTGTCAGATTTTGACCAACTTTTGTGTAAGAAGTTTGTGTCAGATTTTAACCAATTTTTGTGTCAGAACTTCGGTGGACTTTGTGTAAAAATACTTGCGTCAATCATTTGTACTAAATTTGTGTCAGAATTTGACCAACTTTTGTGTCACAGTTTTATGTCACGTTTTGGCAAAACAATATTGTCAGAATTTCCATAAACTTTTTTGTCTGAAATTTTGTGTCAATCATTTGTGTTAGATTTGTGTCAGCCAACATTTGTGCCAGAAATTGATGCAATTCTGTGTGAGAAACAGAAGTCAAGATCGTAGAAGAAACAAATTATCCAAAAGGTAGATTCAAAATGTCTGTCGTCAACCAAAAATTTAACAATAGGTTCTAGAGTCCTCTTGTTGCAGCGGTACTAGGAGGGTAAAAATGAAGAATACCTGGATATCATCTGGCTGCTCCTGCCCTTTGTATCATTTCCATGATCTGTCAATTGTAAAGTCCAATATGATAGTATAGAGTCAACTTTAGGTTCAATATCAAAAGTCTACTCAGCATACTAACTACAAAATATTCAGACTGAAGCGAGTGTTCTTCCTACTAAAAAAATTGCGATCACCAGGACTAGCCCTTGGTTGCTTACTTTTATAGTAGGAATGCTCCTATGTGAGAAATCCAAGAATTCCTCTCCGATGGGGATCGAACCCGGGATGTCGAGCACGCTCACCCACACTCCAACCCGGGATAGCAAACCTCCATATATGATTTTGGGTCCCGGGGCACGACAGGGGTCACAGTTTCAGGGTCAGGAGTCCCTATAAAAGAAGAGTGGGCATGTCACAAACAAAATCACGAAAAACAGTCAATACTATATATCTCAGACGGGTTGTAAAGGAAAACCTGACCATCCACGCATTCTGTGCTGATTTTAGCTTCATGCTGCAGTGAAAGGAAAATAGATAATTTAAATTTTGTACATGAACACCAGCAATGCCGGACCAAGACTTTGTTGGGAACTTATAACAAATATCTGTGAGTTTTAGCTAACCTGAGTAATTGTGCAAGACTCGTCAGATACATCTGATAAATACATGAAATCAAAAAGCAATGTAAATAGACATGTCTTGATGAAGCCAGCAGTGTTGAACATACAACTGAACGGGGAAAGTGGATTTGATTTGGAATTGTCATTTCTTTATACAGAACAGCAAGCAACAATCCTGCATGATCCACTATGACATCAAGTTAGAATTAAACTCCGAGGCCTTGTTATAATCACCGGTAAACGGCTTCTCCTCACATACCTTGAGATATGCATGTATCCGAACCTGCAGAGTTTGAATGTGGGCTCTGCAAATTACAAAAGCGAAGGTTCATGAAAAGAACAAACTGAGAATAATCAGGGACGTGCTCTGTAACCAGAACTCAGTCGGTAGGTAGTGAAAACAAAAACTTACTAGTAAACATCAAAACGCTTCTTCGATTTCGTCCATGGTGAGCCCTTTATTTTACAGGAAGGAGCGCCTGTGCCCATCAGAAGAGCCAATGACTTTCGGGTGTCTCGGAAAGCTAACAGCACTCTAAACCAGTTCCTCCCTCATGGGTTCAGAGGTCACAATAGCCGCTTCTCCACTTATCTCTTCTTGCACCTTGGTGTTTCGCGAAGTACCATGGACAGCTTCTGAGCTACCTGAAGCGGAAGCGAAGTTAAGTTCGACGCTCGGTTTGATTTCTTCCGTGATCATCATGAAACAGGTATCATCTCACATACGGGCAGCAGCAGCAGCAAATATATTGGATACTAATTTGACATTGCAGTATTCCAGGGGCATTTGGTGTATAAGTACAGAGGGTCAAAAGGATATCTAAGTTTTGTTTTTCAAATTAAAGGGCTCCAGGCCCCCGATTTCATCAAAATGAAACCACAGAGGTTTTGGGATCTTTTTTTTTTTTTTTTGAGAAAGAGGTTTTGGGATCATTATTACAGTACTCACTTCACCACCAGCTCAACACCCTACAGCAACGATCAAAACCTACAGAACCTACAACGCACCAAAATAAAGCTCTGTAGTACCCAGAACGCCAAAACAGGCAACATTACAGCAAGTTTTACTTAAACACCAATTCCTCTTATGCTTCACCTTCACTTCTCCGCTGCCACATAGAACGCAGTACCGATCTGGATGTCAACCAACACCAATCCTTTTTGTCATTGGCCCCAGCCAGCTCTTCTATTGAACACATAAGACGCCACCTCTGCTAGCCGCCGTCCCGCGCTGCAGAGTCCCTGTCTGGCGTTTACCTTCTGCAATTTCAACCAATATACTAACCAATTAGCTATACTGTACATTATTTGACAAGGATATACATCTCAGGTACCCTACCGTGAGGGTATCTGGTGCACGTGATGACTAAATGCCCAATAGCGAAGAGCTAATTCGAAGCCCAAGACGAGAGGCCCAGCAAGATGGAGTACCTGCCAAGTTTAGACATAGACATAGTCGGTTTGTACTTTCCTTATGTGTATACTAGGTCGGTTACAAACTCCCGAGACCCAGCCTATTTAAAGGCTGGGAGGGGTGCCGATTTAGGACCAAGCCATACTCGAACCACCAAATCTCTTGCGAGATCGACATCTCGCCGGAGCCTCCTTGTAATCGCATAATCTCACACGATCAATAACAGACAGGCACGAAGTAGGGTCTTTACCTCCACCCGAGGGGTCTGAACCTGGGTAAATCTTTGCCTCTGCTTGTCAGCCGACGAAACTATCAGTACTACCACGTTCTCTCCCCATAATCTCAACCCTAGGTCCTTAACTATAGGATTTGATGAGGGTACACCTCGTCAATTGGCGCCGTCTGTGGGAAAGAATAGTGCTGGACTCGCGGTTTCTTCGGTTCCATCGGAAAACGGCGACTGACCGATCGGATCTACAAACGGCAACTCGTCGGCTGCATCAACGAACCAGAACTCGCCTACTCGGACGGCACACGGCAAATCGCCGAATCACTCGACAAACGGCAGCACGTCAGCTTCACCCGCAAAAAGCACATCAGATCCTCTGATGGATTTCGAGCCACACTCGCCAGAATTCCAGGAGACTTTCTCCGATCTCGAGTCAGGTTTGGGTTTGACTGTTGGTTCGTTCAATTTTTTCGTAAACAAACTTGGTGTGCAGGACTTGACAGATCCACGCCAACTCGCGACTTCCGCACCCGAGGCTCCATCGGTTGCAGCTCCTTCGACTGTGGATCCATCAACCGCGTCCATACCATCGTCGATCCTCCGATCTTGCTCGTCTGCAACAACCATCTCAACTCGAGAGCTTAACAGCTCCTGGAGGAGCTCGAAGGAGAGAGGCCGAATCAGCATACCGCACAAACGATCCCGAGCTCGATCTCCCACTCGAGGACACTTTCGACTGCGAGATCTCCTTCAGCGACTTCGACGAGCCGAAACTCATACCGACAACCACGTCGACTCCGAGATCTGCACCAACAACACCCTCGACTCCGAGATTCATAACAGCCTCACCAACGCCGAGGTGAGCATAGGCGACGAAGGCATCGACAGGGAGATCCATCTAGACGGACCACTCGACGGGCATATCGACTCTGACATGAGCCTCGATGAAGACGTCGAGTCCATGACAGGACTCGAAAACACATACGCATATCCTTGGGTGATACCCCAGCAGGTCTACGTCGCCATCGCCGCAGAATCATCAGATGCTGCGGCCAGCCGCAGGCCTACAGAATTCCCGTGCACAGTTACTATGCCGAATGGAGTCACAACTCTCACAATCACTGCTGAGATGGCAGCAAAAGCAGATAAAGTCATCAAGGAGTGCACAATGATGCCAGCAGACGCAACGCAAGAGGAGATGTTGACCTTCCAGTACTTCAACTGGCAGGAATCACTTCGACTGCGGCAGGTCAGAGCGACACTTGAAGAACGCAAAAAGCAAGCTAGTTTGTCGAGTGCACGAAGAAGACAACTCTCCCTGAGCTCCACCGGGCGAGCAGACACGAGACCCAGATCAAGGTTGTCACACCTCTCGCCAGACGAAAGGGCGGCACTCACCCACAACTTAGGCAACTCCTTCATGACATACGACGACGAGGGCGTACCAGTACCCAAAACAGCTGCGGGTGCCCTCTTCACCGCTGCAGCATATCTAGAGGCAATCAAACCTCCAGCTGATGACCCCAATGCAAAACTGCATCGCCAGCAGATCAAATCACTCGCCTTAGCGGCGAAGGCCATACGCCAAACTCCAAGAACTCCAGGAGGGAGTCGAGATCAGGCCATAGTTGACACACGTCGTGAAGAGCACAATCGCAGTGGCCGTCGCCACCACTCGAAGGAAAGAAGCAGCTCGCATAGGCGCAGGTCCAGGAGCAGATCGCGCAGATCTTACAGTAGCGACTCATACTCTGATCGAGAGCCTGAGCCACATGGAGCTCTGTGCTTCACTCGACGCGTCCGCGAGACACGGATGCCCAAAGGGTTCAAACTCACAACTGAACAGCCCAAGTACACGGGTCGACAGGAACCTTCCGGGTGGCTAGAAGACTACAGGCTGGCTGTCGCGTGCCAGCGAGGCACGAACACCACAGCCATGCAATACATACGACTCATGCTCGAAGGCACAGCCCGCGACTGGCTCAAGGCTCTACCTCCATCAACATACGACTCGTGGGACCACTTCCGCGCGGACTTCATCAAAAACTTCGAGCCTCTATGTGAGCGACCAAAAACGTTCGAAGAACTGCGAGCCTGCGTTCAACGGTCAGGCGAAACGTTGAGGTCATACATCAGACGATGGACTGAGATACGCAACTCAGTCGGAGTAATCTCAGAAGATATGGCCATGGATGCTTTCATCATGGGCCTCGCCAGGCATGACTTCAAAGAAGCACTCGGTCGCAAAAAGCCAACCTCCGTGGCTAACCTCTTGATGGTAGCGACTGAGTGGGCAGACGGAGAAGACATGGCGCGCACCACACGCGGGTCCTCACCCCGTGACAACCAAGAAAGTGGCAGTCGAAGCCGCAGAGACTCATACAGAGATGACCGAAGGCGCAAGCGTTCAAAACGTCACTACGACGACGACAGACCCGAGTTCATGGCGGCTGGGTTCTCTACACCCCGCAATGACCAAGACAGAAGCGACCGACGATCAGAAGATCGACGGGACAGTCGAGATGATCGTCGGGACAGTCGAGATGATCGCCGGGACAGTCGAGACCGCGGCCAACGCAATGATAGCTACAAGAGGAAGGACTGGCGCAAGTCAGATCCGGAGCACAATCCGAGCGATCATTCGAAGAAAAGATGGATGCTGATTGCAGATTCCACCTGTACAAGGGGGACGATGGAAAACTGCGCTCCAATCACTCGATGAGAAACTGCAGGGAATTCGACCAAATGGCGACTGATTACATAAACCTCAGAAAGGCAACAGCCACAAACGCACACGTGCCTGCACCTGTGCCTCAGCCAAACAACGTGCCCGTCCTGATGGCACCACCACCACCACAGCCTGCAGCAGGCGGAAATCTCGCGGGTGCCATACAACCCGTACCTCGGGTGGACGAACCTCAGTACCCTCCGCCCCAAGGGCAGATGTACATGATACAGAAAGGTCGCCCTTCCAACAGGGAGCAAAAACTTCGCACTCGACAAGTAAACATGGCGGTCATGTCACCTCCTGCTGTAACTGAATTCTTGAAGGGTTCTGAAACCGCAATAAGCTTCAGCAAGAGGACCACCCTCCATCGGTTGTTCGCCAGGGCACTCTGCTCTGGTACTCGATGCACAAATTGGAGGCTACGCCATGTCCAAGGTTTTCATGGATGGTGGCAGCGGCATAAACATCATCTTCGCAGATACGCTCCGCAAAATGAACAGGTCAGTCGAAAACCTGCCAAGATCTTCAAATACCTTTCACGGTATCGTCCAGGAAAGCAATAAGCCCAGAAGGCACCATACAACTCGACGTAACGTTCGGGGACAAGAACCACTTCAGGACAGAATCGATTGAGTTCGAAGTTGTCGACTGGAAGTCACAATACCATGCTATACTTGGACGCCCGACGTTCGCTCGATTCATGGCGGTGCCACACTACGCATACCTCCAGTTAAAGATGCCTGGACCAAAAGGAGTAATCACAGTCAAGGAAACTTCCAAAAGTCTGACTCTTGCGACCGAGAGTTTAGCAAAATCTCTGAGATGTTTGGCATGGAAGCAACACTCGCCGAGCTCGCGGTCTCCAACGATCGCACACTTATGCCGGAGCACAAGAAGGTGGCAGTCGACAGATCATTCAATGCCACCAATGACACAAGGTCGCATCAGGTGCACCCGACTGACCCGACCAAGACAGTCAATGTCTCGTCGAGTCTGCCTATCGCATAGGAAAGCGCGCTCGTCGAATTCCTCCGTGAGAACTGGGATATATTTGCGTGGTGTCCAGCCGACATGCCAGGTATTCCCAGGGAATTCGCCGAGCACTCTCTCCAATTATTTCCAGATGCTAAACCAGTCAAGCAAACAATGCGCCGCATATCCGGCCCAAAAAGAATCGCAGTCGAAGCCGAAGTCGACAGACTACTCGCAGCAGGTTTCATCAGAGAAATCAAGAAATCACAATGGGTGGCCAACCCCGTACTCGTAGAAAAGAAGAACACAGATATCCTTCGGATGTGCGTAGATTTCACGGCACTCAATAAGTGTGTCCAAAGGATCACTTTCCACTACCTCGAATCGACCAGATCGTCGACTCCACCGCCGGGTGCGCTCGCTTGTCCTTCCTGGATGCTTACTCGGGTTACCACCAGATAAGGATGAAGGAAGAGGATGAAGAGAAAACGGCGTTCATAACCCCACTCGGGGTCTACTGCTACACAACCATGCCTTTCGGGCTCAAAACGCAGGCGCAACCTACCAGCGCATGATGCAAGATTGCCTCAAGAAGCAAATTGGGCGAAACGTCCAGGTCTATAGATGACATCGTCATCACCACAAGGAGGAAAACACACTACTCGATGACTTGCGAGAGACGTTCGCAAACCTCAAACGCTTCCACATCAAGCTCAACCCGAAGAAGTGCACGTTCGGCGTGCCAGCCGGGCAACTCCTCGGGTATCTAGTCTCAGCTCGAGGAATCGAGCGGACCCGGAGAAAATACAGGCCATCTTGACGATGCAAAGGCCTTCAAAGCTCCATGACGTGCAAAATTAGCGGGTCGAGTGGCAGCACTCAGTCGATTCATCAGCAAGCTAGGCGAAAAAGCACTCCCGTTCTATCGACTGATGAAGAAAGCAGATAAATTCGAGTGGACGCCAGAAGCCGAAGCAGCCTTCACGGACCTCAAGCGAGTCCTCACAAGCCCTCCAATCCTCGTCGCACCAAGGGAACGCGAGCCACTATACCTATATGTCTCTGCAACTAACAGGGTGGTGAGCACTACTGGTAGTCGAACGCAGGGAGGAGGGACACGCCCAAAGCATACAACGTCCAGTCTATTACTTGAGTGAAGTGCTCTCCACATCAAAGCAGCGGTACCCGCACTATCAAAAGCTGGCCTACGCCGTGTTCATGTCCTCAAGGAAGCTGACGCATTACTTCTCCGAGCACCCGATCACTGTAATCAGCACCTCAGGGATCGGGGACATCCTCACAAACCCCAACGCAACTGGGCGAGTCGCAAAATGGCTCATCGAGCTAGCACCGCGAGACATCAAGTATGATTACCCGAAGGCCATCAAAGCACAAGTTTACCTGACTTCCACACCGAGTGGATTGAAGCTCAGCTGCCAGGAGCACCAGATGTGTCCAACTCATGGACTATGTACTTCGACGGCTCAAAGAAAAACGAAGGCGCAGGCGCAGGTGTCATCCTCATATCACCAAAAGGCGACAAGCTCCGCTACATACTGCAAATGGGATTCGAGTTCCCATCCAATAACGAAGCAGAGTACGAGGCCTGATCCATGGCATGAGGATGGCCAAAGCCCTCGGGTGCACTCGACTGATGATCTACGGCGACTCGAATCTTGTGGTACAGCAAACAATGAAGGCCTGCGACGCAATCGCAGATAACATGATCGCCTACCGTGACCTGTACAATCTCATGGAGGGCGTGAGAGCAATGAAGAAGCAGATAAGCTAGCCAACATTGGCGCGACCAAAGCACCAGTTCCACCTGGTGTCTTCTTCGAGCGCATCGAGCACAGGTCCATCAAGAAAAAAGAGCACTCCTACATCAGCCGCACCAGCCAAGAGCAAAGCACCTAGCACAGAGGACCACCAGTCGAGGTACTCCTCATCGAGCCAACTTGGACTCAACCTTTCCTCGCATACATACTCCGCGGCGAGGTACCCGAAGACATAACAGAGTCAAGACGCGTCACTCGACGATCTAAAGCATACACTGTCATCAACGGTGAACTATACAAACGCAGCATATCAGGTATGTTCCAACGTTGCATAGCATTTGAAGATGGCCAAGCCATCCTTCGTGATATTCATGCAGGTACCTGCGGGCATCACGCCAGCAGTCGATCACTCGTAGCCAAAGCCTTTCGCGCAGGCTTCTACTGGCCCACAGCACTCAAAGACGCGGAGGACATAGTCAAAAGGTGCATCGGCTGTCAAAAATTCGCCACAAAGCCGCACGCACCCGCATCGGCGTTGAAGACAATACCATTGGCCTGGCCCTTCGCCCAGTGGGGGCTCGATATGGTTGGGCCACTCAAAAAATCCTCCCATGGAGGGCATACTCACCTTCTGGTGGCGGTCGACAAGTTCACCAAGTGGATTGAAGCAGTCCCTATCACAAGTTCGACTGCCACTACAGCAGTCAATTTCATAAAATCCATCATATACCGCTTTGGTGTGCCAAGTAGCATCATCACTGACAACGGTACAAACTTCACGGCTGAGGAATTCGAATCCTTCTGCAAAGAGCAAGATATCACGCTCAATTATGCATCTGTGGCACACCCGCAATCAATGGCCAAGTCGAAAAGGCCAATGGACTTGTGACGAGTGGAATCAAGAAGCGCCTCCTGGTCCCACTCAAAAGAGCAGCGGGTGCTTGGGTCGAAGAACTTCCGTCTGTGCTATGGAGCTTACGCACAACTCCCAATGCTTCAACACAATTTACCCCATTTTCATGGTGTACGGTGCAGAGGCAATCCTGCCATCTGATGTAAGATTCAATGCACCAAGAGTCGAAGCATACAACGAAGAAGATGCAGACGAGCACTCGAAGACGCAGTCGACTTGCTAGAAGAAGCACGTAACACGGCGCTCGCACGCACAGCTGTTTATCAGCAGGACTCCGCAACTACCACAGCCGTCGACTGCGTACCAGGTCCTTCGAGGTTGGCGACCTGGTACTTCGACTGAAGCAAAAGAAGGTGCACAAACTCGCTTCTCCATGGGAAGGACCCTTCATCATCACCGAGGTCATTGGTGGTGGAGCATACAGACTGAAGCACGCGAAGACAGGAGAACTCTCGCATAATCCTTGGAACGTTGCGCAGCTGCGCCGTTTCTATGCTTAGATTGCTCAGTCGCACAATGTAATAGGCACATATGTCGGATGGCTGCAGGTTTCAGACGCGCTCTTTTCCTTACCAGGGTACCTAAGGGGACTGGAAGGTTTTTAATGAGGCGGCCTGCAGCTTAACATTCAAAAATGGAATATAATCAATGATTCCTCATATTTCTCCCTGCTTACTACTCGCATAACTTGTTCTCACAAAATTAGCCTCACCCGAACACTCGGGGGCTGCGCTATTCAAAAAGCATGAGCTTCCGCTTGTTCACAACATAATACCCCAGCCGCACTCGAATACTCGGGGGCTGGGTCATAAAAATCATACATAAACACAAAAGTTGCTCAACCCCACTCAATTATTCGGGAGTTGAGCCTAAAAGCATCAAGTGAAGCTTCAAGTACTGCAAAAATTCACAGCCACACGAATACTCGGGGGCTGTGCATTTATGTTTTATACTAAAATATTTCTATCAACCTCACTCGAATGCACGGGGGCTGGATAGTCATAATTTTACAACAAGTAACTTCATACCCCACTCAACAGGCTCGGGGGCTGCGAGGATGTGAATCCTTAATTCATAAGATACTCACAAGTGTTGCGTTTTACACTCTGGGGTCACCCCCCATACACATAACCTATTCAACAGGTTCTTCCTTGGGCTCGGTCCATTTTTCCTCCTCCTTCAGCACACGATGGATTAGGACCAATGCGTCCACCCGTGTCTCTTGGTAGTGCTCCTCCATTGGCACAGGACCACCACCTGGTATGGGTGCGGGTCCCATCGCAATCCTTTTCAAATCAAGGTGCGGAAGGTGCGATCGCACAAAGGCAAGAGCAACATTAGCCCCGCTAATCAGTTGCTCGCGCACAAACTTCTTGATCGCCTTGCCTTTTCGAAATTTCTTCAGCAATGCAACAAGGTCTGTGGTTGTTCATTCAAAGGAAACAAAGCTTCGTGGACTCGAAATAAAGCCAACCTGCAAGTCTCCAGTCGAATGGCAGTTGCCAGCCGGTCCAGAAGCCTTACCAAAATGGCGCTCCTCGCCCTGTCTGACCAAAAGGGGTGGGCGGAGTACTCAGTACTACTCGCATGACCGTCGAGTCGATCCTGAATCCGTGCCTCCTCCTTTATCGGGTCAGAGCAAACACCTGCGCAAAAACAAAGGGCTCATCATCGCCCAGTCGAGTCATCTCGCAAAGAACAGATCTCGATGATCCAAAAATAGCTTACATTCGAGTTGCAGATTTACTCTCTCCAACTCCTCAAGCAAAAAAGTCTCTCGCTCTGTAGCGGGGGATGGCCTCGACTGCAACTCTGCATATGCCTCTGCATTTCCTTCAGCTCGTCACTCACCTTCGAAAGCTTTTGCTGAAGGTAGTCCATAATTTTCTGGTCATTCACACTTCGCGACTTCGAAGAACCACCCACAACAGGGCCAGTCGATTTTAGAGGCTCGGTTCTACAGTCAGAATAATTAAGGGCATAAGGAAGCATAGGAGATCAAGCAAAAGGCTCGGGGGCTGCCTCCCGATCACTGAAGTTCATATTTCACAAAGGACAGATACGATGTCTGATAATTTACATATAGCAAAAGCAAAATGACGAAATCCCTAGACCTAGTCAACAAAGGGATCACTAGCTAAGTCGTCGACTTCTTGGAGGAAGCCTTCTTCGCCTGGACTTTGGCTGCCCTATCTTCAACAATTGTTACCAGCTGTTGGGCATACTTTTTGGCGGCTTCCATCCAAGTGCCGAGCCCGACGGTTCTGCCGTCAGATCCCCGTGGAAATTCTTCGTAGCTGCGTCAAAATCTGCCTCGACTCCGTGCGCGAGCAACATGAGAAAAGTAGTCTGAGCACCACTTACCATTTGCTCGCGACAAAAATCGGCGACGGCAGTCCCTTCAGGCTTGAACAGCTCTACCAGTTCTGCAAAGGAAGATGGAAGCTCTTCACCGGGAAGAAGCTGCCATGGAGGGCGCCCAAGGCACTCGCCGCCTGTGTCAGCATCTCCCCTGCTCTGCTACTGGTAACCTCTGAGACAGCCACACTTTCATCGAGTGAGGTGCCAAGGCTTTGCTTGCCTGGAGCAGGCCATCCATCATGCCTAGCATAACACATGGACAACATGATCAGCACCATATTGCAAAACCTCAAATATCTAAGGCAAACATCAAAATTCGTACCAGTCAAAGTGGTGCTGGCGGCAGAAAGTCGACCAATCGCCGACTCCTCTCTAACCTCGGCTGCTTTCAGCCTCTTCTCCAGATCAGTCACTCGACGGGTGGCGTTGTTCAAATTTTCTGCCGCTTCAACGGCGGCCTCTGCAAAATAAACATACATGGTCAACAGACCGCAAGAGGAATCAGCTTCAACAAGTGGTACTAGCATAAAGAGATACGCACTCTTCGCAGCTTCGAGTTGCTGCTGCAGGGTGGCGGCTTCCGTCTCCTTGTGCACATACTTGGCACCAGCCTTCAGCAACTCTTGCACAAATGCCTAAGTGCACGACATGGGCAAATTCATAACTCAATAACTGAGTCTAGGAAAAAAATTGGCACTCGATGGAATTAAAACTACGGCAAGCGTAAACTTACGTGCTCCAAGAAGGAAGAAGTCGACGCAGGGACACCTAGCCGCAGCTCCGCTCTCAGTTGCTAACCTCAGGCTCGGGTGGTGTAGCTGTGGCTGTAGCAGCAGGAGTCGCAGGGGTAGGCGGCTGCTCTGGTGGCAGCGTCCGTGCAGTGGATGATGCGCTGCTCTTTTCCGCCGTAGGTGGCGGAGGCATATCCTCATCCGAGGAAACACTGTATCTCACATTATAAGTATACAAGGTGGTATTGTTCATAATGTGACAAAGCATATGCACATGATACTTACTCTTCAGTAAGGTGCACAATCGACCAGGTGCAAGCACACCCATGCTCGGGCGCGATTTCTTCGGTGGTCGAGGGGGAAGAGAGCGAATCGGAGGAATCTCGAGTGGCGCCGTCATCGACTCCGTCCTGTCTTCCTCCTTTTCCTCCGAGTCAGTGGTGTCTTCCTCGTCGCGCGACCGCTTCTGCTTGCCCTGCACCTCAGCATCGCCCTCATCGGCTTCTGGCGTGTGTGCGGTGGCGAGTGAGGCCATCTCATCATCAGAATCTGCCTCGGGTGGCTCATTGTCTGGCACTGGGCCGCTCTCTGGCAAGGGAGGCATCGACTCATACATTTTGTGTCCCTGCACACATTAACAGCAGAGGATTCAACATCACACATGCATAACATATCAACTGAGATATAGTATCAACTGTTACCTCTAGTAGAGGGTTGCTGGTTTCATAAGGAGGCACAGGCGAGTTCATCTCGCAGGGATCTTCATCAGTCAATCTGGTAAGGCTTCTTACCAACTTCTCCGCCTCCGCATCAGAAAGCTCCACTGCGCGTGAGCGGGTTGGATCAGAAGCACCACTGTATCCCCACATAGCATGTGCTCGGGCTCGAAGGGGTTGCACTCGCCTCTTGGCCATAATGGCTAGCAGATGGATGCCCGTGACCTCTCGACCAACAGTGGTCTGAAGCTTCAGCACCTTCTCCATCAGAATGTCAGCCTCTTCGGCTTCGACTCCGGTCGGCTGGGCAATCCAGGATGGCCTCTTCTTCACCAGAGCGTCTGCGTCAAAGGCAGGCAACCCAAATGTTTGGGCGCCTATGGTCACATCCTTGATGTAGAACCACTTCTGGCGCCATCCTTGCACAGACTCCAGGAAATTGATCTTGAAGTACTCGACATCAGGTCGAGCCTGTACTCCAAAACCACCAAGACCCTTGGCGCTGTGCTGGCGCTTGACGTTGAAGATGCGGCGGAACAGACAAAAGTGGGGTGCGACGCCCAAGAAGCACTCGCAAAGGACGAAGAAACACGCAATGTCCAAATCCCATTGGGCGTAAAATCGTGCAATTGCACTCCATACACGTGCATCAGTGCACGAAGAAAGTTGTGAACAGGGAAGGAGAATCCTCTGTTCACAAAATCAACAAAGCAGACCCGCTCATTGGGGCCTGGGCACGGGATTACCTCGGCGCGGGGGATGCGAACTTGCGAGGTGTCCTCAGGGATCAGCCCGTCGTTACGCAGGCCAGTGAGCATCCTCTTGCTGCAGGTGGACTTGGTCGAAGCGCCCTTGTCCCTCTTCAAACCGCTGGCAGCGGCTCCAGCGGCGTTGTCCGCCGATGCGTTCGCAGCACTCCTGCCCCTTCGGGTGGTAGGCTTCGTCATCGCAGAGGTGGTTGCAAAGCTTCGCTAGGAGGATATGACGATGTGTCGGGGGAATACTTTCTGCATTAACCCGCGGCCCAGTGCGACTTAACTTACTCGCACGAATGAAGGCCCACTTGGGAACAAGCCCAATATTGAACCGCCATAAGGGGAAAGATCTAGAAGACATATCCCGGAGGACGTGAAGACCAAGTAGTCTCCGAGTAGGCCTCTGTGGATGTATTCCTTATGGGGAAGTTTCCTTTTGTAACCTAGCGAGCCTCTGTGTATATAAAGAGGACTCGCAGGACTTAGAGCGGGTCAAGCTATCAAGCCCCAAACCCTAGCTCATACGGCGAGTACCAGATCGGATCGCCTCCATTGTAACACCTTGATTATCATATCAATACCAATCTAGGGTAGGCAGGAAGTAGGTCTTTTACCTCACATTGAGGGGGCCGAACCTGGGTAAATCTGTGTTGATCTTTGTTCCTGCGATCCCAAGCTCGGAGATGCTTGACTCGCATAATCCCACACCTACGAAGTCATCTATGACACCTGACGTGACAAACCCACGACAGTTGGCGCCCACCGTGGGGCCTGCGGTCAAGAGCGTCACGTTCCGCGCAGGATCCATGAAGGGAGCTGAAGATCTTGTTGTTGGCCGTATCATCACGGTCAATGGCACACCCCTCATCGACGATTCAAGCTGGGGGCCGGAAGCAGATTACTTGGAGACCGGCCACGTCATCCCCTTTGGATCCATCAACGTCTTCGTCGGCTTCATTGGCGGCGAGTCGAGGATCCATCGCAACATGGCGACTCAGAAGAAGGAGTCGCGGTAACAGTGGACCAAGAAGAATCTATCAACCACGAGTCGCTGCCTCTCGAAGACGAAGAAGGCCAATCCATTGAGTACGTCCTTGAGGAAAGGCTATGCGGAGACCCTGTGGATAGTGGCTCGCCCTCTGTAGAAGATCGGCACGTGGAAGGGGTCTACAGGACCACAGAAGCAGACGAAGGGCTGGGCATGCCACCAGGCAGCTTAGCCCCCACACCGCCGGAAGCAGCAGAACAAGCCGCGCTAGACGCATCAGGAGTCGCGGCATCCGCTGCGATGACGCCAGGAGTCGCGGCCTCAGGAGTCGCAAACAGAGAAACCCCACCTGGAGTCGCGCCTGCGGAATCAGGGTCAAGGGTAACCCCAGCGCAGCGGTCACGCCGCCACAGGGAAGCGTGTTGTTTACACCAATATCTGCGGTTAACGCGGCTGCTAGGGTGACAGAATTGGAGGCTACCAGGATCGGGCTATATGATGAAGTCCAGAGATCGCAGATGAGAGAGCCAGGCTGGCGCGTGAGGAACAGCGCTCCAACAGGAGCAACTGCGACTCATCGAGGAAACCAATACTCTGCAAGGAATACAGGCCACCTTGCCACACAGACGCCACGCGAGTCGCCTGCAGCCAGGAACAGTAAACCCTATGGAGCTGTTCCAATCACCTACTACTGAACCAGCAATTGCGGTCCCGTCAGCCGCCACCAACACTATCCCATCAGTCGCCACAACACGGCACACCCGGTCGCATGGTCAGGGGTCGCACAACCTTCAGTCGCGGTACCCGCACGCATGGCACCATCTGCCATGGTTATGCGGTCCGCGGCCCCGTTAGCTGCGCCCGCGGTTCAAGCACTCGCTGTACCATCAATCGTACCAGCGGTTCCATCTTTCGCAGCACCAAGAGTAGCAGAGATACCTGGGTCAAGGGCCATAGTACAGGCTAACAACAGGGCCATGATGCCCCCGCCGTTGACGCAGCCAACCTTTGTTCAGCAATCGCCACAGCAGCCTCAAAGGTTCCACACGCCGCAAGGGCATTATGTTAGCCCAGTGGAGAATCTCTTTGCAGCCACAAACATCTTGGCCAGATTAGCGCCAGCAGGAAACACGCCAATGGACAGAGAGGCACGGCGCGCCATCGAGATGCTGAGCACAGCAGTAATACAGCAGGCGAATATGTCCGAACACGCAGGACGGCTGCACTCCACCCCTTACAATAGCAGAGCAACGGCGGAGAGAAGCATCCACGCGGAGTCGCCACACGTTGCGACCTCAAGCTCGGCTAGGCGACAAAGGGAAGATCAACCTGCGGCTCAAAATCAACCTCAGCAAATTCAACCCATAGAGATTGTGCAGCCGCGCACGGCGGCCAACCAATAGGAAGGCCAGCTTCGTCCAACCTATCGTCGCGACTCAAAGGCCCAGTCTGTTTCAGCGAAAGAATCAGGTCTGAACCGTTTCCTGCAGATTTCAAAGGACCTCGCAAGGTCGCCAACTACAACGCCAGCATGGACCCTGTTACTTGGCTCAACAATTACGAGATGGGCATGAGCATCCTAAATGCATCCGAAGAGATCTGCGCACGTTACCTAAACATGATGTTAGAAGGCGCAGCCCACATATGGCTACAAAATTTGCCACCAAATTCAATAAACTCTTGGGATGAGATGAAGGAAGCTTTTATCAAGAATTTCCAAGGAACATGTAAGCGACTCTGCAGCATAGAGGACCTTGAGCGTTGTGTACAGAAGGAAGGCGAGTCGAGTCGCCACTGGATGAGAAGGGTCGCAGAGATCATACATTCCTCAGACAACATACCACCCAGTTCAGCAGTCCTTGTCATGGAGAAAAATTGCAAATTTGAGCCGCTAGTCCACAAACTAGGTCGCATGAAGGATAAAGTCAAGAGCCTAAGCGAGGTAATGGCGGCGGCCAACAAGTATGCTAGCTCGGATAAAACCAGGGACGCATCTGATGGGGAGGAAGAGGAAAACACTGGCAAGGGAAAAAGGCCAGTAGCAAGCCTCAACAACAGCAAGCTAGCAATGCCAATGCGAGTTATAACAAGCGCAAAAACGAGGAAGGAAACTCAGGGTTAGTCGCAAATACGAATACTCGTTACAAACAAAGCAGCGCAGAGGAAGGAATTTTCACCCAGTTAATTTGGAAGAGGTTTTCAACCGCCCCTGCGACATCCATATAGGAAAAGATGGGAAACCACCCAACCACACGAAGGCACAGTGTTATCATTACAAAAAGTGGAAGGATGGACAGCCACTCAACACAAACTTCAATCATCAAAACAACGAGGAAGGTAAACATGGCGGAGGCAACAACAGCAACAACGCCGTCCCAAATCCGCAGCCAGATCAGCCACAATTCCCAAAACAGTTGGGTCAGTATCATACCATTGTGGTGAATACTTCAAGGAGGGAACAAAAGCTGCGACGACGCAATCAGGCTGTTAACGCCATAGTACCAGCCGTCCCACAGTGGCTAAAGTGGTCCGAGCAACCAGTAGTTTGGAGCCGCGAGGATCACCCAGGAGAAATAAATGAAGAGGAAAACTCGCGCTGGTGGTTGCCCCTCAAGTCGCAGGGTACAAGTTGAGCAAAGTACTGATGGATGGAGGCAGCAGCATCAATATATTATACTATGGAACCTTCAAAAGATGAACCTTCAAGAAAAGCAGCTACACCCATCAAGAACAACGTTTCATGGTGTCGTGCCAGGCATATCAGCTCAGCCATTGGGGCGAGTTAACTTGGAGGTCGCCTTTGGGACACAAAGCAACTTCAGGAGCGAGTACATTTGGTTCGAGGTTGTAGATTTCCAGAGCCCATATCATGCGCTGTTTGGCAGAGAAGCATTCGCAAAGTTTATGGCTAGGCCGTGCTATGTGTACCTAAAGCTTAAAATACCAGGCCCTAGAGGTGTCATCACCATCAATGGCGACAAAAGAATAGCTCAAGAATGTGAAGAAGGCGACAAGGCCATAGCCAGAGCAGCTTGCATCGCAGAGAGCGCGCCCATGCGCGAGTCGCAGGAGAATTTTGATGACATCGTGAAGGCCAAGAGGCACCTGCCTGACTTGCGACTTCAGATTACGGCCGCAAGGGAGGCAAGGAAGTCAAAGGCTACGAGCCATTGCCAATAAGGACACATCCCAAGCGTCGCGAGTTGCCATCAGCAGCCGCAGCAAAATTATTAAGAGTTTACATCATCAAGCTGGCCACTCAGGGCTAAAAATTTCAATTCTGGTCGCCACTCAGGCGCGACCGACCCAATATGACACTTCTGATTGCCACCTAGGCGCATCGACCCAATTCTGGTCGCCACTCAGGCGCGACCGACCCATGTAACATCTCTGGTTGCCACCTAGGCGCAACCGACCCAATTCTGGTCGCCACTCAGGCGCGACCGACCCATGTAACATCTCTGGTTGCCACCTAGGCGCAACCGACCCATTCTGGTCGCCACTCAGGCGCGACCGACCCATGTAACATCTCTGGTTGCCACCTAGGCGCAACCGACCCATTTCTGGTCGCCACTCAGGCGCGACCGACCCATCTCTGGTTGCCACCTAGGCGCAACCGACCCAAGCATCACTTCTGGTCGCCACCTAGGCGCGACCGACCCTATGTATCATATAATGATTCTGAAATAAAGCATCTCAAACTACCAATTGAGTTGTGAGTCTTTTATTTTTTAATCATTGGTCCCTTGGGGGTGCGGCAGCTTTTTAGCGCGGCCTATTCCTTGGGATCGCCAAACAAGTGGCATTTATCGTGATTATACTCAACCTCTCTTGGATGCGACTTGCACTATGCGGCCAAAGTACTGGGGGTGCGGCGTCAATCGAGTTTGATTGCCTATCATGGCCGCTCTCGACCCTGAACACGCACTTTTTACCTGGGAAATACTGAGCCGCGCAAGGGCCTAAGTGAGGAAAAACCGAGACAAATCATAAGGACCAGCCTATTGGTCGAAACATGTACTGCCAAGAGTACTTAAGCAAACCATAATATTGTCTTATGACACATCAATTCTAACAATTATTACAGACCGCTAAGGGCCAAGATCATCAAACCATTGTTTTCTCTTCTTCACTTGTGCGCAGCTTTTGGCCGGTGGGAAGGAGGAACAGGCGGCTTACCAAGCTTGCCAGAAGGAGCAATCGCAGGCTCGCTGGAGGGCTCTTCAGTCGCGGGCTTGGGGGCTGCAGAGCTGGATACGCCTGGAGAGGGTTCTTTTCCTGCGGAATCACCGCACTGGATGACGGAGCGGGTAACTTCTCCCATCTGCTTCCATCTGGATTATACTTGCCCATATAGGTCGCAAGATCTATCCCCTCCACCAGTTCAGTCGCGTGGCCGCGCATATCCTTCCAAGTCGTCGCATATTCTGAGGCCGTCAGTTCGGTGCCATCCACCTTCTTCGAGGGCCTACCTTTTGCAACCTTGGCAGTCAAAAGAAGGATAGTACGTCTTGGCCAAAGCAAGAACATGAGCCGCGCCGTGCGAGCTGAGGACTCCTTCCAGTCCAAAAAGAACTGAGGCGCCCTAAGCAGTCTTTTCAGCAGCCCTTCAGAATCACCAGGGACTGGCTTGGTCGGCAGCAGGCACTTAGACAGTGATTTCATGGCGTCACAAGTCTTCGCGAAAAATCGCGGATATACTCCAGCTGCTCTTGAGTACTGCCGCGCTGCTCCTTGGCATCTTCACCTACATAGAGGCATGTTCCGTCAGCTTTACAACATAAGGCAAAGATAGTAGAAAAAACAGATGCAGATGTGAGTCGCAACACATACCAGTTAATTCTTGAGTCATGATGCACACTTTGGCGTGGACGAGGTTATGGGCATCAGAAACTTTCTTCAACTTTTTCTCAAGCTCGCCAATGGAAACAGCCTTAAGCCTTGCGTCCTCATTGACATCAGCAATGGCGTCTTTTGAGCACTGACTTGGAGCTCCAGCTGCTGGACCCTCTCTTGGAACTTCTCTTCAACAGTTTTAAGCCGCAGCTCGGTGGCTTTGGCTTGCTCAGATAACTTGAAGCTTTCATCAGATAGCTCGCCCATCCTGGTTTCCCTTTCTTCAGCTCAGCGTCACGCTGGCCAAGGAGCTCGCGCAGCCTCTCCAGTTCAGAGGGAGTATCCCCAGCTGCTTTTCCAAGGCAAGTTTGGCAGCCGTTATGGAGCTTAGTTCCTCCTACGAAGGGTACATCAGTTAGTAAGTATATATCAACAGCTAAAGAGAAGCATCAAGTCTCCCTTTACAGTCAAAGAAGAAACTTGATCCTTGGGGGCTAGAGACAGATAACTGGAGATAGAAGTTTACCTTATAAGCCGCAGACAGGTCAGATAGTGCCTTGCGGAGCTCCATGGCTTGCTTGTCATTTGAGGCAATGATAGCCTCTGACAGTCTCTCAGCGCGGCTTGTGGAGGAGGAAGAAGCAACCTCAGCATGCAGAATTGGCGACCGCAGGCTGTCCGCCACTGGCGACTCAACCACTGGCGTATCAGCATCCTTGGCCATTACATCTATGGAGGAGGGGTTGACCTTCTCCACGTCCTGGATCATAAGGGGATCCGTTCTATCCTCCAGAGCCACCTCTTGGGTGGCTGTGTCAAGAACAGGGCCGTGGCCAGGTCATCAGTGGTGGCCACGCCCTCTACCATGGCGGTATGAGCCGCAGGTGATAATGCGGCTCAACCGCGGTTCCAGGCTCAGTCGCGGGTTTAGCCGCACTTCTGAAAAAGCAAGGGCATTGTGTGAAGAAGAAGCACATAAGCCAGAATAAAAGTATTATAAGCACAGGGAAAAGTTACTAACTCTGGAGCCATCTTCACAAAGGCCATAAGTTCACCGCTTGACGGTGAGGACAGGCCTTGGGTCCCAGAATCTACGAGCAGAAGTTTTGCGTGTCAGTAGAAGAAAAAGAATAAGCATTCAAGATGACAAGACAACAGAAATTACCAGAGTGGGGACCCATGTCTTCTTCAGCAGAGGCGGTGGCTTTGAAAGCACGCCTGGCAACGGAGGAGGTCGCGCCCGTAGCAGGTTTGCGACGCTTCGTGGCCTCAGGGTTTTCCAGAGCGTCAACCTCTGGTTCCTCACGAGATAGCCTCTTGGAGGCTCTACGGGGAGTTGGTCCAGCCGCGGCAACAGAACTCGCGGCTGGCACTGGACTGTCATCCTCGTCCAGTTCAGTTCTTCACCATCTGAGGCCGCAGAAGCAACAGAAGGGATATCAGCAGTCTCGCTGCCCTCTAGAGTGGGCAGCAACTTCTTTCGTGCGGCACGCTTGGGAGCAGCAGTGCCGGCGACGGTCGCAGGCAGCGACCAGTAGTTCTCATCAGCCTGGATCAGGGAGATATAAGTTGCAGTATTAAGAAAAGGAATGCGACTCAACTACGAAGACGAAAAGACAGAGAAGAGGAGTTACCTCAAAAGGCTTGTTGTTAACACTGAAAGGGGCAAGCCCCACCTTATCGAAGGAGATGTCCTTCTCCTCAGTCACGCGGGTGACAAATTCCACCCAATCCTCAGGCCTCCAGTCCGAAGCCTTGATACGATCAACGTCAGCAGAGGTGCCTGTGCACTCAAGGAAGGATCGCTGTCGTGGACTCACGGGCTGAATGCGCCATTTGGTCCAGCAAGAGAGAAGATCAAGGCCAGTAAGACCATGACCTATTAAGGCGCGGATTTTGATCAGCGACTCATTGATGAAGGACATGGACGAGTCGCGGGGTTTTGATTTCAGTGCCTCGGTAGGCACGAAGAGGGTGTTAGACCAGGAGGGAAGGCGAGTTTCGCCCTCCGGTGAAGTATCTTGGCAATAGAAGAAAGATTTTTGCCAAGCCCTGGGTCGATTCGCCAGGGCTAGCTTGGGAAGGCAAGAGTTCCTATGGCGTTGAAGAGAGATGGCGCCGACCTGAACGTAGGCGCCACCCTTGGAGACAAGTTGGCTGTTGCAGGTGAAAGAGGCCAGCCATAGATCGATGTTGGGGGCTATGCCAAGATAATCCTCGCACAGCACGTGAAAATTGCTCACCTGGAGCATTGAGTTGGGCCCGATGTCGTGAAGACGGAGGCCTAGGCGTTGCAGCAAATTGCGGAAGAAGGGAGAACCTGGCGGCGTGAATCCACGCTCCACGTGTTCCACGAACATCACCAGCTCGTTGGGCTTGGGGCGCGGCTCGATTTCATCGCCTGGCGCCCGCCAGACGCCGTCCCCCTTCGGCGGCAAGAAGCCAGCCTCGGCCAGATCCGCAAGAGTTTCCTCCGTTACCCAGGATCCTTCCCAGTTGCAGGAGATTTTGCGCCTATCGTCAGATGGCTTCGCCTTGGGCGCCATTGCGAGGGGGAGATTGAATTGGGAACTAGGCTCGGGTCGAGGAAGAAGACGGCGCGGCTAGGGATGAGAAGATTGCAAGGGCAAATGGATAATGACCTAGGTGGCCGCAGCTTATAACTGAAGGGGCCCGCAACTAACGGCATTATCTGTGCTCGCAACCAACGGCACAATTTGCGCCCGCAAAACGAGTAACGGTCCGCAATTAAAGGAACGAATATTTCCAGAAGGAAAGATGAGTCGCGCGGATGAGTCACAGCGCTGAATCGCATGAGTCAGAGATTGGTCAGAACGTTTGCAGTGCGGCTCAGAGACCATTTCAAGAGGTCAGAAGGTTCTCACCGTAAAGTCCTAACCAATCTTGGGGGCTAATGTCGGGGGAATACTTTCTGGATTAACCCGCGGCCCAGTGCGACTTAACTTACTCGCACGGACGAAGGCCCACTTGGGAACAAGCCCAATATTGAACCGCCATAAGGGGAAAGATCTAGAAGACATATCCCGGAGGACGTGAAGACCAAGTAGTCTCCGAGTAGGCCTCTGTGGATGTATTCCTTATGGGGAAGTTTCCTTTTGTAACCTAGCGAGCCTCTGTGTATATAAAGAGGACTCGCAGGACTTAGAGCGGGTCAAGCTATCAAGCCCCAAACCCTAGCTCATACGGCGAGTACCAGATCGGATCGCCTCCATTGTAACACCTTGATTATCATATCAATACCAATCTAGGGTAGGCAGGAAGTAGGTCTTTTACCTCACATTGAGGGGGCCGAACCTGGGTAAATCTGTGTTGATCTTTGTTCCTGCGATCCCAAGCTCGGAGATGCTTGACTCGCATAATCCCACACCTACGAAGTCATCTATGACACCTGACGTGACAAACCCACGACACGATGCGCGAGGAGGAAGAAGAAGCAGCGGCGGCGGAGAGCAAATGGCAAGTAAAAAATACTATTTACTCCGCCGCACCCTTTTAACCTCAACGCAAAAGAATCCGCACCGTGGATGCGAGATCGTGGGCAAAGAAGCAAATCCAACCGTACATGTGGCAGCCACGGAGGGCAACCGTCGCCGGCCACTCCGCCCACTACGCACGAGAATCTAGGAACTACCATCATGGCCCCGGAGAAATCTTGGCTGAACGGTCAAATCCAGTCCAAACGGCTGCACAATGGGCCCACAAGACGTGTCACGTCCCATCTATCACAGCATAGCGCACGCCACCGCATGTCAGGTGGCGCAGTCGCCATAAAACGTCATCCCTGATGTCATTGCAGCAGATTTGTTCAGAAAAGATGTCGGGTTCGCCCAAAGCATACTAATCACTCGATTGTTTTCGAGTGTATGGTCACTCGACTGTCTCTTCGATCAAAGACATATTACTCCCATCGGAGCGTATCAAAAATTTATTCGACTAAGATGCTCAAAACCAAGTGATTTTGAGATTATCCACCATTGCAAGCAATAAAGCACAATCTCGGGGGCTACTCCCATCGGGAGCGCTGTCGCGCACCTGATAAAATAGTTTCAAAGGGTCAGTCGACAATACATCGACTATGTTCACATGCAAAATCATACTCGAAACATTCCCGAGTTGCGTCTGTCGCAAATACCTCGGATGCTGCACGCATAGTGCAAAGGTAAGACCCGCCGAACTTTCGAGCTGGGCTAAGGACCGTTCCAGCAATGTCAATCCTTAAACTTTCCGTGTCAGCAGACATGATGAAAAATCCCGACGGACGCGTTGGGTAAAATTCAAAGTTATACTGCAGATCGACTCAGTAAGACCTTAGCGGCCTAGTCAAATCTGACCAGTTTGTTCCAGATTCGAGTCCGGGGACTCGAGTTTGATTGAAAGCTAGTAAGCTTTTACCCAAATGTGTAGTTAACCAGTCCTGATCCGTCGAGTGAACTGGGTCTGCTAAGCTATTATCCCTTGATCATCATAAGCAAAAACCACAGTCGATGAAATACTCGACATAGCCAACGTGTGCTATTCATACAGGAATTCCAATTATAATACAAAGCATATGACGTGCACTTACGAACGAGTCCATGCCCGATTCTTCGAGTCAGACAAGTACTCGGGGGGCTACTGACAAGGATATACATCTCAGGTACCCTACCGTGAGGGTACCTGGTGCACGTGATGACTAAAGGCCCAATAGCGAAGAGCTAACTCGAAGCCCAAGACGAGAGGCCCAACAAGATGGAGTACCCTCCAAGTTTAGACATAGACATAGTCGGTTTGTACTTTCCTTATGTGTAAACTAGGTCGGTTACAAACTCCCGAGACCCAGCCTATTTAAAGGCTGGGAGGGGTGCCGATCTAGGACCAAGCCATACTCGAACCACCAAATCTCTTGCGAGATCGACATCTCGCCGGAGCCTCCTTGTAATCGCATAATCTCACACGATCAATAACAGACAGGCACGAAGTAGGGTCTTTACCTCCACCCGAGGGGCCTGAACCTGGGTAAATCTTTGCCTCTGCTTGTCAGCCGACAAAACTACCAGTACTACCACGTTCTCTCCCCATAATCTCAACCCTAGGTTCTTAACCATGGGATTTGATGAGGGTACACCTCGTCATTATTGCAGTTGGATCACTCGGGTAAACATGATCGAACACAGCGATGTTTCTGGCTTTCCAGATTGCCCAGAACACCGCTGAAACACCCACCAAAATAACATTCCTATCATTAACAGAAAACTTTTGCACCCACTCACTCATTTCCTGAAAGTGCACAGGAAAATTCATAATACCCGTCGTACATTTAACTACTCCCCAAACATACTTTACGAAAGGACAATCAAAAAACAGATTATCAAGAGTCTCTAAGTCGTCACAGAAGCAAGACTTGTTGTCCTTGCCCGTCCAGCCTCTACTAATTAATACATCTTTAGTCAGGATACTCTTATTGAAAGCTATCCACAAGAAAACCTTAATTTTCAAAGGAATTTTTACAGACCATAAACCTCTATGCTTCCACTTGACCGTATTTATTTTTACTTTTAGAGCTAAATACATAGATCTAACAGAAAAGACACCAGATTTAGTAAGCAACCATTTACATCTATCTTGCTCCTCTATCAACCTAACATTAGCACACATGTCCAAGAGCTCCCGCCACAAAACTGCTGTCTCTCCCCATAAGTTTCTTCTAAAGCTTATCGCAGTCCACCCAGAATTGAAAACATCAACTATCAAAATATTCTTACTGAAGGTTAAATTGTACAATCTACCGAAACGTTCACAGAGAGGTCTATCACCTATCCACAGATCCTCCCAGAATCTAGTCCTCCTACCATTACCTACTACTTTCCTACAGAATTTGAAAAACTTATCCTTTACTCCCATAAGACCTTGCCAAAAATGTGATTGCCCCGGCTTTTTCTCACAGGCAGAGACCGTTTTCTTTACATATTTATTCCTACGCAGGGTTTGCCACAGTCCTTCCTCGTTTTCTAGCCGCCACAACCACTTACTAAGCAAGCAAACGTTCATAATTTTCAAATCAACAACACCCAAACCCCCTACAGGCTGACAAATCTTCTCCCAGCTAACTAAATGATATTTCTTAACATCCTCTTCTTCTTGCCAGAAGAGTCTTTTCCTATAAAAATCTAAAGATTTACCAGGCCCTTTAGGTAATTCGAACGTGGACAACATAAAAAAGGAACGTTACTCAGGCAACCTGTCAGCAGAACCAGTCTACCACCATAAGAACTAGATTCCCTGGCGCGGCTTGCCGCGCGCCACCCGCCGTTGACACTGGTTTTCGATTTGTAAAACGCTATGTTAAACATTATTAATATGACAAAGAAGTAACAACACTATACATAGTAGTGCCAGTATAATTTTAGAACAAAGCACGGTGCACGTTACAACTTGTACAAACTATCACAAATATAGATCATAGACAGCAGAGACATGTAAATATAGCACACCGTGGGATAAATAGACAAACACACAAATTGTTGGTGTCGGCAGATAGAATCATCGAGGTGGCTCTTCATGTTATGTGGTGGCGAGTGACTTGGATAGTAGTCTGGGAACTGATCGGCTTCACTTCAAGCAGAGAATCCACTGATCCAAAGGTGACTTGGTAGTCACTATGGCAGGATAAATGCACATCAACGTGCATAGACTACTGTGAAGGCCCCATCTTGTCATAGATGATCTCATCTCAAGGGAGCTCTTCATGTTCTTGAAGAATAGAGTTGACGTCATTATCCAGCTGAGTGAACCCAACAGTGTAACAATATTCAGCGATTTGGTAGACTGTCATTTATCGAAGCGACATCCAGTTTAAAATCATCCTAGTGTTTGATAAGCTCTTAATATTGTTTCCTTCCAAGGTCAGGAGCATCATGATCTACTTTACAATAGAAAGCATATGAATATGAAGGCCTAGAAAATAAAAAGTCGATTGTTCTATAAGTAAGGTAACAGATGCAGAGGAAATAAGGATATATTACATGTAGCAGTGATTATTTGGAGAAAAGTGTAGTGCTCCTACATAAATCAGGTCTCTGAGGCTGCGAAAGATTATCACAAGCGGGTTTAGAGCAAGAAATTGCACAAAATAAATTTCCTATAGTGACAAAATGATTGCTAGAAGTATGCATCTAGGTTTGATCTTCCGTATGGCTCATAAGAAGGTAAAGCAACAAAAACTGTCGCTAGATGGCTCATAAGTATTCATCTAGATTTTGATCTTCTGCATAGCATAAACACCATTTGCAAAAAAAAAAACGCCTAGATGAACTACGGGTCTACAGCTCACAAATAAAATGTTTCTGGAAACAGTTTAAGGAAGTAGGACCAACCAAATATTATGCAACTTTATATACAGCTAATGAAAATTTACCATAAAGAACATTTGAGAACTTAAGCAAGAGCCATATTTGTGAGAGTACTAAGCTATCTTGCAAGTACAATAAGTAAGATTCTAAGCAAGTTTCTTACACCACCATTGTCACCATATTTGTTCAGGCAATATACTTTTCCCTCTTGCAGAATATCTTTGAAATACTTTGTTGGCCCAAGATCTGTGCATGCATCTCATGTTCTTGACAAAACACAATAGCTGATATGTGCAGTAACGATGAAAATAGGAAAATATATATAGAGAGAGATCTAGCATGCTTGATGAAACACAACTGCATACACGCATTATAGTTCATGCTGGAAGGGTTTTCTTCTAGACTGGTATGTAGGACATGACCAACAAAAGCAATAAGCAAGAGAAGAAACAGAAATAAAACAGTGGTCAACAAAGCTGTAACACATAATTGTAATGGCCATGCAATTATTATGAATAAATTAAACTGACATAAACGGTAAACAGAGCAGTCAACCATTAAGTCGGTTGTAGTCCAATAGCCGGGTAAAATAGTATATATAGACATTGTTTACACTTAGAGAAAGAAACTTTAAATGGTAGGTGGAGCAGATGAAGCAAAGGCGTTATATTCCTAAAAAGAGAATGTCGGCAAAAGATCAACCAGTTGTAGAACAGATTCTCAAAAAAAAACTGATAGAACAAAGGGCGCCAAAATAGCACAAGTAGTAAGGAGCACTTCTATTCTGTGCCTTATTATGCTATTTTATATGTACAATGTAGCCTATTGTGAAGATCTGCAAGATGCTAACTGAACAAATTTAGAGAGCATAATCAAGTCACACATAATATGTTTATAGATGTTGCACTTCTTAAGTGTGCTTTGTAGCAAATGTATTTTATTTTTGTAGAAAATGAAAGATATAATAGAATAGCTTCAGGCCAGGATAAAATAATTAATTCCATTCTTATCCAGAACCCGGACAAAGGTCGTATACTAATAGGACAGTTGCAGCTGTACACATGCAAGGATCACCAAAGTCGCCAAACAAATAATCAAGTGAGTCAGCACAAACCAAGCTGACCTCTTTTGAAATAACATGGACAACTGAAAGTTCTAAAATTCTTACTACTGTTATTTTAACAAAGCTGCCACTAACACTTTGGACTAAGTACTTTTGAAATAACATGGACAACTGAAAGTTCTGAAATTCTGACTATTGTTATTTTGACAAAGCTGCCACTAACACTTTAGACGAAGTAGGACTACAAATATGCATGAAAGAAATGGTCCTACTCCGATTGCTCGTCTCGTGTTCCTCATCGCGAAACGGCGGAACAGAGGAGGCAATAGCGTGCAGGGGACAGGTTCAACTCTGCCTACATGCTACTTTAGTTGTTCTCAACTTCGTCTAGTGTAAATATGGAAAATATGAGAACGACATGATGGTTGATTCCTAATTTTTATGTAGGAACATGTCACAAACAAAGAGCTTACAGAGAAGCAAAGAAAACAGTAGACCCAAGAAAGATATGCAACTAATATATCTAATTGAAGATGAAGGATCATGCTATAAAAAATGTTTTCTAGCATCACAAGACAGCCACGAAGAAGTAAGCATTATGTAACTTAGTGGATCGGTGAAAATGTAAATCTACTTAGAAAGATCCTTCATCTTTTAAGAAGAAAACTCTAGTTCAGAACTCAAGAGCAAACTGTAATCATGATGTTGCAGGCAAGAAGACAGCATGTTCAGGATCACTTAAGTAAACAATTCTCTTGGTAGAAGACATGGCACTAAGTTAGCTTTCTGGGGCAGTTTGGTTAACAGCAGCTGCTTATCTAGTAGTCAAGGTCACACACCCATCAGACCACACCATTTGATATCAAGTCTTTATTCTAGCTATGTGGGTCTTCTTAACACTAATTCATATAAGTGACTGTCTTCTAGCAAATTATTTTTGAAAGACATCTTGAATATTGATTGTCAATTGTAGGCCAATCATTTGCTTTGGAATTGCCATAGTTAGGAAAGAGAGAGCAGTTAGAAATAGGCAGTAATGGAAATAAAAATAGAAAGCTTGCTCTCAGCCCTTTAGTTTGGCTAGTAACAGGTTTAAGTATCTAGGAGAACTTCATATTGCTAGTCATCTGGACGCAGTGCATATGCAGCAACTAATAAAGTATGTGTATTAGCTTTAGCTATACTCGAAGGCAACTAACCTGGGAAGGAGCAAATCATCAAATACCAGCAAATTCATATCCAGCTGTTGCCGCCATGATCAGCATTAGATGGACTCGTTACAGCATAATCCTTGTCAAGGAAGTGGCCAAAAAGGGCATAATCAACACTCCCATGGAAAACCTAGCAAAAGTGTATTTGAAATATCAATAGAGAACAATACTATGGGAAAGCAATCATACACAAATAATGCACTAACCAATACCTTTTTAATTCCAATAAAAGAGGAACATATTACATAAAAGAAAGAAATGCAGAGCATAGGTAGATAACAATATATAGGAATCAAAATATATAACATGTTAATTACCCATCTATACCACTCGTACAATTTTTAAGCATCATAAATACAATTGTAATATTCACAGATAAATCATTAGGACTCAAAATACTTCTATTATGAGAAAACCCATAATTTGCTTTCTTGGCACGACATTGTCCATTTATACTCGTTAAATATCCATAAGAAATTCACGCAGAGCATATTAGCTAGTTCCCAACAGAATAGGTGCAACAAAAATACTCTATTAAGAAAGTCAGTGATCACTCAGAAGCAATAATACACAAAGGCATGTAGTTTTGGTTCTTAAACTGATTTCACCATAGTAAATACTAAATAATAACTTACAGTATGCACAACTAAATGATATTACCTGAGGCTATTTCTATCTTCTGCATACGGTAGCCTGCAAACAATAAACGTCCAGTCTATTAGAAAAAAGGATTAAAAATGACCAAATTGTGCAACCACACAATGTCTTGGTGTTAGAAGGGGCTGCACTTTCATATTTTATTCAAAAGGATGCACAAATTAAGGGTAAATGGCGTGGACTCAAGCCTTTCTGATGCAATATGCGAAGAAAACACTGCTGAGTGAGGGGCTCACTTTACTGTGTAGGTTGGCATTGCTTGGAGACAGACCTGGAGGAGTGGTTCTCCCATCACAAGCACTGCTCAGATATGCAGCGCGTGTCTCCTATTCCATCTCCCTCACCATTTCTTCTTCCATTTCCATCTCCCTCTATGCCTCCTTGTATTCATCCCTTGTTGTAGCAGCGAATCACCCAAAAGTTCAAAACAGCAACTGAACACAACAGGAAAAAAGCAAAAGAAATTAGCCTCACAACCGAGAGAAATTTGTGCCAAAAAATTAACCGAGAAAGGAAAAAACTCACAACGTCGCCCTCTCCCACGATGCAGCGGCGTCCGTGAACAAAAATCAGGACTCTAGGGAAAAACATCACCACCGCTTTACTTAGTTAATTCCTGAGACAGAAAAACATATGTAAATATAACATCTAAGAGCTCCACCCGCATCAGACAAAGGAGTTATCGACACTACCCAGTCATCGAGGTAATTCATCTTTATTACTGTATCATGACAGCAAAAGATGATATATTAAGGTCAGACCTATTACGTACATGAACACAAACTTTCACATAATTGGCGTAACCAAGTCAAAATGTAGATATGCAAAATAGCTACATATTTTCTAACATATTAATATAGACATTGCATTGCATACACCAATAAGAGTACAGAATGTGCCAACATTGAGATGAACTGCATAAGAATCAAGCACAAAAAACATTGTCGTAACCAAATGATGTTCAAGCATAGCAAAATCAAAGGGAAATACCTTCGGTTTCATATATTGGTGTACTTCAGAAGGCCATCACAAAGAGCTTCATGTTCATTAAATTTCTGGATCAAACAATTGTGAGGCACCACAAACCGAATAAACTCAAGGATTTGGATTCATGAACCGAGAGAACAATCATGAATCTTGTTACAGAGGAGATGATTACTGAACAATTATTTGGCACATAAGGAAACGGATAGAGCAGACACAAAATGGACATATGATTCTACTGTAGGTTGGTCCTCTTGTTTGGCACGGCCAGCAAATTCTTCCCTACCGCGGAAATAGACGGGCGAGATGGATGAATACGACTCACCGCGTCGACGGAGGGGCCGGAGGAACTCTCGTGAGGTCGATGGTGGCGGAGCACAATCTCGATCTGCCTCTTTCCCGTGTGCTCCTCCTGGCCGTCGCTCTCGTGCGGCAGAGTGGTGCAGTGTAGCGAGCTTGGGGAGAGGAAGGGGTGGGCGAACGCGATCGAGCTCCGACGGCCGATTCCTGCCTCGGTCCGTTGCGTCCCCACGTGCTCCTCCACGCCGCCGTTTAGTGGGTGCCGCCTTGCAGCGGCACGAGCTCGGGAGAAGGAGGTCTTGACCTAGGAGGCGGCGGATCTGGTCGATCTTCCGGCCATGTCCATGGCGGCGACGATCTTGGAGGTGGGTGGCGACTGGCCTTGGATGGGGTGGCCGAGAGCAGGTAGGGCTCCAGCAGCCTAGCAGGAGCCTCATCATCGTCAACCCGTTGGCGGCGAAAGGCGAGCAGGTAGGGCTGTTGGAGGCCGACGCTTCGTACCTCCGTTGAGCTGTAGTAGCCCTCCATGGTGGCTAGGAGCGACGGCCACGGCTTGTGACGATGGCTTGGCGGCGGTGTGCGGCGAGGCCGGGGGAGCGGCGACGGGGTGAGAGAGAAAGGGGATCGGGCGAAATGTCGATGCGCGGCCGTCTCCCCGATGGACGCGAGGGATAGGACGCGAAATGTCGATACTACCCCCACGGGGCAGCAACATCTACACCGTGCGCGGATCAAGCCACGCCGGCTGACACGCGGGCCACCTCCAGGACCGGCCCACATCACAGCGCGCGCGAGGAAATGGTCACCGACGACGCCACACGCTCTGCCTCTGCCAAGCGGGACCGGCAATTTCTGGACCCAGCGTCTGTGAGACATGTACCCAGTAAAAAAAAGTAAGCCAAGGAAGACCATAGGCAGGAAACACACACCACGACGGCGCAGGAACGGGTGAAAAACGACGGACGGCTGGGATTCGCTCTAGGAGACGATCGGACGGCCGAAAATCCCTGAGCGCTGTGAGAGCTCCTTGAGGTCTCACCATTTACCTCTCTGGATTTTGTCTCCCCGCCCAAACATGTAGCTTTTTCTCTACTTTTCCTAAAGTTTCACCCCAATCACTATTACTCAATCTAACACAATCCATCGGAACACCTAGGTACTTAAAAGGTATCTTACCCACTAAACAGGTAAAAATGGAAGAATAACTCTACTTTACTCCTAGCACTGCCAAAACAATATAATTCGCTCTTATGGAAATTAATCTTAAGCCCCGAGAGCTGTTAAAAAATAACTAGTATAGCTTTCAAGTTTCTGGCTCCCTCTAGACTATCTTTAAACATAAAAATCGTATCATCAGCGTATTGGAGCATACTACCACTATCTTCAACTAGATCATCTACCAAACCTTCTAGAAGACCATTCTCTACACCAATTTGAACCAGCAGATTAAGTACATCTATTGCAATATTGAATAAAATCGGGGACAGCGGGTCTCCTTGCCTAAGCCCTTTTCTGGATTCAAAGAAAGCCCCAAAATGGTCATTAGCTAGAACTGCCACTTTACCATTCATCACAGTACTCGTAACTAAATCAACAAATTTAACATGAAACCCTTTCTGAAAAGGCTATCTAAGAGCATCTCCAGTCGGGGCGCCCAAAGGCCTTTGGGGCGTGCCGGACACTTTTTTCCCCCACTCGCGCCGCCTAAATCTGATTTTGGTCCGGCGCGGCCCAATTTTGTGTCCGGCACGCCCAGCCCACGCCCTCAACTTGGGGCGGCCCCGGACACTACGAAACGGCCGCCTCCGACGCGCGGGCCACGCCTGGCAGTGAGACACGAAGCGGCGAAGCGGCGGTCGTCGTCAAAGGCGTGTGACGCCTCGTTTTCACTGCCCGGCGCAGACGGTAGTGAGCCGTCACCTCGACTGCTCGCCGGAGTGAATGCACAGCGCGCCTTTTCGAGGCGACGGCGTAAATGCGGCCACCGCTCTCCGGCGGCAATAAAAGGCGATGGCCCCGCGCTCACTCGCCGCACTCTCCTCTTTCCCTCGCCCCCTTCGCTGCTAGCCACAACCACCACCGCCGCCGAACATGGCCGGGAACTACCGACGCACGGGAGGCGCGGCGGCGAACGGCTTCGCGCCGCGCACCCTTCTCCGCGAGCAGTGCTACGGGATCTCCGTGCGCGGCATCCCAGTGGCGAAGCCGCTCACGCGCGCCAACAAAGACTTCCCCGCCCCGCAGGTCACGCACTACTGGCGTGAGCTGACGCCGGAGGAACGCGATGATCCACGCTGGAACCCGAAGGACCCGGGCAGCGCCCCCGCTACGAGGAGGCGTTCAGGCGCCTCTACGACGAGGAGATGCCCAGAGACAAGAACGCCGTCGGGCGCGAGGCGTTCTGGAGCGTGCCGCACCGCACGCTCCAGAACGTCATGGACCACATCGCCGCCGGCGGCTCCCTGCTGGAGTGGCCCGCGACGCCCTACTACTACGCGCCGCCGCCGCCTCCTCCTCGGGCGCCGCCAGTGCACGTGTGGGCGCCGCGGCTTGTGACGCCATCTTCCTCGCGCTCGACGGCGTCGTCGCGGGGGTCCACATCACCGGCGTCTTCTTCCTTCTCCCGCTCCGCCGGGCTCCTCATGCCGAAGCCGGAGCCCATGAAGGTCAAGGCAGAGCCGGGGACGTCGCAGGCAGCGGCGTCGCTCTATGCCGAGCTGAAGGCAGCGCAGGAGGCCCACGACGAGGAGGAGCTCCTCCGGCAGGCGGAGGCCGCGTCGCTCAACGACATGCCGCCCATGAACTGTTCATTTTTGGAAAATGGTTCCAAATTTAAAACTGGTCCAAATTAAACTATGTCCAAATTTAAAATGGTTCCAAAATAAAAAAATGTTTCCACTTAAAAAATGGTTATGAAATTAAAATTGGTCCACTTTTCAATAATGGTTCCGAAATTAAAAATAGTTCCAAAATTAATAATGGTTCCATTTTTTAAATTGGTTCTGAAATAAAAAATGGTTCACTTTGAAAATCGTTCCGAAATAAAAAATGGTTCCGAAATTAAAATTAGTCCACTTTTCAAAAATGGTTCCGAAATAAAAATGTTCCTAAATTAATAATGGTTCCATTTTTAAAATTGTTTCTGAAACAAAAAATGGTTCCACTTTGAAAATCGTTCCAAAATTTAAAATGTTTTGGAAATTAAAATTGGTCGACTTTTGAAAAATGGTCCCGAAATTAAAAATGGTTCCATTTTTAAAATTGGTTCCAAAATAAAAAATGGTTCCATTTTGAAAATCGTTCCGAAATTAAAATTGGTCCACTTTTCAAAAATGGTTCCGAAATAAAAAATAGTTCCAAAATTAATAATGGTTCCATTTTTAAATTAGTTCCGAAACAAAAAAAAATGGTTTCACTTTGAAAATCGTTCCGAAATTAAGAATGTTTCCGAAATTAAAATTGGTCGACTTTTAAAAAATGGTTCCGAAATTAAAAATGGTTCCATTTTAAAAATAGGTTCTGAAATAAAAAATTATTCCACTTTGAAAATCGTTCCGAAATTAAAATGGTTCATTGTTGAAAATCGTTCTGAAATATGGTTCGAAAATTAAAATCGGTCCACTTTTCAAAAATGGTTCCGATATTAAAAATGGTTCCATTTTTTAAATTGGTTCCGAAATAAAAAATGGTTACACTTTGAAAATCGTTCCGAAATTAAAAATGGTTCATTGTTGAAAATCGTTCCGAAATCAAAAATTGTTCCGAAACTAAAAATTGGCCCCATTTTCAAAAATGGTTCGGAAAGTAAAAAAGGTTTCCATTTTTATAAATTGTACCGACATTAAAAATCTGGAAAACAGCCAAAAAAAATAGAGGAAAAAGTCAAACGTGTAAAAATCTAAACGAAATTCGGTAAACAGCTCAAACCAGCCACGCTTCTCCCGCGGGAGCGCATTAGAAGCAGTTAATGGGCCTGACCCATTAGCGCGTCGCCTGGAGTAAAGGGGTACGCGAAGCGAACCTAGCTTCGCGTGACGCGTTCTATAGGCGCACCCGAGGAATTCTGCCTGTAACTGACGTCCGGGCCCATTACCGGTCTTGGGCCGGGCTCTTCTACTGGCCTTCCCATCTCTTATTTCTATTTCATCCTCCGTCCATCCAGGTCCAGCCAAACCGCCGTGGTCGCACCACCTCCTCCTCCGCCGCTGTCTCGTCTCAACTCCGGCGACGCCGAGGCCCAGCACCAGCGGAACCCTAGCCTCCTCCTCCGGCGAGAGTCCGTCAAACCCCGACGCGCGGGCCGCCGGCGAAGGAGATGGAGGCTGTCGGCTCTCCATCGAAGAAGAGAAAAACGTCCGGACTCGGCCCACTCGAGGCGGCGAATCCGGCAGCGGCGGATGCGGAAGAGCGCGGTCCGGAACCTGCGGCGGAGGACCAGGATCCGCCGCTTCCCGGAGCGGACGCGCGCGGGGAGGACCAGGAGCTGCCGCTTCCTGGAGCGGACGAGGGCGGGGATGACCAGGAGCCGCCGCTTCCCGGAGCGGACGCGGGCGCAAGGGTGCAGGAGCCGCCGCTTCCCGGAGAGGACCGCATCAGCCAGCTCCCCGACGACGTCCTCCAGGAGATCATCTCGCTCCTCCCCACCAGGGAAGGCGCCCGCACCACGCTCCTCGCCTCCGGATGGCGCCACCTCTGGCGCTCCGCCCCGCTCAACCTCGACCACCACCGGCTCTGCCAGGACCCCAAGGACCTCGACGCCGCCGTGTCGGACATCCTCTCCGTCCACGCGGGCCCCTGCCGCCGCTTCTGCCCCCCAGTGGACCACCACTACGGCGCCCGAGCCGACGCCTGGTTCCTGTCCCCGGCCCTCCGCAACCTGCAGGAGCTTGAGCTGTACAGATTCCAACCGGACTCCGCCTTTCGCTTCTCGGAAACCCTCGTTGCTGCCACCTTTGGAAGTTGCCCATTCCCCGACATCACAGCGCAAGCAATTCACTTCCCTAAGCTTAAGAAGCTCGTGCTCGAACAAGTCAGCATCTCTGAATCCTCGCTGCACACCATGATTGCGGGTTGCCTTGCTTTGGAGTGCTTGCTGATTGCAAATAATGATGGCGCCTTCCGTTGTGTCAGAATCAATTCCATTACCCTTAGAAGCATATGTATGAAAAATTATAATGGGAAACTCGTCATCCAGAATGCCCCTTGTCTTGAGAGGTTGCTCCAGCTAGATTCATTTGAGTCGCATACATCGGTGATCTCCGCCGCGCCTAAACTGGAGACCTTAGGCTGTCTTTCTGGAAAATATAATACCAGCTTCGCGCTTGGCTCGACAGTTATTCAGGTAACTGTGCCGTTCCACGGCCTGCATTAATATGTGCTACTGAATTACATATTTTCTGCACTTAAAGATGATGGCCTAATGTTGTCTTCCGTGTTCGTGAAGCGATTGCGTGTTGATACCCTAGCGCCAGAGGTGCACAGGGTCAAGATTTTATCTGTTGATATGCATCTTCTTTGTCTGGATACTATTATTAACTTGATGACTTGCTTTCCATGCTTGGAAAGGCTATACATCCAGGTGACGCTTATTTTCTGATGCATCATATAGTAGTATTCAGTGCTTGTTTGAAATTAATTGGTTCTTAATTCTCTATATTATTTTTCAGTGTGCTGGACAAGGGGAAAAAAATCTATGGCGTGTTAGACACAAAGTTCTTTTAAAATCTTTTGACATTCGTCTGAAGAAAATTTCTTGGCGATATTATCGTGGCACCAAGTCAAATGTTAGCTTTGCCACATTCTTTGTGGAAAAAGCCAGGGTGCTAGAGTTGATGACTTTTCAGGTTTATCGTGAACTTTACAATGAGGAGTCCTTTGCACAGCAACGTAATGTGCTTCAGCTACACAAGGCCTCACCAGGTGCTCGGTTTCGGTTTACACGAGATGACTGCTACGTTACAGATTTTCTTGTCCATGATTTCGATCTAGCTGATCCCTTTGAAAGGAAAGATCCTTACGAGTGTCATTATCTGTGATAACTATGCTAGTTCTCACAACTTGGTATTCATGTTTTTAGTTCGGCCGAAACCAATCTGTGCTGCTGTGCACAATGGGAAATTACAGGGTTATGTTGCTTCTGAACATCAAATGTGATGTCTATGTGCTGAGTTGTTTGATGATGCCATTCGAACTGATTGTGTTCTCCCAGATCAAGGGACTATCGTGGTGATTACTTTGGTGTAAAATTGACTTTATTTTTGGCAAGAAATTTGTGTAGAACTTAGCTAGCTGCACATTCAGAATGTTTTGTCTTGTCTCCAGTTTACATAAACTACTATTTGAAGTGTGGATCTATCTCTTCAGCCAGAACACCAGAAGGTGGCTTCATCTTGGAAGCAAGGAATTGTTTTTGTTTCCAGGACAGATGGTCCTGATGTGTAACTACGCTGATCATGCCCTGTGTTGTGGCCGGTCTGCTGACCTTTTGTCTAGGAAGCTCAAACGTATATTTCAGAGTAATAATATCAGCTTGTAGGAATCATGCATCAAGCTGGAGCATGTAGATTGTCCTGCTTGACCTGGTCTGTCAGGAAGTGAAGTTCCTGAAGGTTGGGTTTGAGTTGGCATTTTCTTTTCATTCGTTGTCAGAGTTCCTTGGAATGCATAATTTATTGGGCAACACAATTTGTTCTCTTGCTGAAGTTGCAACTTGGTAAAGTAGGTGGTGAATCAATAATAATGCCATATGGTAATTTTTCTACACATGACAAATGGGATCAAGAATGAGAATCACCAGAACTTAGTTAGCTGCCCATTCAGAATGCTCTGTCTTGTCTCAAGTTTACATAAACTATTTGAAGTGTGGACCTATCACTTCAAAGGTGGCTTCATCTTTCCGGCATAAATAGTCCTGATGTTGGGATCATGCGCAGTTTTGGCTGCCGATCTGCTGAACTTTTTTTTTTGTTTGAATGCTCAAGTGTATATTCTACCAGAAGCAATAATGATATCAGCTTGTTGGAATCATCAAGCTGGGGACGGATCAAGCGGTGGCATGGATATTTTCATGCTGACCTGGTCTGTGTGTGTTAACACCGGAAGTGAATTTCCGGAACATTCATCTTTGAAGCATGGGAACATTCATCTTTGAAGCATGGAATTGTTTTTTATCTCCGGCATAAATGGTTTGTTGGAACCAAGGATCGACAAACAATCACAAGAAACACGAGGTGACTAATTCTGATGGGCAACGAACACCCTCGGCGACGGACGACCGCCCCGGCGAGGAACGCCAGAGCCTTTTCGTCTCTCTGTATTCATTCACTTGGCTCAACTAAACATAGTGATAACAGTGCCTTATATAGCCTCTTTCACGCTGGGCTGTAAGGTTTGATCGCACTGTTTACCACGACGATGCGTGCTCACGGAAATGGAGGTTGTTTATTACGATCAGTGTGGCCAAGGTTGTTCCTACTACCACAAATCTCTGGATCAAGGAAATTAAAAAGGTTAAAATGATCTGATGTACAGTACCACATAAAAATTTGCATTTTTGATGTGTATATATACACAATATTGATGATTGACACAAAATGTTCACAACGTGCGTGGTGCTACTACTCACAAATTCTATGTGTACGATGAAGCATCGGAACAGGGGACACGGCAAGATGATAGGAAAATCGAGAACCCAACCAACGGATCCACCTCTTCCGGTCCAACCGCCGTAACCAAGGGCGGAGGCAGGATACGGACTCAAGAGGGGGCCAACGAAGCTAACTTTCCTATAAGGGGCGGGGGCCAACTAAGCTAATCTCTATGTATTTATACCATATAATCTACACTTAACCTGCTATTATCCCTTGCTGCACCGTATGATAGGGAGGCCAGGGCCCCGCTGGTCCCCCCTAGCTCTGCCACCGGCCGTAACTACCTAGTCCAGCTCCATCTGACAGCTCCACAGCCGCCTTGCCCCGATTCACACGCCGTACATGATGTGCAATCTTCTGCTCTTCTAGCACCACCATCGTCTCACGTACCGGCGGGCGCATGCTCCCTCTCTTCATCGGGGCCGTCGAGTTCCTTCTGGACGGCGCCTCGCCATTGATGCAAGGTAGGAAGAGTATCCTGAGGGCTTAGGGTGCCCACGGAGTGATCCTCGGGTGCGTCGATTACCCACTGTTTGGGCCGTGTCATCAGAGATGGACAGCAACACCTATATGTTGTTGAACCATAGATTTAACGGCGGGAAATCCTTACCACTAATAACAATAACCGTAAACAACCGTAGCAATAGCATCAAGTTGGTAGGCAAAACCAAAATCGGAGGAGAAATTGTGAGACGAGCGGAGAGTCTGACACCAGGAGGAGCCGGCGAAAAAATCTATCTTCTCCTGTATGTAGCAGCAGTGGCATTCGACTTTGAAGTACCGGGAAAGGCAGATAAGTTTAGCCTCAATATGTGTCAAAAAAACAAAAAGGACAAGTAGCTACGAGGAAAGGAAAGCTAAGACTGAAAGCACTAATTTACTTCTCGGCCCGCTAGTCCTGGACCGGGCTTACCTACTGGGCCTAGAATTTATTCCGTCACACTACAGTTCTCCAGTCTCCACAATTTTCCCCCAAATGCAAACCGCCGTCGCGCTCATCTCGGCTCCGGCGACGACGGCCAAACCCTAGCTCCCTTCCACATGACGAGCCGTACCATCCACCTCTAGTGTTCCCCAGTACCACGCATAGGCCGCCGCCGGCCATGGAGATGGAAGCTGCACGTCCTAGTCCAAGGAAGAGGAAGCTAGCGGCGCTCCAGGCGACGGCTGTTACGGCGCCGCCGGCTGCTGTGGAGGGCGAAGCCGAAATGAAGGTCCAAGAGCCGCCGCTGCCCGGATCGGATGGATGCTCCGCCGACCGTATCAGCCACCTACCGAACGGCGTCCTTGGGGACATCATCTCCCTTCTCCCCACCCAGGAAGGCGCCCGCACACAGATCCTCGCCTCCCGGTGGCGCCATCTCTGGCGATCTGCCCCTCTCAATCTCGAGCATTACTGGCGCTGCGAAGACGAGAATCACCTCGACGCCTTCGTGTCACGCGTCCTCTCTGCACATCCAGGCCCCGGCCGCCGCTTCTGCGTGCCCTTGTATCATCTCCACGGCGACCGAGAAACCACCGCCGATGCCTGGCTCCGGTCCTCTGCCCTCGACAACCTCCAGGAGCTTTTTTTTTTTGCGAAGACAAACACAGGAATACAGCGACAAATTACAAAAAGGTCCTCAGAAGAAACGGAATTACAACCCAACCCTTTTGCAACTCGACGACACCGGAGACGACGAACGCTGTCGGTGGCGCGCCGCTGCTCAAGCTCCACTTGACGCCTTGGATCCGGAGCCCCCCTAAGCAGGCGGGAAGTCGCCGAGCACCGATCCCGAAGGATCTACGCCTGAAGACGCCGTCGTCGTCACGCCGCTGCATCACTGCGTCGATCTGATGTTCTTGCGCCAGATCCGCCGTCTCGCGGACCTCGGCGAAGGGGGAGACGAGCCGAACGGCTCCGTAGAGCCGCGGACTCACTGTAGGCGGCAGGTCGACGCCGGAGCTCCACGGAGCGCCACCGTCGAGGGAGAGGACCACCGCCAGCAAAACAAACACCAGCTGCGCCTCCTCCGCCATGGCGCCGCCGGCTTCAACCCAACTCACACCTAATACACAAATGCACAGATCCGGCGATTCCCCGTCCTCCCGCCGCCGGAGCTCGAGCCGGAGGTCCAAAAGATCGCCCTCTCTACTGTAGACGGGGAGAGGAACGCTCCAAGGTGCGGTCTGCTAATCACGTTTTTAACCTCCAGGAGCTTGAGTTGTGCAGCTTCAGACCCATGTTACCGTATCCACCGGAACCGCGGCAGCCACTGCCGGCAGCCGTCTTCCGCTTCTGTGACACCCTCTGTGTTGCCACTATAGGATACTGCCACCTTCCTGACAGCACCACCCATGCGATTCACTTCCCAAAGCTTAAAAAGCTCGGTCTTGGACGTGTCACCATCTCCGAATCCTCGCTGCACACCATGATTGCTAGTTGCCCTGCTTTGGAGTGCTTGCTGGTTACAAATAGTTCTGGCTTCCGTTGTGTCCGAATCAACTCCATTACCCTTAGAAGCATAGGCGTGGAAGGTTCTGGTCATCGTAATGGAGGGCTCCAATTTGAGGAGCTCATCATCGAGAATGCCCCTTGTCTTAATATGTTGATCGATATCCATGCACATCTGCAGATATCAGTGATCTCCGCGCCTAAACTGGAGACCCTAGGTTACCTTTCTTCTACTTATAGTAGCAGACTAACATTTGACGCCACATCTTTTGACTCGACAGTTATTCAGGTAGATATTGCTATCCTTCAAGAGCATTCTTGCCCCCGTTTATATTTGCTTATGACTTGCATATTATCTGCACTTATAGATGGTCTAATGTTGTCTTCCATGCTTCATGAAGGGATTGCGTGTTGATAGCCTAATATCAGCGGTGCACACTGTCAAGATTTTAGCTGTTGATCTGCATGCTCTTAGTCTGGATGCTGTTATTGACTTGATGAGGTGCTTTCCGTGCTTGGAGAAGTTGTACATTGAGGTGAAAATTCTTCTGTCCAGTGTTTATTTGATCTACTTACTCCTCTGGAGTGATTGGTTTTAACTGTCTATTTTTTCAGTCTACTGGTCCAGGGAAACCCAACTTCTGGCGTCGTAAACACCAAGATCTTATAAGTTCATTTGACATCCGTCTGAAGATAATTGCTTGGCGATATTATCGAGGAATTAAATCACATGTTGACTTCACCACATTCTTTGTGCTAAATGCCAGAGTGCTAGAGTTAATGATTTTGCAAGTTAATTCGACGGATTACAGTGAGGAGTTTTTTGCACAACAGCGTAAGATGCTTCGGCTGGATTGCAAGGCCTCAAGAGATGCACAGCTTCATTTTACAAAAGATTGGTCTCATCGCCACGCTGTGTATTTCTGTGTCCATGATTTGGATCAAGATGATCCCTTCGAAAGGAAAAAGGCTTACCAGTTTTTTGATTTGTCATGACTTTATTAGTTATCTCTGTAGTTGTTATTTTAATGTCGTATTATGTTGGAACCTTATGACACTTAAACATGCTATTTATGTTGCTAGTTCCTGCTAAACCAATTTATTCTGATGTGCACTTATTTGATGAAAAAAATACAGTGATGTGGTGCTTCCATTCATGTGGTGTTTATCCGTCGAGTAATTTTATGAAGCCATGTGAATTGATGTTGCTCTTAGATCATGGTCCTGTAAGCACCAGATTATGGTGGTGCGAGAATTGGCTCCCATTTGTTTGTGCAGAGGCTGCGTATACAACATTGTATTGTTTGTAACTGTAAGTGCTACTACCGACTGAATGTATTTCAATCCTGCAATGGTTTCTTCAGGGGTGCACTTTGGGCAGCATGTTGACGCATGTCTCGGCTAGTTTCCGTTTATTTAGGCAGGCAGCATACAGATGGTGGACTGGCCGGTCCAAGTTTGTGCCAGCCAGATTCCATATCAGTTGGGTTTGCCAAGGAGTAGCAGTTTCTTGTTTCAGTAGCAGCACAGAAGGTGTCTGGATAATGGGAAGCTATATCATTATTCATCTTCTGTTGGGAACAGAGGTGGAGAAAGGGTTAAGCATTTCAAATAAGGTGCCACGAACTCTGCAATGTCTGAATGAGGCGCCGAAATATTCAGAGATTCGGTGAACAACTTCTTCATTTCAGATTTCAAGAGTCCTGGGCCGTGGTTCCTTGTTTGGAAAGGATATACTATTATTTGACAAAAAGCAGAGTGACTGTATCAGCGTGTAGCGAGGCAGAGGATATGTAATATTGGATTGGATTCTGGTGTTTCTACCATTCATGCTGAAAACAACATGAATCTGGTGTTCCGACCTAAGGCGATGGATCCGTAATAATCCAAATTGTTCTACGTCAACTGGAGATATCACATGGCACTCCAAATGTGCAACTGTGCTCCATACAAATCTTACCATTGGGCAAGTAAAGAAAACAGAATTATTAGTAGTTCTTCATGTCAAATATATCCTCTCAGGAATATACATATGCTTCTCAGGAAACAATAGTGATACGACTCCAATGATAGTATATATTTGCCTCAGGAAAAAATTAAGGAACTTTACTAGTAGTTCTTCATGTCATAGCGATAGAAACAACGGTATATAGTCTTATGATTGGAGATGGGTATCGGCATCGCTGTTTCTTAGATCGTCAGCATGAATTCCGAATCCATATGCTGTTGTACCCTTGGAATGATCTTTTACAGCTGCAAAATGGGAAACACAGTTGTGGCAGTCATCAGTGACGTGGGCATCGGCTACAATGTCGTTTCAGTTAAAATAGATGATTTCTGCCGTGGAATGATCTATGTACGCAGTGAGATTTCTTATTGTCAGCCTTAAAAATAACAGTCATGTTAATTTTAGCATGTCTTACTTTCGTCTACTTCACTATAGTGTAGCAATATGCATTCCCACTTATCAAACGCAGAAGGTCCTTTCATTTTTTTCAGTTGATCAGAAGCACAAAGTGTTGCTATTGCTATATCTAGGAATGAGAAGGTTTCCAAACCTGTGACGCTAAGTGTAAACAACGGCTTCCACCAGGACTTGAATGCCAAAGCTACAGATGATTTGAGGGACCCAACTTGCCCTATTAAGAAACAGGCAACTAATATCAGAAATAATTGAATACATAAATACACACAAGGAATTAAAATTCACTCCAAAATTCTAATTCATAATATGTTACTCCACGGTGATGGCTTCCGCCAATTAAAATAGAAATGGTATGTTTGTAGAAACTAACTACTCCAAAGATTTTTGCAATGATGTCAAGAAACTATTTCAGTCCCCGCATGATTTAGAAAGAACTCTAATGGTCGAGGCATGGAATTTGAAGGCATATTAATAAATATGTGTAACAAACCTTTACTAGAAAGTTCTTATTAGCCTGCCATTTTGCAGCTATCTGAAGTGAGGAATTGTCAACGTCGTCGGTTGGTTTGTCCTTGCCCACCCTAACAATCATATTTAAAAACTAAGTATAGTCAACTGAATTGATGAAAAACTGGAAACTAAAGGTTCAAAAAAAAAAAAAACTGGAAACTACGACTTTATTTGAGGCTCACCTTGTGGCTAGTTCAAGTCCAAAATCAATGTAGTTTATGATTTTGGTGTCCTCTTTGTCATGTTTGCCATCAATATCAAACCATCTTACCTAATGTACACAAATGCGTGTATTTAATCAAATCTCCAGAATGCGTGCCTCACACTGAGATGTCTAAATGAATTTTGTACTTACACTCAGGAAATTGCATGGACCTAAATTAATTATGCTAACTGTAGATATGTTATTTTCTAATTGATTATGACATCCCTAATAACATTATTATTTTTCATTATTTAACACTTGTACATCATCTAATAACAAGTCACAGAACATATGGTATTTAGAAAATATAAAATATTTATATCCAAATTCAGCGCATGTTGAACACTTTCTTGAAAAATAGAAATTTGTGATATCCTTGCATTAAATATTAAGGATAATTGTACTTAAGTATAGAAATGGTTCAGTCGACGGCTAATATGCCCTTTTCAATGCACTTGTGGCACTTGCATATCCTACTGGACAAAAGGACGACAATTATCAGGCAGATACATAATAATAATCTTACAACTAGTGGATACAACAAGTAGAGGTTAGATTCCAATAGGAAAAAACTCAACCCTTAACACACTTTTATAGTGAATCGATGAGGAAAAAAGATTGGAAATACTTAGTGTAAAACAAGACTCCTTCCGTTCCAAATTATAAGATGTTTTGATCACTTCACTGTGGACTAAATACGAAATGAAATGAGTAAATCAATACAGTAAAATATATCTAGATACGTACAAATCAAGAAAAAGCTAAAAAGGCTTCTATTTCAGAAACGGAGGGAGTACTAGTCATAATGGGAGGCAAGTCCTTATGGATCATGATAAAATTAACTATATGTCCTTCCCTCTAGAAAAAACATAAGCACAAAACTGAACAACGTAAAAAATAACATAAAATTCTCCTCACCTTCCTTTGGACAACTTGGTGCTGATAGAATGATGCAACCAACTGCACATCAAGGAAATAGTATAAGGTTCAACAATTGCAATGTTACAGATTCACTTGGCACGATGTTTTCAAAGAAGTCCGGCAGATTTTGTAGCATGATTGGCCCTGGTGTACTCAGGTATCTACGAATACTATATGCATAAACACAGAGCTAAATACATAAATTGATACGAAGTTAATAGTGAGATGCCATCTTATGTTGAATGGGAATTAAAATTAAATAATTTCCAGATGAATAAAAGCATATCTCTTCACACATCAAAAACCTAACAGAGCCAGCACTATGTGTATATAATCTTCTCAAAACATTGTTGCAAATTTTTAAAAAAGTGTGAATTTTTTGTTGTTGCATAACAAGGAACTATAATTACGAATCTGTACTAGTCGGACCTTTTCACTTCTGACAAGCTCTAGAGAAAATTTGAATGAAGGGCTGAGTGGGCTAGCTGATCCCGCCCCGTAACTGATTGCATAATCCCAGTTCTTCAAGTCCTCAAAAGGCCGAGACTGCATACTTCCACCCGTTGGAGTATCTAAAATAGATACATGAAAAAAAAGGTAAAACAAACGACATGAAATTGATACGTGACAAAAACAACTAAAGGCTTGTAAAATGGTAGGAAGCCGGAATATGAATGCTATGAGAAAATGACTATTCACAAGTCATAGGAAAAGGGCATGAAGAAAATATTGAATTCAATAGAATGACAATTTTGGAACCCAAATTATTTATCCCATATCGAATACTAGAGATAATTTGTACAGTGCTATGGAAACCTACAACTTTACAATTTATATGCTTAAGCACATAAACCGGTGGATACTTAATACACTTGCTAGTCATTTGTATTCTTTTAAGGCCTAGAAATTTATATTATGCTTTATATATATCCTATAATATTTGCTTTTTCAGCAAATGTGGGTGTGTTGGATCTAAACCAAATGGTTGAGAGAAAAAATGGATGATGTGATGTTCACTTGCTTATCTTTTGAACATGCGTATGGTCATTACCATGGTGAATAAAACAATTTATGCAGTCTCTCAAACTGGTAGAGCGACACTAGATACAGAAACAGATTCTAAAATGTACATCGAAAAAATAGAGAATATGCGATAGCTCAATTTTATGGGTACAAATTAAAAAGAAAAAAATCTTCTGATGATAAGAAGGTTCAGTAACACTCACTAAGCGGCTTGTATTTTGCCCCTGCACTTACACCCCCTAATCTTCCAACCAGCCACACACCATAGGGTACTACAGAGGGTGCCTCATTGGATGCTGCAACGAAAGGAGTATGATCATACTAATAATATGCTTGGATATAAGAAAAACTTTTTTCATTCTTCAAGAAGTTCCAACTAGAATTATGAGCAACCGCTTACAGAGAAGTGGCAGAAACGATGCCCCAACTGACAGATTTTTGGAACCATATCTCAACCCCACAATGGCATTTTCTTCTGAACTTGCGCTGCAAAAAGGAAAATCTTATCTTTGTCACATATGGTTTGAATTCGTATTTAGAAATAAATAGCAGAGATATCTTCTACTGTGCTGCATGTGTTTATTAACAATATCAAGCAAATATTCTAGTGAAAAGACGTGTACCAAGTGCACGGTATGTGACTGCACAAAGGATATTGCAACCTACCTGTTCTCCATATTCAAAGGGACTGCCGCAAAGGCACCGATACCATACTTAGGAGAGTACATGCTTGATCTGAGATTCAAAGTGCTGGATACACAAATTATAAGAAATATGAGCACTTTATATTCACATAGTTCATAAAACTAAAACCCAACAATAAAGCGCTTACGGCTTAGAAGTCGACACGAGAACGTTGACAAAGCTATCTGGATCATCCGAACCCCTACAAAAACCCAGCCAAGTCATATTGTTTTCAGAGTACAGTACTTAATAGCAATGATATCATAAAAAGTGAAAGATGTTGGTAAACTAGGCAGCACGTAACCACCTCTGCCATCCAAGCTGAACCTCTCCGCCAGACGGTGACACCTGGTGAAATTCAGTTAGGGAAAAAATGTACTACAACTATTCTTGCAATAATCCAGGTAAACTAATGGACAAAATCTTGAAATTGACAACAGAAACGGAAAAAAAAATTGTGCTTGACTGAGGATACGGTTGAGGTCAGGTTGACGTTAGGATCTTCCAGCATCTTCAGCATGAACCCCGCGTTCACGGTCCCGGCTTGATCGAAGTGGTCGTTAAACAGGCCGCGCAGCGAGGGCTTCCCGAACCATTGCTCGTACCCTGGCATTAGCATCCTGCACGCATGCACAAGACCGCGAAAATCAATTAGCAGCTTATGCACAATGGCGACACGATTGGTCGAACAGTTTTGGAATTCAATCTAATAGATTGACTAGTAATGCGGCAATGCGGTTCAGATGATCTTTGTCGTTGGAGTGTCGCCGGAGGGCCGGGAGGGGTACCTGGTGCGGGCCGGGGAGTCGAAGACGGGCGGCACCAGCACCGGCTCCGGTTTCGGCTCGGGCTCCGGCCACCGTTCCGGCGCTCGCACCGGCTTGCTGCGGGAACTCCCCATCTGTATGCCCCAGATCGATCTCCTCCCTCTCGGATCAAACCCTCGCTCGACGATCGCAGCTCGATTGGAGAATTAGGTGGAAGCATCGGGTGGTTTTTCCCTTGGCGCGTCTTTAACTTATTTCTTTCTTGCGAAATAAGCCTGCAGCCCGGCCCACTTGGTCGTCTTCCTCTACTCCTCGACCTCGAGGACTCTGTCTGGACTGAATCGGGTGCCGTCGTCTCGAAACCTATTCAGTTCAGACACCTGCAGAGTTCCTGACACCGTAATAGAAGGATATGAATTCCTGATACAATCCGTCCTCTCTGCAGTGTACATCATATACATGCATGTGCTTGCTAGGATTCTTTCATCAGAAATCTCATATACATGTGGTTTCGGCGTTGTCTTTTGCTCTGTTCTAGTTAAAACCATAGCAAATTATATCAGACCTCGAGGACCCTGTCTCGACTGAATCGGCTTCAGTTCAGACATATGCAGAGTTCATGAAACCGTAACAGAAGAAGAGGGATATGCCTTTTACTCAGTTCTGATTAATAGCATATCAATTGTAATCATAGATTACGGCGGCTTCAGTACGAGCCTGACCGTTCCCCTCTCCTCTACAGTAAACGAGTGGCGATTTTCTGGTTCCCCTCCGGCTCCCACCTCGCCGCCGGCGATTCGGTCGATTCCCCACCTCCGGCAGCCGCTTCGGCGGCGGGAGGCTGGGGAATCGCCGGATCCCGGCGTGTATATAGCGTAGGAAGCAGTAGGTTGCTAGCCGGCGGCGCTGTGGAGTTGGTGGCGTGGCCGGAGTGGCTTTTGGTGGCGGTGGTCCTCTCCTTCGTCGCTGGTGTTCTGGTGGAGGCCAGCTGCGGATCTGCCGTCCTCGCGACGCTCGCGTCTCCTCGGAGGTGTGCTGCGTCTCGCCCCCGCGCCGGAGATTAAGTGGAGGTGGTTCCGGCTTTTGAAGATCTCGAGGATGCAGCTCGAGTTGACCAAGCCAGCGACGTCGTCCGGAGCGCTGGGTGGAGGTGCTTCGGCAACGAGGAGCGTCGCCTTCCTGGCCGCAAGGGGCTCCGTCCAGTTCAGGCAAAGCGTGGTGGAGTAGCGGCGGGTTTCGCCGGCGTGTCGTCCTGCGCGACGAAGACGAAGCTGGGGTTCAGGAGGACCTCGTTGTAATTTCCTTTGTTTCCTGGACCTTTCTGTGAAGTTTGGTCAGCTTCTTGTTGTATTCTCTTCGCAAAAAAAATAAAATTGAATTCATAGATTCCACATATAGAGCTGATTCACCAAAAGGGGCTAAAACCCTTTGATAACTGGCATTGCAACAGCAGGCCAACAAAACTGCCAAACAAAATTATGGGCAAATATCTATATGCCAAGGAATGATGGAGAGCCAAGAAGACCCTGCAGAAGGAACCGTTGATCATCATGTTCCCAGGGCCACAACCTGGAAACAGGAACCAAATTCTTTCCTTCTCACATTCATGGCGGAACAGAAAATGAACTGGATTTTGGTGTTTGGTCTCATAATCCAAAAAGGTTCTATGTAAACTGGAGACATCACAGGGCAATCGAAACGTGCAGCTCCACCACGCAAAACTTCCATTGGGAAAGAAACAAAACAGAAAAACAGAATTACCAGTACATTTCAGGCCTACACACAAAAGACAAACCTCACGGAGTGCTGGTATACGTTGTGCAAGAAATAACCACAGTGATACTTTACTCCAAGAATATTTACAGGGAAAATAACTTGGGCTGAGATGGAGCATGACACACCAGATGTAGCCATAAGGATACACAGTGCATGCCATCAATTCACATGGCTTCATAAAATGACTTAACAGTTTAACATCATATTTTGTATATTCAGAAGCCAAACAATCTGTACACCTCATCATATAAGTGCACATCAGCACAGGTTGATTTAAAAAGTGCTAACAGCATGATATATCATGTTTAAACGCCGTAAGGTTCAAAGATAATACCAACGCAGAACTACTGTAGTCAGGCCAGAGTAGAAATTTGGTATGGTTCCTTCCTTTCAAAGGGATCAGCTAGGTCCAAATCATGGGCGTGAAAATACCAAGCGCAGTGGTGAGACCAATTTGGTGTGAAAAGAAACCGAGCACCTCCCGAGGCCTTGCTATCCAGCTGAAGCTTCTTACGTTGTTGTGCAATGAACTCCTCATTGTAATCATCCTCGTGAACCTCAAGAGTCATTAACTGCAGAACTTTGGCGTTCTGTATAAAGAATGTGGCAAAGTCAACATGTGACTTGATACCCCGATAATAGCGCCAGGAAATTGTCTTGAGACGGATGTCGAGCGATCTAATAACATCTTGGTGTTTACGACGCCACAAGTTGATTTCCCCTCGTCCACTTGACTGATAAGGAACATAGCCAAAAAAAGACGAACCATTGCAGATCAGTAAGTAGAATAAGTGAGCACCACAAAGTATGAACCATCAAGGAAAATTCTGTCACCTCAATGTACAACTTCTCCAAGCACGGAAAGCATCTCATCAAGTCAATAATCACATTCAGATTAAGAGTACACATATTGACAGCTAAAATATTGACAGTGCGCACCGATGTTGTCAGGCTATCAACACGCAATCCCTTCATGAAACATAGAAGATAACATTAGAACATCTACCAGTATAGATAATATGCAATATATCAGTGGATAAAAATGCCAATAAGGAGACTTGGGAAAAAAAGTAGCTACCTGAATAATTGTGGAGCCAAACACGAGTGTGATGGGGAGGAAATTACTACCAGAAAGGCAGCCTAAGGTCTCCAATTTAGGCGCACAGATTACTGATACACGTAGCCCCATTGTTGTACCAAGTTGGAGGAGCCTTTCAAGACTCGGCGCATTCTCGATGATGAGTTCCCCAAAATGGATCCCTCTCCTCTCAAGGGAAGCACTCAGGCCTATGCCTTTGAGGGTAACGGAGTTGATTCGGAGACAAGGAAAGCCAAAACTGTGGTGAATCAGCAAGCACTCGAGAACGGGGCAACCGGCGATCATGGTGTGCAGCGAGCATTCTGAGATGCAAACCCGTTTAAGTGTGAGATGCTTAAGGTTGGGGAAGCGAAGCGCTTGGGCGGTGCTGTCTGTGATGTGGCAGTCTCCGAAGACGGCAACACGGAGGGTTTCAGCGAAGCGGAAGGCGGCCGCCGGCGGAGGCAGCGGCGTCGTTGGCGGGTAGGGAAATCTTTCTCCGTAGCTGCACAGCTCAAGCTCCTGCAGGTTGTCGAGGGCGGGCGATCGGAGCCAGGCGTCGGCGGTGGCGGCTCGGTCGCCGTGGAGGTGGTACACGGGCGCGCAGAAGCGGCGGCCTGGGCCAGGGTGGTCGGAGAGGATGCCGGTGACCGTGGCATCGCGGTCATCCGGGTGGCAGAGCCAATGGTGGTCGAGGTTGAGATGGGCGCCAATGGTCCTTGCAATATCTATCCCGGCTACTACGTCTTCGGCAATGGTGATTCGTTCTCTCATCTCCCAACGACGTCGACAAAGTGGTTCGGTTATTTGTCCCTGAAATATCAGTGGTGGTGCTCTTGCCGATGTTGCTTGATTAATTTAATGGTTGCGTGCGTGCACAAAGCCTTGGCATTGCGGCTCAAAATTAAAAAGGGAGAACCTTCGGTGGTATTCACAGGTCTGTGGTTTGATGGTGTTGGCGTTGTTCTACGGCTGCCTTCAGAAAAGTACAAGATTGTGTCATGGATGAAGAAAGAGATTGAAGATCTCATAGATTTGCTAGTCTCTTTACTTTTGTTTTTGTAATCGATATAATCGTGTACTCTTTTGCTGGTTTAATATACGTGGAAAAATTCAAAAAAAAAAAACGTCTAAGTCTAGCAAGCTAGCACCACAAATCGGGAATGGCGAGGTGAACTACGTGGCCGGTGAAGAACCAGATCAACATGAGCATGCTGCTCGCGTACACAGTGGTGGCAATGTGGGGTACTAGCCCAGAGGGAGCTCCAGAACTATCTTGTCCAAAGGCCAGAGGGAGCCCAGCGTCACGTCTGCATATATCTACAACCATATTGTCCTTGTTGCTTAACACTCGATCTGGTGATTCTCGTTCTTGATCCCATTTGTCATGTGTAGAAAAGTTACACTATAACATTACTACTGATTCATCACCTAGTGCACATACTATCGGTTCAACAAGTTTACCAGGTTGCAACTTCAGCACGGGAGCAAATTCTGTTGCCTAACAAATTATGCATTCCAAGAAAACCAATTACAACGAATGAAAAAGGAATTTTTGACTCAAAATCAACCTTCAGGAACTTCACGTCCTGGCAGACCAGGTCAAGCAGGATAGTCTCCATGCTCTAGCTTGATACACGATTCCTACAAGCTGATATCATTACTCTGCTTCTGCTGAAATATACGTTTGAACTTCCTAAGCAAAAGGTCAACAGATTGGCAGCAACACAGGGCATGATCAGAGCAGTTCAACACCAGGATCGTTACTTCCAAGATGAAGCCACCTCTTGGTGTTCCGGCTCAAGTGATAGATCCACATTACAACTAGTAGTTTATGTTAACTGGAGACAAGACAGAAAATTCTGAATGGGCAGCCACCTAAGTTCCACACATTTTCCTTGCCAAAATTAAAATCACATTTGATGTCCAGAAGCCACACAGCTCCGTAATTTCTCATCGTACACCGATTGGTTTCCACAGAACTAACTACATGAATACCAAGGTTCTAAGGTGATAGGAACTTACCAAACTACAGTTGTGAGAAGTAGCATAGTTAGGACAAATCATGAAACGTGTAAGGATCTTTCCTTTCAAAGGGATCAGCTAGATCCAGATCATGGACACGCAAATCCATAGCATAGCGATGGGGGCCATCGGAGTAACTTGACGTAAAATGAAACCGAGCATCTCTTGAGGCCTTGCTGTCTAGCTGAAGCATCTTACGTTGCTGTGCAAAATACTCCTCATTGTAATCTTCAGGATGAACCTGAAAAGTCATTAACTCTAGCACCCTGGCGTTGTGCACAAAAAATGTGGCAAAGTCAACATGTGACTCGATGCCCCGATAATATCGCCAGAAAATTTTCTTAAGACGGGTGTCAAAAGATCTTAAAAGAACTCGTTTACGACGCCATGCGTTGGTTTTTCCTGGTCCATCAGACTGAAAAATAAATAGATAATTCAAAACCAACTAAATTCAGAACAGTAAGTAGATAAAACAAGCACTGAATACTACGTATGAACCATCACAAAATAACTGTTACCTCGATGTATAGCCTTTCCAAGCATGGAAAGCACCTCATCAGTTTAATCATAGTATCCAGACTAAGAGCACGCATATCAACAGATAAAATCTTTTTTTTTAAGGGATCCACACTGCGTATTCAACAAAGATTACAGAGGAAGAACTGAAATACGCAGACGTACAAGCCATCGAAGCCCAGCACAACAGCAGTGCCAGAGGAAGCCGCTGAACCTCCGCAACGCCTGAAGACGAACTCCAAATCTTGATGGTGCGCAATTCTGGCGATAGTGTATCAACACACAATCGCTTCATGAACACGAAAGACAGCATTAGGCCATCTATAAGTGCAGAAAATATATAATTCACCAGCACATAGAAATGCAGGTAAGAAAAGGCAAGTAGGAACACCACAGCTACCTGAATAACCGTCGAGCCAAACGTGAGTCTTGCACCAGAATAAGAAAGAAGGTAACCTAAGGTCTCCAGTTTAGGAGCGGAGATTATCGATGTATGCGGGAGAACTGCACCAAGTTGGATTAACCTCTCAAGACATGGGGCATTCTCAATGATGAGTTCCCCAAATCGGAGCCCTCCATGATGAACAAGAGCATTGCAGCCTATGCTTCTAAGGCTATTGGAGTTGATTCGGAGACAGCAGAAGCCAGAGCTATACTTAATCAGCAAGCACTCCAAAACAGGGCAACCGGCAACCATGGTGTGCACTGTGCAGTGAGTATTCGGAGATACTGACTCGTACAAGCGTGAGCTTCTTAAGTTTAGGAAAGTGAAGCGGCTGGGTGATGCTGTCGTGGAGGGTGCAGTCTCCGATGGTTGCAACACAGAGGGTTTCAGAAAAGCGAAAGGCGGCCGCGGGTGGCGGCCGCGGAGTTGGTGGCGGGAAGGGTAACCACCGTTGGCGTCCGAAGCTGCACAGCTCAAGCTCCTGGAGGTTGTCCAGGGCGGGGGACCGGAGCCAGGCGACGGCGGTGGCGGATCGGTCGCCGTAGAGGTGGTACACACTACACAGGCGCGCAGAAGCGGCGGCCGGGGCCCGGGTGCCGGGTGGGTGGACAGGATGCGCGACACGACAGTGTCCAGAGCATGCTCGTCGTTGCAGAGCCAATGGTGGTCGAGGTTGAGAGGGGCGGAGCGCCAGAGGTGGCGCCACCGGGAGGCGAGGATCTGCGTGCGGGCGCCTTCCTTGGTGGGGAGGAGCGAGATGATGTCCCCGAGGACGCCGTCGGGGAGTTCGCTGATACGGTCGCCAGCGCCTCCATCTGCTCCGGGCAGGCCGCCCGCGCCTCCTTGTTCCCCGTCCACTCCGGGCAGCGGCGGCTCCTGGTCCTCAATTCCAGCGTCGGGATTGGGCGCCTCCGCAGCATCCGGCGGCTCGATCGCCGCTAGCCTCCTCTTCCTCGAGCCAGAACGGCCACCCTTCAGCTTCATCGCCGACGGCTGCCTGGAAGATAGGTAGGGTTTGGCGAGACGCCGCCGCAGCCGACACGAGGCGAGGAGCGCTCTGTACTATGGAAGATAGGTAGAGTTTGCCAGTTTGTTTTGTCCACATAGATACCACTCTGTACTATGGAAAGTGCAGTACAATGTTCAGTAACAAATTTACAGTGTTCAGTCTTGAACATTTACGTCAGCACGACACCAAACTGTAATATTTGCCTAACAAACTATGCAGTCCAATGAACTCTGACAGCAAACTAAAAGAGGGCATGAAAATGGCGACTCTAGCACAACAACCTTCAGGACCTTCACTTCACCACACAGACGATCAAGCTCTTGCTTCTATCTTCTGTCTCTGAATATTTTGGCGCTCCTTCAGACATTGCAGAGTTCCTGACACCTTATTTCATACTAGGCAACTTAGCGCGGCGTGTGGGTAAAACTCGAATATGAAAATTTGGTTTTTTTTGAATATTTCGAAGCTAACGGATTCGAAAGAAAGTTTACGTCTAAAAGATTGTCTAGATCTTTAAAATTGGTCAAATTGGCAAGTTATTTGGATTTGAATTGTTTTTACGTATGTAAAATGATTTGGTTTTAAAGATATTTAAATTTTAGAAATATGCAAATTTGTATGTCGCGGGTGTGTTGTTATAATTTAAATTTGAGAGTGTATAAATTGGAATATCGTTTAGGTTTGAAAATTATTGAAATTCAAAAGAAGACTACGGTTTAAAAAAATTCAGATTTTTAAAATTGTTCGGTTTGGATAGTTATTTAGATCTGTTTTTTTACTTTGTAAAATGGTGGCTACTTAAAGTCGTCTACAATTTGAAAATATTTAAATTTGAATCCACATCATATGCCATAAGTGGTGATTTTTTGTGATATTTAGACATATTTTTTCAATTTTTCCCGGTGGATAGTTTTAAAGTTAGTAAATTTGTAACATTATTTATTTTCTGAATTTTTTTATAAATTAGTAGGGCCCACACGTAAGAAATTAATCATTTTCCGATTTTTTCGGATTTTCCGATTTTTTCCCAAAAAAAAACTGACAGCCTGGCCCATGCTGACGTCGCGCTGCCCTAGGCTGCCACTGCCGCGGCGGCGCCGTGGACGTGCATGGACGCGCGGTACCCGCAGACGGCGCCGCCGCCGCGTATTGGCCGCCGGAGCGGCCGCGGCGGCGTCGATTCCGGGCCGCGTGCACCGTTCCGGCAAGCGGAGCGGGGGAGGAGGGGGAGGCGGCGACGGCGGAGCCCGTGGTGGGTCGCGATTGGAGCAGTGAGGGGCGTAGCGGCGGGGCGGTGCGCCGGCGGCGAGGGCGACGGCCGGCGTCGTGGGAGAGAAAGAGGAAAGGGAGTGATTCGTGCCGGTTTTGCAGAAAAGTCCCTGACTTTTCCAAAAACTGCGATGAGGTCCTTTGCGGGGGGTTTTCCGCAAAAGCGTGGGCGATTTGGCGACGCGCGATTGGAAGAAACTCCGCTGCTACAGTTACAGCGGAGGATGCGGGCGATCTGGGCCGTCCATTGCCCCGATCGATCGGTTGTGCCTATTCAGGCGACGTGGACAGAGGGACTGGACGCGAATCCAACCAACTTTTATATATTAAGGCATGTTAAACCCTTTCTCCACCTATGTTCCCAACAGAGGAAAAATGATGTAGAATCAATTATTCAGACACCTTCTTTGCTGCTACTGAAACAAGGAAACTGATGCTCTTTGGCTGAACGCATCTGCTACAAAATCTGACTGACATTAATGCAACGGCTGACATTTAAACATGCTATTTATGCTGCCCGCCTAAATAAACTGAAACTAGCTGACACATGCGTCAACATGCTGCCCAGAAGAACTCATGCAACCCTAAAGAATACACGAACCTCACACCTAATGGAGAATACATGACGGCGTCGGCCTACAAGGCGCAATTTTTTGGAGCTCACTCTTCGAATATGAAGAGCCTTGTGTGGAAAGTTTGGGCTCCGCCCAAAATTAAATTATTTGCTTGGCTTGCTCTCCAAAATAGGATATGGACGTCAGACCGGTTGGCAAAGAGAGGATGGCCAAATTGTGGCCTTTGTCCGCTTTGCAAGCAAGCTCTGGAGACCATCGCGCACCTCCTCCTTGGTTGTCGATACACCCGTCGCCTTTGGGGTCTTGTCAAAGTTTGGTTGGGCATCCATGCTTTGGATCCAAGCCAATGGACGGGCATCACGCTCTATGATTGGTGGCTCAAGATGACGGAAGGCTCCTCCCCAAGCCGCAAGACATTGGCATCTATTACCATGCTTGTGTCTTGGGAAATTTGGAACGAACGCAACGCTCGCGTGTTCCGGAATAAATTTGTTCCCCCCACGGTCATCTTCAATAAAATTAAGGGAGAAGCTCGCCTTTGGGTCATAGCGGGTGCAAAACGTTTAGGTGAAATAATGCCGGGAGAGTAGTCCCGTTGTATGTTGTTGGGGCCAAGCGAGTTTTCTTTATCTCGTTTTGGTCCGGGTTGTAAAAAACTTCTATCTTAATTAATCGAAAAGGGCAAAGCTTTTGCCCACGCTTCAAAAAAATGCAACCCTGAAGAAACCATTGCAGGATTGCAATACATTCAGTCGGTACTCGGTAGTAGCACTTACTGTTACAGACAATACAAAGTTGTATAAGCAGCCTCTACACAAACAAATGGGGAGCCAATTCTCGCCCCATGCGAGCTTCCGCACTACCATGATCTGGTTCTTACAGTACCATGATCTAAAAGAGCATCGTCAATTTACAGGCTTCATAAAATTACTCGGCATATAAACACCACATGAATGGAAGCACCACAGCACTGTACTTTTTTTCATCAAATAAGTTTTTTGACCGAGGGACCGTAGGGGAAAACCCCTACGGTAAGAATTTTATATTAAATGGAATGAATGGGAAAAAACCAGACTTACAAGTCCCAGCACTCGGTCAAAAATTTCAGGGGGGAAAGAAGTCATTTCATCAAATAAGTGACCATCAGCACAAATTGGTTTATGCAGGAACTAGGAACATGAATAGCATGTTTAAATGTCATACAATTCCAACATAATACGAATTTAAAATAACATTTACAGAGATAACTAATAAAGTTAGGACAAATCAAAAAACTGGTAAGCCTTTTTCCTTTCATAGGGATCATTTTGATCCAAATCATGGACAGAGAAATACATAGCGTAGCGATGAGACCAATCTGTTGTAAAATGAAGATGGGCATCTCTTGAGGCCTTGCTATCCAGCCAAAGCATCTTACGCTGTTGTGCAAAAAACTCCTTATTGTAATCCGTAGAATTAACCTGCAAAATCATTAATTCTAGCACTCTGGCATTTAGCACAAAGAATGTGGCGAAGTCAACATGTGATTTAATTGCTCGATAATATCGCCAAGCAATTGTCTTCACACGGATGTCAAATGACCTTATAAGATCTTGGTGTTTACGACGCCAAAAGTTGGGTTTCCCTGGACCAGTAGACTGAAAAAATACACATTTAAAACCAATCATTCCAGATGAGTACGTAGAGCAAATAAGCATTCGACACAAGAATTTTAGACCTCAATGTACAACTTCTCCAAGCTCAGAAAGCACCTCATCAAGTCAATAACAGCATCCAGACTAAGAGCATGCAGATCAACAGCTAAAATCTTGACAGTGCGCACCGCTGATATTAGGCTATCAACATACAATCCCTTCATGAAGCATGGAAGACAACATTAGGCCATCTATAAGTGCAGATATATGCAAGTCATAAGCAAATATAAACGGGGGCAAGAATTCTCTTGAAGGATAGCAATATCTACCTGAATAATTGTCGAGTCAAATGGTGTGGCATCAAATGTTAGTCTGTTACAATAAGTAGAAGAAAGGTAGCCTAGGGTCTCCAGTTTAGGCGCAGAGATCACTGATATCTGTAGGTCCGTACGAATATGGATCAAGATCTTCAGACAAGGGGCATTCTCGATGATGAGCTCCTCAAATCGGAGCCCTCCATTATGATGACCAGAACCTTCCACGCCTATGCTTCTAAGGGTAATGGAGTTGATTCGGACACAACGGAAGCCAGAACTATCTGTAATCAGCAAGCACTCCAAAGCAGGGCAAGTAGCAATCAAGGTGAGCAACGAGGATTCCGAAATGGTGACACGTTCAAGCCCGAGCTTTTTAAGCTTTGGGAAATGAATCGCTTGGGTGGTGCTGTCTGGGAGGTGGCAGTATCCTATAGTGGAAACACAGAGAGTGTCACAGATGCGGAAGACGGCTGCCGGCAATGGCTTCGGTGTTTCCGGTGGATAGGGCAACGTGTTTCTGAAGCTGCACAGCTCAAGCTCCTGGAGGTTATCGAGGGCAGGGGAGCGGAGCCAGGCATCGGCGATGGTTTATTAGCAGAAGAAAAAGTATGACTTTTTTTTGAATTGAAGGCAAAAGATTTGCCTTATTCATTAATTAAGAATGTGTCCGGTTTATTAGCGGAAGAAAATGCAACGTATGACTTCATTATTGGAACAAAACAACTATAATTGCACATGAAGTTCGCAAAAATAGCAGGGATCCTGTTAAAAAACCACCGATCTTGCGCGTTTTTGTTTCAAGATAGGATTGATGTATCGGTATAGCCGCGCTAACATATTTTTCAGATAGATGGGCCCAATGTCTAGGATGAGTGAGAAGGAGATAATGATAATTCACGACGGATCTAAATTTGGGTTTTTTCCTGGTGAATTTCGCATTTCTCTCCTACAAAAAAAGCTGAATTGGCGACTAAGTAATTTCCGCAGAGATATTGTCACTGGGCAAAGGAAAACGATGCTGGCAAGACATGTTTACACCAAATTAAGCAATGACCTAGGAGGTAGAGAACCAATACAAGCCGATTTTCGGCTGTGAGTCTGGTTCTCTTCCTTTCAAATACCTAGGAGTCCCAATTCATTATAGGAAACTTCGAAATGATGAATGGCAACCGGTAGAATGCCGTTTCGAAGGCAAGCTCGGTTGTTGGAAAGGGAAAATGTTGTCTTATGGAGACCGGTTGGTTCTTGTTAATTCGGTTTTAACAAGCCTTCCGATGTTCATGTTATCATTTTTCGAGTTACCTAAAGGGGTCAGAAAGAGGTTAGACTTCTATAGATCTCGTTTCTTTTGGCTGAGCGATGAGAATAAAAGAAAGTATAGACTAACCAAATGGAACATTATCTGTCGACCAAAAGACCATGGAGGTTTAGGGGTAGAGGTACTTGAGCTAAAAAATAAATGTTTGTTAAGCAAGTGGCTTTTCAAGCTTTTAAATTTGGAAGGTGTGTGGCAGAAGTTGCTACATAACAAATACCTATATAGTAAAACATTATCTCAAGTGGAAGCTCAACCTACGGATTCTCCTTTTTGGAAAGGCCTAATGAGGGTTAAGGATGATTTCTTCATTAGGGGGTCTTTTAAAATTGGCAATGGGGAAACAACAAGGTTCTGGGAAGATACTTGGTTGGGTGATTCCCCATTGATAAACCAATATTCATTACTCTATAACATTGTGCAGAAACAACATGTGTTGGTTCATGATGTGTTACATAATGCTCCGCCGCTAAATCTCGAATTTAGAAGGGCACTAGTTGGGAATAAATGGGACATGTGGTCTCATCTATGCCACAGATTAATGGAGGTCACTCTGACAGATGTTCCAGATGTGTTCAAGTGAAACTTAACCCAAAAAGGTAAATTTACAGTAAAATCAATGTATGAAGATTATATGAATGGGCATACCGTCTATTTACAAAAGTATCTTTGGAAGTTAAAAATTCCACAGAAAATTAAGATCTTTATGTGGTTCCTTCATAAAAAGGTCTTGCTAACGAAAAATAATTTGGCTAAACGGAATTGGAAAGGTAATTTGCATTGCTCCTTTTGTGGGAACGATGAGAATATAGAACACCTTTTTATTTCATACCCTTTTGCTAAACTTTTTTGACGGGTCGTTTTCTGTACTTATAATATTCCACCTCCTACTAATGTCACAAACATGTTTGGGAATTGGTTGAGGGAGTGGATCAAAAGACCAAAAATAGGATCCGTATAGGCGTGTCAGCTATTTGTTGGTCCGTATGGAATTGTAGAAATGATATTGTTTTTAACAGGAAGGATAAATTTCATGTTTTACAGGTTATCCATACGGCGGTACATTGGATCCAGTTATGGGCTTTCCTGCTGCCTTCGGACCAGCCGGAACTTATGGCGGATGGATGTACGAGACTAATGCGGGTGGCACAGGATTTTTCTCCTGGCATACGTGGCATCATATTAGTCGACTTTCGTAGTTTACTTATTTAAGCCACTGTCGGCTGAGGAGTCTTCCTTGATCTTAGTGATTTTTTGAGGATGTAAACTTTGAGAGTCGATAAACCTTGTAATAATGCGGTTGTGTGCATCACTCGATGCAGAGGCTAGGATTAATAAAATTCTTTTTTCTAAAAAAGAAAGCAATGACCTTAGCTTTAGCAATGCCTTGATGTGAGAGATCGAGCACCGTCCCAGTTGATTCCCACGGCTTTCTTCCTTCAAAGAGCGTACGCCCGTTGCCGCAGAAACCGACTATACTCGTGCAGTTCGTCTCGCAGACGGACTCCCAGTCAAAGTCCCCGTCCGTCCTCCAAGACAACAGGACCGGTGCCGGAGTTGTAATCCCGATCCAGCTCTTCTTGATTCGATCGGCCAATATATGCTTTTCCTCCGGGACACCTAGCTAGGTATTCCCAAATCTCGCCTCGATCTCCAATGACGCCGGCCCCAAGAAGCTCGCCGGGCTTCCGACTCGACATGGGCGTTGCCGTGCAGTCGAAGCCGATCCCGGCGGACCATAGAGATGGGAGCGTCGCCGGCGACACGGCCTCGCGCTGGCAGAAGATTGACATCGAGAAATCGCTCTTGCCGGCAAACAAGAGGGCGACGAGTGGTTCTAGTAGCGGCGATGCCACCGACGATTCCTTTGTGATTCCACCCAAGAAGAGACGAGTCTTTACGGACCCACGAGCGCCTACGGGATTACTACAGTCGAGGCCCATCATTACGACACGTCAAAACCGTCCAGTTCGTCGAACGCGATCAAGACGTCCAAACGGACGGTGCAGCAGAAGAAACTCATGAACCGCGCCATGAGCGGAGGCGTCGGATGTCACTTCTCACATGCTATGGCCGCGCGCAACGGGATCATGGAGGACGCCGAGACGTCGGCGGCCGGGGCGGCACGAGCGAAGAAGAAAGCGAACAGGAAAATGAATCGAAATAAAACGCCGCGGCGGTCGGCGCGGGAGAACGTCCCGTTGGTCCACAAGACGCTGCCCAACCTCGGCGCGGAGCTGAGCGAGCGCCTGCAGATGCTCGGCGCCACGGCCACGCCGCCGCAGTTCGTCTGCAAGAAGACGCTCCATAAGAGCGACGTGGAGAAGAACCAGAACCGGCTGCTCTTCTCGTGCAAGCCCGACGTCGTCACGCGCCACCCCATCACCGCCCTCTACGCCGGGAACGACAAGGAGGCTTACCTGGTCCACGAGTACTACCTAGGGATGGCCGTCACCGCCTTCGACGGCCATGGCGGGGAGTTCGACGTCAGGCTCAGGTACCTCTCCTCCAACGGCGGTTTCCGCTTCATCGCCGGGTGGAACGCCTTCGTGGAGGCCAACGGGCTGCGCAAGGCGTGGAGGAAGGGTCGCCGTGTCGACGTGGAGGTCTGGGCGTTCCGGTCCAAGAAGCAGCAAGACCCCCCGCTGAAAGACCAAGACGACAAGCACTTGGCGGTCGACGGACCCGAGGATCATCCCGACGGCGACCTCGGGATACTCTTCCTACCTTACGTCGACGGCGAGGCGCCGTCCAGAAGAAACGTCGACGGCCCCGAGGAAGAGAGGGAGCATGAGCCGCCGGTGGTGCGAAAAGAGCAGAAGATTGCACATCATGTGCCGCGTGTGAACCGGGGCAAGGCGGCTGTGGAGCGTCAGATGACAATATGACATTCGATGAGGTGGTTGCGACGGTTGGACCGGAAGAGGCGGAGCCGTTGGTTGGGTTCTTGATGCTCCTAGCATCTTGTCGGTCCCCCGTTCCAATGCTTCATCCTACACACAGAACATATGAGTAGTAGCACCACACACGATGTGTGAACAATTTATTTCCATCATCAATGTGATATATAAGAAAATGCAAATCGTTTTTATGGTACATCAAATCATTTTAGACTACTCCTTGCTCCAACGGTCCATATGACTGATATTTTGGGTAGTTCACTAATTCAAGTTCCCCAGCAAGATTTCTGGTACTCCATAGCCGTGCGCACACAGACATGAACGAGCTGAGCGAGCCACGACGACGGTAGGCAGCAAGTTTAAAAAGCTCTAACTTTTTACATCAGCACAGGAACAACCTAACCTAGAAAAGTGCGATCCTAACTCAAACTTTCCTGATAGACAAGGTCAAGCAGGAAAATCACCATAACACCGCTCAATCCATCCACAGCTTGATAATTTCTACTCCCTCCGTTCACGAAATGATGTCTCAATTTTGTCTAGATACAAGCCGAACGGAGGGAGTACAAGCTAATATGATACTCCGCTTCTGATGAAACATATATTTGTCCAAAACAAGAAAAGGTCAGTCGGTCAGCGACTAAGCAGCCATCACCATTTATGCTGGAAACAAAAATAGTGCCATGCTTCAAATATGAATGTTGTGATAGATCAGCAAATTCACTTCCAGTGTTAAGAGTCAAAACAGACTAGGTCAAGCATGAGAATATCCATGCCACAATCTTCAAAACAGACTAGGTCAAGCAAATTCACTTCCAGTGTCAAAGAGTCCTGTGATAGATCAACAAATTCTCAACCCGTCCCCAGCTTGATGATTCCTACACAATTTTCTTACAAAAACAAGAAGACATTTAAGACATGTTTACACCAAAGCAATCACCACAGTAGTCCCTTGATCTAGGAGAACATAATCCTGGTCGGGGTAGCCGTGCGAGGGTTCGTCGTGGTCGCTATCGTGGTCGGGGTTACCGGTGTCGAGGTAGACGCAGAAGAAGCTGCATGCGCATAGTACGCGAGGAGAATGACAGGGACGCGTCGAGGCTGTCGTCGAGGATGCCGATGCCGGAGACGACGCAGTACGAGCCGTCGAGGACGAGGTGCGGTCATTGTTTTGCCGGAACAAGGCGCACGTCGGGGACGAAGGCATATTCCGGCTTTGTCAGAGCCGAGTACGCATAGAAGAAATCGTTGACGTGGTCGAGGCAGTCGTAGAGGAGGAAGTCGATGCCGAAGACGTTGTCGATGTCACGTCCCGAGACCCGGCCCGGTAGAATGACAGCCGCCGCGCGCCTCTAGACCCGAAACTTCTATACACGCGCAAGACTAGAAAAGCAGGCATAAACCAGCACAATGGATCTCAAACAACTCAAACTATTCAATTTACAAGATTATTACATTTACATAATAAAAGTTCTCTAGTCGCATCCCACCCACTGGTCCAGCCTACTCCTCTGCGAACTCTGAAAACTGCAACTAAAAACAAAGGGAAGCAAGGGTGAGTACAAAACAAGTTGTACTCAGCAAACAATTCATACACTTTCATATAATTTGTAAAATACACTAGGTTTCCGAAATATCAGTAAATCAAACATTGTGTGGTTAACTTGTTGAGCAGGTTAAAAACACATGGTGCCACACATGAAAATGAGTTTCCCTATCCGGTAATCACAGGGGTGAATATCCACGCTTTTACACTCTTAAGAGGGATACTCCGACGTCGACAGTCTCGCCCAGAACCACACATGCTCCAGAACGAGCTGAGCCCTTTTACCCGCTCGGACACCGGACACCCTGACCTACTCGTGTCATCGCTCCTACGGATATCACCGACACTTTCCATTCAAGGGCCGCCCATCGCGGAGAACTCAGACAGTCTCATACCTGTACTGCGACCGGTACAATACGATCACCTTCGTAGCACCAAGTTTACTTTACAAAAATGTTGAGTTCATTCACATGCCGAATATACGTGCTATGCCCGGCTCGTACTAGTGGCTCCTACGGATCCATCACCGTAACGATACCAGCGCATTAACCCGTATCCGACACAAAGCTCGTACCACTCTGGGTAACTCAAATATCCAATCAAAGCATACTCTACAAAACTATTTGAGAGAGATAAGAACTGCTTGCCTCAAAACTATGTCGTAGCACTCAAATAATACACCACCAGACCGCCAAAGAATACCACCAGCGATATGATACGCCAGACACTCCAATCGCCGTTGGACCGGGATAATCCTTCTCGAAAATCCATGGCAGATGATTCGGCTCGCATCTGCATTTCAGCAGCATCTGGTTGCTCCGCCTACGACGCCTTTTCCAAAAGCCGCAGCTCCCGAATTCCCATCGATCGATCTTGCTCTCTCTGTATTTCACTGGAGCTGTCTAAGCGATCGGTTGAGCTGTGTGAGGAGAGCACAGCAGCAACAGCTAGCTACTTATAGGACGTTGGAGAAATATCTCACCGCTTCACCACTTGCCGCTGAGCTGAGCAGAAATATCTGCCGACAACTCGCCGCTTGACCGCATGACCAAGTAGTCGTTGCAGCTAAGGAAGCAAATGAGCTGCTCTCATTGGCTCACTACCTCACACTTGTCAAAGGCTCATAGGCCAACTACGATGCACAGCTCCACGTAGGACTTGGCCGACAAACCACTGCCCATGCGTCCTTCCTTCCTCTAGTAGCAAGCCACGTTGACATTGGCTGACATAAGCTCTCACGTATTCATGGTAGAGATTATCTAAGCATGCACGTTCTCTTCTAATTTACACGCGCGATGGATCAGGTACAAGGCTAGCTTGGCACGCAAGAATTAAAACTATCTTAAACACAAAGAGTTTTTTCAGAAAACCTAAATAATTGATGGTAAATTATTATTAAACTTAAAATAATTAATTATCCGAAAATACAGGTTGTCACAGTCGTGGCCGATGTAGACGAGGCGCCGACCCGGGCTTGCCAGACCCGGGGACACGTCGGGGACGAAGGCACGCACCGGTGTTGCCAGTACCGTGCATGCGGGGGCAGGGACCACCGTGAACCAAACTCCTGCGTCGGAGGGACTAGCAGAGGAGGACTCGACGACGATTGCGGCGCCAATCAGCGGGGGGTAGAAGGAGCCGATGTCGTACGCGGTTGTCGGTGTAGACGTAGTCGGGGACGAGGATGATGACGCTGGCGACGTGGTCGTGGTGGACGAAGATGTAGAAGGCGGCGAAGGCAGCAGCGGCCTGGAGAGGTCATACTGGACGCCTGGACGAGGAGTAGTCGGCGGGACCTGCGACGGCCTGAAGTGGCCATGCAGGTTACCTGTAGATGGCGGCGACGTTACTCGAAGTAGGCGAGGAAGAACCGGCGGCTTGACGAAGACCATGTGCGGATGGTGGCGTTCCCACGCCGAGGGAGTCGGCGCGGCCCATACCACGTAGAAGTCGACGCGCAGGGACGGCGAAGAGGACCGCGTGCCGCGGCGCTACAGCCCGAAGGGGCGGCGCAGCAGCAGGGCGCGGGTCGGGGCGACGGCGGATGTCGCCAGCGGCGTACACGCCTGGGAAGGCGCGTTGGCTGCCGGCAACATGGACCAATGGCGGTGGCACGGCGGCCCGAAGGGGCGACGCGGCGGCAGCCTGTAGCTCGATCGGCGGCAGGCGCGTGCTCGGGGACGTGCTTGGCGGTGCAGGCGCGCGATCGGTTGATCAGACCGACGCATCGCGGAACGTGCCATGGCGGCGATGACAACGCAGATCGGAGTCGATGGCGAAGTTGTCGATGAAGTCCCGGTCGATGACGGCGAAGACGAACCGGCGATGAAGACCGTGCAAGCGAGAGAAGCCGGCGGCGATGCGTCCCTTGGACGGCGCGTCCGGCCTTGCTGCGCGGTTGGTGAAGACGAGCCGGTCGGTGCGAAGTAGGCGCCAGTGTGTCAGCCGCGATAACCGGCTTGGAGGAGCCGGCCGATGCAGGGTCGACGCCGGCAAGTTGGCCACGATAGCCGGTTGTCGAGGAGCGGGCCAGTGTAGGTCGATGCCATTGTCGGAGTAGAGGCGTGAGAGGACGACGGCGAAGACGGGCGACTCAAACCGATCTTAGATCGAAAAATCAAAAACGAAAAACGCCGGTAAAAAACGACCAGCAAGAGAGAAAATCCGGATAAAGAGACCGGAAAAAAAGACTCTAGGGCAGCCAAGCAAACGCTCGGCGGACGAACCCTAGGTACGGGCAGCGCGCCCCCCGGGAGAGATCATGGAGATCGATCTCTCCGGGGGCGGCGCGGTGCGGAGGCGCGGCGGCGGCTAGGTCAGATCGTGCCGCTCTGATACCATATAGAATTATGAGATATGCGGAATTGGTGGATGTTGTATTGAGCCTTATGGGCGAGTATATAAAGGCGTACAAGGGGTATCTTGGAGTGCAAGTCAAGTTAGGTCCGTATGGGAACGAATCCTATCTCTATCCTAAACTATCATAATAACCGTACATGCCATATACTCTAACAAGTACCCATGGCTTCATCAAACAGCTCAGCAGATATACATCACATTTGATGTTCAGGAACCACATAGCACTGTAATTTCTCATCGTGCACATCAGCACAGATTGGTTTAGGCAGAACTAACAACATGAATACCAAGGTTCTAAGATAATAGGAACTTACAAAACTACAGTTGTGAGAACTAGCATAGTTATAGCACAGATCATGAAACGCACAAGGATAAATTTCAAAGGGATCTCCTAGATCCAAATGATCGATATGAAAAACTGTAGCGTCACGGTGAGAGTCATCTTGTACAAACCAAAACCAAGCACTTGTTGAGGCCTTGCTGTCTAGCTGAATCACCTTATGTTGTTGTGCAAAAGACTCCAAATTTTAATGTTGCCAACGACGAACCTGAAAGTTATCAACTCTAGCGCTGGGTAGAGGAGCCAGGCGTCGGTAGTGTCGGCTCGATCGCCGTGGTGGTGCTTACCGACATCGTAGCATGCATGGCCGCTCTCAACTCAGAGAGATCAAGGAAGAAGCGCTCCGCCATCAGCTGTCGACCACCATGGATCGAATAAGAAGGAGGTGCCTCTTACCTGGTCGTCGTCGATAAGAGCTCGAAATGGGGGGAAATGATGAGGGGAGCTTGGGCGATGATAGGAGATGGGTGAATTAGCGGAGGCAAAACGTGGGCGGTGAGCGGAATTTCTCCAGCCACCATTTTCGTGAGCGCGCGCGTGCCCGCGTGGCCGTGCGCCATCTCAAAGTATGCCCGAGGTCGGCTCCAGTGTTCCCATTTTGCCTTGCAGGAGGGTGACTCTGAAGAGACGGTGGAATCAAGTGTTCCTCTTGAATCTGGCCCAAAGTGCTTTAAGATTCGTTCTCATGCATGCACGCGGAACGGGCCAGGAAATTAAACAGCCGAAAATTACCTAAAACGCCGTGTTGTTGAGGCCCGTGGGCAACCATACATGCCCGTATTCGCCCATATGGGATTCCGTTGTGCGTATCATACTTAAAATTTGAGAGACCTCACCCTTTGATCTCGCTGTTTTCACACCCCCCCCCCCCCCCCCCCCCCCCCCCCCCCCCCCCCCCCCCCCCCCCCCCCCCCCCCCCCCCCGTGACAGTCTCGATAAGTAAATTGCAACGGACAAAATGAAACCAAGTTGATTCCACCTCAAAAGAAATAAAGGAAGGTGTGCTTCCTCTTCCTGTGAGCATATTGGTCGATACTGAAAGAAGTACGTAAATTTAAATCATTTTATTTATATACTGTGTGTCATTATTAGTTTTTTAATCATGATGGACAAGATCAAGGCAAGGTTCTTTTTCCTTGAAAGAAAATGTATGGTACTTGACATTGACCAGGTACCTTTTCTCACGTGTGTTATAAAATCAGTTGGTAGGTTTAAATGAATAAATGGCCTTCCACATTGTGGATGTCCTAACCATGGGGTCGTATACATCATCTTGCCACAGCTCTAGCAATGGACATGTATACATGGAAACATAAAATTTATTTATAATAGGTAAAGTTACAATACATGTTTAGAACTTTTGATTAAAATACTACAAAGTGGTTGTATTCATATTCATCCCAACATCGTTTTACACAAAAGCTGAAACATACCCGAGCTAACTGCATGCATTTCTTAAGATACATCTGCAACAGCCAACATATCCTGGAGGACGATGCGTGTCGCTATTGGGATTCTCACCGAGTGAGTATTTCCATCTGACCATGTCAAGCTTCCGAACGTGTACCCACCTTGCACTCTCCGCTTCGCCGTGAATGTCACCTTAAACGTCATGCTTCTGCTACCAGATTTGGTGAATTCGAGAACAGATGGCTCCACGGACACGGCCACCCTGTTGGTGCCTCGACCATTGCCCGGTAACTAGTTGCCTCCTCTGGCCCGACGTTTGTGACAGTACGTCGAACTGTGATAGTGTTTTTGAGTTCCGGCAGGGCAATGGACGGGAGGTTGAGCTGGTACAGTTGTCCCATGTACGTTCCACAATCGGAGAGTTCTTGTGTGCAGTTCAAAAACATGCTGAAATCTTTTGTATCTATGTCATAAACCAAGCCAGGGTCGACTGCCCTATCTGGATCCATGTGGCCGCCGCCGAAGTCGAAGGGGTCGGCCAATTTTCGTGGGACTCCCTCTGCTTCTATGGGCGCACCGAAACCGTCAGTCACGGACGCTGCGAGAGAAATTGAGATGGTCACTGTTCCGTAGCAGCTTTTTAGAAATTAATACTTTGGTGTGGTATACAATATGTATTCATACCTGTCGTGACGATGGCAGACTTGATCATGGCTGGCGACCAATCAGGATGCACCGACTTAAGCAGCGCTGTGACTGCCGAGACATGAGGACATGCCATGGACGTCCCAGACATGAAGACGTAGGTATCACCCTCGGCTGCCAAGATGCTAACTCCAGGTGCGGCAACATCAGGCTGTCGAAGCATATTTACGTTTTGAAGATTAGAGAGGTTAGGCGATGGCGCTACAAGTATGACAATGCGTGTTTACATGTCACAATGCCAGTATATATAACAAAGGAGTAGATAGTACCGCATATATATACCTTGAGTAATGCAGGGAACGTGGCGCTCGGGCCTCTAGACGAGAACGACGCGATCCTCGGGGATAGCACCCCGTTTCCGACAACGGTCACTGCCGGCGACACTTTGATCACCGGCTTTCTACATGACATAGAACAGAAGTGAACCTCCTTTTCAAACCCCTCTCCCGTCATGTACGATTCAGATGGTGTCTGTGTGTGCAGTGTGCTACATACAGAAACTCATACTCCCTCCGTCCATAAAATGATGTCTCAATATATTTCAAATTTGTATACATCTACACAATAAATCATGTCTAGATACAGACACATTTGAAATATTTTGAGACATCCTTTTGTAAACGGATGAAGTATATTAATTCTCACCTTGCACTGTTGTGGTAGAAAACTATTCTGCGTGCGATTTCAAAGTCCACCAACACGCAGGGAAAGCCGTCCGGGCATACGTTGAGCAAGTTTTCAGCGTACTGCGCGAAGACTAGGCCCTTGGCGCCGGCCTTCATCACCTGGCTGAGTACTTGACGAAATGTTAGCCGAGGCAGCATTTCCAGGCTGGTCTCATCTACCGGTGCATAGTACATGACAATTTTACCGGTGACGTTGGTGGAGTCATCATCCAAGGCACTATATACATATTAGAAATGTCGTTGATTTCACATAACTAAGTCAGGATCGATCCAACAAAATATATATAGAGATGTCGATCAAACTTGCGAAGTACTACTAGTATTTACTGCTTTACCTCATCAAAACAAGTTCCTGGAAGTCGCTACTGTTCGCAGAGTAAAATGATTGTCCCTGCATAAATCAGAAGATATACAAGAGTGTTACAAAGGTGTCACAGCACCCTACTAGTAGGTAGTAGTAGTAGATAGACATAACGATTTTTTGGGGTATAACGTACCACCATCTTCTCCTTGTTCCCGAGTGACAGTAGAGTCGGGAAAGATCGATCGATGGTGCTGGCGGCCACCGTTGTGAGCCATGGCAGGGCGTTGAGCACCGTCTGCGGCACGGGGCCTTCATTCCCGGCAGCAAACACGACCGAGATACCGCGCTGCACAGCATGGAGCGTCCACAGGATTTCACTGGGCGATCCAAGTGAGAGTGACAGGACGTCTACGCCGTCATGTATGGCGTCGTCGATGGCCTTGAGGATCCCTGCGTCGTTGCCTCCTGTGGCCCACAACGCCTTGTAGATTGCCAGCCTCGCGCGTGGCGCCCCGCCGCGCGCCACCCCGGAGCCAAGATTAGTGTAGCTCGCGTTCCATACCTGGGAACCAGCGATGGTGGAGGCTACGTGTGTGCCGTGGCCGGCCATGTCCCTCGCCGAGATGTACTCGCCCTTGAGGTCCTCGGGGTCGACACCTTTGGCGTACCAGCGTGCACCGATGATCTTTCTGTTGCAGTTCGTGACGTTGAACTCCGCACCGGTCTCGCATATGCCCTTCCACCTGGCCGGCACAGGGCCATACCCGGCGTCGTCAAAACTCCGTGATTCAGGCCATATGCCTGGCATGTATCCATCGAGCCAAAACATGTCCATGAGCAACTAACTTTTCTTTGCTCTCTTAGATGCAAATAAGTTGAATTGAATTAATGTGCTTGCGAACCTGTATCGATTACCCCGATGATGACATCTTCACCGTATTTTGCTTTCTGGAGCAGGCCCGATTGTTGTGGTGGTTGGTAGTAGTCCATACCAAGGAAGTCCCAGCTCCGAGTGGTGTGCATTTTGTGGTAAGTGCTGAGCTTCACGCTTACAACTTCATCGAACCCTGCATTCGTCACAGGTTAGTCAGATTCTGTCGATCATCATGCAAGTTAGGGCATGTCATGTTAGGTTGATTGTTTCGTGCCTGCAAGGATCTCAGCTTGTGATTCCGTAAGCATCGCTGAAAATCCAGAAAATCCGTGTCTGTAACTGTAAACTATGGACTTCAAGGCTTCCTCCTTGCTGTTGCACAAATAAATATGAACAAAGCAACCATATGGTATATCAGTATATGTGGTGAGCAACCCAAACAAAAATCAATATCACAAATAAATATGAACAAAGCAGAACAATAAATATTTGAGATTCATTTCCGGAGACTGTTTAAACCGGTCAAGATATATACGTCAGCAGCAACACCATGTAGTAGTACGTACCTTCCGAGAACAGAGGTGAGTACATCATGGTGTGACATGGTAACAACGGATGGATCATCGTGCTTCTTCTCCCCCATATACACAATATAGAGCTAAGATTTTGATGAAAAAATCGTCAAGATACAGCATCAGAATAAGCCAAGTGAATGCAGAAACAATACAAAGTTAACTCTTCTGAATAAAAAGGAAGCATCTTACTTTGCTCGACGCACTATCTGAAAGAGGCAACACTGTCATCAGTAGCAGAACGCAACAGAATCCTGTTCTCATCAGTTCCATGTTTGATCTCGAGAAGGGTGTTATGTTCTTGTGTTGTGTTGTGTCGTTTGTGTGTCTATATATATAGCATATAGGAACAACCATGTGGTGCAAGATCAGATCAAAGGAGTTATGTGTTGTTAGGTGACGTTCTATAGATCGAGACCAGATCAATGTCATTAGAAGAAGTACCGTGACTTTTCATGAAACCAAGAAGCATCTTGCTTTGATCTGGCCCGCCACGATTAAGAGCTCTTCAAAGATGCATCCAAACTGATGCTGGTCATACATCCTTGTCAATCAAAAGATTAAATTTAAATAATTTATACATCCAAACTGATACCGGTTATCCATCAAAGATAATCTCTCCTCGACATAATATAGTGCATATGAGATTTTCAAAAGTCAAAGCATGTAAATTTTGACCAACTTTATTGAGAAAATTATCTATTTCTACGATGCTAAATGCATACCATATGAAAATATAAGTCATGATGATTTCAATGGTAGTAATTTGGTATTCTAGATGTAAATGTTTTTTACATCAACTTGGTAAAACATTACACCTTTTGACCTTAAAAAAATCACATGTGCCCGGTGCCCCTATATTTTGGCAAGATAAATTTATATAGCGAATTGGAGTACTACTAGTACTGGGTTTAGGGATATCGGGATTCTCGATTATATTTAACTGGGTAAGAGGAATTTAAAATTCCCATGGTTAAATGATCGGACACTTGAGATCCATTAATAGCTTCTGGGGGGACTACACTCTATCTATGGAGACAAGGACTAGGAGAGCCACGGTTATGATGTCCACGCGTGGCACTGAAGTAGAGGATGAATATGAGGCATTAGTTGATCGTTTCATGGTACAGGGCAGAGTGACTTATATTTACTTCCTTTCAAAAATTCATCATTAATAATACCAAACACGACATATATAGAAAAGAGTGAATTTCACTTTGTACCCTTTATTTGTGCATTGCCACGCACATTACTACATTTAGTGAAATTCTACAAGAGTACTACCCCATATAAGAAAGTATGGACCATGTTTCATCACATTTTAGCATTTCCCCGTTTAATTAGATAAGACCGACATGTTAGGTCAATGCGGCACCAAAATCAATAAAACTCAGTGGGTATTATCGACGATCATGTTTGGTCTTTTGTTCTCCATCCGTTGCATTCCTCATCGTTCTTCTTATATCATCTGGCCTCGATATTTTTTAATAATTCCAGGACACATATGAGAAAAACACACTCGATTAATATCCCTAAAGGAAGCATTGGGCTTGTAGGTTGGTACCAAAAGCAAGTCTTCTTTTACCCTAGGCCGCTGCCTCTCCCTTTGAAAATAGTTTTCTCTTAATTGTAAGTAATTAGATCAAGAACTCAAACTTCAGTTTTTCTCATTCTCTCTCCTCGTAAAAGTTCAACTGGCCAATCTTACGTAAAACTGGCGTCATTCCATTATAAAATATCCTTAAGTACCTACTGATTTCCGAACACACGTGAGAAAGAAAGACGCAGTCATGTCCGTACAGGCCGGAAGCACAATGCCTCATCTTTCAGCGAAGAAGCAGCTTGCTTTGAAAACAAATAGGACTAATACTGCAAAACATGATATAAATATGAAATAATTGACTTAAATCTACCGACTAATTAGTTTCAGGACACCCGTGAGAACGAAAGACTCGATCAATGTCGTCAAGAGGGAGCATCTACCTACTGATTTCGTTTCAGGGAAGAGGCGCAACTTGCTTTGAAGACAACTTATGGTGCCAAACATGATATAAATATGAAAAACGACGTAAATCTACCTACTGAATTCGGGAATCGATCAATGTGGAAGCACGCTGCCTTATCTTTCAACGAAGAAGCAACTTACTAGTACTTTGATCTGGTCTGGCATGACTAAACAAATAAACTAATAGTAAATCATAGCAAACCGGATATTATGTACACGTGGAAGACGAGTTAAACCTACCAACTGATTTTGGGACATACGTGAGGCAAAAGACCCGGGGTCAATGTCCTTACAGGAAGCACCATACAACTTTTCTTGTAAGGAAGAAGACATAGCCTTCATCTGCCAGTAACAGATAATATTTTTATTTTCAAAGCAAAAACAATTCCATGCTTCCAACGCAAAAAACCACAATTCAAATACTCCCCCCGCCCCCTCCTCCCCCCCCCCGGATCCGAGAAAATTGTTGGGAGAAATAACCTAATACTGTTATTTCAGACCGAGGGATTAGTTTATGTAAACTGGAGGTAGGACAGATCATTCTGAATGGGGCGCTAACTAAGTTCCACACAATTTTATTGCCAAAACAAGAAGACATCTAAGACAGGTTTACACCAAAATAAACCATCCCCACCTTCCTCCCCCGTGCGGCGGCGCCGCGACGTACCGGGGAGACCCTGTCGGCCGCCTCCTCCGCCTCCCCCCCACCTGCTAGACCTCCTACCGCTGCCGTCGCCAGAGTCATCGCGGGGCAAAGCCCCTGTGGCGCGGCAGCGGCCTTTCTCCTCAGCCTCTCATCGGATCGCGCCGGCGGCGTACTACTTGGCCGACCAGCGGCGGTGCTGCGGGGTGGCGGCGGCCTGGATGAGCGTTGACGGCGACCGGTGCACCAGCGGCACGGGGCGCGGTCAATCTAGGCCCTTTGGGCCCGGACGGGTCGGGCTGCTGCCGCTGTGTTGACTCCGACGACTACACGCCCGCTCCGGGGCTACTCCCGCTACATGAGGAGGCCGGAACTTCGGTTCCTGGCTTGGTGGTGGTGGCCTCTTCCTCCGCCGAAGGTGGTCGACCAGCTAGCGGTGGCGTTCCTCGATCCTACAGTTAGCCCAATGGCCAGTTGGGGACGTGTGGTTACCGATGAAAACCGAGCTCTGACTACGGTCATGATTGGCGATGGCGGCGCTTATGCGTCATTACCTTGTTGAAGGCATCGCTATTGTAGCTACTGTCTGCCCTCGCGTGCTCCGGGGGAAACCCTAGATCTGGGTCTTCTCGGATCGAACGATGGTGGCCCTTTCAGGGTCGTTATCCCTCCTGAGGGCATCGTTTTGGAGTAGATGCTGGTGGGAATGGGCAAGGAGCGTGTTGAGGCATCTAACACGTCATCGACAGTGAGTCTTGGCGGCACGGCGCAGCGGAGTCTCGGCGCTGGACGTGTGATGTTTGTAACACGCATATCGGATATGTTGTCTAGCGTCGTGGCGACATCGACGACATGCCTGACAAGATTAATATGTGGTCCATGTCCTGAGGTCTCGAGTTTAGGCGCGGCAGCCAAGCACGAGTGTGGTATTACAATATGCAGACAGACAACCTAAGGTCTCGAGTTTAGGCCCGGCAGCGGAGAATACGAATATATGCAACCACTCGTATGCATATAGTTAGAGCAACCTCTCAAGGCAAGGGGCATTCTCGATGATGAGTTTTCCATGATAACTTTTCACACATATGCTTCTAAGGGTAATGGAGTTGATTCGGACACAACTGAAGCCATCACTACGCTCAATCAGCAAGCACTCCAAAGCAAGGCAGCCAGCGATGATGGTGTGTGATACGCGTAAAGCACACGTTCGTTGGGAGACCCCAAGAGGAAGGTATGATGTAATGTAGCAGCAAGTCTTCCCTCAGTATGAAACCGAGGTTATCGAACCAGTAGGAGTAGAAGCACTTCTGAAGGTTGTCAACGCGCCAGAAAACAGTCGTCGAAGGGGAGGTCTGACTGTTGACTTGGAATTTGCACACAACACAATCAAAATACTTTGCCCCAACGATACAGTGAGGTTGTCAATCTCGCCGGTCTTGCTGAAAACAAAAGGTTAACCGTATGGTGTGGAAAATGATGATGAATGATTGCAGAGAATGTAAATGAACAATGATTGCAGTAGGTTGTATTGATGTAAAAGAATGGATTGGGGTCCACAGTTCACTAGTGGTATCTCTCCATAAAAGATAACTAACATGCTGGGTAAACAAATTACACCTGGGCAATTGACAAAATAATGAGTGCATGACAATGCAATAATATGACATGATGACTACAATGATATTCATGCGAGCATTACAACAAGATACATAGACCGTTATCCAACTGCATCTATGACTAATAATCCACCTCCAGGTAGTCATCCGAGTTCTCCGTTGGTATTAAGTTGCAAGCAACAGATTATTGCAATAAGGAAAGTGCATAATGTAAACAACACATTCATCCTTAGACAAAGCATCATTAGGTTCCCCCTAGTGGCAACAGTACATCCACAATCTTAGAGGTTGCTGTCACTCCTCCAGATTCAATGGAGACTGAACCCATATCTAGCATAAATACTCCCTCTTGGAGTCACAAGCATCTACTTGGCCAAAGCACCAACTAGCAACGGAGAGCATGCAAGATCATAAATAACATATAACATAGATTGATAATCAACTTGACATAATATTCAATATTCATCAGATCCCAGCAAACACAACATGTATCATTACAATAATATGATCTTGGTCATGATATGCAGCTCACAAGATCTAAACATGATAGCACAAAGTGGAGAGACTACCAACTAGCTACTGCCATGGACCCATAGTCCAAGGATGAACTACTCACGCATCACTCTGGAGGCAGGCATGGTGATGTAGAGCCCTCCGGTGATGATGCCCCTCTCCGGCAGGGTGCCGAGAAGAGCTTCTGAACCCCCCGAGCTAGGGTTGACAACGGCGGCGTCTCTGAAACTTTTCGTGGATAATGGCTCGGGTGTCTAGGGTTTTCCCGAATAGATGAATATATGCGAAAGGGCGGCGGCTGGAGTGGCTCGTGGGCCCCACGCCACCCCACGGTGCGACAGAGGGGGGCCGCACCGTGCCCTGGCGTGGCCGGCCCACGGCCCTCCTGCTTCTCCCCTCTGGACTCCATGTACGTGGTGGAAAAATAGGGACTTCGGCTTTTGTTTCGTCCAATTCCGAGAATATTTCCAGAACAACTTTTCTGAAATACAAAAACAACAGAAAACATGAACTGGCACTGTAGCATCTTGTTAATAGGTTAGTCCCAGAAAATGGATAAAAATGATATGAAGTGTATATTAAACATGTAGCAATTGGCATAATATCAACATGAAACATCAAAAATTATAGATACGTTTGGGACATATCAGTGTGCAGCGAGGAATCGGAGACGCTGACACGTCGGAGCACGAGCTTCGTGAGCTTAGGGAAGTGAATCGCTTGGGCTGTGATATCAGGGAACTTGCAATTTCCAAAGGTGGCAACAACGAGGGTTTCCGAGAAGCGAAAGGCAGCAGCCGGTGATGGCCGCGTCAACGAGAATAAACCAGGATCGTAGTACAACTCGAGCTCCTGGAGGCCGAGGAGGACGGGGGAGAGGAGCCAGGCGTCGGCAGTTTCGGCTTGGTCGCCGTGGTAGTGGTACACGGGGGCGCAGAAGCGGCGGCAGGGGCCCGGGTGGGCGGAGCGGATGCACGACACGATGGCGTGGAGGTCCTCAGAGTCTTCGCAGAGCCGGTAGTGGTTGAGGTTGAGTGGGGCGGAGCGCCAGAGGTTGCGCCATCTGGAGGCGACGAGCTGGGCGCAGGCGCCATCCTTGGTGGGGAGGAGGGAGATGATGTCCTCGAGGAGGGTCACGGGGAGCTTGCTGATAAGGGGCACATCCTAGTCCTCCGCCGCAGGTTCCGGACCGCGCTCTTCCGCATCCGCCACTGCCGGATTCGCCGCCTCGATGATGTCCTGAAGGACGGCGTCGGGGAACTGGCTGATGCGGTCCTCCGCTCCGGGAAGCGGTGGCTCCTGGTTCCCCCGACCCAAGTCCTCTCTGGGAAGCGTTGGATCCCGGTCCTCCGCCGCAGGTCCCAGACTGTGCCCTTCAGCAGTCGTCGTTTCCAAATTCGCCGCCTCGAGTGGGTCAAGTCCCGCCGCCTTCCTCTTCCTCGAGGGAGAGCGGGCAGCCTCCATCTCCTTCTCCGGCCTCCCGCGCATCGGGTGTCGACAGAATATCATCGTAGGACGAGGCTAGGGTTTTGCTGGTGCTAGGCCTTGGCCTGGCCGGAGTAGGGGCGAGCGGTTGCGGCGGTTTGGATGGATGCAGGCGTGGCGGAGGGTGAAACCTATATGCCGCCCATTAGCGCCCCATAATTCAGCGGCGCCTACACAATTCGCTCGTGAAGCGTTTTTTGGACCGGCCCATTAGCACTGCTCAACCGCTAAAAAGATTAATATGTCACGGTGGAAGGATTCGAACCCGGCACCTCGAGCGTGTACGAGACATAACCACTGGGCTACGCCCATGTTTACGTTCAATATTCATTCTTCTTCTTTTTATTCCGATCTATTGGGATTTTCGGGTTTTTTCTATTTCTTTTTTGTTTCCGTTTTATTCTTTCTCTTTTTTGTTTTCCTTTTCCGTTTCGTTTTTATTTTCTGTTTTCTTTTTTTTAGTTTCTTTCCTGTTTTGTTTTTATGTTTTCTTTTTCGGTTTTATTTTTTTTGTTTTCCATTTTTTCTATTTCGTTTTTTATGTTTTAATTTTCGCTTATATTGAAAATGGTCCGTGTTTTGGAAAATAACTAATCTAAAAAATGGTTCTCAATTTTTAGAAAATGGTCCCTTTATAAAATGGTTCGAAACCGAAATGGTTCCGAATTGAAAAAGGTTCTGAATGAAAAAATGGTTCTGAATTTTTAAAGATGGTTCTTTTTAAAAAATGGTTCTATTTTGCAAATGGTTCCAAATTAAAAAAATGATTCTATATTTTTAAAATGGTTCCCAGTTAAAACGGTTCCAAATTTGAAAACTGTTAATATTTAAAATGGTTCTAAATGTAAAAATGGTTCCAAATTTAAAATGGTTGAAAATTTGAAAATTGTTCTAATTTGAAAATGGTTTATTTTTTAAATGGTTCCAAATATAAAAATGGTTCCGAATAAAAATGGTTCCAAATTAAAAAATGGTTCCAAATTAGAAAATGGTTCCAAATTTAAAAATAGTTTCATATTTAAAAATGGTTCAGATTTAAAAATGGTTCCAAATTTAAAAATGATTCCAAATTGAAAATTGTTCATTTTGAAAATGGTTCCGAATTAAAATGGTTCCAAATTAAAAAAAATTGTTGAAAATTTGAAAATGGTTCCAAATTTAAAAAATGTTTATTTTTAAAATGGTTTTGTTTTGATAATGGTTCCGAATTTAGAATTGTTCCAAATTTAGAAATGGTTCCTAATTTGAAAAAATCATTTTGAAAAATGTTTCAAATTTAAAATGAAACCATTTACTCGCTCCGTTCTAAAAAATAAGTGTCTCTAGTTTAACAAAAAGTGGATGTATCAAGACATGTTTCATGTATAGATACATCCACTTTTGGACAAATCTAAGACACTTATTTTTGGACAGAGGGAGTATATTTTTTCTGGAACAATTTTTCGTGTAAACCAAACGCTTAAAAAAATGAAAACAAATAAATTCCCTTGCCACCTAAAACTTTGTGCCGCGGCCCATTTAACAAGCTCTGTAGGCGTCGCGGAATTGAGCGGCGCCAATTGGCAGCCTAAAGGCGCTTCCGTGGCGGAGGAAGGACGAAATGAAGATGGAGATGGAAAGCCCACTAGAGCCCGGCCCAAGAAAGGTAGTCGATCCTGATTGATGCTATTTTTTCAGAACTATGAGCACTGCTCGGAGTAATTCAGACATCCCCGATTGAGCTGTCATGCCATATCAGACTAATTTAGGTTAGCTTTTTTATGTGTAGATTGATACCTCGTCATGCTAGTACACCAAATGACCATGGAACTGTGCACTGTTGGTAATATTGCTCATCTGATGGTAGAGATATATTGTACTTTTTTTAGCTTAGATATTCAGACCTACTTATTTACTAACAAGAAGAAAACACATGCATAATTGCCTCACTGACAAGATCACAACAAGGCAAAATATTGTCTAATAAACTATGCACACCGAGGAACTCAGGCGATGAGAGGGGGCAAGAAGCCTGCATTCTTGGTCAACAGATCAGCGGCCGACACCGGGTTGGACCATCACCGTTGCTGAGAATCCAGCTTTTTTAGAACACTTTTACATTTATTGAAATTTTAATAGCCATGTTTCCTCTGTCAATGTTCACATCACTGGCATGTTCTGATAAACACTGTCAACAAAAAAAAAACGTTTTTTCACATACTTGCTTGTTTTGGATTAGACTAACTTGTAGTTACAATCTTTGGATAACCAAAGGAAAGACTTGAGACCATTTCCTTCAGCTCCATATGGTTCGAAAAAACTCTTACTTTCTAACTAGCTACAACAACATGTGGCATCACAAATCGACTGAAAGAAACCGATGAAGAGCCGGCTAGCAATGATTCGCTTGATGCTTGCCGGAATTGTGGTTCGAGATGTGATCAAGAGCAACGGAGAGTTCTGTAGAGCATGGCGCTGCAGATGTGAGAGTTTGAACTGCAAGTAAATGTAGAGAGAGTCAATGATATATACCACAAACGTGCAAGATATCAACTTCAAATATGTTGTATTTTAAGCTACACAAATATGACAAAAGTGTTGATCTAAATGTGCATATTTCAAATCTCTAAATTCCATCAGATTTGTTATTTTTGTTTAGCCTAAAATATAAGGTATCTCTGAAAATTTACATGTTCGATCGTGGGATGTATCATTAGATAAATTCTAATTTTTCAGAATTTTTTGAAACTCATAAATATGATTTTCGAGAAAGAATTATATGACAGGAGTCAGGAGCACAGAAGCCCGGGAGCAAAAGAAAGTTTCCAGGAAAGATACGACTTAATATCATCTATGCTTTCTCAAAAAAAAATCATCTATACAAACATGACAGAACGCAGCAAGGTAAATCTCTACACAAAACTTGCAATTGTAATCACGGCGATGATCATAGGCTTCCTTAATTAAGTCCTTGCCTAGCAAGAAAGAATGAAGACGTATAAATAGCAGCCGCGAACAAAGACGAAGGCAGAAAAGAGAAAAACCCCTACCCCAAACCGTCTAGCTAGCTTGACATCGACCGTCATCCGCAGCAAACATCTTTTGATCGATCGAGCAGGAAGGATCGATGTCAGATTCATCGGAGAAGCCGCCGCCGCCGATGGATCGCGTGGTGCCGCCTCTCTCCGACTTCCCTAGCCCCACCGCCGCCCGCGCCAGGTCCGGCCATCTCCTGTCCGTCGTTCTAGCTACATATACGCCCGTCTCCGTCCGCCTGGTTGCCGCTAACTTGTACACTATTTTGCTGCAGGATGTCGGTGCCGGCGTACGAGATCCTGTTCGGGAAGCTCCAGCGCTGCAGCCTGTTCGACGACTACTTTCATCAGCTGGGCAGCATCGACGCCGGCATTGTCTTGAAGACGCCGGAAGATCCCACCGTTCAACTCAGCGCGGCCGTATCCATCGACTCTAGGAAATATAATTTCATGCTTGCTTGTTTCAGCTTAATATATATATTTATAGATAATTAGTTCCTGAGTTACCGAAAGAGAAGCGAAGCGAAGCGAACTGCTTATCCCTAACTTGCAATTCACTAGATGTCTGCAGCTGGTGAGGGGGAGGCCATGTTTCGGTGGCAGAGGTGGTTTACTTTCATATGCTTTACCAAACCTACATATATCTTATGTTATTCATGACGTGATGCATGCACCCCTCGCTGTACTGTAAACATAAAATGTATTTCCTATTTTCTTTCCGTTTGGCAGGGATTTGGATAATCCTCACACATATGTGGACTTGCTTGCGTCGACTGCAAAACCGTAAGTTGTTTCTCGCTGGATCAGCCTTCTGATCTAGGGCCAAATTAATCATAGAAACATTTAATTTTAGTTTTATTGTGAGAGTATATCGATAATTCCGTCTAAAAAAGAGTATACTTATTTAGTGCTGATTTAGATTAATTGTTATTTGTTCGTGCAGCTTGTTGCAGTTGAAAACATGCGCTTACGATCCAGAGTATGGTGTCGGTGCCTTTGGAACGTTTCCCTTGCTTATGGCAAACAGGTAGGATAGCTGCTTGTGTTTCTTTGCTTGCGTAGCTTAAGTTACGCTAGCTCGAATTAAAGTTAGTTCATCATATGAAAAAAAAAAGTTTTGTAAAACGTTTTCATGCATGGTATATATTAATTCTCTCTATGATTGCACACCATAAGAGAATTGACTAATTAAGCTGAGTTTTCTGGCCTGCAGGGGGGAGGGCAAAGAAGATTATGGTGTAATGGGTTTGAGATATGGTTCCAAGAATCTGTCGGCTGGAGCGTCCTTCTTGCCATTTGCTTGTACGCTGCTTCAGTATTTGCAATTCTAGTTGGAACTTCGAAATATGGTTGACGAATGAAAATAATTATACCGAATTAAGTAGATGTTCACCTAAGTTTTCTATTAGTTTAACTGGCATATACCTTTAGTTACATGCCCATCTCACTTCTCTTTGTAGCATCCGGTGAGGTGCCCTATGGTGCATGGTTGGTTACGAGGAAAGGAAGATTAAGTGCAGGGGTACAATACAATAACCCACTCGGTGAGTGTTATTACTTATTAAATCTTGGCTTACCATCATGAAAACTATGTTTTACTCAACATGGACATTGATGACCGTCATCAAGACCCTTAAGGCCTTAACTATTCACATCTTTAGTTAGAAATTGCCTTCATATATACAAAGATAGGATCAATGTACGTATATTGTATATTTCCTTTATGTTCTTAGTCTCAGTCAGTAGTGAAGCCAAGTGGAAAATATAAGCAAAAGATCCTCAATCACATATCTTCTAGCTTATCTCTAATTTGGGCATGAAGATTGTTCTAATTTTGTGTTTATAATATTTCAGATGGTCCAGAAGGTGAAAGCAAGAATCCCTTGCCTTTTAATGACTTGAAGAACTGGAACTGTGCAATCAGTTATGGCACAGGATCAACTAGCCTACTCAGTCCTTCATACATTTTTGCTCTAGAGCTTGTTAGAAGTACACAGGTTGTTGAGGTTTCCTTATCACCCTATAAGAGACTCGCATTGTTTGTTATCCTAACGCTAAGGACTTTCGAGAAGATAATAAGTACAGTCAGTCATGAGTACAGTAAAACCTCCAAAAAAAAAAAGTACAGTAATAACTGTATGATGCTTGCTTGAAACATAAATTAGGTTGTTGTTTTTCAAGATGAACATTATTACTTTGTTCACTCTTTTTGAACGAATTATTCAACTTTCATTTCCTACTTTAACACATGGAATATAGGGTACAAGTTTCTACATGCACAATATGTTTCTTTGTTAAATTCTCTGGTTTCACTTAGAATAAAGGATTCAATTTTCCATCACAGTGAAACATGACATTTATGCATGTATGTTTCTTTCTCTCTTCATTTGCTTCTGAGGTAGGAAAGAATACTCATATATTTTTTAAGAAATGGACCATTAGCTTACTAATCCAAAAACATAATCTACTCCCTCCGTTCTGAATTAATTGACCCAGATTTAGTACAAGTTGTATTAAATCTGGGTCAATTAATTCAGAACGGAGGGAGTACGTCTTAAGCTAGTTTAACTTTATTAAAATCTCATGTACAATTAAATTTAGTTTACTGATTCTTAATTTGTTTTCTTTGATGTACAGCTTGTTGCATCATTTTATAGGCGCCATGTTATCGATAGCAGGGTGAGTGCAGTTATATTTCACTTTATGATCCGTAGATTATTTCCTCCCTTTTTATTAACGTATTAAACTCTGTCATTCCTCGTACTTCAACTGACTAATTCTTAAAAAACTATCATGTCAGTTTATCAGGGATAGACTGACTTGTCCTGTCTAAATCGTACGTAGTAGTACGAAATCACTTCATTTTACGATCTAGTTGTGCCAAGAAACTCTTATGTATTTAATTGAATTTACGCCTTGGCCCTATATACCCTGCAGGAAAGAAATAAAGATTGTCCTCTTTTTGGAACCAAAGGCTATATTGATTTTGGGCTTGAGCTGGCTAGAAGGTAATTCTCAAACGCATCCCTTTGTTTCTTATCGATGCACTTGAGTAAATTCTGTTCTGTATGATCTTTAGCTTGGATAAGGACAAGCCAGCAGAAAACAACGTGGACAATTCCTTGTTCCAGGTAGCTGCAAGTTGGCAGCCTAATCCATGTTTATTAATGAAGGTTAGTTTCGTCTCTCTGTTAATTACGCCTTCACGGTCAAATGTGTAACAAGTGTGTATACATATGTATATACTTCCCTTCCATATTATTATGTGTCTTCGTATGGGCTAAGATAAATTATCACGCATGTTTCTGACATCTGGGTTATTGAAATTAGGAAACAATTTGAATTTCACATATAAAAAGAAATAAATTGAAATGTGGATATAACGGCCTGCTTATTATAATCCCACACTTTTTTCCTTTTCAATTTGTTACCTGTACATCCATCTACATATTTTAATATTTTAAAATGGATGTACATATTTTTTTTTAATATATTAAAAACTGCAGTAGGACTTTCCCCACTGTTTCGGCTTTAAATCCCATATTCCAATGGATAGTCTCTTCAAATGCCATGTTCTAATTTTGCAGGGAAGGTAGGTCCCTCCAACTCGTCCGTTGCTTTGGTGTACAATTCTTGGTGGAAACCCTTCTTAACGTTTAGCATCACAGGTTTGCGTCCTTCAAATTATGAGAAAAATAATTATTTGCAAACAATTTATTTGTTATAATTCTGCAGAAAGACTATTACCAAACCTATTTTCTTCCATTTATTGTTATGATGTTCACAACCATCATTTGTTATATTCTTCAATTTTCTATGCAGAAAGTTTCAAGTTTGCCATATAGCTACTTTGGCTAAGCTAGTGAGAGATCTTTATGCCTTAGCACTCTAAGTAGCACAACTAAACTAAATTTCTTAGAATATATACTTTATAATTAGTACTTGAATCACTATCTCAACATGTTTTGTGTCTTGGTTGAATGTGTGGTCCGTTATATTTATATTTTCGTGGGTATATTTATATTTTATTTGTAGGTAGACCACGAATATACAATTAAGAATAACAAATTGTGCCAATAGTTAGTTCAAAATAAAATATGGTCACTCTTCGCTACATATGGAAGTGTTTGAAGTGCATTGAACATCTCAACAAAGTTTTCATATTTTGCAGTTAAAAATGATCACCAAAAGGGCACTCGAGCATATGGAGTTGGATTTAGTGTCGAAGATACATGATCAGAATCCAGGTCCGTTATTTATTCACTATGTTTCCTAGTGAACAAAAGAATAATCTATTTCATCACAGATTCTTGGTAATTTTAAGCTTAATAAGATTATTTCCAATTTTACTAGATTGCAGTTACCAAGAGGCCGATTCAATCAAACAACAAAGATTTACCACCATATCATATTACGGAAAATGGGAAGAAGCCCAATTGTTCACTTTTACCATTTACAGAGACGGTCAAAGCTATACATATGATTTGTTTCTTATTTCTTACAAAGAAACTTTTTGTTTCTTTTGTCGTATCTCCCAGCATCGTGAAAGTTACTCAACAGTATTTTGTTTATGTTCATTTTACTCCCTTTGCCTTTGTTCCTAAAAATAATGCGTTTGTAGGCATTTCACGTGTTGACTAGATGTACACCGAAATTAGTGAACATACACACAAAACGTGTCTACATAATGTAGATACACATGAATCTGACAAAAGGCTAAAATATTTAATATGTAGAAACAAAGAGAGTAAAATATAAATATAATTGTCAATATCAATGTCAGTGAGCTTGCCCTTGTTCATCCATGATTAGGACACTGTTTAATTCTTTTAAAACTTGGATCCACATTAAACTAGCGAATTAGCAAAATGCATGTTTATCCAATGTAGTATAATTTATCATGTGGAAGAGAGAAAATAGGAGGATCTTAACCACAAGCACCTCGCCTACATCAAAGTGGCTCACATTGTGTACCAAGACATTCGGCACATGGCACTAGCTTTTGGGGCCACGCCCCCAATGCTTGATTAGTTGTTTATGTTCCTCTCGGTTTTCTCGTAATGACTTGATTGGTGGTATGCCTGCAAATATGTTCCTATCCTCTGAACTTGGTATGATCATTAAAGGCTGCATCAAAATTGTCAATGCATTTTTTCTCTGATAGTAACCTGCGGCTTGGACTTGAGATTGTGCTCCCATTCATTTGCATGTCTCCGTGCAAACTGAACTCTTCAATAGACAAGCGTTGCTCACCATGATTGCCTCTGTTCTTTTACTTCCACCAGCAGCTCCACAGCAAAGCTACAATCAACATCTTCTTTTCATATTCCATTTGCATCATCTCGAGCGTAACCTCTTTCGCAGAAGTGCACTTAACAGGATTAGTCTCTCCTCCTCGCGTCTTTACGGTGAAGAAAGAGATGGCCTACTTCCTCAAAGAATCTGTGAAATACAGAGCATCCAGTGTCCACTTCGATTCCACGTCTAGCAATTAATATTCATCAACAGATAGCGGCTATTATGCGCAAGTCTCGGCGGACAATCCAAACCTCGTATCTAGCAAAAAGTTTCAGGACCTAACTGGGAAGTGAGGAACATTCCCCTTCGTGATTCACGGCCTCTCTCAGCATAGGAATGCGGATCTTATAAGCAGAGTTGCTTTGTATCAAAGTGTTGTGCAATAAACTCTTCATAATCTTCACATATAGGGCATTTTGCATCTTTTTTTTCATAAAACCCCAATAAGCACTCATGTGCCGGTGTAAGCTTGTTAACTACTAGCAAAATGCCCGTGCGTTACTACGGGCTGATTAAATAATTTAATGATTATTTTTTCATAGGTCAATAATGATAAATAACCATGCGTTGTAAAAAACCATTGACGTCTTTATCATATCCTTAGAAAACTAACGTGTATATCACAAACAAGTACCTGTGCGTTGCTACGAAATCGCTAACGTCTAAACCTCATGGTGTATCTTGCTTTCGCGAGGCTCCATCAATCACCTTTATTGGCTCGCCAACTCATTCTACACATTCCACGCTATTTGCTACGTGAATTTTGGTGTCGCAACTGAAAGAGTGTGTCGGTGGCTACTGTGTTACGTCAATGTTCATCTTCTAGACCATACGCTCGATGTTGTCTACTGGCTAAGACTCAACGGTGGTTGTCCACATGTTTCTCGTTGTTCATGAGGTCGATAAGAATATGGGTGTAGCCGCATGTATTGTCCACGCGATCACATCCTCATGCTCAACCTCCTCCGTCGCGAGGGGGGTAAGACAGTGGCGTTACCCAGATTTCCCTCAAAATCGATCGACCCACATATGTTTTTATTTTTATTACATATATTGCTTCTTCGTCCTTTTGTTGTAATCTTTGTACTGGGATGATTAGCCTGAAACGCTCCCTCCTTTCTTTTGTACAAGATGTTCAGTTCAGTTCAGAGTGCATTGCACCAGTTCAGGCAAAACACTTCCAAAAAAAAGAAATTGCGGCGGACAAGTTCAATTTTATTACATTCGGTTGTAAACTGACTATCAATCATATAAAAAAACATGGAGCAAAGCCAATGCAACGAAGTTCTTACCTATCTGCTTGTTCCTGAAGGCATAGATGTCTTGGTCTACGTTCCCGAGCTGCTCCAGACCTCCAGCGCATCCTCAGCGTCCTCACCTAGCTGCTATGAATTCTCCTCTTCTTCAGCTTCCAACGTGATCCGTTCTTCCAGGGCAAACGACGGGTGTATCCATCCATCTTCCTGCTGAGCTAGTTCCTTTCTTCAGATGCGGAGGCGGCGAGGAGGGCGAAGCCAACCATCCTTGTCCGCGGCGGTCGCTGCGCCTTGGTTCCGGGCATCGGCTCTAGTGAGCGTGCTGGACAGACACTGGCGACGGCAGAGAGCGGGACGTACACCAGCGAGGCGGCCGCGACGGCGAGGATAATATTTTCGTACATTCAAATATAGGCTGGCATGGGATTTTTGTTTGCAACATATACGAGAGAAACATTTCCACTTCTTGATGGGAAAGAGAGAAGTCACGGGACTAGCTGAAAGTCATCAAGCATCAGACTGGGAAAAGAAAAATCCTCAACCCAGGTAAAAATAACCTCAAGATATTCTACATTTAACGATTCACAAGAATCAGAGATGAACCCCATGAAATAAATAACGAAATGCGTGAACTATTCTAAAAAAAAAAAGGTGATCAACTATGGCAGAGCTGAAAAGTTATCTGTTCTTGTTGACAAGCATAAAACTGAAAACCCCTCCGTCAGTCAGAGCAAGTGGTCCGATTGAGGTCAGCCACGAACTGGAAAACCACGCGGCTGTTGATCGGCGGGACTCGTAGGGACGGGATGGGGTACGCGTTGCAGTATATGAGCATGGAAGGCCCATCTGGAGTTCTGGACGGGCCGGTAGACGAACCGTCGGCGGCAACTAGCTCGAGCTGGACCTTCTCGTCTTCAGGGAGCGAGGCGACGCGGCATGGGGAGAGGATAGCGACACTGGTCAACACCGCCTCATAGCTTGACACTGGTCAGCCGTTTTGTGTGTTGGACGGAGGGAGTTCGTTGCTCTCGTGCTGCGCGTGAGCCGAGCTGGCGGAGCAAGATGTAGCCCGTGTGGGGTGCTCAGCGGCTCGATGGGCTTGGTCGCCGGCGGCACGCAGTTCCGTCCAATCGGCATGAGGGTCAGTGGGCTTCCCGCGCGTGGCGGAAGCCAGTGCGTCGGGTCCTCGCGGCGCCGCGCGCGTCTCGGCCTGTAGGCGACGGAAATCAAAGCACCCTTCGCTCGATTCATGGCAACGAAGCCGGTGGACTTCCCGCAGCGGACGCCAGGTGCGTCGGGTCCTCGCGTCGCAGAGCCGCATTTGCCTCGGCCTGCAGCGCGACGAGCTCACGAGCCGACGCGCGCCGCGCCGGCCAGGCTAACGGCGAGCGGCCCAGCTGCTGCAGCGGCACCTGCGCCTACAGGTGGTGGAGCAGCTCGGAGAGCGACACCCGGACCCGCCCCAGCTGCTTGGCGCTTTCCGTAACTGAGCACGGCGACGGGGCAGACGCCAGTCCGGCTGCCAGATCGCGTAACGTCTTCCTGTGGTGTGCTGCGCGGAGGCGGTTCCTGTGGTTGGCGTTCAAGACGGAGCTGGCGGCCGGCGGTGGCGTGGTGTTGGACATCAACCCGCGCATCGTGTTCGTTGCCGTCGCTGGCCGGCCGGCCGTCGACGGTAGATCGGACGGGCACCGGCGATGCAGCCGCGACGGCCTCATACGAGGGCGCTGGAGGCGGCGAGTCCGAGGCAGGGGAGGCTAGGCTGGACTCATGCCAGCGGCGCTCGTGCTCGGAGCAGGGACGCTGAGAGGTAGCCGCCGCCGAGCAGCAAGAAGAGGCAGCCATGGTTGCCTGCAATGCGGGAGATGAAAAAGGACTTGGCGGTGGCAGCATCGTAATATCACATAAAGCACATGGGTAAAATCGAAAATTTAAAAAACGTACCAACCATCACCTGTAGCCATATTATATTATATACTAGCAAACGTGCCCGTGCGTTGCTACGGGCTTTAGAACAATTTTTACTTGATTTTTAATTATTACTCAGCTCCTGTTGTAGCATAATTATAACTAACAACCCTACATTTGAAAAAACAACTATGCATTAACAAGCTGTACATACATCTTGCAGGCCCCTCTTGACAATTTCCAGTCCATCACTGTCTTCCCAAACCACATTCAGAATTTTAACAAATTGTATCCATAAATAAACTTAGTAAGTATCTATCACAAAACATAAGAATATACAAAGAAAATAAAAGTCCATTGTAGAGCAACTTAGAGTTTCACAAATAGCAGATGGGTTGCTGATCTCAAGAGCAGTCTTGACATGGCAATTTGTAACAGTCATGGAGTTGAATATATCAGCATCTATGGCATCGTCCTCTGTATCTATGATATTCATCATCTCACGAATGCAGTGATGAACAGCTTAGGTGCAGAGAGCAGCAAGGTCCGCACCAATATCTCCATGGGTGTGTCGGTTTCACCGCTGAGCGTCACAATCAACAGCAGGACCGCCGCAGTTGTATTTGACGGGGAGACCGGGAGTGCGTCACCAGCGCAGAAACTGAGTTTTGTACTTCCCACATAATTTATACCACACTTGTACTTCCCTAGAACCGTACTTGAACTTCCCACAATTGTACTACCCTAGAACCGTACTTGAACTTCCTGGTTGATACGTGTGTACTGCCGAACAAGGCATTTTCATGATTAGTATTCATTAAATCAATGATAACATTGTCATAGGTGTTGTATGATGACTCGAAATGTTAGAAGACATACCTATAAAATTCACTCGGACCTCCGAATTGAGTGATTTTTGTGCACGGAAAAATAAAGTCAGCGGTTATGTCTAAATAATATGGGTAAACAAAAAAAATTGCGCACTTTCAGATGTTATACATTTGTGCTTTCTACCGTCAATTTTGGTACTTCCTTCCGGTTATAATGTTTCAGATGATTTTATCATTTTCTCTACACTTCATGGGGTAACTAAATAACTAATACACCCCTGAGCTGTTTTAGGACGGCTGCAGTACAATTTCCCGTGTACACTTCTTAATATGACATCTTGCACTTCACAAATCTGAATAATTGTACTGCCAGACTCGGTTGTATGCCAAAATAGAAAAAGGCAACGAATTTTCTAGGAATCAACTCGTTTAGTTCACCGCGAGGCTACACCAAGGAGAGGAAAAAACATGGAAGGGCAGGGACGCTAGTTTTTTTTTTTTTTGTAATGTGCATACTTGATTCATACTAAAAAGATTACAACCAGCAACCAGATCAAGCAAACAACCACAGAGGAAAGCGAAATACAGATCGAAACCAGAAGGAAGCACTGCAGCAACAAACCGACTTCAACCTCTATGACACCGAACACGACCGTCCTCCAACGTCGACGACGAAGCAGGCCCCAGCCGCCGGCACCACTTACCCAGAGAGCGGGGGAACTCCTTGCCCAGCGGCGTTGTCGAGCCGCAACCACCACCATCCCCGTAGAGATGGATCTCCTACGCACTGAGGAACATCGGCCGGGGGAGGCCCCCAAGCACCCGCCGCTCCAGCTCTGGGGCGAGCGCCCCAGATCTTCAACCCGCTCACCACGAACCCCTGCAGCAGCCACCTCCTCGTCCCTCTGCAGATCGCCCAGATCCGCCGCACCCGGATCTGGCCTAGAGCGGAGCGAAGGAAATCCACCGATTTCCCGGCTCCCGGAAGTCGCGCGCGAGACGACGGAGCTCCATGGAGCGCCACCGCCGGAGGAGAGCCACGCCGACAGCAAAAACATGACCAGCACCACCGCCACCTCCGGAGCACCACTGGCCGGCCACCACACGAACCCTACCCTATATACACGCCGTGAGACGGGCTTCCCCACCCTCCCGCTGCCGGAGCAGCCGACGGAGGTGGAGGAACCCACGCCTCACCGGCGGAGAAGGTGGAGAAGCAGTGCCAATGCACAGTTCGTGCTCCATTGAGGGGAATAAAATAGATGTACTTCCTTGAACGAAATACGTGAGGACCTCAGAGAGATCTTCAGAAGGAAAAATCAGAGAGCATCCAGCGGAAGTTGACCCTGTGGCTGACGAATTGGAGAGAAGAGCTTTGAACGTCATAATTCATGCCTGTACTGCTCTATGCTTACGTATGCAAATGGACATGCCTCAATTTCTCAACTGTGGGACAAATAGCACAGATAATCACTGCGAAACCAACACAGGGCAACAAATCCCTCTGCTTCTTTCTCCCTTGTTGCTGCTTGGCCTGGCGTCCGTGCGCTCCTGTTTCATCAGTGATTTGAGCCGACAGCAGAGGATCGTTCAGTCTAGCGATTTGGAACCGAAACTGAACGAGGCGAGGAGGCAGGAGAAACTGAACGAGGCGCGATTTGGAACAGAAATGCCATTGAGTGCTGGGCAGGAGAAACGGACGCGAAGGCGCATGGTGGGCACCGGCGGCGGCGCGCAGAGCCATTCCCGGCGGTAGCGGAGGGCACCGGCAGCAGTGCGCGGAGCCATTCCGGGCGTCAGCGCGCGCAGGGCACTGGTGGCGGACCGAATGAACCTTCGACGACTGGGAAACCGACCGGCGGCGTGCGGCGCGAGAGAAGACTGAGCAGGCAACGGGAGGCGCGCATGAAGGCCGGTCCGGCGGCGGAGACGCCTGGGAGGCACGCGGGAAGGCCGGAGGCGGAGAAGCCGGGGCGGCGCGGAGGCCCGCCGGAGACGGAGAAGCAGGGCGGCGCGGAAGCAGGCAACGGGAGGCGTGCGTGAAGACCGGGCCGGCGCGGAAGCAGGGCGGCGCGGAAGCAGGGCGAACCGGTATGCGGTGGCAGATGATGTAATATGTTTTAGTATGCAAGGGTACAATGGGAAACTAAAAAACGCACCAACACCTCCTCTAGCTATATTATATAGTAGAGTAGCCGTGCGTTGCTACGGTCATAAAAGAATTTTAGGCGAACAAAACAAAACATTTTATACGAACGAAACAAAGGTATAGTGTCACATTTTTGTAATCACATTTGTAATCTTTACACATATACTACTCCGTACTTTATATTGTAGATAAATAATGTGCAAGCAGCTACTGAAGTTGCGGTTAAATCATGAGTGAAGCAGCTAAATATATACTAATATATAGACTTCATTAGAAAGACAACTCAATTCCTTATTTGACTTTTATAAAGATACTTTATGCATTTCGCTTGAAAGTTTCACCTGCAGTCAACATGAATATTTTGGGAGCAGTAAAAACATCACCTGAACTGCATCGGCAAGGGAACAGCAAGTACCTACAACTCTCGCTTGCCTAGTGAAGTAAACCATTTTAATCCTCATCTCTAAGAGCCCCTTTAACACAAACAACAACAAAATTCAGAGAAGAACATGTTCAGACTTCACAGTTTCACGCTTGTGTGTATACGCGATGAAACTGAAAGCAGGAGTAGATCATGATGTAATCAGCGTCATGCTTACGTCACAGTGACGTGTCACGTAGACGAATACGTATTGTGTCGAGCTGGTCGGTGGCCGCGGCGGCCGTGCCGGCGCCAGATCACCCCGTGTTGCCGCCGACTCGCCGTGGAGCATGGAGCTCCGTTTCCGGTGGCCCATATGCGTCTGCACAGTTCCTGCTGTTCATGGGCGTGGCTGCTGTTCATCACTGCCTTCCGCGTTCATGGGCGCGGCGGCGGCGTTCAACGACGTGGCGACGTGGGTGCTTTAACGTCCTGGAGCGTCCGCCGCGTCGCCGGCCGCTGCCGAGCCGTGCTCTATTCCGCCGGATGTTTCTCCCCACGTACGGAGCTCGCCGAACACCGGCTGCTCCAGGATGGAGGCGGCCGGAAAAGAGGAGCGGACGGATGGGGCAAAGACGGCGGGGCAGTTCCTTCGGCGCTCGTCTCCATCGCCACGGAGGAGGTTTTGTGGCGGCGCGCCGACGGCGGTAGCAGTATCTGGAAACGCCCTGATTCCAACCCGAGGCTGCGCATCGGAGATCCATGCGAGGCAGGAGGCGATCCAGCCGGCGTGGAGGATGGGACGGGGGCAGGGACGGTAGGAAGAGAGAGGGAGGATGCATACCTTGCGGACGTAGCCGTACTCGCTCTCCCGCTCGCTCTCCTCGAAGGTGGTCATGCGTGGAGGCGGGTCGTCGGCCCGGCGGGCGTCTCAGATGAGATCACGGGGGCGAAGAGAGAGAGACGGGTCTGGCGCTCGCTCGATCTGGGCTAGAGGAGAGAAGGGAAGAGGTGGTGATGAAGGGCTGGCGGCGCCGTGGGCCGCCGTTCCCAGTATAGGTGGGTTGCGTCTCCACAAGTTCGCCGCCGTCGTACAGAATAGAGAGGAAGGAGGGGACCGCCGGATTGGGGGCTAAACTGTAAACCGCCGGCAAGTTAAGTTGGACCGCGGGTTGATTTATCTTGTTTAGAGGGGCTTAAGAAGGAAATCCGCGACGCAAACAGGTAAGTTCACTTGGAAGCGTAATATTTTCTGACTTACCCTAACAGGCAAGGGTATAATCAGAAATTTAAAAAACGTACCATACCATCACCACCTCTACCTCTAGCTATATTATATAGTAGAGATAGATAGATAGATAGAGATATAGTAGAGGCTACCCGTTCATGTCAAAAAAAAAAACCACTACCCGTTCATCTTTCACGAGAGGCCCATGGTAGCCGACCCAACAATGAGATTTTGCCTCTCGAAATCGCACCAGGCCGGGCCACCGAGCGACGCGACCGTATACACCGCCATGTGCAACGCCAACGTCGCTTGACCGCTCACGGAAGAAAAAAAACAATCCAGTCTCGCCCTTGAAATAACAGCTGGGCAGTGTAACGGACTCTTCTTTCTTTCTTCTTCTTCTTCTTCTTCCCCAAGTTCATCCTCTCCCCCCAACCACAGATCACCCCGCGAACTCGCCGCCGCCGCCGGCGCACCCCGGCGATGGGTCTGTGGAGCAGCCTCTGGGGCAAGCCGGAGCCGCCGCCGCCTCCGCCGCCGATGGTGCTGGTGCCGCCGCTCTTCGACTACCCGCCCATCGCCGCCCGCACCAGGTCCCCCCCCCCCCCCCCCCCCCCCCCCCCCCGCCGCCTCCCCTCCCTTCCTCTCTCCCGCAAACGAAATCTGCCGCGAACCCTCTCGCTCGCTCCAGGCGGGGCAAGGGTTTCTGATTCAGTGGCGAGGGTTTCTGATTTTGTACTAATTGCTTGATTAGGTTAGATGATCGTGATTAGTGATTCCCGTCCGTGAAATCGGTCCATCCGTAGTGTTTAACGGATCTGTGCATCGCTGGTTAATTTTCTACGGTGCCACTAGCGCCGGCTGATTGACTGTAAAATCATGGGGTGTACTGTACAGTCATGATGTTCAGTTCAGACAACTCTTGCTGAAGTGGTGTCCTACATTGTGCCCCACGTTGTGATTTACTGAAGTTGTTTTATTTTTTAATCGTGCAGGATGTCGGTGCCGGCCTATGAGGTGATGTTCGGAAAGCTCCCGCGGCGCTGTCTGTTTGAGGACTACTTCGATCACGCCGGGAGCATGACCTCGAGGATTATGCTGAAACCACTGGATGATCCTCACGTTGATTTGATCGCCAATGTATCCTCTGAAACATTATTAACCATTACCACATTTTGTTTATTCTGTTGCATCATGTTCTTCCAGTATTACTGTTTCTGTCTTGGTTCGATAGAGATGTAAGTGAGGACCTGTGGATCTTCAGTGGTGCCTTCCTATAGCTGTTCTTTTATGTTACTTCATCTTCATGTTAATAGCATTTTTTTTGTTTTGCTTTTGGCCAATTATGATAAAACTGTATTCCCATTTTGGATGTTACCTTCTGATGCAAACCAATCTTCATTCGGTAGCCTCATCTACGCTATGCACAAGTAACTAATTTAAGTTTAACTGCAGTGGTTGATACCCCCTTGGTGCATGTTTACATAGCCGCATCATTCTTGTCTTTTAGAATGTTTATTGTAAGACAAGTGTTTTGCATACCTTAATATATTACTAGGTATCTGCAGCTGCTGCTAAAGATTGTGGAACAGAAGTAAAAGGAGACGCTCTATTTCGCTGGCAGAAGTAATTGTTCAGTAATTTACCAGCGATTCATATTTATGCAGTCTTTGTTATATTCTAACATAAGAAATGTTGTCCTATTTTTGTTATAGAGAGTTGTACGATCCCCATACCTTTGTGGAACTTCTTGCGTCGACTTCAGACCCGTACGTTTCTTTCTTGATGGATAATATGATTACTGCATTAATTATTGCTTGTTTTGAACACTGAAAAGATGGTGCTATTTTGGTTCATACTTGTTTATCCAGCCTGTTGAAGCTGAGGTCGTCTGCTTACTACCCTGAGTATCATGTTGGTGCATTTGGGACACTTCCTTTGGTAATGGGAAACAGGTAAAGTATATATCTGCCACAGTTGCAAATCTTGGAAGCAATTGTTACATAGCTTTCCGTTATTATTTCTTGTTGACCTAATTGAGAAATGTTCCCAAATACATAGTTAGACGTTTTCTTTATCAATTTCAGTTGATGTAGTTAGAACCCAGAGTGACAAAGTTATGTTTTCCAGGGTGTCTTCTGAGGACTATGGTGTCCTGGGTGTAAGGTATGGTTCAGAGAATCTATCACTTGGAGCGTCCTTCGTGCCAATGCCTGGTATGTTTCATTTATATTTCGCATGTACTTTGTTGAATTCTATTTGGAGATTATGCGTAACAAATTAGACACCCATTTTAATTCGAGTCCATATAAAGGACTAGCATTATTGCCAAGTAATAAGCTTTGAAGTAAATCTTTATAAGGTTATGTTCAGTTCATATTTCCTTATAATATTTGCTGATATTTTAATAAAAACAGTAATACTTGCTGGCATTACTTCTGTTTACAGTATCTGGTGAGGTGCCATATGGAGCATGGTTGGTTGGGAGAAAAGGAAGTTTTACTGCAGGAGCACAATATAAGCCACTTAGTGAGTGTTATCTCTGAAATTGCAGTTTACTATCATTAGCAAACAATCCTCATGAAATAGAGGTGGAGAAATTCATCAGCCTGAAAAATCCCAACACCTTAGTATAAAGGTAGAAACTGGAATACAACAACAACAAAGCCTTTTATTCCCAAACAAGTTGGGGTAGGCTAGAGTTGAAACCCATAAGATCTCGAAACCAAGTCATGGTTCTGGCACATGGATAGCTAACTTCCACGCAGCCCTATTCATGGCTAATTCTTTGGTGATATTCCAATCCTTCAGGTCTCTTTTAACCGACTCCTCCCATGTCAAGTTTGGCCTACCACGACCCCTCTTAACATTCTCATCCCGCTTTATCCGTCCGGTATGCAAAGGCGCTTCCGGAGGCCTACGTTCGATATGACCAAACCATCTTAAACGGTGTTGGACAACCTTCTCTTCAATCGGTGCTATCCCAACTCTCTCACGTATATCATCATTCCTAACCCGGTCCTTTCTTGTGTGGCCACACATCCATCTCAACATGCGCATCTCCGCTACACCTAACTGTTGGATATGTCGTCTCTTGGTCGGCCAACATTCTGCGCCATACAACATCGCAGGTCGAATCGCTGTCCTATAGAACTTTCCTTTTAGCTTCTGTGGCACTCTCCTATCACAGAGGACGGCAGAAGCTTGGTGCCACTTCATCCAACCAGCTTTGATTCGATGAGTCACATCTTCATCGATATCACCATCCTTTTGGAGCATAGACCCCAAATATCGGAAGGTGTCTTTCTCAGGTACCACCTGTCCATCAAGCCTAACCTCTTCCTCCTCGTGCCTACTGAACTGAAACTGCACCGCATGTACTCAGTTTTGGTTCTACTAAGCCTAAAACCTTTCGATTCTAGAGTCCGCCTCCACAACTCTAACTTTCTATTAACCCCCGCCCGACTATCGTCAGAAACTGGAATACAAAAGAAAAATAATGTATCTATATAATATGATGTTGAGTTACAAAAATTTATGGTGGTTTTAGGGTTCTATCTGAATTCGAACATATGAGCATGGTAAACAGTTGCAGCACTAGGTTTTTTTTTCAAGAACATGCAAGACATGCATGTCGTGACATTAAGAAGGGGGGGGGGGGAATTGTTACATCATACAATGCAGCATTGCTGCCCGCGTCCGAAATCTGTTCTACTCCTCGCGTCTCTCCGCAAACTGCCTAGCTACCGCCCAGGTCTGAAATTCAGCCTTTATTCTACTCACTATTACATCTTCAGAGGCAAAAACGCCATCAAAATGCCTTTGTTTCTCTCTAGCCAGAGAGCTCTATTGCAAGCGATGGCTAAGGTAGCCAACTCCTTCCTGCGTGCTTTTGTTGACAGACAGCAAGCTGACACCACCATGAGCTGAGCACGCTGTCCAGCTGCGGCACAAACTGCTGGAAACCCGCCTCGGATAGGATTCTGTACCAGATCGTCCTTGTGCAGGGGCATTGTACGAGCAAGTGATCTAAGGTCTCGGCGTGCTGATCGCAAAATAAACACTTGCTCGGGCCCTGCATCCCTCTGGCCGCAAGACGAACTCCTGTCCAGCATCGGTTCCGGAGTGCAAGCCACATGAACATCTTTTCCTTTAACGGAGCCGCACTACACCAAATCAGTTCTGCATAGTTTGATTGCTGCTTTCCCAGGAAGAAACCTTGGTAGGCAGACCGAGCCGAGTATTGACCATTGTTAGAGAGCAGCCAGCGAAAACGATCGGGCTCAGTGGTTAGCGCAGGTACCTCCTCTATCGCCATCCATAGCTGAACGAACTGAACAATGGCCGGCACCGTTAGAACACCACGGACATTCTTGATCCAATTTCCATTAACGAGCGCTTGGTCCACTGTCATGAGCAAAGCATTTTGTGGCGCAACAAAGGGGAGAATGTCCGGTGCAATTTCCTTAACACTCCTTCCATTGATCCACCGATCACGCCAGAAAAGAGTTAGTTGGCCATTGCCAACTATGCATTCAGTCGCAGCGAGGAACATGGCTTCCGCATTGTCAGAGAGCTTGAACTGCAGACCACTCCATGCCCTCAAAGGCCCAGTCTTCTCTAGCCACCGCCATCTGATCCGCAAGGCATCATTCATCATCTGTAGGTTGTGGACTCCCAGCCCTCCCAAGGCTTTCGGCATACAAATTTGTTCCCAAGCAACTTTGCAGTGACCGCCTCGACAGTCTTCTGAGCCTTTCCAGAAGAAGCGACGGCAGATTTTGTTTATGGTCTTTAGAACCCACGGAGGCAAGTCAAGGGAAAGCATGTGGTATATGGATATCATTGTCAGGACAGATATGACCAACACAAGGCGTCCACCTTCAGTTAGCAGAGCTGTGCGCCAAGTCGACAACCGTCGGGCTAGCTCATCAAGCAGCGGTTGCCAATCTATCTTCCTTAGAGCTTTAGGAGACAATGGCAGCCCCAGATATTTGCAGGGAAAGGAGGCGACTTGACAGGGGAAAGCTGGCCTGATTGCTGTGATAAGTGCCTCCTCACATCGGACAGGCAAGATGGCACTCTTGGCCATATTCGTAACCAAACCGGAGGCATCTCCGAAACATTGTAGCAGAGCATGTGCAGCGTTAAGTTCTTCTTCACAAGGTCTGATGAACATAGCAACATCATCAGCATAAATGGAAATACGGTGTCTGATTCCCCATCTGTTAAGAGATTCAAAGATCCCGGCATTTTCGGCTTTGCCAAAGACCGCAGTCAGGACATCCATGATTAAGATAAAGAATTGTGGTGACGCTGGATCCCCCTGACGAAGTCCGCGTGCATGGAAGATTTGTTCCCCTGGGAAGCCGTTGATCAACACTTTAGTATTGGCCGTGGCCAGACTGACCGCAACCCAGGAGCAGAACCGCGGCCCAAAACCTCTGCGCTGTAGCACTTCTAACAGAAAGGTCCACGAGAGCGAGTCGAATGCCCTTGCAATATCCAACTTAAGAAGCAGCGCAGGAGTGTTGCGTCGATGAAAAGTTTTTAGGGACTGACTAACCAGCATGAAGTTGTCCTGTATTGTTCGTCCTTTAATATAAGCACTTTGATTTGTGGCCACCAGATCATGCAGCTTGGGTGCAAGCCTCATTGCAATAGCTTTCGAGAAGATCTTGGCCACACTGTGTAACAAACTGATCGGCCGGAATTCTGTGATATCTGTCGCTCCAGTTCTCTTTGGGAGAAGCGTGATCAGTGCACTGTTCAGGGACTGAAAGCTTCGACTATCATTTTGAGTGAGGTGTGTAATTGCCCGCATGAGATCCTCTTTGATAATGCCCCAGCAAGACTGATAGAACCGCAGGGAGAAACCATCGGGACCCGGTGATTTATCCGGAGGTAGATCCTTAATTGCCTCCAGATTTCCTTTTCAGTAAAATCCACCTCTAAGCCCGAGAGATCTATGTCAGGGAAATCAGACTCTCCAATTGAGAGCTGCCGGCCTAGCCTTTGGTGTCCGATCAAATCCTCAAAAAATTCAGTGCTCAGCTTGTTCATCTCTTCTTGCGTGCTTGCCTCCTGATCCCCTCTTCTAGCTTGAACATGTGATTTTTCCTGCGTCTACAGCTGGCATGTACGTGGAAATATTTTGTATTTGCATCTCCTTCTTGTAGCTAGAGGAGGCGCGATCGCTGCCGTGCCATCGTTCTCTGAAGCGAGGCAAGTCCCAGAATTCGTTTCTTCAGTTGTTTCCGCAGCCAGCCTTCCGCAAAGGAGAGGGCTCGCCTCTCTTGTGCCTTATCTAATTGGAACACCAGTTCGTTGGCTAGCAAGAGCTGATGCTTAACATTGCCAACACGTTTTTGACCCCAATAAGTTAGGGCATGCCCTGTAGCTCGCAATTTTGTGTCGAGTACCAGCAGGGGATCCCTGTCTGCAGTAGGCTGCGCCCACGTTTGCGCAACCACTTCAGCAAAGCCTGGTTGTTTGGGCCAAAAACTCTCAAAATGAAATCTGCGCTTCGTTTGGAAACAAACATTGGTTGATAATTGAATTGCGCAGTGATCTGATATGCTAGTAGAGAGGGCCTGCAGTAGACTGTTTGGATAAGCGGCATCCCAGTCCGGCGAATGGAACCAGCGATCTAACCTGACAAGCGTTGGCACCGCTCGCTCATTTGACCAAGTGAAACGTCGCCCCATAAGCGGTGCTTCAGAGAGCTCTACATCATTCAGACAGCGTTTGAAACGCCCCATCTGCGTCGGTTGACAGTGCCTTGGTTCTTATCTTCCGCATCCACAATGAGATTAAAATCTCCCGCAACGTCCACTTTCCGTTGCAGCTAGTGCGAATATCACGCAGTTCATCCAGGAAATCTGGTTTTAAGGCATCAATCGTGGGGCCGTACACCATGGTGTGCCACCACTCCCCACCGTCCGCGAAAGAAAAGAAAGCAGAAATCGAGTATGAATCCACACGGTGGTTGGATACCGTGACTAGGCTGGATTGCCATGCCACGATAATCCCTCCCGCAGTGCCCACTGCCGGCAAGAAAAAGAAGCCATCATACCGCGGTCCCAAGATTTGCATTATTATGAAACGATCTACAAACTCCAGCTTAGTTTCAACCAGGCATATAACTGAAGCCCTACAATCCTCCGCGAAGTCCCGAGCGATAGTGTGTCGGTTCCTGTCATTGAGACCCCTGATGTTCCAGACCGCAATCACATGATTTACCCAATCCATTGATTTGAGACCTGCGTAAAGCCGCGGCTAAAATGTGGACTAAGCCACATCAACCGCATCCGCCAAAGCCGCCGCGTCCTGCTCCTCCGTGGGGATCGTCAACCCAAACAGCGCGGCAAGTGCCTGCAGTTGCAGAGCAGGCAAAGGGCCATCGAAGAACTCTGCGTATTGAGCAAGATGTTGGTCGGAGAGGGTTTCTTCAGGTGCCGCAATGCCCATCTGCACCATCAACAGCTGCTGCGATCTCTTGACAGCGGACGCCGGTCTTGTACGTGCCTTGACAGCCAGCCTGGAGCTTCTTCTTCGTTCACTTCCTGGCACAAATTTATAGCGACGTCGACGAACCGCCTGCACATCTGGGAGTGGCAGCAGCGGGGCATCGATATGAGCATGAATCTGCGAAAGGAGGTCCTGCAGTTGTTCCGGGTCTCTGCTCGTATCTTTAGCCGGAGCCGGAGAGGGAGTTTTGAAGCTGAGCGCCGTGGGCTTCAGTCTGCCAGCTTAAAGCACCGCAGTGGCGATCCCAACGAGTGTGTCTTTTCCTGCAACTCCGAACCCTCCAGCAATCCATCTAGGGATCCACACCTGCCAGATCCGCTTGGCAGGTCTTCCAAGACTGGGTCAAAGGTGGTTTGATCCCTGCCAAAGCTGTTTCTCTTTGGCGCGTACCTCGCATAAGCTGCCAAGGCGCCAACCCCGTCTGCAGCTTCTTTTCCCTTTTCCAGACTAGGAGTAGTCCCTATCGGCGGATCTTTCTCGCTTTCCGTACCCAGTTGGCCGCGTGGCGAGAGCGGAGAGGCTTGCACAGGGAAGACATCAAGCAGGGCCGACAACATTTGAATTTGAACTGTTGAATCCTCCCGCGGGAAAGCAGCCGGGGTCCCACCACTGACCATCTCTGCTGGCGTCGGCTTTGCCACCGTCACAGGCCGCCAAACTTTGCTTGCCGCCGACGACTGGGGTTTGCCTCCCCTGTGGCTCGCCGCCGGCGAGCTTGAACTTCCAACCGCCGTCTGACCTTGCCGAGACGAGGAGCCACCAGCACCCATGGGGCTGGCACCCCTGCCGCGCCCCAAGCCGCCGTTGGCGAGCACGCCGGCTTGACGCTGAAGAATACGACGTGGACCTGTTACCGAATCTTCACTGGAGGCCTGCGCCGCGCCGCCGCTGCCTTGGCGTCTTGGCCCCTGATCCGCATCGCCACCGCCGAACTGCCGGTCGCCAAGGTTGGCACCGTGTGGGCCGCCGCCGCCGCCACGGTCGGTGGAAGATGGGGGCGGTGGTGGGACGGCCGGCAAGGACGGCCCGTACTTGACCACATCGGTGACAGCAAACCGAATGGCATACCGGAGCGCCTTCTTGTGACCGCTGGCGAGCGCGCCCCGGTGGATGGAGAGTCGCGCACCTTCGTCAGGCTCGAGCACGTCAAGCCATTTGCGCGCCGGGAAAGCAGCCGGCGATCTTGTCCAGACCCGCACCGTAAACTTGGACATATCCCAACGCCGCGCCGTCGCCGGTGCGACATCCTGAATCCAGCCGGATCCCAGAAGCAGAGCCTGAGCAGTCCGCAGCTCCCACGCGTGGCCAGGGATGCCGAACATGTCGACCGTCGCAAGGAATGGCGCGTCTTTCAGCGTGGCCTGATCCTGCCTCAGCCACGGCCGCAACGCCGGCGTGAAGCCCGGGCCGGTGATCGTTGGGGCACGCGCCAGCACCTCTCGAGTCTGGTCCGAGTTGCACAAGATCAGAAAATCCGCAGGATAGTAAGCCCTGATAGAGAAGTCGTACTCCGTCAGATTGAGTTGCGCGTGAATGGCCGCCGCCGCATCCGCCAAGTCCACTGCAGGCCGTGCCCCGGTGATCATGACGACCATGGCGCGCTGCATCTCGTCCTCCAGAGCCACCATGCCAGCCGACGGCGCAAGAACGCAAACTTCCACCCCATCATCGAGCGGAGCCACCGCCGCCGCCCGCACCGCGACCACATCCTCTGAATCAAACGGCACACTGAAATCCGCCGAGGGAGGCGCCACCGGCACAGGGCGGGCAACGTCGCGCCATGAGCGGTCCGGCGACATGGCCATCGCAGGGGAGGGGGACCGCGAGAGAGCAGGCCGAGGAGGCGCCACAGGAGGCGCCGCCGGAGCGGGCGGAGTTGCCGCCGGAGCCTGCTGCACCGGTGATAGGAGGCGCCGGCGGTTGGGAGCAGGGGCCGCCGAAGGACCCGCCTCAGCAGGGCTGCGCGGCCGCTTGGTGCACTGGCGAGATTCATGTCCCGTATCGCCGCACTTGACGCAGACTGTGTCGTTGAAGCACTTGGCAGAGACGTGTCCCGGCTCGCCGCAGTTGTAGCACTTACCCCAGAGCGAAGGCGGCACCTTGTCGCTTGGCCTTGACGTCGGGAGCGGCACAAAGCCACGCCTTTCCTCCTTCTTGGAAACCCGCTTGAACCAGCCTCCGCCTTGAGGCTTGTACCTTGATCTTGACGGCCCTGGCCTGTTCGCCGGCGCCACCACCATGGAGCGGAGGCGAGGACGGACCACCGGAGGAGAGCGACGAGGGGTCTCCGCCTGCCCGCGTGACGGAGAACTCAGATCTGATGCCGAAAGCTGCACGCGACCGCTGGAGGCCGACCGCCCCGCCATGTCGAGGAGAAAGGGGAGAGGAGAGGAGGGTGGCCGTCGGGGGCCGGGTGACCACCGCCGGGGAGGGTGGACGCCGGAGCCGGGTGGCGGCCGGTGGCTAGAGCGCTAGGGGAGCGCTAGAGGAGAGCGCAGGCATATGCATCTCCCTGATCAGCACTAGGTTTTCTTCTGCGTGGATTTTAAAATTCACTTGTGTATAGATGCACGTATATTTCCCTGAAATTGTCAGTTCTGATGATTTGCATTTGCTTCCTTTTGTTCACCACCAAACGATGCAGTGGCCTTTTAGATCAAGCTCTTTAACATGTAGCTTCTTTATCACGAAATCATGAGACTAGAAGCACTTCACAGTTCTGAATATTTTCTATTCTATTCCTAATCTGTTTTCCAGCATATTTTGACTGGACGTAATTTCTGTACTGTTATTACATGTACAATCAGTATCTGTTTTCATGACAGTTCGTTTGTCTTCTCCCAGCCCTGCAAACAAGCAGATGCAGATATTCAGTTGTTTATATATATGCTCCTTTATGAGTTTTTTAATTCAGTGCTCTTATTCCATTCTGCAATAGGTGGAAACAAAGATCCTATGCCATGTATTGACCCGAAGAACTGGAATTATGCTATCAGCTATGGTGTTGGCTCAACAAGCCCTCTTAGCCCTTCATTCATTTGTTCCTTAGAGCTTGCCAGAAATACACAGGTTTGTTGTACAGTAGTTTTTTCTGTTTCTCCGGTTGGAAAGTTAGCTTGCAATTGCCAGGATTTTTTTTGATAAGGATAAACAAGACAGTATAATTGATAATTGGTCCGCGCAATTATTTTAATATAAATATAAGAAGTAGCTATAAGCATGTTTAGATGTCTTTTCTAAGGAAAATCTTAATCGTTGGTCATCATTATATATGTTCATCGGGATATATGTGGGCAACTGTGTGTTTAGACACAGGAATGGACATATGCATGAGTACCTCCCTGGACACATCACCAAGGGGAAATATTGAATACTGTTATTGTTAGGAGGTCCACACGATAGTTAGCGTTGAACTAGTATTTTAGAAATGGTGGGAGTACAATACATGCTGCTTGACGAAACATGTTTCTTTGTAAAAAAAGATATGTACCAAGATATCAAAGAACTTTACCTTCAATTCTCCTGTGACACATCACCAAGGGGGCAAATTTCAACACTATGTTAAGAGTTACACACAAGATAGTTGGAGTTGGACTAGTATTTAGAAATGAAGGAGTAAATACATGCTGCTTGATGATACATGTTTCTTTGTTAATGAACAAGTCTACCATCAATCACATAGCAGTATACCATGAAACAGCTGGTCTGATACATTTAATTGTTCTTTTTTTTTATGGAGCAATGGTGTATTTTGTCATAAACAAACTGCATAGATTATAGAGTCAGTAATTATGTTAGTTAAAGAAAACCTTGATATTTCTAACACTGACTATGTTTTCCTTCACCGAGTCTCATGGGCAATACATCTTTGTTTTTTCCTTGATGTGCAGCTTACTGCATCATTCTATCAGCACATGGTTGTTCAAAGAAGGGTAAGGACAGTTCTATTTGATTTGTAATTTGCTGATTCGGAAAGGGTTATTGCTATTTCAAGAATGCCTATCGTTTTAGTAAGAGGATAAGCTTGCAGCCTCATATGAATCATACCCGTCTGTGGTACTTGCCTGCTGTTGCCAACATCAAAATTTACTTAGCTTAGACAACATGCACACCGTTACTGACAAATAAAGCAGCATCCCTACACAGTAGTGTCGATTTTACTAGTCTAATTATTTTTAAGGGGTAAAAACGAGTGTACAAGATATGTGCTTAACTCCGCCATGCTTTGACTGAAACTGAAGATGTCAGAACGTCACAGTGCATTCAGATGATGTTCCACGCTATTGGTAATTGCTGCTTAAACATTTGTGTGTCACTAAGAGAGGCTATATGCACAATCACTCTCATGATTACTTTATTAGGGGGGGGTGTATGATTTGTTCTCGTTATTCCTTGTTTGCTTCTTATTTCCTGGTTTACTGTACAATGTTTTTCTTGCGTTAATTTCAATCATGTTATCCAAGCTTGTTGAGAGTTGTGTATGCTTTTTGAATCTACCAGGTGAAAAATCCTTTTGAAAATGGTCAGGTTGTTGGCATCACAAACTACATAGATCTGGGGCTTGAGTTGTCTCAAGGGTAAGCTTATAGAAGAAGCATAAACATAACTTTGTTTCTTCGTGAAATCAGCTGAATAACTCCATTTTCACACTGTTGTCAGGATTGATAAACATAAACCAACAGAGAGCACCAGCAACAACTCCTTGTTTCAGTTAGCTGCAAGCTGGCAGGCTGACAAGAACTTCATGTTAAAGGTTAAGTAGACCTATTCATCAATTAGGTCCTTTGAACTAGTCTTATATAGCTTCATCTGTTTCTGACGACCATTGGTCTGTTCATCTCGACAGGGAAAGCTAGGTCCTTCCAAGTCGTCCGTAGCTCTGGCATTCAAGTCATGGTGGAGACCATCCTTTACACTTAGCGTCACAGGTGTGCAAGTCTGTCTCAATTCTTTTGCATACAAACAAGAGTGAATTACCCATCTTTCTAATGCAAAACACTCATAATATTTTTTTTTTAAACTACAATACATGTTCAATTCTTATATTTCTAGGTCGATGTTAAGTTTTTTTTGTACAAGGGTCGATGTTAAGTAGAAAAACTGAATCCGTAATAAAACTTGAAAAAGGAAAAGCATTTATAAGATTGCTGCAAATTATCAACAGTGGACGTAATAGAACTCTGAGTTGACACTTGCTTCTCTGGACTGACCTCCTGTGTACAGCCGTGAATGACCATACGAAGGGGACGACGTCGTATGGGTTTGGAATCCGCGTCGAGGATCTCAGGAAGGCCAGCTACGAGAAGGCTGACGCGAACTATGTGATGCTGACGCCGACCAAGCAGCACCTGGCGCCTGCCGTCATGTCCAAGACCAGGGAGCGGCCCATGTTCCAGGCGGACGTGGACTCGGGCAACTTCGACCACCTTCCCGTGGAGATGAGGCCCATCAGCAACATACTCTAGCCGGTGTCTCCTCTCCGTCAGTTGTCGCCGAACGACCTTCAGCAGAGTTCATCAGAAGAAAAAAAGCCTTGTAGATTTCAGACCGCTTCAAGATCCATGAGAGCGTAGTTCTTTTTCCGCGGTATTTTGCTTAGCGTAGAGATTTTGTCTCTGAGAATGTTTCTCTGCACGGGTGCATGGTGAGGGCGTGCCATGAAATGAGCACGCCAAGGCAATCGGCCTTGAGTGAGCGTGTTGGATTAGTTTGTCGGATGGATTTGTTTGGCTATCGAGGCCAATCGAACTAGCTAGGCATGTAATGCACTTTTAACTACCTCTAGATTATTCTTTGTGGTAGATGTCACTCTCATCATATCTTGGGTGATAACATGGGACTGGACAGGTAAGGTGGGCATATCACACTTGGTTTCCTTGTTGATTCTTGAGTCCTTGAGCATGTAAACAATCAAACGGCACGGCGTTTAACACGGCCTAATCCCTGTATTACTAACTGTTTAGCAATAATGCCCTAGGGAAAAGACAACACGTGCGCCGTTTTCCTCTTGGAAATTAGTCCCAGCACACTGAACCAGCAGTAGTCAACAAGGGAAGCTGCTCGTCGCACGCTGATGGGCAGATATACACTGAAGACTAAACCAGTAGTGAAGCAAGGGGTTAGTGGTACGTACTCCCTACGTTTCAAACTATAGATAAACATGTAAATAAATGGAGATAATCTAATTTAAACGGAGCGAGTGCGCGAAGTGACGATTGAACATTCCAGCACAGGTCAAAACAGAGATCGGTGCCGACCTGCATATGCACTGGCCGGTCTCGCTCTTCCGCATTTTGACAGCACACGTGATGTCACATGGGTATGAGGTACAATGTATTTGGAGTTGATATTTTACATGTTCATGGAATATACTATTGCCTACTACCGGGATTTTTTTTAGAATTTTTTGAAACTCATAAATAATTTTCAATTTTTTAAATTAGAGGGTTTACTGGTGCCCGGGAGCAAAAAGTCTCTACCGTTTGGCACCCCCTTATTTCATTTCATTTGATTGTTATCTAGGAACAAGATCATGTTGTGTGTAAAATGCCTTGGTGTCCCTAGCAAATTAGCATCCACGTGTCTCTTACTCTCTTAGTGCTTTGAGAAATGAAATGACACCCAGACATCACTTCATTTGTCGAATTTGACGTTGCAAGCCGAAAGGTATGTTTGGCTACCATGATACTTTGTGAAATGAAATAGTTTCAATAAAAAGTTAAAGCTTAGGTAGAGGGGTTCACTCAACACACCAACCCAGTAGTTGGAATCCAACCGTAATGGTGGTTCTTATCCCGTTCACGTTAGGTATGAAATCCCGAATGAATTTCACAGCTCAAGTTTTTTTTTTTACCAAACGAGCTCTTTGACGATTAATATTTGGATGGAATTCTGCTATTTCTCACTAGAGTTATAATTAGAGGGTTTACTGGTGCCCGGGAGCAAAAAGTCTCTACCGTTTGGCACCCCCTTATTTCATTTCACTAGTAAAATGTCCGTGCGTTGCTACGGGAGCATAAATATTTGACTGTGCATTCATTATTTGTACACGCATGTTGTTAAAATTTGCGTGAAACAAGTAATAACAAATCTGAGCCACTCGTTCTGACATCGACGACGCCCATTGCGTCTTGAATTTTAACAACTACATGGGCACCCGGTGATTTGATTTACCGAAATAATTGGACACACTCATACTATTTGACCAGTTTGCCTTTAACTGAAACTGATGTCTCAATGAACTGTAATGAACGATTTGCCCAACATCGCTAACTAATTATTGCCTGTGCATTGCAAGGGGGCATGCGTCAATTGTATATTTGTGTCATTATAATTCTGGTGAGCTTCCGGTCAACGTTATTTAATATGAAGGTTGAAAGCACAAGTCATCCACGGGTTCGCGCAACACCTCAAGCTCTTTGGCCGCCTGAAGTATTACACGGAGATCAAGAGATGCGCAAGGTGTTAGAGCTTGGATCAGACAATACTCATCAATATCTGTATAAGAATGTCCTGAAGTATCCAATCTGAATTGTAAATGTAGAGACTGTGCACCAGTCTAGAGGCCAGAAAAAAAGGATTATTATCAAATATAAAGTGAGCACATATATATTAGCTAAAAACATGTCTATCAATGATTCTAATTTAATTATCTGCATTTTGATGCTGTCAATATCAAAGATGTCAAGGAGGGGAAGGTAGTAAAAGAATGTGGAAAGAAGCAACCGCTGAGAAAAAGGATGCCAAACAGAAGTGAAGGTAACGTTTTAATATTCTTATGTTATACATGAATTGCTGTCAGAACTCGGAATGATCAAGCTTTTTTGTCTTGTTGATGTTCACTGCCACGACACATTCCCCGACTAACTTATCCATGGGTTATTGATCCAAAGTAGCTAAAAAAAGGATAATGCGTGACTTGTGCCCATTACCACCGGAACAAACTGATAGGATTTACAACCTCTTGACCCGAAGATTTAGGACATGATAGATAACCTCTTAGTGAAAATGACAATATAACAAAAGTATCACATATACACAATAATGTATTTATGCAATGTTTAGGACGTCTGTCAACCCCACACACTTGAAATAGTAGACCTCGCTGGGCTTCAGCTCCATTACAACATTTTGTCCATTATTACACAGGAGGTAAAACATAAGACACGATTAAAGAAGATTCAAAATTCACATCTCAGAATAATAGGAGGTCTGTCAACCCCACACACTTGAAATAGTAGACCTCGCTGGTCTTCAACTCATTGAAACGAGTTGCATGCTGTCTTACAGATAGATCAGTGAGGACAGCACGGTAGACTTTATTTCGACATCTTGTTTCTTCAACCTTGGCCGTCATATTTCACAAGCTGTGAACATGCATTTCTTCAACATCCCTGTTTACATATATACATATAATTAGTACGGGATCAAAGAGGGTGCAGGGTAAATATTGATTCTGGTGCAGGATAAATATATTGCCTGATGACAGGGGGCAAGACGATGGCGGCTGGGAAAGGCGGAGGAGCTACAACCCTCTTTGATCCTGGGTGACGGAGGATGCTTGGACTCTCCATGGGACGGAATGGAGCTGGCGCGGCGGAGGCTGATTCGGTTTAGGTGTGTTTCAAGAGGATGTGGGGAGGCAGGATGTTATAATTCTGGGAACAAGGTATAGTATGGGAAGTGCTATGCGGAGTTATAAGGGTCGGTTCGCTCAATCAACGCGTGCGTTTAATGCTGATTGTCAAGGATTGATTGGTCAGAATATTGATTGTCTTTCCAGAATTGATTGTGCAGTAATGTCCGTGTGTGGACAGAATTGATTGTGCAGTAATGTCCGTGTGTGGACGATTTGGTGGTGGTGGAGAGATATAGGATGAGACGATTTGGTGGTGGTGGAGAGATATAGGATGAGACAGGCGTCCCGGGAAATCAATGATAACTGCCATTTTAATTTTATTTGTAGTACGGAGTAGTATTTGTTAGGCGAGAAGGTCAGATTGATGCGGGCAGAAACTGCCATTTCTATTACTTTTGATAACTGCCATTTTTAATAGTATTTATTTATGAGTAGTTTTATTTGTAGTAGTATTTGTTAGGCGAGAAGGTCAGATTGATAGGGACAGAAACTGCCATTTCTATTACTAATGATAACTGCCATTTTTAATAGTATTTATTAGGCGAGATGGCCAGATTGTTTCAAGCAGATTGTTTTCCATAGATTGATACGCAATAAATGCGGTATGGACAGCAGAACAGTTTGCGCAATCTACCCTTGTTCTAACAGTCATATGGTTGGTTGTTAGTGTTCTTATCGCTTCAGATTTTAAGTTGATTATTTTCTTATATGCTTGTTGCAGCAGAGCTTCAGGAATATTAAGAAAGAACTGAGTGCCGACCATTAGAAAAATATGCAGTAACAATGAAAATAAATCAACCCTGTTTCTCAAAGTTCCAAAATTCTTTGAAGAGATTGTAAACAAACCAAAGCAACTTGTTCTTTTGAACAGAGGGTCGTCATTGCCAAAAATTAAAGAGCTTTACATTGCAATTTACCTAATCAAGTGTATGTTTAGAGTTCTCATGTCAATGAAAATTCTACCTCTGCATATGTTCATATTTTTTTCCGGTCACATGGGGAGGGGAGAACTTTTACTTTACCTATCAGGACAACTAAATGAGAAGAACAGCGATCAAAATCTAGGGAAATAATGCAAGAAAATGAAGGCATTTGCTCTCGTATACGAATGAAATAACACTTGAAAAGTATTCAGTTCTTGTAGGCAGATCATCAAACAAGTAAGGTGCACTACTTATAACCAGAAACTTTATGGCATCTAAAGTTACCCGTGTTTCTCTACATAATTTTGCGAAGCACAGGGAATATTCATAAGAAATCATCACCATCGGATGTGTTGTTTGTGGGGAGGAGAGATAGATGGTGCTGCAAATGTGAGTTGCTTGGGAGTCATAGCTCATGGTTCAATCTCTGCACTTCCTGGCCTAGTATCTATACGCACAAAGCAAAGGCAGACATCGTTAGAGAAGTAACAAGCAGATAGCATACCTGAACATTGCTCTCCTCCATCAAAATCTCTTTAGCCTTCTCGCATAGTGCTCTAACCTGCATGGTGAACATGAAATAGCAACCAACCGATAGAACATATGGAACGGCTCCTGGCGTGCCAAGCCAGCTCCCGTCAAATACAGGTACGATTGCTGGCTGGCGTCCAGAGCCGGCTAAGTAAACCAGGGGCGGCTCCCAGAAATAGCAACCAACGACGACTCCTGGCAGAAACAGTGACATCTCCCACCAAAAAAAAATCCAAGGACTATACTATTTTGTTTGGTCTAACTTAAGCCTACAACAATTTAACTACAGATGGGGCTGAAGAAAGTAACTTGGATAAGAAAAAAGAAGTGATTCGGATGTACAGCACCACAAAGCACATTATCACCATCATACAGTAAACTAAGACATGTTGCTATTTTAGACGGCGAGAGCAAGATCATACTTCGACGAAAAATATCAGCTCCACTGGTAAAAGCACTACTGTCCATAAATCTCCTACACACAACTTGGTTTGAACAACTAACACGTATGTAGCTTGTAAGAGCAGTGCAATCAAAAGAGCTTATATACTTAGGAAAACTGGAGCAATATTTGGTACAGGAACCGGAAACTTTAGTGAAGAGATACATTCAGTAAGATACATTTTGCAGAAAGGAAACATAACTAAAGATATTACATCTTAAAGCCGAAACAATTCGTGGAAAGGTAAATATATCTGGAACAGCGGCATGTTACTATCAGCAGATGATAGGGATGTACTGTACCAAGTAGGATGTTATTACTTCCGAGAAAAGCACACATTCTACCATACCCATTTTAGTAAACATCTGATGGACATTGTACTGAAAATCAGCTTCCTGTCCCAAAATGTCTCATGTGAAGAATATTACATCAATCACTGGATTTTGCTAAACTAAGATTATCTATTTACGATATGGTGTGTTCTAATTAAGAAATCCTTTTGGTAAAATAAGATCTTGAGAATCTATTTTACCAAAAAGGTAAGATAAATTTGCTAATCTGTTGTGTGTACTCATATTGTAATTAGAACCAAATTGAAAAGCTAAAAAGAGAGCAAATATGACTGCAGATTAGAGAAGACTAACCAATCCAATTGCTCCGGTTCCTAAATTTTATCTGCATACTTATGAAAAAATAGGAATGGCATCAGAAAACCACACCAATGTTTCACCTGCGAAATAAAAAAGGTTCTCGTAAGGGAAGTTGTATGTGAAAATTGGATAAACAAAACTGACATGATAAAAATCACAATGGATGGAAGGAGTTCGTGGAATTTCCACTCTTGAGCAGTTACTCACGTACGGAGAAAGATCATGTACATGTACCCGTGTGCCAGCCCGAATTTCTAATGGTCCATGTACACTGTGCCATCCACCAGCCTCCGGGGAGCGAGGAAGACTTCCAGTAGCACGAGCTGCCCGTCAGCGGCAACCCGCGGCGCATACAGCTCCTAAAATTTCCAAGAATCAAATCATCTTATCCTTCGCAAAGACAATTGCTTCTATGATTGAATAAAATTACCTTATGTAGGTAGCTCGCAGAGCAACCTTGCGTCCAGAAAATCAACCACGGAGGTGGGTCCTAAAGTAGGCCATGAATATGAATGGGGCCATGTGCGCTTCCGGTAGCGGCAGGGCTGGCGAGGGGCGGAGCGTCGTTGCTGCCCCAATCGAGGGTGTTCAGACAGGTCGGGGGCGTGGCGGAGGCGGAGAAGAGCGTGACGAGGGCTCCCTCCGTGGTGGCGGCGCACTTCCACTGCTCTAGATGCTCAGCTCCTCGGCGGAGGCACCCTAGTGGTTCTAGTCCGTGAGCACCGCATGCAGGTCCCGCTAGAGGTCCTGGAAGGCTAGGCCCGACGGAGACGAAGCAATCCCCGCCCCAGCGCCTTGCGAGCAGGCCGCTTGGGCGTAAATCCTGAAATCTAACACCACAATACTGATCAATATTTGGATCTTACACACAGATTGTTGACTTTAAGAACAAAAGATGATGAACAGATTGATCGGGAGCAGAACAAAGACATACACGCAAAACAAATCAGACCAATTTCAGTTATCTCAGAAAAAAATACTAAGAAATTTCAGCGGACTGCCGAGTTCATTCGTCGCTGACCGCGGCGGTGGCAGAAGTACGGTCCGACTCCGGTGTCGATCAGGACCATGGGGGCGTCGTCAAGCGGTAGAGGTCATGTCGCCAAGTTTTTCCTCGATCCCCGCCGCCCGCTCGGTCACCTTCCTCCACTACATCTTCCTCCTCCCACCTTGCTCGCACTCCCCCTTTCCTCCCCTTGCGCCAGCCGGCCAGGGAGCCCGGGCCCGCCGTCCTCCACTCCGACCTCCAGCTCCGCCTCCCGCTCGCTCTGACCTATTCCCTCATCTTGCCCTCTCTCCAGCAACCTGCTCGCCCGTCCAAGCTCCCCTCGGCCTCCTCCCGCGATAGAGCACCTCCCCTTGCGCCGGCCAGCAAGCCCAGCCTCGCCGCCCTCCTCTCCTACCTCCAGCTCCGGCCTCCCGCCGCTGACCCTTTCGGGAGACAGGGATGCGCAGGGGTCGCGGTGGAGACCCTTTCCGGCGGCTTGTCAAGGACCGCGTCGGTGGTGGAGGTCCGTTCTGGGGCTCGTCGGGGACCATGGCGGTAGGGATGTCCGGTCGGCGGCGGATTGGAGGAGAGGCGCAGGAGGGGATTGGGGGAGGGCAGAACGCGTGGGTACCGGGTGGCTGGCGGCTAGGGTTTCCACCCGAAGGCTTAAGCGAAACGTTTTTTTCACTTGTTGGTGGCATGGTGGGTAATTTTTGTCGAACTTCGGGGGCAGTTTCGATGACGGACGACGGACGAGCAGGAGATAGGACACTCCATACTTTTGTAGTAGAGATTTGATTGTTATCTAGAAACAAGATCATGTTGTGTGTAAAATGCCTTGGTGTCCCTAGCAAATTAGCATCCACGTGTCTCTTACTCTCTTAGTGCTTTGAGAAATGAAATGACACCCAGACATCACTTCATTTGTCGAATTTGACGTTGCAAGCCGAAAGGTATGTTTGGCTACCATGATACTTTGTGAAATGAAATAGTTTCAATAAAAAGTTAAAGCTTAGGTAGAGGGGTTCACTCAACACACCAACCCAGTAGTTGGAATCCAACCGTAATGGTGGTTCTTATCCCGTTCACGTTAGGTATGAAATCCCGAATGAATTTCACAGCTCAAGTTTTTTTTTTAACCAAACGAGCTCTTTGACGATTAATATTTGGATGGAATTCTGCTATTTCTCACTAGAGTTATAATTAAATTAGATCTCACTCAACTTTAGTCCCGTCTCGCCAGAAAAGATTATGGGCCAAAAAAAATAGCAAAACCGTAGAAAATTATGGTCGATTAAAAAAGGGTCTCTATAGCGCTTAGTCGAATGAACACAATTCTCATTCACATGTTGTTATCAAAATTCAGTTGCAAGTTGATTAACAACTGATGCACGAATCACGAAGCAAATAAAATGACGCGGAGCAGTTGCACACTCGAATGATTCGCGCGATTCTCAGTTGCAAGTAAAGCGAGAATATAGCTAATTTCCAGTTGATTATTGAAAATCAGCAAAACCGATTAAAAAAGCAGTGCCTGCATACCACGGTGGTCATCTCTCTCTCGTGCTTCGCTCGGGCACGTGATAACGTGAACGTTTTCCGTGGAGGATTACGGTGGATTTCGTCGGTGTCTGTTTAGAAAAGTTCAGAAAGCCCTATCCAAACCCGGGGACGATCATCACGGAGGCAGGCGAGGGAAACGCGGCGTGATCCGGTGAAGAAAGAAAACGAATAAAATCCCGCAGAATCCAACAATCCACCTCCCATCTCTCCTCTCTCCGTCCACGGTGACGCCGCTGGGCCCCCGCCGCGCGACACGACACCTCCCCTCCGGCGGCAGAGAAGACAACAACTCATGTGCTCACGTGCTCGCCGACCCTCCCTGCTCCTCCACCTAGCCACCACCACCTAGCACACCACAGCCGCCGGCAGCCACACACCACACTCCACTCTCAGCACTCTGCAGTTGCTTCTTCACGCTCGAGGTCTCATCTCAGTTTGCGAGGCAAGCGCACTGGGGACGGAGATGAAGGAGGGCGGGGATGGCAGGGGTGGTGACGGAGCCGGGTTCGTGCGGGCGGACCAGATCGACCTCAAGACGCTGGACGAGCAGCTGGAGCGCCACCTCGCGCGCGCATGGACCATGGAGAAGCCGACGCTCAAGGAGCAGGATGACGGGGAGCCCAGGCGCGGCAAGGAGGCCTGGGAGGCTGACCCCGCCAAGCTCGTCGTCCGCGGCGTCATCGCCCGCGGCACCTTCGGCACCGTCCACCGCGGCTCCTACGACGGCCTCGACGTCGCCGGTCCGTATTATTTCACCTCCGCTTCAGCCGGTTCAGTCTTCCGTTCACTCCCAGCCACGGCCATGGCCCCTGTCTTCGTAGCGCGCGCGCACGCACGCTGTTCGACGAAACGCCCGCGCCGGCGCTGTCTGTCTCGAGCTGCACCTTTATTTGCCCCTTTTAGCAAGTTGCGGGAGTTGATGGCGCTGCCCTTTTCTGGCATGGGGCTGGTTCCCCGTGAAATCACACAACTTGGATAGGGCCGGCTGCTTTCGGTGCCTGTGACCTTGGCTTCACTCATGTGAATCTCGGTCGTTGTCATCGGCCTAGTTATTCCTGTGATCCAGTTGGGAGGTTGGAGCTAAAGAGAACAGCGAGAGGCTAGCCAACCGAAGTTTTCAGTTCGGTTCAGAGTTAGCCAAATGCCTCAGCGTTTTACTATGACGTGCTGCAATCTAGACCATGTTTTTTTGCTCACCAGATTGAGTTTATACCTGATGAATTGCGCGACGTGGCCACAGAGTCATCTATCTGGGTCAGTTAACCACTTGTGATTAGTACTCTGTTAAGGAACTTTTGTTCTGTACGCACACCACCCTGTTAGGAACACAGACGCATGCCCGCAAGTCAGGCATATCAACAATCATTCAACTAATTCGCTGGCCCTTACACAAGATGTTTATATGCATTGTCCAGAAAGAGAAACCAATATAGCACCCTACGAAAAAAATTGAATGTGTAAGCTTGAAAAGAAAATGCATGTGTTGTACTGCAAGGCAGGCACCAGAATCGGAAGAGAGGGTATTTTGATACCAGACAATGGTATCCCATTACTCCATTAGCCTAGACAGGGCAATAGGTACTATGGTGTTTTGGATCCATTTCCTAGGACAGGGAATACAAATTTTCTGTAGCAGATAGCCTCTCCATCCTCTTCTTGCTGTCTCTCTCTCTCAATTCTGGCACCAGACCTTCGCAACAGCTTTTAGTTCCAAATTTCGGACGATAGTTTATTACGTAAGTGGAAACCTCTTATTGTAACTGTCATTTTTAAACATGGATGGTTGACACTGGTCATGTTTCAGTGAAATTGCTTGATTGGGGGGAGGATGGTCATAGGTCAGAACAAGAAATAACATCAATAAGAGCATCATTTTCACAAGAAGTCTCCGTCTGGCACAAGCTTGACCATCCAAATGTAACTAAGGTACTATTTGGCTTCGCAAGTTATTGTCAGTTTTATTTAGTTAACCTGCTTTTCCGTTTTGACATGCATGGCTTCCTCAAGTTAGATCTCTAGTAAGTCATACGAAATGACAATAGCAGCCTTATTTTGTCAAAGCAGACTGAATATAAATTGCCATGCTTGTCAATTGTCAATTGTCATGCTGTTGTGCACTTATTTTGTCAATAGCAGCCTTATTTTGTCAAAGCAGACTGATTAGCCTCATGTGTACCAGTGCTTTCGCTCCTCTTTTCACTTGTCAATTGACATGCTGGTGTGCACTTTATATGCTGTGTTATTGCTATGTCAGAATTGAAATTGCACATCCAATGCTTGAACCGTATCTTATCAAACTTACCTAGTATAGTTATGTCATTTTCATAGGTATATTCATTTCTGTATTATTAAGATAATTCACAAGTATTTCCTTGTACCGTGCTATTAAACATTAAAAATTTCCGTAACAACCATTTTGATTGTCCTGTACAGTTCATTGGGGCTATAATGGGTGCTAGAGATCTGAATATCCAGACAGAAAATGGAAACATTGGCATGCCAAGTAATGTCTGCTGTGTTGTTGTGGAGTACCTTGCTGGAGGCACACTAAAGACGTTTCTGATCAAGAATAGGAGAAGGAAGTTAGCTTTTAAAGTTGTGGTCCAAATAGCTCTTGACCTTGCCAGGGGGTAAGTAGTTATTGATTCTCATCAGTTCTGATATTCTACTTTTGACTCCCATTAGCTTTCTGTAGTTCTCATTGATTTGTAACGAGTAATGACCTTTAAGTATTTTATAGATTAAGTTACCTTCACTCGAAGAAAATTGTGCATCGTGACGTGAAGACTGAAAATATGCTTCTGGACAAAACAAGAACTATAAAAATTGCAGATTTTGGCGTTGCTCGCCACGAGGCTGCGAACCCCAGTGACATGACAGGCGAAACAGGCACCCTCGGTTACATGGCACCTGAGGTACCATTTCCTTGACGCTGACTGGTCTCATTGTGTCCTCATAGTTGCTCTTACATTCCTTCTTGTCGTTATATGTCTAGTTTCATCTCAAACTGATCTAATGCAGTTTAGCATTAAACAGCCCCTTGCGCATGCTAGCCGTTTTGCATGTTACATGCCTTACCTATATGGGGATCTGATGTGCAGGTTCTCAACGGCAACCCTTATAACAGGAAATGCGATGTGTATAGCTATGGGATATGCTTATGGGAGGTGTACTGCTGTGACATGCCGTATGCGGATTTGAGCTTCTCGGAGGTCACATCAGCAGTCGTTCGTCAGGTACAAATCTGCAATTCCACCGTACATGTTTCTGATTTCTGAACTTGTAGTGGACTCTTGACAATATGTACAATCTCTGATTTCTAGAACCTGAGGCCAGAGATACCTCGCTGCTGCCCGAGCTCCTTTGCGAACGTGATGAAGCGCTGCTGGGACGCGAGCCCCGACAAGCGGCCCGAGATGGCGGAGGTGGTGTCCATGCTGGAGGCGATCGACACGTCAAAGGGCGGGGGCATGATCCCCGTGGATCAGCGGAATGGTCTCGGCTGCCTCTCGTGCTTCAGGCCGCACAGGGGGCCCTGAACCCTTTGGATCACGCACGCAGCAAGGGGGTGCTGTGCTAATTCCTTCTGCTCTCAGATGAACGCCTTATCGCAGCGCAACTCGATGGCATTTGGTTTAGTTTTAAGGTAAGCAAACTTGTCAAAGGAGCAAAGCTAGTGTGGCTGTGATCCTCGGTAGCCCCTCTGAATGTAAATTCCTTTGTCTAACCCTTGTGTTTATCAATGAAAGAATCGTCTCGTTGGTCAATGCTTTTCTGTGATGGTGTCCCGTCATGATGTGCTAATAGTCTTCGTCAGCTGTCACAAGATGAGTGTTCCTTGAGCTTGAGCTTAACAAAAATTAAGAACAAAAAAGTACATTTGGGTATATTGTTTTTGAAAGGAAAACTATGAAGAGAACCAGGATGCTGTCAACAGGAAAACTTCTCACCGTTGACAAGATCACAATTCACAAAACGTTGACAAGATGCACCACTACCCACTGCTGGTTATTGAGTTGACCTGGTGGAATTTCGGAAAAAGAATAGGCAGAAATATTAAGCGAAAACGATAGTCTGATGGCTGCCAATGCCTCACTGCCCTGACCTTATCTTAGGATCTGCATTCGACGATTTGGCCAGAAGATCAGTGTCAATTAATCCGTTCTCATCCGTAACCACCATCCTTAAGGTAACTGTCAATGAAGACTTGATCGATCATCATGAAATATTTCATTCTAGCATTAGTTAATAATTAGTAGAAAATCTTTCTGGTTAGTTGGTTAGGGAGATGAGGACGATCTTTTTTAGATCAATTCGATGATCTAAACAAGGCAGCTGTATGTAAGATTCTCGTTCGCCGTTTTTGTTTTGTTTTGTTTTGGATCAGAGGTAGAAACGGATGACTCGTACGTACATTCCGTGCATCTTCGTAGGCTCAGCTAGTGCAGTGCAGTGCTTGCTGCGTGGAGCCGGCGGTGTGTAACCAACGTCTGACTAACTGAAAACTCCGGAGCGAAGATTTGGTGCTCCCGAGGTACAGTGATCTCGCCCAATTTAAAAATTAAAAAAAAATATTTACAAGTTTTGAAAAAATCCGAAAACAATCAGGCATGTTCAAAATGTTATTTCCTACAAACGTGCAAAATTTCAATGCAAAAGACGTTACTATTGGAGGTACACAAAAATTACAAATGTGCAGATCTGTGTATAGTGAATAACATGTACTTTCAAATTTCTAACTTTGCCATTTTCGTGTAGGTCAAAATATATTGTATTTTACATTGACATTTTGCACGTTTATAGGACATATCATTGAGAACATGTATGGTTTTGTTTCATATTTTTATAACTTATAAATATTTTTTAAATTTTTTGAAACTGGCAGGAACACTGGTGCTCAGGAGCCAATAGCCATTTCCGGAAACTCCGTTCCTTCTTTCCTTCCTTCCTTCTTGTGTGCTGGCTGGATGTCCATGGATCATCTTTTTGTCCTGCGAGCAGAAGAACACGTGGCACCGGCGCGGCTGCGTGCACAAGTACGCGTCGACGACAGCTCAACCGGCGGCCACCGCGTGCCCTCCTCTGGCCGGGCCCGGTCGGTGACCGCACATGGATGAACTTGCTCGGCGCGAGAGGCGGATCGATCTCCCAACTAGTTCTAGTCTCTAGTAAAAATATTTCTGGACTAACATTTTCCCAAGCTACTGGTGCTTGTGATGCTTGGTAGCTCCTGCTCCTCCGTCTCCGAGAGGCGTTTTCAAGGCCGACCAACATGGAGTTCGGTATTTGAAAAGTTTAAGACTTGCATTGAGATTTTGCACACTGATAGAGTCCAACATTATCAACATGCATGGTTTTTGTTTCAATTTTTAAACTCAAAATATCGATTTTAAATTGTTCAAAAACCCGAGCTTGATTTTACGGTTTCCGTTTGTCTACTCTTATGTAGTTACTAGTAACAGTGCACGTGCAACGCACGTATAATATTATAAATTTGTTTGTCACTCCTTTTCCATCTTGCTTTTGCTGAATTTTATTATGCCGATTGTAAGCTAATTAATGCAAACATCTTAAAACAAACTTTAAACATAAAAAATTAGAATTTACATATACAAATTTATCTAAACTCTGCAAGATAATAAACTTGCAATCAAAATAACTCAAGTGATTATAAGAAGTAATAAAAGTGACATAAACTTGCAATGTATTCATTGAGAAAATCAGTCACAATATATAAATTATATTTGACACGACACACAAAAAAGACTTAGTTGGCCGATTGCAATGACAACTGGATTTAAAAGTTTAGAGAACAACTCAACTTATTATTTATTCCGGACCTGCGTTCTAATCAAGTTGGTCCATCTTGTAGACGGATCATTCAGTAAAAGAAACCATATTCAAATAAGATATGCATCCAAAAGGAGTGAATAATTTTGAGGAGCGCACACCTTGGAACTATGACGCAATATGGAGTCGCGTATGCAGATCAATGTGAATGAGGTAGACGTGGCAGAGGACGGCGTTTGATGTTGCGCCGTATGTGCTTATATAAGCTACAATAATTACCCGAGATTATAATTGATTAGCACACCAATGGAAATGTGAAGTTCTCTTCTTCTGTAGTAATAGGAAACATATAATTTACCATCAAGGTTGATTGACAACGACCAAACAAATTCAAAAAGGAAACTTAAATATACATTTCTCTCTAGTAAAAGGAACATATCGTGAACCATGGAAGTGAATGATAGCGTGTACAAAAAGAATTAATTGGAGGATATCTACCTTTGTAATTAATAAAAGGATAATATCCTTAACCATGCATGGAAGTGAATGATAGAGCGTACAAAAAAGAATTAATTGGAGGATATCTACCTGAATAAGACATAAGATGTTTTCGTCCTCAACATGAACCGATGATTGCTTTGGCACACGCATTTTAATACTTCATCTTTATTAGTTGCATAATACTGTCTATCCCTCTGCCTTTTGACCTCTTTAGGATCTGCATATATGACCTCATTAGTTTTTTGTTAATTACCTTCGGACATACCTTAAGAAGTATTTCATATATAAAGTAGCCATGAAAACGCCGCATATATGATTGCATAACCAGAAGTTCATCATATATAAAGTAGCCATACCAGTATTTGCATAATCAGTGTTTTCGTCATTTCGCGGTCCCGATTGCTTTTTAAGCTCACGTGTTTGTCGCCGACAACTATTAATCTTATCTTTATTTTTTTGCATAATACTCCCTATTCCTCTGCCTCTTGACCTCATTAGGATCTGCATCGATGGCATAACTATGCTATTAGGATCTGCATAGATGACATAATAATTATTTGCATATATGACCAAAGAAGATTGTTAGTTACCTTGTTTTCCCTGTTCGTTATGTCATCAAATGGAGTATGGTTCGAAGATGACATACTGATATTTGCTTCTCTGTTCAGAACTTGTGGTGGCAAGATGAACAAATTAGCATGGGCTTCAAAACTTCATTAGGTGGCAAAGGATTGTGACGTTCACTACATGCAGTAATAATTCAGATGAAGGAACCAAGGAAATGACCTTTAATTGGTGATCATGCAGTCGTTGGCCGGCGTGGACGCGAGCTGTGTTGATGGAGGCGGCCGGCGGCGGGGTCCTGCGGGGATGGAGGTCGTGGGCGGCGTCCGGCGGCGGGGGCCTGCGGGGATGGCCGGATGGAGGTCGTGGGTGGCGGCGTTGATGGAGTTCGTCAGCGACGGTGGGGGCGCGGCGGTGTTGATGGAGTTCGTCGGTGGCAGTGATGGATGGCGCCAGCGGCGGGGCATGCGTTGATGGAGGTCGTGGGCGGCAGGGACGGAGGGCGTGGCGGATGTGATTGACGTCGGCGGCGGGGATGCAGGGACTGCGTTGACGGAGGTCGTCGGCGGCGGGGATGAAGGTCGTCGGCGGCGGGGCCTACATGGATGGAGGGCGCGTCGTCGGCGGGGATGGAGGTCGTCGACGGCATGGAGGTCGTCGGTCGGCAGCGGTTTGAAGGCTGCCGTGGTGATTTTTTCTAATTAGATTATTAGGTGCGATTATGCGTGATTAGCGAAGGGTTATTTTTTGACTTGATTAGCGAAGTCTGCGCGTGGTCAGTCCATGGTCAGTCCGGCTAATAACCGTCGGATGAATAGATGTATGGCTGGGATGATTTGGATCACCCCTCTCTCTCCCTTTTTATATTAGTGGTGATGTTTGTTTATGGACGAACGAACCTTCTAGCTCGTCAGTGCTTTTCTCTATTTATTTTTCTTCTTTGCATGAAAACGTTTCACCATTGACAAGATGGCAATATGCAGGGAAATACGTGGATGAACCTGGGTGCATTTGCTCCTGCCCAGGACGAGGACCTTCCGAATGTTCAAAAATTCCGAAAAAAATGGAGACATGCATACACATGTATGCAGTAATAGTACAAAATTTCGTGGAGAAACGATCTTTCGTTTGGCCTGTGTAAAAAAGACAAATCTATGACGTATATACACTGCTATACAGCAGTACTGTAGCATTTGCAAATTTGTCTTTTTTACGTAGCCAACGTAAATACAAATTCTTCACGAAACTCACTTGCCGGCGCATTGGATTTGCATTACCTATGCATCTGATTTTTTACAGATTTTTTTGACTTTTCAAAAGTGGTTTAAATCAAGATTTAAAAAAAAAGTAGGCAGGAGCAGGTGCCCGCCGGTTCACTTTATTCACTCATGCAGCAATATGCACCCCCACAAACCGATGAGTATATAATTTTCAGTTGACCTGCAGATTTCTTTTTTGAGATTGCTGGCAGAATTTGGGAAAATAGGTAGAAACATAAGTTGATAACGACACTGATGCCGGTGGCTGCCGAGACCTGATCTAGGATCTCCATCTGAATATTTGACCACCGAAATATCAGTGCAGCTGCGTTCTCATGCATATACACCATAACCATCATTTTTAAGATCACTGTCAATGGACCGGGCGATCCATTTTGTGGGGGGGGGGGGGGGGGGGGGGGGGGGAACGGACCAGGTGATCATGAAATGCTCCGCCATTAACATTTTTTTAATACTAGTCCAGCATTAACAACAAAGAATAGTTTCAGCCGTTGAAACATCAAACTGATAATTGGTGTGTCTTGGCCTGCTAACGTAACAGGGGACAGCCTTTTTTTCTTCTTCTTTTCAATCGAGGCAGCCCATATAGTCCCATATAGGCCCCCTTCTTTTCAGCTTCTAAAACTGATTCTAGCCCAGAATCTGGAAAGCCCAAAAAAAAGGTCCAGATTCTAGCCCAGAATCCATCCAGAAGCTGAGTTGCTTAGGCTGGTGCCAGTGCGGGCGTTAGCCCGGGCGATATCGCCTCCGTCGGGGCGGTAGCCAGGCGAGAGTGGGGCGGGACGGCAACGGCGGGCGACGGAACCGTCGCCCGGCGGTAGCGGGCGCTACCGCCCGCTGTCGCCCGCACTGGCGGCGAGAGGGAGGCGAGATGGAGGCGGGAGTGGGGCGGGAGCGAGGCGGCGCGCTGGCGAGAGGGAGGCGAGAGGCGAGAGGGCAACGGCTAGCTGACGTGGCGAGCTCTGATTCGTCCACATCAGCTAGCCGTTGAGGTATCCGTTGGAGCTTCAAAAAATTCGAAAAAAATTGCAAAAAAAATCCAAATTTCATCCCCAACCCCTATAAATACCCCCACTGGTTCATCTCATTTCCACAGCCCACTTCATCTCATTTCTCTCCACCATGTCGGGTTGGTCTCCGGATTTGACTCAATTCACCGAGCTCTTGCAGTCCGACGTCCCTCCCCATGAAGATTTCTCTCCGACACATCGTCGCTCCGATGTCGGTTCTTCACCGCATCCCCGAGTATTAATCCCCTCCGGCGCACCACCTCTGGGGCCATACCCTCCACCTCCATATCCATACCCTCCACCTCCACATGGTTCATACCCTATGCCTCCGTATCCATACCCTCCACCTCCACATGCTCCACCTACAGGTACCGGGAGTGGGACTCTACCTCCGTATCCATACCCTCCACCTCCATATGCTCCATACGCGCCATATGATCCAAACCCCCCACCACCTCCTCCACCCAATGCTCCAAGCTCTGGCTCCGAGTCTCAAAACGAAACAATCCAACCGAAGCGTCCAAAGAGGCTTGACTGGACAACTGCGGATGAGGAAAAACTGGTAATTTAATTACCCGTCATCTATTTAATATGGAATTTTCTTTTATATGACTAACAATATATATTTCGGTGTAGGTTCATGCTTGGGTTTTTCACTCTAAGGACTCTATCGCCGGTAATAGCAAGACGGCGGAAGTTTTTGGGGTCAGATAGCTGACACCTTCAACTCTACCTCGGCACCTTCCCGTCATCGGACCGCGAAGCAGCTGAAGGATCATTGGAACGTCTACAACCGTGAGGTGAGCTTGTTCAACGGATACTACATCCAAGAAGAAAGGTTACGTCAGAGTGGAGCAGACGATGCAATGGTCATGAAGGCGGCGCAGGCGAGGTACGAGAATGACATAAGAGTGACTGGGCCTTTCAGACGCATCCACTGGTGGGAAGCTGTTCGCAATGAACCGAAGTGGAAAGGACAACATGGTCCTGGTAGTGGATCCGATTCCACTGCCAAGAGAAGCCGCCTCGGAGTTTCTAGTGAGTACAGCTCTGGCGGTGGATCCGAAGACACGGAGGAGGAGCGTCCAATAGGCCGCGATAGGGCCAAGGCGGCGGCACGGAGGGAGAAGGAGAAGGGAAGGAGGAAGGGGAAGGATTCCTCATCAAGCAGTGAGGTAGCAAGTAAAGCCTTCGCAATGAAGAACATGTGGAGTGGTTTAGTGAAGGCTAAGCTACTCAAGCAATGGAACAAAATGAAGGACCGATCAACCACAGACATGGACGAAGCAGAAAAACGCAAACATGACAAGGCCATGAAGATGGTGGAAAAAGAGCTTGGGCTGCAAGATGATGAGGATGAGGACGAGGAGGATTAGAATGTATTTTTTATTTATTATTTAATTTTTTAATTTTTTATGTAATTTTTTTATTTACTATGTAATCGGTAATATTTTTAGTTGAATAAAATAATTTTATTGCATTATTTTGAATGTCTAAACAAAAGCGAGTGAAATAACTATAAATGTGCAACGGCTAGCTGACGTGGAGGAGAGAGAAGCTGACGTGGCTACAGCCTGCCACTACAGCCCGTGCAGTGGCACCGTAAGGTGAGAGTGAGGTGAGAGTGGGGTGAGAGTGGGGGTAAAAGCTGACGTGGCGGGGCTATAGCCAGGCGGTGCACTGGCACCAGCCTTACTATACCGAGAAGCTGCTCGGAGGCCGATTCTGGGCTGATTCCCGCTGATTCCCGCAAATGAGCCCAACGGGTATCCAATCCAGACATTTTGTTGCAGCTTATTTACAGGAACTGCCACGGCCAGACTTAGGAAAAAAAAGGCAGCCCCGCCCCGTCTCCTGCTCCCCCGACTCCCATCCCCAGCTAGGGTTCCGGCGCCGCCGCCGCCGCCACCGCCCGCCTCTGCGACCGCCCGCCACCGCCCGCCTCTGCGACCGCCCGCCACCGCCCGCTGCCGCCGCCCTCTGCCGCCGCCCGCTGCCCGCCGAAGCCGACGCCCTAGCAGCCACCTCGTCCGCCCTCTGCCGCCGCCAGCGACCTCCGCCGCCGCCTCCCTCAGCGCCGCGGCCAGCGACCGCCCGCCACCGCCGTCCTCTGCCGCCGCCCGCTGCCCGTCGAAGCCGACGCCAGAGACCTCGAGCTCGTCCTCCACCGGTGACCGAGACCTCGAGCTCGTCCTCCACAAGGCACAAATAAATTTGATTTTTTCTTTCTTTTCAATTCCATCGATGTTTGTGTTGTATTTTAGTGCTAGGTTTATTGGTAGTGAATGATAGAATTTCAGTGTATGCAAATTTGATTGCTAGTAAATGCATTTTGGTGTAATTCAATTACAATGTATACTTGTGTCAATGGTTACTACTAAATAATTCGAATTTAGTTCAACTTCATATTTGACTGTTAGCAAATTCAATATAGTTCAATTACAGTGTATATTTGTGGCATGTTAAGATGAGTTCGAATTTAGGGGTGTTATGGACATTTCATAATGCAACACATCAAACAATCAAATTTCCACAAGCCAAAAGAAGGGTCCAGCCTAGCTTCTCGTCGATTCTCCCCACCACAGATTCTCCCAGCTTTTTCCCAGAATCTAGCTTCTCCAGAATCAGAAGCTGAAAAGAAGGGGCCATAGTGATGCCTGGGGACGGATGTACGCGTAGATTCTGTGCATCTTCCTCGGCTTAGCTGGTGCACTGCCTAGGCGCTACTTTTTTTATTTTATAGAAACTACTAGTACTAGGCACTACTATGAGTGTCAACTAACGACTGTCAGAGGAAACCCTCGCGTTCCTTCCTGTGGGCTGTCCATGAACCATCTTTTTTTGACCTCCAGAGAGGAAGTCAAAAAGAATGAATCTCGTTTGAAACTCAGGTTCAAGTCTGTCACACGCGGTATGCGCAGAGCTACAATACAATGTGACAGCGGTGAATTTTAGTCAAGTTTTTCTCGATGGGGAGAGTACACCAAGAATACACATAGTCAAAAATGTGAAAAAGACAACATCGGGGCTCCAAAATGATTATCAAAATCAACAATGCTCACTTCATCTAAACATATCATGGGTTTTTGCGCAAAAAATGTCACACAATTCCAGTTACAACTCATGTGCGCTCCATGTGTAACCAAGAATTTCAATTACAACCCACTTATTATAAGTTGTACTCCCTCCGTTCCAGATTAATTGACTTCCAATTACCCACATGTGAACATATCTAGACATGTTATAAGTATAGATACATCCACATTTGAATAAATGGAAGTCAATTAATTTGGTACGGAGAGGGAGTAAGTAGCAAAATTCCAGTTGCAACTCACGACAACCATGGGTAAATGAGAAAAAATTATTTGCAACTCATGTGCGAACCATCTGAAACCAAAAAATCCCAATTGTAAGATATGTGTAACCCATGTGTAACTGGAGAAAATTTGAATTACAAGCCATGTACAACTCATGTACCGCACGAATCGATGTAAATCTGACATGACTAAATTAGTGAGCTAAACTAAATTCTGAGTGAGAAAGAGCAAAATCGGGTTGTGTGTTTATTTTGTAAGCTGTACGTAGCTAATTAAGCAAACCTCACACCAAAAGCACTCGCCGTCCTCGACTAGCTCCATGTTGGTTACAAGCTGGCCTAATTTTTTTTTTAAAAGGTTATACTACCGGGTACCGGCTCGGCGAAACCAGACAAGAAACCAAAGAATCCTTCTGTTATTTTCACGCGGAGGGCGTACCCACCGGCAGTCCCCTCTCCTTCCATTTTCTGCCGCGCATGCACCCATCGACCTGGTCACTGGTCAGTACCCCAACGCCGCGACGCGTCTTCTTCTTCCTCCCGCCGGTAATCTCTCTCCCCCTCTCCATAAATACACAAAGTCTCCACCCCACCAAACGTCCAAACCCAGCCCTCCCCGCCTCCTCCTCCGATCCCATCCAGCTCGCCGACCAAGTCAAACGCACGATGACGAAGGCGCAAACGCCCGCGGCAGCGGCGGGGCCGAAGCCGTCTCCAGCGCTGAAGGGCAGCCAGCTGAAGCAGCTGCGCGCGCTCTTCGCCCGCTTCGACCTGGACAACGACGGCTCGCTGACCCAGCTCGAGCTCGCGGCGCTGCTCCGCTCGTTGGGCCTGCACCCGACGGGCGAGGACTCCCGCGCGCTGCTCCTGGCCATCGACGCCGACGGCAGCGGCACCGTGGAGTTCGCCGAGCTGGCGGCCGCCATCGCGCCCGTGCTCACCGCGCACGCGCACCGGCTCGTCGACCAGGCGCAGCTGCTCGAGGTCTTCCGCGCCTTCGACCGCGACGGCAACGGCTACATCTCCGCCGCCGAGCTGGCGCGGTCCATGGCGAAGCTGGGCCAGCCGCTGACCTTCGAGGAGCTCAGGACCATGATGCGGGACGCGGACGCGGACGGGGATGGCGTGATTAGCTTCCGGGAGTTCGCGGGCATCATGGCCAGGTCCGCGCTCGACTTCCTCGGCGTCCCTTGCTGACTGACGAAGATCATGATAGTAGACCAGTAGTGATTTAGGATCGATCTTCAAATTTGAATGGGGAACCAATCGAATCGATCGATGTGACGAAACTCACGGCGGGCTTGATTGACGGATCGATATGAAGAATGTGCTGACTTGACTCATCTATTTGACTCGTTCGTGGAAGAAGAAATGTCGACATGTCGTGTGCTTTCGTTCTTACCTACTCTCTCCATTACAGAATACTGAGGCTACACAAAATGAGGAAATAGGCTTAGTCTACATCTTGCTCTCTATATCTTGGCTGATTCCCATGTATTACTAATTAAGACGAGAGAGAAAATTGGGTAATCAAGTACGGACGGAGTAAATCAAATGGGTAATCAAACCGGCCGGCATACTAGTATTGTACTTGTATGCAAATTGCATGGCTAACATTAATTAATCTATGGGTAATTGGTACAAACACTTCGTTTTCTGTAATCAATTAATGCACTGCATGCTTGCTGCGTGGCTAAGTACACTAATAAATGTTTCACTGATTTGTCTGAATTTTTATACGATGTAGACTATTTTAAAATGGAGGGAGTATTAGGTAAGCATTTTAGTCGAGAAATATACCTACTCTACTCCGTAGTACTAGCCATCTAGCCACCTAGGGTGCGCCGGGCCGTCACGGACCAAGCCGGAGTAGGCCAGCTCGACGGCGCGCCCGCTGCAAGCCGAAGTAGGCAAACAACGCGGTGCGCCGTCGAGCAGTCCTCAAAGCGCGTTGCCGGTGCTGCATAGTTGGTTTCGCGCATACCGTGTGACGGGCTGGCAGCGGACTCATCTTTTTGGACTTGCATTAGCAGGACAAATAGATAGACAACCCACATGAAGAAAGCAAGCTTTTTCCAAATCTTTGTATTCTAAGGCTACACAAAAATGAGGAAATAGGCCGTAGCCTCGCTATATAAATATAGAAAACACCCGATACAACCAACAGATTTGCGACAACAAACATATATACCCAAAGGAAAAGAAACGCCATGCTGCTGCCCGGACCAGCGTACTGGTCCTAGGAATTCCCCTGACATAGAGGGAAGCGAACGACGGATAGCTACGACACCCTTCAGGAAGGAGAGATGCCACCCGGAGGCGGCACCACGTCGGTGTCGGACGAACCGACAAGGATTTCTCCCAAAACGCCCCATCCACAACCCCAGACGATCAGTAACACAAGAGCGCACGAGGACAAGGCTCAACACCATCACACTAGCCGCCCACAAACATGCGCCAACGATCCCGAAGCCACCACTGTCGTCTCACCAATGAAACTGCCACGTGGTCTGCAAGCCGAAGTTGAGGAGTAGAATGATCTAGGGTCAACAGTACCGCAACCGGCGGGAGGGACCAACCTCCACCGTCAAAGACAGTAGTCGACCGGACGCGGCCGCAAAGCACACTAGTCCCTGTCAGGTCCGACCGGGCCCAACAGACCCGTAAAACCCCATGGGGCACAGCAGTCCTAATAGGCTCCGGTCGGGCCCAAACCGGGCCCATGAAGCTCACCGCCCCGCTACGACAGGCTGGCCGTCGTCACCGCTGTCCCCTCCATCCGCATCGTCACCTCCAGCTGCAGAGCGTGCCGCGGGTCAAGCTGTCCTGCCCAAACCCAAATGGGGCCTGCCGGGCCCAGATTTGAGCATCAACGGCCGACCGGCCATCTCCTTTGCACGCTGCCGCCGCTGCATTTCGTCACCCCGCATGCAGGAGCACGTCGTCGCTTTCGTCCAGTGTCCACCCGTCCGGAGTCGGGCCGCCGCCGCCCAAGGTGCACCGCCGCCGGAGGAGAGCCGCCCCGCGAGGCCTCCTACGACGCGGATAGAGGACGTCAGCCGCCGCCGGCCCCAGCCCGAGCAGCGCTCGGCAGGCGCGCCGACGGCGACGAAAGGGGAAAAGCGGCACGGGGGCTCGAGAGGAGAAGAGTTGGAGCCACGCCGGCCGCCGCGGGGCGGCGCAGATGCGGTAGGTGGGGGGGGGGGGGTGGGGAAGAAGAGAGGGTAGCCGCGCGGTGGCGGGGGTGAGGCCGGAGGCGGAGCTGCCGGCGGCGGCGCCCTAGGAGTCGCGGGAGCGGGGAGCTAGGTCGCGGTTATGTGTCGTCCTCAACTCCGAGTATGACAAATGTGCAGATCTGAGTATGCATATTTTCAAATCTTTAAGTTTTACCAGATTTGTTATTTTTGTAGCACATAATATTAAGTTTTAGAAATTCATATTTTGTATGTTACTGGGATATATCATTGGCTACACTCAGTTTTTTTCAGAATTTTCTGAAAGTTATTAATATGATTTTCGATTCTCTTTAAAGAGAAGGGAGCACCGATGCTCAGGATCAAAAGACACTTTCCGCAAGCATTCGTGTAATTTCTTATCACCAATCCAACTTGCGAGACAATTACCGATATTTCAATTTATACTCTAGAAGTTTATATATTTGTGCTTAATAGTCGTACTTGAGAAACCACTATTAATATATTTATTTATTCGACCATTTAGAGATCTCTGACATGATATTAAGGATAATAAAATTGATTCAATAAGAGCAGGCGTGTATACACACAGAAAAATAAACACTATATGTTATGCAAATATGAAAAATGTAGATTACAAAATATTTATTTTTCTCACAGCGGAACTTTTTGTTGTTAGACATTGTAATAGATAACTAAGAATTATATAATTAACATTAGACACTCAACTGTGGTTAAATATAAGAACTATGTAGTTGTTAAGATTATAGTTTGATAAAAATAATTAACGAATAGGTATGAGATTTTAGTATAAACTAGTAAACATGCCCGTGCGTTGCAACGGGGTGAAAAAGGCAACTTGTAATCGGAAAACATTGGCAGCCCCTAAATTTATCCAAAAGCCGATTGATGCGCATACAATAATTTATTTTTCTAATACCCGGATGAACATGAATTTAATACCTGAAGGGCTCGTAAAAAATATGCATGTGATGATACTTCTTATCTCCGTTATATCTTGATACCAATTTATATCATATGGCCTCTTGGTTCTCCATCAAAATCGATTATTTACCTTGCGTGATGTGCTTAAACTCACGTTTGTTTGTTATAATCCAACTTTTTTTTTGCTGAAACGTGAGCCCCAAATAAAATCATTTCACCACTTAGGTTGTTAGGTTGTTGCATGAACGAAAATCCTCTTACAATTTTGACGGAGTCTATATGCAATAGCAACCTGTACAACTTTCTTCACTGTGTATATCAATGCTATATGGTACTCTCCCATGCATTTCCTTGGACAAACATTTGTGCATCGCTATTGATTCAGCTGAAGTAGTACCATGCATGCCTTCAATAATCAATATACAATCCTGTTCTTCGTGGTGACATGAAAACCCGCTTCACTTCATTAAAAAAAAAACCGCTTCACTTGTGGGGATTATGAACTGTTGCACCTGCGCGACATAGCCCGCCCGGTCTCCTGTTAGCATGGACGCCCTCCAATATCCCTTGCAGCAAGCCTACTTGCCTGCAGCTTCACAAGCATAATGCAGAACCATGCGCGTTGGCACTAACACTTCAGGTATTAACTTCATGTTCATCAACGCATGATTTGAAAAGAAAAAAGGAATCCAAATCGATGGTTGTTCGCCTGACTCAGTACGCAAGATTGAAGAAGAAGACTACATCGGAGTTCATGTAAGCTTATCAGGCTGCCGTGCTCGCACTTCCAAAGAGCAGAGAGAACGACTGATTCCTCGACCCAGCTCATTATATCTCATTCTCTCCCATGTGCAGCCGAAGTCGCCGGACCTGCCTCTCCGTTGCGCTGGCGCTGCCGCCGTCCCCGAGACCAAACGAGCACGAAATCGCCTCCGTCTCGTCACGCTGCTCCTCCCCTCCAAAGGAATCGAGCCGGGACGCATGGAAACGACGGCACCGTCGTCATCTTCTTCTGCTCTGATCCGACCGGTCGTCGCCGTCGACCTTGTCGTCTTATAAGTCCATACCCGCCTCAGATGAGCACGTTTTCTGCACCCGAGTGAGATCCTGGTTTCTTGTCCCTCCTTCCCGTGATCTACCGTGAGATGTAGCGCCACTGCTATCCGCCGGCGCCGCCGATCGGTCTGGCGAACATAGTTCCTCGCACGACGTCCTGCGTGGCAGGACCTGGTGAACTCGAACCGCCAAACACCAGGGCCCTTTCTCCCCTGTTGCGTGCGTGTTTGATACTCGCCAGGATCGAGCGGGTGCTCTACAGGATCAGAGCTACGCTACGTTAGTGCCCTCCTGCGCGACCCCGCGTTCTAGCTTGATTTCAGCTCGTTCGTAATGGCGACGTGCGCACGAGGCTGATGGGAATGAATTCTTGGGTCGGCGTGCAGAGAAGAAGGAGTTCGTGATCGACGACATCGAGTACGACGAGAAGCACAACAAGGTGATCGTCAAGGGGCCCTTCGACGCGGACCGGCTCTCCGACAAGATGTGCTGCAAGGCGTGCAAGATCATCAAGGAGATCGAGATCGTGGAGCCGCCACCGCCCCACTGCCAGAGCCGGAACCCGAGCCGCCGAAGAAGGAGGAGCCGCACCACCGCCACCTGAGCCGGTCGTCGAGCTGCCGCCACCGCCGCCAGCAGTGGTGGAGCCGGAGACCCCGTGCGAGTGCCCACCGGAGCCGCCGAAGAAGGAGGAGCCGGCGCCCCCGCCGCCGGAACCCTAGGTGAAGCCGCCTCCGCCCACGCCGGCCAAGGTGGTGGAGGTGCCGTACCCGTGTCCGTACCCGTACCCGATGTGGCCGTCCGACTGCTGCTGCCACCACGGCCACGGCGCCTGCCACTGCTGCTCCTGCAAGGACGAGCCGGCTCCCACGCCCGCGCCGCAACCCGTGTACCCGCCGCCGCAGTACCGCAGCAGCCGGCGTACCCGCCGTGCGGCGGCTACAAAATCGTGTGCGAGGAGGACCCCGCGTACGCCTGCGCCATCATGTGATTCGAAGATCAGTTCAGTATGTTCTCTGTTGTCGTTCTTCCACCGCCAGAATTGGATCGATCATCCCGTATAATTCAGCAGCGTATAATTCAGTAGTTTGGAACGGTCGACTTGGATCGTAAGGTCTGCTCGATTTGATGCAGCTCAATCGATCGATTGCTCCCGTATTTAAAGGCCCAGAAAAGGAAATAAGAGGCCAACTTGTGTCTGATCAGGATACTTCGTTTTGTTTGGATTTGTCTCTTCACGTACGAGTACGAAACGAATACCACAAAAACTGGCGGTGGCAAACAACCTAATATTTCTAACCCCTCTAAGGGTAAAATCGGAAACAAAAAATGACGTACCACAACAAATCTTAATGCTTTTATTATTATAGGAAACATGTCCGTGCGTTGCAACGGGACAGATAAACAACTCAAAACAATGCATATTTTGACCATTTTTCCTGCCTCATTTAGTTATCCTTTTGAAGGCATGCATTTTCGTGCATTTCTTATATGAATTTCAGGCATGCATCTCATGTATCTCATAATTTGAACAGACCGAAAGAATAGAGATAATACAAATATTAAACTACGACTAACATGGCTTGACGTTTTATTCAGAATAAGCTGATCCATTTGGTGGCTTTAAGCGAGACACTGCACCAATTTTTCTACCTCAAATATTTACATAATATTAATGCCCGCATGATTTCTTTGGAACCATGAAATGTTAACTTTCAAATTAAAAAAATAGTGATTGTCAACAAGATGCTCTTGTAGTTAGGGCGCCTTGTTCATTTTGATTATGCCCGGTGACCACGACCACAAAGATCCATGGCTCCTTTGGTTGTGACAAAGAACCAGTAAAAAATGTGTGTCGTTCAAACTCATAATCACGCTCTCCAACTGTGGGGACACCTATTAAACATGTCCGTGTGTTGCAACGGATAGAAAAATGCGGTGGAGCCTTTCTCAAGTTTTTCATGAGTATAGAAATAAATAAACACATAATATCACAAAAAACTAATTATACTTTTTTTAATTGAAATGTAATTCGTTAAAAATTATACTAATAAACTTACATGAGAAGAACACAAATATCCGTTTTTATTTGTTTGAGGTCGAATGGCACATTGTTCGGAGACAAATTGTCCGGTGCATCCAAGGCCACCCCCTAGACGGACACTGGACATGTTCATTTTGTCTCTTTTTCTACTCTCTATGTTATTGTTATTTCATATTCTACTCATAAGCAAACATTTGCACACAAATAAATTCAACACTTATACTTGATAAGTAGAGAAATTTAATTTATCAATTATCACACAAATTCGATCTATTCTAGGCCGACACTAATTTGATCAATCTAATTTGTATTGCATTAATTGCCAAAAGATTAATTAGGTACTGTAGTACACAGCACATCATCTGTAACAAACCACACAGAGCACCGCCCTGCATCACCAATATCGCACGAATTGAACAAACACCAAAATCCATCATGTTCACGCGGCAGGGAAAGCGAAGAGTGGCTGGAGCTGTAGCTAGCACGCAGGGGAGAGAAAGTTCAGAGCAAAGCAGTAGCAGCAGGTGAGAGAGTAAGATCCGGCCACGCGCGCTTGCTGCCGACGAATCCGTGAGAGAGAGCAAGAGAAGCTGCACGCGGGGAAGAGAAAGATCCGGCCATGCGCGCTTGCTGCCGACGAATCCGTCCGCGGTAAATCCCAGGTCTGGGTGGATCCGGCCACTGCGATGCTCCTAGAGGACAGCCGCTGTATCCCCGGCCATCGCGCCTTCCACTGCGAACGAGGTCAACCAAGGGCAGGTTTCTCCATGAGCGGTCAATCCCAAACTCCCCGCTCCCCAAGATCCCAACGCCCCGACGGAGGACGAGCTTCCGCCCCTAGCTCCGCGTCCGCCGCCACCCTGTCGATTGCATCCTACGATCCATCATCCTGAGCCGCCAGGCCGCTGGACCGCCGTCCGTCGTGGTTGTATTATGTCGCCGGGCCTACAATTCTTTTTTTTAAAGCCGAACCGTTGATTGACTAATCGGTGGCAGAAGGAGGTAATTATTTGGAACTTTGGGGACAATTTCAACAACGTACAAGAAGAAGTCTTAATGCTTTTATTATTAGGTATAGATAAATTCATTTTAATTCGTCGTAGGTCCAGAAGAAGTTATGGCCGGTCTTGACGGCATCCCTTCATGGGTCATGGGTGACAAGGCGAACCAAACCATCTTCGAATGATGACCCATGTCAACAGTCTACTCAGCATCTCCGGCGGCGACAGAGGCTGTAAGCTTGTAAGCTGCACCGGCCAAGTCAGAGCTAGAGGAGGCGGGCATCAAGACGAAGCCTAAGGCGCCCAAGTCCGACGACGAACGTTTGGTTTGCAAGGCGAAGGATGCTCGTCTTAGCGACTTCAAGGCAAGGGATTCGCGGCTGACGGCGATGTGCTCGTGTCCCTGAAGGCAAGCCGTCGCTTCAAGGTGGGTATGGAGTTCCATCGAAGGATCGTGAGGATGGTCGCCTTCGTTCTCATGGGTCAGCGGACTATGTAGTGGTACATCAGCTTCTCGAGGGCCTCAACGAGTTGGAGATCCCTCACGCATAATGACTTCGCGGTACACATGGAGATCCTCGATCGATCGGTGTGTGATCCTGAGTTTCCTGACATTATCTGTTTACTCATTCTCTTTCGGATGTCCTCTACTCGTATCATGTGATGTGTGATAAGAATCGATGGCAATGAATCATCTGTGGAACCTGTTGCTGGAACAAATCGAAATAAATGACGTGAATGGTGTTGTGAACTTGTGTTACTGGATCCCTTTGTTTAGCATTCTCTTTCAGCCTTTCAGGTTCTATCGACGACCGCGGTGGACATGTAGCACCGCCTGTGCATGGCCTGCGCGCCTCGCGCTCCAGTGCCAGGACGCGGCCAGCTGGTACGAGCTCTACGTCTCCGAACTCGCCGTCGCCGTCACCGCGTGCGAGGTGTTAGATTGTATGGCTTCTGTATATTGTACATGTACGTGTATATTGTAACGTACCTTTGGTACCTCCTATAAATACATGTGATAGGCCACCCCTAGAGGGTTGAGCCAGTTCCCCCAACATCGTACGTCTGACATGGTATCAGCCTAGGTTAGGGTTAGGGTTGTCGCCCCCTCCTCCTTGGTCGCCGCCTCCCTCTGGCCGCCCCCCCCCCCCTTAGTTCGCTGCCGTCCCTCCTCCACCGATCCTCCCCCATCCACCATCCCTTCCGCCTCCGCTCTCCGGCTGCCGTCCCCATGACGACCGCCGCCACCTCTGGCTCCTCCTCGGCCGGGTATCTTCCGGCCTCCCTCGCAGCGCTTCTGTCGCGCCCCATCGATGATGCGGCCATGACGGCGCTACCGGTCGGCACCATCAGTGTTGGTTCCCTCTTCTCGGCGCCGACGTATCAGCCGCCGCCACCCGCTCCTACTGTGGCCGCCACCACGCCCGCGCCTGCCGCGCTACCGTTGGCCGCGCTGGACCTGGTGGCACACCTTGGGGCCCCCTCGTCGCCCTCTGTTGGCACCTCATCGGGGGGCTCTCCGGGCGTTTCCTCGGCGCCTGCCATCGGCGCTCCTCCTGCTGCCCTGGGGTCGACACCCGCGGCGTCTTCGGACGTTTCCTCGGCGCCTGCCATCGGCGCTCCTCCTGCTGCCCTAGGGTCGACACCCGCGGCGTACGCGCCGCCCGCAGTCTTCACGCCCGGGCACCTGCCGTCGCCGTTCCACTTCGGCCACCTCATCACCATCAAGCTAACGCCAGATAATTATATGTTTTGGCGTGCGCAGGTTCTTCCGCTTCTTGGGAGCCATCACCTGCTTGGCTACGTCAACGGCTCGCTTCCCTGCCCCCCCCCCCCCCCCCCGCGCTGGTGGACAGCGTCAACGGTCCGGTCTACAACCCGGCGCACCGTGTCTGGACGGGGTAGGACCAGGCAAACCTCTCGGCTATCCAGGGGTCGCTCAACCCGGAGGTTTCCGGGATGCTCCTCTTCGCCAAGACCTCCCATGAGGCGTGGACCATCCTCGAGCGCTCGTTTGCGTCGCAGTCACAGGCGCGTTCCAGCGTTCTTCGTCGTCAGCTTGGTGAGTGTGAGAAGCTCGACTCCACGGCAACGGCCTTCTACAACAAGGACAAGTCCCTCGCCGACACGCTGGCCTCCATTGGCCAGCCTCTCACCGACTCCGAGTTCAACTCCTACATCGTCAACGGTCTTGACGAGGAGTATGACGGCCTGGTGGAGATCATCAACGAGCGCGGCAACACGTCGCCACTGCAGACGCATGAGCTCTACTCGCGCCTCCTCCTCACTGAGCAGCGCGTGGAGGCGCGTCGCTCCCGTGGCCGCGGGTCCTCCTCGGCGAACGCCGCCTACAAGGGGGGTCGCGGCTTCCCTGTCGCTTCCTCGGCTGGGTCGGGCAAGGGCCTGGCTGCAACACCTCCGTCCGCGCCCCCTCCTGCATCGACTATCTCTCAGGGGGGCCGGCCTCCTAAGGTGTGCCAGCTCTGCGGTCGCGACGGGCACTATGCCTCCAAATGCCATCGTCGCTTCCAGAAGAGCTTCCTCGGCCTCTACAACGACGGCAAGGATCCGCGGGTTGCTGAGCGTCAGGCACAGATGGCTGATCGTCCAGCGCCTAAGGGGCAGCAGGGACACACGCAGTCCCTCCCCGTTGACCCACACTGGTACATGGACAGTGGGGCGACGGATCACCTCACGAGTGTGCTGAGCAAGCTCCACTCCCGCGAGGCTTATCACGGCACCGACAAGGTTCACACCGCCAATGGAGTAGGTATGCGCATCTCTCATATTGGTCAAGCATCTCTTCCCACTAGTCATGCAAATAGGAGTCTTCAGCTTCGTAATGTCCTTCGAGTCCCCGCTGTGACGCGTAATCTTCTTTCTGTTCCTAAACTTAATACTAATAATAATGTGTTCTGTGAATTTCACCCTTTTGATCTTTTTATTGAGGATCGGGCCACGAGGGACGTTCTCCTTAGCGGGTGTCTTTGCCAGGGTCTTTATCGCGTGGAGCATCCTAGCGTCTCTCGGGTTTTCAGTGGAGTTCGCGCGTCGTCGTCCCAGTGGCATGCTCGTCTTGGTCATCCTACCACTCCTATCGTTCGCCATGTTTTGCGTCGTCATGAGCTTCCTAGCATGCCTAGTAATAAAGATGTAGCAGTGTGTGATGCTTGTGAGCAGGGGAAGAGTCATCAACTTCCTTTCTCAGAGTCTAGTCGTGAGGTGAAACATCCTCTTGAACTTGTGTTTTCAGATGTATGGGGTCCTGCTCAGACTTCTGTTAGTGGCCATAATTATTATGTCAGTTTCGTGGATGCTTACAGTCGCTTTACTTGGCTTTATCTTCTTAAGTGCAAATCTGATGTGTTCAATATTGTTGTTCAGTTTCAAAAGCATGTTGAACGCCTTCTCAAGCATAAAATTGTTTATATTCAGTCGGATTGGGGTGGTGAGTATCGCAACCTCGACTCCTTTTTCTCGTCGCTTGGGATTGCACATTGTTTAGCATGTCCACATACACATCAGCAGAATGGCTCCGTAGAACGTAAGCATCGTCATATCGTTGAAACTGGTCTTACTCTTTTGGCTCATGCATCTGTTCCTTTTCATTTTTGGAGTGATGCCTTCACCACTGCTTGCTTTCTCATCAACCGTACTCCCACTCGTGTTCTAGACATGAAGACTCCCATTGAACTTCTCCTTAATGAACAGCCTGATTATACCTTTTTTAAGGTGTTTGGGTGTGCCTGCTGGCCGCACTTACGCCCCTACAACAAACGTAAGCTGAAATTTCGATCAAAGAAGTGTGTCTTTCTTGGTTATAGTTCCGTTCATAAAGGTTATAATTGTCTTCATGTTTCCACTAATCGTGTTTACATATCTAGGGATGTTGTGTTTGATGAGCATGTTTTTCCCTATGCCGATCTCCCTGTGTCCAACACTGAGTCTCCATCTATGCATTCATCCTCTCTTATTGCTGACCAATTTGAAGATGTTGCATATTCTCCTGTGTTGTTACCTAACCATGGTGCAGGAACTGGACGTGGTGCCCGTTTAGAGCTGCTCGAGACAACTCCCTCTTCGCCACCCTCACCAGTGCACGTCGATCATGGTTCGGTCATGCATGGCCTTGGTCCGCGTGCTGATCATGTAGCACCGGTCGCCTCTGCTCCACCGGTCGCCTCATCAACCCGATCCATGCGGCCCATGACACCGCCCTCGCCTGCGCGGTCGGGAGACAGCGCGTCACCCGCGTCTCCTGTTTCACCCTCGTCGTCGCCTATGCGGCAGGAGAGCTCGCCGTCGCCCAGCCCCTTGACGGTTGGGCCGTCTTCGCCGCTGTCACCCAGCCCATCACCGGCTGGGCAATCTCCGTCGCCCGCGCGGCAGGAGAGCTCGCCGTCGCCCAGCCCCTCAACGGCTGGGCCGTCTTCGCCGCTGTCACCCAGCCCATCACCGGCTGGGCAATCTTCGTCGCCCTCGCCCATGCCCAGTCCATCGCCGGCTACTCCGGCTGCTCTGCCTCCTCCTGTGGCTCACCGTCCGCACACACGCAGTCGCAGTTGTATCTTTCGCCCTCTAGACCGCAAAGATGGTATTGTTGCCTGGTATGCTGCTTGCATGACAGCTGCCCTTGCGGACCCGTCTTCTGAGCCGCGCACATATCAGGCTGCCATGAGTATTCCGCATTGGAGAGAGGCCATGGAGCAGGAGTATCACACTCTCGTTCGTAATGAGACGTGGACTCTTGTTCCTCCACCACCTCGGGTCAATGTCATTGATTCTAAATGGGTTTTCAAGGTGAAGAAGCATTCAGATGGGTCTATTGAGCGCTACAAAGCGTGTCTTGTTGCCAGAGGGTTCCGGCAGCGCTATGGTCTTGATTATGAAGACACCTTCAGTCCAGCGGTCAAGCCTACAACTATCAGACTTCTTCTATCTCTTGCAGTTACTCGAGGTTGGTCTCTTCGTCAGCTTGATGTGCAGAATGCTTTCCTTCATGGCTTCTTGGAGGAGGAGGTTTATATGCTGCAGCCTCCTGGTTTTTCTGATCCTGATCGTCCTGATTATATATGTCGTCTCACCAAAGCCCTCTATGGTCTGAAGCAAGCTCCTCGTGCCTGGCATGCTCGTCTTGCGACAGCCCTTCGTGCTCATGGTTTTGCACCGTCCACTGCTGATTCATCGCTCTTTCTTCTACAGAAGCCTGAGGTTGCTATGTACTTGCTGGTATATGTAGATGATATTATCCTGCTCAGTTCGTCCACGTCTTCTGCTGATGCTCTTGTTCGTGCTCTTGGTACTGATTTTGCTGTCAAAGACCTTGGGAAACTTCACTATTTTCTTGGTGTGGAGGTTGCCTCTCGCTCTGACGGTCTTGTTCTGACGCAGAAGAAGTATTCTTTGGACTTGTTGCAGCGGGCTGGGATGCTTAAGTGCAGCCCATCTACCACGCCTATGTCTACCACTGACAAGATCACTGCAGTTGATGGTGCGCTTCTGTCCTCTGAGGATGCTACAGAGTACAGAAGTATTGTTGGTGGCCTACAGTATTTGACGATCACGAGACCAGATATTTCATATGCTGTCAACAGAGTTTGTCAGTATCTACAGACGCCTCGCCAACCTCATTGGTCTGCTGTTAAGCGCATCTTGCGCTATATACGACTCACCGTGTCCTATGGGCTGCACCTTCGGCCGAACCCCACTGGGGTTCTCTCGGCGTACTCTGATGCGGACTAGGCTGGTAGTCCGGATGACAGGTGATACGTCTCCAACGTATCCATAATTTCTGCTGTTCCATGCTTATATTATACCATTTGCTACATGTTTTATATACACTTCATATCACTTTTATGCATTTTCTGGGACTAACCTATTAACAAGATGCCGAAGTGCCAGTTCCCTGTTTTCTGCTGTTTTTGGTTCCAGAAAAGTACTTATGCGAATATTCTCGGAATTGCACGAAACAAAAGGCCACGTCCCTATTTTTCCAACACGTACACTAAGTCGAAGGAGAGACGAAGAGGAGTCAGGAGGCGGCCAAACCACCTGGCGGCGCCGGCCCACCTCCTGCCGCGCCGCCATATGGTGTGGCCCCCTCGGGACTCCACCGACGCTGCCCCTTCGCCTATATATTGCCTCAGACGCGAAAACCTTAAAACACGAAGTCATATTTCCAGAAGAGTTCCGCAGCGCCGCCGCCATCGACATCAAGTTTCGGGGGACAGAATCTCTGTTCCGGCACGCCGCCGGGACGGGGAATTGCCCCCGGAGTCATCTCCATCGACACCACCGCCATCTTCATCGCCGCTGCAGACTCCCATGATGAGGAGGGAGTAGTTCTCCCCGAGGCTGAGGGCTCTACCGGTAGCTATGTGGTTCACCTCTCTCCCATGGTGTGATCTTTATGTGATCGTGTGTATTGCTAGTATCGCTGAATACATTAATAATGTTTATGCTACTCAAGTGATTTTGTCTAGTTTCCGGAGTCATTGTGACAACACGGTATCAAGGTGACAGTGTGGGTACTTGTGTGACTCTATGAATAATTTAGACATTTATCATGGCTTATTCTTGGGAATTGCGGTGTTTGTTTACTCAGACTTTGAGGTGTGCTCTTGCAGCCCTACGTATAGTACTCTTGCTTCATCAAGAAGGAGAATAATCCTGAGTAGTATTTACTTGTGTTCAGTTGTGCTAATCTAGTTAAATATGTAGATGTTACTCTTTATCTGTTATGCACTCTAGAGGTTACTTTAATATGAACTCTGGTACTCTCCACGGTATAAAGGTGACAGTGTGTGCACCGTGTGTGACTCCTTTATGACGTTGTGGCGCTTGTTTACTCCGGCTTGAGGTGTGCTTTTGTAGCTCTACACAATGAATGGTGTTTGTTATCCAACAAGAGAGTGTTTAAGAGTAGCTTTTACTTATTCAGTTATGAGATCATTGTTGAGAGTGTCCACTAGTGAAAGTATGATCCCTAGGCCTTGTTTCTAAGCATTGAAACACCGTTTACATCAAGTTCTGCTACATGTTTGCGTGCTGCCATATTTATTTCAGATTGCAGTTACTACTTATAATCATCCCTATCACTTGTATTTCACTATCTCTTCGCCGAACTAGTGCACCTATACATCTGACAAGTGTATTGGGTGTGTTGGGGACACAAGAGACTTCTTGTATCTTAATTGCAGGGTTGCTTGAGAGGAATATTTTGACCTCTACCTCCCTGAGTTCGATAAACCTTGGGTGATTCACTTAAGGGAAACTTGCTGCTGTTCTACAAACCTCTGCTCTTGGAGGCCCAACACTGTCTACAAGAATAGAAGCACACGTAGACATCAAGCTATTTTCTGGCGCCGTTGCCGGGGAGTTAAGGTAAAAGATATTCACATCCTCTGGCTACTTAGCTATTTTCTAGTGTTGTTGCTGGAGTGTGAGTGCTCGAAGTTATTTCCTTTAGATTCTGCAATTATATCTTTTTGTTTCTTGTTTTTATTTTCACTAGTTAGGCTTAATGGAAAACAACAACAAAATTAGAGATCTTTATGAACTTTATATTGAATTAGGACGTGATGCTTTTGAAGAGAAAATTAAAAAACCTATGGAGGCTTGTTTGCATAATAGTGGTAGTAATGTTATTAGTATAAATTCTTTGGACACCATTATTGCTAAGGCTGTGGAAAAGCCTAAGCTTGGGGAAGCTAGTTTATATGAAAATAATCTTTTTTGCTCCTCAGCTATGGAGGAATTATTTTGCCTTGATAATGCTTTGTCTCCAATATGTGATAATTCTAATGATGTTTGTGATATTCCAAATCCACCCGTTGAAAGTATTTCTTTTAAAATACCTATGAAAATTGTTGAAAGGGTTATGAATGATCAGTATGCAGGGAGTGGATCAATCCATCCAAGTGTTCACTTGTCAAAACTTACAGAACTTTGTGAGTTATTTGAGGTTGCAGGTTTATCAAGAGAAAATGTCATGAGCAAACTATTTCCATTGTCACTTAAGGACAAAGCAAAGGAGTGGTATAGGCTGCTGGATGAACAACCTTCGAATTGGAAACAGCTCAAATCTCTCTTTTACTCTAAATTTTATCCTCTTCATGAATTGCATCTAGATATGAATTACATTTATAATTTTTACCCTCATGATGGAGAAAACATTGCTCAAGCTTGGGGAAGGCTGAAAACATTAGTGCTCAAATGTCCTAACCATGACCTTTCTGAGGAATTAATTGTTACTATTTTTTATGCAAGGCTTTCAGGTCATTACAAGGATTATCTAGATGCATGTTCACATGGTTCTTTCACAAGTAAGAAGGTTGAAGCTAGATGGGATCTTCTTGAGAAAATTCAAAGCAATACTGAAGATTGGGAGAACGACAAAGGTAAAAAATCAGGTATAAACTATGAGTATGATTGCATTAAGTCTTTCGTTGAAACTGCTGCTTTTCAAGAGCTTAGTACTAAATATGGTCTTGATTCTCAAATTGTTGTTGATTGTTTTAGAACCTTTGCTTCTCATATTAATGTTTCTAAAGAAAATTGGGACGTGTATCATGAACCTTTCAAAGACACTTGCATGGAAAATGAAATTGTTGTTAATGATGGAAATAAACATGCTCAAACTTCTGAAAATACTATTTCTTATAAGCATGTTAATTTTTGTGGAATGCATAGACCTTGTGGAATTAATCAAATCGAAGATGAATATTGTATCCATCATAGGAATGAAAAAACTAGAACTTGGTACAAGGCTCTAAGAGATCTTGGTGAAAAAGTTTGTGACCTCCATCCTTTTATTTGTGAACTTTGCTATGAAGTGGGTCATTTTAATTTTCAATGTCCAGGTCATGATAATAGCCTTTCGAATCCAATTACTGCAAATTTGTATTGTGATAACATGATCACTCCTAATCAACATGATGAACTTACATTATTTTTGGGGTGTGAAGAGTTATCAAGAAAAACTTCCTTCTTAGATATGAGTGATCTTGATATGATTAGTATGATGCATGGATGTTATCTCTATTGTGTTAATAATTGCCATGCTAACACCTACATACAAAATATTATAAAGGATGAGATTTTACCAAAGTATGACAGGACTAATATGTGTTTTGTTCTCATTAATGAAAGAGAGGAGTCCCCCCAAGTTTCTTCCATTGTCTCTAATACTAAACCAGGTTATGTGGAGGAGCTTCCTTTCAAACCTCTCCCTCCTAAAGATAAAAAGAAGAGGGGAAAGAAGAAGAAGAAGAAGAAGAAGAAGAAGAAGAAGAGGAGTAAAAGGAGAGAGGAAACGGTATCTTCTCCCAAACTTGTTGCTCCTGTTACAATTGATACTTATAATTCTGAATTCGATGATTCTGAACTTGATGATGAACCTATGCCTGTTACTTATATTAGTGATCATGATTGGGCAAATGAAACTACTTTTGATATTGAAAATCTTTGGGGTACCAATTCTGAAAATGATGATATTAATGATTGCCATACTATTAGTACTATCCATGTTTCTTCCAATGATGATATGAAAACCTCTAAGCTTGGGGAGGAGGTGTTTGAAAATCCTTTTGCTATTGCTGATTATATGCTTGATACATCTCCTTCTATTAAAAATAATGATATGTTTACGAATGAACACAGTTTGGAAGATGACTATTCTATTGCTTATGATGATACTATGCCTCCAGTCTTTGATAATTATTATAAAGAATACTATGACATAGGTTATAATTACAGTCATCCTCACGAAACTTGTCATAGTTATGGTGAGATTACCCAAAACCATCCCTTTAATATACAACTTGTCTATCATGTTCAAGTTCTTTATGATGATCCTGCCCCCATTGTTATTAATGAGAAGAACTTTTCTTATGTGGAAAATGAAGATACTTTTGTGCCTATGGATCATGGTAAGAATGTTTCATGTGATGATTATATTGTGGATTTTATCAATGATGCTACTGAAAGTTTTTATGAGAGAGGGAGGCATGGATTCATATATCTCAATAATATCAAGTCTCCTCTCTTTTTGTTGAAATTTTTGAAGTTGCACTTGTTTTGTCTTTCTATGCTAGTAGCTTCATGCATCAATAATTTGTTTTCTTACAAGATTTCTTTGCATAGGAAGTGGGTTAGACTTAAATGTGTTTGGTATTTGCTTTTTGATGCTCTCTTATATTCAACTCTTATACATATGAGAGCATTATCAAAATCACTATGCCTAGCTAAAAGGCTTTAAAGAAAAGCGCTTATGGGAGACAACCCATCGTTTTTATTTGCTGTTATTTTTATTTTCTTTGAGTCAAGGATCTTGCTTACTTCTGTAGCAACTCCTTTGTATCTTTATTTTACTGCATTGTTGTGCCAAGTAAAGTCTTTTATTGAAAGTAGATGCTAGATTTGGATTTCTGCGCAGAGACAGATTTTTGGCTGTCACGAATTTGATCTCATCTCCTTGCAAAAAATTTGAAAATTTCTTTAAAAAATCACGCATATTCCTGAGATATGTACGCAACTTTCATTATTTTAGGCCAGATCCATCTGAGCAACTTAAGTGGCTCGAAAAAATTCGTCATTCCAGACTGTTCTGTTTTTGACAGATTCTGCCTTTTGTTTTGCATTCGCTCTTTTACTGTGTTTGTGTGGATTTCTTTGCTCCACAAAGCATTGGTGGCTATAGCTAATGTCCAGAAGTTTTAGGATTTATTGTATCATTACAGAATATGAGAATTTTTGATTATGCACTAACCCTCTAATGAGAACTGTCTTGAGTTTGGTGTGAAGGAAGTTTTCAAGGATCAAACGAGAAGGGTGATATTATGTGATCAAGAAGAGTGAAAAGCCTAAGCTTGGGGATGCCCCCGTGGTTCATCCCAACCATATTCAGAGAGACTCAAGTGTCTAAGCTTGGGGATGCCCAAGGCATCCCCTTCTTCATCAACAAACTTATCAGGTCGTCTCTAGTGAAACTATATTTTAATTGTTTCACATCTTATGCGCTTTACTTGGAGTGTCTGTGTGTTTTTTATTTTGTTTTTTGTTTGAATAAATTCGGATCCTAGCAATCCTTGTGTGGGAGAGAGACACGCTCCACTTTTTCATGTGAATACTCATGTTCTTCACTTATATTTGTTAAGTATTCTTAACTAGCTACTGTAGTGCTTTTAGCTCCTGTTTTTCATGCATCTCTTCGAGCTGTTAGCACTTGCTTATAAATACTCTCTTGCTGCATTATATTATCATTTGGAGAGTTTATGTTTAAATAAATTGATTGGTGTTCGTTTGGAAAAAAAAGAAAATGCTACATGTAGTAGTTGGTATTGGAAAAGACATATGCATTCTTATAGATCATTGTCTTATTTCGATTTGATGCTTTGCAATTGTTTTGAGCTCTCAAGTAGATCATGTTTAAGCTCTTGCATCATATAGTTAAAGCCTAGTTGTGTAGAACTACCGTAGAACTTGTTGAGACTTGGGATGCATATTTGTTCTCTCTAAGGTCTAGATATTTTCTGGTAAAATGTTTGAGCAACAAGGAAGACAGTGTAGAGTCTTATAATACTTGCAATATGTTTTTATGTGATTCTTGCTGTACCGGTTTATACTTGTGTTTGCTTCAAACAACCTTGCTAGCCTAAACTCTGTACTGAGAGGGAATGCTTCTCGTGCATCCAAAACTTGAGCCAAAACCCATGCCATTTGTGTCCACCATACCTACCTACTATGTGATATTTCCTACCATTCCAAGTAAATATTTCATGTGCTACCTTTAAACTATTCAAAATTTTATTACTCCTTATTTGTGTCAATGTTTTATCGCTCATGAGGAAGTATGTGGTGTTTTATCTTTCAATCTTGTCATTTACTTCTGACAGACTTTCAACCAATGGACTAGTGGCATATACATCCGCTTATCCAATAATTTGCAAAAAGAGCTGGCAACGGGGTGCCCAGTCCCAATTAATTACAACTTTCATTAATAATTCTCTTCACATGTTTTGCCCTGATTTATCAGTAAGCAGCTTAAATTGCAAATAGACACTCCTCCATGGTATGTGATTGTTGGAAGGCACCCGAGGATTCGGTTAGCCATGGCTTGTGTAAGCAAAGGTTGGGAGGAGTGTCAACTATAAAAAAACTAAAATACATGTGTAAACAAAAGAGAAGAGGGATGATCTACCTTGCTGGTAGAGATAACGTCCTTCATGGGAGCAGTACTGAAGCTGAATACAAGGATGTGGCCAATGCTACTGCTGAGCTCATCTGGATACAGTCTTTGCTTCAGGAATTGGGAATTTCCCAACCACATCCTCCTATCCTTTGGTGTGACAACATCGGTGCTACATACCTCTTTGCGAATCCGGTATTCCATGCTCGAACGAAACACATCGAAGTTGACTATCACTTTGTGAGGGAACGTGTTTCTCAGAAGTTACTACAGATCAAGTTCATCTCTTCGAATGATGAACGTGCAGACATCTTCACCAAGCCATTGCCTCTACCATAGTTCGAGGCCTGTAGGCGCAATCTTACCCTTCTAGATTCTTTAGGAAGTGGCTAAGATTGAGGGAGGGTGTTAGATTCACTAGTAGAGAACCCACCTCTAGTACCGGTTGTAGATGGCCTTTAGTACCGGCCACACAACCGGTACTAAAGGGTCGGCACTAAAGGGGTAACCCTTTAGTACCGGCACCTAAATAAAACCGGTACTAAAGGGTCTCCATGTGGGCGCACAGGCGAGCTCGACCCTGAGGACCTTTAGTACCGGTTTGTAATACAAACCGGTACTAAAGGTTCCTGCTTTTTTTGCTTATTATTTCAGGGGGGTTTTGGTTTTTTTTTCTTTTCGATTATTTTTCGGGTTTAGGGTTTCTGTTTTTTTCCTTTTCGCTCATTTTTTAGGGTTTCGGAGGAGATCGCGTATAAAGTACTCACTACACAGATAAAGTAGTCATTATACACATACAAAGTACTCTCGTCACATATAAATTTAAGTACTCCTAATTAATTACAATGGAGCCGGTTTCCTTGTAGCATCGACTGCCGGCGGTTCCCTTGTAGCATCGACTGCAGGGGGTGGAGGTGGTCTTTCGTCAAAGTAGAATTCACCGTGTTCATCTATGACATGTGTAAGTAAGAATCCCGCCAATTCCTCCGCAATAGCTTTTACGCGGTTGCGTGGTAGGAGCTGGTTCCGCTTGTTTGACATCTTTAAAAGAAGGAAATAAAATCAGCTATGATCGAAACTAAACACAATTGATGCATGGTGGCAAAATAAAAGTTGTGTATGATGTTCACGTACCTCTCGATTTCTTACACTCTTGACTCTCTCATTGACCTTCGTGTGAATGTACTCACAAACGTAGTATCCACATAGTTCTGTCCCCTGTGGTTGTCGCAGACACCACTATATATACAAGAATATAATTTAATCAAATAATAATCAAGAGAATGATAATGGTATTAGAAAGATACACGTAGTAGTACTTACGTTGTTAGACTTGAACTCCAGCTTTTCTGGCCATACACCGTGTTCTTCCGCTTTGAACTTTCTGTAAACCCTGTCCGGAAAAGAAAATGAATTGAGTAGTTATTACTTATACTTTTGATATCCAGAAATGAACGAAAGAGGCTGATATAGTGCGATTGAAATTACCTCTTGAGCATTAGACGCACGCTTTTGTATTCATTTTGATCTTTCCTTAGTGAGTCCCAGACTTCAACTTCTCCTTCCTCGAGTCTAATGATTAGCATAATGTAGTGGAACCCGCGCACGTTTATATACGCAGGTATTCAGAACTTATCGATTACACTTTATATCGGGGAAGCAAAATAGAATGTGTAGAAGACGGTAAAACTCACCCGAAGTTGTAAGGAAATAGTATTTCCTTTTTGGTACTTTGTCGCTTAAAGAACGTTAGCAAAACGTCCTCTGTGTTCACGGGATTTTCATCCACGGTCTTGACATGAACTTTATCCGGGTCAATGAAACCAATGTCCCAGATTCCTTCGAGTCTGCATTCACGTATCTTCATTCTGCATAATTAGCGTACAAAATAATTTTGTGACGATAATTACAAGCAATGAACGAGAGCTTATAACTATAGATAATTAAATTACACGAATAAATTACTTACAGACAATAGCAGCTGATGAGAGATTTGTCGAGAGCACGTTGATTGTACATCTGAAAAAGTTCTCGGAACTCAACATGCACACAATATTCTCGGAAGTAGTGTTGTTCCTTAACCGCCGCCGTGAGATAGAATTTCCCTTCTTTTGCGGCGGTCATGTACCAGCGATTCAAATTCCATAACTGTGTTGTTAGCTGGCTCGGATTTTCCACCATAGGCAGCCCGAGTTCAAAATCAAATCGTGGGGCAATCTCCGCCATGGGGTAACCTGAGTCGCCAAGGACAACTTCTCCATTCTCGATTTCCCGAGTTTCAGAAGGTACAATGAGCGGGGCGAGCGATTGTGCTTCTTGTTCTCCGAGCTGGGCAACTCCTTCCCCGCACAATTTCTCTTGCTCATTCCGCGAGGAAAGTACCTTGTCAATACCTCGCTCGTAGTCTGAAATGGGCGGAGGTGGAGGGTCATATAGGTTGTCAACGGTGTGATCTTTTACCTCATTTGGTATAGTCTTCAGAAGTTCCTTTATGGGGTCAAGTCTTGCCTCCACTCTTTCCTTCTTTTTCTGCTCAAAAAAGGCTCTCGACCCTTCACGTAGGCTCTCAGCTATTTCCTGCTGAGTCATCTCAGAAGTTAACTTCTCGGGAGCCTTGACTTCCTTGGGGTTCTCAGGAGCCCGCACACTTTTTCCATGTTTCTTGACAGGGGTGGACGACGGGAACAGCTTCCGCTTTGTCAAGTTACTAGTGGGCGCATCAGTCGGTTGACGGGACAGCGCGGGTGATGGAGGGATAATAACCCGGTAGGCCCATGACGAGGAAAACATGACCCGCCAGGCAGGAGGCCCGGCGAGGCCAGTTAACCCTCAGCATAGGCCGGGTTACGGTGCTGGGCTGGTATCTTGGCGATGACCCGGCTATTCATGAAGAATGTTCCAGAAGGTCCGGAGGCGGTTCAAGAGGCGGTTCTATACTTGGAATACACGAAGGATAAAGGGTAGTAGTAGGACTCAGAGTTCGGGTAGAACCCGGCCTATCATGTACGCGACCAGGAGGCCCGGTATCTATATAAACCGGCCCCTGCCCCTTAGACAAGAAGACTTTTCGTAATCCCAAGCTTTAGGCGAGACATACAATCCTTGTAACCTAGATCGAGATCCGGCTCTGTTGTAGTAGCCGGGTTATCGAGACAGAGATCGAGATTAATAATAAGATAGCAGGAAGTAGGTCTTTATCTCCAATGGAGAGGCCGAACCTGGGTAAACCTTTGTCCCCTGCCGTGCTAAACAAACACCCAGACACCAGAGTCGCCTTGCCCAAAAGTTTAAGCTACCCTCAAGTAGCATCTGCCGTGTTTTCTACCCCACGACAGTTGGCGCCGTCTGTGGGAATCGCGTCCAAGGGTGTCACCATCATGGGTGAAGCAAGGCAAGGGGTCGAAAACTTCGTCTTTGGCCAGATCACAACCAATGAGCAAGGAGAGCTCATCGTTGATGATTTTGGCTGGGGACCGGACTCGGATCTACTAGAATCAGGTGATGTTATTCCAATTGGCCAAGTTAATGTTTTTGTGGGCATGATTACAACTAGATCTGCTAGTGATGGAGATTATGAATCTGTGTCAGGAGCCGCCACAATTGTTCAATCTGATGGAGAGGAATCAGTTGGCACAGCTGAAGTTGAGGGGGTCCTGAACACGCTGGAGGAACGGCTGGATGACCCGGCAGGAATCCCGGGCGACGCGGTGGAACGAGCCGGGTCGGAATCAATCTTGCCCCTGTTCGAAGGCCGGTTTGGGTATGATGCAGAAGAAGAGGATGATGAGGAACAAGAGTCAAGTCCAAGCCCGGTACGTAGGGTAGCGGTGTACACCGCGCCTTCGTCCAGCATGCAACCGTCACCATCAGCTGTTGTTCCACCGGTCTTTACCCCGGGTCAACAGCAGCTGCCCCCAATTCTGGAGTTGGCAGAACAGAGGGTTGATGGAGAGCCGGCTTCGGTCTCGGAGGAAAGCGAGGGTACGGCAAGATACAGAAACAGTTTTGGGTTCCTGCATAACCGGGCCCAAGGAGAGGAAAGAAGTAACATAGCAGCTGCCCCGGCCTTGTTTAACAATGGCCTGGTCTTAGATCCATCAGCACTTACAAGGTTGGTTACTCCAGAAAACGCAGCAGTTAGAGCAATGGAATTGGATACAGCACGCCGAGCGTTGGAGCAGATGCGCAGGGACGCCGAGGCAGAGAGGCAAGAAATAGAAGCAAGAAAGAAGCAAATAGAAGAGGAGGAAAATCGTCTCAACGAGGCAACCCGGGCACACCGGAGGAGGCATCAAAGCCGGCTGGGCCTTGGGGAAAGTATAGCAAACCCAGTGCCTGTGGCAGCATTGTTCAGAACTCCAGAAGACCAGCCTATTGGCGCAACTCAGGTGGCACCAGTGGCTAGGGCAAGTACAGAGCAAATAGAGGAACAGCGAGAACTGATGTAGCAGCAACAGCAGCGCCGGGTTTGCCCGCTGGAGGAGCCAGGGGAAATCCGGGTCTGCCGCCTAGAACACCAAGGTTTCACACGCCGGTGGGTCACTATTCAAATCCAGCGGATAACGTGTATGCAGCAACCTTGGCACTTGATAGAATTCCACTGGGAAATACACCGGCAGAGATTGAAGCCCGGCGTGCCATAGATATGTTACGTACTGCAGTAGTTCAGCAGACACAGTATTCAAGAGAGAAAAGTGCGTTGCATTCTACAACGTATCGTAGTAGGAGCCGCAATGGAGGAAACCCGCCGTTGGCCGGGCCTGCAGCGGCACAGCAGCCAAACCCGCCCCAGCAAAATCAGAATCAAAATAATCAGCAGCATCAACCCGCCCCAGCAATTTCCATAGCACAGCAGATAGTTAATAGATCACGCGCAGGGAGAAGTGCAGGTAATGCAAACCCGGAGTACCTGCAGCAGGAGTACCTCAAGGAGGACCGGGCCCTGCGCCAGCCGCGTCTGCAAGCTCACCCGGTAATGTCAATGTTTCAGCAAGTTCTTCTAGTTTAGCCGGGCCAAAATGTCTTTCAGATTCCATCAGAGCAGAACCTTTCCCTGAGAAGTTCAAAGAGCCAAGCAAGATATCCAACTATGAGCCTAGCATGGATCCGGCTAGTTGGTTGAGCAGTTATGAGATGGCAATGTGTATACGCAATGCCACAGAGAATGTTTGCGCCAAGTACATGTATTTGATGATGAGTGATGGAGCAGCAAAGTTGTGGTTTAAAAATCTACCAGAGAAATCCATTAATTCCTGGGATGAGTTGAAGGCAGTTTTCACCAAGCATTTTCAGGGTACGTGCAAGCGTTTGTTTTCCATCGAGGATCTTGATCGGTGTATACAGAAAAAAGGCGAGTCAGCACGTCATTGGATGGGCCGGGTCACGGAGATCTTGCACTCCTCATCTGGTATTGAGCCAAAGGACGCCATTTCATCAATGGAGAAAACTTGTAAGTATGCACCACTTGTCCAGAAGCTGGGTCGCATGAAGGAAGGGCACCGGGTTAAACCGGTCACCATGGCAGAGTTGATGGATGCTTGCAACAGGCATGCAGCCACAGACAAGACTCAGGATGAGCCTGAGGAGGAGAAGGGGAAAGGCACGGCAAATAATGGTGGAAGGAACAATAATGGCTCGGGTAACAACAATAACAGTAACCAGAATCAACATAAGCGAGGTCACAATGATGGTAGTTCAGAGTTAGTGGCAAATACCAATGCCGGGTTTCAGAGGCAAAGGATGGATGGGAACTATCAGGAAAACAGAGGATATCAGGAAAATAGGGGTTATCAGGAAAACAGGGGTTCTCAAGGCAACAATTGGAATTACAACAGTGGAAATAATTACCAAGGATCGCGTCCAATGAGTAATGAGGAGGCCTTCAGGATGCCGTGTCCTCGTCATAGCAAGAACGGCAGAGCCGCCAATCATTCTTTGGCTCAGTGTGTGGATCTGAACAGGTGGAAAAACAATGAGGTGCAGAGAGCTTTGCAAGGAGCAAATAGAAGTGGAGGACCCGGCACGGGTGGTAACCCGGCCTCGGGACCTTTGACTGGAGCAAACGCGGTACCTACGGGAAATCCGGGTCAGAACCAAAATCAGAACACAAGTAACCAAGGTGGATTTTCACAGCAGCCAAGGCAACTTGGTCAGTATCATATATACACAAGTGGCACAACCAAGAGAGAGAGGAAAATAGTCAAGAGGGCAGTTAACACAGTGGCTGCAGGAGTTCCGAGATATTTGAGGTGGTCAGAGCATACAGTTACTTGGAGTAGGGCGGATCATCCAGAGGTGGTGGAGCACCCGGGTCTTCTTGCGTTGGTTGTGGCTCCCCAAGTTCATGGTTTTGAGTTAAAGAAAGTGCTGATGGACGGTGGCAGTAGCATCAATATTTTGTACTGGGACACGTTTGTGCGCATGGGTTTGAAGGAGTCACAGTTGCAGAGAACGTCAACAATTTTTCATGGTATAGTTCCGGGAAAATCAGCTACACCAGAGGGTAAAATTTCATTGGAGGTAGCTTTTGGTGAGTCTATCCATAACTTCAGATCAGAGTGGCTCACGTTTGAGGTGGTAAAGTTTCCAAGTCCATATCATGCATTGTTGGGAAGGCCGGCCTATGCCAAGTTCATGGCAAGGCCGTGTTATGTGTATCTCCAGTTGAAAATACCGGGTCCTCATGGGATCATTACAGTGCATGGTAACAGAGATATTGCGGCAGAGTGTGATGAGGGGGATGCAGCTTTAGCAGAGCATGCTTGTGCTAAGGAGGAATTGAAAGCTTACAGAGCAAATCTTGACCCGCAGGATAACACAGCACTTAAAAGGCCAACAACAGAGGATGATAGGGCAAAGTTCAAAGCTGCCAGAGATACAAAGATGGTGGATTTTGTGCCTGGAGATTCTTCCAAGCAGTTCGCCATTGGGACCAACTTAACTGATAAATAGGAAAGCGCGCTCATCGAGTTCATCCGTGAGAATAGGGATGTTTTTGCATGGACACCTAGTGACATGCCAGGCATTCCAACTGAACTCGCTGAGCACAGCTTACATGTTGATCCTAAGGCAAGGCCGGTAAAACAGGGTATGAGGAAAATGAATGCAGAAAGAAGGAAAGCAATTGGAGAGGAGATAGCCCGGCTTTTGGAGGCCGGCTTTATCATGGAAGTGTTTCATCCAGAGTGGTTAGCTAACCCGGTTTTGGTTCTGAAAAAGAACAACGAGTGGAGGATGTGTATTGATTTCACAAGTTTGAACAGGTTTTGTCCCAAAGATCCGTTTCAGTTACCGCGTATTGATCAAATCGTGGATGCAGTAGCAGGTAGTGAGCTTTTGTGTTTCTTGGATGCTTATTCAGGGTATCATCAGATCAAGTTGAACAAAAATGATTGGGAAAAAACGTCATTTATCACCCCCTTTGGTGCTTTTTGTTACAAGACCATGACTTTTGGGTTGAAGAATGCAGGGGCAACTTATCAGAGGTGTATTCAGAATTGTTTTCATGATCAGATTGGGCGTAATGTGCATGCTTACGTTGATGATGTGGTAATAAAGTCAGAGAAAGCCGAGTCATTTATTCGTGATCTTACAGAGACATTCAAAAATCTGAGGGAGTACCAGATGAAGCTTAATCCTACAAAGTGTGTGTTTGGAGTTCCAGCGGGAAAGTTACTTGGTTTCATTGTGTCAGAGCGGGGAATTGAGGCAAACCCGGAAAAAATTAGAGCCATTCAAAGCTTGAAAAAGCCAGAGGAACTGAGAGATGTCCAGAAGTTGACGGGTTGTGTGGCAGCGTTAAGCCGGTTTATTTCCCGGCTCGGAGAGAAAGCAATTCCTTTGTACAAGTTACTGAAGAAAACAGATAATTTCGTGTGGAATCAAGAGGCAGATGAGGCATTTGGGCTTTGAAGAAACAGCTGTCAGAAGCGCCAGTTCTGGCGGCGCCGGGTCCCAAGGAGCCCATGCTATTATATGTCGCTGCCGGGCCTCAAGCTGTGAGTGCCGTGGTGGTGGTCGAGAGAAAAGAGGAAGGAAAAGAAAACCCGGTGCAAAGGCCGGTCTATTATGTTAGTGAGGTGTTATCAGAAACCAAGCAAAGGTACCCGCATTGGCAGAAGTTAGTGTATGGTGTTTTCATGGCCAGTAGAAAGTTGAAACCATATTTTCAGGAGCATCCAATTACGGTGGTTAGTTCTATACCCTTGGCAGATATTATTAGAAATTCAGAAGCTACTGGGAGAGTTGCCAAGTGGGCCATAGAGATGGGGGATTATCACATTGAGTATGTGCCTCGCACAGCTATTAAATCTCAAGCATTGGTGGATTTTCTTAATGATTGGACGCAGTTGAATGCGCCACCTCTCACCCCGAGTCTCAAATCGTGGGTTATGCATTTTGACGGGTCTAAGCAAGAGCAAGGATCAGGAGCTGGAGTTGTGCTAACTTCTCCCAAAGGTGATAAGTTGAGTTATGTTTTGCAAATTCACTTTGATTGTTCCAATAATGTGGCAGAATATGAGGCATTGTTGCATGGTTTGCGTATGGCAAAAGGGATGAATGTCAAGCGTATCAAGTGCTATGGGGATTCAGATCTTGTGGCGCAGCAAGTGTCAGGAACTTGGGACAGAAAAGATGCAACGATGGCGGCTTACAGGCGAGAGGTGGATAGAGTAGCCGGGTTCTTTTCAGGCTATCAGGTGGATCATATTGACCGCAGAAAAAACGATGCTGCAGATGCTTTGTCAAGACTCGGTTCTCGCAGAGAGCCGGTTCCACCAAATGTTTTCTTGGACGAGCTATGGACGCCATCAGTCAAGCTTCAGGATGCAGAGGAGCTGGCGGGTCAGGAGGACCCGGATTCACAGTTGGTAGCAGCAACACATGAGATCCCAGAGTGGACAGAACCTTATTTGGCGTATCTTTTGCGTGGTGAGTTGCCACAACAGGAAGTTATAGCCCGGCAGATCGTGCGCCGGTGCAAGGCCTACGTGGTTATTGATGGCGAGTTGTACAAGAGAAGTGTCTCAGGCGTGTTTCAGAGGTGTGTCTCTGGAAAGGAGGGCCGGCAAATTTTGAAGGAAATTCATGAAGGGGATTGTGGTCATCACGCTTCAACAAGGTCATTGGTAGCAAAAGCTTTTAGACATGGTTTCTTTTGGCTCACAGCCCAGGCAGATGCAGAGCGCTTGGTGAATAGATGTGATGGGTGTCAGAGATATGCCAGACAGATTCATGTGCCGGCTCAGGAACTGCGCACCATACCTTTGACTTGGCCTTTTGCAGTTTGGGGGCTTGACATGGTGGGTCCTTTTAGCATGTCTCCTTGCAAGAAAACCCACCTCTTGGTTGCCATTGATAAGTTTACAAAGTGGGTTGAAGTTATGCCTGTTACAAATTGTGAGGCGGCTACAGTGGTCAAGTTTATGAAGCAGATCATACATAGGTTTGGATATCCTCATAGTATTATCACAGACAATGGTACTAATATGTCACTTGGAGAGATGGCAAAGTTTTGTGGAAATAATGGTATACGTTTGGATGTTGCCTCAGTTGCTCATCCTCAGGCCAATGGACAAGTTGAACGAGCAAATCAGGAGCTGCTTAGAGGTTTAAAACCACGCCTCCGGGTCCCGTGTCTCAGAGCCGCCGGAGCGTGGGTTGAGGAGTTGCCATCAGTTGTTTGGGGAATTAACACAACACCCAACAGATCTACAAAGATGACCCCTTTCTTTATGGTGTACGGGGCAGAGGCAGTTTTGCCAAGTGATATTATTCATGACTCGCCTCGCGTGGCGGCTTACGTTGAGATAGAAAATGAGCAGACCCGGCAAGATTCTGTGGATTTGCTGGAAGAAAACAGAGAGCAAGCACTGGAAAGATCAGCAATATATCAGCAAGATTTGAGGCGGTATCATAGTCGCCGGGTTAAAACTCGCACTTTCCAGGAGGGTGATCTGGTATTGCGATGGGTGCAGTCCAAGGAAGGGATGCACAAGTTATCACCTCCTTGGGAGGGGCCCTTCATCGTAAGCAAGAAATTGGACAATGGTTCATACTACTTAGTGGACGCAAGAGAAAAGTCAGAGACAGTCAATGATACCACACACTCCACCTTTTCCATGGAAGAGCGTGAGAGGCCGTGGAACATTGCGCAGCTGCGCCCATATTATACTTAGCAAGAGAAAGATGTAAAAGTTGTAACACACGATGTAACAGGCAGCAGGTTTCAGACGCGCTCTTTTCCTTACCAGGGTACCTAAGGGGACTGGAAGGTTTTTAATGAGGCGGCTTGCTGACCTAACCTTTTCTATCAATAAAGTAAAGGTTGAACAGAAATTTTCTTTGTCTCAGTTTACTTTTTTAAGCCGGTTATTTTTTATTTGCATCATAATAGTTCTTTTGATCAGCTTGGTCCTGGGGGCTTGTTATTGAAAAGTGCTAAGTTATTTCCCCAGGACCCGGCCCCAGTGGTTATCCGGGTTTCAAATATTGTAACCCGGCAGAGCAGTTCACAGTTTGTTCTATTGAGTAATATGTGTGTTTAGTTTCAGTATCAGTCATTTTTAGTTGATTTTATATCTTGAGGACGCCCAAAGAGTGCGTCCCGCCAGTATTTTGGATCAATGGGGTACTGTGGCATAAGCCCTTTACTTTATAAACATTGATCCAGGTCTTGGGGGCTCTTACTGCAAAAGTCTGTAGCTGCAATCCCAAGACCCGGCTTTTATGCCACTAGTATTCTTGGTTATCTTGCTGTGCAGCTGATGTGACTCGCGACTTTATGGCCTGATTGCACACCTGGAAATTCAATCAACCATGAAGCCCGTTGGGACTTGGTTCGACCCTGTTTTTCTCAGAGAAGTTGCGCCAGGGTATCCATGCGAAAGCCGGCTCACAGTTAAAGACACCAAAAGGGTCATCGAAACCACAGAAGAACAAGTATTTTGACAGGTAAAGACATAATACGATTACTGCAAAGTTTTACAGCGCACGAGCGCACATCACAGGCATAGTATCAAAATACGGCTAAGTTATTACAATACTGTGCCCCAAGGGCCAAATAAGACAAGTTTTTATGCAGACATAGCTGCTGAGCAATTGTTTAAGAACCGGCTTCAGGAGCCGGGTTAGTGGAAGGAGTGGTGGCTGGAGTATCTTCCTTGGCGCTGGCCGAGTCATCCTTCGCCGTTTCTGCTTCTACTTCCCGGTTCTTGGGGGCTCTGTTGTTGCGCCATGTCACAAGCTGAAGGGATTGAAAGTAGTTTCATCTTCATCTTCCACTGGTGCGCGCGATGGTGGTGGCACAGTGGGAGTTGAGGAGCTTGGCGCAGCGGAAGCACTGGGGACAGTGGGGCCTTCACCAATTGATTCCTTGTAGCTTTGAAGGAGGTCAATGCGTTGAGGTTCTTCATCAACAATTTCGTCATTGGTCTCGCTGTAGCCGTATTGTATGGAATTCAGTTTCAAGCCATTGGCAATTTGGGTAGCCACGTGCCGGGTTTGCTTCACAGCCCGGCTGTACGCTTTCCGATCAAAAGCAGTGCCATCTGCGTTGAACTGAGGAAATCCTGATGCAAGGGGACCCGGTTCCAAGTTGGGATAATAGGCTTTGGCCAAGGCCAAGCTGCGCATTGCACCGGCTCTGCACGCGGACCTCTTCAGCAATTGGATCCAGTTTGGCATCGTGGATAAATGAGCCAGTACTTCAGTATAAGTGCTGGGCGGGTTCTCCCAATTTCTGGCGGTTTTGATGACTTCGCAGCTACCAAAATATAATTGGCGCACCAGTGTATACATACATTTGATTTTCTCGGTGGCGGTTTTGCGAATGTTACCATCGCGCGCGCCTGCAAAGTGAAAACTATGTTAGGCATAGTTTATATGCCGGGTTTGGAAGAGAAAAATTTACCGGGTTTGAGAACATCATGCTTACCAACAAGAGAGGCAACCATAGCACTAATCATCTTTTTCAGGCGAGATAGCTCGCTGGTAGTTGCATCCAACTTCTGTTGAAGGTTGGTCAGCTGCTCTTGAAAGTTTTCTTCATGCTCTTGCATGTCCCGTTTCAGATCAGAATTTTCTGCTTCCAAGGTAGTTATTTTTTCTTCCAGGGCTTGAAGTTTGTTGGTTTCTTTAGCCCGGGCTTCAATCTCAGCTTTTAAGGTTCCTTGGAGCCGGGCTACTTCCTCATTGGCCTTGCTCACATGCTCCTGTTAAAAAAAAAGAGGCAAGTCAGAGTTCTTTACAAGGTTTTAAAGTTTACGAAGTGAAAAGTGAAGTCCCAGGTTGCTGCGGGCAGCTAACCCGGCACTTGGGGGCTACAGTTTTGAAGTTTTTAATGATTTGTGGAGTTAAAGGTGTGAAAGTCCCAGGTTGTTGCGGGCAACTAACCCGGCACTTGGGGGCTACATGGTTCAAAGTTTTGTTCTATGAAGTATGATTTTGATAGCGGAAAGTGTTTCAAGACCCGGCTTGTTATAAACATACAACCCGGGCCTTGGGGGATACAGGTTGAAGTTTTTTGCCAAGTTATTGTTGTTTCAAGCACCAAGTTCATCAACAAGTGATAATCTTGGAGCTTGGGGGCTAGTAAGGTTATGGTTATAGATAACTATATTAAAGATTACAAGAAGTAAAAGGACAGTAAATATTGTGCACCTGGTATCGTTTCTGAAGTAGGGTGACAAGTTCACTCTCCAAGTTCTTGTGATAAGCAATGCGAGAGAAGTACTCCTCGCACAGAGCAGGTGTGGACATGGAATCCAAAGCCGCCAAATCCAAAGAAGAAACTGGGTCCTTGCCCTTGGCAGAGGGATCCACTTTGACTTCAGGAGTAATAATCTTGGTAAGAGCTTGAGAGGCACTAGGAACCGGGCCTTGATGAGACCCGGTGATTTGCACTTCTGGGTCAATCTCTTTTGTCCCAGAGCCGTGTCCAGGAGATGAAGCATTGGTAGCTGGTTCAGGAGCAGGAGCAGGGGGACTTGGTGGTGAGGCTACCACGTTCTCAGCGCCAGATTCTTCTTTTCGAGCCGGCTCCTCGATTTGTACCTCCATTTCAGAAGGTTCAGTGGTGTGCGTGGAGGAGAGGCAACTGGAGGAGAATCCGGGTCTTCTTCTTCCACGATAGCCTTAGCACTGAAACAAAAGAGAAGCAGTTAGTCACAGCAAAGATTGCAAAGTATTGAAAAAGAAGAGATAGTGAAGCATTTCTAACCCGGTATTGATGTGAAAATCCTCGGGCGTGCTAACAGCGTCCGAGGAAGAAGTATCTGATGAACGAGAGCGTTTAGGGACCCGGATTTTTCCAGCTAAAGGATACTTTGAGCTGGGCGTCTTCTGGATGGATTTGGCCCAGCTTGATAAAGATTGTTGAGGGATACCTGAGTTCAAGGATACGTGGGCTGAAGAAGACCGGGTCCGCGGTCTCTTGTTTGCCTCGGCCTCCTTCTCAAGCTCCTTTTCCTGTGTTGGTACTTGAGTTTGAGATGAGTTCGTTGTACAAGTTGAAAAACGAGAAATTGGCACCTTTGCAATGGCGGCTCGGGTCCGCTTTTGTGGAGTGGGTGCAGCAGTTTCAGGACCCGGCAATGCATCTGAAGCCGGGTCAGAGGGGCCTGGAATAAGATGAGCCGGATTGTCAGTAGAAGGGCCCGGGTTTGGGACCTCGTTGTTAAGCAAGTTGATGAAGAGCCGGCCTAGGGAGTCTAGCTCACCTTCTTCTTCTTCTTCTTGGTTGTCACTCTCTGTGTCTTCTTCAGCAGAGGAAGTGGGGGTGTAGTCAACGCTCCACCACTTGGAGTCCTGAGAAAAAGTTGCATGAGTAAAACCGTATACAAGATTTACCGGGTTATGATCTGCAGGGATATGAAAAGATAAAAGTTTTACCGTGGGAGGTTTGTTCTTGGCGCTGAACGGGGCGAGCCCGTTTTCCGCGATCTTAGTTTTCTTCTCACCAAGAAGCCTCTTGGCGTTCTTCACAATTGGTCGTCAAGCAGTGTGATTTCAGAATATCGCATATCATCTGTGGTCTCTTCTGTGTATTCATAGAAGAGCCGGGTTCTGATACTCAGTGGCTGGATAAACCAGCCGATCCAGCACTTAACCAAATCTGTCCCACGGAGGCCATGGGCGAGTAGGGCTCTGGCCCGGCTGTGGAGGCCTTCAAGTGCTTCTCGCTTTTCCAATTCAGCGTAACTGTTCATCTTGGGGGTGTACACCAGTGCAGAATTTCTGAAGGCCGGGAATTTGGCTTCATCTGCTTCTGGAGAGGTGTCTTTGCAATAGAAATAAGTGTTTTGCCACCCCTTAGGGTGGCTGGCCAAAGCGAGAGCCGGGAAATTGCATTCCTTGCGGCGCTGGATGGAGACGCCCCCATACGGGCCCAGAGGTTGATTTTTACGAGATGGGTTGCAGTAAAAAATGTCAAGGAAGAAATCAAGGGATGGAGGAATCTGGAGATAGTCCTCACAGAAAACAACAAAGTTGCTGATGTTCAGGATTGAATTGGGCGCCACATCCATTGGAGTGAGCCCGTAATACTTAAAGACTTGACGAAAAAAGAGAGAACCCGGGGGGCGGAGACCCCGGGTTACGTGATCTAAAAGAACGACCACTTCACCTTTTTCAGGAGTGGGCCGGGTCTCCTCTCCAGGCGCACGCCACTGGATCTCCTCCTGAGGCGGGAGTTCACCCCGGTTCACGAATGACTGGAGCGTGGTCTTGGTTGCGCTGGACCGTGTCCAGTTCACAGGAGCGGCTGTGGGCGCACCGCTAGATCCGCCCTTTGCGGAGCTGGGAGGTTTCTTTGCAAGAGATTTTGCAGCTTTGGGCCCTCCTGCCATCTTCTTCTCCTTCACCATGGTTGGAGATCAACGAGGTGCCTAAGCGGTAACAATGGCGAAGAACGATGAACATGATAAGAACCCTAGCTCAGATGCAAATGTGGATAGAGGAGTGCAGATTGAATCTAGACAAAATGAGGAGCGGAATCGGGTGCGCAGCACAAGTAAAAACAAAGATTGGAGTTACCTTGGAGATTAGTTGAAGTTGGAGAGCTCGATTCGAGATCGGATCTGCGGCTGCTACAGTGCTTGCGCGAAGTTGGAGATGAGTTTGAGAATGGGGAAAATGACTGCGCGAGGTCGTGGCCAGATATTTATAACCGCGGTGAAAACCCTAGGGGTAACATGGTAAAAATGAGTGGATAAGATAAGCATCTTCTCCGGGAAGTCAGCGACAATCAGACAGGACAAAAAGGATATTCCAACTCATTTATGGTGTCTCAGTGAGATGGCTGAGTAGAAATTTTCGCTAAGTGTTGGGTGTGAAACCCGGAGATACACGGTGTAGAATGAGAAAGCCGGGTCATGAGATAACCCGCCAAGAAGAGCTGGCTTAACAAGACAGAGGGAAATGAAACTTGATATCTTGTACATATTTATTATCTTTGTATTTCAGGTGATTAACCAGGCAAGCCAGAACACCAGCATTGATCAAGAAACAAACAACGCAAGATAGAAGCAAAGCGTGGCGACCTGGTTACCTGGTTAACCTGGGGGCTACTGATGGAGGGATAATAACCCGGTAGGCCCATGACGAGGAAAACATGACCCGCCAGGCAGGAGGCCCGGCGAGGCCAGTTAACCCTCAGCATAGGCCGGGTTACGGTGCTGGGCGGTATCTTGGCGATGACCCGGCTATTCATGAAGAATGTTCCAGAAGGTCCGAGGCGGTTCAAGAGGCGGTTCTATACTTGGAATACACGAAGGATAAAGGAGTAGTAGTAGGACTCAGAGTTCGGGTAGAACCCGGCCTATATGTACGCGACCAGGAGGCCCGGTATCTATATAAACCGGCCCCTGCCCCTTAGACAAGAAGACTTTTCGTAATCCCAAGCTTTAGGCGAGACATACAATCCTTGTAACCTAGATCGAGATCCGGCTCTGTTGTAGTAGCCGGGTTATCGAGACAGAGATCGAGATTAATAATAAGATAGCAGGAAGTAGGTCTTTATCTCCAATGGAGAGGCCGAACCTGGGTAAACCTTTGTCCCCTGCCGTGCTAAACAAACACCCAGACACCAGAGTCGCCTTGCCCAAAAGTTTAAGCTACCCTCAAGTAGCATCTGCCGTGTTTTCTACCCCACGACAGCGGGAGATGGACTCGCGGCGGGATCCCAAACTTCGTGGGGGAGGCGGGTGGACTTTGATGTGGTGAATGTCTAACGGGAGGAGTCGGTGGCCTTGGCTCCGAGTCTGGAAACTTGATGTATTTCTTCTTCCATAGAACGATACCAATCTCAACTTCTCCCAATGTCTTCTCGCCTTCAGCTCCAGGAATTTCAAGACGTATTGCGTTGAATCCCGGCATAACTTTCGTGACCCCGACACAAGCAAATCCAGGCGGAATCACACCAAAATGGAAGGTTTCTCCACGTTGATGTCGTAAAGCATAGCCAGTCGCCACCGGATAAGTAATGTTCATCATCGGCGCATGTAACTCACAATTTGTCTTCTCCGTGATATCATCCACGGGGTAGTGAGCCGCCGATGGTTTAGCAACTGGTTCATCAACTGCAGGATCTTGTAGCTGCGTGAAACCCACGCTGCTTTTCCGCTGAGATGGGCTGGCATCGCCTGTAGGATCTTCTACTCGCAGTTGAGATTCCCTGGTCTGGGTCATTGAGGCCAGTTGCTTCTGCACATCCTGCACCGTGCGTTCTAATGCAGTAACCCTCTCCGCCTCCCTCTTCTTACATCTGCAATGTTTTCTATAAGTTGCAACGTCTTCTGGAAACCCTTCAAGAAAACCAACCCCGCCTCCTCTGGCTCGACATCGCCCCCAGTGTTCTTTATTCCCGAGGGCTTGTGAAAGCTCGTCGTCCTCTCTATCGGGAACAAATTTTCCCTCCTTGACTACTACTATGACATTTTTTATTTTTCTGATGACTCTTCTAATTTTTCTCCGCCATTTTCCCTTTGCAACAATCAGCCCTGTTTCTGGGTGCAACACTGCCCCATGCGCGAACAACCAGAACTTGGACCTGTCAGGCCAGTCATCTGTCTGTGGAGTGATCCCTTTTAGTCGCAGCTCGTCTTCATAGGCTTGCCACTTAGGCAAGGCAGTCTTGTAGCCACCTGAGCCCAAATGATGGAAATATTTCTTCTTCGAGGCATTCAACTTATTTTGTGTCGATCGGGTCACAGAGACGCCCGAATTCTTATACGCCGCAAATTCAGCCCAATCATCTTTTAGCTTCTCTAGATGTCCTTTGAAAACTATATCTTTGTTCCCATATTTTCTCCACAATGTGTTCTTCCAGTTGTTGAATTGCTGGGCCATCTTGCTAAGAGTCCACTCCTTGACTTTATCCTTCATCTTCTGTGGGAGATCTGCCGGTAGGTTGAATTTAGACATCATCGAGTCCCAAAGGGTCTCTTTAATTCTTTCCTCAAGATATTTTGCGCCTATGTTGGCTTTCTTCGGCTCATTCCATTCTGTCACAGTGATCGGGACCATGTCCCTTACAAAAACTCCGCACTGCCGTACATATTTATTGTAGATTCCATCGGGTTTCTCTGGTTTGCCTTTGAAGGTAACTTCGTCGATCGACAACGTTGCACCTTCCGGGAGTTTTAACCCTTGGGCCGGGCCTCGTACGGGGATTGACGACTTAGATCCAAAGGGCTGAAAGAAAAATGTTTCGTTAATAAGTGCGCATATAAATCAATTAATGCATCTAGCTATAGTGATCAACAAGACTTAATATATACCTTCTTCTTAGCTAGGGCATCGTCCGCCTTAGATCCAGACGGTTCTTCTTCGTCGTCGTCGTCATCTCTGAATTTTTCTAACTCAAGTCCCTCACCGGAGTCATTCAAACATTTCGCGCTGAATTCTTCGGCGTCTTCTCCGTCGGACGAATCTTCTCCATCGGAATATTCTCCATCGGAATTAGGTCCGGCAGCGGTGTTATATATTATTTGTTGGAGACGGTCTTCTTCCTCCAAATCTCGGACGAAGGTGGGGGCATCGTCCGCCATAGCTCAATGTCACTGCACATTTTGAAACTTAGCAATATTTCTAACTTAACAATATTAACCAAATAACAATATTAATAATCTAAACAATATTAACCTAATAACAATATTAACTTAAAAAAACAGTACTAAAAAAGAACAACTACTAGACATAAAAAAGACTTAGCTAAACAAAAATTAGCTAAACAAAACTTAGCTAAACTAAACTTAGCTAAACTTAGCTACACTAATATTAACCTAAACAATTAATATTAACTAAAAAACAGTACTCAAACTTTACAATATTCTAACTTTACAATATTTCTAACTTGACAATATTTCTAACTTTACAATATTTCTAACTTGACAATTTTATTTTACTAATGTTATTTTCAAACTATCTAAATGACTTAGCAATATATCAAACTTTACAATATTCCAAATTTTACAATATTTCAAATTTTCAAACTTAGCTAAAATTTTGAAACTTTGCTACTACAATTTCAAACTTAGCAAAATTCACATATTTACTAGAATAAAAAATGACAATACACATATTTACTTATTTACTAGAATAAATTTTCACATATTTACTAGAATTCAAACTTTGATAAATTTCTAACTAAATATTTACTCAACCTAAATATAAAATTTACTCAACCTAAACATAAAATTTACTCACATAAAATTCTAACTTTGATAAATTTCTAACTACCTAAATGACTTACCAAAATTCAAACATAAATTAATCTAAATAACAGTACTAATTAAAAACAAAAAACCGAACAATATTAAGCTAAACTAAACAATATTAACTTATAAATTTATTTACTAGAATTCAAACATAATTTATTTAACCTAAACATAATTTAGAAACTAAACAATTAATATTAACCTAATAACAATATTAACTTAAAAAAACAGTACTAAAAAAAACATTACCTTGATGTGTGGCCGGCCGGAGTGGAGAGCAGCACACGGTGGAGCACGGCGTGGGGCGCAGCGCGGTGGAGCACGCGCGGCGGCCGGAGTGGGCGCGCGGGGCGTCCACGGCGTGGGGCGTCGACGGCGGCGGACGGCGGGGGGCGTCGATGGCGCGGACGGCAGGCCGCAGCGCAGGAGCAGGCCGGAGGGCAGAGGAGCAGGGCGCGGCTGCGTCAGGGCCTTGGCGGCGCGGTCGACGGCGCGGAGGGCGACGTACGTGTGCGCGTGGAGGGCGGCGGCCCCGTCGACGGCGTGGAGGCGCGCGGCGTCGAGGAGCAGCACTTCGCCGGCTTCGACGAGCGGGCGTCGAGGATCAGCACTTGGGCGAATTTGGGATCGATTCGTCGATCCCCTGCTTTAACTGCCCCAACACACATTTAGTACCGGTTGTAGTCTACAACCGGTGCTAAAGGTGCCTTTTGGGCCGCGGCGAAAATTCCCGCGCGAAGCCCAGCCCTTTAGTACCGGTTGTAGTTTACAACCGGTACTAATGGGCTTTTTGAATTTTTTTCTCTAGTTTTTTTTTCTTTCTTTTGTTTTCTGTTTTTTATATCTATTTGGTTTCTATTTTGTTTTTTTCTACTTTCTTCTCTACTGCCACCAGGTGATGTCGCCGCAGTAGTCACCCGACGCGGACGCCGAGATCTGAAGATGGAGGAAAGCCATGTCGGCGGGGCGACGCCCCGATTCAATCCTCTTCAGGCGAGCACGCCAACCGACGACCACCGCCGGGAGCAGGACACACCACCTCCAGTACCTCCGTAGAAAGGTCAGAGCAAACCCAACCGCGACGAAGAGAGGAACAGAAGACAAAATCTCCAAAAGCCGGCCGCCATCTTCGCAACCGTGTGAACCAAGATACAACTCCGATGTGCGGTCAACCGTCTTATGCAGAGACGATTTAACAAACAACTAGACATGCTCGGATGCGGAAATGTGAAACCCGGACACACACTTCTCGCAAGGACCAATACACACCATGCTTGCGCTCAAGTAAGTACCATGCCTACTTTCGATTGGGTTTTATAGAACTACCGGTGGCGGCATTTGGGGGAACGATAGCGGGAAATATTTGGGCGGGAAACGGTGGCGGGATCGAAGTTGCCTACATTCTCCAGTCGATCAGGAAGAAGCAAACGGATCGTGTGTTTCCTTCCAGCGATTGGGAGTCGTTGGATCAAGCGGTGTGTTTCTTTCGAGCGCTTGTGAGCCCTTGGATCAGTAAGAAGCACACGGATCGTGTGTTTCCTTCTAGCGCTTGGGAGCCGTTGGATCAAGCGGTGTGTTTATTTTAAGTGCTTGTGAGACGTTGGATCAGGGGTGAGCCCGACTTTAGTCCCGGTTGGTGTTACCAACCGGTACTAAAGAAGCACACGGATCATGTGTTTCTTTCAAGCGCTTGTGAGACATTGGATCAGAGGTGTGTTTCTTTTGAGGGATTGTGAGCTGTTGGATCAGCAGTATCACGACCACTTCGTGAGCCACATGACCCTATAATAGCCCACCTCTCGGAATTCCAGCGTCACTCACTCACTCACACAAAACATTCCATCGTCACTCGGAGAGGCATCTTTGGGCAACCAGCGGCAAGACGTCTCTGATGACCTGCGACCGTTCCAAACGGTTGCAGATCATCAGAGACGTCTTGCCGGACGGTTGTAGATCATCAGAGACGTCTTACCTCTGCTTGGATCGAAGTGGCGCTCAAACACAAAACATTCGGGTTTCCTAGCTATGCCCGACACTGAATGCAACGACATTCGACCGTGAATCAGTGTCGGGTTGTAGCTAGGAGAAACCGTGTGTTTTGTTTCCCAGGTTACTCACTCATATATTCTACCTTGTGCTCAAACACAGAACATTCGGGTTCCCTAGCTACGTCATGCAACCGTTTGGTCGGATCCAAGCAGCGGCAAGACGCTCTGATGATTAGCAACATCCCCAACACTTGTTGCAAATCATCAGAGATGTCTTGCCTATCTAGTGTTTAGATCTCTCTTCTGAGCGTTCAGGACATAGTTACATAAAAGGTTTAATACATTATTACACATCAGCAACAACATCCCTATCTAGTGTTCACTTTTTCTTCTTGTGTGTCCCTTTCTTCTGATTGCGTCGTAGCCATGGACAATCTTCATCATTTAACACGGTGCTTGGGTCAGTTTTCACTTTGAAGGGCGGAATTTCAGCAAACTTATTGTAATCTTCTGACATGTCTGTCTTGTCCTCCACTCCCACGATGTTTCTTTTTCCTGAAAGAACTATGTGGTGCTTTGGCTCATTGTATGATGTACCGGCTTGTTTATCTTTTCTTTTTTTCGGTCTGGAAGACATGTCCTTCACATAGAAAACCTGAGCTACATCATTGGCTAGGACGAATGGCTCGGTTTTGGACGCAAGATTTTTGAGATCCACTGTAGTCATTCCGTACCGCTTGTCTATCTCTACCCCGCATGACAGGTTAACCCATTTGCACTGAAACAAAGGGATCTTAAAATAAGGTCCATAGTCAAGTTCCCATATATGATGTATGCAACCATAATATGTGTCCTTTGTTCCATCATCGTTTGTTGCATCAAAGCGGACACCACTGTTTTGGTTAGTGCTCTTTTTGTCTTGGGTTTCCGTGTAAAATGTATTCCCATTTATCTCGTACCCTTGGAAAGTCAATATAGTCGAAGATGGTGTCTTGGCCAACAAGTATAGCTCTTGTCCAACAGTGTTGTCATTAATGAGATGTGTACGCAACCAACTGCCGAAAGTATCCACGTGTTTTTCTTTAATCCAGAAGTCAGTCTTCTCCGGGTATTCTGAGCGTAAAATATCCATGTGTTCCACGATATACGGAGCCACCAATCTGGAATTTTGTAGAACTGTGTAGTGTGCTTGAGTGAAAGAATGTCTGTCCATACTTCTTGTTGCTTTCTTCCTAGCGTGCCTTTTCCACGCAGTCTCCCCTCATGGCGTGATTGAGGAACACCGATGGGCTTAAGATCTGGAAGAAAGTCAACACAGAACTCAATGACCTCCTCTGTTCCATAGCCCTTGGACATGCTTCCTTCTGGCCTAGCACGGTTATGAACGTATTTATTTAAGACTCTCATGAACCTCTCAAAGGGGAACATGTTGTGTAGAAATATAGGACCGAGAATGGAAATCTCTTCGACTAGGTGAACTATGAGGTGCGTCATAATATTGAATAAGGCCGGTGGAAAGACCAATTCAAAGCTGACAAGACATTGGACCACACCCGTCTGTAAACTTGGTAGAGTTGCTGGATCAATTACCTTTTGAGAAATTGCATTCAGGAATGCACATAGCTTGACAATGGGTACTCGAACGTTTTTGGTAGAAGCCCCCTCAATGCAACAGGAAGTAATTGTGTCATAATCACGTGGCAGTCATGAGACTTCAGGTTTTGGAACTTTTTCTCTGCCATGTTTATTATTCCCTTTATATTCGACGAGTAGCCAGACGGGACCTTGATACTGCTCAGGACTTGAAAAAAGATCTCCTTCTCTTCTTTGGTAAGAGCGTAGCTGGAAGTACCTTGATACTTCTCTGAATTCAGGTTGTCTCTTCCGTGGTGCGTAATTTGCTGGTCCTGCCGTGCATCCGCTGTATCTTTCGTCTTCCCATACACGCCTAAAAAGTTTATCAGGTTCACGCAAAGATTTTTCGTCACGTGCATCACGTCGATTGCAGAGCGAACCTCTAGGATTTCCCAATAGAGTAAATCCCAAAATATAGATTTCTTTTTCCACAAGGGTACGCGCTTGTTTGCGTCTTTCGGAACATTTAGACTGCCAAGACCCTTTCCAAATATTACTTCCAAATCCTTGACCATGCCATATACAACATCACCATCACGGCGTGTAGGCTTCGTCCGGATATCTGCCAAACCTTTGAAGTGCTTGCCTCCGTTTCTTACGTGATGCCCGGTTGGAAGAAACTGACGATGCCCCATGTACACAATCTTGTTACCTATATATGCACTGTCAGTCTTATCTAAACAGTGCGTGCATGCATTGTATCCCTTGTTCGACTGTCCTGAAATGTTACTAAGAGCATGCCAATCATTGATGGTTACAAACAGCAACGCTCATAGGGAAAATTCCTCTTGTTTGTACTCATCCCACACACGTACACCTTCGTCAGACCACAACTGTAAAAGTTCGTCAACTAATGGCCTCACATACACATCAATGTCGTTGCCGGGTTGTTTCGGTCCTTGGATAAGCACTGGCATCATAATATACTTTTGCTTCATGCACAACCAAGGGGGAAGGTTATAGATACATAGAGTCACGGGCCAGGTGCTATGACTGCTGCTCTGCTCCCCAAACGGATTCAAGCCATCTGTACTTAGACCAAACCTTAAGTTACTTGCGTCAGCTGCAAAATCCCCAAACGCACTGTCGATTTTTCTCCACTGAGACCCATCAGCGGGGTGTCTGAGCATCTCGTCTTCCTTACGGTCTTCTTTGTGCCATCGCAACAACTTGGCATGCTCTTTGTTTCGGAACAAACGTTTCAACCGTGGTATTATAGGAGCATACCACATCACCTTCGCGGGAACCCTCTTCCTGGGGCTCGGCTCGCCCTCAATATCACCTGGGTCATCTCGCGCGATCTTATACCGCAATGCACCGCATATAGGGCATGCATTCAAATTCTCGTACTTCTCACCGCGGTAGAGGATGCAGTCATTGATGCATGCATGTATCTTCTGCACCTCTAATCCTAGAGGGCAGACAATCTTCTTTGCTTCGTATGTGCTGTGGGCATTTCATTATTCCTCGGAAGATTCTTCTTAAATATTTGTAGCAACTCTTGAAATGCCTTGGCAGACAATCTTCTTTGCAATTCCAGGGTGGTACCTAGCTTTTTCTGGTCATCTTCACAATTTGGGTACAACGGTTTTTTGTGATCCTCTAACATGCGCTCCAGTTTCGACCACTCGTTTTCAGTTACGCAGTTCATCTGTTCATCACGAATGACCTGACGAAGATCATCATCGTCGGACTGATCAACAATGACCTCATGATCTTCCCCCATTGTAGTATCACCGTGTTCATCAGAGAACACGGGATAGTTGTCATCATACTCTTCTTCAGGGTTTTCCATTATAACCCCTCTTTCTCCGTGCTTGGTCCAACAAAAATAATTGGGCATGAAGCCTTGTCGCAACAAGTGGGAGTGTATGATTCTTACGCTCGGGTAATTCCTGTTATTCCGACATTCATCACATGGACAAATCATAAAACCATTCTTCAGCTTGTTTAACTTAACCACATCGAGAAAACGATGCATGCCATTAATGAACTCGGGACAGCGTCGATCACCGTACATCCATTCTCGGCTCATCTACATTACATAAATATATCAAAAACCATTACACCAGCTAAATAATGAATAGAGATACGTGACCAAATTAATTTATACAAGTTCATCACATTAAAATCAAAGTAGAGTAGTGCCCAAATGTAATACATAGTTCTCACGAAACATACATCAATCGAAACTAACATACAACTATCTAAAGAATTTAAATCCAACAACAAATGCGATCAGAATCGCAACCAATGTAACTATTGAACCAACAGCATAATGATACCAAGCCTCTTGACTAATGGCATATTTTCTAATCTTTTTAAGCTTGGCGCGCATTGCATCCATCTTCCTCTCGTGAGCAGTGACGACGTCGGCAAGCTCGACCCCGTGAGCATCAACGATGTCGGCAATCTTCAAGTCCAATTCCATCTTCTCTTCTAGGCATTGGAGACGAAGATCTTCACTTATCTTCAATTTTGCTCTCAAATCGTCGTTTTCTTTTTTAAAATACTCGACAATAGGGTCGGCCGGAATTTCCGGTTCAACTACCTCCTAAATAAAAATATATCTACGTCAAGTTGGTCGGCATGATTGTTATAAACACGAAAGAAAATAAATAGTTAAAAAGATATACCACATCCGAATCATAGACCGGACGAGGGCCGAAGGGGACGGATATCAAAACCATGACACTATACATATATAAAAAACATAAGAAAATTATACAAGAAATAATTATGCATTTAAATCATATAACTAACAATTTTTAAAATAAAAGATAAAAAAAAAGGCTCACCGAGGTGGTGTCGGCGACGGAGCGGCGCGGGCGATCGACGGCGGTGAGGATCAGGGGACGGGACGACACTATATAAAACCATAAATTATACTTCAATTCGAGCTCAAAATGCATATAAAACAAATGAAATCCTAATTTAGTCATTTCATCAAACACCTTGCAAGCACAACCAAAATCAAACTTGCTAAACTTGCACGAAAATGAGCTAAACTTGAAAAGCCGGAAGAGAAGATGAAGAAGTTGCTAACCCTTGTATAGGGTGCCACCAATCTTGACAAATGTTGGAGAAAAAATGGGTGACCTAGACTTGGGAGGGCTTGGGAGAGAGGAAAAATGGGGTTGGGGTCGAGTTGCTCCAAAATGGAGCTGGCTGGCCGGGGTGGAAGATATAGGCAGGACCTTTAGTACCGGTTTTATTTACCAACCGGTACTAAAGGGCCTGCCGTGGGGCCACTGACCGCGGCCTGCGGGGCTGCACCCTTTTAGTACCGGTTGGTATAACAACCGGTACTAAAAGGTGTCCTTTAGTACCGGTTGTTAATACCAACCGGTACTAAAGGTCCTCGCCGCGGGGCCCTGGCTGGCGCACAAGCACAACCGGTGCTAATGCCCCCTTTAGTACCGGTTTTTGTTGCAAACGGTACTAAAGGGGCGCACCAATGGTTCTGTTTCTACTAGTGATTGTATAGCTTCTGTATATTGTACCTGTACGTGTATATTGTAACGTACCTCCTATAAATACATGTGATAGGCCACCCCTAGAGGGTTGAGCCAGTTCCCCCAACATCGTACGTCTGACACGAGGCTCCATCCGAGCTTCGATAACGACGCTCTAGAAAGCATGCGAAATCCTTTGATTGTTTATAGAATCAAAATAACTAGATAGTCTTTCTTGTTCCACTTGCATCGTCATGTCCTGGCCAAGCAGCTATGACCAGTAACAGCGGCGACGGCAAGAATCGCGTGACAAACCAGGTGAACGTCGGCTCGGTGAGACCTAAACCCAGCCCCTCCTCCATTGCGGCCCAATCGTGCGTTTGCAGTCCATGACGCTCACTTGTTCGATCATTTGCCGGCGTCCGAGAGCAGCAGCGCGTGTTCGTGGGCATGGACGGCGCAAGCCTCTGAGGAGCAGAAGGGCCAGGTGGTCATGTACATGGGCGGGCTGTAGTTCGAGGCGTACAGCCAGTGCATGTCCAAGACATGTTCAATACGGAGCTGTGCAACAAGTGGGAGGAGACCAGCCACCGGGGCGTGCTCCTACGCCGACCAGTGCCAGTTCGCGCACGACATCCGCTCCATCATCCGACACCTGCGCTACAAGACCCAGCTCCGCCACTCCCGCAAAGGACACTTGTGCTGATAGAATTAGCACGCAAGCAAGGCGAATTCATATGTTGGCGATGTACATGGTTTGATCCATATCCATTGGCTGTGGTTACATGATCTTGTTTCTTAGTTGCATTTTAAGAAAGATGAAATTTATTGGAATAATGCTGTAACAAGTCTGTTATTTGAGTACATCACTGATGTTATTTTGGGTACTCTGGGAATTGTATGCAAGAGACTTCATACTTTTGTAGTGTTGTTTCTGGACAGCTGGGAAAGTGAGCAATATAATTTTGTAGACAACATGTCAAAGCACACAGCTGCCGTCTATTTGTGTCTAGTTTGTGCTTCTCTGATTTATCCAGATATTTGATCTTGCTGATCCAGTTCCAACTGCAGTCTGTTCATATTGTTTCTGGACAGTTATAGAAATACGTCATAACTTGTGGGAAACATGTGAATCATGTTAGAGTATACGTGTACGGTTCGATATGGTAGTCTAGGATAGAGTTAGGATCTATTTCCATCTATTCTCTAACTTGTCTTGTACTTCAAATCAGTCCATTGTACGTCTATATATACTCGCCCATGAGGCTCAATAATACATCCAACCAATTCCACCAATCTCTCTCATAATTATACATGGTATCAGAGCGGCACGATCTGACCTAGCCGCCGCCGTGCTTCCGCACCGCGCCGCCCCCGGGGAGGTCGATCTCCATGATCTCTGCCGGGGGTCGCGCCGCCCGTACCTAGGGTTCGTCCGCCGATCGGTTGATCGGCTGCCCTAGCGTTTTTTTTTCCGATCTAGATCGATTTTCTTTTCTCTGCCGGTCACTCGATCGGCGTTTTTTTTTGGTTTGCCGATCATCGATCGGTTTGCGTCGCCCACCACCGTCGTCGTCTTCTCGCGCCTCTACTCCGACAACGGCATCGACCTGCACCGGCCCCCTCCTCGACAACCGGCTATCGCGGCCGACTCGCCGGCGCCGACTTCGCACCGTTCGGCTCCTCCAAGTCGGCTATCGCGGACGACACACCGACGCCGACTCTGCACTGACCGGCTCGTCTTCACCGACCGCACAGCAAGGCCGGACGCGCCGTCCACGGGACGTCTCGATGTGTCGCCGCCGGCTTCTCTCGCTTGCAAGGTCTCCATCGCCGGTTCATCTTCGCCGTCATCGACCGGGACTTCAGCGATAACTTCGCCATCGACTCTGATTTGCGCGTCGTCGTTGCCGCCATGGCGCGTTCCGCGCTGCGTCGGTCTGATCAACTGATCGCGCGCCTGCACCGCCAAGCACGTCCCCGAGCACGCGCCTACCACCGATCGAGCTACAGGCTGCCGCCGCGTCGCCCCTTCGGGCCGCCGCGCCGCCGCCATTGGTCCATGTTGCCTGCAGCCAACGCGCCTTCTCAGGCGTGTATGCCGCTGGCGACACCCGCCGTCGCCCCGACCCGCGCACTGCTGTTGCGTCGCCCCTTCGGGCTGTAGCGCCGCGGCACGCGGTCCTCTTCGCCGTCCGTGTGCGTCGACGTCTACTTGGTATGCGCCGCGCCGACTCCCTCGGCGTGGGAACGCCACCGTCCGCGCATGGTCTTCATCAAGCCGACGGGTTCTTCCTCGCCTCCTTCGAGTAACGCCGCCGCCATCTACAGGTAACCTGCATGGCCACCTCTAGCCGTCGCAGGTCCCGCCGACCCCCTTGTCCAGGCGTCCAACATGGCCACCCCGGCCGCCGTTGCCTTCGCCGCCTTCTACATCTTCGTCCACCACGACCACGTCGCCAGCGTCATCATCCTCGTCCCCGACTACGTCTACTCCGACAACCGCGGACGACATCGGCACCTTCTATCCCCCGCTGATTGGCGCCGCAATCGTCGTCGAGTCCTCCTCTGCTGGCCCCTCCGACGCTGGCGTATGGTTCACGGTGGTCCCTGCCCCCGCACGCACGGTACTGGCAACACCGGTGTGTGCATTCGTCCCCGACGTGTCCCCAAGTCTAGCAAGCTTGGGTCGGCGCCTCGTCTACATCGGCCTCGACAACGTCCTCGGCATCGACTCCTCCTCTACGACTGCCTCGACAGCGTCACCGACTTCTTCTATGCGTACTCGGCTCTGGCAAAACCGGAGTATGCCTTCGTCCCCGATGTGCGCCTTGTTCTGGCAAAACATGGCCGCGCCTCGTCCTCGACGGCTCGTACTGCGTCGTCTCCGGCATCGACATCATCGACGACTGCCTCGACGTGTCTCCGTCTTCTCCTCGCGCACTATGCGCCCGCGGCTTCTTCTGCGTCTACCTCGACACCGGCAACCTGGCCACGACATCGACCACGGCGACCCCTCGCACGGCTACCACGACCAAGGCTGCACCGCCTAATGCTCTCGGCTTCCTCGACATCGGCACAAAGGGCTATCACCTCGCTTGAGCTCTTCATCAGCTTCCTCTACAATCCAAGCTCTGCGCCGCGATACCGTCCACGACGTTCCCGCTCCTACTGCGGGGGGGTGTCAGCCCACTGGATTCTACTTCGGCTTATCTCCAGTCTGACCGTCCGCGACGTTCCAGTTGTTCACGACGCTACCGCTACGACTGCGGGGGATGTTAGAGTATACGTGTACGGTTCGATATGGTAGTCTAGGATAGAGTTAGGATCTATTTCCATCTATTCTCTAACTTGTCTTGTACTCCAAGTCGGTCCATTGTACGCCTATATATACTCGCCTATGAGTCTCAATAATACATCCAACCAATTCCGCCAATCTCTCTCATAATTCTACAAATCATATTGCTCTTCCAGTTCCAACCGCAGTCTGTCAGCTCCTTTCTAGGAGAGGAACTACTTGTGCCAGCATCTTCTCTCGCAGTGCTGGAACACGGGATGGCAACACCCTCTGTCCAAAGGAACTGGGCAAGGGCCCACTAGGTTAGACATTCTTGTCATAATCAGGTTCTTGAAAAGTTTAAGTGGAGGGACGGGGAAAACAATTGCTTCCATCCTTTCATTACCATACCTGTCATGTTGCCAAAAATGTGATGAGCATGCATAATAGAGGTAGTCTTGCACAGGGTAATGTGTGAAATAAGTAATATATCACTATATCCACCTCAGGGTTTAAAATACGAAGACAGGGTAATCTCAAAGAAAAAAAAGAAATAAAGAAATAAACAAAATTATTTGGATCGAAAATTGAAATTAACTAAAACATGTAAGTACCTTGAGAAGGCAGAGGAATTCGAGTGATTAAAGTTATCCTCATCCTTCAGTTCTTGGTTGGCGTAACTAAACATCACGATGTTGTTGCCTTCCTAATCTGATATCTACTGATGGAGAGGGGCCAGACTCGGCATGGCCTATTGCAGCACCCTTTAAATTTTGACCCAGGGTATTTACCACGACAGAGCTGACAGCATCATATTCTTTGTTACTGAAGAATGGAGATTTGCATTTTTGCCAGTTGTTGGTTCGGCAGTAGCCACAAGATCTTTGCCAGGATCACTTGGGCGACATGAACTTGCATCAGCAATCCTCAAGGCATTATCCATTATCTGTCCAGCTACCTTTGCTGAAGTAATACCATGAAGTTACTTGGAACGCACATTCTTCTCAGCTGAAAACACTTGCGGCTTACTTGTGCCACATCCATTTATACTTGAAACATCTACAAAAACACCAGGTATATCGTAATGACTTAGCAGATGCGCAATGTACAACTTGCTGGCCAGTAACAGAGCTACAAGAAAATAAAATGTCAAGAGAACCATGTGTATAATTCTTACCATCAGTGCCCTTCAACGCATATGCTTTTGTGTCTATTCTATCGAAAGGTCCATTCTGTATTTTAAGTTCTCTGGATGTGTTTGCCGCGTTATCTTTCACAATCTCAGGTAATTTCTCAATGCTCTGAATTTCAGTCTCCTTCCTACCTGAGCTCTGATCATGTTAAAAGAACACCAACAGTATTATGTGCAGAAGAACTCCAAAAATTTAATACAAAAGAAGAAAGCAGAACTTTGCAAAGATCAGTTATGACGAACTAAGGTTTCAGTAAACAGTGCTGACTACATTTTATTTGTAGTCACAAGAATAAAAGGACGTAGAAAAAAAGCTCCAGCTTTCACAGTCTGCTTGCTTGGCTTTGTCAACCCGAGTTAGTGTGATGCAATTTTACTCATACTTGGATATCAGTTAGACAAATAAGGAGTATAAGCCAGCTCAGTTGCTCACATGAGCATCACTTTCCCCATTGGTGTTTTCTCCTGTCTTTGACCCGTTACCAGAATTAACACTTATATGGTTGCTGGCCGCATTGTTTTCTGATGCATTTAATTGGCTATTCATTTGCAATGGAACTCATGGCATAATTATACCTTAGAAAACGAGAGTGAACAAGAAATACTGCTATTCGCTAACAGCTTACACGACCACATCAACAATATGGCACTCGTATGACAACCAAAATCATGCACATCATACATGGCACTTTGATACAGTTGATAATATTTTAAAGTAAAACGTGTCCAAATTTTTCAATCCAGTCATCTGCCATAACACAGGTTGCAAAAGAAAACAACGAATGAAGACTTACTGAGTGCCGTCTCCACACATGTTGTCATAAGTTACGCAACTCATTCTTAATAACTGATTTCACAAGGAAGTCCACCGCACCATTCTCCATGCACTTCAGCATCGTGCCAATGGAATCTTGGAACGACATCACTGCCTGGACAAGCCAATAAAACATCATAAACCCCATGCCCAATTGAGTGAGAGTTCAGGACAGCTCTATGTTAAGGCATCTCCAGATACACAAATTTCCTTACTAAAGTCGGCAATACACCCATCACTCCACTGTCCCACTCGGCTGCTTATGTTTTTGTCGTATTAGGGGCACAGTGGTTAACTTCACATAGTGCATAGCAGAACCATGCATTTATCCTGTGTAGTGCTTAGAGGGAATTTGTTGCTTTAGTATAGATACATAGCATGTAATTATGTATATACATACTCTCTTCCCACTATTTTAAACACGTAAATTGAGGGCCATGACCTAGGGGACCAAATGTGTCCTCACACTTGTTCACGACCTCTAGCTTAACCACCCAAAATATAGTTGATCATATCAAGTCAGAAAATAAACAAATTGTCGTCTAACAGGTCTAGGAGGCAGATATGGCTTTATATGGTTGTTCAATAACACAAAACAATGGATATCATCAGAAAGCAAAAATCTACACACAATTCAAGAATGAAGAATAATCATAATTCTCAAAGATATACCTAACGAAGGTTACATCAAACCATAAGCATGTACCTCCAAAGATTTCTAGGAGTACGCATGCAGCTTTAATCTATACAAAATTACAAATATGATGACAAAGGAATGAATTTAACCTTGTTAAGAATAATTTATACCTTTTGCCCAATCAGAGTGTGTACATGTGTTTTCTCCACTCCACTTTACTGAAACTCTACGTAGTATGTATAATCTAACCAAAAGCAAAAAACATGTTGTGATGATACCTTGCTTGAGTGAGTATGTGTACTTTTCTCCAATAGAAAATCTTGCCGCCGTGAAATGGCGAGGCTCGCATAATTTACAAGCTGCTGGTTTGTGCAATGTGTGTACCTGACTAATTGAAAACAATAGTTACACCAATATCACAACTGCACCGGTGATAATCATTGGGTACTAAAACTTGAGATTTGAGAGTAGAAAAATTCAGGATTCAGTGCTAGGTGGCACTTACACAATTGCATGTGTCTTTTCGATGATGCCCAGTTCAACCAAAGAGGCTCCAAATAAGCTGGCCTCACTTACCAGCGCCTTGTGAACCCACAATCTTTAAAGTTCTTCACCTTTAGATTGACTGCCAGCACAAAAGCGAAATCTAACACTCATAAGCATCAATTGTCAGTAAGAAAATTTACCAATGAGTTAACCTCATCAAATCAGCAAGATCACAGGAGGGGTCTACATTCACCTTCACATGATTCAGTGGAGGTTTTGACCATCCTCCACGTTTCATTTTTTGCAGTTGAACTGGATGCTCGAAAGTTAGTCGTCTCGCCATTGCGGACCTGTTAGACATCTGAACATTCTCCCCATGGACGGCTTGCCTCAGCTTTACCACATGTATTGTACCATGGTGTTACAATAAAGATCTCCGCTGTCATCTTACTCTGGAACTGCACAGCTATGTGAACTGTACACACAGGGGATACTCCAGTGCAGCCTGGCACTCGAATTGTAGGGAATTCTCGCAGCAGGATTTCTCATAGATAAAAGCACGAAAAAATACAATTTGAAAGAAAAAAACAAAACAAAAATTATCAACAGCCCGTAGCTGGGCGTGCCTCGCCCCTGTTACGGAATTCCTTGGGACCTCTTGAATGAAGTTATGAATTTAAGCAAGTAGATTAGAATAGATGGGTTTCGATAGAATTACGGTTGGTAGCAGCATTACACATTCTAAACATAAACCATGTATAAAAATGATAGTGTTCTGCTGGTGGTGTCCGGAGCTGGTGGTGGAGAGGGCAGCCTGGCTGTGCTCGTTAATCGTCGACGATCCTGGTGCTTGCGTCTGGTGGATCATGCAGCCATCAACAATGTTGGAGGTGTTCTCTCGCCCAGGTTTGCGGTGTGTGTTGGTGTTGTTGCAGTTTCCTCTTAGCGTAGGTGTGGTGTCAGTGCTCTGCTTCAATTTCTGTAGCGTGCATGTGTTCTTGCTCTTGTAATCCGATCTTTGGTGAATACACGAATGCTTTCTAAAAAAACATTGCAACACCAGCAATAAACCGGCACTATTTTTTCTATCTACTTGAATATCATGTAACCAAGGGAAGCTCCCAGAGGGACAGCTAGAACCATGTTACACGAAAATATGTGCAGAAAAGGAGGCCTAGGACCATTCACCATTGTCAGATACACGATGGTAATAAGAAATTTGAAGACACAAAAAGAAAAATCCTACCCTGCCAAATGCCGACAAGGAAATTACTAATACTATTGAACATAGAAAGAAGCAAACATGGAAAGAAGTATCTAGTGTCAGCTTCGTAATGAACACTTCTTTTGAGAATGCCCAAGAAGATGACACCGGCCACACTGAACGATCCGTTTCGGCCGTTTCAAGCATTCCATCTTGAGAATCTTCATTTTGGGACGGCCAGGAGGCCTCCGGATCCTGGGTGGGCGAAGTACAACATCCGATTTGTGGCATAGGCCTGGCCCAGAGGACGAATTGCTCCAGTGGATACGGTCTGGAATTGGATAGATCCGCTGAGAGTAGGTTTCTCTATACTTCATTACGCTGAAACAGTCATGTGCATACTGGCGAGGATCTTCACCACATGAAAGTAGTGCAGCAGCAGCATGTGCACATGGTATACCATAAATTTGCCACCGACGGCACGAGCAGAACCTGGTTTCAGTATCCACAATGTTTGTTTGCTCAGATGACACGATCTCAAACTCCACCTTATTTGCTCGGAGTACTTGATAACATTGTGAATCAGAAATGGACTCCGAAATTAGTTTCTCAGCAGATGGAACAAGAACTGACTTGTGGGATAGTGCCAAGTTGTGACGTTCACTAAACCAGCAGGTCAGTTGGTGCCTTATGTACTCAATGGTTTGCACAAGGGGAAGCTCATGACACTCCAGGGCCCAGTTATATAATATTTCCGTTATCCCAAGATTGAAATGGCCATATCGCATACCCTCAAAGTAAGAAACTGCCCAGAGGTTTGGTGGAAATTGCTGGAACCACGGCATGACACCCTGAACTTGCATCATATCTTTTACCTTTGAATCAAATTCTGTGGTTGTGAGAGCATAGAAAGCGCTCCAAAAAAGGTTCAGAAGTTTAGGACTCTTGAACTCTTCACGAAAATTCTCACTCACGTATCTCAAGCAAAATCCATGAAAAGAAGTAGGGAAGTTGAGCTCGACAGCTTCGACCACCTGTGGCTGTCTCTCAGAGAGTATTGTTAAGACGGGCATCTTATCTGTGTTAACTCCAAGCATCTTCCTCAATTCTGAGATAAACCACATCCAGTTCTCATCACTCTCAGAATCGACAACAGCAAATGCTACAGGGAACATCATATGATCAGCATCAACAGCTGAAGCACATAGCAATGTCCCAAGATACTTCCCTTTAGTTCTGCCTTGTCAATTTCCAAAAGAGGTCTACACGCACTCAAGAAACCATAAATAGATGCACGGAACGAAACAAAGAGCCGCTGAAAGGAATTGTCCATTCCAGACCCTTTATATACCACAACGCTGCCAGGATTTGTATTTACGATCTGCTCACAATATGCAGGAAGGAGACGATATCCGTCCTCAAGGTACCGTGAACAGCAGCCATGCTTCGCTCCTTTCCTCGCCATGCCTGCATATAAGACACAGCAACCCCATGCTGGTCCCGGATATCCTGCAATATCTCCTTGGGCTTAATTTGCGGATTGTCTCTTAGCCTTGCCTCAACAGACCTAGCCACCCAGTTAACAGTCGCCTGCTGATGATGTAGGTCTTGGACACCCTCACATGTGTGCTCTGCATGTAATGTCCGGACAGTGAAAGTCGGAACATCGTGGCACTTGGCCACATGCACACGCCACGGGCATCCGTCTGTGTTGCATTTGGCAATGAATCGGCTACGGTCAGATTTCACGACACGAAGCTGGAAATGCAAAGCAATGGCCATGTCCTTGATCGCCCTCCGGCAGGTGTCGACATTGCTAAACTCTTGGCCAATGACAAGGAATCGCTCACGCTGTACAAGGTCCTGCTCTGCCTCGAGGTAAATCTGGTCGTCGTCCGATTCAACTAAAACCTGGTCGTCTTCTGTCTGAACAAAAACCTGGCCGTCTTCTGCATGAACTACCACCTGGCTGTCCGACAGAACTATATCCTGGCTGTCTTCCGGCTGAGGTACAACGTGGCTGTATAGTGGCTGAGCTACAATCTGGTCGTCTTGCGCCTGGACTACAGCCTGGTCATCTTCCGACAGAACAACCTGGCTGTCTTGCGCCTGAACTAGAACCTGGCTGTCTTCCATCACTGAGCAGCTCGGCTGTATAGAATCACTTTCTGCTGACTCGCAGAAAACATCACACAACCCGCTAGCGACAGAAGAAAGTTTTCCCTACACCTCCCGAAGCACTGCCCTGTAAACATAAGCAGAAGAGCATAGCTATTAACACGAGAAACAAGCCATTCCAATGGAACACAAATTACCAATACTGGCACAGTGGGCACCGATACGGTTACAACTATCAGTATTGGCACAGAATGTTAGTTAACACTCAAGTGAGCTGTAAGTTTGTGACTTGGATAATGAATGGCAGCAACACTTGACATTTTCTTCCATGTTGAAACTTGAAAGAAAGCAACCAGCAAGGCAGCAAGCCATGAACAACACCTATAATGACCTAATAGAACTACAGAAGGCAATTTCAACTAGCCAGCTAGCAAATCAACAACCCAACAAACATACACAAACATGTTCAAATATCACATAGGACTATATGAGTGGCAGTTCAAATACAACAAATGGGCTTGCACTCTAGAGTACTCCCTCCGTTCTGAATTAATTGACTCAGATTTAGTACAAGAGGGAGTAGAAGCTAGCTATGCCAACATGATCGCAGAAATCACAATTCCATTTGGTACTGCAACCACCCGCTGATTTCTCTAAATTAGTAACACGACTCCATAGCGATAGTGGAGCCTTAAGGTCTGTAGGTTGCTCTGCTGCCATTAGATGATAATCAACATGAGAAAGAGAGAGGAGAAGGAGTGTACCTTGCTTGCTGCCGTCGAGCTGCTGAAGCGTGGCTGCTTGGGTCGCCGCCGCCGTGGAGATGAGATACTGAGGTAGGTGGGGCTGGGGCGGACGGGTCGAGGGGTCGCCACTGACCGGCTGCTCGATCTGGCGGCGATGCTCAAGAGGGGGTCGGGGGAGAATGCTGGTGGTGCTGGGGTTGAGGGGGAGGCGAGGACCTAGGAGCGGGCGGGCTGCTGCTTCCTGCCGGCGAGGTGCTGTGCTGCTTGGATCCCCGCCGCTGATGCGGCTGAGGACTGAGACGGGGCGGACAGTTCGTTAAAACTCGCCGCCGGCCGCTGGATCTGGTGGCGCCGCCGAAGAGGGAGCCGGCGACTGGGTCTGCGATGGGGTCTTTTTTTTTCGAGGGTCGGGGGAGGATGGTGTGAGAACGGGAGAGGAATTGTGGGTTACCTCGTACCTGGGCCGGGCTGGGCCGGGCCGTATCGGTGTCCCGGTATAAACGGATCGGATCTGATTGGATAATGCTCTATATCCTTTCTCATAATTTTTTGTCGGATTTGGAGCGGATCGAATAACGACGGATGCGGATACGATTACGGATAATATCTAACTATGGCTACTACGGGCGGATAAATAAGTGTAAAGAAACAATTTTTTATCATGGAAAACAAATTGAACAAAAGAATTATTCAAGCACATAACACTACACAGTGACCAAAATGTATGTGTGCATGATTCAAGTCATGTTGGACGACATAGAACGAAAAACTCCTATATGATTACCGAGTATAAATCGTACTAGGGTAGGATTAGTTATATACCGAGAAACGTAAACGGGTGATTAGTTCAATGTGCTAATTGATTTGACTATTTATACTAACTAAATAGGCTAATAAATCAGATTATCCTAAAAGAGTATATTGGATAATCCGCAAAAAATGGCGGATAATCCGTATCCGTCGGGTAATAGCAATACCATATCCTCTACCATATCCGCCTAACGATTATCCTTATCCGCATCCGTATCCGACAGATTTCCATAATTACATATCATATCCTTAAAAACGGATACGAATGCGGATTCGGCGCGGAAATTATCCGTACCGTTTACATCCCTAATTAAACGTGTAGCATATACTTATAATCAGGAAAAAAACATTACTACTCTTTTAAATGGTTCATTATTCATCAACACATCATCAACACGTATAGAAGAGGTATCAGAGAAGATTATGTATCGGATACGGTATCTGAACGACACGCCATCCTAGCCAGGTATCTTTGCAGCGCACATAGTCACTAACGAGAGAAAGAGCAAATCTAGCGGTTGAGCAGTACAAACTGTAGTAAATAATTGTCCAACTGACCCCACCTTCCTACCAAAAGTCCTCAAACACCATTTTTGGGAGGCAAAAGAATAATCTGCGGGTTTGTTGGCGAGTGTTAAAGCGTCAACTACGACCGGTCATGCGTGTTGAGAAAGAAAGAATATAATCGTATGAACCATGAAACAAGTGGCCGATTAAAATTTCGTGTCAGGTGTTCAACCACAGTTTTAGGGCCAATTTGCGATTAACCAAGCACTGGGTGACTGGAAGCTCGTACCTCAAAAAAATGTCCAAGATGGCGGGACTGCTGGGCGACGATGGTGAAGCTCGTGAGAGGCCAAGAGGTTTGGGGCCAAGCTATGGGCGTCAATCGCATGGCAGCAAGCGGCTGCTCAAGGGCACATTGGTGGATGGTGGTATGGGATATAGATTTTAGAGTGACGTTTGATCAGGTGGTTGGAAGGAAGGGACAATAAGGGAGGAAAGAGAAAATCTATTGTGGAGACAAATGAGGATTTTTTTTATAAATATCAAAAAGTAAGCCAATTTAATAATTCCAAATCTTAATCTTTTGACCCCTAAGTTTTTGCCCTCCCCCTCCCCCGACCCCCTCGCGCCGCCACCCCAAGGCGGCGCCAGGGGGATTCCGATCCAGCCGCGCTCCTCCCCCTCCGATCTGCCGGCGAGCCTGCCGCCGGCCTTGGCCGCGGTGGTGGCGGCGCCCGACGCCAAAAACGGCCTAGGGCTGGAGGTTGTGGCGGCAACCCCGGGCGCGGCTGGGGCGCCCCGGGCAGTGCGCCGGGCACGGCGGCCAGGGCGGCTCCCTGGCCGGACGACGACGAGCGGTGGCCCCATGGGCGGCGGCGGTGGCCGTGGATCTTGGCATCTCGGCCAGATCCGTCCTGGCTCGGTTTTGGCCAGCCGGGGCGCGAGATGAGGCTGGTGGGAGGCTGACGGAGATCCTCCACCGGCGTTCCGTCGGCGGCGTCCGTCTTCACGGCGGCGATGCTCGCGGATCCACTCAGCATCGAGTTTTGGGCGACGCGGCCTCCGGTGAAAACCGCGCCGACTACGGTCTTGGCGGACGATGGCGGCGTCTCTGACGTCGTTCCCTTCTTGAGGCATCGTCGTTGCAGGTCGCGTCACCAAGCTTGGGATGTTCCAGGGGAAACCCTAGATCTGGGTCTCCCGGATCGGACGATGACGGCTCTTTCAGGGTCGTTCTCCCTCCTGAGGGCATCGTTTTGGAGCAGTGCTGGTTGGGACGGGCAAGAGGAGGAGTGGTGTTCCATCTACCGCAAGGCACACGGCGGGTCCCGGGAGCATGGAGCAGCGGGGTCTTGGCGGCAGGCGCGTGATGATGGACCCGCGCAGGAGGAGGCGCAGTCTGGTGCCATGGTGGCATCGACGGCAGGCCTGTCGAGTATCATACGGATCTTAACCCTGAAGAGTCCGATGGCGGTGGCTCGATGGTGGTGACGGCTTCTTGCTTCAGGAGTCTGCTAGACCGGATGAACGCTCTCGTTTCGCCACAAGGGCGCCTCAGGGTATGCGACCTGTTCCTGGTTCCTAGCTGGTGGGTGGAGTTCGCGTTTTCATGGCACAAGGCCATGTTTACATGATTACACTCATTGTCGAGTTCGTAAGTGTTGCGTGGTGGCTTCGGGTTTTTTGATGTATGTTTCTGAAAGGATCGAGTAGGTTGACTAGAGGGGGGGTGAATAGGCAACTACAAATTTTATTTTTCTTTTAATACAAATTCGGGAATTTCTCAAATATAATTTATCTAGATATGCAACTAGATGAACAATCCTATATGATGAGCAATAGATAAGCTAGCAAGATATTCTACACAAGATAAGCTAGCAATACGAGTAAAGGAAGGGTACGAGATAACCACACGGTGACGCGGAGATGTTCTACCGAAGTTCACTTCCCAATGAAAGCTACGTCTCCGTTGGAGCGGTGCGGAGTCACAAAGTGAACTCCGAATAGCCTTGATATGGCACACCGTATCTCCCTCGTGTTATCCTCCGATGAGGAGATCCACGAGCCACTATATGATGCCCTCGAGGTCGGCAACAAACCTTTACGAGGATGAGGCACACTCCACAACCGAATTGGAGGCTCTCACCAAATTCCCGCGGCTCCCAAAGCCACAAGAATCACAATGCCGGGTCGCGTCTCCACAACTTAATTGGGGGCTCCCGGCTAATCCTTGTGGCTACCAAAGCCACAAGAATCACAAGTATCTTCTAGGTATCCAATGTATCAAGTTACACAAGATCTACAAGTGACTAGGTCGATGTAGACAAATCGGCTCGGTGGAGATGCGGATCTAAGGCTCCTCCTTCACTCCTCAAAGTATCAACGTGTTTGAGTGGTTGGAGTGGGAGCTCTAGTAGATTGAAGCTTGCAACAATGGTGGAGAGAGAGGGAGGAATCAAGCTTAGACAACCGAAGGTAGGTGGAGGGGTATAAATACCCCTCCCAGAAATCTGGCCGTTGGAGCTGTAAACAGCCCGCAGCGGTAGTACCGGGCCTCGCCCGGTAGTACCGGCTGACTGGGAACGGACGGCCTGGCGCCAGACTGGTCAACGCCTCCTCCACGCGCACATCGGTAGTACCGGACCGCCTGGTCCGGTAGTGCTCCCCACCCGGTAGTACCGCGCTACTACCGGGGCTACTACCGGATTAAATCGAGCGAGTCCAGAGAGCATTTGGAGATCCGGTACTGGGCCCGGTACTGGGCCCGGTAGTTCCGCACGGCAGAACACCCGGTAGTACCGGGGTGAACCCGGTAGTACCGGCTGACGCAATGAAGACTGCTTCTCTTCCTTTTCTTGAGACAAAACCTGTGCAATATTAATTGATACAATCCTGCACACTTTTAGCACACACATTAGACATCTAAGTGTGTTGTCAACAAACATCAAAACACTGTGGGGAAGGATATGTCCTTTCAATCTCCTCCTTTTTGGTGTTTGATGACAACATACTTAGGAGAAACAAATGATTTGCAAAAGATAGACGAGGCTCTCCAAATTGTGTGTTTATTAGGAATTTGCTTTTGAATGCAAAAACACACCATATATAATGGGCGGAGCTCCCCCTATATTTTACAAACCAAGCAAGTTCATATGGATAACAATTAAAACAACTTGCACAACATAAGCAACAATAAGCAAGTAACATACTAGATAGGTCTTATTACAATACCACAAAACAAGTTCAAGGCATGTCTTACATCATGCATAGAGGAGTTCAAAGCAAATATCCAAATAAAGATGAAACACAAGCATAAAGATCAAACGAAGTGCAAGCTTGTGTTTTCACCCATGCAAATCCCACGGCTCATCCTAAATAGAGCACATTCTCCCCTTTGTCATCAAAATGCCAAAAAGGGAGAAGCGCGATGCTAACACGTCCCTAGGAGCATCAAGCTCCACCCGCGCCGTGGTGGGTCGAAGAGGAGGCCTGGAAGCGATCACCATGTGGAGGAGCATCTTCATCACTCCAGTAACCATGCTTGGACACCCATTCTTCCTTTGGAGTGATTACTTCTTCAGAACCATCGGAGACGGTAATCTGCATATGCCTCATCATTGCTTTGTGTCGCTGAGCTGCCTTCTTGTGATACACATAAGTTTCATACAGACGGTGTTCCAAATCCAGTTTGAGGTAAAAGGCCCTCTTGGCTTTAATCTGCAGCTTCTTGAACCATGAAGGCTCCTCAAGAGGAGGTGCACTCCCACTAGCTCTCTCAGCTTCAGCAGTAACCTCAGGATCAATGGGCTTGGTTTTAGGAGGAGCATGAGACTTGATACGCAGTTCCTTCACCAGATGAGGCACAACGGGGCTGCCATCCTTCATGATATCTTCTCCATTCTTCTTGAGAGCCCACTTGATACAGAGTATTATAAAAAAAACGCGACAATTATTCGGGATCGGGCGAGTATTATAAAAAAAACGCCGCATTTCAAACCGATGGAGACGGGCCTCCATGATACGGAGTATTTCATTATTCAAGTCGGAGAGGCCCGCGGCAGATCCCATCCAGTTCACTGACTAAGCTGAAGATCCCCGCCCCGCTCCGCTGCGACGACGGAGATGGACGCCGCCGCCGCCGACGCGCTCGCCGCGCTGGCGCCGACCTGGAGCGCGGCGGTGGTGCTGCTCTCCTACCTCGGGTACCTGGCCTTCGCGGGCGCCGTCCTCCCCGGCAAGCTCGTCGCCGGCGCCGTCCTCCCCGACTCCTCCCGCCTCCACTACCGCTGCAACGGTACCTCTTCCCCGATCCCCGAGCTCTCGACGCGCAAACGTTGCTGCTCTCCGCCGCCTAATCAGCTGACTAACTGACGCGCGTGTGCGTGGCCCGCAGGTCTCCTCTCGTTGCTGCTGCTCCTGGGGCTCTCCGCGCTCGGCGTCTACATGGGGTGGATGACTCCCACGGTGAGCCTCTGACTTCAGTGTCTCTCTGTAGCTCCCGAAACTTCAGTTTTATAGGACCCCGCTCAGGAGATTCAAAAAAAATCCTCATGAGTTGACCAACGCAACTTTTGTTGTAAACTTGCTTGCAGGTTGTGGCTGACCGTGGACTCGAGCTGCTGTCCGCGACCTTCATTTTCAGTGTTATCGTAAGAGCCACTTTCCTACCTCGAGATCCATCTGATCTGGCTTCTGTGCCACTTGTACTCGCTTCGCCTCTGGTTGCACACTTTGGGTGTTATGTTGGGTGCTGTGGTTTTTAAAATTAACCTGGGATAACAAAGGGAAAGGTTGCTTGCCTATACGATAGAGATCTACAGACCATAGTGATTTTAGATGACATTGCGCGGTTCATACTATACCGGGAGCATTTGAGTAGTCTGGTCCTTGAGTCTTGTACTCCGAGCAATGGTCCAGTGGTCTTATTGGGCAGAAAATTCCCTGACAGAGTAAACTGACCTGGTCATACTGTATTTCCATATTGTGCCAGTACTATGTGTAGTCTGTTGCAGTGTTATGTCAGAATTCTGCGTAGGGGCTGCCAACATAGCATACTGGTAGAAGCAAGTTCATACTCTGGACTTGAACTTCAGTGCCCCATTCTCCATAGAGCAGAGAAATACTTAGTTCCTCCATATTATTACTAGTTTTTACACAGCTATATCCTGGAGTAGTATTTTGTGGTGTCAAGTCAGGATTCTGTGTAGGAGAACTGCCAGCATAGCCTAGTGGTAGAAGCATAGTTGCTTTAATTGATATTCTGGACTTGAACTTCAACACCCCATTCTCCAATCTCAATATTCTTACTAGTTTTACAACTGTGATGTAAATTTAGACTTGCTAGTGTCAGACACTTAACTGTTTGATCATTGTGTATGTCTAGGATTTACCTTTTTCATATGCACCTTCACTTTAATTTTCTGCAACCAAAATCCAGCAAAGGGATCAGTCACCCTGGATTTGTCTAAATATCTACTACACAGGCAGTGAATATAGATGGCAAACATGGATGAAAGCTTGTTACCAGTTGAACCATGAATGAAGCCATACTTGGGCAATAGTATTAAATATTTAACACATAATATTGGGTAACATTTGGTCACAAATGTACCATTCTCTCGATTAACTCATGTATGGATGTTTCATTTCAGGTCACTTTCCTGCTCTATTTTACCGGGTTAAGGTCCCGCCATCAAAGTTCTTCGTTGAAACCACATGTTAGTGGGAGCTTCTTAGAAGATTGGTACTTCCGCAAAACTTCGTTTGATCTAGTACCAAAATAAATACAGTGACTTCTTGTGGCACTTGGGAACAAACAGGACCTTTTATTTTCGGTAGTTTAAGAAAATAGCTACTGTATTCCACTCCTGCTTTCTTATGTAATGATGTTAGATCCCATCTATTCCAGTCATGTTTTCTGGTTTAATGATGTTAGATATTACTTTTTCTAACAGGTGGTTGGGAGTGCAGCTTAATCCCCATTTTATGGGAGTTGACCTCAAGTACGTTGGCAATATCTTCCCTGTTTTCTTACCTAATTTGTGAAGCTTGCTGGGGAATTTTTGATGGCATATGATTTCCGTGAGAGTTGAGTTATTGGTTTGTTGCTGTAGCTACCCCGTTTATTTGATAAAGGTCATGTCGAGCCGTTGATATATTAGCAGCAAGTTGCCACTTTCTATTGTGCGATGGATTGGCTAGAAATGAGGAAATAGTGTTGTTTTGAGCATTTGATCGTAGTGGTTGTTGAGGTGTGTTGAAAAGTCAAGCATTTCGATGTACTTAGTCTAGAACTTAGAATATTAAAAAGGTTGGTCACTCTTTAAGATCTCCCGCCTTAAGAAAGGGCGTTCTAGCTTCTGTTCTCAGGTAGATACATGAATGGGAATGAAGATTTCCTTTAGACTGGAGCATAATTGGAAATGAAGTTCAATATGCTTCTGTTTTTTATTTGGCTTTCCTCAGATCATATCATTCCGATTTTGTGGTGGCGATTAACGTGAATACAAGTTAATGTTATATGTTAACTATACATATTCGGTTTCAGAATCTTTTTTGCATAACTTTATCACTAAAACAACCATGGATTGGAGTAAACTAGAGTCCCTATAATATTTTTTTTCTGTTCATCCTGGTTGCAGGTTCTTCTTTGTCAGGGCTGGAATGATGGGATGGTTGTTTATCAACCTCTCTTTGTTTGCAAAGAGCTACCTAGCTGGCTCAGCTAACCGCTCAGTCATTCTTTACCAATTCTTCTGTGCGGTATTGGACGCAGACATCTTATTTGATCATCAGCTACTATATTATATGTGAAAGTAATTATGCTTCTTCATGCAGTGGTATATTGTAGATTACTTCATTCATGAAGAATTCATGACCTCCACGTAAGTGCATGTTGTCTTTTAGTAAATAGATAAAAGAATATCATTATAGCCTGCACGTGTTACTGCCTATAGAATGAGTGGGGTACTGGGGTTTATGGGGGCAAGGACGAAGCTTCATACTTCATTATTGTTTCCCTTCCTCTGATTCCATTTACCATTATTTCCAGATGGGACATTATTGCGGAAAGGTTGGGTTTCATGCTGGTATTTGGTGACCTAGTTTTCATTCCTTTTACCTTCAGTATTCAGGTAAACATTTCCCTATCCGAGTAGCACATACCTAGTCATGCCGGTACAATTGTACTTATCTCAGAGCATCATTCCTGAATTATTTCTCTCAGTTATATGCTCTTATCACATCTGCAGGTTCATGTAATAGTATTTCTATCTCTTCTGTTAATTATAAGGTTGACGAATGAGCTACTCACAAAATTTTATGACTTGCTGTTGACCAGGGTTGGTGGCTTCTGAGAAACAAAGTAGAGCTGCCACTTTTGGCTTGCGTTGCTAACTGCTTCACTTTCCTTATTGGGTATTCTTACTGTTGGATCACATATGCTCTATAATCTGCTTCTTGCTTGTGAATATCTTTGGCAAAGCCTTACTGCATTTTGCACACAGCTATCTAGTGTTCCGAGGAGCCAACAAACAAAAACATCTGTTCAAGAAGAACCCTAAAGCTCTCATATGGGGTAAACCTCCCAAAGTCGTTGGAGGAAAGCTACTTATATCTGGCTACTGGTATGCTACATGCATCTTGTGAACTCTGTGCATGTTTTTCTTCTCTGTTGACTACTTACCTATGCATATTTTGTTCGGAAGTGTGTACAGTTTACTATTTCCGTATCGCATAATGCAAGTAATATATTTCTTGTTTATAAAGTGTAACAAAATAGACCATGCCTCCACTTTTTCCTGAAATATTAGCTGGCCCTGTTTAGTTGAGTGAAGAAAAATGCAAGTAAAAGGAAATGTTTGTGAGTAGCTAAAATAACCAATAGAAATTCGATTTCATACTAGTTTGAAAATTCTGCACCTAAATGTTGTTTATGGTAGATTTATCCAGCAATTGCACTGAAACAACATTTTTCTAGACATGTTGGATTATTCAAACTTGGAATGTCCTGTTCACTCTCTTGGGAGTAATCGTGCTTGTTAACTGATGTCCGTAATGTTGAAAATAACAAGTCCCCTCCTTGTCGCGTGTAGGGGCATTGCGAGGCACTGCAATTACCTTGGGGATCTACTTCTCGCACTTTCATTCAGCTTGCCTTGTGGAGCTAGGTGGGTGTTATCCTTGTGACATAAATCCAATCAATCATGAATAACCTTTGAACCTTAAAACCCTTTTGCTCGCTGCAGTTCTGCGATCCCGTACTTTTACCCGACCTATCTGCTCATTCTGCTGATATGGAGGGAGAGAAGAGACGAGGCAAGGTGCTCAGCGAAGTACAAGGACATCTGGGCAGAGTACTGCAGGCTTGTGCCCTGGAGGATCCTGCCTTATGTGTACTAATTAAATTGATGGATCGGAGTCATCATTGAATTGATAACTAATTATGATCCGGTAGAATTGGCAAAAAAAATTATATCTAGTTTTGAATTGAAGCTACACCTCTTGGTAAACTGTTGTAATTTTTGCTTAAGCTGTATTTGCCCTCTTTTCTTCATCATCACTTGCTTATATATCTTGACAAGAAAGTATAGATACCCCAAAGTAATCTGGGTCGAAAATATACATTGCTTAATGCCTCAAAAGTCATTTCCAATGTCATTGTTTTGGTGAACTGCTAACCTTTTTTGCTTGCAATCGAAACTGTACTGTGCTCTGGCAGCGTTTCCCGCCAAGGATTCACCTAGCAATCATGTTAGTAGATCAACCATAATAGTCCGTTTCATCGCCAGTTCGTCGCAATAATAATCAACTTCATCGCCTTCTGTCGAACTCGAAGATGGAGATGGCTTCACGTGGTGCTGTTGCCCATGGCTAAAACATCATAACTTCCAGCCGTCCAAGTCATCGATGGTCTGAATGTTTGACTTGGAGCTAACGGTTGGGCGAAAGGTGGCATTGTGGGGGTGAAGGTTGCAGCAGACATTCTTTGCAGCTCACTCAACGGGATTGTCATAAACATCCTTCCATGGACGTCTGGATCCGTCCAAGTTGCATAGATATACCCTGATCGAGTTGAAGGTGACATGGGTTGCACATATGTTGACAAATTGGGTGGCGGCATGTACTGTGGCTGCACGGGGTTGGCTGCGGATAGTTGGCATAGCCCGCATGGTGAGCGCCATAACCTGGCCCATTCCAAAGACTCCCATAGTAGCCATTCACATTCCATGTGTTTTGCTGGGGTTGCACATTGTTTGGCACACCATTATGACCACAGCTTGCTACTGGAATAGGATCAGGAAGATGATTATTTATCACACATTTTGAGGACAATTTGCTGCAACATATGGCCTTGGAGTGGTATTCAGATATTCTGAGAATGCACAAGGAAGGACATCTGGATCGCATCTTGCAGCAGAATATGGTTTAATGACTTGAAACTTCTTTCTCGATATCAACGCCGACAATCCAGGAGTCTTTGTCATCAGGCTCCACCTTAGACATGAGGTAGACAACACTGTCACCGTAACACCGAAGAAGGGGAAACCCGTAGTCCTGAGGTTTCTCATTGTGAATTTCCTCTTCCAAGGATCCACAGCGCGGTATGTTTTGGGACGGCTGATATATCATCGACATGGACTGTGTGCTCTTCCTCCAGTAGTCCCAGTCGATGCGCTTAAACATTGTCGTATCTTCCAACCATCGGGTATAAACACAGGTTTATCGTCCATGATGTCCAATTCATCATGCATGAGCAACTCCTTACTCCTTATCATGGATGACGTCTTGGGTGTCAAGATCGCCGGTCGTCTTGAAACTCCTCATGTTGTAAATGTTGAGCTCCCTGCGGCGATGCTCGATCTCGACGAAGTTGATGAAACCGTTATCGCAGGAGAAGGTGACGTCCCGCACTCTCCGCGCCTGGCCTGTCTGGGGCAGGTCGAACACGGCCTTGGGCAGGGGGATGAAGCCGAGAGCAGGATCCTTCTCAAGCACGTCGCAGTAGACGATGCCGCGCCAAAGGTCGACCCATCCTTCCATGGTTCCTCCGAGAGAGATCGCCTTGTCAAGCTGGCTTGGCATGTCCCGTTCCAGGACATGGGCGGGCGTTGGAAGCTGCAAGGGCGTGGTGCGCCACTCGCTCGTCTCCGACGAGAAGACGTGCAGGTCGTAGTGCCCTGAACATGATCTCGGGGAGAGGTCGACGACGAGGAAGTTGCCGTCGTCGCGGGGCACGATGCTGGCATGCCACGAGTGCCGGGTGCCTGCAGGAGAACACGGAACGGGCTCGATGGAGGAGCCTGCGGCAGCCTTGAAGATGAAGAACTCGACGAGATCGGGGTCCACGTCCGTGCTTCGGGGCCCGGTTCTGAAGGCGAAGCAGAGGAGGACGAGGTCGGCGGCGGAGGAGACGACTTGGGGCTCAAGGGCGTAGTCCTCACGGCGGAGGTTGGGGCTGTGGACGCAGAAGTAGGAGGTGGCGGCGGATCGGCGAGGCAGAACGTGATGTCAACCTCGTGGCCGGTGCTCATCTTGACCGTTCTGGTCGTGGCGTTCGCGCGGTGGGCGAAGTAGGCCCTCTTGTCGAGGAGCACCCAGGAGGGGTAGCGGGCGTCGTCGTCGGCGGGGGGCTGGAAGGAGGAGGCCAGGAAAGATCCCTCCATGGTGGCTGTGGCTGGACTTGGGAACTAGGGTTGCCTCGGGTGATTCGTTTATAAATTCCGGGGGAGGCTAGCTTTCGCACAATGGATCATTAGCGATCGAACGCACGATTTCCGACAGTAGGAATATGGAAATACTGTGTGCACCACCCAATTCCATTTGTGGCCCACGTGCTGTCCTGAATCCAGACTACGTGCTATTCCCTTTTCTTAGGCCCGTTTTCGGCCCACGTACGTGATGTTGCTGGCCTATTCCCTTTTTTTAGGCCCGATGCTGCTGCTGGCCTATTCCCTTTTCTCAACCCATGTGCATGATGCTGCTGGCGTATTCAATTTTTTTGCTATTCCCTTTTGGAGCTAAAACTAAAAATAGAGAATTGTTTCAAAGGAAAAATAAAAATACGAGTAAATCTTTTCGCTATTACCTTTTGACGCTAATTATTAGTAGGAGATTTTTTTATTATCAATTCCCTTTTTGGGCAGTGGTATTTTAGGGTAAAAAAAGGGTGGGAGGTAACCAGTTCTTACTAGTTCAAAAAATTAGAACAAAATAGAACTACCACTTCCTACTAGTATAAAAAGAATAACTGAAAACGTAACTGAGAACACTAAATATTCTGATCATAACAAAAACACACAAACAAATAATTTAACAGAACAAAAGAATTCCCCTCAAAGCAGAATTCCAGAACCAGGGTGTTGAACATGATGCAATATTTGACATTATGAGCCTGATAGTGTTGCTAATGGGACGGGGCTGTCCGAACACACCAGTTTCGACATCGCTTAGAAACTCACATCCGTCAATCTTTGCAAAGACCACAAGGCAATAGACGTGTCTGATCTTCATCGCCATGAAAGAAGGCCAGGGCATAGGACATGTATAGGGACCTTGTTGTGATGCATTGACTAGAACTCGGCCTGGAAAGCACACTGTTGATGTAGCGTGGTTGCATCTGAATCATACCTATAATTATGAAGTTACTCATAATTGTACACGTGTAGGACGACTTAAAATTATTGAATGACATTTTGTATGCTCTACTCACTTGTTCAGAACTATGAACTTAAAGGAGAAAAACTTACTTGTTTGTGTTCACAATTAGTATGCAATCATGTAAAGCTTCCTGTTTGCAAACATCTGGCCGTTTATGGTGTGCTATAAAGGAGAGTGCTAAAGGATATTCTCCAGCTTGTACTCCACCCCGTCGACCTGCAACAACCCATGAGCGTCTTTGTATCACAGCTGCATCAATCAATCAGCATACCAAGCATTTAGAGCACGAGTTACCAACATAAAATAATAATACATGATGATGCCAAGTACATTACAAGCAAGTTACCGATCCTAGTACTAACTAAAGTGTTACCAAACATCTGGCGCACCAATTAACAACCTAAAAACTAGTAGACGATGATATCAAGCACATAGCAAACAAGTTAACGATACTATAACTGAACTAAACTGTTTACATGATGATACCAACCACATAGCTAGCGAGTCACTGATCCTAAGACTAACAACCAAAGATCTAGCGCACGAATTACCGAACCTGAAAACTGGTAGATGATGATACCAAGCACATAGCAAACGAGTTAACGATGCTTAGGATTAACTATAGTGTTACCAACCATCTAGCGTACGAATTACCGACCTAAAAACTAGTACATAATGATATCAAGTACGTACCAAGCAAGTTACCGATCCTAAAACAAACTAAAGTGTTAACAAGTATCTAGAGTACGAATTACCAAGCTAAATACTTGTACATGATGATAACAAGTACCTAGCAAGCGAGTTACCGATCCTAAGACTTAACTAAATGTTACCAAGCATCTAAATTATGAATTACCAACCTTTATAGATGATTCCAGCTACCTAGCCAACAAGTTACCGATCTTACAACTAGCTAAAGTGTTACGAAGCATTTAAAGTACGAATTACCAACCTAAAACTAGTACATGATGATACCAAGTACATAGCAAGCAAGTTACCGATCTTAGAACTAATTTAAAGTGTTACCAAGCATCTAGAGCACGAGTTACCAACCTAAAAAATAGTAGATGATGATACCAAGTAAATACCAATTCACACAAAAAACAATCCCGTCTACCGATCATACAGCTAATTCAGCAAAAACATGTATATATGGTGTATGCCTCAACAATAAAAAAATATAAAATGCCTCTGAGTTACTGACACAGACATATATCTGAAAACAAATCCATGAATCTCATGCTACAAACAAAAGATTGAGCATACATTATTACAAGCAGGCATGAACACACATGTGCATCAGATATACAAAACACGTGATAATTCACTCTGAATCTCACCTGATGAACTGAAAGATAGTTGAATCCCCTACTGCCTAACAACAATTCTACCACCGCACTCCAACGGATCCCAAACCTGACTCCGACCACCACAAAAACCCAACGGAATATACCAAAATCTGGTCGACAACAGCGGCAATCGAAATGCGAAAAAGACCAGCGACGTTACATACTCAGGGGAAGAACATACTGATCACAAAAAAGAGAATAGATCAAGCTATCTACGTCACACGAACAACAAACCCTAACATAGAAGAAGCGCTACCCTCGAATCTCGGACTGGATGCATAAAAATTGTGCATGCGCAACACTCAAAATGGTAATCATGTAATGCATTCATTAATCACATGAACCTCACTAGTACACGTCCACATTATTGGAGAATGTGTTGGTGTGAGAATTGACTAAGCAAATCTACTCCCTGGCAATACAAAAAATAGACTATTAAATTCCCAACAGCTAGTGATGCAGAGCAAAAGGAACAAGAAACAGAGTGATTTTAGTTTAGCCAAAAATAAGTAGAGCATCGTGAGTTCAACTTGAAAGAAACATCAGATAGACTGTTAGCGCCGCCGACACTGGTCGGTGTTAGCACGGACAGATGAATTATGATCGTGCATAGTGAGCAAGTTAGTAAATGGCAGCAGGTCTGACTATGGAGCGAGTGTAATCTCCAATCCAACTTAACAGATAAGATATTTACTAGTAGTACCTAGAGAGTACTGTGGTTTGGGACGACTAAGCACTAGATCTGTACAAAGAAAAAAAATGAAAAATGTTGTTGACCTGATGGTACTTTGCTCGTTGCGCATGGGGAGGACGACGACCAAGGTGTGGTCCCCGACGATGCACTCGGCGATCATCATCTGATGTTGCTCTGCTGCCCTTTATACGTACGTTTCAAAAAATTCCAAAGAACCAGCCGGACTGCACCTCATCTGTTGCACCAGGGTGCTGACAGCTGAGCAATCCTTGTACGCGTCCTTGCCTGAGTTGCCACCTTGGCTCCTTGTTCGTCTCCGCCTCCGGGGCTAGCCCGAAGCAGGAGAAGCAGCTCATCCAAGAGCACCCCCGCTCCCTCCTTCCCCCGCCATAACAACAAAAACAGGGGGTAGGGAGAGATAGAGATTCGTCCCTAGAGAAGGTCTGCTTGCAGGGAGTGAAGCTCCATGTGCTGGATCTTTAGCAGGCAGGAGGGGATTAGGGGTGCTGCGGGTCGAATCGGGGTGGGGGATTAGGAAAGGGAAAGGAGGAGAAGAATATGAGGCTGAGGGAGGACCGACGAGGAGGTCGACGCACCGGAGACGGAGAGGACGAAGTGGGCGGCGCAGAGATGCGAAATGCGTTTGGTTAACGAGTAAAGGGAATAGGAGAAGGGAGGCGTTGACACCGGAAAAGGAAAATGAGGGAGAAAACCGAAGGGAAAGGAAAGAGGAAGGACGACCGAGTCGCGTCAGACGCGACCAAAAGAATCGTGCGAGCGCTCGCACGCTCGAAACTGAGCAAAACCGATAAATTCCGTGATATAGCTTGAAAAAAACTCAATACTTGTCCTCATCGGATCGGATCACAATACTTGTTCGCAGTACGCTCGTGAGTTCGCGCCGGATTCTATCGTTCAGTAGGCCCACATGCAGAGCCTTGAGCAGTTGTGCCGGTGCGTGCCAAGTCTCCGGCGCGGCAGACGAGGACCAGTTCACCAGGGCGAGCTGCAACTACGAAGGAGACGGCAGTGGGGAAGTCGACTGCGGTGGCCGATCGACGAGAACGCTGTGGTGCGGAGGCCAGAGGAGCTGTGGAGGTGACCATCCAGGAGGACCAAAAGCCGTCCATGGACGTCCAAGGGAAGCGCTTCCGCGAGCAAGTGGTGGCAGGAATGTTCGCGATGAAGGACATGGTTGATTTGCCCGGCAGATACGGGCAGCGCCGGCAACAACATCACAAGGAGCCGGAGAGAGCATACCACGATGCCCTCGTGGTCGTGGGCGATGAGGATGATGACCAACAGTAGAAGCAGCTAGATTACAACGCTGAGTAGCATGATGACTTGGAAGCGTGATGTTAATGTAGTCCAGGAGCAGAAACAGGATCTGTATGATCTGATTTCTCTGACGGAGATGGGTCATCGTACTGAATCCTTGTGATGTTGTTGCCGGTAGATACGGGCAGTGCCGGCAACAACGTTACAAGCAAATTTGCTTTGGTTTCTTCCTAGCTGGTGTTTGTTTGGTTATGTGGGGCACTCCTTATAAATTGTTAGAGCATCTCCAACAGATGCCCAACGTGCCGGCGTGCTATAATTTTTTTGCAGCGCCGAAATAACATTTAGCATGCTGGATGTATGTTTTGATTTAGCAGCCGCGCTAAAAAATCGCGTGGACGGTTTTCCAGACGCGCTAAAATAGCACGAGATACTCAAATTTACACTCAAATCAAATCAAACAAATACAATAAATAGACTGCAAATTTAGGTGTCGATTCGAACACAACGCGATAGATTCATTCGATTACACGAAGACAACACGAACACGGCACGATTGGATTCGAACTACTACACGAACACAAACTAAATTAGGCGTTGAAGTTGGAGTCGGAGAAGTCGGATCAAAGGCGGTGGTGTCCGAGATCTCCTCCTTCAGCGCGGTCCACCTGGAGTCGCCAGCGGGCCTCGGCCTCCCGCCAATGACGGCAACGGCACATGCAGTGCCAACACCAACACAAACTGTGGCTACCCAATTTAAACTTTTATACTTATATATTTGTTTTTGCATGTTACGTTTTATACGAAGTATGATTTTTTCCATCAATTGGCATACTTTAACCACTAATTGGCAATGTTACTAAATATTAATTGTTTAAAGAATATGGCAGGTGAAGGTCCTACCATCGCTTTTCTTTTCAAATAATAAGAACCCAAATCTCCTTTCGTGAGGACTTGATTCCGGGTGGCTGGATTCTACATCCACTATCCTAACATAATGAGATAGACTCACTTATTTACTAGATATTATTTAATGTTTTTTGTTTGTATTGAATATCACTCAAACATAGTGAGTTATATTTTATGACAAAAGTCATTTCTATAATTTATTTTTCCGTGTTGCATAATCTATAAAATTGATACGTATTTATCGTAAAGATAAGCAAAACAATATGATCTAACACATATCTCAATAGTGGTTTCTAGTGTATGATAAACTAAAAAGATACCCTGGGTTGCAGCGGGTATTCTTTTAAAAATGTATTGTATATTAAAGAAAGAATATTTGAAGCATGAAATGGCTTTTTTGTCCTAAATATGGAGTATTTTATTTGCCACATTGTCAAGAATCTAATTTTAATCACCAGAACAAAACGTACATGTAACCGCAAAAAATTGATTATGTGAATTGTATGGCTAAAATAATTATAAAGGTGAATAGATTGCATTTATTAATATTTTTATTAATAAATGTGGGTGACATGGATAAATGAATGGCTCAAGTAGTGTATGATGTGGACAACTTGCATGTAGAGATACACTAATTTAATGCATGTTAGTGGGGTTTTGTCGTATAAGAAGTATAGATAGATAGATTCGACTACTTAAAGGTGAAATAAAGTGAGATTTATGAAACGAGGTTCTAAAAATCATGCTTGTAGAGAATTGATACAAATATCTGCATGAAAATTTTGAAAGATATGAAATATGTACGAAAATCACAAAAAAATATTTAGAATACATACCAGCTTTCAAATTTTATAATGTAAACACACTGATTTGTGGTCCTGTAATATTTACACTGTTCACAAATAATACTAACTTGTTATGGCAACTTACTTGACTAACTTTGCACAGTATGTCAATATACCTATACATGTGAATTCCCGATGTACCTAGGTTCCTGTAATTATTTCCAGTTCAGCAAAACCAATTGCAGCATGTAATGCTGCAACATCTGAATGCAAAGGAAACCTGCTCTTCGAAGCTCCCAGCCTCTATACCAGCTCTTTCAATATAGGATTCATTCGGATCGATCATAAGAGAGCATACTAGTAGAATCATAAAATTGTGGATTCTACTTATTGGAATCGTGGAATCCATCCAATCAATTTAGACCGTAGAATTGTACGATAGAATCGCATTCTTCCTACATTGAACAGAAACCACATCTCTTGTGGAGACCAGTGGTGTTGGATTAGGAATGTTCAGTGCATATCAACCTCGTCTATTACGCTGCTCAGTTTTTGGTACATTCATAAACAGGACATCTTTCTACCACCCGATACTCACATGCAGGGACGGAGGCGGGAAGCGAGCTCAAGGGGGACAGCCTTAGGCTAATTAGTGTTGTGATTTGTAGGAGGGGGCTAAACTGGCCGGTCGACGAACTGCCAGGACACGTAGTGGTCTCGCGGAGGCATCCTGCAGCGGTCGCACTTGAGCGTGATAGATGGCCCCTGGCTGGTGTTCTGGCAGGAGGCGGTGAAGAGCGTGGAGAGGGGCAGCACCCTGAAGTCCATGAGCCCCGGCGTCCCCATCGCGATGGTCGACGGCCGGAGCAGCTGCGCGTAGGACATGGCCGAGACCGTGGTGATGTGGAACTCGATGTCGTTGACGAACGACAGCAGGTCGGGCGCGTTGGCCGGCTTCACCCGGTGCACCTCCACGTTGCGCTTCTTGATGGCCTGGTACAACAGCCTGTGGAATGGAAGGACGATCGCACTTCAGTTCGAGTGAGTATGTAGGTGGGTGGAAAGTTTTGCTGAACCTGACTGACGGCTGGCTGGCAGGGACGGAGCTAGGATTTTTGGTCGATGGGTTCACTCAAAATTTTCGCATGAACTATAACTATAATATTGCAAAGCTTTTGGCAGTGCAGACTCTAGACTTCCTGACAATTAGGTTATGTGGAACAAATAACACTTGATTAATTAATGGACTTTTCTATCTAGGACACGTGCCGCAGATTAGAGTTGTATACGGCGGATCAAACATGGCAACACTACCCCACTTGTTTCATCTTGCATGCATGGCGTCAGGTAGAATTTTTTTGTTTTTGAAACTTTAAAATGATTTATCTCTTAAACCGTAAGTCAAAATTCAGATCCGTTTTCGAGAACTTCAAAACTAGATACCATATTGATATATTTGACAACTTTTTTTCGACCATAGTTACCAGTTTATATTCACTTGGTCACCAGTCAGAGTCAAGTTGGTTACGAGATTAAAATCAAATGCTTACCATGGATTCTGGACCTTGTTCCTCAAGAATTTAAGACATTTATGATGGTAATTTCATCTTGTACATGTTTAGAGTGGATCAGATAGTCACTTTCCGGGAATTGTAGATCATTGCTACGAAAAAATATATGTAAAAACTATCTGCTAACTATGTATTATTTAGGTGGTAACTGTTAACTAGTAACTTGGTTGCTAAAGTGTAATAATCTGGCAACTGACGGTGAAAAAAAAAGGTCCTCAAAACATATTAAGTTGGGATCTTGTTTCAAAGTTCTTGTCGAGAGGAATCCAACGGAAAACGGATCGTCAATCGGATTAAGAGATAATTTATTTCGAAATTGTGAATGTGAAAGATTTATTCCATGCACACATATTATTGGTCCTTCCGTTCTATATGGAGCGTGTGCTGATGAGGCGGATCGGTAGCCAGGCCAGCTTAATCACGCGCACGGCGATCGGACGGACAGCAGCTCGCCGTATGGAAGCACGAGCCAGGGCACGATTCTAAAGTAGAATAATTGTTAATTAAGACCCTAATGAAAACTCTAGAATAATTAAAAAAATACGTTCCTCAATCAGCAGATGAGCAAAATATGATGTAGCCTTGATAATATTATGTTTAGTTTGATAATTGAGAGGAAAACCTAATAACATAACCCAAGCCTCCCTTTCTATTTTTGGCCGTCTCATATTAAGACCAGCGTCATGATTCATCGGAGTGAAAGTAAAATCTTCTCCTGGTGCACTAGTGCATGAGGGCTAGTACTAAAGTGTGATTGTCTTTTAGGGGTAAAAAATATTTTTTTGCTACCGCACAGAAGCAACTCGTGTGTCGCTCCACTGAACTGCATTTTACCACCACTGGCCGCAATGGTCCATCTACTAATGGGCCGAACTTTTGAACCGTGGGCTCTCAGCCCAGTATTACATAGGGGAGCCAGCCGAACTTTTGGGCTCGATTTGCAGGACCTTAGAGCCGGATTTGGAAAAACAGCCCAGATCCGCAAGGTATGCCGAAAAACTCAACGAGGAGGGAGCGGAAGGCGGCGGTGACTTCTCCTAATCCGGTGATGGCGACGGTTCGATGCGCGGCGAGAAGGCTCGGCAGCTCTCTGCATCAACGAACGCTGGCGGCGGTCACCTCACCGGCGATTGCGGAGGAGCGACGCCGGCAGTTCTTGCCAAGGCTCGTGCACACCCAACGGGTACCTTAACAAAAGTCGACATTGGGGCTAGTTATTTCTCTCTCCCGCTACAGTAGAAGAGAGGCGATTTTTTCCCCTTCCCCGTTCGATCCAGCTCTCCGGCGGCTATTCGCCGGTTTCCCCCCTCCGCCGGCCGCTCCGGCGGCGGGAGGGTGGGGAAACCTCGGATCTCGTCTGTATATAGTTAGGATGGAGTGGGTGGCAAGGCTTGCTGCACTTGACACTTGACAATACTAGCCAGTAATTTTAGTCGCAATCTGATCTGTGTCAAGTCAGTGTAGGTATTTCATCTAATCCACTAAACATGAGCCTCAATTTGCGGCAACAAATACATAGGCTGATAGGCAGCGGGCTACACCTTTAATTGGTTAGTTGCTATGCATCGCGCTATGTACAACCATAGTTGACAATTGTGTCGCCCTGTGTACAACCATAGCTGACATTATTTTTTAACTGCTTAGTATTAGGAATATACAGTCTGTTAATTTTCGATTTGTATCCAGCATGTAGCTGCAAGTCCTGAAAGCATTCGCGAAGCTATGCGTGCAGTCCAGGAGCAGAAAGAGGACCTGTATGATCTGATATCTCTGACGGAGATGGGTCATAGTAGGGAATCTGAAAACAGACAGCTTCTCAGGGACCTTTCTGCACAGATTGAGCCAAGACCAGATGACCACCAATGGTCGGTGCAATATCGAACATATGCAGATGATATAAATTGTTGAAAGGCTATGTTTCTTCCACCTTATAATCCCGTTTGATCTACCTGTAAGCGCGAGATGCGGGCAATAAAAAGGGTTCAAGACATTGGGAGCATAGCTGAAACTTGCTTTGCTTTCTTCCTAGGTGTTGTCTGTTTATTTCTGTGGTACGATCCTGCAGAGCAAAACGATGCATCCAGGACTGTTAACAAGAAAAAGCATCAAGTGGATGCTACAAAAGAGAAGGAGGTGGATCATGTTTGATTGAAGGAGCAGCAAGGATGATGTTAGGATGTCAGCTTGCTTTCCAGCAGCTCTATATATCATCACAATTGTGGGAATGTTTATCATCGATTATCTACAACCGGAGTACCACTTTATGACTCTTGCTTAGCTATTTGGATGATCTTTGTCTACTGTTAGAACTATGTTGATATTGGACAGACAAATTGTCATTTTCAGATAATTATGCGAGAGGGCATCCCAACTCTCATTTCTGCTCATGTTGATTTTAAATTTGACTACAAAGAAAGATGTCGTCGAGGAATAAAATGAGCTGAGAAATGGACACCAGGTGCCCATCTGAACCTTTTGTATGAAAAGGGCAGCATGCTAGCCACTGCAGTTAGTGGTTATGGCAAATACGACTCGGTTTTGACGTTGAAACAGCAATGCTTCTTCTGCCTGCTATTTGCAACATGCTGACAATGAGTACCCGTGGGCTTTATTAATCTATTGGTGCTGCTAAATCGCAGGATACAAAGTTTCATACAGACTCACGCCAATAAATAGCTCCTACATGGTTCCGAAGTACACAACCGGTTACAGGATAACATAAAGTCAATAAAACTTCCGAAGATATTTGGCTTTATTCATGGAGCATGGCTCCATGGTGCGCCAGATCGAATCCAGTCGTCTATGGTGCGTCAGCTGCAAATTAAAATGGCCCCTGGGCACGATTGTCTCAGCATGTAGAGGATCAGCTAGGTTCTGTAGCTGGCCCGTTCCGGCGCCTCGTACATCTCCATCCTGATCCCTGGTACAAAAGCCACACTCTAGCAGCACAAAAGGACCCATCGATATTTACATTCAAGAAATTTCCTGGCTTGGTCCAGCGAGGCAGGGAATAGAAGATTCATCGAGTGAATTGTGATGCGAGACTCCAGGTTGATCAGGGATTCAATCAGCTGTGTACCACCAGAACAGAGCAACACTTGTACACCAGTACACGCACATGCTCAAGACCTGCACCTCTCCAGCAGGATTTTGCAGATATGCTGTTCAGGAAATTGCGGCCAGCATATTCTAAGGCATGCACCTGTCCAGGTCGATGAATGGTTCTTTTGGACAGCAGTTAAGTAATTGAAACGGCTCATATTCTAACTACGGTAATTTATGTGTTTCTCTAAAAAAAAAATACGACAAAGCAAGAAACAATTTTTTTTAACAGAGCAAGAAACAATATAGACAGCGCAGTGGTGGAATATGTATGCACAGCACCACACATCTGCATGACACTCGTTGACATCAGAAAGCTATGATAGCGTATTTTTGGACACCAATCTGATGAATAGTTCCCACTTAAGGTCGTGTTCCGCACATCTCCACTAATATTAAAAGACAGAGTCTGTCAGATCCGGAGGATCTGAACCGTTCATCAGACCCAAACCAACGACTCAAATTTGCCTAATGATGAATGTTGTGCTTCGAGAAAACGAAGACGCACCCCCACCCACGACGCCTAACCTGCACAACCGCCGCCCGCCCACGCGCCGCTGCCGTTCCCCGCCCACAACCGCCTCGCAGCATCCTCCGCCGACCGGCAAGGAAACGATGGAGATGAAGAGATCCGAGGCAGTCACCAAAACCTAGGTAAGCCTTGGCTGCTCGCCCCGTCAAGCCGGCACTTCCCCGACGTCCTTCCCTCCATGGCTTGTTACGTTAGGGAGAGGGAGTGTCGGGAGCCGAAGCTACCCGACCTGCTGATCGAAGGAAGGAGTAAGAAGGTGGAGCTTCGCAGCTCAGATCTACAGCTAAGGAATTGGTAAAGTGCAGTAAAAGAAGAACAAGAAGAACAGATAAAGAACTGATAAGGAAATTAGGGTTTTGTATTATGCGTGCCACCCATCCACCCTCTCCTGCCCTTTTATACCACAAGAGCAGGACCACATAGTTTTAATTAAGTACCACCACAGACATAAGCGTGATTAGCGTGGGAATCGAATTACAGTAAATGGTCTTCAAACTGGACCGTTGGATCTTCAGGTCGAAGCGGTGCGCGTCATCTGGGCCGCACGTAGCTGTCGGGCGGCCTGTAGATCCTCCTCCTTCAGAGAAACAGAGCGGGGTCCTGACAGTACCCCCTCCTCGACACAAGACCTCAGGGCTTGAATTCAGGAAAAGTGGAGCGCATGAAATCCGCGTCCTCCCATGTTGCTTCTTCCGGTGTCATGCCATCCCACTTGATAAGCCACTGTGGAACAACGACATCGTACGCACCAGCATTCCTTTGCACCTGACGACGTTGTAATATGTATAAATCTTGAGCTTACCAGATGGTGTGACCAGGGGGAGTGTTGCATTTGGCACAGCTTTGGGACCCAAATGTTTCTTCAGTTGATTCACATGAAAGACATCATGTATTTGTGTACCAGCTGGTAGTTGCAGTTTGTAAGCTCGTTTTCCAACTGTGGTGAGAATTCTGAATGGTCCATACCATTTGGATGCGAGTTTCAGTGGATTTCCTTTGCCCGGAGCATGTTCTCTGTGATGCTGCATCTTGAGATAGACCATATCACCAACAATGAAGGATCTGTCAGTTCTCTTCTTGTCAGCTTGCTTTTTCATGGCATGCTGAGCTTTGGCCAAGTTCCGTTGCAGAATTGTGACCATTTGTTGCTTTGTTGCTATAGTTTCCTGAGCTTCAGTGGACAGCTCAACAGGGACTGATAGATCAGTGAGCATAGGTGGAGGGTATTCATACAGAGCCTCAAAAGGGGACATCTTAATAGAAGTGTGGCAGCTACTGTTATACCACCACTCAGCAGTAGGGAGCCAGTCCACCCATTTCTTTGGGTCTGCAAACGCCATGCACCTCAGATATTGTTCAAGGCATTGATTCACCCGTTCAGTTTGGCCATCACTTTTCTGGATGATAAGCAGTGGTGAAATGCAATGATACCTTCATTGCAGAGAAAATTTCATGCCATAGCTTGCTTGTGAACACTCTGTCTTTGTCACTAGTGATCACAGTAGGTGGCCCATGTAACCTGAATACAGTGTCCATTACCAAATAGCTACCTTCGGTACTGTGTATGGATGGGATAGTGCCAGAAAATGGGAGTAATTAGTCAGCCTGTCTACTATCAACAGTATAACATCCTTCCCCTTTGATTTAGGCAGGCCTTCCACAAAATCCATACTGATTTCTGACCATTTAGCTGTTGGAATGGGTAGTGGATCAAGCAACCCTGGGTACTGTACCCTTTCAGTTTTCGATATCTGGCAGACTGGGCATTCTGCTACCAAGTGTGTAATGTCATGTTTCATTTTCGGCCAGTAAAAGACTTGCTTTATTCTCTGCAGTGTTACTCTTGCACCAGAGTGACCACCAAACACTGATGAGTGGAAGGAATTGAATATCTTATTGCGCAGGTCAGAGGAGGACCCAATGTATATCCTGCCTTTGTATCTTATTACTCCAGACTGCAAGGTAAAATGGTTGTTTCCTTCTGAAGATACATCCAATTTCTGTAGTAATTTCTTGCAATGCTCATCCCGTGAATAAGAAGCGGTAATATCTAGAGTCCAAGCTGGAATTGCAACAGAGGTAGCCAGGCAAGCATCCAGCTCACTGTTGGTAAAATCTGCTTCATGTGACTGCTGGTATTTTCTGGGTAGAGCATCAGCTGCTGTGTTCTCACTGCCTTTCTTGTATTCCACAGTGAAGTCCAGTTCCAGTAGCTTGATCATGAGCTTGTATTGTATTCCTTCCACTAATCTCTGACTTGCAATATATTTCAAGATTTTCTGGTCTGTTTTAATGACCAATTTGTTTCCTAGGAAATAATGCCTCCATTTTCTCAGGGCTTCCAAGATTGCCATTGCCTCCTTTTCATAAATGGACTTGGTGCTGTTCTTGGGACCAAGGCACATGCTGAAAGAAGCCAATGGACGTCCCTCTTGCATCAGTACAGCCCCAAGGCCAGTAGCACAAGCATGAGTTTCCAGAATGAAAGGTAGGTCGAAATTTGGTAATGCCAGCAGAGGTGGATTTGTCATGACTTACTTTAGCTTGTCAAAAGCTTGTTGCTGCTCAGGACCCCAATGGAACGCATCCTTCTTGAGTGCTGCATAGAGTGGCTGACAGATGAGAGAATATAGGTGTATGAATCTCCTGTAGTATCCAGTGAGGCCAAAAAATGCTCTGAGCTGAGTTATTGTCATTGGTATCTTCCAGTTCACAATTTCTCGGATTTTTGCTGGGTCTGTCTGCACACCACTGCCAGATATAATGTGACCGAGGTATTCCACTTGTGACTGAGCAAATGTGCATTTTGATAGCTTGGCCTTCAAATTGTTAGTTCTGAAGATATCCATTACAAGCTGTAGGTGTTGTTGGTGTTCACTGACAGACTTGCTGTATACTAGGATGTCATCAAAGATCACGAGCACAAACTTCCTCAGATAAGGTGCAAATAGCTTGTTCATGAGTGCCTGAAAGGTGGCAGGGGCATTGCAAAGGCCAAAGGTCATTACTGCATACTCATAATGTCCCATATGAGTGGAGAATGCAGTCTTGGGGATATCCTCCTCTTTCATTCTTATTTGATGGTAGCTAGAGCGTAGATCAAATTTGGAAAAGATCCCTGCACCATGCAATTCATCCAGAAGGTCCTCGATAACAGGTATGGGGAACTTGTTCTTCACTGTCAACTCATTCAGTTCTCTGAAGTCGATACACAGCCTCCATGATTTATATTTCTTCCTTACCAAGAGAATAGGGGAAGAATATGGACTCTGGCTGGGTCGAATTTCAGAGTTTTGAGCATTTCCTTCACCAATAACTCCACTGAATCTTTTTGGCTCTTTGACATTCTCTAAGGCCTTATGTTTGGTGGCTTAGCTCCAGAAACAAGAGGAATCTAGTGATCACAATCCCTTTGTGGAGGCAGGCAAGAAGGTTCCTGAAATATGTCTTGGAATTGATGTATGAGGTTCTCAATTACCTCTGGAACAGGTGCCTGTTTATCTGCGTTATCTATTTCCATGTCACTATCAACAGAAAAAAGATAATAGCCTGTAGCACCTTGAGCTATCATTTTGATACACTGTGCAGATGAAATTAGGAGCTTGTTCTTGGGTATGAGGTGGTCCTGGAATTTATGAATTGATCCCTGGACCTTCAGAGAAATGGTTCTCTCTATGAAGTCAAATGTAATTGGATTGGGCAATTTAAACCTGTTGACACCCAAGATGATCTCTGATCCTTGGAGATCCAGTATCCTGAAATCTGACTGAAATTTGTGTCCTTGGATGGAGAACTTGCAAGCCATGGCTACTGCTGTAGAAGTGAGAGTACCCCCTCCAGCTACAGTCACTGTTCTGTGGGTGGTTTGTGTCATTGGTATATTGTTCTTCATAGCAAATTGGTAGTCCATGAAGGTGTTTGTACTGCCAGTGTCGGCCAGAGCCACTGCCCGGGCTTTGGCAAAATGCAAGGACGGTGATAAGGTGGATTCAGTAGGGCATCCAGTATAAGCTGAGACTGATATCTTCATTGCTAGATCAACATCTGCCTGTGCTGCCTGTGGTTGTGGTTGCTCTACAGCAATCACATGGTTTTCTTGCACCACTAGAGCTACTGGCTGTGGTTGCACCTTAGCCTCCTGTTCCTCATCGTCAGAGTGGCATTGCATTGTTATTGTGTTCAGTGCCCTCTGCATTGGTTGACATCTGTGGCCAAGAGACCAGTTATCCGGGCAGTACCAGCATTTCCTTGGTTCCCTAATCCTGTCATAGGGTACCCTTGGTCTGACCTCTCTTCCATGAGCAGGTCTTGGTGGTGGTTGCACATAAGCCCTCTGTTTTGGTTCTGCTGGTGTCTGCCTCTTGTTGGCTGACAGATAAGCCTTTTCATACTGTTTGGCATAGTAATAAGCTGACAGTAGTGTTGTTGGTTGCTGGCATTGTACTGTGGGTCGAATTTCTTCCTTGAGGCCACTGATAAATCTGTCAATGAAGCAATCCTGTGGAAGATAATATCTCTCACGTTTCATTTGTGTCATCCACTGCTCATACTGATCAATGTATGCATTGACAGTGGTGGATTGGCGCAGCTGCTGCAGCTATTCCATTGGATCTGCTACAGTGTTATCTGGAAACCGCTCAATCAAGACCTTGCACAATGCTTGTCAGGAGCTGGTCTGCAAATTCATGCCAGCACTGTTGATCCAAGTTTTGGCCTGTCCTCGGATGTGTGCGAGACCCCAGCATACCTTCTGTTCTGCTGGTATAGAGAACAACGAGAAGATGTCTTCGCATTCGAGTATCCATGCCCGAGATTTATCACCATGAAACAGTGGGAGTTCCACGTGAGGTGTGCGGAGTTGGGGCTCATGGTGAGAATGAGGATTGTGTTGTCTTAGCTGATCTTGTGGAGGAGTGGGGGGAGGTGGGTAATATTGTTGTTGCTGTTGTGGTGCTGGGGTTGGTGGTGGGTAGTATGGTGCATATGGTGGTGGGTAGTAGCTAGATGGTGGGCAAGAGTATGGGTTATAGGGTAAAGGCTGTTGATTTTGGTAGTATTGTGGCCGGGAACATGGTGTAGTGAGCTGGGTGTACTGTGGCTGTGACGGTGGGAGCAGTGTTGTGGTGACAATAGGTGGTGTGGTGGTCATGATTGGTTGTGTGTAGGCATAGGATCGAGCACCTTGCAGCTCCCCGGTGAAGGGTGTGAGGCTGCTCAGATTGTGTGGGAAGGAAGTAGTGGATGGTGGGCGAGATGTTGTGGCTGGTGTTGGTTGTTCAAGGATTGGCGACAAGGGTTTTGAGGAAAGGGGTGGTGGTGTAGGAAAGCGAGTATCTTTTGTGCTGGTAGACGAATCTGACGACGGCTCCATCCGTGAAGGCATAAACTTTGTAGCCATAGACTGCATGAACTGTGAAAGCTTTGCTACCTCTTCGTGGATCGAGTCGACGGTGTTCTGTTGCCGGTCGAGGCGACGACCCATCCACAGGAACTCGCGAGGAAGATGGTCGCGGATCCGTTCCTCCTCTTGCTGATCCGCCTCATCATCCGACATCGCCTAGAGACAATAATAATTAAGTTTATTTTTTATCTCCATGTTTATTATTAATGTTTATATCTTTATGCTATAACTGTATTGGGTACTTGTATAGCAAATACGGCGTATGCAAGAGGAAAACCTCCGATACACGTGTAGAGATATGAATGGAAAAAAGAGTTCCTGGTCTTGTCTCTAAGACTAGCATATCTTGTTGTTTGATGATCATGTTTTCCTGATCATGGACTTTGTATAAGTCGTACAACTATAGGAGTGGATTATCGTAATGATAATAGCACTGAACCGACCCACCGTATGATCTTGCTATGAGACAAATCGTCAACGATGAAGATAGCAATGATCATCTATTTAGTTATCGTTAGCTATATTCCTATGCTATGAGAATATCTTGTGACCGCTTGTTCGACACTCAAGTTTTGATTGTCATCAAACGTCTTGCAGTAACATGGGACTATGATAGGTGGCTTTTGGGCTTGAACTAGAATAATGTATTGGAACAAAGATCGTTCAAGAAGATCACTTACTCCTCCAGGCGATGGAGAGATACATCCTCTAGGCCATCTCAGTATTTATGTTGCCACCCAAATCGTCTGGCCAGACACAGCGTGATTATTCACGGGACAACATATATACGGAATGAGAAAAGAGAATGATATTGGTACGAGAATTATATGTGTTATGATCGAAGGGTTTGATCACACTAGAGCACATTGTCTCAATCTCGAGATATCATTGGTATTGTGTACGTAAGGGGGATTAAGCGTAATGAGTAACACACAGGTTCTGTCGTTCACTCACAGACACAAGGGTGCCAGTACGAATGCCTAACCCACTGCTGGTTATTGTTCGGTAAGTTCCCGAACAATACTTTGTGTTTGCTGAACCTATCGGGTCACACACTTAAACTGTAGGTCAATCTTTGATTGAGAGAATAAAGTTGTAGTGTTAGTGGTTATGAGATTGTGTCGGAGTAGCTCTGATGTCACTGGGACTTGTTCCGGTTAATTATAAGTTACAGAGAATGCAGACATCTAATGTCCCAGGATGATAGGAATGGTTTCTATCATCGGCGGATTTATTCCGAGTGCTTATAAAGAGGGAAATATTGTTCCGATAGTTTTGTCGGCGGATACTGGGTATCCCGGTTCATATAAATATGAGTTATATGATAAGTAATTAATTTCGGGAATATTCCGTAAAAGGAAATATTCATTTAGGAATTAATTAGACAAAACAATTAATTATTTATTTAATCTATTATATATTAAAAGTGAGTTATGGGCTAACCAGAAATTAGAGAATTAGGATAGAAAATCCTACAAAAAACAGAAACATCTGACCGTCCGGTAAATGATTGAGTTAATCGCAACCATTAATTAAATAAGAGTTGATAATATTTACCCACCAGTGCCATTACTTTTTTCTCACGTACCTGTTCAATCTCGATATACCCTATGACGCTGAAGTAAAACAAAAACCATCAACGCCGCCGGCTATCAATCTCACGCCGCGGCGGCCGCGCTCTGGTAAACAACACCGTTGGCGCATGATCGCACGCAAGATGGTCTGAAGACTTCCTACAAGGATATGTAGGTACGATCAAAGGCTTGCTTCAACGCTGCCGGCTTCCAATCTCACGCTACTGCCGCCACGCTCTGGTAAACAACACTGTCGGCACATGATCTCACGGGATATGGTGCGGTGCAAGCGGAAGGATCAAGGCAGGTTGTTGGATCACGAGGGCTCCAATATGGTCAGTCTCCGTCCATGATTGTCTGAAACCATAATTAATGCTTTATACGAGAAGACCTACTCGGATAGATAATGGTTTCCGTGATAGTGAGATGATCATAATCCACAGCAGTCACCACGAGGACTTAAAAGCTCAGGCTGCAATGATTCAATTGGTTCCCAATTGGTAAGTTTCTAATATAGATGCACCTTATGATCTGCTATTTATCTCCCCCTTTCTGTCAAAAATCTGATTGGATGAAAAGTTATTCTTTCATATTAATGGTGCATACTGAAATACTTTTTTGTCTCTGGGCAGCACAAAAATCGGCTGACCACGGATCATAGGGGAGCTGGTTCCTAATTGGTAAGTTTCTAATATAGATGCACCTTATGATCTGCTATTTATCCCCCCCCCCTTTCTGTCAAAAATCTGATTGGATGAAAAGTTATTCTGTCATATTAATGGTGCATACTGAAATACTTTTTTGTCTCTGGGCAGCACAAAAATCGGTTGACCACGGATCAGATCAATAGGGGAAGTAGAAGACCACGGCTTCAGCAGCAAATGAATTGCCTGAAGACGGATCAGATTAGTAGCGGAAGAATACTACAGGTTCAGCAGCATATGTATCAGCTGAAAGTATAGATAAATGATTTTCTGGCTGAGCTGCCCTCACGCTCCTCTGCAATCTTTAGATTTGCCCACCCGCGATCCAACCTGTGCAGTTTTCTGGCGTTAGATGAGAACCCGTAGTCGTATGATGGTTTGGTAATTACAGTTGTACAGTGCTAAGTTGAAAACGATTTGGTTTCACATTTGACTTTCGATTTCACCCTTCCCATGTGTTGGTGTAGATTTTGATTATATGAGGAGATAAATGACGACGTAGCCTGTAGATTATTGATTTGGTATCCATCTTCATTTGCCCAATTGCTTGGCTCTTTTGATTTAAGAAGATGAGGCGAGAAACAATGACATGAATAGAAAAGCGAGTTGGACCGCTCCTCGATCCCCAGCTACAGTAGATCGAGGCGACTTTTGCAAACCACCGCTACTCCCACCTCGCCGGCGTCGATCCGTTTGATTCCTCACCCTCCGGCGGCCGCTCCGGCGGCGGGAGGATGGGGGAATCGACGGATCACGTCGTGTATATAGCGTAGGAAGTAGAGGTTCGGTTGCCGGCGGCGCTGAGGAGGTGGTGGCGTCGGCGGAGAGCCTTTTGGGGGCAGAGTTCTTCTCCTCCGCTTGGGGTGCTCCGGAGGAGTGCTGCGGCGGATCTTCTGTCCCTGGCGCGGTCGCAGCTCGTTGGAGTTGCGCTGCGAGAGATCCCCTGGCTGGTGGCCGAGTGTTGGCGGCGCCGGCGGTTGTAAATCTTGAAGGTGAAGGTGCAGGTATCCGAGATGGTGTCGCCGTCTGTCGAGCAGGGTGGAGGTGCTCAGGTGCCGAGGAGCATCGACTTCCTGGTCGCGGAGGGGAGCCTCCCAGTCCAAGAGTTTGGAGGTGCAGCGGCAGGATTCGCCGGCGTAGCGGCTTGCCCGACGGAGACGAGGCCAGAGCTCAGCAGGACTTCTGTGTAATTCACTTTGTTTCTGGGCTTTTATGTAAGAGTCTCGGTTATTTGTAATCAGATCCTTCCTCGCAAAAAAAAAGAGAAACAATGACATGCTTTGTTCCATGTGTTAAAGTATTTGTAAATAATTTGGATGTTCAGGGATGGTGTTTTGCAAGATGAGTTGGACACAATAAATTGTTTAGCTAGAGAACTTCATAACTGTAGTACTAAGTATGATGCATACGTGTCCGGTTTAAATATTTCGAATGTTCTGGGCAGGGGCTTTGCAAGAGGAATTGGAGACACCAAAATTCAGAGCTAGAGAAGCTAAGCACCTCACGAATTTTTTAGACTGCCATGCTCTATGTTTTTATTAGCATTCTTTCTTTTTGTCAAATCAAAGTCTTCGTAGTTTTTCAGATCTAAACCAAGATGACAATGCAATATATTAGATAGTTGGAGTAAGTTCAAAACTGATAAGATATTTATGTACAAGTTTGAATTTGAACCCTTAATGTGGTGCATGCTACTGATGGCGGTGAATTTGGACCATTAATGCAGTGCATTTATGTACAAAATTGAATTTGAACCCTTAATGCGGTGCAGACCAATTTCTTAAAACGTTCTATGGAATTATGTCAAACGAAATGATGACATCTTCAACAATGCTTTGCCCTCCTTTCGGTCTTGGAAGAGGAACTTTGTTTATGAGGTCGCCATGCATGCGCATCGGGTGAAGTCTAAAAACCTGAAGAGATGGTCAGAATGGATAGATTCACTAAGTTAGTCTCATTTCAGCTTTTGAATGTAAATAATACCTTTTCATCTTGTAAATATCTCTACTATATAATATGTCTTCAGGTGATGGTCCGTTTTTCTGATTCCGATTTTACCCCTATAGGTTTTGGAATATTACAAACGGTTGCCACCGATAAGTGATCAAAATAACGGTCCGAGTTTTATTTTGTTTCGCCATGTCAAACCCATCTTCGCCCTGGAGGAACCATGCCGTCAGCCGCCGCATCGACCTTTTCCTTTTCGCAATGGCGATGGCCGCCGCCGAACTTTGGAGCAGGCCATCCCAGTCGGTGCGGTGCCTCCTCCTCTCCCGCCCCTCCCATCTTCACCTCCGCGTCCTCCGCGCCATCCTCTCCACCGCCGCCTCCTCCTCGTTGCCCCGTGCATCCTCACGAGCTCGCAAGGGCCAGATTCAACAGGGGAGTGTTTGTGGAGGCCGAATTCCGAGCGGCAGACTAGAGCTTGGCGGGCGACGCGCTGCACAGGGCGTATGATTTGGCCACGAAGACGAGTCCTTCCGTTGCGGCCATGGGGCCGTGGAGTCCCGAGCGACGAGGTGGAGACCGAGTTCCGACCGTCGGCGGCCGGCCTACGGGCATGAGGAACTCTTGTCTGAACGCGTGGGGCCGGCTGTTTCCTGAGGTCGTCGGGCGGCGGTGACTGAACTGCCGCCAGTCTACCCCGTTTCAGAATCTATCACGTGATGTAGGCCTCAAGAAGATCTTGCATTGAGTTTGGTTAAAAGGGAAGCAGGTGAAAATACATACATAGATTTGCCAAGACATTTTGCAGTGCCTACACTCGTGTATGAACTGAAAACTGGAGTATAATCATTATTCATATCAATTTGCTAAGGCTGTTGCTCCAAGCTCCCAAACTTGATAGAATACTGTATTCACCACTGTTTGGTAACCCCCTTGCTGCATTGCAGGTTGTGATTATGTTGGACATGGGTAAGAAAGTTGATTGTGTGCTCAAGTCGTCAGTCAAGATCTGTACCTCGAATCTAGAGTTGTCTTTCTGGTTTTGTAGAGGTGCAAATAAACTCTTCTCTTATCTTATTTACCTAGATTCATATATCTTGTGCGTACTGTTGTTTTTAGTTGTATCCTTTGTTCAATTTTAAAGCTTGTTTTAGGTCGAATGAGAAGGAAAGGGGCAGAAAATAACATGGTACTGATAGAGGGACTAAAAGTTTTTGATTTAGCAACTATGAACTATGTATGACTTTATGTGGTGGATATCATCCAAATTTCAGGGAGGGCCAATTTAACAGATCTAACAGATCATACTTAGCAATTTAGCATCACTGGCCACTGCAAAAGTGGTGCAGTTTAGTGTTTGATTAGCACTTGAGTGGTGAGCTGAATACTAATTAATCGAGAAGTCTTAAGTTTTAACCCAAAATTTTATGATTAGTTAGTCTGGTGGCATCAACTTGAAACTCTTTTTGTTCAGCGTGTATCCAAGGTGGATGAGGATACTGAAAAGGTTGGGATATTGTTTTCTAGAAATTTTGTTGACTTGAAGAAGGATCCTGGATATTGCATGAGTACATCACAACTTGACTCGGCTTCTGCTGTTGCTACAGTAGACAGGGAAACATAAAAAAAATAAGAGGTATATTATGAACTACTGCATGCAGCATTTCGGAAATTGTGCATGTTTTCATCTGTGAATTTCATCGTTCATGCATGGGTCGACGGTTCTCTGGTGGGCGTTTTGAGTGATGGGCGTTCTGATAGATGGCAACTGGATTTGCTCCATAACGACGTGGGAATAGCAAAGTGTGCGGCTACGGTGGAAGCCGGCCTCCAGTATCCCTGCAAGGCGGTCATGCTCTTGCACGCCTGCGCAAGCTCCCTCCTCCATGCTCTAGTTTCTTCTAACCCAGACATCGCCTCACCTCTCCTCGATCCCACATCCAGATAGCTTAGTCCATGTTGTAGCGTGCACCTCTGGTTTGCCGTTGCTGGGTTGTCAGTGTTCTTGCAGATGTTCTGATGATAGGGGTTGTGGTAGACAAACTGGCATTTCCTCTGTAGTAAGACATGTGAACTACATGTTTTCTTAAATTTGAATACACGTCAAAATTTTCTCCCGTTGCAACGCACAGGCATATGTGCTAGTTACTTTAAGTTGCAATAAAATGCTATGGGGCGTAAGCCTTACAGTCCTTGTGTCTAATTTTTTAAAGACCATCAAGGTGCTGCCCGCGCATGTGCGCGGGCCACTATACTAGTTGAAAAAAAAAAGACAAGTCCAACATGAACAACTTAAAAAAAAAGACAAAAACACAAAATGACACTATTAACAGTACAACTTTTCCGTTTCTCTGTGTGTATTCCAAATTTGTTTCTGAAATTTTAGAAAATGTAAGCACACATCTTGTCATCATCCAACATTTTTTCCGGACTTTCTGGCACTTGTAAATTTGAATTTTGAAAGGGGTCAATCAAGGTATCATTTAAAGTATAGTATCACAGTATCACTGGATATTTTCCCAGGTCTGGCCGATCATCTATTTTCTTTTGAACTTGTCCGGCCGATCATCTTTTCTCTATAGGTCCGTGTCGCTGCCACTTTTGGCCCAGCTACTGGTCGTCCAACCCATTAACCCAACTCCTCGATATCGGCCCAGTAGAACAGGCCTCGTATGACCTGCATGGAACCCCGTGGGTCATGGGCCTCCTTTTCTGTAGCCTTGACAGGTTTGGTCTTCCCTTTCTTCTTGCGGGTCACACTCTCGCACGTCACATACGTCCCACGCCCCTCGAAAACGCTTTACATCATCGAAGTTCCTGAAAAAAGTACGTACTCAAAAAGTAAGAGGGATGAGAACAATTATTGGTTACTACACTGGCTGTGCAGGCAGGGACAAAAGGCCTCCCGCTCTCGTTCTTTCCGCTCTCGTTTTGAGAGTCCACCGCACCGCTTTTCTGCCGCCCCTCTCCTTTCACCTTTCCGGCGGGCATGTTGGCCGGCGAGGCGATGGGTTAGGAGGTTGGCCTCCTCTGTACATAGTTTTAGTTGGTCTAGTAGTAGATCTTGCCTATATGGCGTTGTCTGGCTGTATGCCGTCTCTCTCTTTCTTGCGCCTGCGGTGGTGGCTCCCGAGCGGCGACCACGGCGTTCCGAAGCTTCCTGCCGGCGAAGATCCATGGTGGATCGAGCGGGCGGGTGGCGGAGCTGAAGGCGGCTGCTTGAATAAGCTCGTCTCTCTGCCAGATCTTCTCGATTTGGCCACTCCTTTTTGCTCATCTGTAGGTCTCCGTGGTGGAGAAGAAAGATGGGAAGAGAAGGAGCTAGACACTGCGACTTGGAGAACATCCTCGGCGGAGATTCGTCGGCTTTGGGCCGCTGCTTCGTCGACTCTTCTGGCCGAAAGGCGGCAAGCTCGAGCTCTGGCGCTGCCGGGTCAGCGTCATCTCTTCTTCAACCTCCTGGCCGATGTGCCATGTGGGAGGCCCCTCTGCAGCTTCAACGCGGCGTGCATCGTCGTCCCGCCGCCAAGTGGTTCTGTCCCCGGCGACGAGGAAGATGGCTGCGTCTTGAGGCTTCGATCCGAGCTCGGTGGAGAAGGACTGGATTGTGTTCCTCTTTTTAGGTGTAGGGTCCTTTTTGCATTTTCTAAGGACTTGGTTGTAATTTCCATTTTTGCTGAGGTCCTCAGTGTATTCTGTAATCCCACCGACGTATATTAAGCAGTGTCTCGGTTCTTCGGGGCCGTTCTTTGTTCAAAAAAAAGAGGGATATAGTTCGTAACCTAAGAGCATCTCCACTGGTACGTCCAAAACGGTGTCCAGCAATGCACTGCCGACATGCTATTGGGAGAGTCTCCTGCTGGTTGCCGGCAAAAAATGAGTGTTTTCTGTTGAGAACCAAACGTCACGCCTGTAGAAGTGGAAAAGAGCAACCGTCTCCTAGAAGCACCGACATAGTTTTCCCCACGTTTTTCATATGTACAAACTGCTAGGCAGTTGCCACTTTGTAACCGACCTACTCTATGTATAAATAGGCCTCTGGCCAGATCAATAAAGCAGTAGTTTTCATTCTATTCACAACACGTTATCATGCACGCTAGGCTCTAAACGAGAGCAATCATCGGAGGAAAGGAAGGAAAGAACAGGGATAGGTAAGAAAATGGCAGACATGCACCTGCACGCCCTGGCTTCCTCTTTTGCTCGCTTTCTTCGACGCGAGAGTCGCCGCCCGTTCTTCGCCCATCGCCGTCGTCGCTTCGGCAATGTCTCCCGGCACCTCCGCCGCAGGGATGGTACCCGTAGCCACGCCCCCTGGGCCAGCTTCCGTCGCCATGGCCCGGCGGCCGGTTTCCGCCACCACGGCCACGGCAGTGGCCTCCGCCACCGCGCTGGCCTCCGCCACCGCGCTGGACTGGGTGGCCACCGCCGCCTCCGCGGCAACCGCTTCCACGGCAACCGCCGCTTCCAAGGCAACCGCCTCCGCGGCAACCGCACTGGACGCGGTACTCCGGCCGTCGCAGTGAACGCCCATGGCCTTCAGGCTGCCCAAGCGGCACCACCAAGCCCACCCGCTCCTCTGAACCGGCGTTCCACGTACCGCCGATGGACTGGCTCCTCGGCGGGCCGGCGGCTCCGTTCCTCGGGGAAGAGGACGGTTTCGGCGCCGCCAACGCGCCACCACAGTTCCAGGCGTACTTCCCAGGCGCGCCCTTCAACCCGCCGTCACCAACGCCGTCCGTCGACCTCCCTGAGTACGACTACTCGCTGGGGTACGGTCCCGAGACGGACGCATACTTGGTCCTCCCGACGCCGACGCCGGCGCTAAGCGACGAGGACCCGGAGCACTTCATGCCGCCGGGATACGACCCAGTCCCTGGACTGGAATCACCACCATCGGCCGAGGAGGCCGGCGCTCCCGCCGCCGCTGCGCCGTTCGCCTTCGACCTCAACGTCAAGGTCGAGCCCGAGGACGAGGACGCCGGCGCTCCCGTCGCTGCTGCACCATTCGCCCTTGACCTCAACGTCAAGGTCGAGCCCGAGGACGAGGAGTCGTCTGTTGCGGCTCCGGCATCGCCTCCGACTCAGGCGCCGCAGCAGGCTGGGCCACCAACGCCGCCTCCCGAAGCTCGCCGCATCCTGCGCCGATTCGCGGCAGTCATGGCATCCTGCCAGCCCGACGTCCGCCTCGGCACTTGGAATCCCGCCTCCCTTGGCTTCCTGCCTAGCACCGGCTTCCCCGGCAACTCCTCCGACGAGGAAAAACGTGGAGGGAGCTCCTCTCGACGCTGGTGAAGTGGCCGACCGGCCATGGCAGCCTCCGCTGTAGAGGTCGCGGTCGTATGGATTGGGGATGGAAGTGACTAGTACTACAGTCTCTCTCCTTATCTGTTCGGCCGGACAGGCTAATCCTAGTTGTACTGTTACATTACTATATTCGCTTAGTAGCTCGTATTTATCAGCACTTAGCAGATCAAGTCACCTATCACTAGTACAGTCTTAGTGCTTGTCATGTTTTAGGTTCTGATTTCGTTGATAGGTCCAACTACAGTGCTACAATTAGTACTTGTCATGTCGTAGACCATCTATATCTCTGTATTTGAATTGTATTGTATATTGATGTTCTAGACCGAAAGTTGTCTATAAATGATTATATGTTCAATGTGTTTGCATTTTTGCAATCCCTATAACATATCACAATGGTACAATAATATTATTTTGCAATTGTGATACATTCTCTTGCAAAATCAAATATCAAGTCGCCATCAATGAAGTCCGGAAATGCGTAAAAGGCACAAAATTGACTTAATTCGAATTGACTTGACATGCAAAATTGTGAAGTGATATCTCAAAAGCGAGACGGACACTATACAAATGGTGATATCTCGCAAACGAGACGGACTCCATATAAATGGTGATATCTCACAAGTGAGACGGACACCATATAAATGGTGATATCTCATAAACGAGACGGACACCATATAAATGGTGATATCTCATAAGCGAGACGGACTCCATAAAATTGGTGATATCTCATAAGAGAGACGAACTCCACAAATTTGCAAATCTTACAACATAACCATGATGATTTTAATTTACATACTAGTAAATTTACAAATCTATGGTTCTCATTCATGTAGGACAAAATGACCGTCAAAGAGTTTGAAGAGCTTGCGCTCGACGGACATAACTACCCTACATGGGCTATGGATGTTAAAGTTAGTCTTTCATCCCGTGGAATTGCAGAGGCACTCATACCACCTGAGGACCCTGCTCAGCAGGGAGTTGCCCAATTAACCGGGCAACAAAAGTATTGTGCCTTATACATTATAAGAAACCATATTCACCCAGATCTGAAATCTGAATATTTAATGGAGGAATCTCCAAGCAATATGTGGCAATCACTCAAAACTAGATATGAACGGCAAAAGGCAGTTATACTACCTGAAGCTACTCATGAGTGGACCCATTTAAGACTCCAGGATTTCAAATCCGTTGGAGATTATAACCATGAGGTTCATAAGATTTGTTCAAAGTTACGGTTTTGCGAGAAGGAACCTTCAGAAGCGGAGAAGATAGAAAAAACTCTATCAACTATGCTCCCGGCTGACAGGATCCTACAGCAACAATATCGTGCAAGGATTACCAAGTTTATTCTGAACTTGTGCATGTGCTCTCCAGGCAGAGAAACATGACGAACTTCTTTTAAAGAATAGTCATCAACGCCCGGTTGGGGCTGCCCCTCTCCCTGAGGTACATGCAAATTTTCAGAAAAACAATAAGTTCAATGGCTCTTTCAAAGGTCGTAACAAGAACTTTAAGGGTAACCGCAACCACAACCGCAACAACAAGAACAAGCCACACAATTCAGACAAGGGAAAGGGCATAGCAAAGAACAAGTTTGATAAAACTAATCTTTGCCAGAAATGTGGATGCTACAAGCATGTCACCAAAAAATGCCGCACCCCAAAACATCTGGTAAACCTCTACCTGCAATCCATGGGACGTAACAGACCTGCCCAAGGAGCAAGATATGAAGCACACTTCAATCTTCAACCTGAAAACAACATGGAAGTTGGATGTTCGCGAGATGTTCAAGGAGAACCAAGCAACACCGAGGAATTCCATCTACCACAGGACTCCATGGACAAGGAGAATATGATGATCGAATACGCCTCAAACGACGTGTTCGGAGACTTTGACTAGTCAATCAACTCCATTAGATAGTATATTTGTTTACATCCATAAGATTGTTGTAATAAACATATTATTATTGTTGTTGTCATCACCCTATATTGTAAAGCACAATATATATTGTATCAGCACTTTGATATAAATAAAGTTGTATATATTCTATATATCCAATAAGTCTTTTCATTGATGAAAATTCTACATTTCAATATATAGATTTCTACGGGAGTCAATCCAAATGGAGGAGGAAATGTGCCTTGTGGATAGTGGTACCACAAACTCTATACTTAGGGAAATAAAGTATTTCCAAACTCTTAAAAAGATGAATGGAGATATTTTAACAATCGCTGGACGCGATGCGGTAATTGTTGGCACAGGACGCGCCATATTTACCCTCCCTATGGGTACACAAATTATAATTGAGGATGCTTTATTGTATCCCGATTCAACTCGTACCCTCATAGGATATAGAGATATCCGTAAAAATGGTTTTCACATTGAAACCCATGAAGACAACAAGGAGGAGTATCTCCTCTTCACCAAAGACAACGGATATGGCAAACAAATATTTGAGAAAATTCCCTCTTTATCCTCAGGATTGTACTACACATATATAAACCCGTAGCACACGTTGCGTATAAGGTAATTTTTCAGAATGTCAATGCATTCCAAACTTGGCATGATCGCCTTGGTCATCCCGGTATCGGGATGATGAGGAAAATTATCTGCAATTCCAATGGTCATGACTTAAATGAAGCAAAATTCCCACAATCTTCGGATTTTATGTGCACCGCATGTGCTACTGGGAAACTCATTTTAAGACCCTCTTATCTTAAAATTCAAGCGGAACCACTCCAATTCCTTGAACGAATTCAAGGTGATATTTGTGGTCCTATCCAACCATTATCTGGACCTTTTAGGTATTTCATGGTTCTAATTGATGCATCTACACGATGGTCTCACGTGTGTCTATTATCCACACGAAACCATGCATTTGCCAAAATAATGAGACAAGTTATTAAATTACAAGCTCATTATCCTGAAATCGAATCAAATCAATTCGAATGGACAACGCTGCTGAATTTTCCTCGCGTGCCTTCAATGATTATTGCATGGCGCTAGGAATTGAAGTTCAACACTCGGTCCCATATGTCCACACACAAAATGGATTGGCTGAATCTCTAATTAAGAGAATTAAGCTCATTGCACGACCATTATTAATGAATTGCAAATTACCAACTTCATGTTGGGGTCACGCAGTTTTACACGCTGCTGACTTAATTCAATTGCGACCAACTGCATATCACAGCACTTCCCCTCTGCAATTAGTACGTGGAAATCTACCAAATATTTCCCATCTGCGTAAATTCGGATGCGCCACTATGTGCCGATCTCACCACCGCAGCGTACATCCATGGGCCCACATAGGAAATTGGGGATCTATGTGGGGTACAAATCACCGTCGATAATCAAGTACCTTGAACCCCTCACAGGGGATTTATTCACAGCCCGTCACGCTGATTGCATCTTCAATGAGGACCATTTCCCGGCATTAGGGGGAGATATCAAGTACCAAAAAGAATGCCCGGAAATCGATTGGAATGCCCAAGGCATTTCCTCCTCTGATCCACGTACTCAAGAAACTGAACTTCAAGTTCGGAAAATAATTGATTTGCAACACATTGCAAATAACTTGCCAGATTCATTTACTGATTATAAAGGTGTTACAAAATCCTACAATCCTGCCAAAAATGCGCCTGAAAGAGTGGAGGTACCAACAAAAACCACTCAACCCCTTGTTCAAAAGAAGAGGGGGAGAACTACGGCCACACAACAGGATTCAGCTCCTCGCAAGCAACAAAGGAAACCGAGGAACAAACCCTCTAAACAAGTAAATGAAAATCAACCTAAAGTTGATAATCATCAAATGGGTAATGAACACCCAGTGGAAGGTCAACCTCCACAACCCAGCTCAGTTGTGCACTCAATGACTGGGACATCGGAAAACCCTGACTCAATCGTATTGGGAAATCACGACCAGTCAACAAGGGTAAATGAAATTTCCACAAACTATATAGATTCTGGAGAATCTTACAATCGTAAGTCTACAATTGTCGACATATATTTCTCAACTACTGTTGCAAACAACCTTCTAAATGATCATGATCCAAAGACCATGGCAGAGTGTGAGAAACGCTCCGACTGGCCTAAATGGAAGGATGCAATCCAAGTTGAATTAGCCTCGCTCAATAAAAGAAAGGTATTCACCGAAGCAATACCTACACCTCCCAGAGTTTTCCCTGTGGGATTCAAATGGGTTTTCGTCCGTAAGAGGAACGAGAACAATGAGGTGGTGAGATATAAAGCAAGGCTTGTAGCCCAAGGTTTCACGCAGAGACCAGGCATTGATTTCAATGAAACATATTCTCCAGTAATGAGTGGTATTACTTTCCGATATCTTATTTCAATGGCAGTACAAAATCGTCTATCTATGCAGTTGATGGACGTAGTGACCGCTTACCTTTACGGTTCACTTGATTCGGACATATACATGAAAGTTCCCGATGGAGTTTCAGTCCCGAATCCAAACGCAAAACGCAACGCATATTGTGTAAAACTAAATAAGTCTTTATATGGCTTAAAACAGTCGGGACGCATGTGGTACAACCGACTTAGTGAGTTCCTTTTGAAAAAGGGATACTCCAATAATAATGATTGCCCATGTGTTTTCATCAAAAGGTCCGCAACTGGATTTTGCATTATTTCAGTGTATGTTGATGATCTGAACATCATTGGCAACACACAAGATATTGATGAAGCACGCGATCACCTCAAGACGGAATTTGAGATGAAGGATTTGGGTAAAACCAAATTTTGCTTGGGATTGCAACTCGAGCACCTTCCCTCAGGTATTTTGGTTCATCAAACCGCCTATATCCAGAAAATATTGGAGAAATTCAATATGGACAAATCCTATCCATCCAAAACTCCCATGGCTGTTCGATCTCTAGACGTAGAGAAAGATCAATTTAGACCAAGGGGTGATGGAGAAGAGATATTGGGACCAGAAGTTCCATATCTCAGTGCTGTTGGAGCGCTTATGTATCTTGCAAATTGCACCAGGCCTGATATTGCATTTGCAGTGAATTTACTAGCTAGACATAGCGCAGCTCCCACTAAACGCCATTGGGCAGGAGTTAAGAATATCTTTCGATATCTCCAAGGCACAAAGGATCTTGGCCTATTCTTTCAGTTTCAGAGAAATCTGGACATTGATATGATTGGGTATACAGATGCTGGCTATTTATCAGACCCCCATAATGCCAGATCACAAACCGGTTTTGTGTTCCTACACGGTGGGACAGCCATCTCATGGAAGTCTTCCAAACAGACTCTAGTGGCTACATCCACCAATCATTCTGAAATAATCACTATATGAGGCATCACGCGAATGCGTGTGGCTTCGCAGATGATAAACCACATACAACAATCATGTGGTAAAGGTTCTATCGAATCTCCAACCATTATCTATGAAGATAATGCTGCTTGTGTTGCTCAGATGCAAACGGGTTACATAAAGAGCAATATCACTAAACATATTGCACCTAAATTGTTTTATCCTCATGAATTACAAAAGAGTGGGGATATAAACATCTTGCAAGTTAAATCATGCGATAATCTCGCTGACCTATTCACAAAGTCTCTACCAGCTTCAACATTTGAAAAATTTGTTCATGGAATTGGTATGCGACGACTTCGTGATTGCAAGGATCAGGGGGAGTATCTCTCTGAACTATAACCCATTCAAACATTATATTACACTCTTTTTCCCTTTATGAGTTTACTCACATGGTTCTCATCAAGGTTTTTAATGAGGTAATATCAACACAAGAATGTATGTCATATCTCCTATTTTCCCCACCGGGGTTTTTAACGGATGTATACAAGACATATTAATTGTCATCTAAACTTAGCAATGAGTTTTATCCTTTTAAGGTTTTCTCATATAAGTTATAAAGAGACAATGACCATTATATGTTGTATCATTTCTCCTTACTTTTCCCACCGGGTTTTAAAGGAGTTTTTCACAACATATCAAATACTATTCTCCTCATATTTTTCCCACAGGGTTTTTGGGGGAGTTATTCACTATAACATACGCTTTTGATCAAAGACAAAATATTCTCAAGATTATACAAGGAGTACAAGATACAAGAGAAGCAGCTTGTACAAGGGGGAGTGTTGAGAACCAAACGTCACGCCTGTAGAAGTGGAAAAGAGCAACCGTCTCCTAGAAGCACCGACATAGTTTTCCCCACGTTTTTCATATGTACAAACTGCTAGGCAGTTGCCACTTTGTAACCGACCTACTCCATGTATAAATAGGCCTCTGGCCAGATCAATAAAGCAGTAGTTTTCATTCTATTCACAACATTTTCCCCACCGGCACGCCCGATACGAAACGCACTGCCGGCAACTTAATTCTTTAACATAATCACAAACAGCTTCTGTGCACTAGTACTATGCCACCCTGTGAGCAGCACGACGGCGCACCGCAGAGATGGCCCGATGCTCGTCTGGCCGCCGGCGCCTCCTACTCCCGCGCTGCTTCACCACCCGGCCGCCTGCTTCCTCTCCCTCACAGCCCTCGCGGCCGCCGTCCTCGGCCACCACGCGCGCTCGTGTGGTATCCCTCGGCCACCACGGAGGAGTGCGTGCGAGGCCGTCCCACGCCCGCAGTCTCCGCGAGAATGTGCCGTTCGTGCCCTGCTTGGCGGCGCCGCTCCACAGACGACCTCTCGGTCACATGCAAGGTTCCGGATACCGGTTCAAAAAAAAATCCGGAGGGTCCGATATTTCCGGTAACCGGGGTTACCGGAAAATACCGGTCGGTAACCGGCCCAATATTTCGGCAAGAATTTAGGATTTTAACTTAAAACATCGATTTTTTTTAATTTTAAATTTTTCGAGCACAAATTTGTTTCAAATTTGACTAATCCGAGATATGCAAATTCCCGGGTGGGGGGGGGGGGGGGGGGGGGGTCCGAGAAATCCGGTTACCGCGGAATTCCGGCCGGTAACCGAAACCTTGGTCACATGCGACCGCGGAAACTGAGCATGCAAGGAAGCCGAGTTGTGCATTAGAGCACGACGAGGCGTCGGCGAGCTCGCGTCCAGCCATGCTCGTGTCCTATGCTCCTGCTCCCTTTCTGTACGTCCATGGTTGCCGAGGCCACGTCGGCCTCGCCACGGACGTCCAGCCCAGCACGTGTCCGTGCCGCCGACGGTGTACGCGTCCAGCTCGAGCCGGCCTGCGAGAACGGCCGCGTCGTCGAGGTCCGCCTCCCGGGCGCCGGCCTCATGGGAACGCCGCACGCCCCATCCCCGACGACGTCTCCCAGATGACCGAGCTCCGCGCGCTCTACCTCCAGCGGAGACGCCGGCCGGCTTGCCTGGATCCAAGCCAGGCGCGGGCGGCGCGACTGACGTTGGCAAGAAGAAGAAGCTCTCCGGCGGTGCCATCGCCGGCATTGCCATAGCGTGAGTGTTCGGGATGCTGCTGCTGCTCGGCCTACTCTTCTTCCTCTGCTGCCGGAACAAGTCGTCCGGCACGGCGGCCAGGTTCATGAAGGCGGCCGTCACTCGCGCGCGTCAAGATCAAGGGCTCCCCTTCACCCATGTGGTCGAGGCCGAGCTCTCCATGGAGCCGAGGGCCGCGCGCGGCGGCGGTGCTGGTCAGGAGGCGCCGCCGGTGTTGGGAAGGAGCAGCCAGGAGAGAACCGGCGATGGTGGAGAAAAAGATGCGACGGTTCTTGCGTGTGTTGCCGCGAGTTGCCGGCACGCCCAACTCGCTCCCTAGAACCTGGGGTCGAACGGGCGTGCCGGACGTTTTATTGGGGTTACCGGCATCTTTTTTGGCTATTGGGAGCACTGGTGTGGCGTTTTTTCAGTTGCCGCTCCATAGCGCTATTGGGAGGCCCTTCTGCAACTCCGTCGAGGCGTTCTTCGTCGAGCCATTGCCAAGTGGTTCTGTCCCCGGTGACGGCTATGGCGGCCGCGGCGTCGAGTGCATCGTCAAGCTCGGTGGAGAGGGACCTGTTTGCAATGTTTTTTCTTCTTGAGGTCCTGTTTGTAACTTGTGAGGACTTGGTTGTATTTTCTTTTTCTTTAAAGGTCCTCTATGTAATTTTTATGCCCACCGAATAATGGCAGCTCTGGACCCTTCGGGGTCCTTCCCCTGTTCAAAAAAAAAAATAAAAAAAATAGCGCTATTGGGTGCAACGATGGAGATGCTCTAAGCTACCTACAGCGGCGGACGCAATTCGGCCGGCCAGCCGCATGGCGCTTTCCGTCGCCGTGTGCCGTTCGTTACACCGTCGAGTCTGCGATCCGTGCACGGTAGCGACGGCGCCATGGTCCAGGAACGGCCGTGCTGTGGGGCGGCTGCACGAGTGCGGCGACAGGGTCCACGAGGAGGTCGGCAAGGCCACTCCATTCTGTGAGGGGCTTCGTCAGGCAGCACAATACCACACTCATGGCGTTCACCGGCGTCGTGTCAGCCATCGCCGGCACATTGTTCCTGAACGCCGCCTCCAATGAGTTATGAGGAGACCACGAAGAGGGTGGCCATGGAGGTGCCACACTAACAACGCGGCAACATGGACACACGAAAGGAGGTGACAATGAACAATAACACTTATGACTTGAAGGAGGCCGCGATGAAGGCACGGTTCAAGGAGTGGGCGAGGAGACAACCGCAGGTACTGGACGCCCTGGGGGAAGGCCAAGCGGTAGAAGGCGTTCAAGGCAACCGTAGAGTTCGTCGACGCCGAGAACGAGAAGCTGGCGAGGGAGGGCAACGGCCAAACTTCGGCACCAACAACTTCTCGGACTGGACCGACGAGGAGTGGGCCAGCTACGCACTCCGGCGGAAGAGGTCGAGGAGTCTGAGAGGGTTGCTGCTGATGCCGTCATACTCAGTTTGTGTATCCGATCCGCATAGTCACTGGCCACATCTCTGGTGTCCCAAGTGTAGACAGCGGAAAAGCGGAGCATGCAAGCACCAAGATTCAGATAATGCTCAAAGAGCAAACATTTGAATGTTGCATAGTACGATAAAGCAAACAAAATGATAAACATGCTGCCTCCTCAGTCCCCACTGCCGTTCTGCTTGTCCTCTGAGAGTACCAGCGAAGCCGTTCCAGCCATTAATTTCCTGCTAAAGAATGGACCGCAGCTGCATGGTGGCAGAAACAAGATGGTCTTGATCAGGTAAATATCAGTAATTCGAATATAGCATGAGCAAATACAAAATTATGCATCTAGGATACAAAGGTGAGATGGATTCTACCTCAAAAGGGCAATGTAATGAAAATGGTAAAGACAGCTGCATGCATGGTGGCAGAAACAAGATGGTTTTGATCAGGATATTTAGCAGTAATTCGAATATAGCACCAGCAAATACAAAACTATGCATCTGGATTACAAAGGTGAGACGGATTCTAGCTCAAAAGGGCATTGTAATAACAAATAAGGACAGCTGCATGGTGGCAGAAACAAGATGGTCGATCAGAATATTTAGCAGTAATTTGAATATAGCACCAGCAAATACAAAATCATGCATCTGGATTACAAAGGTGACAGATTCTAGCTTCAAAAGGGCATTGCAATAACATAATGGTAAGGACAGCTGAATGAAAACTTCAGTTCTGAATAACTACTATGGTAAGAATTCTAGGTTGTCCATACATCTATAATCCGCAATGCAACTAGCTACTTCTACTTATGTGACCATGGTCAGGCCTTCACTCCTCAGACTACCATTTGTATATTTAACTCACCAAACTTAGTGGGGCAATGAAACAATTTCCATGAACCAGGACATGACCTCATTTTTGGTACTAGTATGCAAATAGCAGAGCAACCAAATTATGCAGTGGGGGAGCAGAGGCCTTTTTTTTGCTTGTGCAGCTATTCAAAATCTTAATCCTATAGAGGTAAGGTACACGCCAATTAAGAAAATGCAACCAATCATATTATGGCTACTTAAACTTTTATATTTAAAATCCATTGGCATTATTTCAACATAGATGACCAGGTAAAAATAAACCTAGATGACAGATGCAAAGCGTGTCAATACAAAAGGAATAGGTGGTGACGCAAAATTGCAAAGAGGGGTCATACCTAGCGCAGGGGAAAATACTGTGAGGTCATTTGTCGCGATCGTCTTCATAATCAATCAAGAGTTGGAAAGATGGGTGGCCAGACAGTCATGAAGGGAAAGACACTTATGCAGCCCTCGCTACGCACCATCAGCTCTTATATTGTCTGTTGTCTTCTCTTTAGATCCAAACAGACGATGGCCCCACTTGCCTGCAGCCACAAGAACACAAGTTCGGCTTCATCCCCGGCTCCAACAACCGAAATTACCTCACGACGATCGTGTGCCACAGGCACACGAAATCTGTACACCAGCACCCAACTGTGTTCACCACTTCCGTCCATTCGGAGGTGCCAGACACTTAGCGTAAACCACTGTCCATGGATGAGAACGAGTCCGGTACCATCACAATATGATAGCTTGTAGTTCTTCCGGATGTTGGCCGGAAGCTTGATGCTGGAGAATTGTGGTCGTGGAGCAACAAAATCCAAACAGTGAATGTAGCCTGTGTCGGTAACCATGTAGAGCTTGCCATGGACAGGCATCGTGATCTCTGTGACTGCATTTGCTGGCGCGGAGAGCTCCACAGCTTGCAAGATGGGCTCATTCCAGGCACCAGATGGACGACGAACATACACTTGCATAGATAACTTTGGCCCCACGAGTTGCAGGTCAGTGTAGACGATGCCATTGCTGTTGTCCCTGGACAAAAAATAAAACGAGACCAGCCAGGACAAGCCCCGGTGGCTTAATTTTATAGAAGAATCCCACCTATGTGAGATGCCAAATATTCGATCCTGACAGGATTCGAACTCTGGCCAGCGAGATGCACCACTGTGCCTCCTACCACTAGGCCTCTGCCTAGTTCTCTTGTCCGAAGTCCTGTCGCCTGTAACCATCTGGGAATAGGCAAAACTTACTCATGTTAATCTTAGGTGCCGCCGGCGGCGGCTCGACGGGGACCAAGGCTCGCGTCGGGCACAGTGGTTGCGCATGACGTGACCGCCGTAGGTGAACGCCCCGAGCTTGATGAGGAGGCGGCCGTTTTGGCAGTCGCGGATTCCTATAAAGGGATCGTCGTCGTAGAAGACCGCGCGTCTGGCGGCGACGCGGAGCTCCGGGGCTTCTGAGACGCGCACGAACCAAGGGCGCGGGGTGAGGAAGTCGTTGATGTAAAAGCCGATGAGTTGGGGCGGGTGGCGGTCGCGGAATCGGCGGAGGAATGCGGGGGCGGCGGCGAGGCCGAGCCATCGCTTGGAAACGAGCGCCGCGCGCACGAGGAAGGCGGGAAAGCCGAGGAGGAGGAGGATCTCACGGAGCAGGTCGTCGTCGCGGAGGACCGCCGCCATCGCGGCCTCGCCGCCTACCATTCCACCGGCCGAGCACCAGAACGTGGGCTCCGATTTGGGGGAAACCGTCGGCGGTACAAGTAAGTGAAAACCTAGATGAGAACAGTAGTGAAAGATTTCTTTTTTTTTTTGAGGAAGGATCCGATCCAAAAATAAGCCAGCTCAAACACTTTACAAAAAGGACCAGAAAGAAACAGAAATTACAAAGAGGTCCCCGAAAAGTGCAAGAACCACCTCAAACCGCCGGAAGAGATCACGATCAGATCCTCAGCACGCGCCCAAAGCTCCTAGGAGTCGCCGACGATGCCGTACCGCCGTCCGCCGGGAAGACGCACCACCACACCTTGTAGAAAGCCGCAGAAACCATCCGCCGCAAGCGCCGGAATTTGAGCTCGATGAACGAGTTCGGCCACAGCGCGAGCAACCCGACTCCACCCAACTTCCAGCCACCGCGCCGACGCCCAGGACCACCACCACCAGCACCAAACCACCCCCAGCCGCTGCTCTCCTCGCCACCACGGCCGGCCAGAGCAAAGACAACACGGAGGACCACCAGAACCACGAAGCAACAAAAGCAGATCGCCGCCGCCCACCACCTTCTCCCCCCGCCACCAAGGCCGGCCAGAGAAAGGGAGGAAGGAAACGACCTGACGAACACCTCCACGACCTCCCCAGCAAGCTGCTGGAATGGGGACGGAGGGGGAGGACGAAGCCCTAAGAACAGACGCCGCCGCCGCCGTCTTCGGGGGCGCCATGGGCACTCACACCTACCCTAGCCTACCTACACGCACGGACAGAGCCGAGGCTCCCCCCACCTCGCGGCGCCGACACGGCGGCCGGAGGCGGAGGGGAGCAGCAAATCTGCCGGCAGGAGCTCGGGACTCCGGAGTCGCCTCCTAAATCGCCTCCTGGAACTGTAGCAGGGGAACGGGAGAGGCGAGAACTCTCGGTCTGTTTCGAGCAAGTTGAAAGTCAGTAGTGAAAGATTTCGGGGCTCGGCCGCTTGACCTTTCTGGATATATTAATCAAGAAAACCGACATTACACGAGTCATCCAGAAACAGCACAGCTGTACTACATTTTACAGAGAGGCCCCTACAATTCTCTAAATTACAAACAGGTCCCTGGCACCATCTCCGTCTCGTAGCTTCCGCCACTGCTCGATCCGCCGTCGTTGCCATCGCACCACCAGAGAGAAATTCGAGGACGACGAGAGCAGCAACCGTGTCGCCGGCACAAACCTGTAGAGGAAGATTCCTCGTTGGAATCGCCGCAATAGCCACCCGTCGCGGACGGCGGGATCTGAAATCCGGTGAGGCCACATCGGCGGGGGTACGCCCCGATTCGTCCCGACTGTCAGGCCACCAGCTCCGGTCGAAACCGGCGAGCAAGCCTGCAAACAAACTTCGAAGAACAGCTGCAAATCCCGACCTCCTCCAGCTCCGAAATCCACCGCTCTGCACTGCCCCTCACCCTCGCCACCACGGCCGGCCAGAAGGGGAAGAAGAGAAGCAAGAATCAAATCAGAGAAGGCATATGGGCACTTATTTGAACGAGCTGCAACCCTGCATCTGGACTCCGTCTTCCTCCTTGGAAGCTCCATCTCGATGTCGAACCACCGCCATCCAGCACCGCACCAAAGCACCGGAATAGCACTCGAGAGACAACAGATCAAGAGCATCTTCATCCGCACCCGATCTTCTCTTCCCCGAGCACCATGCCCACAGGAGAGAAAAGCAGAGGCCAACTCAGACCACTCGATCCGTCGCCAAACAGGCTTATTGAACGCGTGGTGGTCAGATCCGGACCTCCCCGCCGCCCACCTCGGACGCCAGCAAGGAAGAAGAACCTCACCTACTCCGGCACAGCCTGGATGCACCGAAGAACCACTCCTGCACAGCACCTCGCCATACGCCACAAGGGACCAAGACTCTAGACCTAAACCTAAGGCGAGGGAAAGAAAAACTACGCTATACAGGAGGCCACGGCCGCCATCTCCAGCTCTTCTCCGGCTGGCAGAGCCGGTGGAGGAGGAGCAGAGCGACGCCGGGCTGACGCGGGTGACTCTCAACGGAGAGGAGAGCGAGAGAGGAGAGAGAAAGGAAAGAGGAATGGGAGGATTAGACGGGTAACTTTTATTTACTCACTCCGTAAAAAAAATAACCGTCTTAGATTTGTCAAAAAAGTTAATGTCTCTAGACATCAAACATGTTTAGATACATCCATTTTTTGTACAAATTTGAGACATTTATTTTGGCACAGAGTGAGTATGTGTTTATTTAGTTTTATTACTGCCACCATGTAAAAAACAATATTTTTTTAATCAATTTTTGCAAGTATTAACAAGAAATATTACAAATTTCAAAAGCATCACACCGTCGTCGTCGATTTTTTCCGAGTATTTTTCGTCTTTGGGGGTTAGTGAGAAAACGAAACACTTTTTTTCATGAGAATTGAAAACATCTTTCCGTTTGACGAGAAGTGGTGTCCTCGCGGGCTAATGAAACTATGAGAAGTATTTGTTGTCAGTAGTTTGTATCAGGTTTGTCGTTCGAGCTGGAACGAATTGCTGAATTAGTAGCCTGACTAATTAATGAAAGTTGTGGTAAGTCTGCATTTGCTGGAACTACTACCTGGACTGGGATGGAGATAGCACGTACACAACGCCAAGACTGCAGCCCATAGAGCACTCCAGCCAGACGTCACAAGAGAATGTTTTAATTCTTACCATCCAGTCACAACGGAAGAGAAGCTTCTTCCTGGTCATAATTCTTACCATCCAGTCTTCAGAAAGCCAAGTGCGGAGCTGTGGCCATGGCACCGACAGGCAGTAGAACACGTACGAAGAACCAAATCTTTGCTCACGGTTTTCAGACAAAGTTCAGAACAAAAAAGGAGCGTGAAGCTGTTGCTACTACTACGAAATGCCAAGGAAACAAATACAGGGTCCTCAGCTGCCGTTCGGCTTTGTCCTGTGCTCTAAATACCCGAGAGGCTGTTCCAGCCACTTCCTGCAAACAGAGTGAACTGCAGCTGCATGGTGGCACAAACAATATGGTCTGGATCAGGATGTTTATTGTTTGGCAGCGATAAGCAAATAGCATCAGTGAACAAAATGTCAGAACCATACATCTTGGTTACTAACCGGTGAAAGATTTTAGATCAAGAGAGGAACTGAGAAACATAAGGCGGTACAGGTAGCTGAATAAAACTTGCAATTCTCGAAATAGGCTTTCACCCGCTATATTAATATAGCAATCACCCGATACACAAGGTTTAGCAAAACTTTTGTTTTATATTTAACTTCAGGACTATATACGCTGACGCCTGACGCTCCTGTGATAACAATCCCAGGTTGTGGATACATCTGCATTTTCACAATAATGCATCCAGCTAAAATGCATCTAGTTCAACTTATGTGAGCAGAGCATGGTTAGACCTGCACTCAGCCTACTGTTTGTGAATTTACTTCACGACCATCACTCGATGATGAAACATATTCCATACACCAAGATATGATAATCATGTTCAGCACTGATATGCAAATAGCTAAGCAACCAAATTGTGCATTTGCTGGAGCATAGTCTTTTTTTCCTGAAGGTTCTAACACAACGGAGGCATTAGAAGGTAGATGCTAATTAAGAAAGAAGCTCACAGTCATATCATACCATACGTACTCAACTCTTTAAATTTAAAATGAAATCCCACTATCTCAACAGAAACAAAGTACACAAATACAAAATTCATAGCTAGTGAAAAAAAGGGTTCATACCAAATAATGTGAGATCATTCGCCATGGTCATCTTCGTAATTCAGAGCTGGAAAGATGGGAGGCCAGACTGTCATTAATGGAAAGACACGAATGTGGTACATGAAGCCCACCATGATATCATAGAATGTCTCTTTCCTGCTCCTCAGATTCACACAAATGATAGCCCTATTTTCCTGCAGCCCCAAGAACACAAATTCCGCATTGTCCCCGACCCCAAGCACCAATATTTCCTCACAACGATCATGTGCCGCACGCACACAATATATGTCCACAAGTTCCCATTGTCTTCACCATTGTTATCCGTCTCATGGTGCCAGACACTAAGCTGAAACCCCTCTCCATGGATGACAAAGAACCCACCATCATCTGCACATGAGAGTATGTAGTTGTATGGGCCGACTTCATTTGGAAGCTTTATGGTGCAGAATTGTGGACATGGAGCAACAAAGTCCAACACATGAATGCAAGGATCGCCGGCCTCGTCAACATGTAGAGCTTGCCATGGGCAACCATCGCCATGGAAACATCATCTGAGAGCCCAGCGAGCTGACATTCGGCCAAAATGCCTTCACCCCAGGCACCAGATTGCATGGCATACACTCGCACTGATATCTTTTGAACGGTGAGCAGCAGGTATACAAAGACAATGCCGTCGCTGCTGTCCCCGGACAGGAAACACGCACGACGACTGCAGAGCTCTAGGAATTCAGGTACATCGGGCAGTTGCGGCGGCGGCAACACGGGGACCACGCTTCGCGTTGGGCAGAGCGGGCTGCCCACGACGTACTGGTCTTGGGTGAAATCCCTTTCCTGGAGGAGGAGGCGCCCATTTCCGCAGTCGAAGATTCCTACAGTGGGATCGTCCTCGTCGAAGCCGGCGCGGCTGACGGCGGCGCGTAGCTCCGGGGCTTGTGAGACGGGCACAAACTGCGGTCGCAGGGAGTGGGCGTCGTGGAGGTAGAGGCCGATGAGTTGGGGCGGGTGGAGGTCGCGAAATCGCCGGAGGAAGGCGGGGTCGGCGGCGAGGCCGAGCCACCGCTTGGAAACGAGCGCGGCGCGGACGAGGAAAGCGGGGAAGCCGATGCGGAGCAGGATCTCGCGGAGAAGGTCGTCGTCGCGGAGGACCGCCGCCACCGAGGTCTGGCGGTCTCCCATATCTCCGGCCGAGCAGCAGAACGCTGGGGAGGGAGCTCCGATTTTGGGGGAAATTGCTGTAGCAGTGGAAACCAAGCGGAGAAGAGGAGTGGGGGATTTTGGGCTTCGGAAGGGTACGTGTGGCATTTTGGCAAAGGAAATTGGAACGTGTGATTCGTTCAAAACAAATTCAGTGAGTCCTTTTTTAAAATAAAACTTTTTTTTGAGAATTTTTTTAATGAAACTTGTTTGCCATGTTCTTCTTCCAAATTTCAGGCTGTACTAGGGATCTTGGCGCGGCAGATGTCGCGGCCCGTGTGGTGAAATTTGAATTGAAAGTCATTCAAAATCTTAGAACATTTAAATTGAATTTTGAACGTACGAAGCGGATAGCCAGCGTTTATTGCTGTGTGCATGTTCATATTTTTGTCACATTTGTGGACATCGTGATGCAGAAAAAATTAATTTAGAAATGTCCATGTTCAAACTGTGTACGGATTTGAATGTATCGAAATACAGATAATGTTCATATTTATGAATTGTTTGATGTACGGAAGATGGTGAAATATTAGATTTGAAACGTGTGGCGCCCTGACCTGACTGTTATACAGTGATGCTGTGTGTCACCGGTTAAGCGATGCAACCGAAGGTTACGGGTTTACCAATCCCCGGCCAAAACCTTTGGCAGGCGTTGCTCGGAATGGATCATCGGCAACGCAACACCCCGATTGATGCCTTAACACAGGCACAACCCTCAATGCATAATAGAGAGACCAAGACTTGTGGAACAACTGGCACATCACAGACTCTACGACACAAAAATCATATAGTTCAACTCTTATAATAGAGAAAGATAGCAAATGACATCCAGAGGTCACAGACCCAACATTACATCAAGCGGAAGCAAATTAGGTTGTTCTAAACAACAAGATCCAGATTATGGCCTAAGAGGCCTACAAATAAACATCACAGCGCCAGTTGTTCCAGGATGTCCCAAGCTGCCACCTGGGAACTCCAGACTACTCGTCGACGTCCACAAAGAACCCACCTTTGAGGTCGGTGAAGTCCTCCCTGAAAATAAGCAAACGACGTTGAGTTCGACGAACTCGCAAGATTAAGAGCTAATATATGCTCGATGATTGGCTTTCAAGGTTTTATGGCTGTTTTGCATAAAGCTGATTTTATTTGAAAGACATAACTCCATGGCATCGACTAATCAGATTATTTGAAAAAAGGGGTAAGAACTCTTTCTTTGATCACCTTTCTCAAAGATCAACCATCATCAACCACTGTATCTGTTCATCAAGGCACCTCCCCGAATCACCCTCGAGGAAGCTCACCTTACAATCTTGAGTGGTACCTCTAGTACCCAGTTTTTAATCATTCCGTTAAAGTTATTCTATGATCTTATCGTCCTTTCCCAAGTTGTCCTTAACCGTGGACACGGCTTTTCGAAAAGATTTAACCCTGCAGGGGTGTACAATGTTTGCCACGCGTACCGCCCGGCCCATTACCTGCGCATTATGTCTCTTCCTTGGACAGCCGGCTGGGTGGGAACGGTGTCGACTTCTCCCTCGTTAAGGACTCTCCAGGATCATCAGTGGCGGTAGGACTGCCAGGATCACAACACCCCGCCCCACAGCCACTCATTTTACTACACCACCATCCTCATCTCAGCTCAACCACCATCATCACGCACGCGCAAATGGAAGCCCGAACTAGAGGACCCTGGCTAGCCCCGCTCGAGTTATTTAGTCTAAGAGGGTTCCTGCACTGCGAATGCATAGGCCTCACGCATGGTTGCACGCTCAGTCTTGGTTCGGGAGGTAAAGAACTCGCACCTAGGCGGCGTGAACGAGACAAAGCACCACAACCACAGTGGCCTCTCATCCCCACCTTTTTAGCATCTTATCACCTGTCACCACATTTCTCCACCATCATCTCAACATTTCACACATGTTTCCAACAATTCATATATCCATCGTACATCTATGCATTTAACTAGGCATGGCTAAGCATCACATAGCATAGTTTAGTATCTCAGGCCAACAACACAAACCTATGGATAATAGGAGGGGAAACAGATATTGGCATAGGGAAAATTAATGCAACTATAGGATACTCTAATCCGACAAAAGTTGACATTTAGAACCGCATGCAATATTATAGTGGAGAAAATATTTGCGGAAACATAGGATAAGATATGCTCAGAGGGGGATTACGCTTGCCTTGATCAAGGTGCTGGTAGTACGGCTCAGCGGGGTATTGAGGGGGAACCCCGTCTGCTTGATCTATCGGAGCACAAAACTCGGGAAGAAACAATCAATCACCACACATGTCTAACAAATGCAATGCGCAAACGAAATGATGTCATGTCATTTTTAAATCCCCGGGAGGGGGATGATGCAACTACTCAATTTAAACGGAGTTCAGGTGCTTAAAGGGGCGCATCTCGAATATACCGGGGAAATAAGTAATGCTTCAACTTTACTTGTTGATTACAAAAGATGAACCCTATGGTTAACTTTGCATAGGAATGACATGAACATGTGAAGATGCATGGTTTGGGGGGGGGGGGGGGGGAATTAAACATACTTGTAACCGGATTACAAAGATTGGGAAGAACAGATTTGTATTAAAGTCAGAACAGGTCAGCCGGATTATCCGATGAAGTTGGACTCGGGTTATCCGATGCACACGCCGAAGCCGTGCAATGGCGAGCCTCGATGGATTTGAGCTAGAGAGCAAGAGGGAGCGAGGGAAAAACATGGAAAGGTTCGCATGCTCACCCTGAACTCGTGGGTAGGCTTGCCGAAGGAAGGGAAGGTCGGAGTCGCCGTCGACTTGTTGGAGTGCGGCGCACGTCACGGACGAAGAACGCGAATCCGGGCAATGTACAACGCTTTGGCTTGATTCCTTCGGTGAAATGGTAGAGGACGTCGAGGTGCAACTTCCTATGGTCTTCGATTTGCTCGGGCCTAGCTCAATCTTCGGCGGCGAGCTCGGCCATGGCGGGCTCGGTTTGGAGCTCGTGGGGAAAAAGAAAGGAGAGAGAGGAAGAGGAGCAAGTGAAGAGATGGGGCATGGGGAGAGTGGGGCGGCCCCGAAGCCGTGCTGAAAAATCCCGCAGCGGCGGTACTACCGCTTAACCCAGCGGTGGTACCGCTGGTGCGATCTGGTTTCGCTCTTCCCACCTCGGCGGTAACGGCGGTGGTACCGGCAGCGGTACCAGTTGGTACCGGTCAAGCGCGTCGGACGCCGATTCTGGCGGTAGCGGCTGCGGTAGCGGTGGCGGCAGCTCCCGGGCGGTAGTACCGCTTAACCCAGCGGTGCTACCGCCGCCTGGGTCTTTTCTTCTCTTTCAGTTCCTGAATTTTATTAGGGCACCAAAACATTTTATAAAAATTTGAGAAAATTTGGGGAGCCTCCCAACACCAAGTAGAGGCACCACAAAAATTGGTGTTGCCAAATAAAATAATTTGGGCCACTTTTGTTCATAACGTTTTGTTTAGGCAAATTTGTTCATTTTCCAAATGTTGCTATTTAACAATTTGGTGCAGGAGCAAAAATAATATTGTGAACCCTTGGAACTTTCTTAACAATTATGGATGTCCAAGTATTTTTGTTTTGCAGCTTTGAGTGTCTTCTTTGTATGGAGACTTTGTTGAAGCACTTTGGCATTTGGGTTTAGCAACTTCATATCATTTCGATATCAAGGTTGTATTAACTCACAAGAGACATGTTTATGCATGGGTGCCATGATGCAATTAACACAAAAGTGAAAAATTTACACCGGTTTTTAGGTTCTCAGCTTTGGGCTGTTACAACTCTACCCTCCTTACAGGAATCTCGGCCCGAGATTCTAAGATTGCGAGAAGAAGTCGGGATTGTAACAGCCCGAAGTTGAAAACCTGAAAAACCTGTGTAAAATTTTCGCTTTTGTGTTGCATTGCATCATGGCATCCTTGCATCAAGTGTAACAATTGGAACCTTTAACTTGTCACTAGGGAATTGTGCTAGGGAAGTGTTGATGTTGCTAGGGAATTGTGGAGGTGTGACAACATCTAAAAACCAAATTGCCAAATTTGCTTCAACCAATTTCAAAACAACAAAGGCACTCAATCTTGCAAAATAAAATTACTTTAACACCTCATATTTGTCCAGGAAGTTACATTTGCCCTTGTTTAAAAATATCTAAAGTGATTTCATTTGGAAGTTTAGATAAAATGCCTAAACCAAACTCTATGAACAAGGTTGACCAAAACAATTTATCCGTCAACCCCAATTTTTGTGGAGTTACTAAATGTTAAGGGGAGCATCCCCAAATTATTTCATAATTTTTGAACTAGTTTAAGTACCTCAATTAAATGTTTTAAGAAAATGGCAGAAAAGAAGTGAAAACAACTCTGTTCTGAAAAGTTTATCCAAATGACTTGCAAATTTTACCAGCAGTGCTTTGTGGCAAATAAGAATTTTCCACAAATTTTCATCAAGTTTGGATTTGATTAAGGGCCTCAATTAAATCTCTAATTGCTACTGGATTTAAAAGAAACAGAAAAAGAAGCAGAAACAGGAGAGCTCAGGGGGTCATTTGTAAAATGGTCATGTCCTTCTTCCTCCTGTACACCAAGACGTAGCCATGGCCGAACCTCCTCCACTCGATCCCTCCTCCTCCACGCGTCGTCCATCGCCGAAGCAGAGAACAGCATAAAGACCTGCTCTCCTTCCTCTCACGAAGAACCCTAACCCTAGCTTCATCCCCCTCTGTTTCTCCCAAACGGCCGAAGGTCCAGCTCGAGGTCGCCGCCGAATCGCCGTCGATTGAGGTTGTTCCGGACGAATCCGAGCCCGCCGTCATGACCGCCTCGCTCTCCTCTACGTCCTCTTCCAGGCGATTGGACCGGAGCGCACGAAATCGCCGCCACCCCTTCTTCTTCTTCCGACCTCCAACCATGGCCGGAACGCGAGCAACACCGAGTCCCCGCCATGGGCGCCGCCAGGATGCGCTGAGACCGGGGATGGAGCCGCCACCCCGCCCTCGTCGTCCACACTGGAGCCCGGAGCGGAAGCCGTCCCGGAATCGGACAATCTGAGTTCTTCTTTCCGTCGGCCGAGGTCGCCGTCGCCGGAATTCGTCGCTGCCGTGGCATCTCCGGCCTCCCCGAGCACGCATACACGCCCAGGGTGAGCATACGACCCTGCCCGCGCCCTGTGCTGTCCTGCACGCGAGTTCCGTAGCCGGAGTTCGTCTTGGCTCGCCGCCGTTCTTCACCCCGCCACGGCCGTGCCCTCGACGAGCACGCACTCTGTGTCGTGCGGTCGTTTTCTCCTCATCCCAGCACGAGCACAAGTCCACCACCACTACCACACCTGTCTGCACTCACCACCGCACGCAGGGGCGCCAAATCCTGGTCGTCGCCGGCAGAAGTGCGTCGCCGTGGCGACTGAACACCTTGTCTGAACCTTTTGTCCAACTTCAGTTTTCGTCAGCAGTACAGCTCGGATATTCCGAACCACAACCAATCGGATCATCCGGAGCACTCCAGTGCGAGAGGCTCTGAATCCTAATCGGATAATCCGATGCCTCAAAATTCGGATAATCCGATTTTAGTCAGTACGCTGGAAAAATAATAAATGGCAGGAAAATTTCGTAAATTTCAAAAATCAATATCTTTTGCTCTGTTAATCCAAAATTTGCAAATAAGATATCGAAATGATCAGGGAAAGTAATCTTACATGTTAACATCAATTACATGTCCAACCAAACAAAATAAGTAACAGTTTCCTGAACTTTAGAAAAATGGCAGATTAGAAAATGAAATGTGGAAAAAGTAATAACTTTTTAAATAATGGTCCTAAAATTAAGTTTGACCTCTCAAAATATTCCGCGAGTTAATACCTAACAGGAAACAACACTTTCATGCATGTTGGAATAATATTTAGGTGCTGGTCTTATTAAAGTTATTAATATGCCACTAAGATAAATATGAGGGTAGGCCAAATAATGCATAATTATTTGGGACACTCATTTAACTTGATGATCTTGTCTAGGATCCCTAGTTGCATTTAAAATGTCATATCATCATTTTTGTATGCATTGCACAATTGCCATGTGTTGATTGTTGTTTTTGCTTTCCGGTGTTGTTTGCTCTCCGGTAGATCACGAGTTCGGAGTTGAGCATCCTTACTCCGACGAGCAGTTTGACTCCTCCGCTCAACAAGCAAGCGTAATCCCCCCTCTGAGCATATCTTATCCTATTTTCCGCAAATATTTTCTCCACTATAATATTGCATGCGGTTCCAAATGTCAACTTTACTTGGAGTAGAGTATCCTATAGTTGCATTAAGTTCCCTATGCCATATACCTGTTCCCTCCTATTTAACCATAGGATTGTATTGTTGGCCGAGATAATCACTATGCTATGTTGATGCTTAGCCATGCTTAGTTAAGTGCATAGCAGTACTATGGTTACTCCATGTTGGTAACAGGTGCTGAGATGTTGATGATGGTGGAGAAAATTGTGGTGACAGGTAATAAAATGCTTAAAGGTGGGGATGAGAGGCCACTTTGGTATGGTGGTGCTTTGTCTCGTTCCCGTCGCCTAGGTGCGAGTTCTTTACCTCTTGAACCAAGAATGAGCGCGCTTCCTTTCGGTGGGCTATATGGAACCCCCGTCGACCAACTAACTTGAGCGGGACTAGCCAGGGTCCTCTAGTTTGGTTTTCCATTTGCGTGTGCGTTGAGATGGTGACCAAGACTGGGATGAGGATGGTTGTGTTAGGAAAATGAGTGGCCACGGGGCACGGTGTCGATGATCCGTGTTTCGTCCTCACTGATGATCCTGGGTTAGTCCTTAACGAGGTAAAGGTTGTGACCGTTCCCACTCAGCCGGCTTTCCCCGGAAGAGAGCTAAGCGTAGGCAATGAGCCGGGCGGTACCGAAGGTAAACACAGTGCACCCCTGCAGGGTTAAATCTTTTCGAAAAGCCGTGTCCACGGTTACGGACAACTTGGGAAAGGACGATAAGACCATAGAATAACTTTAACGGAATGATTAAAAACTGGGTACTAGAGGTACCACTCAAGATTGAAAGGTGAGCTTCCTCGAGGGTGATTCGAGGAGGTGCCTTGGTGAAACAGGTACAGTGGTTGATGATGGTTGATCTTTGAGAAAGGTGATCAAAGAAAAGAGTTACTTCTTACCCCTTTTCAAAATAATCTGATTAGTCGATGCCATTGAGATATGTTTTCTGAAATAAAATCAGCTTTATGCAAAACAGCCATAAAACCTTGAAAGCTAATCATCGAGCATATATTAGCTCTTAATCTTGCGAGTTCGTCGAACTCAACGTCGTTTGCTTATTTTCAGGAGAGGACTTCACCGACCTCGACGGTGGGTTCTTTGTGGACGTCGACGAGTAGTCTGGGGTTCCCAGGTGGCAGCTTGGGACATCCCGGAACAGCTGGCGCTGGATGTTTTTTTGTAGGCCTCTTAGGCCATAATCTGGATCTTGTTGTTCAGAACAACTTAATTTGCTTCCGCTTGTTGTGATGTTGGGTCTGTGACCTCTGGTTGTTATTTGCTATCTTTCTCTATTATAAGAGTTGAACTATATGTTTGTGTCGTAGAGTCTGTGATGTGCCAGTTGTTCCACAAGTCTTGATCTCTCTATTATGCTTTGATAGTGTGTCTGGTGGTATCGGATAACCGGAGACACAGTATCACGGTATAACAGTCGGGTCGGGGCGCCACAAGTTGGTATCAGAGCAGTACTGCCTGTAGGAAACCCTTCTACTGGTCGATGTTGAGTCTAGTGTTTGCGAAAATATTTTTAACCTAAAAATGAGTTGTGAAAACCATCTTAGGATTCTTTTTACTCCTTATCTGGTTACCCTCTAATCTCGGAGCAATCTCACCTCAATTTGATTTAAAGGTTTTACTCCTCGTCTGTTACTTCAAAATGATTAGAAACGGGGTTGGGTTCGACCTTTAGTGTTATGTGTCCAGTTGCTCCCGCTGCGTTGCAAACTAAGATCCCCTCAGATGTTTCTACCGAGTCCAATCATTTGCTCCTCTGTTGATTCTTAACCCAAGGTCTTGAACCGAATGTCCCGGATTGTACTTTGGTTCTGGTGTGTTGAATTATGTGGGTTGTCACCCATGTGATCCTCATGCTACTTGTGAATCCCGGTACATGAAGCTGACCTTTAACCCAAGTCCTTTATGTGGTCTGTGTGGTAAATGGTTGAACCTTAATTTCCCACACCTCAGCTGGTTATGGAACTTCCGCTCTTCCTTAATCTTGCTTTAGGTTCTGTCTTGGAACCATTGCGGTTATGACCAGAATTCGCTTAGCGAATCGCCCATCTATGTTGGTGACTCTGCTGCATCTCTCCTTTTTGGGCATGGTTATCACAATTGAGTAATAACCGGTGCATCTTCAACATCTTAGGATTTCTCCTGAGCATGTTTCTTACTCTGATCCGCTCTCCGACCTTTTGTCTGTCAGTTGACAGTAAAGTCTAATCGTGCATTGGGTGTTCCGATGCAAGTCACTCGCTTGATCCGTCAAGATTTTCCACTGCATCCTGTTAGAAGAAACAACTCTGGTACCTTATCCACATCTCGGACCAGGTTAAAGTATTATAATCTGCGGAATAAGGGGCTTGTCTAGCTTTTGGTTCTGCTCCACCTTAGAGTGTCACACTCTTTGATATCAGGGTATCGAGCTAAGTGTCATGATCCTCTTGATGAAGTGATGCTCTTACTCCTCGTTACTCTCTGTTTTCTGAGTGACTTGTTACTCGAAAATGGTAATACGTGAGTAATAATGTAACTATCGGATATTCTTAGCAGTTTTCCCTGTGCGGAAATCCAGGGATATCCATTGCCCTCCTTAGCATGATTGGTTAGCCAATCAATAAGCTGAGTTGACAGTGCTACCAAGTCAGTTGGCTCTGATGCACTCCCTCGGTCAAAGAGCTAGGTTCGCGCCGAAGCTCCTCGTTGTGCCTTAAATGGTATGATCCTCTCTTGAACTCAAGATCCACCGGTATGTCGTGATATCCTATGGGTGGATCGTGATATTCTGGAGGTCTTTCCAGAAGTATCGCCATGTTGTCACCTGACCGTGATGTTGAGCTTATGAGTAAGCTGGTTCTCTGAACAACTCCTGTCTCCAAGAAAATCGTGCTGGATGTCCTGAATTATTTAGATGAGCTTAAACCACTTGGAGAGTCAAAAGACCAAAAGCTTTATCTGATACAGTTCACTTCTCAATGGATGTCTAGCTTCCTGTGTCGAAGCAAGGTGGTATCTCCTTTGTGGATATGCTATCCTACAAATTTTTGATTTGATTTGGGCTATCGTCAAATCAAACTCAGACTAACACATTCAGTAGGTTAAACTCGGATTAGAAAGATGTTAGTCTGACCAATACTTATGCCTCGTTCATGTGACATATGAGTCTACCGTCTTGGAGTATTTGGATAAGTTTGTTGTTGAGCCCATCAACTACATTCTTATCTTCTCCAGGTTTGAGGTGATGTATATGCGATATTGGGCGTGAGCATTGGAAAATTGTTGGAACTAACTTTGTGTCATCACAAAGTATGTGTTCTGGAGTTAGAAGTGACTTTCCCTGATTCACGTGCAATTGCTGAAAGATGTCGCCGTGGATTTGAGTGAATTTTCTGGTTTCCTCCGAATCATCTCAACTCGATCGTGCATGTGTAGAATACTCTCGGAATGGTATGTTGTTACCTCCATCCCTTGAGAATTTCATCTATGCATCCAAGCCACTGATTGAATGGTTCCAGAAAGAGAGAAAGTCTGAGAACTTCCTTGTCTGCTATGGTGTTTCCCATCAAGAACTAAATCATGTCTTGCTGCAAGATAATCAAGTGGGGCAGCTGTCTCCTGAGAAGTTGCTAATCCGCGGTTCCGCAATCTCGTTCCTTCTTGAGAGTTAGACATTCTAGTCCAACTCTTGGGGTTCTAGCAATTGTAATCCGTTGGTATGCATTGCAAAGCTCCCTATTCCTACCGGTGCTGAGTCTGAAGTATCTCTACAATTCCCAGACTTAAATCTCAATCAGAAACGATAGTTGGTGATCCTCAAGAAGCTTGTTCCCGATGCCTAGAAAATCAAGAAGTTTTTCCCGATACTAACGTTCCCGGGGTTTTTAAAGTTCTCTCAGTCTAGCTTTCCGATCCTTCTCCAGTGATATGAAATGCCTATTCGTGAGGAAAGTTCTACTCAAGCTGTTTGGTAGAAGTTTGTCTCCTCATCTGTTGGAAGCTTGTTTCGACACTCTCCCTCAAAAATTTTGGGCCTTGTGCAAAGTTCATATTCTGAATCTTTGGGAAACAGTTGTCTACCAACTGGAAACTCCTATCAACCCCCCCCCCCCCCGTCACTCGCAGGTGTCTCCAAACTGTCAAATCAAGGGATGTTTGAAGCCTCATCCTAAGTTCTACTAGGAGGTACTCGGTCGCTGTATCCTTCACCAAGATCCATCCTTCCGGTGAGGTTCCCTTTCTTTCCTATGGTGTACTTTGATGATGAACTCGAAGGGAAGCCAATGAAGATCTTCATGATGCCCTCGGTCAACCTCTCCAAGAAAGAAGTCACCTGCAGCGAGAAGAATCGTGGATTACCTCGTAACCTTTTCCCTCTTTCCTACTCTAAGAATCTCGGGACGAGATTCCTGTAAGGAGGGTAGAATTGTAACAGCCCGAAGTTGAAAACCTGAAAAACCTGTGTAAAATTTTCGCTTTTGTGTTGCATTGCATCATGGCATCCTTGCATCAAGTGTAACAATTGGAACCTTTAACTTGTCACTAGGGAATTGTGCTAGGGAAGTGTTGATGTTGCTAGGGAATTGTGGAGGTGTGACAACATCTAAAAACCAAATTGCCAAATTTGCTTCAACCAATTTCAAAACAACAAAGGCACTCAATCTTGCAAAATAAAATTACTTTAACACCTCATATTTGTCCAGGAAGTTACATTTGCCCTTGTTTAAAAATATCTAAAGTGATTTCATTTGGAAGTTTAGATAAAATGCCTAAACCAAACTCTATGAACAAAGGTTGACCAAAACATTTTATCCGTCAACCCCAATTTTTGTGGAGTTACTAAATGTTAAGGGGAGCATCCCCAAATTATTTCATAATTTTTGAACTAGTTTAAGTACCTCAATTAAATGTTTTAAGAAAATGGCAGAAAAGAAGTGAAAACAACTCTGTTCTGAAAAGTTTATCCAAATGACTTGCAAATTTTACCAGCAGTGCTTTGTGGCAAATAAGAATTTTCCACAAATTTTCATCAAGTTTGGATTTGATTAAGGGCCTCAATTAAATCTCTAATTGCTATTGGATTTAAAAGAAACAGAAAAAGAAGCAGAAACAGGAGAGCTCAGGGGGTCATTTGTAAAATGGTCATGTCCTTCTTCCTCCTGTACACCAAGACGCAGCCATGGCCGAACCTCCTCCACTCGATCCCTCCTCCTCCACGCGTCGTCCTTCGCCGAAGCAGAGAACAGCATAAAGACCTGCTCTCCTTCCTCTCACCGAAGAAACCTAACCCTAGCTTCATCCCCCTCTGTTTCTCCCAAACGGCCGAAGGTCCAGCTCGAGCTCGCCGCCGAATCGCCGTCGATTGAGGTTTTTCCGGACGAATCCGAGCCCGCCGTCATGACCGCCTCGCTCTCCTCTACGTCCTCTTCCAGGCGATTGGACCGGAGCCCACGAAATCGCCGCCACCCCTTCTTCTTCTTCCAAACTCCAACCATGGCCGGAACGCGAGCAACACCGAGTCCCCGCCATGGGCGCCGCCAGGATGCGCTGAGACCGGGGATGGAGCCGCCACCCCGCCCTCGTTGTCCACACTGGAGCCCGGAGCGGAAGCCGTCCCGGAATCGGACAATCTGAGTTCTTCTTTTCGTCGGCCGAGGTCGCCGTCGCCGGAATTCGTCGCTGCCGTGGCATCTCCGGCCTCCCGAGCACGCATACACGCCCAGGGTGAGCATACGACCCTGCCCGCGCCCTGTGCTGTCCTGCACGCGAGTTCCGTAGCCGGAGTTCATCTTGGCTCGCCGCCGTTCTTCACCCCGCCACGGCCGTGCCCTCGACGAGCACGCACTCTGTGTCGTGCGGTCGTTTTCTCCTTATCCCAGCACGAGCACAAGTCCACCACCACTACCGCACCTGTCTGCACTCACGACCGCACGCAGGGGCGCCAAATCCTGGTCGTCGCCGGCAGAAGTGCGTCGCCGTGGCGACTGAACACCTTGTCTGAACCTTTTGTCCAACTTCAGTTTTCGTCAGCAGTACGGCTCGGATATTCCGAACCACAACCAATCGGATCATCCGGAGCACTCCAGTGCGAGAGGCTCTGAATCCTAATCGGATAATCCGATGCCTCAAAATTCGGATAATCCGATTTTAGTCAGTACGCTGGAAAAATAATAAATGGCAGGAAAATTTCATAAATTTCAAAAATCAATATCTTTTGCTCTGTTAATCCAAAATTTGCAAATAAGATATCGAAATGATCAGGGAAAGTAATCTTACATGTTAACATCAATTACATGTCCAACCAAACAAAATAAGTAACAGTTTCCTGAACTTTAGAAAAATGGCAGATTAGAAAATGAAATGTGGAAAAAGTAATAACTTTTTAAATAATGGTCCTAAAATTAAGTTTGACCTCTCAAAATATTCCGCGAGTTAATACCTAACAGGAAACAACACTTTCATGCATGTTGGAATAATATTTAGGTGCTGGTCTTATTAAAGTTATTAATATGCCACTAAGATAAATATGAGGGTAGGCCAAATAATGCATAATTATTTGGGACACTCATTTAACTTGATGATCTTGTCTAGGATCCCTAGTTGCATTTAAAATGTCATATCATCATTTTTGTATGCATTGCACAATTGCCATGTGTTGATTGTTGTTTTTGCTTTCCGGTGTTGTTTGCTCTCCGGTAGATCACGAGTTCGGAGTTGAGCATCCTTACTCCGACGAGCAGTTTGACTCCTCCGCTCAACAAGCAAGCGTAATCCCCCCCTCTGAGCATATCTTATCCTATTTTCCGCAAATATTTTCTCCACTATAATATTGCATGCGGTTCCAAATGTCAACTTTACTTGGAGTAGAGTATCCTATAGTTGCATTAAGTTCCCTATGCCATATACCTGTTCCCCTCCTATTTAACCATAGGATTGTATTGTTGGCCGAGATAATCACTATGCTATGTTGATGCTTAGCCATGCTTAGTTAAGTGCATAGCAGTACTATGGTTACTCCATGTTGGTAACAGGTGCTGAGATGTTGATGATGGTGGAGAAAATTGTGGTGACAGGTAATAAAATGCTTAAAGGTGGGGATGAGAGGCCACTTTGGTATGGTGGTGCTTTGTCTCGTTCCCGTCGCCTAGGTGCGAGTTCTTTACCTCTTGAACCAAGAATGAGCGCGCTTCCTTTCGGTGGGCTATATGGAACCCCGTCGACCAACTAACTTGAGCGGGACTAGCCAGGGTCCTCTAGTTTGGTTTTCCATTTGCGTGTGCGTTGAGATGGTGACCAAGACTGGGATGAGGATGGTTGTGTTAGGAAAATGAGTGGCCACGGGGCACGGTGTCGATGATCCGTGTTTCGTCCTCACTGATGATCCTGGGTTAGTCCTTAACGAGGTAAAGGTTGTGACCGTTCCCACTCAGCCGGCTTTCCCCGGAAGAGAGCTAAGCGTAGGCAATGAGCCGGGCGGTACCGAAGGTAAACACAGTGCACCCCTGCAGGGTTAAATCTTTTCGAAAAGCCGTGTCCACGGTTACGGACAACTTGGGAAAGGACGATAAGACCATAGAATAACTTTAACGGAATGATTAAAAACTGGGTACTAGAGGTACCACTCAAGATTGAAAGGTGAGCTTCCTCGAGGGTGATTCGAGGAGGTGCCTTGGTGAAACAGGTACAGTGGTTGATGATGGTTGATCTTTGAGAAAGGTGATCAAAGAAAAGAGTTACTTCTTACCCCTTTTCAAAATAATCTGATTAGTCGATGCCATTGAGATATGTTTTCTGAAATAAAATCAGCTTTATGCAAAACAGCCATAAAACCTTGAAAGCCAATCATCGAGCATATATTAGCTCTTAATCTTGCGAGTTCGTCGAACTCAACGTCGTTTGCTTATTTTCAGGAGAGGACTTCACCGACCTCGACGGTGGGTTCTTTGTGGACGTCGACGAGTAGTCTGGGGTTCCCAGGTGGCAGCTTGGGACATCCCGGAACAGCTGGCGCTGGATGTTTTTTTGTAGGCCTCTTAGGCCATAATCTGGATCTTGTTGTTCAGAACAACTTAATTTGCTTCCGCTTGTTGTGATGTTGGGTCTGTGACCTCTGGTTGTTATTTGCTATCTTTCTCTATTATAAGAGTTGAACTATATGTTTTGTGTCGTAGAGTCTGTAATGTGCCAGTTGTTCCACAAGTCTTGATCTCTCTATTATGCTTTGATAGTGTGTCTGGTGGTATCGGATAACCGGAGACACAGTATCACGGTATAACAGTCGGGTCGGGGCGCCACAGGGATACTCCTCACGAAGACTAGACTCTCGTTCCCAAGTTGCTTCTTCCTCGGAATGGTGAGACCATTGAACTTTGAGGAACTTGGTAGTCTTGTTGCGGGTCTTTCTTTCAGCTTCATCCAAGACACGGATAGGATGCTCGCGATAGGTGAGATCTTCTTGTAGATCTAGCTCTTCATGATTGACCCCATGGATAGGATCCTTGAAGCACCGGCGAAGTTGGGAGACATGAAACACATCATGTACATTTGGGAATTTGACCAGTAACTCCAACTTATAAGAAAGATCTCCTCGCTTTTCTAGAACGGTGAAAGGACCAACGTAGCGAGGTGCCAATTTCCCTTTGATACCGAAGCGGCGAACGCCACGAAGGGGAGAGACACGGAGATAAGCTTTATCACCAATTTCATAGTGAATCTCCTGATGGTGCTTATCATAGTAGCTCTTCTGTCTAGACTGAGCAATCTTCAGATTCTCTCTTATGATTCGAACCTTCTCCTCAGCTTCATTAATCACATCCGGTCCAAAGAGTGCTCTCTCTGGTCTCGGACCAATTTAGAGGAGTACGACATTTCCTTCCATATAGAGCCTCGAAGGGAGCCATGCCCAGACTAGCTTGATAGCTGTTGTTGTAGGAGAACTCCGCGAAAGGGAGATACTTTTCCCAACCCTTGCCAAAAGAGATTACACATGCTCGAAGCATGTCTTCCAACACTTGGTTCACTCGTTCAGTTTGACCATCAGTTTGGGGATGGTAAGCGGTGCTAAAGTTGAGACGGGACCCCATAGCAGTTTGGAAACTCTGCCAAAACTTGGAGACAAAGATACTTCCACGGTCCGATATGATCCTCAGAGGGACCCCATGCAATGGAACAATACGAGCCAAATATAAATCAACAAGTTGACTTGCACGTATATCCTCACGGACGGGTAGGAAGTGAGCAACCTTGGAAAGACGATCAATGATTACCCAGATAGCATTGTTGCCCTTTTGAGATCGGGGAAACCCGGTGATGAAGTCCATACTAATTTCATCCATTTCCACTCGGGGACTGCAATAGGGCAAAGAGTGCCGGCAGGTCTTTGATGTTCAGCCTTTACCCGTCGACATGTGTCGCATTCAGCAACATACTTGGCAATTTCTCGTTTCATACGAGTCCACCAGAATAGTGGTCGAAGGTCTTGATACATCTTGGTACTACCGGGATGAATAGAGAGAGGAGATTTATGAGCTTCTTGGAGGATCAACCCTCTCAACTTTTGTTTCTTTGGCACAACCAAGCGGTCACCGAAATAAACAACTCCAGATTCATTGACAGAAAAACATTTTGCCTTCCCGCTAGCAATGTTCTCTTTGATTTTCTGAATACCCTTGTCACGAGTTTGAGCATCCTTAATCTGGTCTACCAGAGTAGATTTGACCTCCAGATTTGCTAGATAGCCAGAGGGAACCATTTCTAAGTTCAAACGGGCAAACTCTTCATAGAGGGCAGGTTGGGCCTCTTCAATCATCAGATTGTTGTAATAGGACTTCCGACTTAGCGCGTCAGCCACGACGTTTGCTTTGCCGGGTTGATAGTTCAGACTCACATTATAATCCGTGATTAACTCCAACCAACGCATTTGCCTGAGATTTAAATCCGGCTGGGTGAAGAGATATTTCAAACTCTTGTGATCCGAGAAGATCTCGCAACGGTTACCAAACAGGTATGGTCTCTATTGCTTCAAAGCATAGACCACAGCGGCGAGTTCTAGATCATGAGTTGGGTAGTTGATCTCATGTGGCTTAAGTTGGCGAGAAGCATATGCCACCACATGGCCATCTTGCATTAGCACACAGCCCAAGCACTGTTCACACTACTGTTCAAAGAACAGTAAATTTTGTTTTTCAAAATAAATTTAGGTTTTTTAATCCTCCTAAAAATTTATGCACTGTTCACGCTACTGTTCAAAGAACAGTACCGCTCGGTACTGTTCATACGAACAGTGACTTTTTTTTTTGCAAATTTTTTTTAGGTTTTTTTTCCTCCTAAAAATTACATACATTCTCCTAAACGGTTTCAAGATTTGTCGACTCTAACACACTATATGAGCTCTACGTCGCTTCCTCCCCTCCTCACCGGGAATCGCCTGCTGAGTCGCACGACCAACGCCGGAATCGTCGCCGCCTGGGTTTGCCGCGTTCGACGTGTTCGATCACCGGCGCCGCCGCTTTCGGGGACACGCGCTCAGCCACGCACTCCAAATCGCGCGGGTAATGTCACCCGCTGACGCCGCTCGCGTCCCCACCTTTCAACTTTTTTTATTTTCGTAAATGATTTCCGGCGTGGGTCGTGCGACTCAGGAGGCGATTCCCGGTGAGGAGGGGGAGGAAGCGACGGTAGAGCTCATATAGTGTGTTAGAGTCGACAAATCGTGAAACCGTTCAGGAGAATGTATGTAATTTTTAGGAAGATAAAAAAAACCTAACAAAAATTTGGAAAAGTACTGTTCGTATGAACAGTACCGAGCGGTACTGTTCTTTGAACAGTAGCGTGAACAGTGCATAATTTTTAGGAGGACTTAAAAACCTAAATTTTTTTGAAAACAAAATTTACTGTTCGTATGAACAGTCCGAGCGTTTCTGTTCTTTGAACAGTAGCGTGAACAGTCGTGGTGCATGAGAAAATTGCATTAGTACATAGCCTTTATATATGTATGTATGTATGTATGTATGTATGTATGTACTAGGAAATATGCCCGTGCGTTGCAACGGGAGATTAAAAATTTAATTTCTGGATGAAAATATCACAACCCGCATTTTACCCTAAAATTGTACTTAATTTGGATACAACGTCTGTTTTCAAGGCAGGGTAAACAACTTTGCACATGTTTCGCTTCATGGCTGGCCAACATTGTACTTGATCCAGAAAAAAAAACATTTACTTAATATGTTGATGTTTCCAGTGTAATCCTTTGTAATATCTGTTGATTTATCCAGAGACGTTTCAAAAAACAAAAAACATTGTACTTAATCTGGCCGTCCACTGCATGCAGTCATCTACTCGCTTCGTGGCTGGCCAGCATTCGTCACGCCGGGGACACAGATGAAAACATTAAACAAAAAAAAAAAACGAGACAGATCTGCTGCTTTCCAGCAGTGTTACTCACCTAGACAGATGTATCACTACAGTTGATATGAACGTGCTCGTGCATCTGCATTCGTGCCGATGCTCGATGAAACCGTAGGCTTCCGCCCAGTGGCGGAGATAGCCATTGCGCGAGAGCCTGGGCAAGAAATACGCGCGGTTGGTCTGACCAGGATTTGCCTCACGAGACTACCACTTAATCTAGCACCTTCAGCTAATATGCAGAAGAAGTTAGCAGCCGAAGCCTGGGCAGCCGCCCGGGTATGCCGGGCCTTAAGCTCCGCCACTGTTTGCGTGGGCTGTCGCCGGACCGGCCGTCTCCCACGTAGGACGCCGGCATCCCTTCCCGAGATCGATCCCGGCAGCCGTGCCACGCCGCCCGACTCTCTCCGACGTAGATCGACCGAAACGCTCGACCTCAACGCCGCAGCCAGCCTGCGGCTATGTCTACTTATAAACGATGTGTTGGACATCCTTTTACTACATAAACCTTGTACGACTCCAGTTGGTATAAAAGGACGGTCGCTGTGTTCATGTATGGAGTTGTACTCTCTTGTGGGCCACAAAGATTTGCTGGGCTGGGACAAGTTTACGAACAAAATCTTAATCGTGTTTGACGGCAGCCTGGAGCGCGAAAAGAAACGTCTCCGATCCGGTTCCTCACGTGACGTACGAAACTAAGCTATCGAAGCGCGAGCTAAGAAAGCCCTGAACCGTTTTTTTCAACTTATAGGTGGCAAGGGGTAATTATTTAGAATTTTAGGGGTAGATCCAATGATCTACCAAATCAAAAGGTGGAAGCCTTATCGCTTTTATTATTAGGTATAGATATCTAATCTATGCTGCTCCCAGCTAAGGATACCCAATAGCACTATGAGTATAATCGAAATGTTTCAAGGACTGAAAGTCTCTCATTTCAAATATTTCGTGTCCGTCAGATCATTACAGGACAAGTATTTATTATGGAATGCTATATTGGTGGAAAATTACCAAGTTGCAAATACTGATCATCGTGCCTTATCCAGAGGCGGAGCTTATTTTTGGCAGGGAGAAGATCTACGTCTGAGTATATTTGGTGAAAGGGCCATATTCATGGTTTTCCTAATATTGAGGAGAAACCCGATGCCCTTTCGTGGATGGAGTATAACCTCTAAGTGGAGCCTACGATGATTTCTTGCCATCCAATGTCAACAACACTTTGTATAGATCGGGACGCCTGTCCCTGAATATCCCCCAACCGTGCCTGGTAGATTTGATCTCATCCAAGTCAAACTCTGCCACCAGCACCTCCTCGTCCTTGTCGTTTGCAAGCTTGACGATTTCCCCAGTTGGCCCTGCACGCAGCAATACATATGCTAAGTTCACGCTTTTATTGCTCTGTAAAAGAGTAGACAGAGAAGCTGGTTTACCTGCGATGAATGAATTCCGTAGAATTTTATAGTGCTGCTGCCATGTTCAGTCTCAACAGTTTCCCTTCCTATCCGGTTAGAAGCGACAAGAGGAACCTGCCCATATTAAGGTGAAACACAAAATTATGGCGTTAGTTGATCCAAGTGGTACTAATATCATTTATTAACAGGATTAAGAATAATCTCTCTGATTCATGAACAAAGTTACGAGTGCATTATTTATAGGGTATAAGGAAACAAGTAACAGTACCAAGTTAGCACCGGCATGGCCTTGCATGACACGCTTCCAGTGTTCACGGGAATCCAGGTTAGTATCCTGGGGTTCAGATCCGATGGCAGTGGGATAGAACAATATTTCCGCCCCCTCAAGCACCATAGCCCTTGCAGTCTCCGGGAACCACTGATCCCAGCAAATTCCTACCAAGGCATGGATGACAAGATCAGTAATAAGTTAAGCTACAAAGGTATTGAGGTTATGCCACAAAATTTAAAGAAATTGCTGTAAATATGAATAACATACCAACACCAATTGTTGCATACTTGGTTTTGAAAGCCTGCATTGATAAAAGACAGCTACACTAAGAATGTTTCTATCGATAACAATGACACCACAGCTACATTATGTACATCTAATTTAAAGCAAAGTGATATGTAATACAGATTTGGTATCATATTTACCTTGAAACCTGTGTCACCTGGATTGAAATAAAATTTCTCTTGATAACCTGTCACAAAGAAATAGTTTTTCTAGATCAGATAAGGTCACTCACAGTTTATACTGATATAGGTAAACTCTACAGCAAAGCCATACCTGGTCCATCTGGAATATGCGATTTGCGGTACAGGCCAAGATCAGTGCCATCAGCATCAATAACGGCCACTGAGTTGTAATGAGCATTGTTTGCTTCTTCAAAGAAACTTACTGGTATCACAATATCCAACTCCTTTGCAAGCTTTTGCATTCTATGGACCATAAAGTACAAAGTGAAATGTATGAATATTACAGATACCAAATGGAGATGGCACTATTAGTTTTTCAAATGCTTCAAGATCGAGCAAGCAAGCCTACCTCATTATAGTTGGGTTCTCTTTATAAGGCTTAGCACGCTGAAAGAAATCCATCCTCTGAGCTTGACAGAAATAGTGTCCTTCAAATAGCTCCTAGGAAATTAATACATATATGAAGGAATGAGAATTAAGTATGTCTTTTTGTCCTCCTTGTGTTGTGAAAGGCAGAATAAAACCCAAACTCATGTATTTATCATACAAATATACCATGGATATGTCTTGAAAGAAATATTGCAAGTACAAATTTCGTCACATTTAATTATCATACAAATATACCTGGATGAGGACAATGTTTGCACCTTTCTTATGAGCTTCTCTAATCAACCTGAAACACAAATTAACAACAATTCTGTCTTAAGTTGCTGTGTTCTTCAAGTGACATATACAACTAGTGAGTAGTGAGAGCTAAGATTTCATAGCAAATAGAGTAGCATTCCTCATCGTTGTCGCTAATGAAACAGATGGAGACCACAAAGCTATTAATTCTCTATTACAAGCACTGGTCAGAAGAAATTCCCAGATCTTACACATAAACATGCAAAAACTATAATTTTGCCAAGAGAACTGACACACATACGATCTTTATATTATTATGATGGAAGTAAAAGTGTGTAGAAGCTTGTTAAAGTAGCCACACACACATTACAGGATACTCATACACAATTATCCAATCCAATGGTGATTAGCGTCATCGTAAACAAAACATCGTTCATATAGCACCTTTGAGAGTCTAATAATCCTTCGAAAAGGTGAACTATGAACCATGGACTGTGATTCTGCACTGTTGTTTTTCATTCCAAGATGCTGCTAGCAAAGGGTAACAGTGGCAAGAAAAATCTGTGTATTAAGGGAGAATACATATCAAAACCATTAATACAGAGCTACAACATAATATCCCAAAGTCAATGATCAAAACCATTAACGCATGACACAACGCTAGAACATAATTTCCCCAAAGTCAGAGATCAAAACCAAGCTTGAATAGTGTTTCCTAACAAATTTTCTGTACAACAGATCAAGGTAAAATTGCACCTTGAAATAACAAAATAGCAGAAAAAGTTTATGAAAATCTGGTCTACAGAAGAACCATAGCCTAGTCATGATTTTTCAACAAGATGTATAGCAACAAAAAGTGTGGACTATTATGGACACTCATGGTAAAAAAAATGGAGACAACTGATTAGTTTTTCTCTCTAGAATGACATGGTCATTATGGAAAAGTAAAGTCCTAAGTTCTGTTGGGTCATTTGGTTTTTCTATCCATAATATGTTGACGAAAACGGTTTATAATAAATGTAAGAAAATGAAGAAAGAACAATAACTTGTGGGATCGGTGAGGAGTCATGTCCAAACCAACTGGGTGCGATACTGTGATTTGTGGCGATTAATGTACAAAGCAACAAAGACGCGCACCTAGTGCAAATTAATGGTTCTCTTATTCTGCTCAGCAGAGATACAAATCGAAAAACACATGTTGTGTTTCATATTTATGACTAGGCCAATATGAAACTAGGGCAGGCTATTAATTAATAGGGTTGCAATTGTATTGTGTGAATGGCATCAACTATTCGACACAGCAAGCATCAAGTCACCGAAAAGTGTAGAATCAATAGAGAAATACACCTGCTCAACAGCTATAAGTTATATTCTTGAGATCAGAAGAATAAAGTGAGATAGTAAGAGTGGCCACAGCTTGTGCAACATGACAAACACTAGTTGGCATAAAGTTCACCATTATGGGTCCAACTAGAAAGTAATTCGTGGTTCAGTAGTTTTCATAGTAGAAAAAAACTGAGATACAGTGTCTAGTTACAGTCAGAAAATAATAGAGATCCAAAATCATCGTGATTATGGACCTTCAATACGCAGTCTTGACGTAGGACCAATTGAAAGTATACCACAATCGGGAGAGAAACTGCGCTGCTTGGGCGTAAAATTTCAGGATCTAGAGCTCCACGGCGCCACCGCGCTCGAGGAGCAGGGGCAGACAGAGGCGGCGCTGCGGACATGAGAGGATGTGGGGGAGACTGGAGCGAGAAGGACACCCGCCGCCACTTCCGGCCGACCGTGGAGGTCACCGGCGACGGCGGCGAGGGGCTGGCGACGAGGAGGTGAGTCTTGGGCACTACAAATCGGGGGCACCAGGGATATATAGTGGATGCTTGGATACCTCTCGGCGGTTGCGACGTTGTCGGAGACGGTGTCGGTGCAGGCGAACTGAACGGCGGCGACCGCCACCTTCCTCCCGCGGCAGCCATCTTCCTCAGTCCTCACCGGTCTTCAGAGCTGTTCCGCTTTGGCTGCTTTGCTTGATTGCTTCCGCCGCCGATTGGGAACCAGATTTCAAGCACCGGGTACATGGCCCACATGGCATAGACTGATCGAGGTGGCTCTGTGGAGTGTGGACCGATCTGATCTAGTGATTTTGTTTTTTTATTAGGGAATCTGATCGAGTGATCTGTGTCTGATGGATTGCACTGGGATATCAGGCCCAACAGAGTAAGCTGGTGAATACATGAGGCCAAGTCCAATAGACTAGGAGCCTGCTGAGCATATCCAAATAAAGATTCTGGAGCCCTCAAAACTAAAAATAAAACAAAGGGCAATGTACAAGGAGGAAACGAGCGGGGAAGTGAGAGAAGCTGCTGTTTCTCAAAACCGGTTCCTCAACTTTATCCAGCAACTTCGAGCTCATACTTATCCTCCGTGTTCCACTCCAATAAAACAAGGACCTGGCAGCCGCTTCAAAGCAGAAGAACTAGAGACACGCGGCCGTGACCAGTTCAGTGAGTCATCAACAATCTCTCAGTCGTCGTGTACTCTTGGCAAGCAAGAAGAATAAGAAGCCGAAGGCTGGCGAATGGCTAGTATAAGAGCGGCCGCAGCAAGGTTCCCTCGTCCTCTGTGGTCGACCGCTGCCGTGGCCGTGACGAGGAGGATGGAGGGCATCGGTGGCGCGCCGCGCTACTTCGGCGACAGCATCCGCACCGGCAGGGTGCTCAGCGAGGAGGAGCGCGCCGCCGAGAACGTCTACATACAGGTGACTAACTGCAGATTTAGCTCTTTTTCTTCTGCTTTTTTTTTTCACTTGTAAGCGTTGAAGATTTGTATTCCGCTCCATCTGCATCAAGTGGTAATTGTTGGGATTTCTTGAGAGCAGAAGATGGAGAGGGAGAAGCTGGAAAAGCTGAGGAGGAAAGCGGACCAAGAGAAGGCCGACGCAGCAAAGAAGGCGGCCGATGCCAAAGGGGACGAGCTAACAAATTGAACAAACTATGATCAATCGCATCCTCCGTCGGCGGCGCTGGTGTTTTATGTGATGCAAAATGTGTTATTTTTCTTCTTTTCTGGAGCTTTAAGAATAATAAATCTTGTCCATGGTGTGTGCGCTGCTGTGAAAATATGCTTTGTTCGATGTTGGTTTGTAGGACATAGATAGAAGCTCTATAGGCCAGATCAGTTGTATATATGTATTTTCTGAACAATAGATAAATAATAGTTGCAGTGTGCCCACGGTGTAAAATTGGGTTGTGCTATTCCGTAAGGCGGATAATTTTCATGTCGTCCATTCTGCGTCACTTTTATATGTCATGGATGTTCTACATAGTGTCTGAAATCATGTGAGGAACAAGGACCCGGAAAGTGCTTTTCAAACCCGAGCTCCATGGTTTTTAAAAAAATTCAAAATTCGCACAGTTTGGTTTCCAAAAATCGAGAAAAAATACCAGGTGTGGCACAGATTGAACAAGCGATCGATCGCATCCTCCGTCGGCGGCGCTGGTGTTTTATGTGATGCAAATGTGTTGTTTTTCTTCTTTTCTGGAGCTTTAAGAATAATAAATCTTGTCCATGGTGTGTGTGCTGCTGTGAAAGTTTTTTTTTTGAATTTTAAAGTATGCCTTTCTTCGATGTTGGTTTCGAGGTGTGGTACATAAATAGAAGCTCTGTCGGCCAGATCAGTTGTATATATGTGTTTCCTGGACAATAGATAAATAATAGTTGGAGCGTGCCCACGATGTAAAATCGGGTTGTGCTATTCTGGAAGGCGGATAATTTCCATGTCGTCCATTCTGCGTCAGTTTTATGTCATGCGATTTCTACATCAAGTCTGAAATCATGCCAGGAACAAGAAGCGTGATCGATCATGTACTCCTCGTGTCTTCTGAACTCTTTAAGTCAACTATTGACCACTGGAATAACTAGATGCGTATATTTGACCATGAGTGAACTAAAAAATGTGTAATGCTAATTATCCATTGATAGTTGTAGGCATCTTATACACTACAACATTCTTTTATGTATACTTGATATAAGCAACTATATACACTCTCAAACTTCTATCAAAGTGTACATATGAGTTCTAGAGATTTTTGCCAACATATTTAAGCATACCAACGTAGAAGTGGACATATTAAACAATTAAAGTACACTATGGCACATCTATTAAGAGTACATATTAATACAAAAAGATTGTGGTTTCCTTTTATTTCCTTTGATCTAAGTAAGATTCAGCTAAACATAAGTTTTTTCTAGCACAACTTTAGATGCAATGTAAAATTTCAACGTATAGAGCGGTTTCAAGGATAGAGCGTGTGAACTGTAACACATATGTGGATAATGTTCGTAAAGTATAAAACATACCAATTAATACGTCTTATCGATACAAGAAATTATAAACAAATAAAAATGATTGGTATAAATGACCGCGAGACTTATAATGAAAGCAGTTTGCCCAGGGCTACAACTGCTCGAGGTGAGTCAAGGGATGTAAGGTGGAAGCAAACCTGGCACGCGAGCACGCCTAGGGTCATGCCTGGGCCTTGAGGCGAGACCCGCGTGCCGGCACGGCACGGCCCGCTTAGCTAGCATGGCCTGCAAAATATATAAAAGCATGCATATTTCTGAAGTGGAACTGGAGACCACGCGCGAGCGAGCCTGCCGCCCTGACCACTACACCACTATGTCATTCATGTCAATTAACAGGATCGGCCGATTATTATTAATATCGTAAATAATATATCGCAGATTATGTACAGATTGAACCACTGAAACTCATGTACACATTTTAATTACCTAACATGTAGGATAGAAATCGCATGTACACACTGGCACGTTTACATTTTTCTATATTTGTTTCTGACTTTTTCAAATAAATTCGTATTTTTTAACTAAAAGACTAAAATAGGCACGCCGGGTCAAATTAGGCCCATCGACCATCGTACCTAAACGTGTCGCGTGCCGGCCCATTTAGACAGTGTGCCATGGCTAGGGCTTTAGGTCAGGCCCACGTGCTGGCGCGACACGGCCCACTTACTAAACGGGCCTACACGGGCCGTGTCGTGCCAGGCCCATCAACAGCTAAGTGGGCCTGTGCCGTGCCGGCCCGCTGGCCAGCTTTGGGTGGAAGGCAATTCTAGTTTTGGAAATAAAATGAGTAGCTCATGTAACTAAACAGTCGAGATGATGTTGTGGCAGAGACATAGAGAGTAGTTGCACCGACACAAAGGCCACCCCGACTACGTTATTCTATTTTCAAATTTATTTATTTTTACTTGCATCCACATTTTTATTTAGATTCATACATAAAGGACAAAATTTACACACGGAAGGTTGTCATGATCACATACAAATGATAATTTGGAAATGTCAGAAGATTTGAGCAAACCAAAAAATGTAATGCATAGTTACAATGAGAATGCAATCAGACGTAAACTTCGAATTTAAAAGTAAAAGGCATATGGACTCATCTAGCGACTAGTGAGACGGTAATAACAGAGAGAGAGAGAGAGAGAGAAATTTGGCAAGCGACTAAACGTTTACATTTGTAGCGACGTAAAACAAAATCCTAGTCAAGCAAAAATTAGCGGATACAGACGGGAAGAACACCCTAATGTCTGCTTTAAGCATCCCGTTGTAGATCTCCTAAGAACTTTCTTAATTTAGATTCCTTGGTGATTTTCGTTTGACATGTTGTTTTGGTCGGTTGCAAAGAGACGTTGCCTAAAATTATTAAATCTCAATGTATAGTTGTTGCAAATTATTTTTTCCTCGCATATAGGTAACCATTATGTCGGGTCAGAATCAAATGGTTGCTTAAGTTTCGAATGTGGGTTTTTTTTGTTTGTCCCATCTCGTGGAGGGTAAAAATAAATAAATAAAGATATCTGCGGATTGAATCTTCCCATTATGATTTCTGACCGAGGCCCAAAATCCTCGACCATCGGAAAGTGTTGTCACACAACAAGTCCTCAACTTGTACCATGGTTGTAGAACCGGATATTATGTCTCAACCTGAAGCTACAAGCTCATGACTCATATAATGCAACATGATCTCCTCACACATGCTTGTAGAGGCTTCTGTTTTCACTTCTTATTTTACTTGGAGAAGGTGTGGACTCATACAACATCATATTATGTCTGATCTGAAGCTGCCATATATTATGGAGGATACAACCTGAATTTTTCGAAGAAGAACTGTTAGTTTGATTAGCTTGTTGCAACCTCTAGCTAGTTTGATTAGCTTGTTATTTGATCCGAATAGTCTATAAATTATTCTGAATAAATTAGAATAGTATAGTTGCTTAAGTCATGAAGAATCAAGAGGGAAGACTCCACTAATAAGTAGCTATTTCAAGATAGTTGATACACAAACTTCCTTTTAAAAATTTAGTCGCAAACACAAATTTAAAGAAAGACAACACATGGCAAAACCCTAAAAAACGCTATCAAATTTGGATACTTTCAAGATTTTGTATATTTTCATCTCGCCCCCCTCCCCATGATTAAATCCTGGATCCGAAGAACACTAACTAATCGAATGCAAATAAGTTTCACGAAAAAAAAGGACTCACTGAATTTAATTTGAACAAAGGCCGAAGCAGGCCGAAGCCCGAAATCCTCCACTCCTCTTCTGCGCTAGGTTGCCACTGCCACCGCCAGTCAGCAGTTTCGCCCCAAATCAGAGCTGCCTACCCCACGATCTGCTGCTCGGCCGGAGGGATGGGAGGCAGCAAGGCCGCGATGGCGGCGGTCCTCCGCGACGACGACCTGCTCCGCCTCGGCTTCCCCGCCTTCCTCGTCCGTGCCGCGCTCGTGTCCAAGCGATGGCTCGGCCTCGCCGCCGACCCGCATTCCTCCGCCGATTCCGCGATCGCCACCCGCCCCGCCTCATCGGCCTCTACATCCATGAAGCCTGCTCCCGTCGGCCGTAGTTCGTGCCCATCACGGAATCCCCGGAGCTTCGCGCTACCGTCAGCCGCGCCGGCTTCGACGACGGCGACCCCGCTGTGGGACCCTTCGACTGCCGAACGGCCGACTCCTCCTTGTTAGATGTGTATATGTAGTGGATTTGTGCCCCAAGTGTACTGTAGTTGCTCACTGTAACATGGTATCAGAAGCTTCGGTTTAGCTCTCCTTCCCCTGCGCGTTGCAACTCCGCGCGTCCTCCGTCGCCGTTGCTCCGGCCTGCTGCACTGCCACCCTCGGGCCTGCTCGTGCCGCCGCCGTCTCTAGGCCTGCCGCCGGCGCCTTGCTGTGGCTCGTGGCCTCGTCGCACGAGCCGTCGTCTTCCAGGTCGCGGTCGCCGCCTTCCGGTCGCGGTGCTTGTCCTCCAGGTCGCCGCCTTCCTCTGGCTCGTCACCGGCCGCCGCCTTGCTCCGGCCCATGGCGCAGGAGCTCCTTTCAGGTCGCGGTCGCGGTCGCCAGGCGTAGCCCTGCTGCGGCCTGCCGCCTCGTCGCGGTCCGGCTTGTCCACGGCACGCTCGGGCGCGGTCGCCGCCCTCCTCCGGCTCGTCGCCGGCCGCCGCCTTGCTCCGGCCCGCCGCCGGACGTCGCAGGCCGCCGCCTTGCTCCGGCCCGCCACCGGACGTCGCCTTGCTGCGGCCTGCTGTCGCCGGCCGCCGCCGCGCTCGGGTCTGCCCGTGGCACAGGAGGTCGTTTTCGATCTGGTTTCTCTCTCCTAGTTTGACTTAAAAAAAAAAATCCCGCGATGTCTCCGTCGGGCTATGTTGCTGTTCCTCGGTGCTCTGTGATATTTGATGGCACCAACTACGCCGAGTTTGTGGGCTTTATGCGTATCCACATGCGCGGCCTCCTGTTGTGGGGCGTTCTCTCTGGCGAGGTCTCTTGTCCGCCATGCCCCGTTGCTCCTGTGGCGCCTACTCCACCGGTGCCACCTGTTCTTGCTGCTGATGCTTCTCAGGCTGATCGGGATGCTGCCAAGGATGCTGATGATCGTGCAGTTGAACCTACGACCAGCAGGTATCGGATTATTCTGAGTCCCTTTCTATTTACCGGGATGATCTGTCTGTTTACACTCAGTGGTGCAATGATGATGCCCGTGCTGCTGCTGTTCTCACTGCTAGTCTTCTGCCTCAGTTTGCTACTGAGTTCATGGGATTAGGCACTGCTCCTGCTATGTGGACTTATCTTTGTCAGCGCTATCAGCCCTCTGGTGATGCTCTCTACCTATCTGTGGTCCGTCAGGAGCATGATCTTCAGCAAGGAGACTCTACTGTTGATGAGTTCTACTCACAGTGCTCTGCCATCTGGCGTCAGCTTGACTCTCTGAGGACCGTTGTTTGTGGTACTTGTCGCTGCTGTCAGACAGTCAGGTCAGATTTGGAGTTTCAGCGTGTCCATGAGTTCCTGTCTCGCCTCCGTCCTGAGTTTGAGGCTCGGCGTGCTCACTTGCTTGCCCGTGGTCGACGTGTTCCCATCCCAGAGGTACTTGCAGAGCTTCGTGCTGAGGAGACTCGCCTCCGGTCTGCTGGTCTGCTTGTGGTTCCCACTGTGCTTGCTGCCCGTGCTCCGATGTCTGCTCCACCGCTGCTACTCACTCCAACACGGGGGGTGGGTGGGCGGCCCTCTGCAGGGGGGGGGGAGGTCTCGCCCGTTCTGCGATTATTGCAAGAAGCCGGGTCACCCAGAGTCAAATTGTTTCAAGAAGCAGCGCGACATGGGTCGCTCCTCTACTACGGCTCCAGCGCCTTCGTCTGCACAGTCCTTCACTGCCCAGGACATTGCCCAGCTCAAGCGTATGCTGGCTTCGTCTGGCTCTTCCTCGACTGGCACCGCTGCCTCGCTGACTACTTCGCCACCACCGCCTACACAGTCAGGTACATCTCCGTGGGTTCTGGATTCTGGAGCTTCCTTTCACATGTCTTCTGATTCTTCTGCTCTGTCTCTCTTCGACCTCTTGATTCTCCTCTCAATGTTCTCACTGCCGATGGCACACCTCTTCCTGTTGCTAGTCGTGGCACTCTCTCTACTCCGTCCTTCTCTGTTCCTAGTGTTTCTCATGTTCCCCGTCTTACCATGAATCTCTTTTCCGCTGCTCAACTTACTGATTCTGGCTGTCGTGTCATTCTTGATACCGACTCTTGCTCTGTTCAGGATCGTCGCACCCAGGTTCTAGTTGGAGCTGGCCCTCGGCGCCGTGAGGCTCAGGGCCTTTGGGAGGTTGACTGGCTTTGTGTTCCTTCCGCTGCCACCACACCCGCCAGCTCGCATGCTCTTGCTGCCCCTCCTCTGCGTCCTTCCAACAGTGGCATCATCCTTGGTCATATATGTGGCTCTCGCTTGTCCTCGCTAGTGCATCAAGGTGTCTTAGGGTCTGTCTCTGGCGATGTATCTTTACATTGTAATGGTTGTAGACTTGGCAAACAGACTCAATTACCTTATCCTACGAGTGAGTCAGTCTCTCAGCGTCCTTTCGACTTAGTTCATTCTGATGTATGGGGTCCTGCTCCCTTCGATTCGAAAGGTGGTCATCGCTACTATGTTCTATTTATTGATGACTTCTCTCGCTACACTTGGCTCTATTTTATGAAATCTCGCAGCGAGGTTCTCCCTATATACAAGCGATTTGCTGCCATGGTACACACCCAGTTTTCCACGCCCATTCGTGTCTTTCGTGCTGACTCGGCTGGTGAGTATATCTCCCAGATGTTGCGTGGTTTTCTTGCCGAACAGGGTACTCTTGCCCAGTTCTCTTGTCCTGGTGCTCACGCTCAGAATGGCGTTGCTGAGCGCAAGCATCGCCACCTTCTTGAGACGGCTCGTGCGATGATGATCGCCGCCTCTCTTCCACCCCACTTTTGGGCTGAGGCTGTCTCCGCATCCACCTATCTCATCAATATCCAGCCTTCGGCTGCTTTGCAGGGTGGTATTCCTATGGAGCGTCTCTCTGGTCGTTCTCCTGACTACTCCGCTCTTCGCATGTTTGGGTGCGTGTGCTATGTTCTCCTTGCTCCCCGCGAACGCACCAAATTGACCGCTCAGTCGGTGGAGTGTGTTTTTCTTGGCTACAGTGATGAGCACAAGGGCTATCGATGTTGGGATCCTGTTAGTCGTCGGCTACGTATTTCCCGTGATGTGACTTTTGATGAGTCTCGTTCGTACTATCCGCGTCCTACTGCCTCGACCTTTTCGGTTGAGGATATCTCCTTCCTTATACTTCCCGACATATCTCCCTCCGTGCCTCATGTTCCTCCTCCACCTCCACCTCCGCCGAGTCCCACTGTTCCCGATACACCATCCTCTTCTCCTCCCTCGCCCCTCCCTCTCCAGTGCATCCTACCCTCTCTCCCTTTCCTCTCCACTACACTCGTCGGCCTCGTGTTGAGGATGATCCCTCTGACATGCCCTCTACTTCCGGAGCGCCACCTTCCCCGTGTACACCGGTTCATAACCTTCGTTCTCGGACCTCATTACGGTCTCCTGATCGCTATTCTGATTCCCAGTACGGTCTTTCTGCTGTTGCTGAGCCCACTTCCTACCGTGATGCCATGGCTCAGTCTGAATGGCAGCTTGCGATGGCTGAGGAGATTGCTGCCCTTGAGCGCACTGGCACGTGGGATCTTGTTTCCCCTCCTCCCGGTGTTCGTCCCATCACATGCAAGTGGGTCTATAAGATCAAGACTCGCTCCGATGGTTCTCTTGAGCGTTACAAAGCTCGTCTTGTGGCTCGTGGCTTTCAGCAGGAGCAGGGACGCGATTATGATGAGACGTTCGCTCCCGTAGCCCACATGACCACTGTCCGCACTCTTCTCGCTGTGGCTTCTGTTCGTAATTGGTCTGTGTCTCAGCTTGATGTCCAGAACGCCTTTCTCAATGGGAGTTGCGTGAGGAGGTTTATATGCAGCCACCACCGGGGTACTCTGTTCCTGATGGTATGGTTGCCGTCTTCGGCGCTCCTCTATGGCCTTAAACAAGCCCCTCGCGCCTGGTTTGAGCGTTTCGCTTCTGTGGTGACTGCCGCTGGTTTCGTGCCTAGCGACCATGACCCGCGCTGTTTGTCCACACCTCACCTCGTGGTCGGACGCTCCTCCTCTTATATGTTGATGACATGATCATTACTGGCGATGACTCTGAGTATATTGCCTTTGTTAAGGCCCGCCTTCGTGAGCAGTTCCTGATGTCAGATCTTGGTCCTCTTCGCTATTTTCTTGGGATTGAGGTTTCTTCGACTTCTGATGGCTTCTACATCTCCCAAGAAAAATATATTCAGGATCTTCTTGCTCGCGCCGCTCTTGGTGATGAGTGCACTGCTGAGACTCCTATGGAGCTCAATGTTCAGCTTCGTGCTACCGATGGTGATCCCCTCACAGACCCGACACGCTATCGCCATCTTGTTGGGAGTCTTGTCTATCTGGCTGTCACTCGTCCAGACATATCATATCCTGTCCACATTCTGAGTCAGTTCGTCTCTGCTCCCAGTTCTGTCCACTATAGTCACCTTCTCCGTGTTCTACGATATCTTCGTGGCACGATCTCTCGCCGCCTTTTCTTTCCTCGCTCCAGCTCTCTCCAGCTCCAGGCCTACTCTGATGCTACGTGGGCCAGTGATCCTTCTGATCGCCGCTTGTCTGCCTATTGTGTTTTTCTTGGAGGATCTCTCATTGCTTGGAAGACGAAGAAACAGAGGCAGTTTCCCGCTCCAGTGCAGAGGCTGAGTTGCGAGCGATGGCTATGTTGACGGCTGAGGTGACCTGGTTGCGATGGTTGCTAGCAGACTTTGGTGTTTCTGCTGCTGCACCGACTTCTCTATTGTCAGACAGTACAGGTGCCATCAGCATTGCGCGTGACCCGGTGAAACATGAGCTCACCAAGCACATCGGCGTGGATGCCTCCTTTGTGCGTGCTGCTGTGCAGGATCAGATTCTTGCTCTTCACTATGTGCCCTCCGAGTTACAGCTGGCGGATTTCTTCACGAAGGCACAGACTCGAGCGCAGCATGGGTTCTTCCTCTCCAAACTCAGTGTTGTTGACCCACCATGAGTTTGAGGGGGGGTGTTAGATGTGTATATGTAGTGGCTTTGTGCCCCAAGTGTACTGTAGTTGCTCACTGTAACACTCCTGAAGGCCGGTGGGTTCACCGTCGGCCAGTACCTCGTGCGCAGTCCGCTGTGCTCGACGCGAGGCGTGGTCCCCGTCTCACCACCGCTGCCGCAACTGCTCGATGTACCTGAATGGTTACGGCCCTTGATTCGCGGTGCATGCTTCCTGCCGAGGGACGGCAGCGACGGCGTCGTCTTCGTGTACCTACTGCTCATCAACGGGAAGTTATCCGTGCAAGTTTATGTCCTGCAATCTGGTGCTTGGGATGAAGGCATCGTGGCTGAAGGACAGCTCTCTGTGCAGGTAAGTGTTTCGATGGCGATGGTTGCCCATGGCAAGCTCTACATGGGTAGAGACAATGCCTACATAATGTAGGCTACATTCATGGGTTGGACTTTGTTGCTCCACGTCCACACTTCTTCACCATAAAGCTTCCGGACGAATTTTGCAACAAAGGGAAAATACAAGCTCTCGTATGCAGATGATGATGATGATGATGATGATGATGGGCTCCTTATCATCCATGGAGAGGGGTTTCAGCTTAGTGTCTGGCGCCACGAGACGGACCGATCTTCAGTGACTTGCAATACACAAGTCACTGAGCGACTTGTGGCAATCTCGTTCCTCTGTTTACAGTGTATAAGATTCACCCAGATCTGAATCTCAAAATAAAAACTTTTCAGAAAAAATAAAAAAATTCCAGTAAATCATAAATGCTTCTGTAGCTATTCTGTGAAAGTTTTATCTGATTTGGAATAACCGTTTGCGAATATATAGCATTTTTAGTTTGAAACATAAAACAATATTTATACGCAAACCATTCATCGAAATAGGATGTAACTTTCAGAGAATCCAAAACGAAACATTTATTTATAACTGGAATTTTTTCGATTTTTTCTGAAAAGTTTTATTTTGGAGATTCAGATCTGGGTGAATCTTATCCATCGGATCGAAAACAGAGGGACGATATTACCACAAGTTGCTCGCTGAGTTGTGTATTGCAAGTCACTGAAGCTCGGTCCCCACGAGACGGATGATGATGGTGAAGACAGTTGGGAGCTTGTGGACAGATTCCGTGTGCGCACGACACAAGATCGTGGCCGGAAGATTCTGGTGGTTGGGGTCAGGGACAATGCTGAACTTGTGCTCTTGGGGCTGAAGGAAAGTGGGGCTATCATTTGTGTGAATCTGAGGAGCAGGAAGGAGATTATAGCACATGAGATGCCGGTGTTGGGATTAATGTGCATAACTGTCTTCCCCTTCATGACGGTCTGGCCTCCTGTCTTTCCAGCTCTGAATGACGAAGATGATGACAACCAATGATCTTATATTGTTGGACTGTACTATGGAGCGGCGCCGCTACCTCGTCGATCCCAGCGGCGGTCAACACGCGCACGTCCGAGTCAGCCCGTCCATCCTCGCGCACGATTCGAATTGGCCAACGCGATCGCAACTAGGCCGTGGATCACAACTGGGCCGTCCAAAAATTCGCATTTTTCTCGCGGGCCGTGAGAAACAAGAAATGGGCTAGCGAGACAGCTCCAGCCTAACCTAAATAAATACGATATAAATGCCAGGATCCTCCAGCTCCAGACAGCTGCCGCCGATCACGGCGCTCTGCCTAGGCGATCCCAGAATCGCGAAGAGGAACCTGGGAACTCGAAGAAATAGCAGAGACAAAATCACAACAAAAAACTTCGAATTTCAGGAACATCAAATCATCATGTTAGTACAACATCTTCTCCTCCTCACGAAATTCAGAACAAGATCTTGCATGATGCTCACAAATATAGCTCCGGGAAACCATCCTCACGAAATTCAGGAACAAGATCTTGCATGATGCTCACAAAATATAGCTCCAGGAAACCATCATCTACTCACAAATTAACTCTAGGAAAACATGCTCTACTCACAATTAAGGAACAAGATCTTGCATGGTGCTCACAAAATAGCTCCAGGAAAACATGATCTACCCACAATTAACTCCGGGAAAACATGATCTACTCACAAAAGAGCTAGTGGAGATTACAGAATCTACTTCTGCACATAGGTAGCTAGGTGCTCACATTTAGCTCCAGAAAAACATGGTAGCATAAAAGGACTTGCCTTGTTTCTCATACAGGATTATATCACTGGCAGAAACAAAAGGGCATGGGCTAGGTTAAGCATAGGCTTGGTCTCTTCTCTTCAAATCACAGCCAGAAACACAAAAGGGCATCAACTCTTGAATTGCAGAAATAACCAAGACATCTCCATTCACATCCTGTTGCAATCATAGAATTCTTGAGTTAGCAGTACTAACATGGCTTCACAATTCATGTCTGCAGGTAAGAGATATGGACATAACAATTGGTGCACAAAACATTGCCATTTCTGGCAACAGTATGTCACGCATCCAAGGTATTGGATTCACAACTGGTTGCCAAATTGTTGCATGGTAGATATCATTTTACTTCTTGGTTGCTACCAGAATCAACTTAGTTGTAAAAAAGATGCTATGTAGATGTTTCAAGTGAATTATTATGTGCTAGCTACCATGTATTTTGAAGGACAATACGAATTTCATTGATGCTAGCTACCAGGTTATTACTTGTTTTGATCACTAGCTGGTTAAAAAAATCACTAACAGTAGATACTAGGGTGAAAAACTGGCTACCAGGTTAATTCACAAATACAATATCAGAATAAATGCAAACAAATGCCATGTTTATTCATGCTAGCTGGCATTAAAAAAGTAACAAACATCTTTTAAATTGTTCTAGGTACCAGAATACTTATTTGCTTTACCAAGTACTTCATTAGGAGCTACCACATAGTTTGAACAACAGTTACCACATACTACTTGACCCCTGTTACTTACACAACTCTATTTTGCATGCTATGAACTATAGGAAATGCAAGTACTGGTGATAACGGACAAGGTTTGGTGTCGGGACAGAAGGTACTATTGACATGGAGACTACCCACGCTGCATCCAGTACTCATACACCTAGAGCTGAAGGGAGCAATGCAAATGATGGCGCAACAGAAGTAATGTCGACCCACAACCTCCAGCCCCACATGAGGTTCGACACACTGGCGGAAGCAGAGAAACACTACAGAAGGTATGCAAGAAGGAAAGGTTTCGACATCAGATATGACTACAGAAACCATCTGAAGCTACAGGGGAATTCATTAGAGCCGCCATGGTGTGCACCAGGGGAGGTCATCATCCCAAAAGGAAAGAGGACACACAGAACCCGAAACCCGTTGTGCCTGAAAGAAAAAGAAACACACGCCCGAGAACCAACTGCATGGCTCGAATGTCTGTGAAATTCAGAGATGGTTGCTGGCTCGTGATAGAGTTCAGCGACGACCACAACCACCCACTACTCCGAAAGTGGTCACTGACCGGTTTCTGAAAGAGGCCACATAGATATCCCGAAGAAGACAAGGAATTCATTACTCTGCTGCATTCGTGCAACCTGGATACTAGCAAGCAGATGCAGATCATGAAAAAGTTGCATTGCTCGCTTGACGGCCTAGGTTACACCACAAAAGATGTTGCCAACTTCAGATCCATGCTTAGGGCTGACAACAAATGGACAGACATGCAAGACACAAGTGCGTACTTTGAGTTGATGAAGAAAACTGTCCCTGACTTCTTCTACAAAATGAAAGTTGATGACGAGAAAAGGGTAGTGAACCTGTACTGGGTTGAAGGTGCAGCTAGGAGAGCCTACAAGAAGTTCAACGACTGTGTGTCGTTTGACACAACATACCTGACAAATGCCTACCAATGCCGTGCGCACCGTTCATCGGAATAAATAACCACGGTGTATCCATTCAGTTTGGGTGCGGCCTTCTGAGGCAGGAGCTAAGCTTAAATTTTATTTGGTTGTTTGAAGCTTTTCTAGAGGCAATGGATGGATTGGCGCCACTAAATATCATCACAGATCAAGACTTTGGAATGCGAGCAGGAATAGACCAGGTCTTCCCAAATGCAAGCCACAGAAACTGCAGGTGGCACATCATTGAGAAGGCAGCAGAAGAGATTGGGCCGTTCCTTGCCAAGAATGAACATTTCCGGCAAGCATTCAATGACTGCTTGAACAGCAGCTTGTCACCACAAGATTTTGAAACAAAATGGGCTGACATGATCAACAAGTACGGTGTGCAAGGGCATAAAAAACTGGCAGCTTTGTATGAAAAAAGAAGCTACTGGGTGCCAGCATACTTCATGAAGAACTTCTACCCATTCATGCAAACAACTCAGCGAAGTGAAGGCTTCAATTTTGTCCTAAAGAAATATGTAAAACCAACAAACTCTGTGCTCGAATTTGTTCACCAATACTATGAAATCCAAGCCAAGATCATGAAGACAGAAAACAAGGAGGAGGTGGACAGTGCAGCAACAACGGCTCATACCTTCTGCTACCACCCCATTGAGCACCAGCTATCCAAAGTGTACACGCGCAAAATACATAACCGTTTCCAGTATGAAATGCAGTCAGTGTATTCGTACAACATACACCAAACAGGCGAGAAGACATATCAGGCTGAATGCATCACAAAATACGTGCCAGGTTACTACAATCGCACCTATGAAGTTTATGCAGATCCTGAGAACAAGGAGTACAGATGCGCGTGCTGCAAATTTGAGAGGGACGGTATCGTCTGCTGCCACATACTAAGGGTAAGAAAACAAAAGGAAGTAAAAAAATGGGAGATACCGCGTTTATACTACACAAATACCTATTTGATACTGCATAGTTACCAGATTATAAAACACAAACACTAACTTTTCTCTATTGTGGAACAAAATGCAGGCAATGACACAGCTTGGGGTGGTGGAGATGCCCGATGCCTACATTCTGAAAAGGTGGACATGGGATGTGAATGAAGCCTTGGTCCAAGAAGGACAAGGGAGAACAGCTGTGATGCCTGAGGAATAAAAAAACTGATGACACTAGCGTTGATGTGCGCCGATTTCAAGACTCTATCAATTGAAGGGAACCAGTCAGAAGACGGCAGGAAGGTAGTCAAAACACACTTAAAGGGTTTGAAAAAAGACTTGGCTTATCTCAAGCGAGAGGCGGCAAAAAGGGCAAAGAAGTCTGCTACTGCTTCAAATGCTCATGCTCCTGCAAGTGACCCACGTACCGCTCCAAATGGACCACCTCCGACTACAAATCCTACAACGAGTGCTCCATCTAGACGAGCAGCATCAGGACCGCATGCGGCTCATAGGAGGCGCTCGACTAGCGCTGCTGCAACAAGGTCTGCACAAAAAACTGCCCCGGCCACATTGGCACTACGAGTGAATCAAACCAAGACGGCTATGCAGTTCCTAACATGCATGTAGATTCTGACTCATCACAGGCTCCAGATATCCGCGATCCTCGAAAATCAAACAGAAAAGGAAGCAAAAGAAACACGCTTTCCAGAACCCGTTGAACATAAACCCGAAAGAGGTCCGGACTTGCAAACAATGTGGGTCAGTCTCTCACGACTACAGGCTTGCTTGCAAAGAGGGGAGCTGCCAGATGAGAAGCAGAAAAGTACATAGCAATCAGACGAGACAACCCACAAAAAACATCTTGTTGTGGTCCTAAGTTAATTGACACCTGATTGAGTAATAAATATGAATGTTTTGCAGCATACATGATATAGATTCGTGTTTTAAAAAATGTACTCATTTTGTGGCATGTGTGTTTACCCCATATTTTGTTGTTATCAAGATGCCACCTCCAGTTTTTTGACTCGTTGAAAGAGGCAGAAGCCCACTTGTAGGGATACAGCTTCCTCATTTGACCACGTCTCCCTTATTGATTTGTGGGATGTTCTGCCCATCCCAGTGCTCAATATTATGAAGAACGTCTTTGCTGCACGCACAAAAATAGAAAAAAGGGGAATGAAAAACACAGTTACCAATTAGAGTCTGGTGCAACTACCACATAGATACTACACAGCTGCCAGCTTATAGAGCTATAACTAGCAGAAAAAACAAAAAGTGCAAAACAAGGGGGTTAAAAGCATGTACGTACTTGGTAAATTGTCGAGGGGCATCTATGATCTTTAGCGGGTAATGGTCAATCCATACCTTGGAGTCACTGTAATAGGTAGACCACAACGTCTTAGCCCTCAGCATGAAACCATTTGCATGACCAAGGAGGCCTACGTTGCCTTCACCACGAAGTGAGTCAAGGGCTTCAAATCTTTCTGCCTCCAAATTCAGGCACATAAAGTACCCGTGATTCCCACTTGGTTCTCCTTTCGCAATCTCATGCATGACTGCAAAATGTACCTAGTGAAAAAAGAAGAAAAACAATCAAAAAATAGAAACTGGTAAGTGCATCCAATTAAACTGCTAGCTTGTGCAAAAAAATATGGTAGGCAGTAAAATAGCTGATGGAATGTACAAGGAAATAAATCTGGCAGAAAGCAAAATATATTCCAAAAACAAAAGACATTCGTATCCTTACTCTTTTCATGACACTCAGAGAATATGTCGGTGTCCTTTTGAAAGCTTCAACTACAAGAGGCTTCATCAGATCATGATCCATCAAATATTTTGATATCAAGTACGGCATTATTTTCTTTCCCGGATTGTGTTTGTTTTCTAGAGGTACTCGATGCTAACCTCCATGCAACTGTTGGAGAGTTCGCCCCTGACGTGGATAGAATCAGCTCGATCACCGGTGAAAGCCCAACACTTGTTGTATTGGATTATCCGGAAACTGTTTTCCAATAAGACAAACATCAAGGGAGAAATTGAACATTCAGTTCAGTACTAAACAAAAAACAGCTATTTGACAAAGGGAGAAACACAAAGCAGATGGTGATCACCTCTTTACATTCGATGAGCCGTCTCTGTGGTAGGAGCTGCTGAGCAATATCTTCTTGTAAACCTCTTCTTGATCCGTTGTAACCGTCAATGCTGACTCATAAGGTGAGCTCTTGAAACGGGACGGCTTCTTCACCCTAGCTTTCTGGGGTTAGACTTCGGTGTTAAGCTGGCAACACCAATACTTGACCCTGCTTTGGCCTTCTCTACGTTAGCGCGCTTCCTTGCGAAGAAAGCCCGAGACATCTCCTCATATCTATCATACTCCTCCTCGCCTTCAGTGGTTAGTTCTGCTCTAATTCCCGCGATAAATTCTTGTACCTCCGTTGACATTTTGTACTCCTCAAAGCCATCATCAGTTGTTACGTCTACAAAAAAATTAGGGACATGATCAGCAAAAATATGAACTGACCATATAAAAAGATAGACTGCTACCATGCTAGAAACGTGCAGCTACCAAGTAAAACATACGGTCTAAATAGAGAAAAAAAGAGCACCATGCATTAGAAAGCCCATCATTGTATAGTAGACAGATTAAGATACCACATATCTTCTATATCTAAATAGCAAAGACCCACTACAAGTAATTCTCTCAACATGCAAGGTATCCACCTCATCATGCATCCCTAAGCAATCCTAGATTGACATGTGTCATCAAATCTGCCACCTAATTAAGCAAATCTTCCACCTAATCACATAATAAAAAACTGCACATTCGGCAGGTTCAGTTTTGTGGTGTTTTCTTTCCTCTCTTAAATTCAAGCCACCATGTATTAATTGCGTTTATTTTTCCATAGTGTGTAACTGCAGCCCACCATAAACCAATAGAGCCGGTTAGTCTTCTGGAAATACCACTTATTCAGCACTTTAAGTACCGAACGTGTTCATGCTTTGGTAGCTTTTCAGCTTCTCTGCGTTCCGGTCAGTTTTACCTCTTGCTCTATATATATAACGATGTCAAGCAGGCAGCTCAAATTCATCACCCAATCTGCCATCTGCCCTCTTACATTTATCCTGATTATCTTCACCGTAGGCCACTGTCGCCTGCTCAATCACGTCTGGGCATGCACGGCGACGCGGCCGCGAGATGTGCAGAAGAGGGTAGATTAGATAAGCACTAGCTAACTCTGCAACACTACCATCCTTGCACGAAATAGGTCCTCGGTCGAGCTGCGCGTGAGTTGGATTTGAGCAAACGTTAGCTCGCCTTTCCCCTTTTCAGTTCTAATCTCCCTTAGCTTGATTAATTAGTTTTGACTAATTCTTTTTTATATGAGTTTTGACTAATTTATTGGTCAGCTTATGTTTGTATTCAGAAGTTCAGACCAGATCAGGTTCCCAAGAGTCAAGAGACAGAGCGTCATTTTATTTTTGATCTCAAGGATGATTCGTGTAAAAGTTTCAACATACCCGCACAGGGTGTGTTCCGTTCAGGATTTAGTTCTACCTGCATTGACAGCATGCCTATACACGTAGTATTGGAAAAGATTAACCATCTACAATGGATTGTGATGTACTAATTATAGCTGACCATATGTACATCGTTCCTGCATTGCATAAAAACTCTATCCCCAATCCTCTAACTTCGTGATCAGCAGGCGGCAGCAGCATGGTGTCGGCTATATGGTTGTCTCCTCCTGTTTCATCTACTAATCCCAACATATTCTAAGATATCCCATGTTTGATGTAGTTGTTTTTTCTTTATCAACTTTCCATCTCATTTCAGACTTTACAGATGGTGGGAGCACCAGGCACCGGTACATCAGTCATGCCCCTTGGATATCTCAGTTTCTACTTATTGCTCTTCAGCAATGAAAGTGAACCGGGAAGAAGCGATAACAAGATCAAGATGTGATGGTACTCAACAATTTGCGGTTGTAAGAGAATCCTCAAACTAAAAATTACTCCTAAATACTTTCTGAATCTCTCATCAATTATCAAGAAAAGATGTCCGGTTCGCGGCCAGGACTTGATTAAAAGCAAAGCCAAGTAAATAGAAATATGCTTGCACTCCAACATTATTAATTTGTATAGAATGATCATGTTATTCTTTCCATACATGAAAATCATCTCTAATGCCCGCTGCAATGCGCGGGGCATCAACTAGTAATAAGAACAATTATCAAATTTAAAAAGCATAGCTACCACATAATTAATAGACAACTCTTTACTAGGGGATAAAAAAGGACATACCAGGGGATGGGATCCAAGAAACTGGCCTGACATCAATTGCTTCCTCAGCGTTGCACGTCTCCTGTGAGCTCGACAATATGTTGAAAGGAGGCGGGGTAAACATTCCTGTACGATTATCTCTAATCCTTCCTATGTGTTCGTCGTGCTTCCTTTTACGGCCACTACCACCAACTGGCATTGGTTTTTTACCAGTTGTCCTTGCTTCCTGTAGCTCTTGCTTGTTGAATGAATCTGATAATCCTTTGATAAGAGCAAGTTGGTCGGGTGCATAGCCGTCTGACTACCCTTGTCTGCACCAAATGTACGCAGATGGGTGCCAATATTAGGAGAGATCGAGACTGGGATGCTGCTACCTCCACTGCCCATTAAGTTGCTCTGCTGCACCTGTGGTGAAAGAACAATATCTCTGCACATGTTCTGATTTGGGGTGCCGTCTGATTTCTTGAGGTTAGCAACTGAAGGTGAAACCACAAAGGCAGTGTTTGCGCTCCTCCCATCAGGCATGCTTTGCTTGGGGCTATTTCTAACCGTAGGAGAAATAACAACAGCAGACTTTGCGCTCCTCCCATCAGACATGCTTTGCTTGGGGGTATTGCTAACCGTGGGAGATAGAACAAAAGCCGACTTTGCACTTCTCCCATCAGCTTCTGAAACAGGTTCAGTGTTGCTACTGCCTTTGTCATCTTTTAGCTTAGAGCTGCCAGCCAGTGCTTCATCTTGATTGCCACCTTTGCTAGGTGCAGGGTCTGGGCTTGCAGGAGACGAGGTCGATGAGCCACTCTTAAATTTTTCAAGCCTGGGTGACTTCCTTGTAGGAGACAATGTTGATGAGCGTTTCCTGAAACGTATAAAAAGAAAACAACAAGAAGGTTAGTTTAGGAAAACCAAAATAAAACATGATCCACAATAAGGGTAGCTACCAGGTAAATCCAACATGACTATCATAATAAATCAAGGCAGCTGGCAGGTTAAAAATCACGAAAAAGGATATCGCAAAAATATATAAAAGGGCCGTCGCAAACCTTTTGTGAAGAGGATTGTATACAGGTATTCCCAGTATCACTGCAACCCTTGCTTGATATTGTCGTGAACACTCTGTGATGATGAATCAGACTCTTTTCTACCGTGCAGCCTTGATTTGGTAAGAGTTGCTGCGAGTTTTGCTGCACTAAATCTGATCTCATCATCTGCTTGCTGGCTTACTGTAACAGACCGATTTTTGGAGTTTTCAAAAACTTTTATCTAAAAATGAGGACTAGAAAATTTCGTTTAGTTAATTAAAGCTTAACTCAATTTTTGTTAAACATGAAGCTTTAAACGAATAAAATCAACTTGAATAAATCTTTGTTTTATTTGTCCTTCAAGTTGGATCGTATTTTTTTGCCTTCGGCATTTTAAAATACTCTTCTTCAATTTAGATTTCGTTTCATAAATTCATTTCTTATGTTACGGAGCTTTATGTCATTTTCTAGATTTTCCTAAAAAGGAAAATCTATTTCTTTTATCTCTTATTTCCTGCTATCTAAAATCCTAATTAGATTTGGTCCTCCAGCTAATCAAATGATGTACATTTAGGCTGTAGCCATGCTTGTATACGCCAGTACTTAACTATTACATCATCGGTTTATTTCTTTCCTTCCTTGATATTGCCTCATGTTCTTCACTCTCTCTAAAATCCCATTGGGCAGCCACATGCATGTACATGCAAAGTTTGGCTGTTGGCCTTAGGCATGCAGGATACTAGGACGCACTGATTGAGTAGCACACCAACGTAATTAGTCTATCGAATCCATTCCCTTGTACCGTTTCATTTTCCTTTCTTTCCTTTTCCTAGCATCAGCGTATGTCGCTCAATCTGATCCACACTTAGCTAGCCCAGCAGGCGGAAGAGTTTCAGTCCAGTCCAACGAGCACTCCCTCGCTCGGACGCACGAAGAGCTGCACTGTTTCTTTCGCTTCCTGTTCCATATACGCACGCACTCGAAACTGCCTCCGGCAAGAAACGCCAGTCGCACATGAAACTGCCGCCATCAATTCTATTTACTCCGGCATTCATTTTTCCAGTCGGCTAGCGCACTGCTTCCTCTTCATGCACGCACCCATGCGAAGCGTTGCTCTGCCGCCTCATCCCTGCCTATCTAGAGCACCCAGCCGATACCCATTGCTCTTCGTTTCCGCCAGCACAAGCCCTATCTCTCTCCCCACAATCCAATCTCGTGAAGCTCCGGTCAGAACGTCGACGGAGGCCGCTCACGTTCCCGGCGACTCCAGCCACGGCAGGACGAACTGGTGCGCCAGAAGAACCAAGAGGAGGAGCTGGACCGATTCAGTCGACCAGAAGATCTAAGCGTTGATCGCAGCCGATAACTTCTACAACTCCTTGACTTCGCCGGATGAACTCTTCGCGCATGGTGAGAATCGATCAACTCCTTTGCACTGTAGTCTCATATCATGTATCGCTACTTCCTAGACAAGCTTTTACAGCCCATATGTTCCTTTGTTCGCCAGCTCATAACCATGTCATCCAATGTCGACATGGTTATGCTATCTTCAAGTTTCAGCACAAATCCATGAAATCCTTCGCGTCAGTTTGTGCAAATCATCTTTAGGAGTCTAGAGGAGAAGACGGATCTTCAATCCGACCACCATAGGAGAAACGGCGTCGATGCCAATTTATCAAAGACCAACGTAGTCTTGGCATATATGTTCTGTTGATCTTTAGGCTTTGACCACAACATGTGAAACTATCTAGTTGACCTTAGAAACCATATGGTGGAATTCATTGGGTAGAATTTGAGTATTTAAAGTTGGGTCGAATTCAAACGGTATTTGAATTATGTGCTAGATTTTGTGTGTGGTTTATTTTTTCTAGTTAAATCACATGTGTAGGAGTTCTTTGTAATTTCTATGTATTATTTTGTGACTTGTTTAGATGGTCGTTTGTATTTAAATAGTAGCTTATGAATTATTTGTAAATAGAATTGCTTGTGTTACTTTGTACTTATCACTAGCATGAATATAGTAATCTCCCGTGTGATGTTGATCCATGCTTAATCTTTCATATATGACTTAATACTACTAGTTTATTTAGTTATTGTATCTATAGCTATAAGTTTGCTTAGTACTCTATAACTTGTTTTGTACTGTGAAGTGAATTAGTACTTTATATGAAGATGTCATTCTTTGATTCATGTTGTTGTTTAGTAGCTCATGTATAGACTTGGTTGTTGTATTCATACTATAAGTAACTTATCGCGTTATTGCATTGCATTGTTTGTCTAGTTTAATATTCGTGCATAGCTATCCCTGTATCTTGTACCATGTGTTCCATATGATGTTTTGTTCTATTTATTCTAGCCGCATATATTTGTGCTAGGATGTATTTTCATGCCTTGCATGTATGTATAGCTACATAGGATCTAACTTCATGTCACATTCGACTGCTCAGTTCTTTGTGTTATGTTGATGAATGTTTAGATTCTTTTCATATTAGCTTTGCATGTTATACACTGTAGCTTTACTTGTTTACTAGATAATAACATGCTTTGAGTGGTTGTTTGGTTCTAGAGGTACATAGGTCTCATACATGTATGTTACCTTGCTAGTTGTGTGTTACTTGTTGTAGTATATCATCTCGTGCTTATGGTAGTTTGTATGCCACTTAGTTGTGCATGATAATATCGTATCATTGTGTATATGCTTGTGAGCATGCGTGTGATCTTGTAATATAATTGTATGCTTTGCCATCTCATGCTAGTAATGTTAAGCTTAATTGTTATTTGGTTATTATGCTGTTGTATCTCCCAAATGTAGAAGACTTGTATATCATTCGTGATTAGTCTCATATAGTATTATATATGTTATGGCCTTTGCTTAGTATATAATATGCTTTGTTCATATATGCTTGTGATGGTATTCCTGTTATTAAATGTATCTATATATGTTTATTGTTGATGGCATATGTTAGTTTGATATCTTGCTATGGCATGATTCATATGTTTTACATGTTGTTACGCCTTGTTTAGTTCTTAGCTTATTATCGCTGAATTATAGCATGGTTATAGTTGTTTATTGTTTATGTTACTGTCATGTGTTTAGTTGTGGAGCTATATGGTTCGCAAGTGTAATGTGTGTTTCAGCTTTATCAAATTTCGCTTGCAATTGTTGTCGTTTTATATATATGATGATGTTTACCTTAGCTCTTGTTTTGCTTATATGCTTATGTTAGCATGCTAAATAGTCCTAGCTACTGTTTATATTACTAGTATGACAGGTGTTGGTTTGATTATTGCAAACTAGTATGATATGGTTTGTTGATATGTCTTGTTTACATGTTTGCTAAGTATCTAGTTTTTCTATAGTTTATATGTTATTGAGTTTATCGGGTTACACGGGTATGACCAACTATGTTATAGCCCCTATGTTGGGTTTGTAGACAGTATAGTAAGATCTACATGTATCTCTTTATTATGACATTCTAGTACGATAATCTATCCACATATCTAATCCTAGCTCTTTCTCTTGATAATCTATCCTAGCATCCTATCCATGCCATTTGATTCATATCTGAGTTGTCACAACTCACTTTCACAATTCTATCAAGTTGTTCTATATTCTTCTCCCACTACTACTCCATGCATTCTCATTTGTATTTCATTTGGATTTGGTAATTATTGCTCTGATATTTATTTGGTTGCCATTTGCTATCGTTACGACAAGTAGGGAATGACGTGGTTGGACGGATATAATCAGCTTATTGAAGAACGTGGTTATAATCAGCTTACTGAAGAAGAAAATAAGAAGAAGATTCGTCAACGAAGGCATGCCCCCCCTCTCATGTTTTTATCCTATGTTTTTAAAAGGGGCATTATTTATTGTTTTAAAATTATGCATGCTATTTTCAATTTACTGGCGTGTCGATTGACACACCAGCCTGATTCACTTGTCGCCTTATATACTTGATACCCTGAGTAGAAATTATATAGTAATCCTGTAGAGTAGAAATGCTTAGCCATGCTTAATATCCAGTAGGGTATCTTTATCTTGCCTCTTTGGAGGAATTGGTTGACCCTTGGGTCACAAACATCTTTCTGAACTTGATGATCTCTTTGAGCTTGGCTGATAAGCCGTTGTTGCTTCCTCTACTCTGCCTTCTACTCTGGGTGAAACTTACCATCTAAACATTGGCGCGGGCGACTGCTGGATCAACTGATGAAGGAGCGATTGGCTGCCCTTCACAAGCTGAAGGGGGCAATCCGTCGTCCGTGCCGCATAAGGGCCTAATAAGTCTCGGATTTGAAGATTGTGACCACCGTACAACCACATGCTAATGGGCTCTGGCTGGGTCAAGTAAGTTAGTCAGCCTTTGGTGTCGATGTCGCCGTACCGCAGATGGGGTGTCTGCCTATGGGAGAACCTTCGGGACAGATGGGGGGACCGGTTTGGGGACGTACTCTCAGTTCCGGCACCATACCCGGTGGGCATGTCACATCTTTGGGGGATCTAGCTAAAAGACCTTGTCATGAATTCTCTATTGCTATGCTAGCGACGGCCGGTTGCAATTAGGCAAGTTTGTGACATGTGGTGAAAGTGTACCACCTCTGCAGAGTGTAAAACTATTCGAATAGCCGTGTCCACGGTCATGGACGACACATGAATCTTTCTTGACATACAGGAACCCTATTTTGCTACTTCCCTCTACCCCTATTCTGAAATCCTATGGAGAACGTGAGGTGTCGAGGACACTCACTTTGATGAGAAATACTACACTGAATACAAAACATGTTTTTGTCCAAAATCGTTTTATCAAAACTATTATGGTATTACAAATAAAATTGGCTTTTATGCAAAAGAACCATACAACCTTCCTTTGAAGCCACATGTAGCTATTATAGGTTTGCATGAGGGGGCACGCTGAGTACATTAATTATGTACTCACCGCATTGCTTTGTTGATTATTCAGAGCACGACGACGAAGGAGAAGAATACGACTACTACGACGATGCTTAGGAGTGAGGCCTCGTGGACTACATCGACTGCCTGTGGCTAGATGGAGTCACTTCGCGTTTATATTTTCGCTGAGCTTTCTGATTGTAATAAATGTCACAAGACATTTCACTATTGCTATTCAAACTATGTAATAATACTTTTTGAACGTTCTGCAATGGTATCATTTCGCTGTGTTGTCAACATTGATCTTGGGATTGACATGATTACACAGGGGGTCTGGAAGTGTAATTCCGGTCCTCACACTTACAACATTTGGAGAATCATCTACAAAACCACCGATATAACCAGCCCCATCAGAACCAAACAGCTCACTGCCAGATGGAACAACAATCTGCGAATGATTGCGAGCAGGAGATGCAATACAAGTAACTCCTGCTTCATCAGAAGGAGTAGATGCGCTAGCGATTGCTAATTCCTAGTTTGCTGCTATACCACTCGATGGGTGCATCTCACTTGCATTATCTCCACGGTCAAATTGCTCATCTTGTGCATCCTCTTCTTGGGCCCTTGATATCTTATTTGCATCTGTATCTGTTTCTTCATCCTCTTCAGATGAATTGGCCTCTGCATCTGCATCTGACCCATTGTTTCCCTCATTTGTAACACCAGCACCTCCATCTACCTCTGATACATTGCCACCACCTTTAGTAGCATCTACATCTGCACACCTCTCACATGGAACAGACTCAGTAAAACCTTGTATGAGCTTGATCAAGGCGCCATTGACAGACGACGCAAAAGAAAGCATAAGGGAGTGGGCTCTTTTGCTTTGCTATTCATGTGCAATAAAAAGGGAATGGTATAATGTTAGCCATGCCACAAAAACAACACAAAAAACTGAAAAAGAAAAAAGATAAATAGAGGACGTAATGCATGCAGAAAAATTAGTACCTCAAATGAGCAAGTTGGGTGAAGGTTCAGCTTCATCCAAGCCTCGAAACCATCCGGTCCACCAAAGAGACCCATCTCTCGAGACAGAACATCTTTGAACTCATCCCTTAACAACATAACAAAGTAAAAGTACAGATTTAGTAAGATAGTTGCATGCACAAAAATTGATAGCAAAAGGTTGAACTAGACATGACAAAAAAAGAAACTCACCTGCATTGCTCCAAAAAATGGTTGAATCATACTCCTGCATATCTAAGGCAGCCACCGCATCTCTTGCCTTGTTTGCTCATGAATTAATAGCAAATGGCGCTGGTTGTAACTCCAGTTCCAAATCATCGGTGTTGATGGCAATGATGTATCGTAGCTATTCAAAGGGAAAAATCCAAGAAGCAAAACATCAGGGATACTAGATATACCATACACAGGTACCAGATTATGAATACACATCTATCAGGATATTAGTGCACATCTACCAGACCTAATAAAAGCAAATAGACATGGAGTCGGGGCAGGGAGGGGCGGGGGAGGAGCTCACCATGCAATAAAACAGACAACCCCTTCCATATTTCCCATTAGAGAGGTTCTCGTGCAGCTGGTCGACAACCAGTTTACAGAGGTTCATCTCTTTAGCTTGATCAATATCCATCTATTTAATAGCACAGATGAAACAACAAAAACAGAAGACTTGTAAGCAGTTTGATGATGCATTAAAACAACAAGGAATAAGAGAACTTGAACTAAATATTTTTTATACCAGCATAGGATAGCAACTGTTGCTGATGTGGTTATCAAGAGTAGGTGCCAATAATGCAGACACTATGTGAACCATCCAAAGCTCCTTGAAAGTCTTGTCTGCAGCCTTGTATTTTGTAATTCTCTTAGCCACATCGGATACTTTCGGCCTACTGCCTTCACCAGGGAAAAGACAACTGGAAATCTGCTCCTCTAACTCGCCATCCACATGGTACGGTACTTCACCTCCAGTGGACCGCGCGGCAGCCCAGTCAATAACTCGACAGACTCTTCTGTAAGAGGGATGATACCTCGACAAGGAACAATGAATGCCCGTCTGCTTGGATCATACCACCTGGTGAACCAACTGTTCAGTGGGTTGTGGAGTGAATTACACTTGATACCCAAGAAAGGTCCCTGCCCCATAGCAACTACGGCTGCACGTTGACCCTCGGTCAGATCATTATATAGCGGCGTGACCGCGAATGGAGAAGCCCTATTCCGGTCTACACGCTTAGCCTGCAACATAAGAATGACTGGTTACCATGTTATCAAGTTCAAGATATAACATATTTCAGTGATAGTTACCAAATTAATGAAACAATGGTGACGCATTAGTTGCTATAAAAATGTCTGGTTATCAATTACATCAGTGCTAGCTACCAAATTAAGTGATTGATCAAATTAGTTAAAACTACATAATACCACAAACTCTCAACCCACAAATAAACCTACATCAGTGCACTACACCCCCACTTGAAACCTACACTAGTTTTGCATACCAAAAAACAAAGGTGAGAAAAAGGGCAAACAACTCACCACACGCCTCTTCCTTGTGTTATTTCCTTTCACATCACCACCTGCTTTATTTTTGCTGGCCTTCCTCCTAGCCATCGCGCTAACCCTATTTCGGGAAAAACAGAACAAAATTCATCATGTGTACAACTTAATAGAAACAAAAAACCAGTAACAGCACCAAAACCATCAAAATAGCACATACAGCACACATACCATAAACCAGGCCCACATGAAAGGATACACGAGCAAAATACCACCAGGTACAAAAAATAGCAAACCACCAGGTTAAAAAATCAAGTTAGCTATCAGGTTGTTTGAAGAAAAAATCAAGTTAAATGGCATACATACCAATTTACTAAAAACAGCAAGCTAAACAAAAAACACAACAAACAGCCAGGTTCACCAATTTAAGTTACCATATAAATACAATACAACTAACAGGTTAAAACATGATGTCTATCAGAATCCTGGCAGCTACCAGGACAACAAAAACCAGATAAATATAGAGACTATACACTACCATCACCAGCATACACACGTATGTAATATGATGTTCTAGCAAAATTGAAACACACAACAGATCCTCAACAAGACAGTACCCACAATTTTACATGGTTAAACATCTCACTGACTAAAAACAAACCACCAGATTCAAAAACAAATTAACTAATCAGAGATTTAACCACGCACATCAGTCATGCCTAGCACAAACAATCACCTGCACAGGAACTAAAAACCTAACTAAATGAACCCTATAAGCTGCCTAGCACAACAATCACCTGCACAGGACCTAAAAACCTAACTAAATGAACCCTATAAGCTAATGAACCACTAAAATAATCGACAGACCAAGCAAACAACAAGCCTAAAAACTATAGTGTATACAAATCGAACATGCCATCGCTCTGCAATACAGATCCGGTCCCACTGAGCTCTAAGGAAGCCTAACGCACAGCTGCTGCGTCGAGCCAAAATCGCCGGAGTTCGTGGGCAGCGGCGAAGAACGGCGACGGGCCAGTAGTTCAAGCGATGGGCGGACGAGATAGAAGGGCGAGGGAAAGGGAGCGAATCAGCGGTGGCCGACGACTTACCGACAGCGGAGCAGCTAGGGCGCGGTGGTGGGTCGGCGAGGAAACTCGGCACGGAGCTCGCAGCGGCGAGGAACCACGGGCGCGGCGCTCGCAGCGGCGAGGAACGGCCGGACGGCGGCGAGGAGCGGCGAATCGCCAGCAAATCGCCGCGGCGAAGAAGCAGAGAGAGGAGAGAGAGCGTGGGGAACGTAAATGAATTTCTGGCAAAAAAAAACCCTGAATTAATTCACCCCACTCCACGCACGATGATGCATGTAAAATGCATACATGAACTTTGCACTATATCACTTATATTCCAATCATATTTGCATCATATAAGGGTTATACCACTGTTATATAATGATTTTAGACAATAAAATATTTATTTCTGATTTTTATGGAATTAACCCTGCGTAGGCAGAAAACCCTATTTCTTTCCTTTTGAGTTTCAGGGACCCAAACGACGTCCAAATGACCTGGAAAATTACGAGCGTCAATATTTTGGAAGGAGGAAGACGGGAGCGAAGGAAGCAAGCAAACGAATGCCGGAGGCACAAAAGAGGGTGGCCCACGTGGCCACTGTACCTGGGCGCATGGGGCCCACCATTTTGGCCCTCGTGGCTCCGCTGCCGTCGATCTTTCCTCCACCGACATCGTCTTGACCTAAAAACACCTATAAAATAAGTCCCCCGTCGTTCTCTGGTAGGAGCGCCGCCGAAACACAGAAACACCGAAAGAGAGATATGGAGCTGCAGATTGGAGGGGGAAAACTCCGGCGGGGCGCTACCGGCGTGGTCTCCATCTTCTCCATCGACATCTCCACCGTCTCCATGATGAAGAGGGAGTGGTCCACCTCTGGACTATGGGTTTGTAGAAGTAACTTATGTATCTCTCCTCTCTTTGAGCTTCACTAATTAGTACCGTATGAGCTGCTGAACATGATTACGGTCATCATTGTAATTCCTATGTGGTGGATCTTTTTATGAGTTAATATATGTTTGAGATTGCAATGTTTGTTTCAGTTATGAATATAGATACATATTATGTACCCCGTTCTTATTCACTTGTTATGATCAAGCATGTTTATGAGAGCGTGTGTGGGGTGATGTGTGCATTAGTTGGAGTAACGGGGGGGGGGGGGGGGGGGGTGGTGAGTGCGGTAAGTTGACAACTGTAATATCGCGATCCACTTGGGTGTTTTACCTTACTTTGTTGCCTCACTAGGGATAAACAAAAATACCATGCTACAAGGGTTGTGGGCGATTTGCCACTTCTCCGTGACTAGATCTAGCATGTTCTTATTTTAACTTCATGTCATTGTCATGATACTTAAAGCTATACTCTGAGTTATCTTAATTACTAAGGTGTTATGATTTAGTTCGCATCTTGGTGGAGTATAAGTGAGATTAATAACCAAAAGATCTCTATGTTAGGACGCGATGCCCATATAATTAGTAACTTGTCAGCAAACTTTGTGTTGCAATCTCATATGTCAACTCCTATGTTCCATTGTCTACCACTTTATTAATGAGAGAGAGCATTTGTGAAACCATGAACCCCGGTCCATTTTTAATCATAAGAAACACCTTTCCAACAACTTTTGCCACTTTTCTATTTTTTGCAATTATTAAATCCGAAAATACAAAAACACTTTTACATCTTGCATTCATCATAAAAAACCCAAAAATATCATTCATCATTGTTATCATCATCCTTGCACATTTATTCACCACAATTGCATATTTATTTCTTGTTTGCATTGCATAATTATCTTGATATCATTCTTACACCTTGTTCTTAACAACCACATGTGAGGTTGAGAACCAAAACATTTAACATTGTTTTGTACGTAACCGAAAAGAAGGGCCATCAACTGTTGACGCAGGTAACTACGCACCAAGACATCAACTGTTTTCTGGAGCCGTAGATCAACCTCTTCAAGGGCTATCAAGACTGTTTTCTGGCGTCGTTACCGGGGAGTTATCCAAGGGTGCACTTGCTTCCCTTGCACCAACTCTGTTTACTGGCACCGGATTCATCGCAACAAAGTCAACTTCATCACCAACTTGTGTTAACACCTAAGCTTGGGGAGGTTGCACCTACGTGAGCATCATCTTATCCATCTTTACCTTCAAAGCAAAATTATTTGTTTTCTCATTGTCTTGCATTTGTAATTCGGTTTGCATTTGTGAGACTCATTTTATTTTCAGTTTTGCATAAAAAATTAAAAAAATACATAAAAACTTGCTAAAATGGGAGAAAGAACTAAATTGTGTGACTACACAAACACTCCTAATGATCAATTCATCTCTAAAGCTATTGCCACACATGAGATTAAAGCTGATAGCTATGAAGTAAGTCCTAGTTTGTTGAACTTGATAACTAGGGATCAATTTGGTGGTAGTGCTATTGAGGATGCCTCTATGCATCTTCGTGATTTTGTTGAAATATGTGACACGTTCCCGAAGTCTGAAGGAGAGACGAAGGGGGACCGTGGGCCACCCTCACCAGGTGGTGGCGCGGTCCCACCTCCTGCCGCACCGCCACGTGGTGAGGACGCCACGGGCCTCCGCCGACGCCGCCCCTTCGCCTATATATTCATATATTCAGGAAAACCCTAAATACCTGAGTCATATACCACGAACAGTTCCAGAGCCGCCACCGCCGTCAACCCTAACTCGGGAGGGTTCTGAAGCTCTTCCCGGCAACCTGCCGGAGAGGGGAATCATCACCGGAGGGCTCTACATCACCATTCCTGCCTTCGGAGTGATGTGTGAGTAGTTCATCTTTGGACTATGGGTCCATAGCAGTAGCTAGATGGTTGTCTTTCCTCTTGTGCCATCATGTTTAGATCTTGCGAGCTGCCTATCATGATCAAGATCATCTTATTGTAATGCTACATGTTGTGTTTGCTGGGATCCAATGAATATTGATACTATGTCAAGTTGAATACTGAATATTATGTCTATGTATTTTATGATCTTGCATGCTCTCCGTTACTTGTTGAAACTCTGGCCAAGTGAATGCTTGTGACTCCAAGAGGTAGTATTTATGCTAGATAGTGGGTTCAGTCTCCATTGAATCTGGGGGAGTGACAGCAACCCCTAAGGTTGTGGATGTGCTGTTGCCACTAGGGGTAACCTAATGATGCTTTGTCTAAGGATGAATGTGTTGTTTACATTATGCACTTTACTTAATGCAATTGTCTGTTGCTTGCAACTTAGTACCGGAAGGGGTACGGATGTTAACCTGAAGGTGGACTATTTAGGCACAGATGCATGTCGGATAGCGGTCTGTGTACTTTGTCGTAATGCCCAAATGAATCTCATAGTAGACACCACAACTTGCACATGCATGTTATGCACTTATCAATATTGTCAATTACCCAGCTGTAATTTGTTTACCCAGCATGTTAGTTATTTATTATGAAGAGACATCACTAGTGAACTGTGGACCCGGTCCATCCTTTTACATCTGAAAAACAACCTACTGCAAACATTGTTCTTTTCATTCTATGCAAGCAAACATCATTTTCCACACTATACACTAATCCTTTTTTTCAGCAAGCCGGTGAGATTGACAACCTCACTGTTAAGTTGGGGCAAAGTAGTTTGATTGTGTTGTGCAGGTTCCACGTTGGCACCGTAATCCCTTATCTTGCGTCGCACTACACTCCTTCACCAACAACCTTCAGAGGTGACTCAGATCTCCTACTGGTTCGATTAAACCTTGGTTTCTTACTGAGGAAAAACTTGCTGCTGCACTCATCCTACCTTCCTCTTAGGGTTCCCAACGAACGTGTGTCTTTCACGTCATCGAGCTAGTTTTCTGGCGCCGTTGCCTGGAGGTCAAGCCTTCTATTAGGGGAGTCTCTCACTTCCAATCTCTTTACTTTGTTATTGTCTTGCTTAGTTTATTTTTATTTTGTCTTGTTTGCTCTCTTTATCAAAAACAAAAAAAAATTAGTTACTTGCTTTTATTTTGTTATTTCGGCCTAGGCTTTATTTTGCTAAAATGAGTACTCCCGAGAACACCAAATTGTGTGACTTCACAAGCACAAATAATAATGATTTCATATGCACTCCTATTGCTCCACCTGCTTCTAAAGCAGACTTTTATGAAATTAAACCCGCTCTATTAAATCTTGTTATGAAAGAGCAATTTTCGGGTGTTAGTACTGATGATGCTGCTGCCCATCTTAATAATTTTGTTGAACTTTGTGAGATGCAAAAGTATAAGGATATAGATGGGGATATTATAAAACTGAAATTATTTCCTTTCTCTTTGAGAGGAAGAGCTAAAGAATGGTTGCTATCTTTGCCTAGAAATAGTATTAATTCATGGACTAAATGCAAAGATGCTTTCATTGGAAAATATTATCCTCCTACTAAGATTATATCCTTGAGAAGTAGCATTATGAACTTCAAGCAATTTGATAATGAACATGTTGCCCAAGCATGGGAAATAATGAAATCATTGGTAAAGAATTGTCCCACCCATGGACTGACTGCTTGAACCTTTTATGCAGGACTAAAATTTTCTTCAAGGAACTTGTTGGATTCAGCCTCTGGAGGGACCTTCATGTCCATCGCTTTGGGTGCTACAACAAAGCTTCTTGATGATATGAAGATTAACTATTCTGAGTGGCATACCGAAAGGACTCCTCAAGGTAGGATGGTAAATTATGTTAAAGAAACCTCTCTTTGAGTGATAAGATTGATGTTATTATGTCTATGCTTGTGAATGGTAAATCTCATGTTGATCCAAATAATGTTCCTTTAGCTTCATTGGTTGCTCAAGAAGAGCATGTTGATGTGAACTTCATTAAAAATAACAATTTCAACAACAATGCTTATAGGAATAATTTTGGTAACAACAATTATAAGCCTTATCCTTTAAATAGTGGTAATGGTTATGTCAATTCTATGGTAATTCCTATAGCAATAATAGAAGTGTGCCCTCTGATCTTGAAGCCATGCTTAAGGATTTTATTAGTACACAAAATGCTTTTAACAAAACTATTGAGGAAAAGTTTGGTAAAATTGATGTTCTTGCTTCTAAGGTTGATAGTCTTTCTCTAGATGTTGATCTTTTGAAATTAAAAGTTATCCCCAATGATGTTAAAGAGAACAAGACTTTGCTACTGCCAATACTATCCAAGTTAAAATTGACAACAATATTAGGATGTTGGCTGAATTGCATGCTAGGTGGGAAAGAGAGGATAAAATGAAAAAGAGAATAGTATAGCTAGAGTTTGTACTATTAAGACCACTAGTAATGCCAATGTTTCACATGCTAGTAAGCCTCCTACTATCGATGGTAACATAATTGGTGTTGGCAATGTTTCTACTACCCCTGCAAAACGTTTAAAATTGCCCAAAACCACTGACACTGTTCTTGATAAGAGTGCTGAAATTTTTCAAATATGGGAGACAATGGTTCCTTTGCTAGTGACCAAAATGATTTTGATTTTGATGATTGCAATATTTCTGAAGTAATTATGTTTTTGCAAAAGCTAGCTAGAAGTCCTAATGCTAGTGCTATTAATATGGCTTTTACAAAACATATTACAAATGCTGTCATGCAAGCTAGGGAAGAAAAATGAAAACATGAAGCTGCTATCCCTAGGAAGTTAGAAGATGGTTGGGGCCCATCATTAAGATGAAGGTGAATGATTTTGATTGTAATGCTTTATGTGATCTTGGTGCTAGCATTTCTGTTATGCCTAAGAAACTCTATGATATGCTTGATTTGGCACCTTTGGAACATTGTTATTTGGATGTTTATCTTGCTGATAATTCTATGAAGAAACCTTTGGGGAGAGTTGATTATGTTCTTATTATGGTTAACAATAACCTTGTCCCCGTTGATTTTGTTGTTATGGACATTGAATGCAATGCATCTTGTCCTATTGTTTTGGGAAGACCTTTTCTTAGAACTATTGGTGCCATTATTGATATGAAAGAAGGAAATATAAGGTAACAATTCCCACTCAAGAAAGGTATGGAACACTTCCCTAGAAAGAGAATGAAGTTTCCTTTTGATTCTATTATTAGAACAAGTTATGATTTGGATGCTTCTTCACTTGGAAACACTTGATTTTCACTTTCTGCGCCTAGCTGAAAGGCCTTAAAGAAAAGCGCTTATGGGAGACAACCCTTGTTTTTATTTCTGTAATTTTTCTTTTTCTTTGAGTCTTGGAGTTTATTTACTTCTGTAACAACTCCTTTGTATCTTTATTTTATTGCATTGTTGTGCCAAGTAAAGCCTCTAATAGAAAGTTGATGCTAGATTTGGATTTATGCACAGTGATAGATTTTTTCTGTCCACGTTTTGAGCTGTATGCACTCTAGTAAAATCCAAAAATTCTGAAACAATTCAGGCGTGATCCTCATATATGTACACAACTTTCATTAGTTTGGACTTTTCGCATCTGAGCAACTTAAGTGCCTCGGAAAAAATTCGTCTTTCCAGATTGTTCTGTTTTTGACAGATTCTGCCTTTTGATTTGCATTCTCTCTTTTACTACGTTTGAGTGGATTCTTCGCTCCAAAAAATATCAGTGGCTGTAGCTAATGTCCAGAAGTGTTGGATATGATTGTGTCATCACAGAACATGTGAATTTTTGATTATGCACTAACCCTCTAATGAGAATTACTCTAATTTGGTGTGAAGCAAGTTTTCAAGGATTAAGAGAGAAGGATGATATGATATGATCAAGAAGAGTGAAAAGCCTAAGCTTGGGGATGCCCCATGGTGCATCAAGCATATTTCAAGAAGACTCAAGCGTCTAATCTTGGGGATGCCCAAGGCATCCCCTTCTTCATCAACAACTTATCAGGTCATCTCTAGTGAAACTATATTTTAATTCTTTCACATCTTATGTGCTTACTTGGAGCGTCTGTGTGCTTCTATTTTAGCTTTGTTTTCTGAATAATTTGGATCCTAGCATTCTTGTGTGGGAGAGAGACACGCTCCGCTTTTTCATGTGAATACTCATATACTTCATTTATATTTGTTGAGTATTCTTAACTAGCTACTGCAATGCTTTTAGCTCCTGTTTTTAATGCATCTCTTGTTCATAGCTGTTAGTTCTTGTAGTGTTTCATTGCTTATTGTTCGAGAGAGTTTTGTGTTGAAATAAGTTGATTGGTTTTTGGTTGGAAACAGAAAATGCTACATGTGGTAGATGGTATATTGAAAAGACATACTCATTCTTGTAGATCATTGTCTTGGATAATTTGATGCTTTGCAATTATTTTGAGCTCTCAAGTAGATCATGTTTAAGCTCTTGCATCATGTAGTTAAAGCCTATTTGTGGAGAACTACCGTAGAGCTTGTTGAGACTTTTTTTGAAGCGGAGAACCGTAGGGAAAATCCCTACGGTAAAGATTTTCTATTTATAGAAAAAACCAGAGGTTTTTCCTTGCACCAGTCCAAGAGGTACATAGGGGGGGCAGAAAATTAAGCTTGTTGAGACTTGGTTTGCATGTTTGATATCTCTAAGATCTAGATATTTTTCTGGTAAAGTGTTTGAACAACAAGGGAGACAGTGTAGAGTCTTATAATGCTTGCAATATATTTTTATGTGAGTCTTGCTGTACGGTGATATCTGTGTTTGCTTCAAACAACCTTACTAGCCTAAACTCTGTACTGAGAGGGAATGCTTCTTGTGCATCCAAACCTTGAGCCAAAACCCATGCCATATGTGTCCACCATAACTACCTATTATGTGGTATTTTCTGCCATTCCAAGTAAATACTTCATGTGCTACCTTTAAACTATTCAAAACTTTATTACTCCTCATTTGTGTCAATGTTTTATAGCTCATGAGGAAGTTTGTGGCGTTTAATCTATCACCTTGTCATTTACTCATGACAGACTTTCACCAATGGACTAGTGGCATATACATTCGTTTATCCAATAATTTGCAAAAAGAGCTGGCAAATGGGGTGCCCAGTCCCAATTAATTTCAACTATAACTGTTAATTCTCTTCACATGTTTGCCAATGATTTATCAAAAGCAAATTTTAAAGTGTTAAACTTCATCAAATAGGCACTCCTCCATGGTATGTGATTGTTGGAAGGCACTCGAGGATTCGGTTAGCCATGGCTTGTGTAAGCAAAGGTTGGGAGGAGTGTCATACCAATTTATAAATATGCATGTGTAAACAAAAGAGAAGAGGGATGATCTACCCTTGGGTAGAAATAACAACCTTCATGGGAGCCGCTCTTGAAAGTCTGGGTGATAAGGGGGATAGAGTACCCACTGCCATTCGTTGACAACAACATCACCTCTCAAAAACTTACTTTATGCTCTCTATATGATTTAAAAACCTCTAGCACATGATTTAATCCCTGCTTCCCTCTACGAAGGGCCTTTCTTTTACTTTATGTTTAGTCAGTTTACCTACTCTTTCTATCTCAGAAGCAAACACTTCTGTAAACTTTGTGTGCATCAATTCTTATATGCTTACTTATTGCACTTGTTATATTACTTTGTGTTGACAATTATCCATGAGATATACATGTTGAAAGTTGAAAGCAATTGCTGAAACTTAAATCTTCCTATGTGTTTCTTCAATGCCTTTATTTAGAATCTATTGCTTTATGAGTTAACTCTTATGCAAAGTTTTTTGATGCTTGTCTTGAAAGTACTATTCATGAAAAGTTTTTGCTTATATGATTCAGTTGTTTACTCTTTATCTATTTGTTAGCGAACTATAGACATTTGCCTTGAGTCACTTCATTCATGACATGAGCCTTGCAATATTATTTGATCAAGATTGTGTGAAGCATGTCTCCTCAGAAATTATTTTGTTGTTATCGTTTTACCTACTCGAGGACGAGTAGAACTAAGCTTGGGGATGCTTGATACGTCTCCAACGTATCTATAATTTCTGGTGTTCCATGCTTATATTATGCCAACTGCTATATGTTTTATATACACTTTATATCATTTTTATGCATTTTCTAGAACTAACCTATTAACAAGATGCCACAGTGCTAGTTCCAGTTTTCTGCTGTTTTTGGTTTCAGAAAAGTTGTTCTGGAAATATTCTCGGAATTGGACGAAACAAAAGCCAAAGTCCCTATTTTTCTGACACGTTCACGAAGTCCGAAGGAGATACGAAGGGGGGCCGTGGGCCGCCCTCACCAGGTGGTGGCGCGGTCCCACCTCCTGCCGCGCCGCCACGTGGTGAGGACGCCACGGGCCTCCACCGACGCGCCCCTTCGCCTATATATTCATCTATTCGGGAGAACCCTAAATACCCGAGTCATATTCCACGAAAAGTTCCAGAGCCGCTGCCGCCGTCAACCCTAACTCGGGAGGGTCTGAAGCTCTTCCGGCACCCTGCTGGAGAGGGGAATCATCACCGGAGGGCTCTAGATCGCCATGCCTGCCTCCGGAGTGATGTGTGAGGACTAAGGAGGCAGCAGCAATTTCATAATTAGGGGCAAGTTCTACCAAGGATCTATCTTCAAAATCTTTCAGCTTGCTAACATGACTAAAAAATTCTTCAATGTTGTCTCTTCCAATTATAGACCCACTACCCACAGATATTTCTTTTAAAGTGTACTAGGGAGAAGCGTGATGAAATAATAAAAACTAAACAGAAAATAAACTAGATGCAAGTAACTAATTTTTTTTGTGTTTTTGATAAAGAGAGCAAACAAGACTAAATAAAAATAAACTAAGCAAGACAAATAACAAAGTAAAGAGATTGGGTGTGAGAGACTCCCCTTGCAGAAGCAATTCTGTTTTCCCGGCAACGGCGCCAGAAAATGTGTTGGTGGCTCTAGGTTGACGAGGGAATATCTCCCCGGCAATAGTGCCAGAAACAATGCTTGTACGTCACACGTCAGTTGGGAACCCCAAGAGGAAGGTATGATGAGTGCAGCAGTAAGTTTTCCCTCAGTATGAAACCAAGGTTTAATCGAACCAGTAGGAAAACGAGGTTTGCTTCGAAGGTGTTGGTGAAGGAGTGTAGTGCGGCGCAACACCAGGGATTCCGGTGCCAACGTGGAACCTGCACAACACAATCAAATTACTTTGCCCCAACTTAACAGTGAGGTTGTCAATCTCACCGGCTTGCTGAAAACAAAGGGTTAAACGTATCGAATGGAAAATGATGTTTGTTTGCATAAAACAGTAGAGAACAATGATTGCAGTAGATTGTATTTCAGATGTAAAAGAATGGACCGGGGTCCACAGTTCACTAGTGGTGTCTCTCCAATAAGATAACTAACATGCTGGGTAAACAAATTACAGCTGGGCAATTGACAATTGATAAGTGCATATAACATGCATGTGTGAGCTGTGGTGTCTACTATGAGATTCATTTGGGCATTACGACAAAGTACATAGACCGCTATCCAGCATGCATCTATGCCTAAATAGTCCACTTTCCGGTTAACATCCGTACCCCTTCCAGTATTAAGTTGCAAGCAACAGACAATTGCATTAAGTAATGTGCGTAATGTAAACAATACATTCATCCTTGAATAAAGCATTGCTGTTTTACCCCTAGTGGCAACAACACATCTACAACCTTAGAACTTGCTGTCACTATCCCAGGTTAAATAGAGGTTGAACCCAACTATCATGCATAAATACCCCCTCTTGGAGTTACAAGTATTCACGTGGCCAAGGCTTCAACAAGTAACGGAGAGCATGCAAGATCACAAATGACATAGACATGATAATATAATATTCAGCTCCACATAGGTATCAATATAAGTCAGATCCCAGCAAACACAACATGTAGCATTACAATAAGATGATCTTGATCATGATAGGCAGCTCACAAGATCTAAACATGATGGCACAAGTGGAGAAGACAACCATCTAGCTACTGCTATGGACCCATAGTCCTACTCACGCATCACTCCGGAGGCGGGCATGGCGATGTAGAGCCCTCCGGTGATGATTCCCCTCTCCGGCAGGGTGCCGGGAAGAGCTTCAGAAACCCCCCGAGTTAGGGTTGACGACGGCGGCGGCAGCGAATATGTTCTGGATGAAAGGCTCGGTGTTTTAGGGTTTTCGCGTCTCGGGGAATAAATAGGCGAAGGGGCGATGTCGGCGGACCCCCGAGGGGCCCAAACCACAGGCGGCGCGGTGGGCCCCTGCCGCGCCTGGTGGTTTGGCCACCTCGTGGCTCCCTTCGTCTCTCCTTCGGACTCCGTGTACGTGCTGGAAAAATAGGGACTGGCCTTTTGTTTCGTGCAATTCCGAGAATATTTCCAGAAGTAACTTTCTGAAACCAAAAACAGCAGAAAACAGGGAACTGGCACTGTGGCATCTTGTTAATAGGTTAGTCCCAGAAAATGCATAAAAGTGATACGAAGTGTATATAAAACATGTAGCAAATGGTATAATATAAGCATGGAACAGCAGAAATTATGGATACGTTGGAGACGTATCAAGCATCCCCAAGCTTAGTTCTACTCGTCCTCGAGTAGGTAAAACGATAACAACAAATAATTTCTGAGGAGACATGCTTTCACACAATCTTGATCAATATATTGCAAGGCTCATGTCATGAATGAAGTGACTCAAAGCAATGATCTATAGTTTGCTAACAAATAGATAAAGAGTAAACAATGAATCATATAAGCAAAAACTTTTCATGAATAGTACTTTCAAGACAAGCATCAAAAAGTTTTGCATAAGAGGTAACTCATAAAGCAATAGATTCAAAGTAAAAGGCATTGAAGCAACACAAAGGATGATTAAGTTTCAGCATTTGCTTTCAACTTGTAACATGTATATCTCATGGATAGTTGTCAACATAAAGCAATATAACAAGTGCAATAAGTAAATATGTAAGAATCAATGCACACAAAGTTGACACAAGTGTTTGCTTCTAAGATAGAAAGGAGTAGGTAAACTGACTCAACATAAAGTAAAAGATAGGCCCTTCGCAGAGGGAAGCAGGGATTAAATCATGTGCTAGAGCTTTTTAAGTTTTCGAAAGCATATAGAGAGCACAAAATAAGTATTTGAGAGGTGTTTGTTGTTGTCAACGAATGGTAGTGGGCACTCTAACCCCCTTGTCAACCAGACTTTCAAAGAGCGGCTCCCATGAAGGACGTTATCTCTACCAGCAAGGTAGATCATCCCTCTTCTCTTTTGTTTACACATGTATTTTAGTTTCTTTATAGATGACACTCCTCCCAACCTTTTGCTTACACAAGCCATGGCTAACCGAATCCTCGGGTGCCTTCCAACATTCACATACCATGGAGGAGTGTCTATTGCAAAATTAAGTTGCTTACTGATAAATCAGGGCAAAACATGTGAAGAGAATTATTAATGAAAGTTGTAATTAATTGGGGCTGGGCACCCCGTTGCCAGCTCTTTTTGCAAATTATTGGATAAGCGGATGTATATGCCACTAGTCCATTGGTGAAAGTCTGTCAGAAGTAAATGACAAGATTGAAAGATAAAACACCACATACTTCCTCATGAGCTATAAAACATTGACACAAATAAGGAGTAATAAAGTTTTGAATAGTTTAAAGGTAGCACATGAAATATTTACTTGGAATGGCAGGAAATACCACATAGTAGGTAGGTATGGTGGACACAAATGGCATGGGTTTTGGCTCAAGTTTTGGATGCACGAGAAGCATTCCCTCTCAGTACAGAGTTTAGGCTAGCAAGGTTGTTTGAAGCAAACACAAGTATAAACCGGTACAGCAAGAATCACATAAAAACATATTGCAAGTATTATAAGACTCTACACTGTCTTCCTTGTTGCTCAAACATTTTACCAGAAAATATCTAGACCTTAGAGAGAACAAATATGCATCCCAAGTCTCAACAAGCTCTACGGTAGTTCTCCACTACTAGGCTTTAACTACATGATGCAAGAGCTTAAACATGATCTACTTGAGAGCTCAAAACAATTGCAAAGCATCAAATCAAAACAAGACAATGATCTACAAGAATGCATATGTCTTTTCCAATACCAACTACTACATGTAGCATTTTCTTTCTTCCAAACAAACACCAATAATTTATTTAAACATAAACTCTCCAAATGATAATATAATGCAGCAAGAGAGTATTTATAAACAAGTGCTAACAGCTCGAAGAGATGCATGAAAAACAGGAGCTAAAAGCACTGCAGTAGCTAGTTAAGAATACTCAACAAATATAAGTGAAGAACATGAGTATTCACATGAAAAAGCGGAGCGTGTCTCTCTCCCACACAAGGATTGCTAGGATCCGAATTTATTCAAACAAAAACAAAAATAAAAACACACAGACGCTCCAAGTAAAGCGCATAAGATGTGAAAGAATTAAAATATAGTTTCACTAGAGATGACCTGATAAGTTTGTTGATGAAGAAGGGGATGCCTTGGGCATCCCCAAGCTTAGACGCTTGAGTCTCTCTGAATATGGTTGGGATGAACCACGGGGGCATCCCCAAGCTTAGGCTTTTCACTCTTCTTGATCACATAATATCACCCTTCTCGCTTGATCCTTGAAAACTTCCTTCACACCAAACTCAAGACAGTTCTCATTAGAGGGTTAGTGCATAATCAAAAATTCTCATATTCTGTAATGATACAATCAATCCCAAAGCTTCTGGACATTAGCTACAGCCACCAATGCTTTGTGGAGCAAAGAAATCCACACAAACACAGTAAAAGAGCGAATGCAAAACAAAAGGCAGAATCTGTCAAAAACAGAACAGTCTGGAATGACGAATTTTTTCGAGGCACTTAAGTTGCTCAGATGGATCTGGCCTAAAATAATGAAAGTTGCGTACATATCTCAGGAATATGCGTGATTTTTCTCAGAATTTTTTGAATTTTCTACAGGGAGATAAGCTCAAATCCGTGACAGCTAAAAATCTGTCACTGCGCAGAAATCCAAATCTTGCATCAACTTTCAATATAGAACTTTACTTGGCACAACATTGCGATAAAATAAAGATACAAAGGAGTTGCTACAGAAGTAACAAAACTCCTTGACTCAAAGAAAACAAAAATAACAGCAAATAAAAACGATGGGTTGTCTCCCATAAGCGCTTTTCTTTAACGCCTTTCAGCTAGGCGCAGAAAGTGAAAATCAAGTGTTATCAAGAGAAGAAGCATCAACGGAGAGTTTAGAAGTTTTCTCAACGATGCATTGCACTTTATCTATGTAAGTTTCAGAAACTCCCCTTTCATTACTTTTAGGTAAACTATCCTCATCAAATAAATTTTCAGGCACAATCCAATTAAAGTTCTTTTCTAGTGCCTCATGCATTCCTGCAATCTTAAAAGGAATTGGTATTTTATTCTCTCCTTCATAACTAGTTTCTTTAGTGTACTTGGATCTTTCCTTCTCTAATTTTTCAAGTATATTGGCGATATCAATGTAATAACCAAGCATCCTATATCGCATAAAAACTTTTCTAGCTTCACTAGCTACATCTCCAAATTCTTTGAGAAGGGTTTCTAAAACAAAATCCTTCTTTTCCCCCTCTTCCATATCATGAAGTCTAAGAAACATATGCTGCATTATAGGGTTAAGGTTAACAAACCTAGCTTCAAGCATGTGGACTAAGGAGGCAGCAGCAATTTCATAATTAGGGGCAAGTTCTACCAAGGATCTATCTTCAAAATCTTTCAGCTTGCTAACATGACTAAAAAATTCTTCAATGTTGTCTCTTCCAATGATAGACCCACTACCCACAGATATTTCTTTTAAAGTGTACTTAGGGAGAGCATGATGAAATAATAAAAACTAAACAGAAAATAAACTAGATGCAAGTAACTAATTTTTTTGTGTTTTTGATAAAGAGAGCAAACAAGACTAAATAAAAATAAACTAAGCAAGACAAATAACAAAGTAAAGAGATTGGGTGTGAGAGACTCCCCTTGCAGAAGCAATTCTGTTTTCCCCGGCAACGGCGCCAGAAAACGTGTTGGTGGCTCTAGTTGACAGGGAATATCTCCCCGGCAATAGTGCCAGAAACAATGCTTGTACGTCACACGTCAGTTGGGAACCCCAAGAGGAAGGTATGATGAGTGCAGCAGTAAGTTTTCCCTCAGTATGAAACCAAGGTTTAATCGAACCAGTAGGAAAACGAGGTTTGCTTCGAAGGTGTTGGTGAAGGAGTGTAGTGCGGCGCAACACCAGGGATTCCGGTGCCAACGTGGAACCTGCACAACACAATCAAATTACTTTGCCCCAACTTAACAGTGAGGTTGTCAATCTCACCGGCTTGCTGAAAACAAAGGGTTAAACGTATCGAATGGAAAATGATGTTTGTTTGCATAAAACAGTAGAGAACAATGATTGCAGTAGATTGTATTTCAGATGTAAAAGAATGGACCGGGGTCCACAGTTCACTAGTGGTGTCTCTCCAATAAGATAACTAACATGCTGGGTAAACAAATTACAGCTGGGCAATTGACAATTGATAAGTGCATATAACATGCATGTGTGAGCTGTGGTGTCTACTATGAGATTCATTTGGGCATTACGACAAAGTACATAGACCGCTATCCAGCATGCATCTATGCCTAAATAGTCCACTTTCCGGTTAACATCCGTACCCCTTCCAGTATTAAGTTGCAAGCAACAGACAATTGCATTAAGTAATGTGCGTAATGTAAACAATACATTCATCCTTGAATAAAGCATTGCTGTTTTACCCCTAGTGGCAACAACACATCTACAACCTTAGAACTTGCTGTCACTATCCCAGGTTAAATAGAGGTTGAACCCAACTATCATGCATAAATACCCCCTCTTGGAGTTACAAGTATTCACGTGGCCAAGGCTTCAACAAGTAACGGAGAGCATGCAAGATCACAAATGACATAGACATGATAATATAATATTCAGCTCCACATAGGTATCAATATAAGTCAGATCCCAGCAAACACAACATGTAGCATTACAATAAGATGATCTTGATCATGATAGGCAGCTCACAAGATCTAAACATGATGGCACAAGTGGAGAAGACAACCATCTAGCTACTGCTATGGACCCATAGTCCAAGGATGAACTACTCACGCATCACTCCGGAGGCGGGCATGGCGATGTAGAGCCCTCCGGTGATGATTCCCCTCTCCGGCAGGGTGCCGGGAAGAGCTTCAGAAACCCCCCGAGTTAGGGTTGACGACGGCGGCGGCAGCGAATATGTTCTGGATGAAAGGCTCGGTGTTTTAGGGTTTTCGCGTCTCGGGGAATAAATAGGCGAAGGGGCGATGTCGGCGGACCCCCGAGGGGCCCAAACCACAGGCTGGCGCGGTGGGGCCCCTGCCGCGCCACCTGGTGGTTTGGCCACCTCGTGGCTCCCTTCGTCTCTCCTTCGGACTCCGTGTACGTGCTGGAAAAATAGGGACTGGCCTTTTGTTTCGTGCAATTCCGAGAATATTTCCAGAAGTAACTTTCTGAAACCAAAAACAGCAGAAAACAGGGAACTGGCACTGTGGCATCTTGTTAATAGGTTAGTCCCAGAAAATGCATAAAAGTGATACGAAGTGTATATAAAACATGTAGCAAATGGTATAATATAAGCATGGAACAGCAAAATTATGGATACGTTGGAGACGTATCAGCTGCCTATCATGATCAAGATCATCTTATTGTAATGCTACATGTGTGTTTGCTGGGATCCGATGAATATTGATACTATGTCAAGTTGAATACTGAATATTATGTCTATGTATTTTATGATCTTGCATGCTCTCCGTTACTTGTTGATACTCTGGCCAAGTGACTGCTTGTGACTCCAAGAGGGAGTATTTATGCTAGATAGTGGGTTCAGTCTCCATTGAATCTAGGGGAGTGACAGCAACCCCTAAGGTTGTGGATGTGCTGTTGCCACTAGGGTAACCTAATGATGCTTTGTCTAAGGATGAATGTGTTGTTTACATTATGCACTTTACTTAATGCAATTGTCTGTTGCTTGCAACTTAATACCGGAAGGGGTACGGATGTTAACCTAAAGGTGGACTATTTAGGCACAGATGCATGCCGGATAGCGGTCTGTGTACTTTGTCGTAATGCCCAAATGAATCTCATAGTAGACACCACAACTTGCATATGCATGTTATGCACTTATCAATATTGTCAATGGCCAGCTGTAATTTGTTACCCAGCATGTTAGTTATTTATTATGGAGAGACACCACTAGTGAACTGTGGACCCGGTCCATCCTTTTACATCTGAAATACAACCTACTGCAATCATTGTTCTTTTTCATTCTCTGCAAGCAAACATCATTTTCCACACTATACGCCTAATCCTTTGTTTTCAGCAAGCGGTGAGATTGACAACCTCACTGTTAAGTTGGGGCAAAGTAGTTTGATTGTGTTGTGCAGGTTCCACATTGGCACCGGAATCCCTGGTGTTGCGCCGCACTACTCCTTCACCAACAACCTTCATAAGTGACTCTGATCTCCTACTGGTCCGATTAAACCTTGGTTTCTTACTGAGGGAAAACTTGCTGCTACACTCATCATACCTTCCCTTGGGGTTCCCAGCGAACGTGTGTCTTTCACACCATCAGTCAACTTCATTAGGAATATGGTAGTAATGGGTATGGGAACAACAATTACAACTCTTATAATAAACCCCCATATGTGCTAAATAAATATGCTACTAGTGGTAATGTTTCTAGTGATTTGGAAAACACCATTAGGTCTTTTATATCTACCCAAAAAGAGCTTAATAAGGAATTTATCTCTAAGTTTGAAAAACAAGATGCTTTGTTTGAAAGGGTAGATCAGCTTGCTAAGGAAGTCTCATCATTAAAGAGTATTATTACAGCCCAAAAACATGAGGAAACAATTAAATATTGCCAAGAAGTTATCAATAAGTCTTGGGAACACATTCATGAGCAAGAGAGAGTTGCTAAAGAATCTATTGGGGTAATGAAAGAGAGAGAAGTTGAGGAAGTTAAAATGCTTAGTGAAGTCAAGGATCCTTTGCTTGACTTAGAAAATTGTAGCTTGCATGAATTAATCTCTATCTTACAAAAGTTTGCAAGTGATCCTTCCATCAACACTAATCAAGCTGGCTTTGGTTCCTATATTGCTAATCATGTCTTGAAAGAGAAAATTGCTAGGTACAACCAAGAGGCCATGATACCACCTAAGCTTGGGGATATATGGATTCCCAAGGTACTAGTAACTATTGGAAAAGAGACACACCATGCCATACTTGATCTAGGATCTAGTGTCTCCGTCTTGTCTAAAAACTATATGAAGTACTTGAATTGAAAAATCTTGAAAAATGCTCTATTGAACTTGCACTTGCTGATGATTCCATTAAACATGCTTTAGGGAAAGTAAGTGATGTTATGGTAGAGTTACATATGACTTTTGTGCCTGTGGATTTTCTAATCATGGACATGGGGAATAAAACCTCTAGTCCTATTATTCTTGGAAGACCTTTTCTTCGTACTACATGTACCATTGATTCAAAGAGGGGAACGTGAAGTTTCAGTTTCCACACAAGAAGTGCATGGAACACTTCCCAGAAAGAGGGGAACATCAAAGTTCAAGCTCCCTCATGAGCTTCATCTTCAATAAACAACAAGTAAGAAGCCTAGCTATATGGCTATAAAGAAAGCGCTTTGCGGGAGGCAACCCGGTTATTTTTATGTGTGATTTTCTTTGTGTCCTCTTGCTGTATCAAGAGATTGTTTTTAGTTTAGTTTCTGGAATTTTAATAAAGTGCCAAGTTTTACCCTTTTTGGTTTGAGAAAATTGCTTATAGCGTTCGGAGATTTTATTCCTGCACGAATCTGTGCACGGTATGATTTTTAATTCTTATTCTGTAACTCCGAATGAGCTCATATTTGAACTGTAGTTGCAACTTTTCATCCTCTGTATGCATGAATGTTTGCAGAATTTTTCGGCAAAAGTTTGGTAGGGTAGAAAAATACGTTTTGCTGCTGTTTTTCTGGACAGATTCTGTCCCATTTTGTTTTATGCATGTTTTGAACTTTTATCTTGAATCTTTTTTATTCAAATGAGTTTATGAGTAGGCATACAACATTATATACTTTCTGGACATTCATATGATTTTTGTTAAGGATTATATGCAGCAAGAAACCTATTTGTTTATCACTACTAATGCACCCCACAGAAAAGAAATGGGAGAAACGGTGTTTTGAAGTTTTTTCACAGGGATTGGAGGAGATGCACCAAGAGCTATCCAAGGATGGTGAAGACCATAAGCTTGGGGATGTGAAGACAACCCCACTGGACCTACACACTCTCGGTTTGCACACGTCTAACTTCTGTTTTTCGATCGAAACACTTTATCGCATAAACTTGGAGCGTCTTTTTGTTTGTTTTTGGTTTGATTGTTATTTTGTGAGACCACCACACTATCATTTATATGTGAAGAGCTACTGGAAATATGGGTTGAAATATGTTGGATGTTTTTATTGATTGGGAAAAGGGATGTTTGAGTTGATTTTTAATGATACATATAGTTGCATGATTCATGAGCTTGTTTATGAGTAATAATTTGCAAATTTTATCAAGAGCTATCACTTATTCATGTTTTGATGCTGAAAGTTATTTTACTTTGTTTAACATGGATTAGTTAGTTCTATGGACACTCATGCATGCATTAGATGGTCAACTTTCTCCCTCTTGCTAGAAAATTCCAACAAGTAAAAACTTGTTTCCAACACCTTCAACCAAAGTTATTCCAGTGAGTCCACCATATCTACCTATTAGCTTTATGCTATTCCGAGTATGTTTATCATGATATTTGTGTTATGTACCTCTGAATGAAAATGTTTATGTTATTGATTGTGATGGGAAAAGTTGGTTATATAGCTCTCACGAACTTGATGCACACTTTATTTTATTGCATAAATAAAACATGACCCATTGTGATTAAGATTATGATGTTAGTGGCTTGATAAATGTCCGAGGTTGGGAGTTAGCCCATATGTGCTGTCACATGCAAAGCTTTCAACATGCTCTTCATCTCATTTAGTTGATATCATGTACTTTTGTTTATGGATGCCTATCATGGTGAAATAGGGGAAATGAAGTAGTTTAAATGAGTTTGTATAAATGGTTAGAGAGACGCCTGGGCCGCTAATCTAAGCCATGCATCATTCATGGTGGAAATTTACTTACATGCTATGGTGAACCTTTGATACACCTTATAATAAAAAGCTATTCCAATGGTAAATAAAAAGGGTGTTGAGTTGTTCATCTTGTTTGTTTGTCTTGTCATTTTGATATGGGCTTGTTCCATATCCTGGGACAAGAGGTACCCCAGTTGACGCTCTTGATGATACTATTATTACTTACAATGATATAACTTGAACTTGCTTTGTTTCCCAAGTTGAGTAACTCATGGTGTAGGTACTTGTATTCAAGGGGCATGAGACATCTAACCTTTACTTTGTCAAGCACACTACTCATATTTGCTTTCACATTAAACTTTAATCATTCAAGATGCTATGATAGGGGTAATGAGAGCTTGACACCAAGAATTCCACATTGCAATCATTAACTTAAGTAGAAGAGTTTGGAAGTTAGATGAAACTTATGCATGCTTTACCTCTACTCACATATATATCTTTCCAAAGTGTCCACCTTTTATATTCAGATTTTCATCTACACTCTATGACCAATGTAGGATGTTCTTACTTATCATTATGCATACATATGGTCCATATTACTATCTTCTATGTTACACTTTGTGAATTATCATTGAACATCCTTGCATTGAATACTTGATATCACTTCATAAACTATTTTGCATATTGCTACTCCTTTGAAGAATGAATCATTTGACTCTATGTAGCAGTAGCAATCATCTTTGATATCCATTGTTAGTATTATATTGCAAAGTCCATGTTAGTTTTATCACCTTCATACTCGAGGACGAGTATTGGTTAAGCTTGGGGATGTTGATGCATGTAAAATGCATACATGAACTTTGCACTATATCACTTATATTCCAATCATATTTGCATCATATAAGGGTTATACCACTGTTATATAATGATTTTAGGAATAAAATATGTATTTCCTATTTTTATGGAATTAACCCTGCGCAGGCAGAAAACCCTATTTCTTTCCTTTTGAGTTTCAGGGACCCAAACGACGTCAAATGACCTGGAAAATTACGAGCGTCAATATTTTGGAAGGAGAAGACTTGGGAGCGAAGGAAGCAAGCAAACGAAGGCCGGAGGCCAAAAGAGGTGGCCCACGCGGCCACTGTACCTGGCCGCGTGGGCCCCACCATTTGGCCCTCGTGGCTCCGCTGCCGTCGATCTTTCTCCACCGACATCGTCTTGACCTAAAAACGCCTATAAAAAAGTCCCCGCGTTCTCTGGAAGGAGCGCCGCGAAACACAGAAACACCGAAAGAGAGATCTGGAGCTGCAGATTGGAGGGGGAAAACTCCGGCGGGGCGCTGCCGGCGTGGTCTCCATCTTCTCCATCGACATCTCCACCGTCTCCATGATGAAGAGGGAGTAGTCCACCTCTGGACTATGGGTTTGTGGAAGTAACTTATGTATCTCTCCTCTCTTTGAGCTTCACTAATTAGTACCGTATGAGCTGCTGAACATGATTACGGTCATCGTTGTAATTCCTATGTGGTGGATCTTTTTATGAGTTAATATATGTTTGAGATTGCAATGTTTGTTTCAGTTATGAATATAGATGCATATTATGTACCCCGTTCTTATTACTTGTTATGATCAAGCATGTTTATGAGAGCGTGTGTGGGGTGATGTGTGCATTAGTTGGAGTAACGGGGGGTGGTGAGTGCGGTAAGTTGAAACTGTAATATCGCGATCCACTTGGGTGTTTTACCTTACTTTGTTGCCTCACTAGGGATAAACAAAAATACCATGCTACAAGGGTTGTGGGTGATTGCCACTTCTCCGTGACTAGATCTAGCATGTTCTTATTTTAACTTCATGTCATGATACTTAAAGCTATACTCTGAGTTATCTTAATTACTAAGGTGTTATGATTTAGTTCGCATCTTGGTGGAGTATAAGAGATTAATAACCAAAAGATCTCTATGTTAGGACGTGATGCCCATATAATTAGTAACTTGTCATCAAACTTTGTGTTGCAATCTCATATGTCAACTCTATGTTCCATTGTCTACCACTTTATTAAAGAGAGAGTGCATTTGTGAAACCATGAACCCCGGTCCATTTTTAATCATAAGAAACACCTTTCCAACACTTTTACCACTTTTCTATTTTCTGCCATTATTAAATCCGAAAATACAAAAACACTTTTACATCTTGCATTCATCATAAAAAACCCAAAAATATCATTATCATTGTTATCATCATCCTTGCACATTTATTCACCACCATTGCATATTTATTTCTTGTTTGCATTGCATAATTATCTTGATATCATTCTTACACCTTGTGCTTGACAACCACAGGTGAGGTTGAGGACCAAAACATTTAACTTGTTTTGTAGGTAACCAAAAGAAGGATAATGAGATAAATCTTTCACTACTGATTCCCCGAGAGTTCGATATTAAACCCTCGAGTCACCCTCGTGGGGAAAACACGTCTTCCACTTACTACACACTCTGCACTTGGAGTCTCAACCTAACCCATTCACTTTTGACGCAGGTAACTACGCACCAAGATATCAAGTGTTTTCTGGAGCCATAGATCAACCACTTCAAGGGCCATCACACGACTCCCGAAATTCAAACTGTGCAACGTTGTGTCGCTGACTGCTGGGTCCAACAGCAACGTTATCCACGCACGCCGTCGGACCAAGCGGTGCGCGACGCGGGAGGCACACGATGCAGTTTCCGAATCTTGACGCGCCCGCCGCTCGGGAGGACGCGCGCAGCGGCGCCTCCTGTTAGCTTTCTCCTATATTGTTTGGTACGAACCCTTTCTTCACTAGCTATGACCTACTTATTGAAGCGTTTCCTTTGTATGATGGGTTACTGGGAATGGAACCCGAAGTAGAAGACTTTGAGTAGGTATGATATGACTGACGGCCCCTTTTTAAATATGTGTATACCTTAAAATGTCTCTGTTGTGTTAGAACCATATTTACCCACAAAAGAGCATCAGACTCTGCTCCTGGAAATGCACAATTAGGTTTCTCCGTTGTTTACTGCATATCAGTGCCAAACATGAGTATCATGTCTGCATGGAAAATGTTTCATCATCCAAGTAAAGGTCGCGAATTCACTTTACAAATGGTAGGCCGAGTGCAGGCCTAACCATGCTCTGCTCACAGAAGTTGAGGCAGAGGCATTTTAGTTGGATTCATTATTGTGCAGGTACAAACGTATGCATGACCTAGAATTCTTACCGCGATAGCTCTGCATTGTGGTGCAAATACAGATGTGTGCACAACCTGGGATTCTTAATGCAGTAGCGTCAACGTACACAGTTTTGAAGTTAAATGTAAAACACAAGCTCTTTGAGCAGATAGATAAACCTTGTGAGTTGAAAGTTATATTTAGCTGCCTGTACTACTTCATATTTTACAATTCCTCTCTTGATGTAACATGTGTCACCTGTTAGTAATCAAGATGTGTGATTTTGTTTTTCTGGTGCTATTTGCCTCTCACTACCAAATATTTTCATCATGACCATATTGTTTCTGCCACCATGCAGCTGCAGTCCATTCCTTCGTATTCAGAGGACAAGCAGGACGACATCGTGGAATTGTATGGCGTCCTATAAGAAGTTCATGGTATCATTTTGTTTGTTGATTTATCGTATCGAAAGAAGAACAATGGATGCACCACGTGTCCAGAAGCAACAAGTTCATGCTATGTTTGTCCAATCTTTGTCAGTAACCAGCATTAAAACCGGTTCGTGGTATGTGTTGTGCTAGCCCGTGTAACCGAAGAGCTGAATGCCAGGCCATGCTCTGCACTCTGTAGTTTCACTTGGATGACTGCCCCAAAACTCGAGAAGAATTTTGTAGAGACTAGAGAGAGTACGAAACGTTACAAGTGATGTGCTCCTGTTTAGGCAGGAGAGGAGTATTTATGTGTTACTTTGTTTTGGGAAATTTCTGTGCTTGCTGAGTACGTGACCTTGGAGTATTTCTACAGTTGCACTTGAGTGATTAGTAGATTTTATATACTGTTTTAAGCCAGCTCTATAAATATAAAATCCCACATCTCATGCTCCACCTACCCACTTTGATTTCCATTATGCACGATTAATCGTTCCCCGAGAAAGTAAAAGTTGTTTAAGTAGTACTAAAATGCTTCGATTCGTGTCTGCACCTCATCTAGACCCCTCACATTCAAATAGATCTTACAATGAACTCAACAAGGTTCTTCACCTTGTTTTACTGTTGATTCTTCAGTTGCATGCAGGTTGTGCTTGTGTTGTCTATGTTTCACACGATGTCATGGAACGAAAACAACATCACAATCATATAATTTCCATCCAACAATTTACCACTATCATCATTTGGCTAGGGCTTTCAAATATCCCAAAAACTAAAGTTAACTACTCAAGAAGGGGAGCTACAAACATCCTGAGATGAATGATTAAACAATTCATAATCCTCAATAATGTAGTAGTATTGAGTATTGAGACAGAGAAGTTGGGGACTACAAGAAGTGGATGAAGTAGGTCAGCGTGGAAGCGCCTATGGTGATATAGACGATGGATCTCGTGGCTTGCACTGTCCTCATACGCAGAAGTTGAATATGATGACTCCATTGATGTATTATCCTTCCTATATTGGACATGCAGGACGTTTTCACACTGTTTTTTCTCTCTCAAGTTTTTTGTGTTTGTTCCATTCATAAACCACTTGCGCATCCGTCATATGTTTGACGCTGTTGTAAAGATGACAAGTGGTACCAGCGAAGTTACATACGGAATAGCTCGTACCACTGCCCGTCTTTTGTTATGAAAACCTAGAACAATGCTTTCTTTCTTCTGGTCCACTTCTCTCCTTGTAAGGATTCTTTTAGCCTTCACCTTGAATTAGTTTTAGTTTTAAAATGTGATTTCAAGCAAAAACAAGGCAAAGAGCAGCATTTGTAATGAAATAATGTATGCAAAATGCAGGCAACACGAAGCTTCTAAAGCCACCATGGCCACTACACATCAAAACGAACCATGTATCAAGTCTTCTTGTGTTTCCTAAACCATTTCATTTTATTACCAACCAAAAACACACATTATTGCATAGTAACATTTGAACCTTAGGAAGAACAACACATATTTGTCAAGCCGAGAACTAATAAATTTATAATGCTAATGATCCAACAACACGTGTAAACATCTAGTACAATCTATAGCTTCCAAATTGTGTACAATAAATATAAACAATTGTACTTTAAACCTCTACAAGGTATACAGAGGACCTAAAGAATTCCCCAACAATATATTTATCCATACATAGTTAGATGTCCATGAATAAAGTACATTTTTAGCAGTTCCAGTTAGACAAATTAAATAATGAAGGAATGTAACATTTTCTTTATGTGTTTAGATCTATGGGAGAGTCAATTGAACTAAAGGTATCCTTAGCAATGTCTCAAAGCAATCGGAAAAACATAAATTTATTCAGAGTACTATCAAAATTTATTGTGTGTACGTAGTTGCAAGAATTGACGTAACCACAACACATAACATTGTATTTAAATCTTAGCAACATTGTCATGTGGCTAATTGTTGTGTAAAAATTGCGTAAATTACGATCTTATGTCGAAAAAAGAAGTTTTAAATAAGTAGAAATATTTGGTATAAATGAGTGAGTTCGAGAAAAAACAGGATCCCATGGAGTGTTATCGTGGGGTCTAGCTTGTCGATTTCAACACATCACCAATACAAAATAAAATACGCGGAGAGATTAGAATACCGATTCTTACTTTCTTGTACTAAAGGTATCCCAGATCAATTCATTCACCGAGTTAAAATATTTGGATGCTTAATATTGAGATTTTGCTAAATAATTCTTGGTCAACTCGTTGGTACACTAGTAGGGAAAACTCTTTCTGTGGCGCACCTTTTTGACTTTCTGTGGCGCACCGCGAGGTTTGCTGGGTGCGCCACAGAATTCTCGCCACAAAAAATATTTCTGTGGCGCACCCAGGGCGTGCGTCACATAAAATCCAACTTTCTGTGACACACCCAGTGTGGTGCGCCATAGGAATACCTTGGCAGCACCCTATGCAGAGGAATTCTGTGGCGCATTGTTTCTTGGTGCGCCACAGAAAGTGGTGCCCCACAAAAAAAAAAACGTGCGCCACAGAACTACATTTTTTTCATTTTGCTGTACAAATACAGGTATATACATGATTTATATAGATTTATACAAAAATACATGTATATTTGACAGGTACATAAACAGACAAACACATTAATCAATATGTCATCACATATATTACTTAGTGCCCGATCGAGATACATATATACATAGTCACAAAAGTGCCGATCGAATGTTTATACAATTAGTCATGTGATACAAACACAAGTTCATCATTTCACACTACACATTACAAATCAAGTGTTCGCCGCCTAATTATAATCAAATGTAGTACACATCGGCGATGATGGTGAGCAAGAGCGCGCGAGAGCATGCATGATCATGGCTTTCTCTTCTTGAGCGGCGCCGGAAACGGTAGAATGCCCCCTCTCGTCCTCCACTCCTTGGTGTCATTCTGCGCCGCTAGTCGTTCTTCCATCTCCCTCTGAGACAACGCTGAAGATGGATTGGATATATATTGGTTAGTGATATACATAGAGTATGATTTGTTCATCTAAGTAGAGAGGCAAGATGATCAATCAATTGTCATGGTTGGAAATCATATGGCTATCCTATTTGAGTTTCATAGCATATATATAATATATAACCCTACACATGCACTTCTACAAAAAAGTACACACTAGCTAGTAATGCTTAGCAAGGCTATCTTTTATAATACATCGTACCCATGCGGAAGTGGAAGGACCCTGAGGCGTGAATGACATCCTCGAGGATGATCGTTGTTAACTGCAGCCGGATGCGATTGAAGTCTTGTCTATAATCAGCATCGGTGAGCTCATCCGCGTTTTTGGAGTATTCTGCGAGATTAGATGCAATCTTCGTTTTCTCGCAATCCTGGACAATCGCTTTAAGGTGATGGAGGGAGTAGTAGGCCTCCATCACGCTGCCATCCAGTTGCTTGATGCAATGGAATTGGATCCCATGCAAGAACTTGTGTGTGTTGTCGTCCTCCGTGAAAAATTCTGAGTTCTTATGGAAGGGGCCGCCCTTTTTGGCATAGGCCTCGAGAGCGTCATCGAGAATACCCTTTAATCTGTTGTATGATCTCGGCTGGCCAGATTTATTCCCCGAGTCCAAATAAGTGGCAACGGACCACCTCGGGGATACGTAGATGAGTGCGCGGTACTTGTCCCTGCTCAACACCATTGAAGCGGAATGTTTGACAAAGGATCAGCGATGGAAGAAATGTACAAGAAGGCATAAGATAGGACGGTGGCGAGCGGATGTGTACTTACTCGAAAAACTAAGGCAGAAGAAGGGTGTTCTTCTTCTTGTTGGCCAGGAAGACCCTAACGAGGTACTCCTTGGCCGTTTCCCGTGTCGTTGATCCTTCCACCAGATGGCTGTCGCGCATGTAGTAGGGATCCACTATCGCGATGTGCGGGGTATCATCTCTCCTGATCTTCATCGCCGCATCGAGCGCATATAGGCGAACCATGTTATAGTCTAGCCGTTTGGAGTGGAACAAGTTGAAGATGTCCTCGTACGCTATGAAGAACACATCCGCGGGGTCTTCCTGGACGAAGTCCACCAACTCTTTTGGCACCTTGACCGCGAACGCCGGGTAACCTGGGTCCTCCTCTTTAAGAAGGGTCTCCTCTAGATACAAGACAAGATTCTACAAAGTAATCATGGGTCCTTCTGCAAGGCGGAGCAAGTCCCCGATTTAACTGTTTCATGCAGTGTGTTAGGGCTGAAAATGTTACCCGGTTGAGCTTGATGATCGCCGGAATCCGGAGGCGTGTCGGTGAAGGCCAGGCGCTGTGTGCATGAACTGGGACGAGCAGGTTGACCGCGGTGGTCGCGGAAGGGTTCTTCATCCACAAGAGGCATGTACATATCATCTCGGCAGGCACCAGTGTTTATGTACTCATCGACGTTGACATCCTCCTCCTCCTCATTTCTGTGGCGCCAGCTGGTGCGCCACGGAATCCCAATTTTCTGTGGCGCATCCAGCTCCATGCGCCACAGAAAGTTGGGATTCCATGGCGCACCGGCCACGGTGCGTCACAGAATATCTCCAGATGGACCTCTCCCCAATAATTGCACGTGGGACCCGCAGATTTTCTGTGGCGCATGGGTGGGCATGCGCCACAGAATTCTGGCTTTCTGTGGCGCATGCCCACCCATGCGCTACAGAATTCCGACTTTCTGTGGCGCATGGGCAAAAGATGCGCCACAGATCTGTGGCGCACCGGCACCCATGCGCCACAGAAATAATTCTGTGGCGCACCAATTAAGGGTGCACCACAGAATGCCATATCTCCTATAACCCTTTTCCTACTAGTGGTAGGTTGTATAATCTATTTCATCCAATTTAGACACATGTTAAAAAGCTATGCAAATGTTATAAAAACTTTGGTAGATCATTCACAGTTCAACATAATGTAAAGACAAAGATCCTACCATAATAGCACACAATGATCCAGCTTTGGTGGAAACTTGACAACTATCTTGCCTCAAATGTTTGGAGTGTTAACCTGATTTTGAATGGGTCCTTCAACATCAAGATTTTCAGTAATATAGATTTTTATTGGTTCCCGGAACTAATATTCAGATTAAGATTCAGTTTCTGCAATTTCCAATATAAACCACAAGTATTTGACATATGTAAATACATCATAGGCAACTTTTAGTATGGGAGACCAATATATCACTGCAGAATTTCTGCAACGCTACAATTTCCGTGTTCATGGGTAGAAATGACTGAAAAATCTTTTTTACTAAATAGATTATGAACAAACTTGCAAATGAGGCACAAAATCAGGCTTTCAAATGCCCACTACATTAATCGTAGATAAGACATTTAAATTACCACATCATCATGTTTATTTGGGGAATGGAAGCAAATGATAGACTACACTTGTATATATACAGAAAACAACATGTTGAAGTCTATGCACACATAGATCATGTCATGTGGAATAAGTATACATGGGTTGTTGTTGTGTGTTTAATGTAATGAAAAATAGATGAGAGAACAGTTTGTTGAACTGAAAGGCATATTGCAATGGCATGACAAAAATAATGCACAAACTATATATTGTGCTAAGCAAAATTGCAGCATTGTGCTAAGTAAAGAAACAAAGTAAGTTTTCTTGCTGAAAATTAAATAGTAACATAGTGAATTGATGCATAAGTGTCACATGCCTCACTACATTGTCATGATACTTCGCAAGACTATCGTCTATGCCTTTACCCTTTATCTGTCAAAGGCGTCTTGCTCCATCAAAACCTGGCTTTCCAAAACATCAACGGCCTTGGCTGACCCCACCTTTGCTTGATCCTGAGCAGCAATGTCACATGTGGTTTCATCCATTGGGTGGATATCATCTTGTTGCTTCACCACCTCCTGATAATTCCTGACAATTCTCAACTCATCATTCTTGACTAATGTACAATGTGTGTCGACAACATATTGTTGCTCCACCACCTCCTGATCATCCCTGGCAGCTCTCAACTGAATATCACAGGTAGCACTCAACTCATCATTCTTGACTAAGCCGCCTCCCCTACCCCAGAGCCTGCTCGGACAGATCTGGACCTTGAATGGTGGCAGCTAGGCGGTCCAGCGAGCGCCACCCCTCCCCGAGCAGGAGCAGGAGTAGCCGCCCACGCCGCCGGCCATCGTCCCACCGGCGCACCTCTGGCAGGCGCCGGAGTATATCGAGTACGACGTGTAGATGTCCATGAAGGGCAAAACATTTTAGTTTTATGTATTTTGTTTTTAGAATATACATGTAAAATGACCGTTTGTGGCCCATTCATGTGGAACGGTTTCAGATGGGGAAGTTGCTCCTCTCTCGTTTTTGGAGGCTGTCACTCGAGAGGTTGTGGATATTTTAGGCTGCCTGGAGCACATATTTGTGCCTGGTTTGTCTATATTTGGTTTCCACACTGCTTTCTACACACCACTAGAGATGCTCTGAACGAATGTACCAGTACAAATAGTGTGCTAAATCATCAAAAAAATACACCAAAGTTACGGGAAAGTAAAATCTGTTCAAGTAATAATAAAATGGCTCTGTTCGTGTACCTCATCTTGATCCCTCACATCCCACTAGCAGTAGAAGTTGCTCTCACAATTCATCGTTAACAGAGATCATCACTTCCTTTTGCCGTAGATTTCTTCAGTGGCGAGCATAAACGGTGTCACTTCGTCTCGGAGGCCTACCAGGAGCTGATGACCCTGGCTTAAACTTGGACGCCTCGTGCCTCGCAAGCTCAGGCGGCACATGAGTGTTGCTCTGCACAAGCATCTGCTTAAGATCGTAAAAAATGTCAGTATTCTCTAAAGTCAGAAACGAGGTGGCGAGCCCCTTCTTCCCTGCACGCCCCGTCCTCCCGATCCGGTGCGTGTACGCGTCGATCGTGCTCGGCATCTCGTAGTTGATCACGTGAGCCACGTCGGGGACGTCGATGCCGCGGCCGCCGACGTCCGTGGCCACCAGAACGCTGAACCTGCCGTTCCTGAACCCGTCGAGGCTGGCCTCCCTCTGCTCCTGCGACTTCCCGCCGTGCAGCGTCGTGACCCGGAACGATCCGAGGTCCCTGGCGCAGGTGTCGACGGACCTCTTGGTGTTGCAGAACACTATGGCCGTCCTGTCGTCGCCGAGATCCCGGATTAACCTCTGAAGACGCCGCATTTTCTCTGAGTCCCTCACCATGATCACGTTCTGGGTCACGAGGTCCGTGGCCTTTCCGGCGGAGCCGACCGTGACAACCACCGGGTTCCGGAGGTACTTCCTCGCCAGCCGCTCCACGGCTACCGGCATTGTTGCGCTGAACATGTGGGTCGTCATGTAGACCTTCTGTTCATCCTCCTCTTCGTCCACGTTCTCTGGCTTCAGGTTGCTCGAAGGCTGTAAGTTACTCGCTTATGATCGCTAATTCTACAAGCAAGCAAGATCTAGATCCAAGCAAAATAGTTGTTTCGGGGCTCGATCCTCCCAACCACCCCCGAGCCAATCCACGGCATCAGCCGTTCTTACGTTTCTTACAAGCCAAGTCTCAATGATCAGCCAACTGCTGCCTAAATAGCTAAACCTGACGGAGCTCTAGCGTGTCCAAGCTGGATCAGTTAACCAGGCCGGTGCCTTGGTTCCTCTCTTGGGCCTCGTCTTGCTTGTACGTGGGCCGTCGTCCTCCTTCCGAGCCTTGGTAGCGTTGACGAGTGAGGCACGGTCGTTGACAATCCCCCGCTCTTGAAATCCTGCTTGACCCCAAGCAGGAGCAAAGGGAAAGGTTTGCTTCAGGTACTCCAGATCCTCCCACGTAGCGTGTTCCTCCGGCGAGCCACTCCACTGCACGAGCACTTGAATCACGGTGCGCACTCCATCTTGGCGGACACGGCGCTGGAGTACTTGCACCGGCACTTGTAGAGCAGCATCAGGTTGAGGAAGAACAGAGCTCGCCGTCTTGCCGGCTCCCAAGCAGGGCTTGAGCTGGGAGACGTGGAAGACGGGGTGGATCTTGCTCGATGGCGGCAAGTCCAGCTTGTAGGCGACCTCCCCCACACGCGCCAAGATCTTGTAGGGGCCGAAGAACTTGAAGGCAAGTTTGTGGTTGGCGCGTCGCGAGACCGTCACTTGAGCGTATGGCCGGAGCTTGAGGAAGACTTGGTCGCCGATGTTGAAGGTACGCTCTGTGCGATTCTTGTCTGATTGGTCCTTCATTCGTTGTTGCATACGGAGTAGGTGTTGTCGAACTGAAGCGATGACCATGGTCCGTTCCTGCAACCATGTTTGCACATCCAAGGGAGCAATTTGGTTAGATTGTGTGATTCCAAAATACCTGGGCTTCCTTCCATAGAGCACCTCGAATGGTGATTTGCCAAGCGACGAGTGCCAGTTTGTGTTGTACCAAAATTCACAGAGGGATAGCCACTTGCTCCAATGGTGAGGATGAGCACTGATGAAGCATCGCAGGAAACACTCAATAGACTGATTGACACGCTCGGTTTGACCATCCGTTTGTGGATGATGAGATGTGCTCATTCTTAATTGAGTACCAGTAGACTTGAACACTGACTGCCAGAATGCATTGGATAGTTTGTCGACGACAACCAGAATGCAGCTGAAATTTCGAGAAGTAGGAAGTCCTTCGATGAAATCCATTGTGGCCATTTCCCAGGGTTCAGAAGGAATGGGCAGTGGCTGGAGTAGACCTGCAGGTAATGTCCTTTCAGGCTTTGCTTGCTGACACACCTGGCAACAACGAACATAATCCTTCACGGCAGTTTTCATGCCTGGCCATTTGAACAAAGCTACTAATCGGCGGTATGTGACAGGGAAGCCGGAGTGACCACCCTGAGGACTGTCATGGAAAGCCGAGATGACTTGTGTTTGCAGCTGCTTACTGTTGCCAATCCAGATCCTACCATCATAACGAAGGAGACCCGAGCGCCAAGTATAAGGTGGTTCTGCATTAGGATCCAAGGCCAATTTCTGTACCAAGCTCTGGACATGAGAATCATGCAAGTAACTAGTCTCAACGGCATCAAGCCAAACTGGTTTCACAGTGGTTAAGGCAAAGATTTCTGAGCTATCTGGAGGTTTCCGGGACAAGGCGTCAGCTGCCCCATTGTTGATGCCTTTCTTGTACACAACCTTAAATTGCAACCCCATCATTTTTGTAAGAGCTTTTTGCTGCCACTCAGTGTGCAACCTCTGATCTGTGAGATGTATCAAACTTTTATGGTCTGTCTTGATGATGAATTCGCCAAGCTGAAGATATGGACGCCACTGTTGGACTGCTAAAAGGATAGCCAAATACTCCTTCTCATACACTGAGAGTTGCTGATTGCGTGGGCCCAAGGCTCTGCTAACGAAAGCCAATGGGTGTCCATGTTGTGAAAGAACAGCTCCGATACCGATGTCACAGGCATCGGTCTCGATAACAAACTGCTGTTTGAAATCAGGCAATGCCAGCACAGGGGCGGTGCACAACGCTTGTTTCAAAGTTTGGAAAGCAATTTCAGTGTCTTGTGTCCACACGAACAATGCACCTTTCTTCAACAGCGCTGTCAGAGGTTGACTGATTATTGCGAAATGCTCAATGAACTTTCTGTAGTACCCACAGATACCGAGAATTCCTCTTAGTTCCTTTAAATTCATCGGTCTAGGCCATGAGCGAATTGTTTCGATTTTCTTTTCATCAGTCTGTACTCCTTTCTCAGAGATAACATGTCCTAAATAAGCTATTTTCCTTTGGGCAAAAGCACATTTAGAGAACTTGACTTGCCATTTTTCCTTCTGCAGAATTTCCAGAACAACCTTGATATGGCACAGGTGTTCTTCATATGTGGTGCTGTAGATCAAGATATCATCGAAAAATACAAGGGCGAACTTCCTAAGGACATGTGCCAATGCAGCATTCATAGCATATTGGAATGTTGCAGGTGCGCCACTCAATCCGAAAGCCATGACCTTGAATTCGTAATGTCCCTTGTGGCACTGGAATGCAGTTTTATACTCCTCTCCGGGTGCTAGACGTATCTGGTGATAACCAGCTCGAAGGTCCAATTTGGAGAACCATTTGGCGCCAGCGAGCTCGTCGAGAAGCTCATCGATCACAGGCAAGGGGTACTTTCCCTTCACTGTTAGTGCATTCAGGTGACGGTAATCCACCACTAGCCGCCATGTTCCATCAGACTTGCGGACTAGCAACACAGGTGAGGCGAACGCGCTGTTGCTGTGAGATATAACACCTTGACGAAGGAGCTCATCAATTTGTTTTTCTATTTCTGTTTTCAGCTCTGGTGCCACACGGTAGGGCCGAATGGAGACAGGTCTTGCGCCTGGAATCAGAGGTATCTGATGGTCGTATTGACGCCGCGGGGGCAGACCTGTTGGTTTTTCAAACACAGATGCAAACTGATCGAGAACAGACTGAATGTCAGGAGCAATACTTGCAGTTTCTTCAGGTGGCTTCTCCTGCACCAGATGAAGTTCCAGCATTGCGTGAGTAACCTCTGGCGCTCCTATGCCATGTAACACTGTCAGTTTATCATCAATGTTAATTGCAACCCAGTTTTGTGCCCAATGCGTGAGCATTGGACTATGCTTCGCAAGCCAATCAAGTCCCAATATGCCATCATAACTTTTAAGATCTAGAACTCGAAAGGAATCACTGAACTCATATCCTTGTGTGGACCAACTCAGATGAGGCAAGAATTCCTTGCACTGTAATTTTGCTCCTCCTGCCACTTGGACCAATATGGGCTGAGGATGTTGTTCTATGCCAGTAAGGTGTGATGCACACTGTGAGTCAAGGAAACATGCTGAACTGCCTGAGTCAATCAAGAATTTCAGATCTCGCCCTTGAATTTGGACAGCAAGCTGCATTGTTCTTGGTGCTATAGTTCCAGGTTGCACTGCAGCAGCAGACAACATCATCATGTGGATTTGTTCAGGTTCAGCTGTTGCCACAGGTTCCTCCTCTTGTTCAGTGTCAGAACTTTGCAAACAGTCTAGCATTTCTTGCACGATGTGAAGTTGGATGGAAGGCTTACATACATGCTCTCGGTACTAATTGCCTCAATTCGACACCCACATCATCAAGCAGTTCCAGGAGATTTCAGAGCCAACATCCACCACCAGCTCCACCTCCACAACCACCAGCTAAATGGATTTCCAAGACTGTCGAGGAGAAACGACAGCATGAAGGTCGAGCAGGAACTGCAGAACGTTGGACAAACCTGTGGCAACGTTGGCTGGGGATTTTTTGTCAGAAAGGCTTCCAGCCAAGTTGCTGCGGGGCCAGTGAATTGGGACGACGCGTATGACACCCAATGCACCGTCGGCGTGTTCCAACGCTGGAAATACTGCTCCGCGCGCCTCTGCCAGAGTTTTGGGTTTGTGCCCTCGAATTGCGGCAATTCGACACGAGGAGCAGAGTCAGAAGCATCATAGTTCTGAACCCGTGGAACTGAAATGGATGGTGAGGAAAAATTTTGGACGCTGTTCGTACCTGCGACCGGAGGTGGCATGCTATTAGAGCTTGCCAGCCCCCGGTGATCGTGTGGCGAACCGTGCCCTTGGCCGACAACGCCATCCCCCGACGGCCTGATCTGCGGCGCCGGTGATCCTCCCGCCGTGGCGTTCGGAATCGCACGGATGGCGCGGTCCACGGCTCCCTTCAGCTGCGCGAAGTCCGCGCTGAGGGAGTCCTTGACGGCGTCCAGATCTGCGCCGATGGAGGCCTGTGCCTCCGTGAGCTCGGTGGCCATGCCGCTCTGGACGGAGCTGATGCTGACGTTGAGCTCGCCGAATTGCTTGTTGGTGTCGTCGACGAAGGTCTTGACGGCGTCGAGGATCTTCTTCTCATGTTCGAGGAAGCGTCGCTCGTATTCCTCGCGGGTGTTGGCCTTGAGAAGATCATAGATGGCCCTCGAATCCGGCGAGAGATCTTCCATGGCTTGTTCACGACGACGGATGGCGAAACGGGTGGGATGCGGATGCGTGGGGATCTCCAGATCCGGTGAGCGGCCTGCGCTCTGATACCAGATGTAAGTTACTCGCTTATGATCGCTAATTCTACAAGCAAGCAAGACCTAGATCCAAGCAAAATAGTTGTTTCGGGGCTCGATCCTCCCAACCACCCCCGAGCCAATCCACGGCATCAGCCGTTCTTACGTTTCTTACAAGCCAAGTCTCAATGATCAGCCAACTGCTGCCTAAATAGCTAAACCTGACGGAGCTCTAGCGTGTCCAAGCTGGATCAGTTAACCAGGCCGGTGCCTTGGTTCCTCTCTTGGGCCTCGTCTTGCTTGTACGTGGGCCGTCGTCCTCCTTCCGAGCCTTGGTAGCGTTGACGAGTGAGGCACGGTCGTTGACAAAGGCATGGCTTCGAGAAAGCCCACGACCTGCGGCTCGAACCCCATGTCGATCATCCTGTCGGCCTCGTCGAGCACAACGCAGCTGCACCGGTTGAGCACGGCGTACCTCCTCTCCAGGCAGTCGAGGAGCCGGCCCGGCGTCGCGATTACCACCTCGCACCCTGCCTGAGCCTGAACCCCTACTCCTCGATTGACTGGCCGCCCACGACGGACACGACCCTGATGCCGAGATACGCCGCGAACTTCGCCGTCTCCCTCTCGATCTGCTGCGCGAGCTCGCGGGTCGGCGCCATGACGAGCGCGTACGGGCCCTCGGCGGCGTCAGCCTCGCTAACGATCGGATGCATGCGCGCGACGTATGACAGCATGGGGAGCACGAAGGCGGCGGTCTTGCCGGACCCCGTCTGGGCGACGCCGATGACGTCGCGCCCCTGAAGGCCGAGCGGCACGGCGGCCATCTGGATAGGCGTCGGCGTCCCGTACCCAGCCCTGTCGACGGCGCGTAGCAGGTCGGCGCCGAGCGAGCTCTCCGCCCAGCTCCGCATCGGGCGGGGCGCGCCGGAGGAGGAGCCCTTGTACGAGATACCGTGGTCCTCGCGCAGGATCCGCCAGTCCCGCTCCGTCATCTCCCCCACCGCCTTGTCCGTCCAGTGCCTGTCCACGCGCATGTCCTGTGCGTCGTACGCCGCCGCCACGGCGGGGGCAGAATTCTTGTGGAGCGCGGCGGCCGCGGACCTCTTCTGCTCACGGCGGTCGATGCCGGCGAGGAAGCCGCGGCCGTAGAGCAGCATCGGCGGCGACTGGTGGAGCGAGTCGCAGCTGGTGTCCTCCGTGCTCTCCCAGTCGAAGCGGAACCGGTCGCGGGGCTTGGCGACTGGCTTGGGCCTCCGGTTGTTCTTGGACGAGCCCCCCAGGTACTGCTCCTTGATCGCCTCCAGCTCCTTCTCCCGCGCCCTTTCAGCCATCTTCTCCGCACGTTCTTTCTCCCTTCTTTCCCTTGCACGATGTTGATCGTGATACGGATCTCCGTCGCGGCATCGGCCCCGGCCGGGGGAGGAATCGCGAGGGGGTTTGGACGGCGAAGTGGGTCGCGGGATAGAGTGGAGGAGGGAGCGGCGCTTTTCGACGTCGGTGGCCTGGCGGCTCTTTTCACGGGAGAGGAACACGGGGCTCGGCTCCGTGGCGTCCAAAGATCGCTTCATGGCGGCGGCGGCGACGGGAGGTCGGTGTGGACGGGACGGTTGTAGATTGGTACCTTTGTAAAGGCTGGAGTGTGCTCGTCTCCGACTCGGAGATCGTGTCCGGGTCGGTGCTCACCTCGTCTCCTCCTCGAATTGCTGCAGCGCTGCTCGAATTGGATCGCCCGATCGAGCCGCGCGGACAGGAAGCCGAAGACGAATTGGCGGTGGTACTGTGGATCTTTATGGGCTAATGGGTTGGCTGGTTTATGCTGGCGGGGAAAATGGGCTGCTAAGTGCCAACCTATAAAAGGCCAAGTACAACCTTTCGAGCCCTCCAAACTTTTGGGCCTGTGCGGCCGTATGGGACACACTCGTGTGAGTCCTGGCCTGGATGCAAAGTATGTAAACATTGCACAACTGCGGTGTGGTACATCTGGTGGGAAAGACGTCAAGCGACCCGCGGGGAGTCTGTGCAGGACCCATCGGCTCAGGCAATTTCCACGCTGATTCTGAACTACACTCGTGCTAGGAAAAACAAGGCTGGGATTAGTAGACATGGATGGTCTAGACCAAAAGAGAATTTTGTAAAACTTAACGTTGATGCAGGTTTCAGCTACAATACAGGGACATGTGGGACAGAGCAATTCTTCGAAGTGATCGAGGTCTCTTCCTGGCGGCAAGCAATTGTGGAATTCAATTTGCCACTGATCCGGCTTCAACGGAGGCGCAGGCTCTCCGAGATGGCCTCTTACTTGCAGGGCAGATCGGTTGCAACAGGATTGAGGTTAACTCGGACTGCGTCGAGGTGATCGAGGTGATGAAGGAAGGCGGCAATTCTCTGGGACCTGCGGCGGCTATCTATGAAGAGTGCACTATGCTTAGTCGTAATTTTACGGAGGTTGTGTTTAGTCATTGTTCTAGAGAGGCTAATATGGCAGCGCATGTGCTTGCCGGTAGAGCGGAGGGGGATCAGTCGACTGTTTGGCTTGATGACCCCCCGGTTTTTCTTTTGCATGCGCTTGCAAACGATGCGTCGGTGCTCCAACCCGACTGATGATGTAAATGTGTGCTGTGGAGGCGGCAAGTTTCAGACGCGCTCTTTTCCTTACCAGGGTAGCTAAGGGGACTGGAAGATTTTTAATGAGGCGGCTTGCTGACCTAATATAGTTGTGAAAAATTTCAAAAAAATAAAAATAACACCACTCTTAATCTAAAAAAACTAAATAACACCACTCCAATATAAAATATGATGAGCTAGGTGGAGCAACCTAACATAATATTAAGACACAAGGCATGATATAGAAGTTCTCTAAAATAAGTAAATAGTTAAAAAGAAAGCAAAAGCCATCAAAGGTGATAAGTACAAGAAAGAAAGGTAAAACTCGTATCAATATCCTCATATACAATAAATACACCATTAATGTAATACACATAATGAGAATATTTTCATTCCCTTCAAAAAATAAAATATTTTCATAAAAGTGTAGCAATATTTTCTCAAGATATTTACTTATTACCGATCGATCACACATGTACATCACGCTTCCTAGCTTGCTCGCTGATTAATTTTGGTACTTCGATGGGAAGATTTTGGTGTGAATTCAGCGGCAAAATATCAGCTCCTGGTTTGATTTTGGATTCTGAAGGTGCCTCGCGATCGAGAAGCCAGAGGAGCAGAGTTGTGTAATTCCCACACCATTCTATCTTGGTCTTCGCTAAGGTGCAGACAGGTTACACTTTATATGACCCAAAAACATGAGTAGAATTCAGTAAAGAGAGTACTTGCACATATTTGACCACGAGAGAACCAAGAAATGTGTAATGCTAATTATCTATTGACAGTTGTAAGCATCTTATACACTACAACATTCTTTTATTTATACTTGATATAGGCAACTATATACACTCTAAAACTTCTATCAAAGTATACATATGAGCTCTAGAAATTTTTGCCAACATATTTAAGCATACCAACGTAGAAGTGGACATATTAAACACATAAAGTAAACTATGGCACATCTATTAAGAGTACATATTAATACAAAAAAGATTGTGGTTTTCTTTTATTTTCTTTGATCTAAGTAAGATTCAGTTAAACATAAAGGTTTTTACTAGCATGACTTTAGATGCAAAGTAAAATTTCAATGTATAGAGTGTTGGTTTATTTCCAAGGATAAATGTAACAGCCCAAAGCTGAGAACCGAAAAACCTGTGTAATTTTTCCACTTTTGTGTTATTTGCATCATGGCATCCGTTATGAAATCGCTAAACAAATTACTTTAGAGTGGAAACAAAAGTGCAGGGGGTTTTGTGTAAAAAGAAATGGACACTAAGTGAAGAAGAAAACCCCCCCCAACCAGCCCACTCACTTTCCTCACTCTCCTCTCCATTCTTCTCTCCCCAAAGAGCTCCAAGAGCTAGCTCCCATGGCCGAGCTCGCCGCCGTTGATTGAGGAGTCCCCGAGCGAAACGAAGACCACCAATAGCTCCGCCTCGTCGTCCTCTACCACTCCACCGAAGGAATCGAGTTGGGAAGCCCGCAATCGAGCTCACCGTCAAGTTCTCCGCAAACCACCGCCGGAGCTCTCCCGGACGATTCCGGCCGTCTCCGTCCATCTCCGGTCCTTCCAAGCACCCCCACGAGTTGATCCTCCAAGAAGCTCATGAATCTCCTCTCTCTATTCATCCCGGTAGTACCAAAATGTACCAAGACCTTCGACCACTATTCTGGTGGACCCGTATGAAACGGGAAATTGCTAGGTATGTTGCTGAATGTGACACCTGTCGACGGGTAAAGGCTGAACATCAAAGACCTGCCGGTACTCTTCACCCTATTGCTATTCCCGAGTGGAAATGGGATGAAATTGGTATGGATTTCATTACTGGTCTTCCGAAGTCTCCAAAAGGGCATGATGCCATCTGGGTCATCATTGATCGACTATCCAAAGTGGCTCACTTCCTCCCTGTTCGAGTGGACATTACTGCTGCCAAGTTGGCAGACCTGTATACCTCTCGTATCGTCGTCCTTCACGGCATTCCCAAGAAGATAATTTCTGATCGTGGAAGCCTATTCACCTCCAAGTTTTGGACTAGTTTCCAAACTGCTATGGGAACTCATCTTAACTTCAGCACCGCTTTCCATCCCCAAACTGATGGTCAGACCGAAAGAGTGAACCAAGTTTTGGAAGACATGCTTAGGGCATGTGTAATCTCTTTTGGCAAGGATTGGGAAAAGTACCTTCCTTTCGCGGAGTTCTCCTACAACAATAGCTATCAAGCTAGTATGGGCATGGCTCCATTTGAGGTTCTCTATGGAAGAAAATGCCGTACTCCTCTAAATTGGTCTGAGACCGGAGAGAGGGCACTCTTTGGTCCAGATATCATCAATGAAGCTGAGGAGAAGGTTAGAATCATACGAGAAAATCTGAAGATTGCTCAGTCTAGACAGAAGAGCTATTATGACAAGCATCATCAGGAAATTCACTATGAAATCGGTGACAAAGCTTATCTCCGTGTCTCTCCCCTCCGTGGCGTTCGCCGCTTCGGAATCAAAGGGAAATTGGCGCCTCGCTATGTTGGCCCCTTCACCGTTCTGGCCAAGCGAGGAGATCTTTCTTATAAGTTGGAGTTACCGGTCATCTTTCCCAATGTGCATGATGTGTTCCATGTATCTCAACTTCGCCGGTGTTTCAAAGATCCTATCCATGGGGTCAATTATGAAGAACTGGATCTCCAGGAAGATCTTACTTATCGCGAACATCCTATCCATGTCTTGGACGAAGCCGAAAGAAAGACCCGGAACAAGACTACCAAGTTCCTCAAAGTTCAGTGGTCGCATCATTCCGAGGAAGAAGCAACTTGGGAAAGAGAGTCTAGTCTTCGTGAAGAGTATCCCGATTTCTTTCCGCGATCTTAGAATCTCGGGACGAGATTCCTGTAAGGAGGGTAGAATTGTAACAGCCCAAAGCTGAGAACCGAAAAACCTGTGTAATTTTTCCACTTTTGTGTTATTTGCATCATGGCATCCGTTATGAAATCGCTAAACAAATTACTTTAGAGTGGAAACAAAAGTGCAGGGGGTTTTGTGTAAAAAGAAATGGACACTAAGTGAAGAAGAAACCCCCCCAACCAGCCCACTCACTTTCCTCACTCTCCTCTCCATTCTTCTCTCCCCAAAGAGCTCCAAGAGCTAGCTCCCATGGCCGAGCTCGCCGCCGTTGATTGAGGAGTCCCCGAGCGAAACGAAGACCACCAATAGCTCCGCCTCGTCGTCCTCTACCACTCCACCGAAGGAATCGAGTTGGGAAGCCCGCAATCGAGCTCACCGTCAAGTTCTCCGCAAACCACCGCCGGAGCTCTCCCGGACGATTCCGGCCGTCTCCGTCCATCTCCGGTCCTTCCAAGCACCCCCACGAGTTCAGGGTGAGCATGCCGTGCTTCTGGACCCCTACATTCCCTCCCTATCCCTCTAGTTCGTCGAATCCCCGTAGCTCTATTTCGTTTTGGTCGCGTTGACAAATCCGGTGTCCAACCCGGAAATTTCCGGAACTGAACCCGGAATCACCCGGTACCAGACCCGGAATGGTCCGGAATCTATACCGGGTTAAGCAAAACGGTACTGGACTCGACCATTTTCGCCCGGTTCATACCCGGAATTGACCCGGAATTAAACCCGGTGCCAGACCCGGTATAAAACCCGGAATGAACCCGGAATCATCCCAGAAAATTCCGGATTTCAAACCGGATGCTCTCTGAAACTTGTTTTAACACCAATTCTTTTTCCGTTGCTTATAATTGTTGCAAGAATGTTAACCACCTAAACATTGCATCTCTCACATGATCATGTCATATCATCTACAAGTTAAATCCTAGGGTCTCAACTACGTTAATCAACAAGTAAAGATGATTCCTTACTTAACTCCACGGTGTATTCGAGGTGTGTCCCCACTAAGCACCCAAACTCCGTTTAAATTGAATAGTTGAATCATCCTCCTCTCGGGGATTTAAATTGACATGTCATCATGTGTTTGTGCATTGCATTTGCTAAAGTTTGTGTGGTGATTGATTGTTCTTCCGTTGCTATGCCTCGATAGATCAAGCAGCCGGGGTTACACCGCAATACCCCGACGATCCGTACTACCCGCACGTTGAGCAAGGCAAGCGTAATCCCCCCTCTGAGCATGTCTTATCCTATGTTTCCGCAAATATTTTCTCCACTATAATATTGCATGCGGTTCTAAATGTCAATTTCGTTGGATTAGAGTATCCTATAGTTGCATTAAGTTCCCGATGCCAATACCTGTTTTCCCTCCTATTTATCCATAGGATTGTTTTGTGGCCTGAGGTACTTACTATGCTATGTTGTTGCTTAGCCATGCTTAGTTAATTGCATAGCTATATGGTGGATGGTTTATGTTGGAAACAGGTGATGAAATGAGAATGATGGTGGAGAATTGTGGTGACGGATAATAAAATGCTTAAAGGTGGGGATGAGAGGCCACTGTGGTTGTGGTGCTTTGTCTCGTTCTCGCCGCCTAGGTGCGAGTTCTATACCTCTTGAACCAAGACTGAGCGTGCAACCATGCGTGAGGCCTATGCATTTGCAGGAACCCTCATAGACTAAATAACTCGAGCGGGGCTAGCCAGGGTCCTCTAGTTCGGGCTTCCATTTGCGCGTGCGTGATGATGGTGGGATGAGCTGAGATGAGGATTGTGGTGTTAGGAAATGAGTGGCCACGGGGCACGGTGTCGATGATCCGTGCTTCGTCCTCACTGATGATCCTGGGTTAGTCCTTAACGAGGGAGAAGTCGACACCGCTCCCACCCAGCCGGCTCTCCAAGGAAGAGAGCTAATGATCAGGTAATGGGCCGGACGGTACGCGTGGCAAACATTTGTACACCCCTGCAGGGTTAAATCTTTTCGAAAAGCCGTGTCCGCGGTTATGGACGACTTGGGAAGTGAAGGTAAGATCATAGAATAACTCTAACGGAATGATTAAAAACTGGGTACTAGAGGTACCACTCACAAAGCAAGGTGAGCTTCCTCGAGGGTGATTCGGGGAGGTGCCTTTGATGAACAGGTACAGTGGTTGGTGATGGTTGTTGAGAAAGGTGATCAAGAAAAGATACTTCTTACCTCTTTTGAAAATACTCTGATTAGTCGATGCCTTTGAGTTATGTTTTCATAAATAAAATCAGCTTTATGCAAAACAGCCATAAAACCTTGAAAGCCAATCATCGAGCATATATTAGCTCTTAATCTTGCGAGTTCGTCGAACTCAACGTCTTTGCTTTTTTCAGAGAGGACTTCACCGACCTCGAAGGTGGGTTCTTTGTGGACGTCGACGAGTAGTCTGGGGTTCCCAGGTGGCAGCTTGGGACATCCTGGAACAGCTGGCGTTGTGATGTTTATCTGTAGGCCTCTTAGGCCATATGTTGGATCTTGTTGTTTAGAACAACCTAATTTCGCTTCCGCTTGATGTAATGTTGGGTCTGTGACCTCTGGTTGTCATTTGCTATCTTTCTCTATTATAAGAGTTGAACTATATGATTTGTGTCGTAGAGTCTGCGATGTGCCAGTTGTTCCACAAGTCTTGATCTCTCTCTTATGCTTTGATAGTGTGCCTGCTGGTATCGGATAACCGGAGACACAGTATCACTGTATAGCAGTCGGGTCGGGGCGCCACAAGTTGGTATCAGAGCAGTACTGCCTGTAGGAAACCCTTCTACTGGTCGATGTTGAGTCTAGTGTTTGTGAAAATATTTTAACCTAAAAATGAGTTGTGAAAACCATCTTAGGATTCTTTTTACTCCTTATCTGGTTACCCTCTAATCTCGGAGAAATCTTACCTCAACTTGACTTAAAAGGTTTTGCTTCTCCCTGATACTTCAAAATTAGGAGAAACGTGGGTGGGTTCGACCTTGAGTGTTATGTGTCACGTTGCTCCCGCTGCGTTGCAATCCCAAATCAACTAAGATGTTTCTACCGAGTCGAATCATTTGATCCTTTCTTTGGGTGTTAACCCACGGACTTGAACATAAGGTCCCGGATTGTGCCAACTAGAGTGTGTTAAGTTGTGATTTCTTAACTCTCACTAGTAGCACATGATGCTGATCTTCGACCCAAGTTCTATCTTGTTGTTTTCCTTCTCGCAAAGTATTATCGTCCCTAGTCTGTGTACTTGTGAAGACGCTAATGCTATTGTTCGACCATTCGGAGAAAGATGCTAACCGTGTCATTGTCAAATCTCCAGAATGGCTCGAGGAGGTCGTGGAGGCCGTGGAGGCCGTGGTGGTCGCGGTAACCACGATGATGATGAGGATGATCTGCCGCCACCACCCTCGATGGCTCAAGTCTTGATGGCTATTGAGGAGAACCGTGGGCGCAATGAGCGCTTGCTGGAACAGTTGGTGCAGCAGAATGCACGGAGGAACGAGTGCAACACTCTCACTGAGTTCCTGCGTTCGCAGCCACCCACCTTTGCTGATGCTAAGGAGCCACTGGAAGCTGATGATTGGCTTCGTGCTTTGGAGCGCAAGTTCTCCGCGCTGCATGTCCCATTGGCTGAACAAGTCAACTTTGCCACCTATCTTTTGGTTGGTGCTGCTGGCTGTTGGTGGGAAAGCCATGTGGCTTTGTTTCCAGCCAACCATGTCTTCACTTGGGCGGATTTTCGCACTGCCTTCCGTGCGGAATACATTCCCCAACCGATCATGGACTTGAAGAGGAGAGAGTTCCTGGATCTGCAACAGGGACGGATGGACCTCCGCACTTATGGTCGTGAGTTCAACCATCTGTCTCGTTACGCCCCAAGGGACGTGACCAATGATGCTGACAAGCAAGAGCTGTTCCGCAAGGGTCTGACTCCGCAGCTCCGCTATGAGCTTTTGCCCTTCAGGTTCCAGACCTATCAGGAGCTGTTCAATCAGGCTTTCACTCTTGAGCAAGGAAGAAAGGAACTTGAAGCTTCCAAGAGGCCCGCACATGGGGACCACCAGAGTTCCTCGGGTTCTGAGAGCAAGAAGCGCAGGGTCTTTGTTCCCTACAGCGCCGTACCTCGTGCTCCCTTCATGCCGAGGGCAGCAGGATATAGGCCACCTCCTCCGCACCCCACTACTTCGACACTTGGGATAGGCGGAAGTGGGTACCGTCCTATGCTACCTGCTCCACCTGGAGTCACTTGCTACACCTGTGGCCAGGCTGGTCACTACTCCAGGGAGTGCCCCCAGAAGACCCCTCTCGCGATAACTCCTGCACGAGCCCCTGCCACTCCAGCTGGCAAGGCTGGACCTTTTGTGCGTGGTCGCCTGAACCACGTCTCTATTGAAGAAGCTGAAGATGATCCCGGCGTTCTCATGGGTGAGTTACGAATCAACGGCAATACAGCTACGGTTTTGTTTGACTCTGGAGCATCGCATTCATTCATATCCATAGCGTTTGCAAAAGAGCACAAAATACCGTTCGAGAAAATGAGACGACCTTTGGAGATCTCCACTCCTGGCTCTAAATGGCAAACCGATGGCGTTACTCCTGAGGTCCAGATTATCATAGCATCCCTGTCCTTCCCTTTCCCGTTGATAGCCTTGAGGTCGAAGGGCCTTGATGCCATACTGGGCATGGACTGGTTAGCAAGATACCATGCTAATCTCGACTGTGCTGCTAAGTCCATCACCGTGACCCACCCTTCCGGTTACGATGTGCAGTTTTGGGCTACATATTCAGGACCTCCATCATCAGACAATCCCCTCTCCCCGGAGATCACCCTATGTTTCATGGAAGGCTTGTCCCCTCCTGAAATCCAGGACATACACGTGGTGTGTGACTTCCCGGATGTGTTCCCAGAAGAATTGCCTGGCATGCCACCTGATCGAAGTGTGGAGTTTGTCATAGACTTGCTTCCCGGTACTGCCCAATTTCCAAGAAGCCCTACCGCATGCCGGTGGAAGAGTTGGCTCTGTTGAAGAGCAAATTGATCAGCTGTTAGCTAAGGAGTTCATCCAGCCTAGCAGTTCACCATGGGGTTGTCCGGTACTCTTTGTCAAGAAGAGGGATTCTACCGTGCCTCGTCTTGTCTCTGACTATAGACCGTTGAATGCGGTGACAATCAAGAACAAGTATCCTATTCCTCGCATCAATGATCTGTTGGATCAGTTAGCTGGTGCAAGAGTATTCTCCAAGATGGATCTGAGGTCTGGGTACCATCAAATAAAGATCAGAAAGGAGGATATCCCAAAGACGGCATTTGTTACTCGCTATGGCTCATATGAGTATACCGTCATGTCCTTTGGTCTCACAAATGCTCCAGCTACTTTCATGAGGCTCATGAATTCCATTTTCATGGATTATCTTGATAAGTTTGTCGTCATTTACATCGATGACATCCTCATCTATTCTAAAACCGACGAAGAGCATGATGAACACCTTCGGTTGGTTCTGACACGGCTTCGGAACACCGTCTCTATGCCAAGTTCTCCAAGTGTGAGTTTTGGTTGGATAAACTTGTCTTCCTTGGACATGTAATATCTGCCAATGGTGTGGAAGTCATCCCCGACAAAATTCAAGCTATTCTAGACTGGAAAACTCCAATGTCAGTCAAGGACATTCGTAGCTTTCTCGGATTGGCGGGTTACTACCGCCGATTCATCGAAGCTTTCTCCAAAATAGCCAAGGCATTGACTGACCTTCTCAAGAAGGATAAAAAGTTTGTATGGTCGGCCGAAGCTGAAGAGAGTTTCCAAACACTGAAAGCCAAGCTCACATCCGCTCCTGTGCTTGTCCTGCCGGACACGAGCAAGGATTTCGTCGTCTTCTGTGACGCCTCTCTTCAAGGTTTGGGCTGTGTGTTAATGCAAGATGGCCATGTGGTGGCTATGCTTCTCGCCAACTAAGCCGCATGAGCACAACTACCCAACTCATGATCTAGAGCTTGCCGCAGTGGTCTATGCTTTGAAGCAATGGAGACCATACTTGTTTGGTAACCGTTGCGAGATCTTCTCGGATCACAAGAGTCTGAAGTACCTCTTCACCCAGCCGGATTTAAATCTCAGGCAAAGGCGTTGGTTGGAGTTAATCACGGACTACAATGTGAGTCTGAATTATCAACCCGGCAAAGCAAACGTCGTGGCTGACGCGCTAAGTCGGAAGTCTTATTGCAACAATCTGATGATTGAAAAGGCCCAACCTGCCCTTTATAAAGAGTTCGCCCGTTTGAACCTGGAAATTGTTCCTTCCGGCTACCTTGCAAATCTGGAGATCAAATCTACTCTTGTGGACCAGATTAAGGATGCTCAGAAGCGTGACAAGGGTATTCTAAAAATCAAGGAGAACATTGCCAGCGGGAAGGCCAAATGTTTCTCTGTCAATGAATCTGGAGTGGTTTATTTTGGTGACCGCTTGGTGGTGCCAAAGAAACGAAAATTGAGGGAGTTGATCCTCCAAGAAGCTCATGAATCTCCTCTCTCTATTCATCCCGGTAGTACCAAAATGTACCAAGACCTTCGACCACTATTCTGGTGGACCCGTATGAAACGGGAAATTGCTAGGTATGTTGCTGAATGTGACACCTGTCGACGGGTAAAGGCTGAACATCAAAGACCTGCCGGTACTCTTCACCCTATTGCTATTCCCGAGTGGAAATGGGATGAAATTGGTATGGATTTCATTACTGGTCTTCCGAAGTCTCCAAAGGGCATGATGCCATCTGGGTCATCATTGATCGACTATCCAAAGTGGCTCACTTCCTCCCTGTTCGAGTGGACGTTACTGCTGCCAAGTTGGCAGACCTGTATACCTCTCGTATCGTCGTCCTTCACGGCATTCCCAAGAAGATAATTTCTGATCGTGGAAGCCTATTCACCTCCAAGTTTTGGACTAGTTTCCAAACTGCTATGGGAACTCGTCTTAACTTCAGCACCGCTTTCCATCCCCAAACTGATGGTCAGACCGAAAGAGTGAACCAAGTTTTGGAAGACATGCTTAGGGCATGTGTAATCTCTTTTGGCAAGGATTGGGAAAAGTACCTTCCTTTCGCGGAGTTCTCCTACAACAATAGCTATCAAGCTAGTCTGGGCATGGCTCCATTTGAGGTTCTCTATGGAAGAAAATGCCGCACTCCTCTAAATTGGTCTGAGACCGGAGAGAGGGCACTCTTTGGTCCAGATATCATCAATGAAGCTGAGGAGAAGGTTAGAATCATACGAGAAAATCTGAAGATTGCTCAGTCTAGACAGAAGAGCTATTATGACAAGCATCATCAGGAAATTCACTATGAAATCGGTGATAAAGCTTATCTCCGTGTCTCTCCCCTCCGTGGCGTTCGCCGCTTCGGAATCAAAGGGAAATTGGCGCCTCGCTATGTTGGCCCCTTCACCGTTCTGGCCAAGCGAGGAGATCTTTCTTATAAGTTGGAGTTACCGGTCATCTTTCCCAATGTGCATGATGTGTTCCATGTATCTCAACTTCGCCGGTGTTTCAAAGATCCTATCCATGGGGTCAATTATGAAGAACTGGATCTCCAGGAAGATCTTACTTATCGCGAACATCCTATCCGTGTCTTGGACGAAGCCGAAAGAAAGACCGAACAAGACTACCAAGTTCCTCAAAGTTCAGTGGTCGCATCATTCCGAGGAAGAAGCAACTTGGGAAGAGAGTCTAGTCTTCGTGAAGAGTATCCCGATTTCTTTCCGCATCTTAGAATCTCGGGACGAGATTCCTGTAAGGAGGGTAGAATTGTAACAGCCCAAAGCTGAGAACCGAAAAACCTGTGTAATTTTTCCACTTTTGTGTTATTTGCATCATGGCATCCGTTATGAAATCGCTAAACAAATTACTTTAGAGTGGAAACAAAAGTGCAGGGGGTTTTGTGTAAAAAGAAATGGACACTAAGTGAAGAAGAAAACCCCCCAACCAGCCCACTCACTTTCCTCACTCTCCTCTCCATTCTTCTCTCCCCAAAGAGCTCCAAGAGCTAGCTCCCATGGCCGAGCTCGCCGCCGTTGATTGAGGAGTCCCCGAGCGAAACGAAGACCACCAATAGCTCCGCCTCGTCGTCCTCTACCACTCCACCGAAGGAATCGAGTTGGGAAGCCCGCAATCGAGCTCACCGTCAAGTTCTCCGCAAACCACCGCCGGAGCTCTCCCGGACGATTCCGGCCGTCTCCGTCCATCTCCGGTCCTTCCAAGCACCCCCACGAGTTCAGGGTGAGCATGCCGTGCTTCTGGACCCCTACATTCCCTCCCTATCCCTCTAGTTCGTCGAATCCCCGTAGCTCTATTTCGTTTTGGTCGCGTTGACAAATCCGGTGTCCAACCCGGAAATTTCCGGAACTGAACCCGGAATCACCCGGTACCAGACCCGGAATGGTCCGGAATCTATACCGGGTTAAGCAAAACGGTACTGGACTCGACCATTTTCGCCCGGTTCATACCCGGAATTGACCCGGAATTAAACCCGGTGCCAGACCCGGTATAAAACCCGGAATGAACCCGGAATCATCCCAGAAAATTCCGGATTTCAAACCGGATGCTCTCTGAAACTTGTTTTAACACCAATTCTTTTTCCGTTGCTTATAATTGTTGCAAGAATGTTAACCACCTAAACATTGCATCTCTCACATGATCATGTCATATCATCTACAAGTTAAATCCTAGGGTCTCAACTACGTTAATCAACAAGTAAAGATGATTCCTTACTTAACTCCACGGTGTATTCGAGGTGTGTCCCCACTAAGCACCCAAACTCCGTTTAAATTGAATAGTTGAATCATCCTCCTCTCGGGGATTTAAATTGACATGTCATCATGTGTTTGTGCATTGCATTTGCTAAAGTTTGTGTGGTGATTGATTGTTCTTCCGTTGCTATGCCTCGATAGATCAAGCAGCCGGGGTTACACCGCAATACCCCGACGATCCGTACTACCCGCACGTTGAGCAAGGCAAGCATAATCCCCCCTCTGAGCATGTCTTATCCTATGTTTCCGCAAATATTTTCTCCACTATAATATTGCATGCGGTTCTAAATGTCAATTTCGTTGGATTAGAGTATCCTATAGTTGCATTAAGTTCCCGATGCCAATACCTGTTTTCCCTCCTATTTATCCATAGGATTGTTTTGTGGCCTGAGGTACTTACTATGCTATGTTGTTGCTTAGCCATGCTTAGTTAATTGCATAGCTATATGGTGGATGGTTTATGTTGGAAACAGGTGTTGAAATGAGAATGATGGTGGAGGAATTGTGGTGACGGGTAATAAAATGCTTAAAGGTGGGGATGAGAGGCCACTGGGTTGTGGTGCTTTGTCTCGTTCTCGCCGCCTAGGTGCGAGTTCTATACCTCTTGAACCAAGACTGAGCGTGCAACCATGCGTGAGGCCTATGCATTTGCAGGAACCCTCATAGACTAAATAACTCGAGCGGGGCTAGCCAGGGTCCTCTAGTTCGGGCTTCCATTTGCGCGTGCGTGATGATGGTGGGATGAGCTGAGATGAGGATTGTAGTGTTAGGAAAATGAGTGGCCACGGGGCACGGTGTCGATGATCCGTGCTTCGTCCTCACTGATGATCCTGGGTTAGTCCTTAACGAGGGAGAAGTCGACACCGCTCCCACCCAGCCGGCTCTCCAAGGAAGAGAGCTAATGATCAGGTAATGGGCCGGACGGTACGCGTGGCAAACATTTGTACACCCCTGCAGGGTTAAATCTTTTCGAAAAGCCGTGTCCGCGGTTATGGACGACTTGGGAAGTGAAGGTAAGATCATAGCATAACTCTAACGGAATGATTAAAAACTGGGTACTAGAGGTACCACTCCACAAAAGCAAGGCGAGCTTCCTCGAGGGTGATTCGGGGAGGTGCCTTTGATGAACAGGTACAGTGGTTGGTGATGGTTGTTGTTGAGAAAGGTGATCAAGAAAAGAATACTTCTTACCTCTTTTGAAAATACTCTGAATAGTCGATGCCTTTGAGTTATGTTTTCATAAATAAAATCAGCTTTATGCAAAACAGGTATGAAACCTTGAAAGCCAATCATCGAGCATATACTAGCTCTTAATCTTGCGAGTTCGTCGAACTCAACGTCTTTGCTTTTGGTTTCAGAGGAGGACTTCACCGACCTCGAAGGTGGGTTCTTTGTGGATGTCGACGAGTAGTCTGGGGTTCCCAGGTGGCAGCTTGGGACATCCTGGAACAGCTGGCGTTGTGATGTTTATCTGTAGGCCTCTTAGGCCATATGTTGGATCTTGTTGTTTAGAACAACCTAATTTCGCTTCCGCTTGATGTAATGTTGGGTCTGTGACCTCTGGTTGTCATTTGCTATCTTTCTCTATTATAAGAGTTGAACTATATGATTTGTGTCGTAGAGTCTGCGATGTGCCAGTTGTTCCACAAGTCTTGATCTCTCTCTTATGCTTTGATAGTGTGCCTGCTGGTATCGGATAACCGGAGACACAGTATCACTGTATAGCAGTCGAGTCGGGGCGCCACAATAAACCTGTGAACTGTAACACATATGTCGATTATGTTCGTAAGTATAAACCATACCAATTAGTACATCTTATCGATACAAGAAGTTATAAATAAATAAAAATGTTTAGTATAAAGGTCGCGAATTCAGTTTGCAAACGATAGGCTAAGTGCAGGCCTAACCATGCTCTGCTCAGAGAAGTTGAGGCATAGGCATTTTAGTTGGATTCATTATTGTGCAGATACAAACGTATCCACGACCTAGAATTCTTAGCGCAATAGCTCTGCATTGTGGTGCAAATACACATGTGTGCACAACCTGGGATTCTTAATGAAGAGCGTCAGCGTACAAAGTTTTGAAGTTAAATATAAAACACAAGTTCTTTGAGCAGATAAACCTTGTGAATTGAAAGTTCCGTTTACCTGCTTGTACTACTTCATGTTTTGCAATTCCTCTTTTGATGTAACATCTGTCACATGTTAGTAATCAAGATGCGTGATTTTGTTTTTATGGGGCTATTTGCCTCCCACTGTCAAATATTTTCGTCATGAACATATTTGTTTCTGCCACCATGCAGCTGCACTCCATTCCTTGGTATTCAGAGGACAAGCAAAAACTTACAGTATTTGCATACTCTCACATGAGATTAGTTTGGTTCTGGATCATATAAATAATGGGTTGGACTATGTGTGATAGCCAGATAATAGTAGTATTTATCTCCTTCAAATTTAACAAGTGATTTTCTGCTTGATGATTTCTATTACTTTTAAGAATATTGTTGTATAATGGGACATGTAAGGGAATTAAATATCGAAAACTTAAAGGCCGGCGTAGTTCTAAAACGATGATAGAACCAAAATCAAAGATTACTTAATGAACGAAATGTTTGATCTGCTTTATGCCCATTGCAACGCACATGCACATTGCTAGTTGCACAAATAAATAACACTACTCTGCTCCAATACAAAATATGATGAGCCAGGTGGATCAACCTAACCTAATATTTAGACACAAGTCATGGTATAGAATTTCTCTAAATATGTAAATAATTGAAAAACAAAGCAAAAGACATCGAAGGTGATAAGTACAACAAATAAAGCTACAACTCGTATTAGTATCCTCATATACAATAATTTCACCATTAATTTAATACACATAATGAGAATATCTTCATTCCCTAAAAAAAATGAAGATTTTTATAAGAGTGTAGCAATATTTTCTCAAGATATTTACTTATTATTGATCGATCACACATGTATATCTCTACAAATACTAAACTCCCTAGGATTCTTGCCTTCTCCTTGCTTCACATGTCAACATCAAGCTAGGTCCCACTTATATATTATTTAATGAAATACTAAGTTACACACTACAGCATGGTGGCACATTGAACCCATCTATATTCCACACCTACACAAAAATATGTTGGATAGATACACATATTTGTATATATTTGCTAAATTTTTGGTGAAAAACTATATTTACTCTTAAAATTTCTCGTTTTTACAAATACTAATCTCACTAAGATTTTTGCCTTCTTCTTGCTTCACATGTCCCAATCAAGATGGACACGGTTAAATATTATTTAATTAAATACTAAGTTTTAGACTACACCATGGTGGACCATGGACCCCATATATAGGTCTACAAAAAAAGTTTGATACATACATTTTTTTTAATATATTTGTTAAATCTTCGATGAAAAATTGGTATTACTAGCTACACAAAAAAGAAAATTGTGATTGTGAAAAAAGAAAAATAGCTATATTTCCCCTTAAAATTTCTCCTTTTTATGTAGCCCAAAATACAAAATGCTTACAAAAATTCAAGATCACGTGCAATACATACACGTAGTTGTATTATTCATTGGCCAAATACTGAAAACTAAACATTTCGTTTCAATTTTTGTAAAGAAAGAAAATGTTGTAAGCTCAAAGCTATATGCATTTACGTCAACTCTCTCCCTTATATATCCTTTCTCTGTCGCCAGCGCCCACCATAGCGTCGCGCCGATTAAGCCACACAAAATCATTTCTCTTCTTCCGCTTTACTCTATCTGTATTTTACCAAAAACATTCGTTGCGCTGTAAATTTTGCCCATCTCTCCATGCACAGATTTGGCTCCATTAAGCCTCTTGGAATACGGGGCACCTCCATCTCCGATGTCGCCGAATCTGTGCACTGTATGATTTTTAATTCTTATTCCGTAACTCCGAATGAGCTCATATTTGAACTGTAGTTGCACTTTTCTTCCTCTGTATGCATGAATGTTTGCAGAATTTTTCGGCAAAATTTGGTAGGGTAGAAAAATACGTTTTGCTGCTGTTTTTCTGGACAGATTCTGTCCCATTTTGTTTTATGCATGTTTTGAACTTTTATCTTGAATCTTTTTTATTCAAATGAGTTTATGAGTAGGCATACAACATTATATACTTTCTGGACATTCTTATGATGATTTGTTTGAGGATTATATGCAGCAAGAAACCTATTTGTTTATCACTACTAATGCACCCCACAGAAAAGAAATGGGAGAAACGGTGTTTTGAAGTTTTTTCACAGGGATTGGAGGAGATGCACCAAGAGCTATCCAAGGATGGTGAAGACCATAAGCTTGGGGATGTGAAGACAACCCCACTGGACCTACACACTCTCGGTTTGCACACGTCTAACTTCTGTTTTTCGATCGAAACACTTTATCGCATAAACTTGGAGCGTCTTTTTGTTTGTTTTTGGTTTGATTTTATTTTGTGAGACCACCACACTATCATTTATATGTGAAAGAGCTACTGGAAATATGGGTTGAAATATGTTGGATGTTTTTATTGTATTGGGAAAAGGGATGTTTGAGTTGATTTTTAATGATACATATAGTTGCATGATTCATGAGCTTGTTTATGAGTAATAATTTGCAAATGATTTATCAAGAGCTATCACTTATTCATGTTTTGATGCTGAAAGTTATTTTACTTTGTTTAACATGGATTAGTTAGTTCTATGGACACTCATGCATGCATCTAGATGGTCAACTTTCTCCCTCTTGCTAGCCCAAAATTCCAACAAGTAAAAACTTGTTTCCAACACCTTCAACCAAAGTTATTCCAGTGAGTCCACCATATCTACCTATTAGCTTTATGCTATTCCGAGTATGTTATCATGATATTTGTGTTATCTATACCTCTGAATGAAAATGTTTATGTTATTGATTGTGATGGGAAAAGTTGGTTATATAGCTCTCACGAACTTGATGCACACTTTATTTTTATTGCATAAATAAAACATGACCCATTGTGATTAAGATTATGATGTTAGTGGCTTGATAAATGTCCGAGGTTGGGAATTAGCCCATATGTGCTGTCACATGCAAAGCTTTCAACATGCTCTTCATCTCATTTAGTTGATATCATGTACTTTTGTTTATGGATGCCTATCATGGTGAAATAAGGGGAAATGAAGTAGTTTAAATGAGTTTGTATAAATGGTTAGAGAGACGCCTGGGCCGCTAATCTAAGCCATGCATCATTCATGGTGGAAATTTACTTACATGCTATGGTGAACCATCTGTGATACACCTTATAATAAAAAGCTATTCCAATGGTAAATAAAAAGGGTGTTGAGTTGTTCATCTTGTTTGTTTGTCTTGTCATTTTGATATGGGCTTGTTCCATATCCTGGGACAAGAGGTACCCCAGTTGACGCTCTTGATGATACTATTATTACTTACAATGATATATAACTTGAACTTGCTTTGTTTCCCAAGTTGAGTAACTCATGGTGTAGGTACTTGTATTCAAGGGGCATGAGACATCCAACCTTTACTTTGTCAAGCACACTACTCATATTTGCTTTCACATTAAACTTTAATCATTCAAGATGCTATGATAGGGGTAATGAGAGCTTGACACCAAGAATTCCACATTGCAATCATTAACTTAAGTAGAAGAGTTTGGAAGTTAGATGAAACTTATGCATGCTTTACCTCTACTCACATATATATCTTTCCAAAGTGTCCACCTTTTATATTCAGATTTTCATCTATACTCTATGACCAATGTAGGATGTTCTTACTTATCATTATGCATACATATGGTCCATATTACTATCTTCTATGTTACACTTTGTGAATTATCATTGAACATCCTTGCATTGAATACTTGATATCACTTCATAAACTATTTTGCATATTGCTACTCCTTTAAGAATGAATCATTTGACTCTATGTAGCAGTAGCAATCATCTTTGATATCCATTGTTAGTATTATATTGCAAAGTCCATGTTAGTTTTATCACCTTCATACTCGAGGACGAGTATTGGTTAAGCTTGGGGATGTTGATGCATGTAAAATGCATACATGAACTTTGCACTATATCACTTATATTCCAATCATATTTGCATCATATAAGGGTTATACCACTGTTATATAATGATTTTAGGCAATAAAATATGTATTTCCTATTTTTATGGAATTAACCCTGCGCAGGCAGAAAACCCTATTTCTTTCCTTTTGAGTTTCAGGGACCCAAACGACGTCCAAATGACCTGGAAAATTACGAGCGTCAATATTTTGGAAGGAGGAAGACTTGGGAGCGAAGGAAGCAAGCAAACGAAGGCCGGAGGCCCAAAAGAGGTGGCCCACGCGGCCACTGTACTGGCCACGTGGGCCCCACCATTTTGGCCCTCGTGGCTCCGCTGCCGTCGATCTTTCCTCCACCGACATCGTCTTGACCTAAAAACACCTATAAAAGAAGTCCCCCGTCGTTCTCTGGAAGGAGCGCCGTCGAAACACAGAAACACCGAAAGAGAGATCTGGAGTTGCAGATTGGAGGGGGAAAACTCCGGCGGGGCGCTGCCGACGTGGTCTCCATCTTCTCCATCGACATCTCCACCATCTCCATGATGAAGAGGGAGTAGTCCACCTCTGGACTATGGGTTTGTGGAAGTAACTTATGTATCTCTCCTCTCTTTGAGCTTCACTAATTAGTACCGTATGAGCTGCTGAACATGATTACGGTCATCGTTGTAATTCCTATGTGGTGGATCTTTTTATGAGTTAATATATGTTTGAGATTGCAATGTTTGTTTTAGTTATGAATATAGATGCATATTATGTACCCCATTCTTATTCACTTGTTATGATCAAGCATGTTTATGAGAGCGTGTGTGGGGTGATGTGTGCATTAGTTGGAGTAACGGGGGGTGGTGAGTGCGGTAAGTTGATAACTGTAATATCGCGATCCACTTGGGTGTTTTACCTTACTTTGTTGCCTCACTAGGGATAAACAAAAATACCATGCTACAAGGGTTGTGGGTGATTTGCCACTTCTCCGTGACTAGATCTAGCATGTTCTTATTTTAACTTCATGTCATGATACTTAAAGCTATACTCTGAGTTATCTTAATTACTAAGGTGTTATGATTTAGTTCGCATCTTGGTGGAGTATAAGTAAGATTAATAACCAAAAGATCTCTATGTTAGGACGTGATGCCCATATAATTAGTAACTTGTCATCAAACTTTGTGTTGCAATCTCATATGTCAACTCTATGTTCCATTGTCTACCACTTTATTAAAGAGAGAGTGCATTTGTGAAACCATGAACCCCGGTCCATTTTTAATCATAAGAAACACCTTTCCAACAACTTTTACCACTTTTCTATTTTCTGCAATTATTAAATCCGAAAATACAAAAACACTTTTACATCTTGCATTCATCATAAAAAACCCAAAAATATCATTCATCATTGTTATCATCATCCTTGCACATTTATTCACCACCATTGCATATTTATTTCTTGTTTGCATTGCATAATTATCTTGATATCATTCTTACACCTTGTGCTTGACAACCACAGGTGAGGTTGAGGACCAAAACATTTAACATTGTTTTGTAGGTAACCAAAATAAAGGATAATGAGATAAATCTTTCACTACTGATTCCCCGAGAGTTCGATATTAAACCCTCGAGTCACCCTCGTGGGGAAAACACGTCTTCCACTTACTACACACTCTGCACTTGGAGTCTCAACCTAACCCATTCACTTTTGACGCAGGTAACTACGCACCAAGATATCAAGTGTTTTCTGGAGCCGTAGATCAACCACTTCAAGGGCCATCACACGACTCCCGAAATTCAAACTGTGCAACGTTGTGTCGCTGACTGCTGGGTCCCACAGCAACGTTATCCACGCACGCCGTCGGACCAAGAGGTGCGCGACGCGGGAGGCACACGATGCAGTTTCCGAATCTTGACGCGCCCGCCGCTCGGAGGACGCGCGCAGCGGCGCCTCCTGTTAGCTTTCTCCTATATTGTTTGGTACGAACCCTTTCTTCACTAGCTATGACCTACTTATTGAAGCGTTTCCTTTGTATGATGGGTTACTGGGAATGGAACCCGAAGTAGAAGACTTTTTTTTAGATAATGTGCATACTTGATTCATACTAACAAGATTACAACCAGGAACAAGAACAAACACGCACACGCGAAGGAAAGCGAAGAACAGAGGAAAAACAGAGAGAGACACTGCAGCACCAAACCAACTTCAACCTCGGCGACACCGAACGCGGCCGTCCTCCACCGTCGACGACGAAGCAGGCCCCAGCCGCCGGCACCACCCCGGAGAACGGAGGAACTCCTTGCCCTGAGGCGTTGATGAGCCGCAACCACCACCATCCCCGTAGAGATGGATCTTCTACTTACTGAGGAACATCGGCCGGGGGAGGCCCCCGAGCACCCGCCGCTCCAGCTCTAGGGCCAGCGCCCCAGATCTTCATCCCGCACGCCACGATCCCCTGCAGCAGCCTCCTCTTCTTCCCTCTGCAGATCGCCCAGATCCGCCGCACCCGGATCCGGCCTAGAAGAACGGAGCGAAGGAAATCCAACGATTTCCCGGCTCCAGACAGTCGCACGCGAGACGGCGGAGCTCCATGGAGCGCCACCGCCGGAGAGAAGCCGCGCCGACACCACAAAACCAACCAGCACCACCGCCACCTCCAAGGCGCCACTGGCCGGACGCCCCACGAGCCCTACCCTATGTACACGCCGTGAGATGGGCTTCCCCCATCCTCCCGCTGCCGGAGCAGCCGACGGAGGGGGAGGAACCCACGCCTCACCGGCGGCGAAGGTGGATCGGCGACGAGCTCCCAAAAAATGCCTCTTCCGCACTGTAGCGATAAGAGGAGAAGGGGGAGCGGCCTTCTTTTTCCGAAGTAGAAGACTTTGAGTAGGTATGATATGACTGACGGCCCCTTTTTAAATTTGTGTATACCTTAAAATGTCTCTGTTGTGTTAGAACCATATTTACCCACAAAAGAGCATCGGACTCTGCTCCTGGAAATGCACAATTAGGTTTCTCCGTTGTTTACTGCATATCAGTGCCAAACATGAGTATCATGTCCTGCATGGAAAATGTTTCATCATCCAAGTAAAGGTCGCGAATTCACTTTACAAATGGTAGGCCGAGTGCAGGCCTAACCATGCTCTGCTCACAGAAGTTGAGGCAGAGGCATTTTAGTTGGATTCATTATTGTGCAGGTACAAACGTATGCATGACCTAGAATTCTTACCGCGATAGCTTTGCATTGTGGTGCAAATACAGATGTGTGCACAACCTGGGATTCTTAATGCAGTAGCGTCAACGTACACAGTTTTGAAGTTAAATGTAAAACACAAGCTCTTTGAGCAGATAGATAAACCTTGTGAGTTGAAAGTTATATTTAGCTGCCTGTACTACTTCATATTTTACAATTCCTCTCTTGATGTAACATGTGTCACCTGTTAGTAATCAAGATGTGTGATTTTGTTTTTCTGGTGCTATTTGCCTCTCACTACCAAATATTTTCATCATGACCATATTGTTTCTGCCACCATGCAGCTGCAGTCCATTCCTTCGTATTCAGAGGACAAGCAGGACGACATCGTGGAATTGTATGGCGTCCTATAAGAAGTTCATGGTATCATTTTGTTTGTTGATTTATCGTATCGAAAGAAGAACAATGGATGCACCACGTGTCCAGAAGCAACAAGTTCATGCTATGTTTGTCCAATCTTTGTCAGTAACCAGCATTAAAACCGGTTCGTGGTATGTGTTGTGCTAGCCCGTGTAACCGAAGAGCTGAATGCCAGGCCATGCTCTGCACTCTGTAGTTTCACTTGGATGACTGCCCCAAAACTCGAGAAGAATTTTGTAGAGACTAGAGAGAGTACGAAACGTTACAAGTGATGTGCTCCTGTTTAGGCAGGAGAGGAGTATTTATGTGTTACTTTGTTTTGGGAAATTTCTGTGCTTGCTGAGTACGTGACCTTGGAGTATTTCTACAGTTGCACTTGAGTGATTAGTAGATTTTATATACTGTTTTAAGCCAGCTCTATAAATATAAAATCCCACATCTCATGCTCCACCTACCCACTTTGATTTCCATTATGCACGATTAATCGTTCCCCGAGAAAGTAAAAGTTGTTTAAGTAGTACTAAAATGCTTCGATTCGTGTCTGCACCTCATCTAGACCCCTCACATTCAAATAGATCTTACAATGAACTCAACAAGGTTCTTCACCTTGTTTTACTGTTGATTCTTCAGTTGCATGCAGGTTGTGCTTGTGTTGTCTATGTTTCACACGATGTCATGGAACGAAAACAACATCACAATCATATAATTTCCATCCAACAATTTACCACTATCATCATTTGGCTAGGGCTTTCAAATATCCCAAAAACTAAAGTTAACTACTCAAGAAGGGGAGCTACAAACATCCTGAGATGAATGATTAAACAATTCATAATCCTCAATAATGTAGTAGTATTGAGTATTGAGACAGAGAAGTTGGGGACTACAAGAAGTGGATGAAGTAGGTCAGCGTGGAAGCGCCTATGGTGATATAGACGATGGATCTCGTGGCTTGCACTGTCCTCATACGCAGAAGTTGAATATGATGACTCCATTGATGTATTATCCTTCCTATATTGGACATGCAGGACGTTTTCACACTGTTTTTTCTCTCTCAAGTTTTTTGTGTTTGTTCCATTCATAAACCACTTGCGCATCCGTCATATGTTTGACGCTGTTGTAAAGATGACAAGTGGTACCAGCGAAGTTACATACGGAATAGCTCGTACCACTGCCCGTCTTTTGTTATGAAAACCTAGAACAATGCTTTCTTTCTTCTGGTCCACTTCTCTCCTTGTAAGGATTCTTTTAGCCTTCACCTTGAATTAGTTTTAGTTTTAAAATGTGATTTCAAGCAAAAACAAGGCAAAGAGCAGCATTTGTAATGAAATAATGTATGCAAAATGCAGGCAACACGAAGCTTCTAAAGCCACCATGGCCACTACACATCAAAACGAACCATGTATCAAGTCTTCTTGTGTTTCCTAAACCATTTCATTTTATTACCAACCAAAAACACACATTATTGCATAGTAACATTTGAACCTTAGGAAGAACAACACATATTTGTCAAGCCGAGAACTAATAAATTTATAATGCTAATGATCCAACAACACGTGTAAACATCTAGTACAATCTATAGCTTCCAAATTGTGTACAATAAATATAAACAATTGTACTTTAAACCTCTACAAGGTATACAGAGGACCTAAAGAATTCCCCAACAATATATTTATCCATACATAGTTAGATGTCCATGAATAAAGTACATTTTTAGCAGTTCCAGTTAGACAAATTAAATAATGAAGGAATGTAACATTTTCTTTATGTGTTTAGATCTATGGGAGAGTCAATTGAACTAAAGGTATCCTTAGCAATGTCTCAAAGCAATCGGAAAAACATAAATTTATTCAGAGTACTATCAAAATTTATTGTGTGTACGTAGTTGCAAGAATTGACGTAACCACAACACATAACATTGTATTTAAATCTTAGCAACATTGTCATGTGGCTAATTGTTGTGTAAAAATTGCGTAAATTACGATCTTATGTCGAAAAAAGAAGTTTTAAATAAGTAGAAATATTTGGTATAAATGAGTGAGTTCGAGAAAAAACAGGATCCCATGGAGTGTTATCGTGGGGTCTAGCTTGTCGATTTCAACACATCACCAATACAAAATAAAATACGCGGAGAGATTAGAATACCGATTCTTACTTTCTTGTACTAAAGGTATCCCAGATCAATTCATTCACCGAGTTAAAATATTTGGATGCTTAATATTGAGATTTTGCTAAATAATTCTTGGTCAACTCGTTGGTACACTAGTAGGGAAAACTCTTTCTGTGGCGCACCTTTTTGACTTTCTGTGGCGCACCGCGAGGTTTGCTGGGTGCGCCACAGAATTCTCGCCACAAAAAATATTTCTGTGGCGCACCCAGGGCGTGCGTCACATAAAATCCAACTTTCTGTGACACACCCAGTGTGGTGCGCCATAGGAATACCTTGGCAGCACCCTATGCAGAGGAATTCTGTGGCGCATTGTTTCTTGGTGCGCCACAGAAAGTGGTGCCCCACAAAAAAAAAACGTGCGCCACAGAACTACATTTTTTTCATTTTGCTGTACAAATACAGGTATATACATGATTTATATAGATTTATACAAAAATACATGTATATTTGACAGGTACATAAACAGACAAACACATTAATCAATATGTCATCACATATATTACTTAGTGCCCGATCGAGATACATATATACATAGTCACAAAAGTGCCGATCGAATGTTTATACAATTAGTCATGTGATACAAACACAAGTTCATCATTTCACACTACACATTACAAATCAAGTGTTCGCCGCCTAATTATAATCAAATGTAGTACACATCGGCGATGATGGTGAGCAAGAGCGCGCGAGAGCATGCATGATCATGGCTTTCTCTTCTTGAGCGGCGCCGGAAACGGTAGAATGCCCCCTCTCGTCCTCCACTCCTTGGTGTCATTCTGCGCCGCTAGTCGTTCTTCCATCTCCCTCTGAGACAACGCTGAAGATGGATTGGATATATATTGGTTAGTGATATACATAGAGTATAATTTGTTCATCTAAGTAGAGAGGCAAGATGATCAATCAATTGTCATGGTTGGAAATCATATGGCTATCCTATTTGAGTTTCATAGCATATATATAATATATAACCCTACACATGCACTTCTACAAAAAAGTACACACTAGCTAGTAATGCTTAGCAAGGCTATCTTTTATAATACATCGTACCCATGCGGAAGTGGAAGGACCCTGAGGCGTGAATGACATCCTCGAGGATGATCGTTGTTAACTGCAGCCGGATGCGATTGAAGTCTTGTCTATAATCAGCATCGGTGAGCTCATCCGCGTTTTTGGAGTATTCTGCGAGATTAGATGCAATCTTCGTTTTCTCGCAATCCTGGACAATCGCTTTAAGGTGATGGAGGGCGTAGTAGGCCTCCATCACGCTGCCATCCAGTTGCTTGATGCAATGGAATTGGATCCCATGCAAGAACTTGTGTGTGTTGTCGTCCTCCGTGAAAAATTCCGAGTTCTTATGGAAGGGGCCGCCCTTTTTGGCATAGGCCTCGAGAGCGTCATCGAGAATACCCTTTAATCTGTTGTATGATCTCGGCTGGCCAGATTTATTCCCCGAGTCCAAATAAGTGGCAACGGACCACCTCGGGGATACGTAGATGAGTGCGCGGTACTTGTCCCTGCTCAACACCATTGAAGCGGAATGTTGGACAAAGGATCAGCGATGGAAGAAATGTACAAGAAGGCATAAGATAGGACGGTGGCGAGCGGATGTGTACTTACTCGAAAAACTAAGGCAGAAGAAGGGTGTTCTTCTTCTTGTTGGCCAGGAAGACCCTAACGAGGTACTCCTTGGCCGTTTCCCGTGTCGTTGATCCTTCCACCAGATGGCTGTCGCGCATGTAGTAGGGATCCACTATCGCGATGTGCGGGGTATCATCTCTCCTGATCTTCATCGCCGCATCGAGCGCATATAGGCGAACCATGTTATAGTCTAGCCGTTTGGAGTGGAACAAGTTGAAGATGTCCTCGTACGCTATGAAGAACACATCCGCGGGGTCTTCCTGGACGAAGTCCACCAACTCTTTTGGCACCTTGACCGCGAACGCCGGGTAACCTGGGTCCTCCTCTTTAAGAAGGGTCTCCTCTAGATACAAGACAAGATTCTACAAAGTAATCATGGGTCCTTCTGCAAGGCGGAGCAAGTCCCCGGACAAGATAGGTTTACCAGCTTCATGAACTCAGGGGTAGCCTTGTGGAATCGTGTCTTCAGGACCCCGGATCTTAGGATCCGGCTGGCTCGCAGAGGATGCTTTTCTCTTCATTTGCTTCTTCTTTTTCTTCGTCTCTGGGGATTGTGGGGGTGCAGTGAACCCCGCTTTAACTGTTTCATGCAGTGTGTTAGGGCTAAAAATGTTACCCGGTTGAGCTTGATGATCGCCGGAATCCGGAGGCGTGTCGGTGAAGGCCAGGCGCTGTGTGCATGAAGTGGGACGAGCAGGTTGACCGCGGTGGTCGCGGAAGGGTTCTTCATCCACAAGAGGCATGTACATATCATCTCGGCAGGCGCCAGTGTTGATGTACTCATCGACGTTGACATCCTCCTCCTCCTCATTTCTGTGGCGCCAGCTGGTGCGCCACGGAATCCCAATTTTCTGTGGCGCATCCAGCTCCATGCGCCACAGAAAGTTGGGATTCCATGGCGCACCGGCCACGGTGCGTCACAGAATATCTCCAGATGGACCTCTCCCCAATAATTGCACGTGGGACCCGTAGATTTTCTGTGGCGCATGGGTGGGCATGCGCCACAGAATTCTGGCTTTCTGTGGCGCATGCCCACCCATGCGCTACAGAATTCTGACTTTCTGTGGCGCATGGGCAAAAGATGCGCCACAGATCTGTGGCGCACCGGCACCCATGCGCCACAGAAATAATTCTGTGGCGCACCAATTAAGGGTGCACCACAGAATGCCATATCTCCTATAACCCTTTTCCTACTAGTGGTAGGTTGTATAATCTATTTCATCCAATTTAGACACATGTTAAAAAGCTATGCAAATGTTATAAAAACTTTGGTAGATCATTCACAGTTCAACATAATGTAAAGACAAAGATCCTACCATAATAGCACACAATGATCCAGCTTTGGTGGAAACTTGACAACTATCTTGCCTCAAATGTTTGGAGTGTTAACCTGATTTTGAATGGGTCCTTCAACATCAAGATTTTCAGTAATATAGATTTTTATTGGTTCCCGGAACTAATATTCAGATTAAGATTCAGTTTCTGCAATTTCCAATATAAACCACAAGTATTTGACATATGTAAATACATCATAGGTAACTTTTAGTATGGGAGACCAATATATCACTGCAGAATTTCTGCAACGCTACAATTTCCGTGTTCATGGGTAGAAATGACTGAAAAATCTTTTTTACTAAATAGATTATGAACAAACTTGCAAATGAGGCACAAAATCAGGCTTTCAAATGCCCACTACATTAATCGTAGATAAGACATTTAAATTACCACATCATCATGTTTATTTGGGGAATGGAAGCAAATGATAGACTACACTTGTATATATACAGAAAACAACATGTTGAAGTCTATGCACACATAGATCATGTCATGTGGAATAAGTATACATGGGTTGTTGTTGTGTGTTTAATGTAATGAAAAATAGATGAGAGAACAGTTTGTTGAACTGAAAGGCATATTGCAATGGCATGACAAAAATAATGCACAAACTATATATTGTGCTAAGCAAAATTGCAGCATTGTGCTAAGTAAAGAAACAAAGTAAGTTTTCTTGCTGAAAATTAAATAGTAACATAGTGAATTGATGCATAAGTGTCACATGCCTCACTACATTGTCATGATACTTCGCAAGACTATCGTCTATGCCTTTACCCTTTATCTGTCAAAGGCGTCTTGCTCCATCAAAACCTGGCTTTCCAAAACATCAACGGCCTTGGCTGACCCCACCTTTGCTTGATCCTGAGCAGCAATGTCACATGTGGTTTCATCCATTGGGTGGATATCATCTTGTTGCTTCACCACCTCCTGATAATTCCTGACAATTCTCAACTCATCATTCTTGACTAATGTACAATGTGTGTCGACAACATATTGTTGCTCCACCACCTCCTGATCATCCCTGGCAGCTCTCAACTGAATATCACAGGTAGCACTCAACTCATCATTCTTGACTAAGCCGCCTCCCCTACCCCAGAGCCTGCTCGGACAGATCTGGACCTTGAATGGTGGCAGCTAGGCGGTCCAGCGAGCGCCACCCCTCCCCGAGCAGGAGCAGGAGTAGCCGCCCACGCCGCCGGCCATCGTCCCACCGGCGCACCTCTGGCAGGCGCCGGAGTATATCGAGTACGACGTGTAGATGTCCATGAAGGGCAAAACATTTTAGTTTTATGTATTTTGTTTTTAGAATATACATGTAAAATGACCGTTTGTGGCCCATTCATGTGGAACGGTTTCAGATGGGGAAGTTGCTCCTCTCTCGTTTTTGGAGGCTGTCACTCGAGAGGTTGTGGATATTTTAGGCTGCCTGGAGCACATATTTGTGCCTGGTTTGTCTATATTTGGTTTCCACACTGCTTTCTACACACCACTAGAGATGCTCTGAACGAATGTACCAGTACAAATAGTGTGCTAAATCATCAAAAAAATACACCAAAGTTACGGGAAAGTAAAATCTGTTCAAGTAATAATAAAATGGCTCTGTTCGTGTACCTAATCTTGATCCCTCACATCCCACTAGCAGTAGAAGTTGCTCTCACAATTCATCGTTAACAGAGATCATCACTTCCTTTTGCCGTAGATTTCTTCAGTGGCGAGCATAAACGGTGTCACTTCGTCTCGGAGGCCTACCAGGAGCTGATGACCCTGGCTTAAACTTGGACGCCTCGTGCCTCGCAAGCTCAGGCGGCACATGAGTGTTGCTCTGCACAAGCATCTGCTTAAGATCGTAAAAAATGTCAGTATTCTCTAAAGTCAGAAACGAGGTGGCGAGCCCCTTCTTCCCTGCACGCCCCGTCCTCCCGATCCGGTGCGTGTACGCGTCGATCGTGCTCGGCATCTCGTAGTTGATCACGTGAGCCACGTCGGGGACGTCGATGCCGCGGCCGCCGACGTCCGTGGCCACCAGAACGCTGAACCTGCCGTTCCTGAACCCGTCGAGGCTGGCCTCCCTCTGCTCCTGCGACTTCCCGCCGTGCAGCGTCGTGACCCGGAACGATCCGAGGTCCCTGGCGCAGGTGTCGACGGACCTCTTGGTGTTGCAGAACACTATGGCCGTCCTGTCGTCGCCGAGATCCCGGATTAACCTCTGAAGACGCCGCATTTTCTCTGAGTCCCTCACCATGATCACGTTCTGGGTCACGAGGTCCGTGGCCTTTCCGGCGGAGCCGACCGTGACAACCACCGGGTTCCGGAGGTACTTCCTCGCCAGCCGCTCCACGGCTACCGGCATTGTTGCGCTGAACATGTGGGTCGTCATGTAGACCTTCTGTTCATCCTCCTCTTCGTCCACGTTCTCTGGCTTCAGGTTGCTCGAAGGCATGGCTTCGAGAAAGCCCACGACCTGCGGCTCGAACCCCATGTCGATCATCCTGTCGGCCTCGTCGAGCACAACGCAGCTGCACCGGTTGAGCACGGCGTACCTCCTCTCCAGGCAGTCGAGGAGCCGGCCCGGCGTCGCGATTACCACCTCGCACCCCTGCCTGAGCCTGAACCCCTGCTCCTCGATTGACTGGCCGCCCACGACGGACACGACCCTGATGCCGAGATACGCCGCGAACTTCGCCGTCTCCCTCTCGATCTGCTGCGCGAGCTCGCGGGTCGGCGCCATGACGAGCGCGTACGGGCCCTCGGCGGCGTCAGCCTCGCTAACGATCGGATGCATGCGCGCGACGTATGACAGCATGGGGAGCACGAAGGCGGCGGTCTTGCCGGACCCCGTCTGGGCGACGCCGATGACGTCGCGCCCCTGAAGGCCGAGCGGCACGGCGGCCATCTGGATAGGCGTCGGCGTCCCGTACCCAGCCCTGTCGACGGCGCGTAGCAGGTCGGCGCCGAGCGAGCTCTCCGCCCAGCTCCGCATCGGGCGGGGCGCGCCGGAGGAGGAGCCCTTGTACGAGATACCGTGGTCCTCGCGCAGGATCCGCCAGTCCCGCTCCGTCATCTCCCCACCGCCTTGTCCGTCCAGTGCCTGTCCACGCGCATGTCCTGTGCGTCGTACGCCGCCGCCACGGCGGGGGCAGAATTCTTGTGGAGCGCGGCGGCCGCGGACCTCTTCTGCTCACGGCGGTCGATGCCGGCGAGGAAGCCGCGGCCGTAGAGCAGCATCGGCGGCGACTGGTGGAGCGAGTCGCAGCTGGTGTCCTCCGTGCTCTCCCAGTCGAAGCGGAACCGGTCGCGGGGCTTGGCGACTGGCTTGGGCCTCCGGTTGTTCTTGGACGAGCCCTCCAGCTCCTTCTCCCGCGCCCTTTCAGCCATCTTCTCCGCACGTTCTTTCTCCCTTCTTTCCCTTGCACGATGTTGATCGTGATACGGATCTCCGTCGCGGCATCGGCCCCGGCCGGGGGAGGAATCGCGAGGGGGTTTGGACGGCGAAGTGGGTCGCGGGATAGAGTGGAGGAGGGAGCGGCGCTTTTCGACGTCGGTGGCCTGGCGGCTCTTTTCACGGGAGAGGAACACGGGGCTCGGCTCCGTGGCGTCCAAAGATCGCTTCATGGCGGCGGCGGCGACGGGAGGTCGGTGTGGACGGGACGGTTGTAGATTGGTACCTTTGTAAAGGCTGGAGTGTGCTCGTCTCCGACTCGGAGATCGTGTCCGGGTCGGTGCTCACCTCGTCTCCTCCTCGAATTGCTGCAGCGCTGCTCGAATTGGATCGCCCGATCGAGCCGCGCGGACAGGAAGCCGAAGACGAATTGGCGGTGGTACTGTGGATCTTTATGGGCTAATGGGTTGGCTGGTTTATGCTGGCGGGGAAAATGGGCTGCTAAGTGCCAACCTATAAAAGGCCAAGTACAACCTTTCGAGCCCTCCAAACTTTTGGGCCTGTGCGGCCGTATGGGACACACTCGTGTGAGTCCTGGCCTGGATGCAAAGTATGTAAACATTGCACAACTGCGGTGTGGTACATCTGGTGGGAAAGACGTCAAGCGACCCGCGGGGAGTCTGTGCAGGACCCATCGGCTCAGGCAATTTCCACGCTGATTCTGAACTACACTCGTGCTAGGAAAAACAAGGCTGGGATTAGTAGACATGGATGGTCTAGACCAAAAGAGAATTTTGTAAAACTTAACGTTGATGCAGGTTTCAGCTACAATACAGGGACATGTGGGACAGAGCAATTCTTCGAAGTGATCGAGGTCTCTTCCTGGCGGCAAGCAATTGTGGAATTCAATTTGCCACTGATCCGGCTTCAACGGAGGCGCAGGCTCTCCGAGATGGCCTCTTACTTGCAGGGCAGATCGGTTGCAACAGGATTGAGGTTAACTCGGACTGCGTCGAGGTGATCGAGGTGATGAAGGAAGGCGGCAATTCTCTGGGACCTGCGGCGGCTATCTATGAAGAGTGCACTATGCTTAGTCGTAATTTTACGGAGGTTGTGTTTAGTCATTGTTCTAGAGAGGCTAATATGGCAGCGCATGTGCTTGCCGGTAGAGCGGAGGGGGATCAGTCGACTGTTTGGCTTGATGACCCCCCCGGTTTTTCTTTTGCATGCGCTTGCAAACGATGCGTCGGTGCTCCAACCCGACTGATGATGTAAATGTGTGCTGTGGAGGCGGCAAGTTTCAGACGCGCTCTTTTCCTTACCAGGGTAGCTAAGGGGACTGGAAGATTTTTAATGAGGCGGCTTGCTGACCTAATATAGTTGTGAAAAATTTCAAAAAAATAAAAATAACACCACTCTTAATCTAAAAAAACTAAATAACACCACTCCAATATAAAATATGATGAGCTAGGTGGAGCAACCTAACATAATATTAAGACACAAGGCATGATATAGAAGTTCTCTAAAATAAGTAAATAGTTAAAAAGAAAGCAAAAGCCATCAAAGGTGATAAGTACAAGAAAGAAAGGTAAAACTCGTATCAATATCCTCATATACAATAAATACACCATTAATGTAATACACATAATGAGAATATTTTCATTCCCTTCAAAAAATAAAATATTTTCATAAAAGTGTAGCAATATTTTCTCAAGATATTTACTTATTACCGATCGATCACACATGTACATCACGCTTCCTAGCTTGCTCGCTGATTAATTTTGGTACTTCGATGGGAAGATTTTGGTGTGAATTCAGCGGCAAAATATCAGCTCCTGGTTTGATTTTGGATTCTGAAGGTGCCTCGCGATCGAGAAGCCAGAGGAGCAGAGTTGTGTAATTCCCACACCATTCTATCTTGGTCTTCGCTAAGGTGCAGACAGGTTACACTTTATATGACCCAAAAACATGAGTAGAATTCAGCAAAGAGAGTACTTGCACATATTTGACCACGAGAGAACCAAGAAATGTGTAATGCTAATTATCTATTGACAGTTGTAAGCATCTTATACACTACAACATTCTTTTATTTATACTTGATATAGGCAACTATATACACTCTAAAACTTCTATCAAAGTATACATATGAGCTCTAGAAATTTTTGCCAACATATTTAAGCATACCAACGTAGAAGTGGACATATTAAACACATAAAGTAAACTATGGCACATCTATTAAGAGTACATATTAATAAAAAAAGATTGTGGTTTTCTTTTATTTTCTTTGATCTAAGTAAGATTCAGTTAAACATAAAGGTTTTTACTAGCACGACTTTAGATGCAAAGTAAAATTTCAATGTATAGAGTGTTGGTTTATTTCCAAGGATAAACCTGTGAACTGTAACACATATGTCGATTATGTTCGTAAGTATAAACCATACCAATTAGTACATCTTATCGATACAAGAAGTTATAAATAAATAAAAATGTTTAGTATAAAGGTCGCGAATTCAGTTTGCAAACGATAGGCTAAGTGCAGGCCTAACCATGCTCTGCTCAGAGAAGTTGAGGCATAGGCATTTTAGTTGGATTAATTATTGTGCAGATACAAACGTATCCACGACCTAGAATTCTTAGCGCAATAGCTCTGCATTGTGGTGCAAATACACATGTGTGCACAACCTGGGATTCTTAATGAAGAGCGTCAGCGTACAAAGTTTTGAAGTTAAATATAAAACACAAGTTCTTTGAGCAGATAAACCTTGTGAATTGAAAGTTCCATTTACCTGCTTGTACTACTTCATGTTTTGCAATTCCTCTTTTGATGTAACATCTGTCACCTGTTAGTAATCAAGATGCGTGATTTTGTTTTTATGGGGCTATTTGCCTCCCACTGTCAAATATTTTCGTCATGAACATATTTGTTTCTGCCACCATGCAGCTGCACTCCATTCCTTGGTATTCAGAGGACAAGCAAAAACTTACAGTATTTGCATACTCTCACATGAGATTAGTTTGGTTCTGGATCATATAAATAATGGGTTGGACTATGTGTGATAGCCAGATAATAGTAGTATTTATCTCCTTCAAATTTAACAAGTGATTTTCTGCTTGATGATTTCTATTACTTTTAAGAATATTGTTGTATAATGGGACATGTAAGGGAATTAAATATCGAAAACTTAAAGGCCGGCGTAGTTCTAAAACGATGATAGAACCAAAATCAAAGATTACTTAATGAACGAAATGTTTGATCTGCTTTATGCCCATTGCAACGCACATGCACATTGCTAGTTGCACAAATAAATAACACTACTCTGCTCCAATACAAAATATGATGAGCCAGGTGGATCAACCTAACCTAATATTTAGACACAAGTCATGGTATAGAATTTCTCTAAATATGTAAATAATTGAAAAACAAAGAAAAAGACATCGAAGGTGATAAGTACAACAAATAAAGCTACAACTCGTATTAGTATCCTCATATACAATAATTTCACCATTAATTTAATACACATAATGAGAATATCTTCATTCCCTAAAAAAAATGAAGATTTTTATAAGAGTGTAGCAATATTTTCTCAAGATATTTACTTATTATTGATCGATCACACATGTATATCTCTACAAATACTAAACTCCCTAGGATTCTTGCCTTCTCCTTGCTTCACATGTCAACATCAAGCTAGGTCCCACTTATATATTATTTAATGAAATACTAAGTTACACACTACAGCATGGTGGCACATTGAACCCATCTATATTCCACACCTACACAAAAATATGTTGGATAGATACACATATTTGTATATATTTGCTAAATTTTTGGTGAAAAACTATATTTACTCTTAAAATTTCTCGTTTTTACAAATACTAATCTCACTAAGATTTTTGCCTTCTTCTTGCTTCACATGTCCCAATCAAGATGGACACGGTTAAATATTATTTAATTAAATACTAAGTTTTAGACTACACCATGGTGGACCATGGACCCCGTATATAGGTCTACAAAAAAAGTTTGATACATACATTTTTTTAAATATATTTGTTAAATCTTCGATGAAAAATTGGTATTACTAGCTACACAAAAAAGAAAATTGTGATTGTGAAAAAAGAAAAATAGCTATATTTCCCCTTAAAATTTCTCCTTTTTATGTAGCCCAAAATACAAAATGCTTACAAAAATTCAAGATCACGTGCAATACATACACGTAGTTGTATTATTCATTGGCCAAATACTGAAAACTAAACATTTCGTTTCAATTTTTGTAAAGAAAGAAAATGTTGTAAGCTCAAAGCTATATGCATTTACGTCAACTCTCTCCCTTATATATCCTTTCTCTGTCGCCAGCGCCCACCATAGCGTCGCGCCGATTAAGCCACACAAAATCATTTCTCTTCTTCCGCTTTACTCTATCTGTATTTTACCAAAAACATTCGTTGCGCTGTAAATTTTGCCCATCTCTCCATGCACAGATTTGGCTCCATTAAGCCTCTTGGAATACGGGGCACCTCCATCTCCGATGTCGCCTCTCAAGTCCAAAGTTAACTTGCAAGTTCACGTGCGGTCCCCTCGATGCATACTTTTGTGGCCACCCAATGCCAGTGAGGTGAAGGACTTACTACATATGTCGCATTAGTTGCACGTGAATACTCACATCAGCTCTCGCATCACCCATTGATGTCGCCGTTGCTGTTAGTGGTGCTCGATTTGGTGATGGTCACAGCTGCGGTTGATAACGTGAGCAATAATTTGATGGTGAATGGGGGTGGTATGATGAGTTAGACGCATTTTGTTTGAGGCCACCTAATTATTGAGAAAAGATAATTTTTTCTTTTATTTGTGAACCTTTTCTCTACATTTTGTTTGCTTATATATTTGTCACATATATTAAGAGAACATATTGTGTAAGCAAGTGCATGTGTGCATTTGGTAGATGGTTGGATGCATACATTGAAAAGGAGCTATATGTGTCTAGCCTCACCTGATGTCGTTAGAGTGCAGAAAAGTCATGACTCATGAGCGCACAATGCTAAAATAACATCTGACGTATGGTGAAGATGACTAACTATATGTTTTGAGATAGTCATTCCTGCAATTAGATATATATACTAAAAAACTATTGGTGGTATACATGCCATTTATTTTAGTTTATATTTTTTTATATGTAATATGGATCCGATTCTCAGAATAAAATGTCATGCAAACCATTTAAGATCTCACTTTGCTCTGCTTTTTGGTGCATTATTTAGTGTTTATCGGTATAATATTCTTCCATTTACATTGTATCGATTGTACTCGATCGAATTGAATGAATTTTATAGGACATAATTATACCAACTACTACTGATTGTGAGATAATTACTGTCAGAAAATTCTACTTGCTTTTATTACAATAAATCAATGACCTTGAGTATTTTGATGTATAATCAAGTCGTGAATAATTAGCTCTTGAGTCTGCAATGTTCATCTTATATATCGTACATTGTATACAGATTGTAGCAAATTTGTTCAATTATTTTGTTGGAATCTTCATAGAACCATGTACACAATTTAACTTTCATGATATTTCATAATGATGGTCGTATTTTGATTTTCTATCTGAGTATCTGAGAGCTTAAGGGCCTGTTTGGTTTGTGCCCCCAACTGACCCTACCTAAATATTGGTCATGCCAAAATCTATACCTCTTGTTTGGTTTGTTTCCAATTATTTGGCTGCCTATGGACCATGTGGTGGTTCCTTCACAAATCGCTGCCAATTTTTTGGCAACTCCAGGGCGGCAGAATCTTGCGCCAATTTTTGGCAAGCCAACGTTGGCAGGGCAGCTACAGGCAAGAACCAAACGCACCCTAAGCTTTTCTATAGTGTCATGTGTTTTATTTATTGAGTGATGTAGGTCTATTATTTCTATAACTCACACAACTATGTTCTTTTCCTTACTTTCCTATGTTTATGTGAGGATGCTTGAGTGATCGTGTGGCAAGAGAGTGAACGAGTGATACTAATTTTTTATTATTACTACTCGTTTTGCTAAAAATACATCGATTGTATTAGACCGGACGCGGCAACGCGCGTCTTTTCCTTCTAGTGACCTATGACGCTTCCTAGCTTGCTCGCTGATTAATTTTTGTACTTCGATGGGAAGATTTTGGTTAATTCCAGCGGCAAAATATCAGCGCCTGATTCGATGTTGGATTCTGAAGGTGGCTTGCGATCGAGAAACCAAAGCTTTGTAATTCCCACACCATTCTATCTTGGTCTTCACTAAAGTGCAGACCGGTTACATTTTACTCCAAGTTTCTCCACTTATCTATTAAAAACTTATCAAATCTCTCCTAAAGGAAATCTTAAGATGGACACCATCCCAAATTTGATCAATGCTACAATGATGCTGGCCACATCTAATGTACTCCCTCCATCCATAAAAGGATGTCTGAATTTTTTTTCTTAATATGCATGTATCTAGACATGGTTTATTGTGTAGATACATACAAATGTAGATAAAGTTGAGACATCCCTTTTATGTACGGAGTAAGTAGTATATATAAAAAAAGAGAATGGCCAGACTTTTGTTACCGAAGCAGTTATCTTCCCCAAAACGAACATTTTACCATTTCCTAACAACCATCTATAGCCCATTTTCCCTGCTTTACAAACCCACGTGATACCTTTCCAAAAGGGTGATATATTATAATCCGTACAAGTGAAATATTATGTCTTTTGGTATTTTTCGAGAGCCCTCGGTACAGTTGTGAATCGTTGTATTAAGCTTTAAAAGGGGAACCAAGATTGATCTAGTTTATAAGATAAACCGGACCCAAAACCCGAACAAGCCGACAAATACAAGGACAATATATATCACTCAACTAGCCCGATCTCAAGCCAACTAAAGATGAATATCACAACACAAAGTATCAAGGCCCCGTCATTACCAATTCCAGTAGCCTCCGCAGAACAACCACGTCAAGCAGCTCGGAGCAATGTACCCTCCACACATGTGCGTAGAGAGATCGGCCAGTGGACGACATGATATACACTCCTAATCTAGGAGGACAACAATGCGTGCGTACAACAGACAAAAAAAGAAATAATAAGCCCTCAAATAGCAAAAGTGATATGGCAAACATACTCAAATAGTATATTTATTACAATAATAATATTAATATAACACGTGAAAATGCGAGGGTGGACTGCAACTTATGTCCCGCGTGCAAAATACCATGTGTACGTGCTGCACTGAGGTCATCTTATGACGGATTGACACCGCTCTCTAGAATGCACAGGATCCGATCGCGCATGTATATATCGTCAAGATCATCACGCTTCCTAGTTTGCGCCTTGGATGGGAAGATTTTGGCGCAAATTAATCTGGCCTGATTTGATTTCAGATTGTGCTCGAGAAACCGTCCAACCCGGCCGGCCAGCCCACGGTATTTTGGAGTGGACACCCATATAAAATTCCCCCGGCCGCAACAGACTCGATCGATTTGCATGCAACGCAACTGACTCCGGTCGATCCATCCACTGATCACCGGCGCCCAACGCGCTCCATTCCAGTACACTCACTCCAAGATTCGGCGGCGCGATCTCTCCGGGCCGGCGTCGTGGTGATCGCCTGATCGTTGATCGTCGGGATCAGCAAGTCCGAACGTTCCGGCAGCCATGATTTCCTGGCACGACCTGTACACGGTGCTGGCGGCGGTGGTGCCGCTCTACGTGGCGATGATCCTCGCATACGGCTCCGTGCGGTGGTGGGGCGTCATCACCGCCGACCAGTGTGCCGGCATCAACCGCTTCGTGGCCGTCTTCGCGGTGCCGCTCCTCTCGTTCAAGGTCATCTCCGGCAGCAACCTCTACGCGATGGACCTCCGCTTCGTCGCCGCCGACACGCTGCAGAAGCTCCTCGTCCTCGCCGCCCTGGCCGTCTGGTCCCGGCTCCCGTCCTCGGCGTGGTGCCCCGCCGGCGGGCCCGGGCTCGACTGGTCCATCACGCTCTTCTCCTTCTCCACCCTCCCCAACACGCTCATCATGGGCATCCCGCTGCTCGTGGCAATGTACGGGCAGCACGCCGGCGACCTCATGGTGCAGCTCGTCGTGCTCCAGTGCATCGTCTGGTACACGCTGCTGTTGTTTCTGTTCGAGTTCCGCGCCGCGAGGGTGCTCATCGCGGGGAGGTTCCCGGCGGTGGACACCGTGCGCGTCGACCCGGACGTGACGTCGCTCGACGGCAGCCAGGCCGAGGCGCGCGCCGAGGTGGCGCCCGACGGGAGCGTGCGCGTGTCCGTCGTGCGCCGGTCCACGGCGGCGTCGGTCTCTCGCCGGTCCCTCCATTCGCCGCGCCCGTCGAACCTCACCGGCGTCGAGATCTACTCGGTCAGCTCGTCGCGGAACCACACGCCCAGGGGATCCAGCTTCACCCACGGCGACTTCTCCGCCACCACCGGTGGTGGCGGCGGCGGCGTCAGCGCGCTGCCTCCCGCGTTGCGCATGTCCAGCTTCGGCGCGGCGGAACTCTTCTCGCTGCACTCTTCCACGCAGCACACGCCGAGGCCGTCCGCTAGCTTGGACGACCACAACGCGCCGCGGGGAAGATCGGCGGCGGCGGTGGCCCCTGTCGACGACCCCAGGGATAACCTGCACATGTTCAAGTGGAGCTCCGGCGGATCGGCCGCCTCGGAGATCAGCGGCCTGCCCGTGTTCCGCACCGCCAGGGAGAGCGACCGCCGGTTCGGCCACTCCGACGCGCCGTCCGTCGACTCCGCCTCCTCCAGACGGCCGGGAGAGCGCATCAAGTCCGAGGCGGTCGGACAGAAGCCGCTGGCGACGCTGGAATCCGGCACGACGGAAACGGAGCAGGATCAGCCGGCGAAGGACGGGGAGAGCGGCGGCGCGATGCCACCGACGGGCGTGATGCTGCGGCTGATACTGACCATGGTGTGGCGCCGGCTGATCCGGAACCCCAACACGTACGCCAGCGTCGTTGGCCTCACCTGGTCGCTCATCGAGTTCCGGTAACAACAAATATCTCCGTCGAGTCTCCGATGATCTTTCTCGCCGGTCAATCGGCTCTGATGAACTGACTCACTCATGTTTGCTGCAGGTTCCACGTCACCCTGCCGGCCATCGTGGCCAACTCCATCTCCATCCTCTCAGACGCGGGGCTGGGGATGGCCATGTTCAGCCTGGGGCTGTTCATGGCGATGCAGCCCAAGATTATCGCCTGCGGCAACAAGGTCGCGGCGACCACCATGGCAGTCCGCTTCCTCCTTGGCCCCGCGGTCATGGCCGTTGCCTCAGCTGCCGTCGGGCTCCGGGGCACGCTGCTGCGCATCGCCATTGTCCAGGTACGTACCTGTCCCCGGCCCATTCTTGGACTTGGCTACGATTCCAATATCCAACAGAGTACTTGACATGTTGCTGTGTAGGCCGCTCTGCCACAAGGGATCGTGCCGTTCGTGTTCGCCAAGGAGTACAACCTCCATGCCGCCATTGTTTGCACCGGGTAAGTCATTCATGAACCATCTGAAATATGTTTGACAGATAAAATTGCTCCATTTTTCACTATTTACCGAGGCAAAATCCTGATAGCAGTCATTGACATTTTACCTCATGACTAGCTAATCAGGTATATATTTGGAGAATCTGAAAATGGAGAAAGTGCTAATTAACTGTTTTACCTGACTACCTCTACAGGGTCATATTTGGCATGCTAATAGCTCTTCCGATCGCCCTGGTCTACTACATAATCCTTGGGCTGTTATGACCGATATATGACGGTCATGCATTAACGGATGTTCATACAAGGTTCTCACATGCCAGATGCCAAAATGATGCCAGGATGTTTCAACTAACATCGGTTCACGCACACATTCGTGAGTCACTTCTCTTATGGTTGAATTCCTTCTGCCGAGGAATCAGAAGGTCGGACAGTCCAAGATCACAGGGACAAGAACTTCAGGCATGTTTAGAATACACAAGTTAGCATAAAAAGGGTGGTTTCCTGCAGGAGTAGCGAACATATTTCATAAATAAGAAAGAGATGGGAATTAGTTGAAGATATATATACATTATGTTTCATTTCCAGTAACATGGTTTAAAATTCATTATAAAGACAACAACGGCAGAATATTGCTAGCCTTGGCTGATTACTTATATTCTCCATTTAACATGTATTCTAATGATGTATCATGTGTTTGTGTCCATACACTAATTTTCTATTGACTTGACCAATACCATTTGAATGCAATTGACATGTGCATTCCTAATAGGTAATTACCAGTTCTTCTTGGTGTTTGTTTGTTTAAGCAGATCACAGTAAGAGCAAACATACTAAGAAGTCTCAAGAGCATCTCAACTGGGATGTCAAGTTGTCATGTTGATTTAAAGAGTAAATATGATTTCTATTTATAATTTTTTTAATTTAATTACTTATACTAACTTTTTGATTAAATGTATATACTATCATGTGTATATATTGTCCACGATTTTTTTATTTTATTAGATATTGTTGATGATAAATATATGGCATTATTAAAGTTAAATTGTAATTTTCACCTTTTAAGAACTTCTTTAAGAAGCTTCATTGTTTTTATTAAAATGGATTTGCTATGAATTTCAACAAACCAATATTGTCAAACTACTCTCAATCTAAGGTATTCCCATAATGTATTATGGTAAATTTATATGTGATATAGATGTTCATAGTATCTTAGTTATTTACCAATATTGGTAGAGCCTACTATTGTGTACAACTTTAACAAATAGATTGTCATAGGTTTGAGTACAAGAATATTATGTGTAATTAAATGGACATTGTAGAATATATGAGTAGGGAACAAGTAGTTTGTTTCCAGAATCATCTCATCATTTCCCCTTATAGTTGGATACTTATTTCTTTGTTAAAACCACCCATGTATTTTTTCTAGAAATATGACACCCAGAAGTACGGAGATCACAATAGTCCCCAGTCTTCGTTGGGAAATATTTCACTCCTAGTGATATGTTTAGTTACCCCAGCCGCCTATATTTGGGCTGTGCTCCCCCTACCTAATCACCATTGTCCCTTGACATTAGGCCAAGGTATAGATTATATCCTTACATCTACATGTGAACAAACTGGCTAAATGCACATCTGTTGCAACAGATCAACGAAACCCAAGCACCAGCCGAAAAATGAGACAGGAGTTGGGCCGGCTCGGGCCAGATACCGGAACGGTTGACGCGTTTCCTATTTTTTCATGTAGATGGAACCTTCATACCATGAGAGATATTTATTTTATAAAAACCATGAGTTAATTCTCTCGATCTCTCGCAATTACTCCAAGTCTTCTGTAGCTTCACGCTAAAAAAAATCTTCAGTTGCTTCATATACACACGTTGATGAGTGCGAGCTCAGCCAAGATAATGTGAGGCGCAAGCTCCAATCCCCTTTGGCACGTGTTGTTATGTCCTTGACCTCCATCATAGTTCACCAGATCATCGTTATCGCCGGCTACTCTTCCAACCAGCACTGCGAGAGAACGATATTGGGCATCATGTACTGCTGACATCACCGGGCGGTACGAATGTTCCAACCCTAGCGGTCGTCTTGATGTTTTTTTGGTGGATGTCCCTAGATTTGTTTTTACAACAAAGAAATCTAAATCTTAATGCTAGGCCACAACAGTACATTTCTTGCAACGGGCGTCATGTAATTATGGGATGACAAAGAAGCACCCAAAGTTGTTGAGACCAACACCATTTGGTTGACAACAGTCCCCAATTGCACAAAAGTAACCAAAGAGCGCCCATGGTTTCCACAACAAACAAGCAAAAAAAATAAAACATGTCTGCAATTCCTAGAGCCTGTATACGACGACCCTCATTTAGGTCAAGCCAAGGCATTTGGGCTGAGTGAAAACAAGTTCCACGGCCCTAGGTCATCAAGCTTGTTGCCACGAGACATTACATTAGCAATCCATGATGATGTTAATGGGAAATTCCAGCACACTGCCTCGATGACATGATGCAGCGCAAAAGGATAGCTCACATTAAGATCTGTTAGAGCAGCCACAGACAAGAGATTCTTCAAGACAACTTTGTAGAACAGTTGAAGTACGATTAGGATATGATCATTTGTCATGTTGCAATGAGAAATACATCAATGTCAAATGTGTACTTAAAAATTCATATTTGTGTAGAATCATGCGCATTCCATATTTGTAGGCAAACGCTGGCTTATTAAGTTTATAACTTTATTATCTAGGACACTAAAGAATGCAGTGTCTGGCAAGCAATTTTCAACAGCTTGCATAGTTGCATGGATCAACCTAGTCTCCTGTATCATCCAATCGTTGTAAAGGTTGATACATGCATATTGGCAGCTTGAGTTGAATTAAAAGACCTTGTTGAAGATTGACATAATGGAACAAGTAATCTTGGAAAACAGGACAAGCACTTACACAAATAGGTGCCAAGAGCATCTCTAGGCAATCATTTGTATAAATTACAGAGGCGAAGACATCTTTGATTGCAGAAGGTTTACAAGATCACAATAATAGCATATGAACCTAAAAAAAGGGACATGGTACTTCGTATTGACAAAATTGTACAGGATTGTCGTAGCTCCTCTGAAGAAAGGACGCGGAACTACTTGGTCGGTTAGACATGGTTCTTGATAAAGTACAAAACTGAGTAGAAAATTTTACAGCACAACAAAGTTACCATAACAGATGATTGTGGTCTTATTGTCTGTATAGATTCTTTGCTTCAATTAAAGATCATTCTGATCTTGAGCACCTATAGACATGCTGTTGTACATAGTATATACTATGATTGCTTCTGTGACCTTCGAAAATTAGGTTTTCAGTTGAGCAATCTTCTGTGTGACGTCATCATCTGCATCCATGCTCTCCAAAAGGTTGTCATCCTGGAAAGTACAGAATGTCATCAACTATGAAATTGCTCAAATAAGAGAGATATCTTACAGAGATCATGTTCGAGTAAGATCATTGAAATAGGTCAAACGGGTGAGCGGCCCGTGGAGTTTGTTTTTCTTTGCATTTCTTTATGTCTCTTTTTATTTTGTACATCTTGTACAGATTTTCACCCTTTACTCCTATTTGCCATAAAATAGAGTGTCTATTTTTTTTGTCAAAATAATATTTTAAAAAGATAGAAACACTCTAAAGTGAAACAGCTTGCTAGTATGGAATTCAAATATACCAGCACTTTTCATGAGAAAAGAAAGCCACACATTCTCCAAAAGAAGGAAGGAAAAGACATAATGGCATATATGTAGTGTAGAAAAAAAAGGATGAACCGAACTTACATCTTTATTTTTTATTTCACCTATACACTTGGAAGCGCTCATGGTTTCACTCTTGACTAAGCTCCGAGCACTCATGAGGGGTTTGCTTATTCCATCTGTCACTGATGCATGTCCTGGCTTCTCACCTACATTCAGCTTGACTTGGTACTCACTATCTCCATGCTTATTGCCAATTGCTCTTTCTCTGAGATAAGATGTGAGATTTGTTAAATACAAAATAGGTTGTGTATTTGTAGGATGAATAAAAATTTCATATATCTGCATCCAATCATGTGAAACATTAATCTAAATCTAAATCAACAGCCAAAAATAATTTGATCCTCAATCAACTTACAAATAAGATATTTATGCCAAGTCTTTATTTTGTTTCAATACAAATGGAGACAAGGTCCCCCCTTGTTGAGATAAAAAATTATTTATTTTGTTTACTGTTTCTCAAAGCATAGAAACTATAACACAAAATATTGAATTCAAAGCTATTGCATCTATGCATATTCTACATGCCTGGCCAATTGAAGATCACGCCTGGTCTAAACAGAATCATCTTTAGAAAACCTGTATTCTACACACAGACATATTGCTTGGAAGTATAAATTGAAGTCTCAGTGAGAGCATCTTGCCTTGGCAAGGAAGCATTCTGTCGCAGCTGTGGACTGGATTTATCACCCTTTCCGCCACCTTCTTCCAAATGAGCAAACTGCCGCTTAAAACGGTCCACCCCACTATCAAGTGTCAACATACATGCACAAACATCAGAGTTTGCAATATATCCTCGACCAATCATAATATAACTAGCATAATTCAGTGTATGCAAAAGAGAGTAAAGCATAGTCATCATAAAATTCTCAACACAAGTGAATCTTGTTTGCAAAGGAAAACAGTGGTCTCACCTAGGGTACATGAAGCTCATCTGATCTCCTCCACGTAGGTATTCTTGCAACATATGAGGATGGTACTCTAAAATCTGAAAGAAACAAACAGCCTGTTAGTAAACTAAAGAGTCAGATGTAACTCTACTGTATCTCCACAAACAAACTGAGCAATGGTACCTCTCTGTAAATTAATTCTCGGACATCATCTTTGCCCAGCTTTCTCTTCTCGAACTCAAACTCAAATTTTGAGATAGGCTGAGTTATGGGCTCACGTTCAGAATTTGCTAATCCAGTGAAGTATGGGTCCGTCAGGGCCTTGAAAACATTTTGAGATCTCAGTATTGAGGATAGTAATTTACCCAAAAACACTTTCAAAGCTGTAATACATCTTTAGGTGACACAAGTTGGTCTCAGCCATTCCTACCTCATCAGCACTTGGTCGATCCTTAGGATCAAAAGCAAGAAGACGCTCAAGCAAATGGAGAGCCATAGGATCGATGCCTGGAAATTTTTTAGTTAAAGAAACTTTAGGCTTTTTCCTCATATTGCTCAGGTATCGCCGTGCTTTTTCATTCCTTATCTGCAACCGTTCGTGAAATGGTGTGAAAGACATGCTTTAAGAATCATCCCCATTTACATTTCTGTTACAAAATAATATCTAAAGATAACAAGAGATTGTGCTGATATTGATGCCAATATGTCAGTAATTAAGCATCTATATTAAGGAAAATCAGACTTTGTAAATACTGGGTGTGGATGCAGAAAAGGAGACTAAGAGAAATTGTACAGGTTATCAATGCAAAATTAGTGGTTTTGCAAAAAAATCGCATATTTGGAAATATGTAACATTCTAACCATCTAAACAAATTATCAATGTAAGGTTGGCGATTTTGCTGGAAATTCGCATATTTGAAAAAAATGTGAAAATAGAAAGTAATGTCTAGCATAAAAAATGAAAAAAAAACAAAATGTAGCAAAATATATGATTCCAATTGTTGTCCAAAATCACTGCTAAGTGCTAACTAGTGAAGGGTTAGCATACCTTAGAAAGGGATTCTGCTGAAGGCGTGCCAAGTAGATCTGTCATGAGGTCCAACTGATGCACAACATTCTTTCCTGGAAAGAGTGGCTTCCCTGTGAGCATTTCTGCAAATATACATCCCATGCTCCAGATATCAATTGCAGGAGTGTACTGCAAAATTCAAAGTCAAAATTTAGCTCCTTTAAGCATTTGACAAAGATGCACACACACACATGAATTCTGAACCAGGTACATCATCAAGTTCAAATTAGCACCCAGGTCACGTCTCTACATTCAATTCTACGATTGTATGAAAGAAAAGGAAAACAAAAACACCATAAGTAGCATACTCTTTAGATTTTACTGGAAGAGAAGAGAACATGTTTGAAGATTGGAAGAACATACAATATTACAGATCATGAAAGGTTGAACCAACATTTGAGAACTGTATTAGCAGTCCTGGCAGGTTGCCCATATGCAAATTAATCAACATACATAAATAATGAAATTAACAACTAATATTGCTCTATTTCATTGAAACATAATATAACACTTTTGAAGCAAATCTACAGTATGGTCATTGTGGTTTTTTAGTGAAATAGCCTGGGTATTATGAAGTTAGGATGAAAATTACATCACCTTGGAGAAAAATGAGCCACACAATTCTGGAGCACGATACCATCTAGTTGCCACGTAATCCTAGGACAATGCATGCAAAATCATTAGAAATGAAGATTTGGCTGCTCGGATAAATATTTTCTGCTCAATATTACTAAAACAGCTACCGTCCAGAATATGGCTGATGGAGCCCCGTCATTAAATGACACACGAGCAAGGCCAAAATCACAAATCTTCAGTTTGCAGTCCGCATTCGCTAGAATATTCTTGGGCTTCAGATCTCGATGGAAAACATTAGCTGCAAAACATCAAGTTAAAAACAATCAGTAGAGTGACGTCACATGAAAAAGTTTCAATGGACCATTATAAATCTCCATTGTGGAGTCTAACCACCTGTATGAATATACTTCATTCCTCGAAGCAGCTGATACAAGAAGAACTGGTGATGCTCTGGTGTGAGATCATCGTTTGCTTTAATCACCTGATGGAGATCCGACTCCATCAGCTCAAAGACAACATATATGTCCCTGAATTCCCTTCTTGAAGGTGGGAGCATAATGTGCTTGATCTCAACTATGTCCGGGCTTCGCAGCAACCGAAGCAGCTTGATCTCTCTAAGGATGCGGGTGGCATCAGAGACATGATCAAAGACGTCATTGATCTTCTTGATCGCTACACGCTCGCCAGTCTGCGTGTCGACAGCAGCGGCCACAACACCATAACTCCCTTTGCCAATAACCTCACTGACCTGGTACCGGTTTAGTTCACCATACTCCGTGAAGAACTCGGATTCCGTGGTCTGAAAAGGAAAGAAGCAAGCGCATATTTGCACCATTAATTCAGAGCGTTATATGGTACTAAACAAAATTATGCACTAGTGGTAAAATGCATGTACTGAGAAAAAAGGAAAACATTTCAGTTAATGAGACAGAGGGCCTCACAAAACATTATCATGCTGATGGCCTTACCAAACATGATACTGATGGGCAAAAAAACCGGGGCTCAGAATCAGAAGACATGTACCCAACTGAAAAACTAATCACTGTTTCTTGCTCCTGCTGGGTTTGGATTGAATTACAAAGTGGTTGAATAGCAAACAATAGTTCTCTGATATTTACCAATAGGTGGCAAAGACTGCAGCACGGAGTCTTCTAAAAGCAACAAGAGCCAATAATTGAAAAGAAAAGCCATAACCTCTTCTAGCCTGTATCATGCTGGCCTCAGATGAGACAGGAACAGCAAAATGCAGGAGTCCCGTGATGATGTGTCCTAATCGCCGCACTTTATTAGACCGTCACGGACGCATTGATGTGATTTGTGTAGCACGGTTTGTACAGACTAACACTATTGACAGTAGCAACTGGTCCAATAATTGATTTGTGCAGAAAATCTGAATTGGATGTCGCGTCAGGCATTGCCACATCAAAATTGGTGCTTCCAACCAAGCAGATCCGCAAGAACCGGCAAGAAAGCAAGCACATGGCAGCCGCATCGATTTCACCCATCCCACGAAGCGCGCGCAGATCGATCACACCGAGAGAGATCGGTGGGGAACCGACATTGATCAAGAACGGATCAAGACATCGCCGCCGCGGGCGGAAGAGAGAGGGGAAGAGAAAGCAGGGGCAAGAAGAAAGAACGCACCTTCTTGCCCGGATCCATGCGTGGCGGCTTGGTGCGCAGCGGCGCGCGGGGCACGACGACGCGCAGGGTCCCGGCCTCGTCCTTCTCCTCCTCTTCTAGCACAATGTAGTCCTCGGGGTCGGACTCGGGGGCCTCCCACCCGACCTCGGCCTCGCCGTCGTCGTCCTGCTCAACGAGTAGGTGCTGCGGGAGCGAGTGGGTGCTGGCGGTGGTGGTTGTATTGGTGAGGTGGGAGGAGGTTGAGGACGAGGCTGAGGCTGAGGAGGAGGAGACGCGGCGGGAGCGGTGGTGACGGAGCCAGCGGATGAGGGAGCGGGCGCGGCCGCCCATACACCGCTGCCTATTCCGCGGGCGGCGCCGCGCATTGGGCGCCCGGGAAGGCGGGGAGCGGAGCGAGCGAGCGCGTCTCTCGCGGCGCGCGGGGATGGGAGGGGACGGTGGCGGTGCTGTGCGGTGGTTCGTGCCGGCGAGTGGTTTGCGGTTGGGTAGAACGTGGAGGGAACTGAAATCCTGGCGACTGCGGAACACGTCGGAGACCCGCCTTCTTTTCTAAAACAAAATTCGTTTACAAACATTTCAAAATGGTGAAAGATTTAAATAGCTGTATTATTGACCAAACAAAATGAGCAATAAAATAACGCTGTGTAATGAAATGTGAGAAGTTGCTGGTTTTTTAGTCGATGCTCTGTGTGGACTTTACAAATTTGTTCTTACGAATCTAAATTAATTAATTATTTATCGTGTTATGATGAATTTTGAATCTGCTGTAAGAAAGTGGAGTATTGCTTAGGCCATTTGAGAATTGACTAATTCTCAGTCGATTTTAGAAATTTGTCCCCACAGTGTAGCACCCTTGCTTAAAAAGCATAGGTACTTTGCGAAATATACAAGCCCTGGATCAAGTAAGACTAGCACTCACCAACAGAATGTAATACCATGCATCAATGTCAAACGTTATTACATCGCAAGTACGAATGATCCATAGAATATTTTATTACAACTGCGCATAGCCAAAAGCTAGCTTTGAAACAAATAAATAGTTCAACATTTATTCAGAGTTCACACGCATTATAAATAACACGGAGCTTCATCATCTCCATGTGCCATTGGCGAACATGTTGGTTGTAAGCTCGAAGACAGACGACGTCACTCCTGATCGGACGAACCTGCAACATGTAAGTTGCAGCCCAAAATGTTTGGGTTAGATGCCGTGCGACTGGCTGGCAAGTGAATACTAGTGGAATATAAAATGGCGACACTATTGCTACATGCTTATATGGTTGGTGGATTTCAAGGTTATTGCAGAAATCCAATTTTGTCCTACTTTTCATAAAGTATTTATCATCAACAAATAATATGAGACACAACCCTGGAACGCATCCAGTGTCTCCTTTACCCGAGTTCACCCATCAAGTTTTATTAAGAAATTGGAATGATGAGATTCTCCATACACTACCTTGTTCGAAGACACGTATTGTCCATAACCGGGGACACGGCTAAGATCTTAGTTTTACACATTCTGCAGAGCTTGTGCACTTTCACCACTAGACTCGACTAACCCTAGTGCTCCTACTCACACATTTTGTAAGTAGGAAAGGAGGAAGTCAAGACGAGACTGTTCGGAAGAAATCCCCTTCTCCATACTGGCTTGACCCGTTCTCACCTACATTCGCCTACATCTGCTTGTCAAGCACGGATCGGGTTCATTCAACTTACTAACTCAAGACAGAGCCCATATGATTAGTGGTTGCACGATCGGCAACAAACACGGAGCGACTTTAAATCTTGAAACCCTGGGTGGCAATCCACAAGTGAGCGTAAACAAGACAGCCATGGAAATGACCCATGAATAGGCACTCCACTCACATCATCCTCTATCAAACCAATCCACCCAGGCGGTAAATTAATTTAGTTGAGTTTTCACTTAACACGTCTACAATAAAACAATCATTTTTGCAGCATGTATTTCCACTAAATTATAATAGGTCACTAACAAGGTGATCATATGGCTATCCTAAAAGGTTTTGCATAGCGTAATATAATATAGTTGTACCAATCATGCATACTATTGAAAAAGCTACAAATGCAATAATAAAAATAGTAGGTCATTTATGCTTTTGCAAGATATTCACTTGCCTTCGTAGTCGTTCGTGTTGGCGCAGCACTCACAATACATTCTGCACTCTTCACAATCTATTCAAACAATAAGCACAAATTCAATACAACATACAAATGACATTACAAAAATATGTATTCATGATAAAATGCAAAGGTGACACATCTTTAGTCGAGCAATAAGTAATATATTTGGTTCACTGGTATGAACTATATGCATGACACTCATGACCAATTTTTAATATGTTTAGCAAAATAAAACAATTTTGATTAGCTAAATACTAGTTTTTAAACATCTGTAAATAACGCTAAAATGCATGATGCGAAAGTGCAAACTTTTGTGCCCACTGTATTCTACATAAATTTCTGAGCATTTTGATAAAAAGAACACTAATTTTGGACGAGTAAAACTTAAGATATGGATTTTACAAGTTTGGGTTATTTTCTGGAATTTTAATGGGTGATCTAAAGGTCAGGGATGAACTCGTCCTGGACAAGCTGGTGCTCACCGAGAAGACAACGATGGTGGCAGAGATGAGACTTGGGTCGATCGTTGGCGGCGTACTGCTGCTTCTTCAGACTTGGATACGACAGGAATTGGCAGAGACAAACACGACGAACTCGATGGCGGCCTAAGCGACGTCCCCGGCTGATCCAAACGACGGCAGCGACTGCTCTCCGAGCTCCTGTACCGGCGGCGCTCCGGCGACGATTACAAGCTCCCTGGTACACCGTTTCCCAAACGAAAAACTTCAGGAAGATTTGAAAAAAAAGGGTAATAGGATGGACGAAGAAACAGAGGCTATGGTTGTGCGAGGCGGCGGCGACAACCTCTGGAGCTCGTCAATGGCGACGGTGACAGTAGGTCGATTCCAGTCCAAAACTTGGGCAGCCTGGCGGTCGGTTGTTGGGAAGAATCGGGGGAATGGATGCCTAGTGTTATGGGGTATATATACCCGAAGTTTCATGGACAAAGAACAAGAGAAACTGAAGAAATTGAAGATTTTGCTGGCAGTTTCAAATAACGCACGTATTGTGCTCTTTCTGGGATAATGGTACGATCGTGAAGAAGAAGACTGAACGTTGTTGGGCTGGCCTGCTTCTTGGGCCGAACTGGTTGGCTGGTCCTTTACGTTTTTTTTTGTTTTCTTTTCTTTTTGCTGTTTCTAAACTTGTTTGGGGTCAACATTAAATAAATTACAGAACAAGTATTTTAGATGCAACACTAATATGATGATGCATGCATGCATGAATGAATGTTTTTGAAATTTTAAAAACATTGGGATGTTACACACAGGTCGAAAACATTGTGACGAAATAATTTGCTCGTCCCGCACAACAAAGATGTAATATTTGCACCCAGCGATTAAGAAACATGAAATATATTCACGCTTTCCCTAAAAAACATGGAATATTTGATGAATCTCCACGCCAAATGGATGATTTATCATGTCGACCCGGGAACTAATTATGGCAGAACCACTTGGAAAAACACAGATCTTTTTGGAAAAGTCAGCAAGCACCATATTTTTTCTTTGACCACGAGTTACTGGTATGCTTTCCACTGAAAATTGTTTCACAATGTACTCCAACTTATTTGAAACCGATGGAGGAGTACCTTTCCTTTGAGACGATAGGACATTCTCCCAGCATGACCTTTCCTCATAATTTCTTATAATATTTTTCAATGGTGCGAAAGCACCTTTAGGCCTCCTTTGATTCATAGGATTTCAAAACGTAGGAATAGGAACAGGGATAGAAATTATATAGGAATGCAAATGGAAAACTGAGACCAAAGGAATTTTCTCCTAGCTGCATCCTTCCTTGCAAAGAAATGCAAAAAAGAGGTCCAAGTTAATTGTTTCTTTTCTACGTTTGCCAAAGGAATCTGATTGTAAAGGAAAATTTCCTTCAACTTTCCTTTGCTCTATTCCTTTAAATCAAACACTGCTGCAGTACATATTCCTGTATGAATCCTCCACTTTTCCTATAAGTCCTACGAATCAAACATGAATATGCAAAATCGGTTGTAGTAACTTGCTAGAGTTTAGGTCATCAATTGTGCACTGTAATTGTTTGTGACAAATCTTATCATCACAAGACCAAATATATTTGTTAATTTATAGGATAACTAGCGAAAATTACATTTGACTCCCAAGAGGTCCAGTCATTCACTTTATTTAAACTTTTTGAAAATCATATTGTCAAAAATCATATTCACAAGTTTTAGAAATATATGAAAAGTGCTAATGTAGTCAATAATGCATCCTACGAGTATGCAAAATCGCAACGGTAAATTCTCTTAAGTCTAGGATCTGAAAAAATCTTATGAATGTTCTACTATGCACTATTCACATCCATACTTTTTCGTTTATGTGTAAGAAAATCAAAGTGAGATTTAGCATGTTTGTAGGATATTATTCGAAAAATAGATTTTTTAAGTTATATAAATACAATTTTGGAATTTTAAAATAAAGGAGCGCCGAAGCTCATGAGCCAAAAATTCTTATTATCCATGGCTCCGAGTTCAGTCGATGGATCGATCAGGCCAACATGACGCGCGGTCAGAAGTGTGTAGGCTGCTGTGTGCTCCGCTGAGGGGCCTCTTCTCGCCGATGTGCACCAGCATTCCCATGTCTCTTCTCGTTCACAACTGCTCTAGAGACATGTGCACGAACATCTGGTGCGTGGAGCAGCGGATAATCCGGACTAATTTCAAGAACACGCACGAGGGCTGCGTGTCTTTCTTATTAAGACAGAGAGAGAGTTTTACAACGCATCAACCAAGCCCGGAGAACACAAGCGAACTCCAGCTGCTAAAGGAAACGGACTACTCACGAACACCCAAATCCACTCCACACAGATTGGCTTTCTGCCAAATCACCCACTCATCCCTAATCGATTTACAGACAACCCAAGGCATCGAAGCAACCTTGTCGAAGACACGGCTGTTTCGCTCCAGCCACAAGCAACGAGCTACCAGAATGATCAGCGTGTTGACGTCTCTCCGCCTGTTCTTGGGAGCTGCCTCTGAGATTTGCCGCCACCAGTCCGTCAGCACAGTTTGAGCAGTCGGAGTGAATCGATGAAGCCGCAGAGGAAGCAACATCGAGTACCACACTTCACGCGCGAAAGAGCATTGCACAGTCAGGTGTTCGGCCGATTCCGGCTCCTGACAGCACAACGGGCAGGCATCAGGGTGGTCTAGCCCGCGGCGCTCCAGTCGATCAGCAGTCTACAGACGACCTTGCATCGCAAACGACATGTGCAGCTTAGAGCATCTCTAGCAGTACCCGCAAATGGCCAACCCGCAAAACAATTTTAAGGGTCGGGTTTTTCGTGTTCTTGTGCGAGAAATCGGGCCGCGAAGATCAGAGCCCGCAAACGGAACTGCAAATCTGAAATTCAACACGCAGATTTTCGCGGGAACAAACTAGATAGATGTTCTTCTGCACAGATAGATTGCAACATTGTTTGTACACAAAATGAAACCCTAGATACTAGCCTAGAACTACACGTCGCCGCCCAAACCCTAGAACTACACAAAATTTGCTCCTCACCGGAGCCACGGGCGCGGCGGCGACGCAGCGGTGGAGGAGCTTCACTCCTCGTCGGAGACGAGGTCGATGACGGGCGGGAGATGGCTGATGATCTCCCGCTCCCGCTCCCTCCGGAGCTGGTCACACTCCGGCAAGCCGCAGCGCACCGACCCGCCGTGCCTGTACTTCCGTGCGCGGCGCTTCCGTGCCATGGCTCGGCCGAACCGGTCGTCGCCGGGGAGCGCCGCCTCTGGTTCCCGCTTCGGCGGCATGGCTCGGCGTCGCCGGATCTGTTGACGGCGACGCGAGATTTCTCGTCGGAGACGGCGGAGCACACAGCGGATTGCTCGCTGGAGGAGGTGCGGGATTGGGGATTGCAATCCGCAAATGCGGTGGGGAGCCAGATAAATAGGGGTCGGCCGTGCGGATTCACGGGCCACCGCAAAATGTTTGCGGGCCGACGCAAATATGCAGGCGCTGGTCTGGCCTAAAAATGGCCCCAAACCCGCAAACTCGCCAGAATTTTGCGGGTTCGGCCGTTTTGCGGGTACTGCTAGAGATGCTCTTATGCAATAGCGGGGCCTTCGACGACCAGAGCTCCTCCGCGGCCGGATACCCAGTTCTTCCTAGGAAGAAGAAAGAATAAGCCGATTTGGAGGAGTATCTTCCATTTGCTGAGAGCTTCCACGCGAATTTGTCTTCCTCCACTTCCAATTGCTTGTGAGCTATTGATTCCCACACATCCAGAAACTCCGCAATGGCCGGAATGGACGGCGCACCTCGAATGCCAGCCACCCATCTGTGATCTGGTAAAGCTTCAGCCACAGTGATGTTCCTTGCCTCTGAGTTCACGAATTCCATCAAGTTGGGTGCCAGTTCCGCGATGCTCTGTCCCTCGACCCATCTGCTTGTCCAGAATTTCAACTGTCGGCCGTTCCCCAGCTCGCAACTCGTGCAAGCGACACACAGCTCCTCCGCTTCCGGAGCCCATTTGAAATCTAGGCCCTGCCACGGCTTCTCCGCCCCTGTCATTTCCAGCCAGCGCCAGCGCGCACGCAGCGCATGATTCATCAGGCGCAGGTTCTTAATTCCCAGTCCGCCCAGCTCCTTTGGCAAACAAACAGTGAGCCACGCGACCACGCACTGCCCGCGCCTGGCTTCCGTCGATGCCGACCAGAAGAACCCCCTCAAGATTTTTTCCGCACAGGTGAAGAACCAGGGAGGGAGATCCAAGGAAAGCGAGTGGTATACTGGAGTGGCACAGAGCGTGGTATCGATTAGCGTCAACCTCCCACTCTTCTGCAGCAAGGCTGCTTTCCACGACGGCACGTGCCCGGCAATTCGATCCACCAGCGGTTGCAAGTCCGCCCTCGTCAAGCGCCCGACAGACAGCGGCAAGCCGAGATACTGGCATATCCGGACTAATTATATCCGGTTTTGGCACCATATACACACATTGACACATACACACGGCCATGTCAAAAAGAAGGACAGGGATGAATCAAACCTGGCATATAATAATGGTCTAGAAATTAAGGAACATAATAAAATTCTGAGCATAAAAAGAACCAGCAGCTCTTAGGCAAATCTGTCTATGCTCACAGTCACTGACATAACTCGGAAGGACAATAAGGGTGTGTTTGGTTCCATCGCCTAGGAAGGCTATAGCTGAGCTAGCCAGCTAGCCCAGCTCGGCTTTGCTCAATTTGCCTGGGTTGTACGTTTGGATGGACTATTTGCCTTAGCTAGTAAGGGCAAGCAACTAGCCATTTGGATGGATTGGTACGGTTGCTTTTGCGGGCAAATTACTAGTGGAACAGCCAACGGAAAGTGCGCGGACGTGGAGATTTTTAGCACGAATTGGTTTGCTGACGAGAGCGAGCCAAATCGGCTCTCCCAGCGCGGCAAAGGTTTTCCTAGCCTTGTGAGGCAAGCTGGCCCTCAAAAGCCATATTTTTTTACGGTACCAAATGTATATCCTAACCTGGCAAGGCTATAACCGATTTTGCGCAGGATCCAAACGCGCCCTAAATCTCAGCAAAAGAGGCCACAAAACTAGCTACGATCGAAACACGCGAGAAAACAGACAAACTAGGGCACAAACCAACTAGGCTTGGTTGAATACTCATTGAGGTCATCCCTGTGTGGCTCGTGTATGCACTCCAGCTTGATATCCTTCATGTTGTAGCAGTATCCCCAAACACAACGAACATCGCCAAAGAGCTCGTTATCGGCATGGTATATTCGAGTTCCGCTCCCGTCACCACTGTTGCTAAAGGTGGCATGGTAACTATCCATGAATAGTTCATAGCTGCCTCCGACACTTTCCCCTGTCACCTTGCACCAAGCGAGCTGGCCATCCGGACTGTGATGCCTCAACTCGAAGACATGGAAATCAACCGGCTTGCATGAGAGAGATTCTCCCATGAAAACCTTGACCAAAAGCAACTTGTATGGCAGCGCAAGAAGGTGAAGACTCTGAAGAAGCTTTTGTGAACCGTCACCACCAGACATCTTGGAGAAAAAGTTTGCAGTCTCTGGTGGCACGTCGACCTGGTAGAGGACATTGAGTGTCGTGTCGTCGAACACCAACGTGACACACTTGTTGTTCAAGGCAAACACCTTCCATCGAAGTAGGCAAATTCAATGAAATTGTGATCTTTTGGATTAGGGTTACTTATATTTGTCCAGGTTGCGTCCCCAAGCCGGCAGAAAACCAGGCCGTTAGTCCTAGCGTGCATCAAGTGATGGTACATCAATGGCAAAGCGGAAGGGATTTGAAAACATTATGTAACTGTTATCGTATTCTACACCTTTCGAAGAATAGGTCTTGATCTTGAGGCGCCGATCCTCTAGTGGTTCTTGATCCATCAAGTGCTCGTCTTGATCTTCGCACGAACTTCCCTCTTTGAAAGAAGGCAATTCTATTATTTTTGAAGTACTCATTTGGATTTTCGCATGTATTTCCCTTGTCCAACTCCAGAAAGGGCGTATTATCGTCAAAATCTTCCCACACAAATGTTGTCGTTTTGATCCTCGCAAGCAGTGTCCTTGTACTCGTTTTGATCCTGGCACGCGCTGCCCTCGTGGAAAGAATATTTTTCTTGATACGTGGATCGATCATCTGCCAAGTACTCGTTTGGATCTTTGCACGTACTTCCCTTGTACAACTCCAAATAAGGTGTATTATCGCCAGAATCTTCCCACAAGCTGTCCTCGTTTTCATCCTCGCAAGAACTGTGCTTGTACTCGTTTTGATCCTCGCATGCACTGTCGTCGTCGGACGAACTTGCTTCTTGATATGTCGATTGACCGTCGTGATCTCCTGAATTGTTCACATTGAAAGGAGTCGTTTCTTGATTGAAAAGAAGTTCTATATCAGAGTAGCGCAGGTGGGTGATTTTGGACGTGTCGCCGCCATCACATAGGACGTTGAGGTTTGGCAGCGGGGCCGTGGTGCCCGTGGCGAGGTGCGAGAGGTGGCCGGAGATGTCGAGGGGATCGACGGCGATGGACCACACACGCGATAGGGGGAACACAAGCATGTGGTCTTCTAGCCGTCGCGGAGGGCGGCGGCGTCCTGAGGGGAGGGAGGCAGGAGGTGCGGCGCCGGTGCGACGACAACACGCCATGTCCGGCAGACCGAGCGGAAGGTGGTGAGCGGGTCGCGGGTCTTCTGCACGATGAGGTTCAGGACGTCGAAGGGGAGCTTGCAGAGCCAGTCGGGTTGTACAAGCAGGTTGCCTTGATATTTTTCTTTATTTTTACGTACAACTTGATCCCTGCATACAAGCAGGTTGCCTTCGTATATGCACACAGAGACGGACAACCCAGCTAAGTCCTACCCGGACGCAAATCGTTTGCTTTCCAAAATAAACTGAGACTGCATCGTATGCCAATCCGTGAGGAAGTAGATTTCCATCGTATGCCATATGGATTTCCAAAGGCTAAAGGCTACAGCAGACAAAAACCATGCACAGGAGCATGTAAAATTAAGTAGGAACAATAATCGTGTATCATTTTTCAAGGAACATACAAAAATCCGAGTACAAGAAGAACCAGCGCCTTCAAGGAAAATCTTCTATGTTAAGTGAATTAACTCAGTGGTTCAAAGCATCTCAACAAAAGAGACCGACAAACCTAGCTAGCTAGGAAACATTTGAGAAAAAAGACTAATTAAGGAACAAACCAAGTAGGTTTAGTTGAATACTCGTTGTGGTCATCCTTGGGTGGCTCGTGTATGCACTCTAGCTTGTTATCTTGCATGTTGTAACAGTATCCCCAAACACAATGACTGTTGTGTTTGTGTCTAGTATTGTGTACGTGTTGGGTTATGTTTGGACTTGGAGTTGTATTAGGTGTGGATAGGTACGAGTAGTGTTCGAGTCGAATTCTTGTAACCTGAGCCTCCCATATAATGAGGGGAGCACCACACGTGTAACCCATGATGACTTGATAGTAACATGCACGCAGGGGAGCCGGCGGCTTGTGCCGGCGCCTAGGGCGGCCAGGTGTTGCGGTATCAATGGGGAGGAGCGCCCGTAGTCATGCCCCGCAGATGTAGGCGAGTTCGCCAAACTTCGTTATCAAATCTCGGTGTCGTCATCGTGCTGTGATTGCTTGGTTCTCAATGGATCGATTTAGCGCCTACGACTATAACAATTGGTATCAGAGCGAGGTTGAAGGCGCGGAAGTTTGATCTAGAGGTGCGGCTGGTTCCGGTCAGATCGTGGATACAAGGCGTCGAAGGAAATCGATGGCGATGTATAGATGCGATGGGATGACTCGGAGGAGACGCGGAAGCGATCGGTCGTAGCAAAGGAGTCATCGGCGAGATCGGTCGCACGTCGAAAGACGAGATCGGATCGATCCGATCGTCGAGTTCACCCGTAGATCAGTCGAGGCAGTGCGGTTCGCTCGTGGAGAAGCGGCGGCGGCGTAAGCAGCACAGGCAGGGCTGGGTCTGGGTGTGCGATGCAGTTGGCCGGCTCGGTGGGCCAAAGGCGTTCTGGCCCAAACAGCTCACAGGAGGCGAGCCCAAGGCGTGCGTGGCCAGGTCCGTCCGTCCGCAGGTCTCAAGAAGACGTGAATCGGTGGTCAAGCTGATGCAGCGATCATAAGCTAGGCAAAGAGATTTGTTTGGTGAAAAAAAAGATCGTCAAGTACGTGGCTTGCTTTCCACATGTAAGTGCATTGCCAGACTATTTCTTTTGGTTTGTTTGTACACAGTGTGGTTTGGATGGAAGCGACAGACGGAAGAAAGACGAGGAGTCGTAGGTTCACGGGAAGATTGACAGGTTTTGGTCAATGTTATTTGATCCGAATGTTGTATGGGCGACTCTCGATGAAGTAGCATGACGTCAAGTTGATCAAGATGGACTGGATGCGGCGAGTGATGACGTGCTGGAGCGTGTCGTGAGGATCATGCATACACAGGGTGCCGGACAGTGCGCGGAAGGTGGACTGGGTACAGGGTGGAGCATGGTTGCAGTCGGATACATTCGACTGGGTTGGACTGGACAGTCTGACGGGACAGAAGGTGAAGATCGGCGACGACGACGTAGGCGCGTGAGGGCTGATTGTGTCCGTATTCTGTGGCGTGGCAACACGTGGCGCATGGTTATGCGTGCTTCGACATGCGATGATGTAGGGTTGATTCAAGATGGTGTACACAAGAGATCTTGAGATCGACGGGGCGTGGGGTGGATTGATCATGTACCAAGGAGTCATGTTGAAGGTGGAGCTGAAGTCTCTGGCGGAGATTTCACTCGGCTGATGGAGGGGCTACGGCGTAAGCTTGCGGAGAGTCGAAGCCTAGTCAGCGGGAAGGCGAGAGGCATGTGGTCCGGACTGGAGCTCAGGGTCTGGAGAGATGCGTGGAACTCGGCATCGGTCGGGTATGACTGATGGTTGTCTACAGTGGGGCCTGAGGTGGTGTGGGTTAGCGACCTTGGAGATCTTGGCCAAGATTGCAGATGCTCGACGCGGTACTAGCGGCGAGGCGTGCGGTAAGCACTGGACACAGCGACAGACCAGGGCACAGGCAGTCAGACATGTGGTCAGATGGGTGTGCAGAGGTGCTGGAGCGGTGTTGGCGAGTATCGGATTCAAATTGGTGACTGGGTCTATGGATATTGACATGTCAGGTGATAGACAAGAGTCGACCATAGGGAATCTGAGAAAGTGTTGGAGAGTCTGAAATGTCGGAAGCGTGGAGAGTACATGGCCGCATATTCTGTGATGTTCAGTGCACATGGCAAAGTGCGGATTACTGGATACAGAAGGAGGCGGAGTGCTATAACTGTAGGACATGTAGAAGACTATCCAGGATGAGGCGGCTATGAATTTAACTCAAGGTGACTAAAAGGCGATGGTGAAATTCCTTCAAATTGGAAGCACTTTCACGCAGATCAGTGATCGGTGTGTGATGATGTTGACACGAGAAGAAGGGACTACAGTTGCAAGTGGAGTCACGTGGAGTCTGGGAGTAACAGTGGAGCTTATGGAGACAACTCAAGTCCGGAGTACATGGAGGTTTGACGCATTGACGAATTCAAGGTGGTGGACAATATTCGTCAAGGTGGAGTTTGTTGTGTCTGTGTCTAATATTGTGTACGTGTTGGGTTAGGTTTGGACTTGGAGTTGTATTAGGTGTGGATAGGTACGAGTAGTGTTCGAGTCGAACTCTTGTAACCTGGGCCTCCCATATAATGAGGGGATCACCACACGTGTAACCCATGACGACTTGATAGCAACAGGCACGCAGGGGGAGCCGGCGGCTTGTGCCGGCGCCTAGGGCGGCCAGGTGTTGCGGTATCAATGGGGAGGAGCGCCCGTAGTCATGCCCCACAGATGTAGGCGAGTTCGCCGAACTGCGTTACCAAATCTCGGTGCCGTCATCGTGCTGTGATTGCTTGGTTCTCGGTGGATCGATTTAGCGCCTACGACTGTAACAATGACCATGGTTGAAGGGCTCGTTTTCAGCATGTTATATTTGAGTTCCGCTCACATCACCACTGTTGCTGAACGTGGCGTGATAACTATCCGTGAATAGTTCATAGTTGCCTCCGACCTTCCCCTGTCACCTTGCACCAAGCAAGCTGGTCATTGTTATTTTGTGGTGATCCACCGAGAAAGATGCTCATGTTGATAATGGAAAGTTAGAGCCGAGAGCTATTAAGTGTGTGTTCATTGGTTATGGTTCGGGTGTAAAAGGATACAAGTTGTGGAATCCCGAAACTAAAAAGGCTTTTATGAGCAGGAGTGTTGTTTTCAATGAATCTGTTATGTACTTTGATAAGTTGTCCTCAGATGTTTTGCCAGATTTTTCTGAGGAGCAGGTTCGTGTCGAGGTGGAGCACTCTGTTGAAAATGAAAATGTCACTGTTGACAATGATGGTGCTGCTACTTCAGATGATTCTGATCCTGATTCTGCTGGTTCTGATGATTCTGATTCTGATAATAATAATGTTAAGAAGTCACCTCCTGTTTTGCAGCCACAACAGTCTATTGCTGCTCGTAGGAACAGGAGGAATTGTGGTCCTCGACCACGTTTAATTGAAGAGTGTAACATTATTGATTATGCTCTGAGTTGTGCAGAACAGGTGGAGCACTGACATGAGCCGTCCACCTATACTGAATCTGTTGGTTCCGGTGACCGCGAGAAGTGGCTTGCTGCTATGCAAGAAGAGATGCAGTCACTCGAGAAGAATGGCACATGGGATGTTGTGCGCTTGCCGAAGAAAAAGAAGGCTGTCCGCTGTAAGTGGATCTTCAAGAGAAAGGAGCGTTTATCTCCTAGCGAGGCTCCAAAGTTTAAGGCAAGGTTAGTTGCAAAAGGATTCAGTCAAATTCCAGGTGTGGATTATAATGATGTTTTCTCTCGGTTGTTAAGCATAGTTCAATTCGTACATTTTTCGGTATTGTTGCTATGCGTGATCTTGAGCTTGAGCAGTTCGATGTAAAGACTACGTTTCTGCACGGAGAGTTGGAGGAGGAGATATACATGGACCAGCCAGAAGGGTTCATAGTGTCGGGTAAGGAGGATCTTGTGTGTAAGTTGAAAAGGTCCTTGTACGGTTTGAAACAATCTCCTCGACAGTGGTATAAAATGTTGGATTCTTTTATATTGTCACATGGCTTTAAGAGGTCTGAATTTGATAGCTGTGTACATTAAGTTTGTTAATGGATCGCCTATATACCTGTTGTTATATGTTGATGATATGTTGATTGCTGCCAAGAGCAAGAAAGATATCGCTGCTCTCAAGTCACAGTTGAGTAGCGAGTTTGAGATGAAAGATCTTGGTACTGCTAAGAAAATTCTAGGTATGGAGATTACCCGTGACAGAAATTCTGGTTTGTTGTTTCTTAGTCAGCAAAATTACATTAAGAAAGTTGTTCATCGTTTTAACATGCATGATGCAAAGTCTGTTAGTACTCCTATTGCTCCTCACTTTAAATTGTCAGCTGAACAATGTCCTAGTACGGATGAGGATTTTGAGTACATGTCTAGAGTTCCATATTCTAGTGCTGTTGGTTCTTTAATGTACGCCATGGTTTGCTCACGTCCAGATTTATCATATGCTATGAGTTTGGTTAGTAGATATATGGCTAATCCTGGTAAAGAATATTGGAAGGTTGTTCAGTGGATTTTCAGGTACCTTCGTGGCACATCCAATGCTTGTCTCAAGTTCGGCAAGACTGATGAGGGACTCGCAGTATATGTGGATTCAGATTTTGCTGCCGATTTGGATAAGAGGAGATCCCTCACAGGTTATGTGTTCACGCTTGGTGGTTGTGCCGTGAGTTGAAGGGCAACGTTGCAATCGTTGTTGCCCAGTCTACCGCTGAAGCAGAGTACATGGCTATTGCTGAAGCATGCAAAGAATCGGTTTGGCTGAAAGGTTTGTTTGCTGAGCTTTGTGGAGATGATACTTGCATTAACCTGTTTTGTGACAGTCAAAGTGCTATTTACCTTACTAAGGATCAGATGTTCCATGAGAGAACAAAGCACATGGACGTCAAATACCATTATGTGCGTGATGTTGTTGCAAAAGGTAAGCTGAAGGTATGCAAGATAAGTACTCATGATAATCATGCTGATATGATGACAAAGTCAGTTCCTGTTACTAAGTTCGAGCTTTGCTCGGGCTTAGTTGGTATCACTGTCTAGTCCAAGAGGCTATTTGGCGCCGAAGGTGTTTTCTTTGTTGTTTCAGGGTGAAGTTCTCGTTCATGCTACAAGATGAAATTTGTCTCAAGGTGGAGTGTTATTTTGTGGTGATCCAAATTCGTTTATACTGATGAAGGCCAACTTGTGACGTAGGAGAGCGGAACGTCCCGGATCGTTTCCAGGTCGGACTGCAGCCGACCTAGGGTTTTATACCACTATATATTCCTCTTGTAAGCCGCCGGTTGGGATATGTCGCATTGTGTAAATCCCCGGCGTTTGTAACCTCACCCCAATATAGTGAAATGTTGCTGGCTGGCGCCCGTGGTTTTTTCCTCTCCTTTGTTTGGAGAGGTTTTCCACGTTAAAATCTCGTGTCCCCTTTGGTTTGATCCGCTCTTCGTCGTTTCTTTGCTATCGTTTATAACAGTCATTAGGGCCCTGGTCCCTCAACTTGAAGACATGGAAATCAACCGGCTTGCGTGAGTATTGGTTGCCCATGAAAACCTTGATCAAGAGCAACTTGTGTGGCAGTGCAAGAAGGTGAAGGCTCTGAAGAAACTTGTGTGAACCGTCATCACTGGACAACTTGGAGATAAAGTTGTGTCGTGTCGAATACCAACGTGACAAACTTGTTGTTCACGATAAACACCTTGCCATCGAAGTAGGCAAAGCCGAGGAAATGTTGGCCTTCTGGATTAGGGTCACTTATCATTGTCCATGTTGCGTCCCCGGGCCGACAGAAATCCATGATGTTAGTCCTCTTGTGCAACCACGAGTGGTACAACATGACCACGATGCCTTCCGTGCTACCTGCTTGAGTGCTAGCCGGGACATGGATACCAAAGCGAAACATATATGAAAATTGTATGTAAGTGCAACAGATTTCACGACCTTCAAAATAGGTCTTGATCTTGCGTCACCGATCCTCGTGCGCGCGCTGATCCGTCAACTGCTCGTCTTGATCTTCGCAAGAAGTTCCCCCTTTGAGAGAAGACAATTCTACATCGAGAGGAGTTGCTTTTTGGCCTATTTCAGAGCGGCTGATATGCGTGATATTGGGCCCGTCGCCGCCATCACTTAGGGCGTTGAGGTTTGGTAGCGGGGCCGTGCATCGTGTCACGAGGTGCGAGAGGTGGCATGAGAGGTCGAGAAGATCGACGACGATGGACCACCCACGCGATAGCGGGAACACAAGCATGTGGTCCGCGACGATGTCCTGAGGGCAGGGATGAAGGAGGCGCGGTGCTGGTGCCACGGCGACGCGCCATGTCCGACAGACTGAGCGGAAGGTGGTGAGCCCTGTGAGCGGGTCGCGGGTCCTCTGCGCGATGAGGTTCACGATGTCGAAGGGGAGCTTGCAGAGCCAGTCCGGCTGCACGTGGTCGTCGGCCATCGTCGATTCGTCTCATGTTCCTTGATCTTTTGCTTTATTCCTTATTTACGGGATCAACTTGATCGCTGCATACAAGTTGCCTTCGTATATATACACATAGACGGACCATCCAACTAAGTCCTACCCGGATGCAAATCGTTTTTGCTTTCCTAAATAAACTAAATTAGACTCCGCCGTATGCCAATCCGTGAGAAAGTAGATTTCCGAGTACAAACCGACATGGACTAGGACACGACTCATCACAAGGCAAGCCCATCCTGCTAGCTTAACCAAGAGAAAAACAAAAGCTTGTGTTGTATGCATCCAATCGGTTGGAATTATTGGTTACCATGGAAAACTTGGGTCTCCTTTATTTTTTTGGAAACCTAAATTGGGTCTCCTTGAAAGCATCGGAGCTAATTGGATTGGAGCAGCTCCATGTTGCATGGGGTTTTGCTTCAGAGAGATGCAAGTAATCGTAAGTTGATCAGTACAGGTCAATGTAAAATATCTGAAAAAAGGTCCGGTCTATATGCATCTCATCTGCCGAAATTCGAAGGTATGTCAGTACTGTGGAAACAAATTTATCTAGAATGAAGAGCACACGCCAGTGAAAAAGGGCTTGTCCGGGTCCTAAAACTTAATAGTTTGCGTTGTCCTGTTGGACACCTTTGTCGTTGTCGTCGCCCATGGATGCCTCGTGTTTCTGGGTAGTAAGGGCATGTACAATGGGGTGATGTCAGCCTTCTCTTAGCATTGACACGTAGGATAATTATCTATGTGGCGGAGAGAGAATTAAGAAAGAGAAGATTGCCTTCCCTTAGCTAAGAGATGATCTCTTACGAAATAAGAGAAGACTAATTTCACCATTGTACCACTTGTCTTCTCTTAGAACTACGATTTCCTACTAAAATATAATTAATTCACATTAATTGTTAGCGGTGACAATAAGAGATAACGCATTGTACAAGTAATGATTTTGCCTTCTCTAAATGACGTGGACGGTTAAGAGAAGACGTGTCTTCTCTACCATTGTGCATGCCCTAACTAGTAAGTAAAAACGATAGTATGTGGCCAAACCGCGTTTTTTTGTTTACTACAACATTGACGGTTATTTACCTAAAAAAACATTGACGGTTATTTTTATATAAATATGTAGCTCGTAAATTTAATATAAAAAATTGTGAAATTATTGTATGTGACAAATCTTGTCACCACAGGACTAAACATATTTGTTAATTTACAGGAAAACTAGCTAGGAAATACGAGTTCTGAGATCAAAAGCACATGTCTACAAGCACTCGTTTTATTGCTAACTCAGTAGCTAGCTAGCTCCACTAGTGCGTCTGCCCGTAGCTCCGAGTTCAGTCGATGGATCGGTTAGGCCATAGGAAATGCAGTCCCAGGCCGCACTGCTGGATCAGGTGGCTCTCCTGTTCAGTATAAGAGACCACATTTGAAAGAAAGACTAACTAGGGAACAAACCAACTAGGTTTAGTTGAATACTCGTTGTCGTCATCCCTACGTGGCTCGTATATGCACTCCAGCTTGTTATCCTGCATGTTGTAACAATATCCCCAAACACAACTAGCATTGCCGAAAAGCTCATTATCGGCATGGTATATCCGAGGTCCACTCCCATCACCAGTGTTGCTAAAGGTGGCATGGTAACTATCCATGAATAGTTCATAGTTGCCTCCGACACCTTCCCCAGTCACCTTGCACCAAGCGAGCTGGCCATTAGGGACCTGGTGCCTCAACTCGAAGACGTGGAAATCAACCGGCTTGAATCCGTCAGATCGAGCCATGAAAACTTTGACCAAAAGCAGCTTGTGTGGCAGTGCAAGAAGGTGAAGGCTCTGAACCTATTCTGAACCATCACTAGCGGACATCTTGGAGAAAAAGTTCAGTCTCTGTTGGCACGTTGATCTGGTAGAGGATATTGAGTGTTGTGTCGTCGAACACCAACGTGACACACTTGTTGTTCAAAGCAAACACCTTGCCATCGAAGTAGGCAAAGTCAATGAAATTGTGATCTTTTGGATTAGGGTTACTTATATTTGTCCAGATTGCGTCCCCAAGCCGGCAGAAAACCATGCCGTTAGTCCTAGCGTGCATCCAGTGATGGTACATCATGATCACGATGCCTTCCGTGCTACCTACCTGAGTACTATCAGGGACATGAATGACAAAGCGGAAAGGATTTGAAAACATTATGTAACTGTTATTGTATTCTACACTTTTCGAAGAATAGGTCTTGATCTTGAGGCGCCGATCCTCTAGTGGTTCTTGATCCATCAAGTGCTCGTCTTGATCTTCGCACGAACTTCCCTCTTTGAAAGAAGTCAATTCTATTATCTTTCAAGTACTCATTTGTATTTTCGCATGTATTTCCCTTGTCCAACTCCAGAGAGGGCGTATTATCATCAAAATCTTCCCACACAAATGTTGTCGTTTTGATCCTCTTAAGCAGTGTCCTTGTACTCGTTTTGATCCTGGCACGCGCTGCCCTCGTGGAAAGAATTTTTTTCTTGATCTGTGGATCGATCATGTGCCAAGTACTCGTTTGGATCTTTGCACGTACTTCCCTTGTCCAACTCCAAATAAGGTGTATTATCGTCAGAATCTTCCCACAAGCTGTCCTCGTTTTCATCCTCGCAAGAACTGTCCTCGTACTCGTTTTGATCCTCGCACGCACTGCCGTCGTCGGACGAACCTGCTTCTTGATATGTCGATTGACCGTCGGGATCTCCTGAATTGTCCACATTGAAAGGAGTCGTTTCTTGATTGAAAAGAAGTTCTATATCAGAGTAGCGCAGGTGGGTGATTTTGGACGTGTCGCCGCCATCACATAGGACGTTGAGGTTTGGCAGCGGGGCCGTGGTGCCCGTGGCGAGGTGCGAGAGGTGGCCGGAGATGTCGAGGGGATCGACGGCGATGGACCACACACGCGATAGGGGGAACACAAGCATGTGGTCTTCTAGCCGTCGCGGAGGGCGGCGGCGTCCTGAGGGGAGGGAGGCAGGAGGTGCGGCGCCGGTGCGACGACAACACGCCATGTCCGGCAGACCGAGCGGAAGGTGGTGAGCGGGTCGCGGGTCTTCTGCACGATGAGGTTCAGGACGTCGAAGGGGAGCTTGCAGAGCCAGTCGGGTTGTACAAGCAGGTTGCCTTGATATTTTTCTTTATTTTTACGTACAACTTGATCCCTGCATACAAGCAGGTTGCCTTCGTATATGCACACAGAGACGGACAACCCAGCTAAGTCCTACCCGGACGCAAATCGTTTGCTTTCCAAAATAAACTGAGACTGCATCGTATGCCAATCCGTGAGGAAGTAGATTTCCATCGTATGCCATATGGATTTCCAAAGGCTAAAGGCTACAGCAGACAAAAACCATGCACAGGAGCATGTAAAATTAAGTAGGAACAATAATCGTGTATCATTTTTCAAGGAACATACAAAAATCCGAGTACAAGAAGAACCAGCGCCTTCAAGGAAAATCTTCTATGTTAAGTGAATTAACTCAGTGGTTCAAAGCATCTCAACAAAAGAGACCGACAAACCTAGCTAGCTAGGAAACATTTGAGAAAAAAGACTAATTAAGGAACAAACCAAGTAGGTTTAGTTGAATACTCGTTGTGGTCATCCTTGGGTGGCTCGTGTATGCACTCTAGCTTGTTATCTTGCATGTTGTAACAGTATCCCCAAACACAATGACTGTTGTGTTTGTGTCTAATATTGTGTACGTGTTGGGTTATGTTTGGACTTAGAGTTGTATTAGGTGTGGATAGGTACGAGTAGTGTTCGAGTCGAATTCTTGTAACCTGAGCCTCCCATATAATGAGGGGAGCACCACACGTGTAACCCATGATGACTTGATAGTAACATGCACGCAGGGGAGCCGGCGGCTTGTGCCGGCGCCTAGGGCGGCCAGGTGTTGCGGTATCAATGGGGAGGAGCGCCCGTAGTCATGCCCCGCAGATGTAGGCGAGTTCGCCGAACTTCGTTATCAAATCTCGGTGTCGTCATCGTGCTGTGATTGCTTGGTTCTCAATGGATCGATTTAGCGCCTACGACTGTAACAATTGGTATCAGAGCGAGGTTGAAGGCGCGGAAGTTTGATCTAGAGGTGCGGCTGGTTCCGGTCAGATCGTGGATACAAGGCGTCGAAGGAAATCGATGGCGATGTATAGATGCGATGGGATGACTCGGAGGAGACGCGGAAGCGATCGGTCGTAGCAAAGGAGTCATCGGCGAGATCGGTCGCACGTCGACAGACGAGATCGGATCGATCCGATCGTCGAGTTCACCCGTAGATCAGTCGAGGCAGTGCGGTTCGCTCGTGGAGAAGCGGCGGCGGCGTAAGCAGCACAGGCAGGGCTGGGTCTGGGTGTGCGATGCAGTTGGCCGGCTCGGTGGGCCAAAGGCATTCTGGCCCAAACAGCTCACAGGAGGCGAGCCCAAGGCATGCGTGGCCAGGTCCGTCCGGCCGCAGGTCTCAAGAAGACGTGAATCGGTCGTCAAGCTGATGCAGCGATCATAAGCTAGGCAAAGAGATTTGTTTGGTGAAAAAAAAAGATCATCAAGTACGTGGCTTGCTTTCCATCGGGAGTATGAAGAAAAATCAGAAATTGAAAGGAACTTCGGGACGTGCGCGTGAGTTAGACGTACACATGTAAGTGCATTGCGAGACTATTTCTTTTGGTTTCTTTGTACACAGTGTGGTTTGGATGGAAGCGACAGACGGAAGAAAGACGAGGAGTCGCAGATTCACGGGAAGATTGACAGGTTTTGGTCAATGTTATTTGATCCGAATGTTGTATGGGCGACTCTCGATGAAGTAGCATGAGGTCAAGTTGATCAAGATGGACTGGATGCGGCGAGTGATGACGTGCTGGAGCGTGTCGTGAGGATCATGCATACACTGGGTGCCGGACAGTGCGCGAAAGGTGGACTGGGTACAGGGTGGAGCATGGTTGCAGTCGGATACATTCGACTGGGTTGGACTGGACAGTCTGACGGGACAGAAGACGGTGAAGATCGGCGACGATGACGTAGGCGCGTAAGGGCTGATTGTGTCCGTATTCTGTGGCGTGGCAACACGTGGCGCATGGTTATGCGTGCTTCGACATGCGATGATGTAGGGTTGATTCAAGATGGTGTACACAAGAGATCTTGAGATCGACGGGGCGTGGGGTGGATTGATCATGTACCAAGGAGTCATGTTGAAGGTGGAGCTGAAGTCTCTGGCGGAGATTTCACTCGGCTGATGGAGGGGCTACGGCGTAAGCTTGCGGAGAGTCGAAGCCTAGTCAGCGGGAAGGCGAGAGGCATGTGGTCCGGACTGGAGCTCAGGGTCTGGAGAGATGCGTGGAACTCGGCATCGGTCGGGTATGACTGATGGTTGTCTGCAGTGGGGCCTGAGGTGGTGTGGTTTAGCGACCTTGGAGATCTTGGCCAAGATTGCAGATGCTCGACGCGGTACTAGCGGGGAGGCGTGCGGTAAGCACGGGACACAGCGACAGACCAGGGCACAGGCAGTCAGACATGTGGTCAGATGGGTGTGCAGAGGTGCTGGAGCGGTGTTGGCGAGTATCGGATTCAAATTGGTGACTGGGTCTATGGATATTGACATGTCAGGTGATAGACAAGAGTCGACCATAGGGAATCTGAGAAAGTGTTGGAGAGCCTGAAATGTCGGAAGCGTGGAGAGTACATGGCCGTATATTCTGTGATGTTCAGTGCACATGGCAAAGTGCGGATTACTGGATACAGAAGGAGGCGGAGTGCTATAACTGTAGGACATGTAGAAGACTATCCAGGATGAGGCGGCTGTGAATTTAACTCAAGGTGACTAAAAGGCGATGGTGAAATTCCTTCAAATTGGAAGCACTTTCACGCAGATCAGTGATCGGTGTGTGATGATGTTGACACGGGAAGAAGGGACTACAGTTGCAAGTGGAGTCACGTGGAGTCTGGGAGTAACAGTGGAGCTTATGGAGACAACTCAAGTCCGGAGTACATGGAGGTTTGACGCATTAACGAATTCAAGGTGGTGGACAATATTCGCCAAGGTGGAGTTTGTTGTGTCTGTGTCTAATATTGTGTACGTGTTGGGTTAGGTTTGGACTTGGAATTGTATTAGGTGTGGATACGTACGAGTAGTGTTCGAGTCGAACTCTTGTAACCTGGGCCTCCCATATAATGAGGGGATCACCACACGTGTAACCCATGATGACTTGATAGCAACAGGCACGCAGGGGGAGCCGGCGGCTTGTGCCGGCGCCTAGGGCGGCCAGGTGTTGCGGTATCAATGGGGAGGAGCGCCCGTAGTCATGCCCCACAGATGTAGGCGAGTTCGCCGAACTGCGTTACCAAATCTCGGTGCCGTCATCGTGTTGTGATTGCTTGGTTCTCGGTGGATCGATTTAGCGCCTACGACTGTAACAATGACCATGGTTGAAGGGCTCGTTTTCAGCATGTTATATTTGAGTTCCGCTCACATCACCACTGTTGCTGAACGTGGCGTGATAACTATCCGTGAATAGTTCATAGTTGCCTCCGACACCTTCCCCTGTCACCTTGCACCAAGCAAGCTGGTCATTGTTATTTTGTGGTGATCCACCGAGAAAGATGCTCATGTTGATAATGGAAAGTTAGAGCCGAGAGCTATTAAGTGTGTGTTCATTGGTTATGGTTCGGGTGTAAAAGGATACAAGTTGTGGAATCCCGAAACTAAAAAGGCTTTTATGAGCAGGAGTGTTGTTTTCAATGAATCTGTTATGTAATTTGATAAGTTGTCCTCAGATGTTTTGCCAGATTTTTCTGAGGAGCAGGTTCGTGTCGAGGTGGAGCACTCTGTTGAAAATGAAAATGTCACTGTTGACAATGATGGTGCTGCTACTTCAGATGATTCTGATCCTGATTCTGCTGGTTCTGATGATTCTGATTCCGATAATAATAATGTTAAGAAGTCACCTCCTGTTTTGCAGCCACAACAGTCTATTGCTGCTCGTAGGAACAGGAGGAATTGTGGTCCTCGACCACGTTTAATTGAAGAGTGTAACATTATTGATTATGCTCTGAGTTGTGCAGAACAGGTGGAGCACTGACATGAGCCGTCCACCTATACTGAAGCTGTTGGTTCCGGTGACCGCGAGAAGTGGCTTGCTGCTATGCAAGAAGAGATGCAGTCACTCGAGAAGAATGGCACATGGGATGTTGTGCGCTTGCCGAAGAAAAAGAAGGCTGTCCGCTGTAAGTGGATCTTCAAGAGAAAGGAGCGTTTATCTCCTAGCGAGGCTCCAAAGTTTAAGGCAAGGTTAGTTGCAAAAGGATTCAGTCAAATTCCAGGTGTGGATTATAATGATGTTTTCTCTTCGGTTGTTAAGCATAGTTCAATTCGTACATTTTTCGGTATTGTTGCTATGCGTGATCTTGAGCTTGAGCAGTTCGATGTAAAGACTACGTTTCTGCACGGAGAGTTGGAGGAGGAGATATACATGGACCAGCCAGAAGGGTTCATAGTGTCGGGTAAGGAGGATCTTGTGTGTAAGTTGAAAAGGTCCTTGTACGGTTTGAAACAATCTCCTCGACAGTGGTATAAAATGTTGGATTCTTTTATATTGTCACATGGCTTTAAGAGGTCTGAATTTGATAGCTGTGTACATTAAGTTTGTTAATGGATCGCCTATATACCTGTTGTTATATGTTGATGATATGTTGATTGCTGCCAAGAGCAAGAAAGATATCGCTGCTCTCAAGTCACAGTTGAGTAGCGAGTTTGAGATGAAAGATCTTGGTGCTGCTAAGAAAATTCTAGGTATGGAGATTACCCGTGACAGAAATTCTGGTTTGTTGTTTCTTAGTCAGCAAAATTACATTAAGAAAGTTGTTCATCGTTTTAACATGCATGATGCAAAGTCTGTTAGTACTCCTATTGCTCCTCACTTTAAATTGTCAGCTGAACAATGTCCTAGTACGGATGAGGATTTTGAGTACATGTCTAGAGTTCCATATTCTAGTGCTGTTGGTTCTTTAATGTACGCCATGGTTTGCTCACGTCCAGATTTATCATATGCTATGAGTTTGGTTAGTAGATATATGGCTAATCCTGGTAAAGAATATTGAAAGGTTGTTCAGTGGATTTTCAGGTACATTCGTGGCACATCCAATGCTTGCCTCAAGTTCGGCAAGACTGATGAGGGACTCGCAGTATATGTGGATTCAGATTTTGCTGCCGATTTGGATAAGAGGAGATCCCTCACAGGTTATGTGTTCACGCTTGGTGGTTGTGCCGTGAGTTGAAGGGCAACGTTGCAATCCGTTGTTGCCCAGTCTACCACTGAAGCAGAGTACATGGCTATTGCTGAAGCATGCAAAGAATCGGTTTGGCTGAAAGGTTTGTTTGGTGAGCTTTGTGGAGATGATACTTGCATTAACCTGTTTTGTGACAGTCAAAGTGCTATTTACCTTACTAAGGATCAGATGTTCCATGAGAGAACAAAGCACATGGACGTCAAATACCATTATGTGTGTGATGTTGTTGCAAAAGGTAAGTTGAAGGTATGCAAGATAAGTACTCATGATAATCCTGCTGATATGATGACAAAGCCAGTTCCTGTTACTAAGTTCGAGCTTTGCTCGGGCTTAGTTGGTATCACTGTCTAGCTCAAGAGGCTATTTGGCGCCGAAGGTGTTTTCTTTGTTGTTTCAGGGTGAAGTTCTCGTTCATGCTACATGATGAAATTTGTCTCAAGGTGGAGTGTTATTTTGTGGTGATCCAAATTCGTTTATACTGATGAAGGCCAACTTGTGACGTAGGAGAGCGGAGCGTCCCGGATCGTTTCCGGGTCGGACTGCAGCCGACCTAGGGTTTTATACCACTATATATTCCTCTTGTAAGACGCCGGTTGGGATATGTCGCATTGTGTAAATCCCCGGCGTTTGTAACCTCACCCCAATATAGTGAAGTGTTGCTGGCTGGCGCCCGTGGTTTTTTCCTCTCCTTTGTTTGGAGAGGTTTTCCACGTTAAAATCTCGTGTCCCCTTTGGTTTGATCCGCTCTTCGTCGTTTCTTTGCTATCGTTTATAACAATCATTAGGGCCCTGGTCCCTCAACTCGAAGACATGGAAATCAACCGGCTTGCGTGAGTATTGGTTGCCCATGAAAACCTTGATCAAGAGCAACTTGTGTGGCAGTGCAAGAAGGTGAAGGCTCCGAAGAAACTTGTGTGAACCGTCATCACTGGACAACTTGGAGATAAAGTTGTTACGTGTCGAATACCAACGTGACAAACTTGTTGTTCACGATAAACACCTTGCCATCGAAGTAGGCAAAGCCGAGGAAATGTTGGCCTTCTGGATTAGGGTCACTTATCATTGTCCATGTTGCGTCCCCGGGCCGACAGAAATCCATGATGTTAGTCCTCTTGTGCAACCACGAGTGGTACAACATGACCACGATGCCTTCCGTGCTACCTGCTTGAGTGCTAGCCGGGACATGGATACCAAAGCGAAACATATATGAAAATTGTATGTAAGTGCAACAGATTTCACGACCTTCAAAATAGGTCTTGATCTTGCGTCACCGATCCTCGTGCGCGCGCTGATCCGTCAACTGCTCATCTTGATCTTCGCAAGAAGTTCCCCCTTTGAGAGAAGACAATTCTACATCGAGAGGAGTTGCTTTTTGGCCTATTTCAGAGCGGCTGATATGCGTGATATTGGGCCCGTCGCCGCCATCACTTAGGGCGTTGAGGTTTGGCAGCGGGGCCGTGCATCGTGTCACGAGGTGCGAGAGGTGGCATGAGAGGTCGAGAAGATCGACGACGATGGACCACCCACGCGATAGCGGGAACACAAGCATGTGGTCCGCGACGATGTCCTGAGGGCAGGGATGAAGGAGGCGCGGTGCTGGTGCCACGGCGACGCGCCATGTCCGACAGACTGAGCGGAAGGTGGTGAGCCCTGTGAGCGGGTCGCGGGTCCTCTGCGCGATGAGGTTCACGATGTCGAAGGGGAGCTTGCAGAGCCAGTCCGGCTGCACGTGGTCGTCGGCCATCGTCGATTCGTCTCATGTTCCTTGATCTTTTGCTTTATTCCTTATTTACGGGATCAACTTGATCGCTGCATACAAGTTGCCTTCGTATATATACACATAGACGGACCATCCAACTAAGTCCTACCCGGATGCAAATCGTTTTTGCTTTCCTAAATAAACTAAATTAGACTCCGCCGTATGCCAATCCGTGAGAAAGTAGATTTCCGAGTACAAACCGACATGGACTAGGACACGACTCATCACAAGGCAAGCCCATCCTGCTAGCTTAACCAAGAGAAAAACAAAAGCTTGTGTTGTATGCATCCAATCGGTTGGAATTATTGGTTACCATGGAAAACTTGGGTCTCCTTTATTTTTTTGGAAACCTAAATTGGGTCTCCTTGAAAGCATCGGAGCTAATTGGATTGGAGCAGCTCCATGTTGCATGGGGTTTTGCTTCAGAGAGATGCAAGTAATCGTAAGTTGATCAGTACAGGTCAATGTAAAATATCTGAAAAAAGGTCCGGTCTATATGCATCTCATCTGCCGAAATTCGAAGGTATGTCAGTACTGTGGAAACAAATTTATCTAGAATGAAGAGCACACGCCAGTGAAAAAGGGCTTGTCCGGGTCCTAAAACTTAATAGTTTGCGTTGTCTTGTTGGACACCTTTGTCGTTGTCGTCGCCCATGGATGCCTCGTGTTTCTGGGTAGTAAGGGCATGTACAATGGGGTGATGTCAGCCTTCTCTTAGCGTTGACACGTAGGATAATTATCTATGTGGCGGTGAGAGAATTAAGAAAGAGAAGATTGCCTTCCCTTAGCTAAGAGATGATCTCTTACGAAATAAGAGAAGACTAATTTCACCATTGTACCACTTGTCTTCTCTTAGAACTACGATTTCCTACTAAAATATAATTAATTCACATTAATTGTTAGCGGTGACAATAAGAGATAACGCATTGTACAAGTAATGATTTTGCCTTCTCTAAATGACGTGGACGGTTAAGAGAAGACGTGTCTTCTCTACCATTGTGCATGCCCTAACTAGTAAGTAAAAACGATAGTATGTGGCCAAACCGCGTTTTTTTGTTTACTACAACATTGACGGTTATTTACCTAAAAAAACATTGACGGTTATTTTTATATAAATATGTAGCTCGTAAATTTAATATAAAAAATTGTGAAATTATTGTATGTGACAAATCTTGTCACCACAGGACTAAACATATTTGTTAATTTACAGGAAAACTAGCTAGGAAATACGAGTTCTGAGATCAAAAGCACATGTCTACAAGCACTCGTTTTATTGCTAACTCAGTAGCTAGCTAGCTCCACTAGTGCGTCTGCCCGTAGCTCCGAGTTCAGTCGATGGATCGGTTAGGCCATAGGAAATGCAGTCCCAGGCCGCACTGCTGGATCAGGTGGCTCTCCTGTTCAGTATAAGAGACCACATTTGAAAGAAAGACTAACTAGGGAACAAACCAACTAGGTTTAGTTGAATACTCGTTGTCGTCATCCCTACGTGGCTCGTATATGCACTCCAGCTTGTTATCCTGCATGTTGTAACAATATCCCCAAACACAACTAGCATTGCCGAAAAGCTCATTATCGGCATGGTATATCCGAGGTCCACTCCCATCACCAGTGTTGCTAAAGGTGGCATGGTAACTATCCATGAATAGTTCATAGTTGCCTCCGACACCTTCCCCAGTCACCTTGCACCAAGCGAGCTGGCCATTAGGGACCTGGTGCCTCAACTCGAAGACGTGGAAATCAACCGGCTTGAATCCGTCAGATCGAGCCATGAAAACTTTGACCAAAAGCAGCTTGTGTGGCAGTGCAAGAAGGTGAAGGCTCTGAACCTATTCTGAACCATCACTAGCGGACATCTTGGAGAAAAAGTTCAGTCTCTGTTGGCACGTTGATCTGGTAGAGGATATTGAGTGTTGTGTCGTCGAACACCAACGTGACACACTTGTTGTTCAAAGCAAACACCTTGCCATCGAAGTAGGCAAAGTCAATGAAATTGTGATCTTTTGGATTAGGGTTACTTATATTTGTCCAGATTGCGTCCCCAAGCCGGCAGAAAACCATGCCGTTAGTCCTAGCGTGCATCCAGTGATGGTACATCATGATCACGATGCCTTCCGTGCTACCTACCTGAGTACTATCAGGGACATGAATGACAAAGCGGAAAGGATTTGAAAACATTATGTAACTGTTATTGTATTCTACACTTTCGAAGAATAGGTCTTGATCTTGAGGCGCCGATCCTCTAGTGGTTCTTGATCCATCAAGTGCTCGTCTTGATCTTCGCACGAACTTCCCTCTTTGAAAGAAGTCAATTCTATTATCTTTCAAGTACTCATTTGTATTTTCGCATGTATTTCCCTTGTCCAACTCCAGAGAGGGCGTATTATCATCAAAATCTTCCCACACAAATGTTGTCGTTTTGATCCTCGCAAGCAGTGTCCTTGTACTCGTTTTGATCCTGGCACGCGCTGCCCTCGTGGAAAGAATTTTTTTCTTGATCTGTGGATCGATCATCTGCCAAGTACTCGTTTGGATCTTTGCACGTACTTCCCTTGTCCAACTCCAAATAAGGTGTATTATCGTCAGAATCCTCCCACAAGCTGTCCTCGTTTTCATCCTCGCAAGAACTGTCCTCGTACTCGTTTTGATCCTCGCACGCACTGCCGTCGTCGGACGAACCTGCTTCTTGATATGTCGATTGACCGTCGGGATCTCCTGAATTGTCCACATTGAAAGGAATCGTTTCTTGATTGAAAAGAAGTTCTATATCAGAGTAGCGCAGGTGGGTGATCTTAGACATGTCGCTGCCATCACCTAGGGCCCTGAGGTTTGGCAGCGGGGCTGTGGTGCCCGTGGCGAGGTGCGAGAGGTGGCCGGACATGTCGAGGGGATCGACGACGATGGACCACCCCCGCGATAGGGGGAACACGAGCATGTGGTCCAAGCCGTCGCGGAGCACTACGGCGTCCTGTGGTGAGGGAGGCCTGAGGCGCGGCGCTGGTGCCACGGCAGCCCGCCATGTCCGGCAGACCGAGCGGAACGTGGTCAGCCCCGTGATCGGGTCGCGGGTCTTTTGCGCGATGAGGTTCAGGACGTCGAAGGGGAGCTTGCAGAGCCAGTCGGGTTGTTCGTGGTCGTCGGCCATGGATCGTTGATTCGCCGTCTCGCCTCTCGTACGGGAGTCTGAATTGTCAATTAGAGGACGCGACTTGGAAAACCTTTGATCAGTTATCAACTGGAGGACGCCACAAGGAGGCCGAGTCATTAATCTCCGACTACAATTCCAATCGATTGTACCATTAAAGAGTGGAGATTTTTAAAGGAAACATATATTTTCTTGTCAGCGCAATAGTCAGAGTAAATCAGGCTCAATTTCCACAATTTTACAAAATAATCAGAGTAATCCCGTACTGTTGCTTTAGATAAGAGAAAATTCACTCCAGATTAGAGTCCCTACTCCTACTGCTGCATCCTGTGTTGCTGTGAGCCTCATCATGAATCCCCTATCCAGACATCACCATCGATCTGACAACAACTCCCTCTTCACCCCACCCAGACACGCCAGCCACCACCCGTTTCTGTGCACGGAAACAACGGCGTACTAGCCATCTTCCAAAGCCACAAACCTTTCCTGTACCACAGAACAGCAAATGAGAAGCCCACCAAGAAGATATGCATGATTTCAGAACGAAATTTTGTCAGCTACTAACTAACAAGGGCCACACAGTTGGACACACAACAAAGAGAGAGAGAAAAGCTAGGGACCCTGGGTGCTTACCTGAATCTGTCTTAGCTGAGGGATAAATCCTTTGCGGCGCCAGCATGGCAATGGATGAATAAGGCCAGCCACATGTTCCTCCGGTGGTGTCCGTTGAAGGCTAGAGATATGGGAAGGTTTAGCCGCCTTGGCATTCACACACATGCTCCTCCTCCCTCCCACCTCTGCTTTTGCTGATGAGCAGAGCCGAGCAGCCTGTCTCTTCCTCCTGCCGCCGGTTGAGGCCGGCACAGTGATGAGCGCACGGAGTCATGCTTGTGCGACTGGGATTCGTGGTCCTCGCATCCTTCGCGGCGTTCACTCTTAAGAGAGGGAAGGGGCCTAGCAAAGGTACGTGCATCTCTCTGATGCTTCCTTGTGTTTCTCTGAATTTCCCGCTCAAGCTATGCAGCGTTGCTTCTTTCAGACAATGGCCAAGCAAGCAAGGAGAAGAATAAGGCTCGGGATTTTGAACATGTATGTATATTCAATCCACTAGTAGTTGCAATTCAAAGAATAAACTGTTGGTTAGTTGTGCATATTGTTCACTGTTCTGTCCAAACTGTCTTGCTTCAGGGGCAGAAAGAAGAAGAGGCGGAAGAGGTCAAAACGATCAGCGGCATGATCAACTCGGCCCCGTCGGTGGACGACGATGATGACGACGACATGTTCTCGGAGATCGAGAGCCTGCTAGGGGGGGAGGTCGACATCCCGATACCGGGCGACAGGTTCGACGTCAAGGAGAGGTCGCGGTACAACGCGCACATGGCGAACAACGCCTCCGAGATGGAGCGGCTGCGGGGCCTGGTGCGAGCTGGAGGAGAGGGAGGTGAAGCTTGAGGGCGAGCTGCTCGAGTACTACGGCCTCAAGGAGCAGGAGACCGACGTCACCGAGCTGCAGAAGCAGCTCAAGATCAAGACCGTGGAGGTCGACATGCTCAACATCACCATCAGCTCGCTGCAGGCGGAGAGGAAGAAGCTGCAGGAGGACGTCGTCCGCGGCGCGGCGGCCAAGAAGGAGCTCGAGGCGTCGAGGACCAGGATCAAGGAGCTGCAGCGCCAGATACAGATGGAGGCGAACCAGACGAAAGGCCAGCTGATGCTGCTCAAGCAACAGGTATGGGGCTCAAGGCCAAGGAGGAGGAGGTGGCCAAGAAGGACGCTGAGATCGAGCGCAAGCTCAAGAAGCTCAAGGATTTGGAAGTGGAGGTCCTTGAGCTGAGGAGGAAGAACAAGGAGCTGCTGTATGAGAAGAGGGACCTCATGATTAAGCTGGATGCAGCACAGGGCAAAATAACAGAGGTAGAGCAGTAGTTTATTATTATTGTTACTCTGCAAAGTATGTAAGTTTTGTGCATTTACATAACATGATATTCAACAGAAGTTCTTTTTAGCCTAATCATTTGCATGGTCCTAGATGATCCTAGTTTCTGTGGCAGACTACAGTGGTTCTGCTACATTTTCTGGATTTGTCTCTATCCGACAGGCTATCCTCTTTGCTTGTCTCTAGTTCAAAATTAGGATTTTGCTTTTGTTTTCACTTGTAAAAGGTAGCACCTAATGATATGCTTTCTTTTATATTGTTTTTCCCCAGAAACCAAACCAATCAATTAGTTTCATGACCAGGACTTGCGAATTTTGACTTTTCTCTTGCACATGATGAAATGATTTTCACCTTAACATTCAATCAGGAAAGTAATTGACCAACCTAGTATCAGAATAATTGCAATTTTCACCCTGTTCGATAGAACATGCTGTAAGCTGAGGTGTTTTTCTATATTGAGAGTTAGCCTTATATTTCAGACCCACCTCACAATTCTAGACATCTAAAAAAGGAAGAATGGCACCCAGTAATTTATTAAGACGAGTATCAGATAGTTTCTTTTCATGATATACTTTTCCTATAACGTACTAATGACATATCATGAATTCATATCCTGCAGAGTGATGTAGTTTCCCATGCAAGAGAGGAGATTAACAACCTGAGACATACAAACGAGGACCTCACAAAGCAAGTGGAAGGCCTACAAATGAACAGATTCAGCGAAGTAGAAGAGCTTGTGTACCTGCGCTGGGTTAATGCTTGTCTGCGTTTCGAGCTCCGCAACTACCAGATACCATCAGGAAAAATGTCTGCCCGTGACCTCAACAGAACGCTTAGCCCGAAATCACAGGAGAGGGCCAAACAGATGATGCTGGAATATGGATCTGAACGAGGCCAGGTGACACTGACCTTGATAGTGCTCCTTCTTCTGCACCTTCTTCCCCTAGAAGCGAAGACTTCGACACCATGTCGATTGACAGCTCTTCCAGCAGATACAGCTTCCTAAGCAAAAGGCCCAATCTGATGCAAAAACTCAAGAAGTGGGGAAAGAGCAAGGATGACAGCAGCTATCTATCATCTCCGACGCGGTCCCTGACCAGTGGCTCTCCAAAGAGGAGCCAGAAACCAAAGGGTCCCTGGAATCTCTCATGATCAGAAATGCAGGAGATGGTATCTCCATTACAACATTTGGAAAGAAGGAGCAAGATGACATGGATGACGCGAATATTGCATCTTCATTCCAATTGATGTCAAAGACTGTCGAAGGCTTTGCTGATGAGAAGTATCCCGCTTACAAAGACCGGCATAAGCTTGCTACAGAACGGGAGAAGGCAGTAAAAGAGAAGGCCGAGCAGGCTAGAGCACAAAGGTTTGGTGGTGGCTATAGTTCAGCTCTAGTTCCTCCCTCTCCAAGAGCTGCACTCCCCCCAAAACTTGCTCAAATAAAGGAGAAGAAGGTCCCTGCAGCTAATGCTGAACCGGCGAACAATCTAGTGATAACCAGAACAACCCCCTGGCGGTCACCCAGTTGAAGCTTGCCCAAATTGAGAAGAGAGCTCCAAGAGTCCCCCGACCACCTCCCACCGCATCGGCTGTTGCTTCAGGAGCTACCAACACTGCAGGGGGAGCACCGCTGCCGCCACGCCCACCAGGTGGACCTCCTCCTCCTCCACCACCTCCTGGGAGACCTGGTGGTCCACCGCCGCCGCCTCCTCCTCCTGGTTCTCTATCCAAGAGCCTTGCTGGTGGTGACAAGGTACACCGTGCTCCAGAGGTGTGGAGTTCTACCAGAGTCTCATGAAACGTGAAGCTAAGAACACAACTTCTTTGGGATCAAAAACATCAAATGTTTCTGATAACAGAAGCAACATGATCGGAGAGATTGAGAACAGATCAACGTTCCTCTTAGCAGTAAGTATCTTCAGATGGCCCACCTTGCAAAATATCCTGCAAAATTCATGTCATCCATTATCAGTACAGCTCATTGTAATTGGTAGGTAAAAGTTCATATTAAATAACCAACATTGTCAAAAACTTGGAATGTTTCAGGTCAAAGCTGATGTGGAGACACAAGGAGATTTTGTTGAGTCTCTAGCAGGTGAGGTCCGAGCAGCAAGATTCGTGAATATTGATGATGTTGTTGCATTCGTACATTGGCTGGATGAGGAGTTATCTTTCTTGGTACGAGACCCACTAATTTTTCACATTATGCATTGTACACATGATCTACTACTAACAAGATCAATTAACTTATTTAGGTTGATGAGCGAGCAGTGCTAAAGCATTTTGATTGGCCAGAGAGCAAAACAGATGCATTAAGAGAGGCTGCTTTTGAGTATACGGATCTGCAAAAATTAGAAAACAAGGCTTCAACATTTGCCGACGATCCTAAACTTCCGTGTGAAGAAGCTCTCAAGAAGATGTATTCACTGCTCGAAAAGTAAGTACCTCCTTGAACTAGGTATTCTGCCCATTTCCCAAAGTAATTTGACAGCGTCATTTTTCAAGGAAATAACTGTGTCATACTTATGACAGAGTGGAGCAGAGCGTTTATGCACTTCTTCGTACAAGAGACATGACCAGCGCAAAATACAAGGAGTATGGAATACCAGTTGATTGGCTATCAGATTCTGGAAAAGTTGGCAAGGTGTGCATCTCTAGACCATATCCACTGTCGCTGAAAAAGCAGCATACGTCAGAAGCTTTATTTAAAAGAGCACACAACTATTATTTGTCTTAAGTATAAATTCCTATTCAGCACATCTATCAAGATGTGGATAACAATAATAATAAGAACATCTGTTGGTTGTAGATCAAATTGGCATCAGTTCAGCTGGCAAAGAAGTACATGGAGAGGGTTGCCACAGAGCTCGACGCAATGCAAGGCACCGAGAAAGAGCACAACAGAGAGTTCTTGCTTCTCCAGGGTGTCAGATTCGCTTTCCGGGTCCACCAGGTATACCACCACTATCTAAACATAATATTCAACAATAAATGCAGGTAAACTGGAGTTTCAAATCAAAGAGCTTACCGTTCACTGTCGTACAGTTTGCGGGAGGCTTCGATGCGGACAGCATGAAAGTTTTCGAGGAGCTGAGGAGCAAGATGAGCACGCAGGCACCGGCTCCGCCGGCATCCGGTGAATAGCGCGGAGTCAGGATTCCACGCTTCTCTTCTCCGGTCTGTTCATTCAGGAAAGGCACGATTAGTTGGCTAGCTAAACTGTACAAAAGAGAGAACAGTAAATTCCAATTTCGTCTTGATCATATGTCAAGTCGACAGGTTCTGACTAAATTATACATATACCTTTTTTTTTGTCCATGTTTGTCTGTCAGGTTGCATTTTGTGACCGGGCAGTTTGTAAAGAGTGAATGAACCACAGCAATGAGAAACCTTGTTTTTGCTGCTACTACTAATGGGGTGGCATGTTGCAGTGGGGATTTCTGCTTATCAGATTCAAATGTCTCCAAATCAAATCGGCCATGCTAAGGTAGGAGATAACTACAGTGAAGAAAATCAGAAAAGGGTTGTTAGTTACCTGGTCTCTGTCTCACTGTGAGTGTAGTAGAAGAACAGTAGACGCCCTGCAGACAACGCGCCGGAAGCAGATTCCCAGTTTGGTGCGGTGCTTGCGCTACGTTGGAGATGGGTAGCAGACGGCGAGCGCGAGCAGAGAGAAGGTGGGGTTTGTGGCGGCGAGCTCGCGCCTGGATTTGAATGGAGAAGCGAGCACGGCAAATGGGGGCGGCTGTGCTTGGTTTGCCGCGGCAGGAGCCACTTCGGGTTGCACCGACGGTCAGATTGAACAATGGAAGCTAGTAGAGGGGGATTAGCTGGCGCCGCCGCCGTGACGGGAACACCTGACCGGCGGAAATGGCCTACCGGCGGCGAAGTGGAGCGGTGGACGGAGTCTGGAGATGGGCTTCAGCGGCAACTATGGAATTGGGACAATTGAATTGGGACAACTGCACATATGGGCCAGTAGCAGATAGCCGCTCCCACCAAACCATCCCATCATAGCCCACCTTGGTAGGAACAGGAAAAAGGTTACGGTGAAGACCGGATGTTCAAAAAAATTTAAAAAATCTAGTACGATGAAGACCAGGTTCTAAAGACAAAAAGCTACGGTGAAGACATCCTAAAAAAAACTTGGACTGAAAAAGAACACAAAACTTACAAAAAGAAGCTACGGTGAAGACGTGGCGTCATCTGGCCATGGGACGGCGTTAGAGTTCGCTCCGACGATTAGCGGTGCCCATTTTTTTTCGAGAACTCCCAGAAGGCATGCGCGTATTTTATTATGCTTACGAGAGAAACAATGCCAAAGAATTACAACACCACAGCACCCAAGGCAACGCCAGTCGGCTTACAACACACACCTACATCAATCTGACCAAAAAGCTCGCCTTGCCAGCCTCCGACCAAGAATAGCGAGAAGGTGGGACACCGAACCTCAAAACCGTGTCATAACCCAACCCGAACACCACCGTAGCACAATCTCGCCTTCGAGGCTGTCCGGATCAACGTACTCATGCTCATGTGCCTAGAGGAGTCGGCGAGCCGTGAGGGAAAGGTGAAAAGAACCTCAATCGGGGAGTGCACTAGAGAACCTGCGATCCGATGCGAACAATCAGTCGAAGAGCAGGATCCGCTTAGACTTGATGGAGATGTCAACTGTAGGTGTTGGCTATGGCATATATTGCGCTTCGGAGGCCCACGCCTTGTGTAGTAACTCGCAAGCGACTCATCACCATCAAACCTTGCCCGGAGAGACCAGCGAGGCCACCATCTCCAAATGCCACATTGGGGACACCCCTGGCCACCTAGGCAGCCCCTCCATAGAGGTGATGATAGGGTCTCGTCGTTGCTCGGTCCGGAGAGCCGGGCCTAGGTTTCCCTAGGAGCCACCTCTAAAGAGGAAGTGGCACCCGCAACCTGTCACTGTGGTCTGCATCAGGATCCATCGAGCAAGATTTTAGATTTTCACTTTGCTCCAAGACCGTGACCCTGGCACCAGAGAATTGGACGAGGAGGCACATCGTAGGCTTGAACCACCGCAGGTGGCATCTCGTTGTCGACGAAGTAGGGAACGTGACCGCCAACCTCCACCGCAGCAAACACCTCAACACATCGGATCGAGGACCGACGTGGCCAGATCTGGGCGGCGTAGGCACGCTGCAGCCACCACAACATCAACTCCGGCCACCACCGGCCCCGGAGGAGGACCCGCGTCGGCTAGCCCTCCGGCTAGATCCAAGGCCAAGACGGCAGGTTCTGGAGGAAGGAGCCACCACCGAGCTGGTCCACGTCATGGCCGGCCACCACCGCCAGGAGGACGCCATTGAGCTTGCAGCTCCATTGCCCTTGCTGCACCACCACGCCACGCGGTCCCCAAGCCGAGGAAGACCGCCGCGTTCACCGCTGATCTCCCACGCGACCTTTGGAGGCACTGGTCCGTCGCCACCGCAGTAAGGCCCGCGGCAGCGCCGATGGGAGGGAGCTCGGAGGGGAGATAACCAGCGACGGCGTCTAGGGTTTCCGTAGGGACGAGACGACGCGAGGGACGGGTGGGCATAGATTGATTCTGGTCTCCTAGCAGTGCCCGATGACGGCAGTAGTGATGGCTCTTGCATATCCTCGCCGAAGCTCGGCGGCGCATCCAGCGTGTCCCCTGTACTCACTCACAATACACCATTGTCCACCGATCGGTCACCAACGAGGTCGCCGCGCTTGGGCATAGTTCATATCTCCGGCGAGGCCACCGCGCGTCACCGAGGTCACCGCCGCGCTTGGGAGACGCACCAAGACACTCTATCACTGCCGCCGCTCGGAACAGTATATATAGCCGAGCGACGACAAGGCATGCCAGTATGCCACGCCCACGCCCGCTACCTGCCGCTCGTGGCGCGCGTGGCATGCATCGCCGTGGCACCCATGGACTCGAACCATCGCTCCCGCCCCACACGTGCCACCACACAGATGCCCACTACTACACAACAGCATACATCGATGCCCAATACACCCCGCCGGTAAAAAAATAGAGAAGAATCCGATCCGAAGAGCACGGTGAAAAGACAAGGAGGCAAAAGTCCATTTTAAACCCTGAACTCGTAGAGGTCGGGCGATTTGAACCCTGAACTTCAAATCCCGGTCGTTTGAACCCTAAACTCAGCAATCCCGGTCTAAATCGAACCCTGGAGGTGTTTGGCACACCGGGAAACACAAAATCCCGGTCGGGAATAATCATTGTCTCACTGACGAGACGGCCCCACATGTCATATTTATCTCTATCCCCCAATCCATCACCCAATTCATCTCTATCTCTAAAATCAATCGAAGCAGATGGCCGCCATCCGACGCGGTTCCGCAGTCACGAAGGCGGCCGGCCGCCGGCGAGCTCGCCGTGATGCTGGCGGGGTTCGAGGCCGCGCGAGGCCCCATCAGCGGTTCCGCAGCATACCGCCTTGGGCCGAGCTGGCGCCGCCGCACCGCACGCGACGGACGCCGCACAGGCGTGGCCGCACCCAGCGGCGACGACGACCTCCTCGCCCGCAAGTTCAAGCAGGGGCAAGCGACGGTGGTGGTCCAGAGCGCGTGCGAAAGCTACGGAGCTGGACGTCGAGCTCCTTGCCGAGCGGCGCGGCGCCGGAGAGGACGACCACGTCCCCGGCCGCATGTGCAGGTTCGGGTTCTCGCCGTCCACCTGCTGCGCCACGCTCGACACCAGGCTCCTGTGCGTCAGCACCACTCCCTTGGAGCAGCACCATGATCCGGTCGCCGTGGCCGACGCCGAGGCCGTGCAGCGCCGCGGCGGCCTTGCGGCAGAGGAGGAGCCGCGGAACAACTGCCCGTCGTCGCCTCGTTCTCCTCGTCGCGGGCACACAGCTGCAGGAGGCAGAGGCGCTGCCTCCTAGCTCGATCCCCTCGCCGTGGCTGGTCTTCCTCCACACCGCTGCCGGAGATAAAGTCAACGCCGAGTTTTTTTTTAATTTAGATGTATATGACATGTGGGCCATCTTAGTCAGTGACAGTAGAAAATTATTCAGTTTAAGTTTATTTTTTCTCTGTGGAGAAAACTTGTCCAGGGTTCGATTTAGACCGGGATTGCAGAGTTTAGGGTTCAAACGACCGGGATTTGAAGTTCAGGGTTCAAATCGTCCGACCTCTACGATTTCAGGTTTAAAATGGACTTTTGCCAAAGTCAAGGGAACAAAACAGAGCAACCCAGGCGTCGTCGCACACACGTCCCGCATGCACGGCCGGCGCGCCTCGCGACGCGCCAGCGTGCCCACGTCTCTCTCCGCCCCTTTTAACTCTCGTCCCCGCCATTGCTCAGCCGCAGCTGCCACCCACCACCAGTACTCTTCCCGCACTCGCCAAGGCTCGCCCTCACATCGTCTCCTCTAACACACGCGCACCGGCCGGACATGGCGGATCGGCATGGCGAGGGCGCCCGCCCATCATCCGCTTACGCACACGGATCACAGCCCATCGACCCCTCCACCCTCCTCCAGCGCGTGCAAGCCCACGCCCCGACCTCCACCCAGATCGTCGGCCTCCTCACCCTGCTCGTCGCCGGCGGTGTCCTCCTCCTGCTGGCGGGCATCACCATCACGGGCGCGGTGGTGGCGCTGGTCTTCCTCGCCCGCTGGCCCTGCTCACCAGCCCCATCTGGGTGCCCTTCGCGCTCGCGCTCTGCGTCGTCGGCTTCGCCGCGCTCTCCGCGGCCGGGTTCGCCGTGGCGGCCCTCGCCGCGGGGACCTGGGCGTACCGGTACCTCACAGGGCGGCACCCCGTGGGAGCTGACCGGGTGGACCGCGCGCGCAGCCGGCTCGCGGATACCGCCAGCCATGTCAAGGACTACGCGCGGGAGTACGGAGGGTACCTCAATACCCGGGGCAAGGACGCCGCGCCCGGCGCCTAGGTCCGGCACCGTCGGCGTGCGTGCACGTCGCAACTAGATCGTCATCGTCGTCGTATCGTTCTGTTTTCCTTTCACTCTCTGATCTGCTCTGTGTATTTTCTCCTGTTTTTAATCGATCTCCACGAAGAACAGCTTCCTAGTAATAATTTTCTAGCTCATGTCGTATTTTCGATCGGATCGATCATAACACGTCCACACGACAGGTTGAATGGATCAGTGACATTGAGTTGTTTAGCTAACCTGATTGACTAACTCACGGGATGAATTGGTTATCCTCTGGCACTCTATAAGCAAAATTAAAACGACCGTCGAAGAGACACAAAGGCGCGGCCAGCGTCTGTGCTTGTCACACCTGGACAACGGGATCTTGTCACACCTGCTATGCCATCTTCTTCAGTAAAGTTCAGAACATAGTTCTTTCAGGGGAGTTCAGAGAACGTAGTGATTTTTTTTTGTGAGAAAAAGTTCAGAGAACATAGCTGTGTGAGAAGCCAGAGCAGGAGGTGGGCTTGGGCCGTCGGCCTTGGCGTGACAGTGCATACGTGTGGTCCGTAAGCTCTCTCTATTGGGCATTTGGGTTGTACAACGTGAAATCCAGTTCGGCTCCCGGGGTTTTATACAACCGTTATGTAAAAAACGTATTTTCAAATACCGAAAAATTGCAAAAGCTCTCTATTGGGCATTTGGGCTGTATAACTTGAAATCCACTTTGGCTCTCGGGTTTATATACAACCGTATTGTAAAAAACGTATTCTCAAATACCAAAAAAAATGCAAAACAGAATTTCAAGGACATAACTTAACATTATCACTTAGTCATTTCATGAATACGATATTTTTATAAGTCTTGTGTAAAATATAAAAGATGAAGACCTTTCATACGACCCGCGTAAGTATTATTTTATACTCCCTCTGATCCCAAAAAAGATTCGGAAGTTGTACGTATGTGTTATGCTGGTTACCTTGTTTTACCACGACCCTTTTAATGAACCGGAGGGAGTATAAAAAATTATACTTTTATACAGCACACAGAAAATATATGTTTTTTTTTTGTAAAGATACCTTTTTAGAACACGTTGAACATAATGCAAATATCTATCCATGTGTTTAAAAATAAAAAAACGCATATGCATATGGTAAGCAAAACACCTCTCTCGTATAACAACTTTCGCATGAGATCGGTGACGCCGCCACCGAGAAACCGCAGTGAGCCATTGCACGCGATGATGCTAGTTACCTATGCTAAGCTACACAGAATAAGAGAGGTCTGGAGCCGAGTAAGTGATCATCCTCCATGCATATATATTTTCAGAACAACAGAACTCATATATATTTTTAGTTTTATGTAGCCTAGAGTTCAAATAGTTTAATATTGTGGTTTTATACTATTGTACGGAGTAGGACACAACATTGTATACATCTAACCTTTCTTTAGATTTTTAAAACCCATAAGTATGATTTTCGACTTTCGTAAATAAAGAAGGCTTTGGAAACGGGAGCAAAAAAAAAGGCATATGCATTCCGTGTAACCTTATTCCTGAATCATAATCTCCTCTCATGATGATTGAAGAGACGAATCAGACGCTGTTGACCAGAGGGAATCGGAGAGGCGTGAAAGATTCCAAAACACATAGTCCATGAAAACACGTTCACAAACGTAAACTAAAATACAGTATATTGAAACATGTTCTTTGTTGTCCTGACCAAAAGAAGAGTCAAAAGTCCCGATCATATCATATCATCCATGAATCTTTCTAAAAGTAAGATCGTACGAACAGTTTCTATTCGTCACATTTTCAACAGGTGTGTTGCGTGTGCTTAAAAGACTTGTAAACCAACAAGCCACTGACCGACCCGTACGTGATTCCTCAATTGATTATACTTCTCCATCATTTTCAATGGATCATTTACTTTTATTCCATGATATGACTACCGATAACCACGTGCATTAATTTGATCCGTCTACTGAATTTGACCACCAAAATTAAGCTATGATATCCATATGAGAAGGAACGTTCATGGTAGGAGATATGAGATACGCCCTCCGTTACACAAATAAGATGTTTTAGAAGTTACACATATTGTATAGATTTAAACTCAAACGTGTAGACATATGTATTAAAACGTGTCTTGTTACATGTGTATATTTAAATAAATATAGAAAGAGAAAAAACATTTTACATTGTGGAACGGAGTGAGCATGTTTCTCATCTCAGACCAGCGGACCTACCAGCCAGTCACACAAACACTCTACTCAAGAACACACTACCCAGGCACCCAGCCACTGCTCAGACTACCCATAGTGGGAGTAACTTCATTAGTAACATAGATGTCACCTAAGTAAAAAAATCCTACGTGACATGTAATTAATGAGGAGAGATTCAAATAGAGTAACTTAGCTAGTACTTGTTACACTAGTAACATCACACTTTTCAAGAAAAAAAGAGTCTACAGAGTAATAAATGAGACAATCTATGACACCACATCTATGTTACTTTGCAGTATGAGGATAATAACATAATCTAGTAATATGTGTATGTTACTACTTAAAGTTACTCCCCACTATGGCTAGTCTCAAGGCCTCAAGGGTCACAAGGTTTTTTAACGAAGCAACGGAATCTTCAACCAGTTTACTCCTCCAAAGTCCAAACCAACAGTTAATCCCGGCCACCTTCTAGACGTTCGACACACACCTCCGGTTCGTTATGCTAGTAGCCTGTAGCCATGCATTCACGGGGAGTCGTGGAGGTGTGGTGAAGGAAAACGACGGCCGGGAACGACCGGCGGACCAGCAACGAACGCCTGGTCACCGGCAACCAAGTCACCAGCAGGCAGCCGGTGCGCGCCGCGGGCGAGGCGAGTGACCCGTGCGTCGGTCCCTGTTCAACGTGGCGTCGGCCATGGCGCCACCTGCCTCGAAACGCCATCGAAACCCACGATTCTTTCAGTCACACCCGTAGGAGTATGAATACGAGCTAGCACCCACCAACCAACCATGGCCATAAAACACACGAGGGCGAGCACAATTTCTCAAACCACCAACTCTCACTTCCCCGAGCACCCAAGCAAAAGCAAGACAAGGTGCACCTGACCACCAAACTCCGGCGTACGAACGGCGGCGGCTAGCTAGCTGTATCTGGTGATCGATGGAGGTGGAGGCGTTCCCGATAGGGTTCACGAGGGGCATCCGCTCGCACTGGCGCCGCCGCAAGTACCAGCGCCTCGAGAACGGCGGCGGCAGGTCGAGCCGTGGCAGCACCCAACGCCTCGGCGGCGGCGCGCTGCGTTCTGGCGGGTGGCACGTGCGGCTGCGCGGGCTGATCATCCGCCGCGCGCGCGTGGTCCGCCTCGTCGTCTCCATGCCCGGGCGCGTGCTGGGCCGGCTGCGGGACGCGTACGTGGGCGGCATGCTGGCGGTGTCCAGGAAGGCGTCCGTCATGGCGCTGCCCGGCGACGCGATGTGGACGAGGCGCGTTCCAAGGCGGAAGCAGCTCCCTGCGCCGGCGGAGGGCTCGTCCGAGTTCGAGAAGCGGCTCGTCATGGAGATATACAAGTCCATCGTCGCCTCCAAGGAGCTCACCACCATGCTCCACTCCTCCACCTCGCACCTTCCCACAAACACAGCAACATCCTCTGCATAGCTAGAAGAAAACTGCATGCCGATATAGTTTTTTTTCTCTTTGTTCGTCGGTTCCAGTCCAATTGTGCCTTGTTTGAAAAGGAAAACAAACGAATCCTGACTTTTTCAATCACTTTCGAATTTTCTTAGAAGCAAATTAGCACTCCCGACTTTCAGTCATTAATTGCCCATTGGTAAACTGTTCCATGCGTGTGTTCATAAACCAACTGTATCAAACGACTCGGTGGGTTCAACTCGACGACCTGTTTTTTTCCCTCGAAAAGCTTATTAGTTTTCACGGAGCCACGCTCCACGCACAAATTGAGGTTGAGGGCCCGCGACCGCCAGCCGTTATGAATGTTGCTTCGTTACATATTGAGGAATTTATTTAACCTATAAATGTCCACCACATACTCGGCGTGTCCTCAGCACAAATTCTGCCCTTAGGCAGCTTATCTCAGCCCTTCATTCACTTTCCCACAGTAGAATTTTCCACCGGCCTTTTCACTGCGGCCGTTAGATCCTGGCGTTTTCCGTTTTTCACTCGCTGCCACACAAGGAAGGTCGAGGACATGTGGGGTTTGCACAGAGGCGGGCCCACCTGCAGCGCGTCGCCCGCGTCGCCCGCTCTTTCCCGATATTTACTGTCGCGGTCAAACCCGCACCAATGGCATCGCTTGGTTTCTTTTTCACACGTTTGCTGGCTTAATGGGTCGCTGACGGCTGGGTCTAGCTGTGTGCGAGGCCGCAAGTCTGAGAGAGCGAGTTGTTTTCTTCCGCGTCGCGAGCTAGCCAGACAAGCGGTCGCGAGAGACAAAACCAGCGCCCGTGGGAAACCCTAGGCCAATCCTCGCTCGTCTCTTCTCCTCCAATCCCCTCCGCGTCTCTTCCTGGACCCCGCCGCCGCCGCTGCTTTGCCCTCGTCTATCCCAGCCGCCTCTCGCCCCTCTACCGTGCCGGAGCCAGAAGCGGCCCGGATGGCGGCGGCCGCGGGTGACCGGCAACCTGGCGGTGAGGAGGACGGCGGGGGTCGCGGCTGCAGCAAGGCGAGCCCGCGCGGGGACGCGGTCGTCGGCGGCCGAACTTGCAGCGTCGGGTACGCGGTGGCTGCAGCAAGCGAGCGCGCGCGGCCGGTGGCCAGGCTCCCGCTCGATCTGGGACGGCGGGGATGAGGTATGGAGCCGGTCGTCGCCCTGCAGCGGCGGCGGCATCTGGAGGAACCGGTCGAGGGCGGCGAGGAGAACCACGGCCCGGACGGCGGCGACCGCAGACGTACAGCTCGACAACGGCCCAAACGTTGGAGGCCGCGGGCGCTCCCTCGACGGCGGCTCAGACAGCCCGTGACCTGGCGGCCAGGAGGTCGGCGGGGACGGCCGGCGACCTGGCGGCGAGGAGGACGACCGGGTCTGCATCGGGAGGAGTGGGGTCGAGGACAGTGGCCGCTCTGAGCGTCGCGAGCCCACGGTCGCTGCCGGTCGCGGGCTTCACAGGCGTACTCGTGCTGGTCACCTCGCGAGGGGATTTGGCCTCGAGCTCCATCTGCAGCAGCTCATTTCAAGGTATTCAGGCTTCATCCTTGCTTCCCGTGCTTGCACAACTCCTTCCCGTGCTTGGTCGATGAGGTCCCATGCCGTCTCCCTACTCAAGCTGCACGGATCTACTAATCCTTGCTCCTTTTTCTTTTGTTGTTGTTCTTAAGTTGTTTTGAAACGGCAGCTAAATATTGATTTTTTTGTAGGTGCCGATAGGGAGATAGTTGTTTGCTTGGAAAGTTGTTCAGAAGAAATATCTAAAGGTTTGCTTCTGTAAGCAATTCATTATTATGAGACAAACAGATAGAGTACTTTGTTAATTTGCTTTTGCTTTCAACTTCAGGCAAGTCAGCTTTCTACTGAAGCTTTGGGCTGCTGCAATTTGAAGTTGATAACGCTGGATTATACAATAGCAGATACATTTCATGACAGGTTTGTGCAATTGACTAATTGGTTATAGAAGTGGTATTATTCTGATAACTCTGGTTAATGTAATGGTAGGAGTTTTATATTGGTTATAGGAGTGTAATTTCTTGCCTGCATGTTCTTGCTTGAATGGAATATTGCTCAAGCAAATGGCATAGAGAGGATGAATGCATTACGGACCAAAGTTGTATCAAGTAAACTGGTTCGCTTTAGCTCTTCTCATGGAACATGCTGAAGCTTGTTGTTGGCTGCCACCACTTCAGACCACATCCCCTACAGAGGTAGCTCCTGTTGGATTGTTTATGTGTTGGTGATCCCTGCATCTATTTACTTCTTGTTGATTTGCTCTGGCAGTGACTAAATGGCTGAGAGAAGTTAATAGTTTCAGTACAGGCTTGTATATTTTGGTGGACTTCCAGTTGCTAAATGGCTCGGGAAGCGGCGCTGCGTTGAGCACCAATGGTTGCACGGCTGATGTCAAGACGCCAATGTGAGCTTCTCTTTTCAAACTTGTGTGATGTGGTCTGCTTCCGTTGTTGTTAACTGAATCTCTAGAGCATGTTCTTTCAATATTTGTTGCATCATGTTTAAATATTTGTTGGCATTGTCAAGGATTCATTTCAGATCCTTTTTTAATTGCTTGAATATTGGTACTTGTATAAGAAAAATGCCACAGCCTACAAATTTTGAATGCATGGTTGAAACGGATTAGTAGGATTTGAGTTGGATTTTATCAATAGAGTAAATGGGATGATAGTTGGTCTGATATGGTCGATGCTCTACTTTATATGGCAGCTACAAGCTTTATTTTTCATTTTTCCTCCCCTTTCATGTTCATTTATGCTATAATTACCTTCGGGGTATAATCTTTTGTCACGTAAATACCATCAGGAATAATATATGGTTGTTGTATAATTGGTCAGGAAGAAAGATGCAAGGGATTTGATTTTGCACGAGGTTGGTTGTACCCATTGCATGTGTGTTTGGCTATGTCCTTTCTTCAAGCGGGTTTGGAGATGCTTGGACTAATTAAGGTGTGCTATTGTTCTTACTGATTTGACTCCTCTCTCTCATCTTTGTTTGTCACCATAATCTTCCATGTTTGTTTTTTCAGCTTCTTTTTAGTTTATACCTACGGGGTGTTTGATGAAAAGACAAGCAGGGAAGAATAATCTATGTAATATACTGATATATAAGTCTGCTTCCGACGACGCGATTCTTCAGCTTCTCAGGAATCTGCATTCATTTGAGATGATATGGTAGGTAAGTCTGCTTAGTCTTCCATATTGTTGATCCTTTTAGTATACTGGTTTAATTGATGCTCTCACCAAACAAGCCTGAACTTTGACCAAAATAACCGGTGGACTGACTTCTTTATGGTGCTGTATTTTTCAGGTCCTTGAAACATTACTTGAGCAAGCGTCTAAAGAATTCACAGTTCTGCTCATGTCCTGTTGGAATCAGGTGTGGTATCCTATCAATACTCCAATTTAGAACCGCAAACGCTTTCACTGGAACGAACCATTCTCATCATGTCAAAACAGAGCAATAAGAAAGGTTCAAAATACACTATAAAGTTGATGCATATATATGTTGAAAAGCTGTGAATAAGAATTGTCCAGTACATACTAAATGACTGGATGTCATCTACCTCGTATATCTTTTGATCAAGGACTAAGTACCTGATTATCATTTTAATTCTGGGTCAGCATCACTATGCAATTCCTCTCATTGAGCTAATATGTTCTATTTTAAATTTAACATGTCTGATCTTTTCTCTCTGCAGATTACAGTGATAGCACGCTGGTAGGTCCCTTTTCTGCATATCTAGAAAATGTAAGTACTGTCAGGGAAAACATTGTCTTGTAATGTATTTAAATTTACAGATCTTTGCATTTTGACAAGTAGCAAGGTCTGAACCATGCAATGAAAGAGGGGCAATAGACAACTGAGAAATGCAGAAACATGAACCTAAGACTGATTTGTAGCGTTTGGTGTGAGCTTGCAGTGCCTTAACGTGGTGCATTGGTGAGTAGTGCTAAGTTCTTAGTCCTTTTAACTGATGGTCGTGCAATGATGCAGTAGGTCAGAGATTAGATGAGCATGAAACAACTGAGCTGATGCTGACCCCTAGAGTTTTATTATGTTTCTGAATTTCTTGGCAAGTAGCTTACTTCCTACATATCAGGTATATAGATACTGTGTTTAGTTGCTTTGGCATCCGTAATTAATTCTTGCATGTTATTCTTATGCTGAATTGCAGAAAGCGACTGAAACATATGATTTAGTCTATTGATGTGTCCAATTCCTTGCCATTTGCCGTGTCTTCAGCCGCATCTCTGCCGATGGCGTTGAGCATGGCTACTTTCGCTTTGCGAAGGACACAGTTGGGGCGAGACGAGCCAGCGGGAAGGACGCAGACAACTTCATCGATTTCAAGTGAGCTTCTTTCTGGCTTCCTTCTCTCCCCATCTTCCCATCACGTCTAATATTTTGTTCTCATTTTTCCTGAAATTTTAAGCGTATGTTTTAGGTATCAGATTACTTTAGTGGTATAGTGTAGAATCTGATGCATTTTATCTGTATTTGTGCAGGGTGTGTGAAGTAGGTTAGGAGTGTGCTTGCGTGTGACCTAGCCGTCTCGAACCCATCTGCAGGTATACCAAATCCTTCTTGTCTCTTTGGGTGTGCAGTCTGGGCTTGTGTGTCATGTGCTTGGTGTCACAGTTTAGATTGTTGGTTGGTGGCTGATACAAATGCTAAATGAGAGGTGTAGACTTGGGGATTAGGCAATTTTGTGTATAGTTGTTTACCTTCTTTTAGATGTCCTCCATGCGCACTTATCCTGTATCACCACCAACGAATATCTCTGATTGAATTGCAAGTGCTCCTACCATTTTGAGATATTTCGAAAAACAAGAATTCTGACAGATTGATGTCCATAACAATTTGATGTCCATACAAGGGTGTACATACATGAAAGATATCAATTTATAGTATTATTTTCACTTTTGTTTGACGTGTTTGACGAATAAGGTTTGAAAATGATAGTATACTTAGGACAAACATTATTAGACACACAGTTGATATCAGTTCACTACATTTTGCAGGCCCAAAAGAAAAGAGGGAGGAAAGTCGGGGCACGAGACTGAATGATGGGTGTTCTGTGAATGCATGAGCTTGGTTTCGGCCTCGAGGTTGACGTGCCCGATAGTCTCCGACGTGTCGGATCTGCTGCCACAGCTTGCTGAGCATATTCTGCGGCATCAGTAGCGGTCCTTTCCTGCTCCTTTTGCTATGTATTGTTCCTGCCTTCTTAATTTCTGGTCATATAGTTGCTTTTTCACCTTGCTTAGTTCTGTCATCGCTTCAGATGATGATGAAAACTTTTTTGATCCATACACAATAAATGAGAACTTGTTGCTGACACTGAAATAGCAAACAATCCTTTTGCAAGCACTTTGTGATTTTGTTCTTTTCCCTCTGGATGTCGTTTCCTTTGCTAAAATGAATTAACTCTGGGTGAAGGTAGCGCAGGTTTACTCATCATAGGCTATCAACAACTCCCCTTCTCCCCTCCCTTTATTTTTATATGGATAAATTAATCTCGATGTGCCATGTTAGTTGTTATCTGCAGTTTGCCCTCTCTTTAGACTTTGGATAAATTTATTTTCTTTTTCTACCGTCATATATATTTCTTTCAGCCAGTACAGTTATCTGAAGAGCACAGTTTTTTTGCAATTATTTAGCCGATAAATTCAATACCTGTTGTGTGTTGCAATACTTCCTAACTGTAGGCCAAGACATCAGTTCCTCACCTGATCTACGACCTTGCTGATCAAAATCGTTCCTTAGGCCAAGATGATGCAGTTGAATAAAAACTATGGCGCTTTGACTATTTGAGAAAGTAGCTTTTGGTCTTCAGCGTTCAATTGGGCGCACATCAAGTATTTAAGTATTTATAAATTGTAAGACAATCCAGTTGCTCTTGTCTCAAATGGGATGAAACTGGCTATGCACACCTATACTCAGCTAAGTGTGTTGCAGCTCCCTTTATGTAACCGCGCTACCTCTGTATATATATTCCTACGTCATCTGCTTCTGGGATGTAGTGGTGTAATACAATCCTGCTTATGTTAGAATATTGACTGCTATATTAGCACAATATTTGTTGCTTTCTTACAAGGCCATGCATATGTGTTGACCTTCGCTAGACTTTGTGAGTCATTTACAAGTTAACAAGAGTATGTGTGGACAATGTTTCCAGCAAAATAAAGACAATGGTGTTTCAAACAAATTTAAGACAATGTTCTTGACTTGACCTACATCTTATTATCCAATTAGTTTACAACTTTACATACTTCTCGTATGCCAATAAATTAAGGACGTGTTTGGATCACAGACTGTAAACGGGACTGTTAATGAAATGGGTTTACGGTGGTATCAGCCGTGTAATGGAAAATTGTCCATTCTGTTTGGTTGCATAACGGAAAGGGATTTGATGCCAAAATCGCATGGACCAGAAATCCAAGATCCACAAACCCAGAGCTTCCCTGCAAGGAGTAGCGCCGCCGCCTGGAGGTTACGCGCCTACGATTGTGACGGCGACCACGCCAGATCTCCTTCCTTTCCCGTCATCTCATGCAGGTCGACAAACTGAGGCAGCCAGCAACGAAGGAGGGAGAGGGGATTGATCCATTAATTCCCGCTACCTGCTAGCAACAAAGGAGGGAGAGAAAGCTGCCGCCGTCTTGTTGCTCCTGCGCGTCGCCGCCATGCGCTCGATTTCTTGTCTCCGCCATCGCAAGGAGGAGAAACAACCAGGGCGAGAAAGAGGGTAACGAGTCGATAACTGGGGGGTGGGCGGAAAGGGAATTACATGGGCCCGGTATCTGTTACCACGGCATCCGATTACGAGCAATCTGAAACAAACACGATTTAACGGGATTGGTTAACGCCGCTATCAGGTTACCTTACAAAAGGTCGAACCAAACACGTCCTAAGGTGTAACTCCGCCATTTTGCACAGTGGGTCATCTAAAACATTATAAGATAATAAGATACCCATTTAAAACAAAGTGTTGTCAGATTTGGAAAAGGTCGAACCAAACACGTCCAAAGGTGTAACTCCGCCATTTTGCACAACGGGTCATCTAAAACATTATAAGATAATAAGATACCCATTTAAAACAAAGTGTTGTCAGATTTGGAATAGTCGAAACAGTTTAATTGAAAACTTAATGCACATATAAATTATGATTACCATAAAGATTATTTATACACAAATAAATTGAAGCCTTATACTTAATGTACATACAAATTATGATTATCATAAAGATTATTCGTACACAAGTAAATTCAAACCTCATACGGGTTCTTATGTCAGATTTGATCGGGTCGGTGATGGGGACACATTGGATTGAGCTGACGATGGGGACATGACATGGCAACACCAGACACGACACAAGAAGGGCAAAGAACAATGTGACTTATAAAAAAGAGGAGTCAATGAAAATATCCCGACGGTGGGCACAAGGAAAGGAGATGACGAAACCCTAACAGGTAGGTAGTTATTATCGAGTAATTTATGTTTGTGTACATAGAACTTATGTTCCGTACTCCTCTGTGTTGGAGTAGGTAGTCTATCATCAAGTAATTTATGTTTGTGGACATTCACCAATTTAAAAGAACTTTTAGTTTATTGATGTTTCATATAGACAACTTCGCCATTTTCAGATTACCATCTGTATAAAACTGAGCTAAACGAACGTCGATGAATGAATAATTTTCAGTAATATACCATTCATTTTCATTTCATATGGGTTCATAAATTATCGATGGTAGCCGCATGATCGCCGCAGAAATCTCAAACACAGATAATAATATATGCAAACAATATAAAAATTAAGGCTGCATTACAGTCTTGATTTCGACACCTGCGCCGGTGGCGCAACCGATCATCTAGTATGTAATAAAAGGGGAAATAGTGGGGTGCCATGGTAGGTAGCTGTGCACGCCCATCTCACCGTTGGATTAGCTCTATAAAGCATTTTCTCACGCGTCTTGTACAGTTGTACTTAACGCCGTCAGCTGTCACCGCGAGACAAACCAGCCAAAAATCCCGAATCGGAGAGAGGAAGGGAAAGACACCAGCTCACCTACCCCACTTTCTTCCTTCCCCATCCTCCCATCCCACCTCCTCTCTTCCTCCCGTACCTGGATACCCACCACGATCCCAATCCAAGCTACCCACCGGCGGCTGCGGCGCCCATACACCACGACCTAGCGCGAGCGCTGCCCCCGGCATCCATGCTCGCCCGGCCCCCGCCGCCAGACGCCCTGCTCCAGCACTCGTTCCTCCATGGCGTGGCGGTGCTGCTCCGCCCCGGACCGGCGGCCCTGCTTCCCCGCGGTGCGGCGCCTGGCTCCACCCGGCTAGGTCGCCTCCGTAGGGAATTCAAAGGCCTGCTCGTCGGGGATGCGGCCGGAGGTGGCGCGCCGCATCGTTGGGGATTTTTCATTCTTTTCTTTTCCGTTCGAATCTGGTAGCAGTGTAGCACCAACCCACCCACGTTGGGGATTTTTCTTTCTTTTCCATTCGAATATGGTAGCTGCGCATGTATGTAAGGTTTTTTTGTTCTGGATGGATCGCATGACTTTGTGAATGGATTTTTCAGACAATTCTCGATGCTCAAGATCCACACCAGCGATTTGATTTTTTTTCCTCTTCTGTCTCAATAATTTGGCTCTGAACTATAGCTCGGAGGACCAGGAGAGAGAAGTGAATGTCGCTTTGGGGAGTTAGCTCCAAGAACGTCGATCTCATCCATACTGCCTCTTTTTTTTTCGAATACTTGTTTGATTCGATTTTTGGTTGCCTCACAGATGTTCTTGAGCAGGAAAAGTAAATAGTTTGTGATGGTGACCGAGATTTGTTTGCTATTTTATGTGATGGATTGTTGAATTGGAATGATTTGATTTTGATGCCCGCGATGGACTTCTCAGAAACCAGCGGCGGACCACAACAACCACGCCGCTAGGGGTGTAAACGCATAGAATAATTTCCATACCAAATTCGTCGCCGAATCCGTTATAAAGAATCCATATCCGGTACCGAAAAATCTATCGGATAAGAGCATCTCCACCTGAGGCCTCTAAATGTGTGTCCGGCACCTCCAATTGGGCCTCCTTTGGGGTGCCGGACATGTGTCCGGTCAACATTTAGAGGCCGCCAACATCGGTACTCCCCAAAGGCCCACCTCCCAAACGGCCCGAAATTAGAGCGAACTGTCGAACACCTTGCGGGCGCACGCACCGCCGCGTCGCTCCGCGTTACGGCAATCGCCGCCAGTTCGTGTGGGCGTGCAACCGCCGCCGCTTGGCAGCAATATCTAATCAACCTCGCGGGCGCACGTTGATGTCATTCTATTTGACGCCATGGCCGAGTGGGGGTACCGGCGCCACCAGCGAGGAGTCCGGCAGCGATGGCCAAGCACCGCTGTCTTCATCCTCGAGCGGCAATGGCTCGGATACTGCTTCTTCCGTCGAGCCATCGCCGTCAGAAGTCGAGCAACTCGAGCTCTTCTACGGGCTCGACGACACCCCTTCGCCGCGTTCCTCGTCGGATGTGGATACCCCCGCAGAGGAGGACGACGAGGAGGAGGACGGCGACATGCCCGACGGGAACGAGGCAGGCCCCGCATCTCCATACGAGGTGTTGAACCCGCATGGAACCCCTCCGAGGTGGAGGCAGCCAGCGGGGAGGAGAGCGAGGTCGCGCCCGCAGCCAAGGATGTGGCTGTCGATGACAAGGACGAGGACGGCTACGACGGCGACGTCGAGAAGCCGAAGGCCCCCAAGCGTCCTCGCCAAGACGGCGATCACGCGGAAGCTTCGGCCTCCAAGAAGAAGAAGAAGGATGCGTAGACCCTAGACTAGGCGGAGAGAAGTACGTCGCATGTATTCCCATGTAATTTCCACTTATTCAAATTTCATTCAAACGAGATTTAACAAACTTATAATTTTCGAATTTAAACGAGCTTTAACAAACTAAACTAGACTAGGCGGAGAGAAGGGGGCTATGCAGCTTCTCGCCAACCAATACACGCGCCGGCGAGGAGAAGAGATGCCGCTTCATGGCTGGCCGAAGGAGAGGAAGATGCGAACCAAGCCAAAGAATCATCAAGAGACTTGCATGCCATGATGATCCGGTGCCGGGATCACATCTTCCGTTCCCATCGGCTACGGCCTTTAGAACGTTCCCGCCGGTTCCCTCAGATCATGGGCTCCGGCCTTGAGGAACGTCCCGTAGCCTCGGCTGAGGCTTCTGGTTTCGCCGGCGCGTCGTTTTCGATTCACCGCCGTGACATGCGGCAGGGCGTTTGATCGGAAGCCTCGTCGGCTTGCGCCGCCCCTTTCTTCGGTGACAGCGACGCTGCTGCCCAAGATGCAGCCGGTTGTAGAGGCAGACCGGGCAGCTCGAGGTCGTCGTCGTTGTCGTCGCCGTCCTCGCCGTCACGCTCGTCGTCCATTGAGGACAACTCCGGCGTTGCCTCTCTGCGCCCGCCAGGGGAACGGGCGTGGCGTTATTGCGACGCGTGATGACAGGCGTGGCGCCGTCTCGTCGCCTCGACATTAAACGTGGCGGAACGGCCTCCTGCGCAGCCTTCATTAACACGGGACGGGCGCGTCGTGTGTATGACGGGCGGGCCAGCGCTGTCAGGGCCAGGCCCAAGGCGATGTCCGGCACCCACAGGAGGGCCTCCAACCGGACGCAAAATCGCTTGGGGCGAGGCTTTGGGGGTGTTGCTGGTGGGCTTTTTTGTGTTCGGCCCCCCAAAGGGCCTTTGGGGGGTCCTTTAGAGGCCCCCGGTGGAGATGCTCTAAGGATATCCGATTCCGAACTGAACACCGGATACGGTATAGGATATGGTATAGAAAATAGCATCCGAATATGAATTATACGAATATTAATTAGGATTATCCGATGGTTATAATCCAAATAATCCGATTTTCTACCGAAATGTCTAAACTAATAGAGCACAATTTGTAACTAGTGAGTTGTGAAATTCGTTTGGGAGCACAATTTGTAGTTAGTTATGTTTGTTTAAATTAATAGAGTACAACTTTGTTAGATTATTATGTTGTTGAACTATTGTTTTTGGTTATGTGGGTTAATTTATGTACATTGCACATACCGATCCGACTAATTTTCTTTCTGGCCCGAATCCGCTCCATTTCCGTTCCGAATTCGTGACTATATATCCGCATCCGAATCCGCAACCGTTCATTATCCGATCCGAATCGAGAAAGAAATATAGTAAAGGTAAAATCCGATCCGATCCAATCCGTTTACACCCCTACAAGCCCCACACCACAATCGGACAACAGTACCAAACACCGTTAACACAAGCAAACGGCAACACGAGATGGCACGAATCACAAAACAACATGCAACGGGTAAAAAGGCATGCATAGCTACCACCCTGGGCACCAAATCCTCGTCGATATAATAAATTTATATATGATTAAATTCACTAAAACATGAAACACTGACTGTAATACTATGTATTCCCTCTATTCCTAAATGTAGGATTTTCTAAATGGTTGCCCTACATATTATGTAGACATGTTTTAGTTTAAGTTTCTCATGAATCTTACACTAAAACAAATCTAAATACATGTGGGTCAAAAAAACTAAAACTCTTACAATTAGAAATAAAGTTAGGATTAAACTAAACATATGATCTACTGATGCACTAGACAAACAAATCAACTCTGCAGAAAACGATAGGGACAGAACTGTAGGATGATCTCGAACAGGTAGTTAGAATCACGTACAGGGCAAAGGGAGCAAAACCGTAGTTATGCTACGACCTAAGGTCCACTAGCGATATAATAAACTAGGGGAATAAGCACGGCCTCCGCCGCGCCCATGGGCTAAATTTTGAATTATTCAATCGTACAATTATTGAAATTCAAAAGTTGTTCGCATTTCGAAAATTGTTCAAATTTGAAAGTCATCCAGTTTTTGAATAGTTTAACACATTTGAATTCCTTTTGACGTCTACGAAAAACACAAATTTGGAAGCCACATGGAAATTTGAAATTTGAATTTTGGTCGTGCATATTTGTTTTTATGTGTCCACGTTGACATATTTGTCATTTTTTTTGTGGACATATTTAAAATTATTGGTTTGCATTATTTAGAATTATTCCAAAATCATATGGAAAATTGGGGCTATTTTTTAAAAACAAAATTGGGGAAAACTGATAGGGTGGGCCCACTGTGACGTCGTGCTGACATCATATGGCTAGATTTGGCCGGCCGCGTTCTGGGACGCGCGCTCGCGTGGGCGCGTCCGACGCGCATCGTCGCGGGGAGGCCGCAGGTGGTGGCGCCGCTCCCTTTTGGTCGCCAGAGCTGACGCGACGGAGGCGGCGGGCGTCGCGGCGGCGATTCCGGCGCCCGTGCGGCGGCACGCCGGCCGATCTGTGGGGAGGAGATGGAGGCGGCGACGGCAGAGCTCTCCGTCCCCATGGATCTTCCCAGGGAGGGCCGTGGCGGCGGCGTCGCCGGCGGCGCCGCGGGCGCGCGGGGGAGAGAGGAGGGGGATTCGCGCACGCTTTGCGGAAAAGCCCCTTGCTTTTCCGGAAATTACATCCAGGTCCTTCGTGGAGGGTTATCTGAAAAGTGCGGCGCCAAAATTCGCGCGGACGGGGGTCACCGGCTGCGACGGGCGGACGCGTCGCCACCCCATTGGTAGAAAATCGGCGACACTGTAGCTAAGCTACAATGCGCGCGGGGGCGACGTGGGTTGATCCTAGCCGTCGGAACGCGCGATCGGACGGCTGGCAGACACCGCCGACATGGATAGGCTGAGAGGGCGCGAATTCCACGCCATTTTATATATAGTAAGATTCTAACATATACTCCTCCGTTCGTGTAAATAGGTGATGGTCCCGAAGAGCAAGGTTTTGATACCTGCAAAAGTGGAAGAGTGTATAGTAAGTGGAAGACAGTTTTCCCCACGAGGGGTGACTCGAGGGTTTAATATCGAACTCTCGGGGAATCTGAAGTGGTAGATTTATCTTCTTATCCTTCTTTTGTTACCTACAAAATAAGGTTAGATGTTTTGGTCCTCAACCTCACCTGTGGTTGTCAAGCACAAGGTGTAAGAATGATATCAGGATAGTTATGCAATGCAAACAAGAAATAAATATGCAATGATGATGGATGCAATGGTAAATGATATTTTTGGGTTTTTGATTGATGTATGCAAGATGAAAAGTATTTTTGTATTTTTGGATTTAATGATGGCTGAAAATAGAAAAGTGGTATATGATGTTGGAAAGGTGTTTCTTATGATTAAAAATGGACTGGGGTTCATGGTTTCACAAATGCATCATCTCTTTATAAAGTGGTAGACAATGGAACACACACAATTAACATATGAGATTGCAACACAGGGTTTGATAACAAGTTACTTAGATATATGGGCATCACGTCCTAACATAGAGATCTTTTGGTTATTAACCTCTCTTATACTCCACCAAGATGCGAACTAAATCATAACACCTCAGTAATTAAGATAACTCGGAGTATAGCATTAAGTATCATGACATGAAGTGAAAATAAGAACATGCTAGATCTAGTCATGGAGTAGTGGCAATGGTCACGCCCACATCCCCGGTAGCATGGTATTTTAGTTTATCGCTAGTGAGGCAACAAAGTAAGGTAAAGATACCAAAGTGGATCGCAAAACTTTCTCTCACGTTCACTGCACTAGCCACCCCCGTTACTCCAACTAATGCACACGTTCCCCCACACACGCTCTCATAAACATGCTTGATCAAAACAAGTAGACAAGAACGGGGTACATAATATGCATCTATACTCATAACTGAAACAAACATTGCAATCTCAAACATATATTAACTCATAAAGATCCACCAGAAAGGTATTACAACGGTGATAGTAATCATGTTCAGCAGCTCATACGGTGCTAATTAGTGAAGCTCAAGAGAGGAGAGATACACCACAAACCCATAGTCCAGAGGTGGACTACTCCTCTTCATCAAGGAGACGGTGGAGAAGTCGATGGAGAAGATGGAGACCACGCCGGCAGCGCCCCGCCGGAGTTTTCCCCCTCCAATCTGCAGCTCTTGATCTCCGTTTCGGTGTTTCTGTGTTTGTGCGGCGCTCCTTCCAGAGAACGTCGAGGGACCTAAAGATCGAAGGCAACGGAGCCACGAGGCCCAAATGGGTGGGTCCCACGCGGCTACAGTACCAGGCCGCGTGGGCCCCCTCGTTTGGCCCTCGAGCCTCCGTTTGCTCGCTTCCTTCGCCCACAGGTTTCTTCCTTCCAAATATTGACGCCCGTAAATTTCCAGGTGATTTCGTTGACGTTTGGGTCCCTGAAACATTAAAATAAGAAAACGGGGTTTTCTGCCTGTGCAGGGTTAATTCCATAAAAATAGGAAATAAATGAATATTCCCAAAATCATTATAAAACATTGATATAACCCTTATATGATGCAAATATGATTGGAATATAAGCAATTAAAGTGCAAAGTTCATGTATGCATTTTACATGCATCAACATCCCCAAGCTTAATCCATGCTCGTCCTCGAGTATGAAGATGATAAAACTAACATGGACTTTGCAATTTAATACTTAACAATGATATCAAAGATGATTACTATTGCTACATATAGTCAAATGATTCATTCTTCAAAGGAGTAGCAATATGCAAATAGTTTATGAAGTGATATCAAGTATTCAAGACAAGGATGTTCATTGATAGTTCACAAAGTGTAACATGGTAGCAAGTAATATGGAACACATGTATGCATAATGATAAGTAGAACATCCTACAATGGTCATAGAGTGTAGATGAAAATCTGAATATGATAGGTGTACACTTTGGAAAGATGTATATGTGAGTAGAGGTAAAGCATGCATAAGTTTCATCCAACTTCCAAACTCTTCTACTTAAGTTAATGATTGCAATAAGGTATTCATTGGTGTCAAGCTCTCATTGCCCCTATCATAGCATCTTGAATGATTAAGGTTAAAGTGAAAGCAAATATGAGTAGTGTGCTTGATAAAGAATGGGTTGAATGTCTCATGCCCCTTGAATACAAGTACTTACACCATGTGTTACTCAACTTGGGAAACAAAGCAAGTTCAATTAAATATCATTGTAAGCATAATAGTATCATCAAGAGCGTCAACTGGGGTACCTCTTGTCCCAAGATATGGAACAAGCCCATATCAAAATGACAAGACAAACAAACAAAATGAACAATCTCAACACCCTTTTTATTTACCATTTGGAATAGTTTTTTATTGCAAGGTGTATCACAGAAGGTTCACCATAGTATGTAAGTAAATTTCCACCATGAATGATGCATGGCTTAGATTAGCGGCCCAGGCGTCTCTCTAACCATTTACACAAACTCATTTAAACTCACTCTATTTCCACATTTATTTCAACATGATAAGCATCCATAGACAAAAGCACATGATATCAACTAAATGAGATGAAGAGCGTGTTGAAAGCTTGCCATGTGACAGCACATATGGGCTAACTTCCAACCCAAAACATTCATCAAGCCACAAACATCATAATCTTAATCACAATGGGTCAAGTTTTATTATGCAAATAAAAGAACATTGTGCATCAAGTTCGTGAGAGCTATATAACCAATTTTTTTCCATTGCAATCAATAACATAAACATTTTCATTCAGAGGTAAGATAACACAAACAACATGTTAAACATACTCGGAATAGCATAAAGCCAATAGGTAGATATGGTGGACTCACTGGAATAACTTTGGTTGAAGGTGTTGGAAACAAGTTTTTGCTTGTTGGAGTTTTTGGGCTAGCAAAAGGGAGAAAGTTGACCATCTAGATGCATGCATGAGTGTCCATAGAACTAACTAATCCATGTTAAACCAAGTGAAATAACAATCAGCACCAAAACATGAATAAGTGATAGCTCTACAAAAAGAATTTGCAAACTATTACTCATAAACAAGCTCATGAATCATGCAACTATATGTATCATTAAAAATCAAGTCAAACATCCCTTTTCCCAATCTTATAAAAGCATCCAACATATTTCAACCCATATTTCCAGTAGCTCTCTCATATATAATTGATAGTGTGGTGGTCTCTCAAGACTCAAACAAAAACAAAAACGACGCTCCAAGTTTATGCGATAAAGTGTTTCGATCGAAAAACAGAAGTTGGACGTGTGCAAACCGAGAGTGTGTAGGTCCAGCGGGGTTGTCTTCACATCCCCAAGCTTATGGTCTTCACCATCCTTGGATAGCTCTTGGTGCATCTCCTCCAATCCCTGTGAAAAAACTTCAAAACACCGTTTCTCCCATCTCTTTTCTGTGGGGTGCATTAATAGTGATAAACAAATAGGTTCCTTGCTGCATATAATCCTTGAACAAAAATTCATATGAATGTCCAGAAAGTGTATAATGTTGTATGCCTACTCATAAACTCAATTGGATCAAAAAGATTCAACTTAAAAGCTCAAAGCATGCATCAAACAAAATGGGACAGAATCTGTCCAGAAAAACAGCAGCAGCAAAACGTATTTTTCTACCCTACCAAACTTTCTCGAAAAATTCCGAAAAAATTCATGCATACAGAGGATGAAAAGTTGCAACTACAGTTCAAATATGAGCTCATTCGGAGTTACAGAATAAGAATTAAAAATCATACCGTGCACTGATTCGTGCAGGAATAAAATCTCCGAACGCTATAAGCAACTTTTTCAAACCAAAAAGGGTAAAACTTGGCACTTTATTAAAAACTCCAGAACCTAACTAGAACAAAATCTCTTGTTACAGCAAGAGGACACAAAGAAAAATCACACATAAAAATAACCGGGTTGCCTCCCGCAAAGCGCTTTCTTTATAGCCATATAGCTAGGCTTCTTACTTGTTGTTTTATTGTGGACGAAGCTCATGAGGGAGCTTGAACTTTGGTGGTTCCCTCTTCCTTGGAAAGTGTTCCATGCACTTCTTGTGTGGAAACTGAAACTTTACATTCCCTTCCTTTGAATCAATGATAGCACCTGTGGTACGAAGAAAAGGTCTTCCAAGAATAATAGGACTAGAGGTTTTATTCCCCATATCCATGATTAGAAAATCCACAGGCACAAAAGTCATATGTAACTCTACCATAACATCACTTACTTTTCCCAAAGCATGTTTAATAGAGTCATCAGCAAGTGCTAGTTCAATAGAGCATTTTTCAAGATTTTTCAATTCAAGCACTTCATATAGTTCTTTAGATAAAACAGAGACACTAGATCCTAGATCAAGTATGGCATGGTGTGTCTCTTTTCCAATAGTTACTAGTACCTTAGGTATCCACATATCCCCAAGCTTAGGTGGTATCATAGCCTCTTGGTTGTACCTAGCAATCTTTTCTTTCAAGACATGATTAGCAATATAAGAACCAAAACCTGCTTGGTTAGTGTTGATGGAAGGATCACTTGCAAATTTTTGTAAGATAGATATTAATTCATGCAAGCTACAATTTTCTAAGTCAAGCAAAGGATCCTTGACTTCATTAAGCATTTTAACTTCCTCAACTTTCTTTTCCAACTCAATCAGCATAAGAGATTCATCATGTTCAGTTTCTTTAGCTTCTTCTTTTAAACTACCAAGTTGAGACATGAGTGGCAACAAATATTCAGGGTAGTTCAATAATTCATCAAGAGTTTCCTCCAAAGTAAGAGGAACATTTTCAGCAATGTTAACAGAATTCATTCCAACCACAGGTGATGCTTGTGGTTTCCCTGCAGACATACTCAATAAAGTGGCTTGATTATCAGCTAGTTTAGACAAAGCTTTGTCTAGTCCTGCAGCTTGGAGTTGTAAGCCTTTAATATCAGAACTAATAGAAGCAACAGACTTATTCAACTCTTGTATCATGGTATTATGACTAGCAACTTGTTCCATGAGAATTTTGTTAGCCTCAGAATTATCATTGCGTGATAACATAGGCTTCCAATTATTATCATTAGCATTAGGATATGGAACAAAAGGACGATTGTTGGGAACATATGGGGGTTTATTATAAGAGTTATAATTGTTGTTACCATACCCATTATTACCATAGTTCCTAATGAAGTTGACATCAATATTTTCAGAATTGTTTCCAACTAGTTCTTGCAAAGGAACATTTTCAACACTAGGTTTATTAAGCAAAGCAAGAATAGTATCCATTTTAGATGACAAATCATTAGTTTCTTCAATAGAGTTCACTTTCTTAGAAGGATTAGGTGCCCTATCAGTATGCCATTGACTATAGTTTTGTAAAATGCTTTCCAATATATTTTTAGCTTCTACTATAGTCTTACTCATAAAAGCACCTCCAGCAGCAGAATCAAGTATGTTTCTAGACATGTAGTTTAAACCATTGTAGAAAGAGTGTAATATGGTCCATTCATTAACTCCATGTGAGGGACAAGTTCTAAGCATAAGTTTTATCCTATCCCAAGCCATAGCAACATGTTCATTTTCATTTTGCCTAAAAGAAAGGATGTTGTTTCTATTTTGCAAAATTTTAACAGGGGGATAATATTTCTTAATGAAAGCTTCTTTTAGATCATCCCAAGAATTAATACTACCAGATGGCAAGGAATGCAACCACTCTTTAGCTTTTCCTCTAAGTGAAAAAGGAAATAACTTCAGTTTTAGGATATCACTTTCCACATTTTTAAACTTTTGCATGTCACATATTTCAACAAAGTCATGAAGATGCATAGAGGCATCCTCCATAGCACTACCACCAAATTGTTCCCTAGTTATCAAGTTCAACAAACTAGGACTTACTTCATAACTCTCAGCATTTATCTTAGGTGTGGCAATAGCTCTCGTGATAAATTGATCATTAGGAGTGTTTGTGTAGTCACACAACTTAGTTCTTTCTCCCATTTTAGCAAGTTTTTTTTGGTATTTTTAATTTTTTATGCAAAACTGAAATAAATATGATATGATATGCAATGACACTAACAAAACAAATAAATTGCTTTGTAAGTAAAGATGGATAAGATGGTGCTCACGTAGGTGCAACCTCCCCAAGCTTAGGTGTTAGCACAAGTTGGTGACGTTGACTTTGTTGTGAGATGAATGCGATGATGCACACCCTTGGATAAATCTCTCAGCTACGATTCCCCGGCAACGGCGCCAGAAAACGTCTTGATGATCCCGAAGAGCAAGGCTTGATACCTGCAAAATAAACGGGATTAGGTTGAGACTCCAAGTGCAGAGTGTATAGTAAGTGGAAGACAGTTTTCCCCACGAGGGGTGACTCGAGGGTTTAATATCGAACTCTCGGGGAATCTGAAGTGGTAGATTTATCTTCTTATCCTTCTTTTGGTTACCTACAAAACAAGGTTAGATGTTTTGGTCCTCAACCTCACCTGTGGTTGTCAAGCACAAGGTGTAAGAATGATATCAGGATAGTTATGCAATGCAAACAAGAAATAAATATGCAATGATGGTGGATGCAATGTAAATGATATTTTTGGGTTTTTGAATGATGTATGCAAGATGAAAAGTATTTTTGTATTTTCGGATTTAATGATGGCTGAAAATAGAAAAGTGGTATATGGTGTTGGAAAGGTGTTTCTTATGATTAAAAATGGACTGGGGTTCATGGTTTCACAAATGCACTCTCTCTTTATAAAGTGGTAGACAATGGAACACACAGTTAACATATGAGATTGCAACACAGGGTTTGATAACAAGTTACTTAGATATATGGGCATCACGTCCTAACATAGAGATCTTTTGGTTATTAACCTCTCTTATACTCCACCAAGATGCGAACTAAATCATAACACCTCAGTAATTAAGATAACTCAGAGTATAGCATTAAGTATCATGACATGAAGTGAAAATAAGAACATGCTAGATCTAGTCATGGAGTAGTGGCAATGGTCACGCCCACATCCCCGGTAGCATGGTATTTTAGTTTATCCCTAGTGAGGCAAAGTAAGGTAAAGATACCAAAGTGGATCGCAGAACTTTCTCTCACGTTCACTGCACTAGCCACCCCCCGTTACTCCAACTAATGCACACGTTCCCCCACACACGCTCTCATAAACATGCTTGATCAAAACAAGTAGACAAGAACGGGGTACATAATATGCATCTATACTCATAACTGAAACAAACATTGCAATCTCAAACATATATTAACTCATAAAGATCCACCACAAAGGTATTACAACGGTGACCGTAATCATGTTCAGCAGCTCATACGGTGCTAATTAGTGAAGCTCAAGAGAGGAGAGATACTTCCACAAACCCATAGTCCAGAGGTGGACTACTCCCTCTTCATCATGGAGACGGTGGAGAAGTCGATGGAGAAGATGGAGACCACGCCGGCAGCGCCCCGCCGGAGTTTTCCCCCTCCAATCTGCAGCTCCTGATCTCCGTTTCGGTGTTTCTGTGTTTGTGCGGCGCTCCTTCCAGAGAACGTCGAGGGACCTAAAGATCGAAGGCAACGGAGCCACGAGGTCCAAATGGGTGGGTCCCACGCGGCTACAGTACCAGGCCGCATGGGCCCCCCTTGTTTGGCCCTCGAGCCTCCGTTTGCACGCTTCCTTCGCCCACAGGTCTTCTTCCTTCCAAATATTGACGCCCGTAAATTTCTAGGTGATTTCGTTGACGTTTGGGTCCTGAAACATTAAAATAAGAAAACGGGGTTTTCTGCCTGTGCAGGGTTAATTCCATAAAATAGGAAATAAATGAATATTCCCAAAAATCATTATAAAACATTGATATAACCCTTATATGATGCAAATATGATTGGAATATAAGAAATTAAAGTGCAAAGTTCATGTATGCATTTTACATGCATCAATAGGGCGCAAAATTTCAGGCTCGCCGATTAAGAAGAATCAAGTGTGGGCAAAACTTTCCAAACGTTGCCTTGGTGAATCGTGAGTTCTGTTCCATTCACAGCGAGGCAATGACCCATGCAAGCCCAATCAGCGCTTGTTTCCCTGTAACAGCATCTCCAACCGGAGGCCCTAAACCACCCCAAATGTCCGGGCGGATAGCCCTGACAGGGTTTGGGCTAAAAACCACCACCCAAAGGAGGCCCTCAAAACCACCCCAAACGTGCGGGTTGTCCACACCCCAAACCCAGCCCATATGTGGGGAGGGTTTGGGGACGTTCGGACGCGCCCGGACAGGCCGCCACGTCGGACGCGGCCCAACATGACCCCACATATATCCGAAAATTCCCCACCCCGGTCGGAACCCTAGCTCTCACTCTCCTCCGATCCCCTTTCCACTCCACTCCATTTCCACTATTCTCCGTCCACGGCTTGCCAATGGCCGGCTCCGCAGCGAATCCGCCACCGAGCTGTACTGGCATGCGTTCGCGGAGGCGGAGGAGGAGATTGGGAGCTGCCCTGGGCCGGATGCCGCCGCGCCGTCTTCGGCGGCTCTGTGCAACGCCGCCGCTGGCAGTTCCTCCGCCGCCGCCGCGTCCAACCCGGCAATGGCGGTGCTTCCGCAAGTTCGCCTCCCAATCTCCTCCTCCGCCTTCGGTTGGAATGTTCACATTTTAGAAACGAGTAGAATGATTAGGAATTTGATGTCCGATGTACTCCGTAGGCCATTTCTAGAGGTCCGGCGTACACCGCTGGCGATGATAAGCTGTTGTGCAATGCGTGGTTGTCCACCCCGAAGGATCCTGTGACCGGAACACTTCACCGTGCTACGTTTTGGGGCCAGATCGGTCAAGTTTTCAATGCAAACTCGGAATTTGTCCGCAATGAGGGCTCCCTACGCCATAGATGGCACATCATAGTGGAGGAAGTGAACAAGTTCGCCGGATGCTTTGCTCAAATGGGTTCCGTAAGTTTTTATTGTTAAATTTTCTACAATGTTGGATCCAATTCTCAAATGCTTTAGCACCGATTTATGGAGTACCTATTTCATTTACATAGATAGTCGATGCCGTCCTACTGTACAACGCGCTTGGGGTCAGGCCAGAGACGACAGGGTGAAAGTTCAGCCATTGTTGGGAAGCGCTAAAGGATAGCCCATTCGTGGACTACACGCCGGATGAGGAGAGGAGGGACATGATCCGCCGAGTAGAGGCCGCCACTCATGCACGGGAACGTGTAGACGCTGTCGCTCGAGAACGCGAAGCTCAACGTGCGGAGGCGGCCGCTCACAACCGGGAAGCTCAACGTGAAGCCAGAGCCGCTCACTACCGGAAGCTGGAACATGAAGCCGGGGTTCGCCGGGCACGTCGCCGTCACGAAAGGCAACGACGTGATGCATTGGAGGCCGGCCGGGTTTTCCATGATCTGTGAGACCTCCGCTCCGGTGTGTCCGATGAACTGTGTCCGATGTTGGTGTTGAACAATGTTTGTGTATGTTTGAACTATGTTTATTCGTATGATGTTTGAACTTTGATCAACCATTTGATCTACGTGCATGTCCAATATGGTTTTGGGGGGGATTTTTTGGGGGTTATGGTTGTATGACACAGTTTTTGGGGCTGTCCGGTCACCGTGCCCGGACGCGTCCGGTCACAGTTTGGGGGCCGAATTTTGGGGCTCCGCTTGGAGATGTTCTAACAAAGACAACGGACGCCTTCTTTCTCTCTCCCGCATGCATGGCCAATAGCAGGGCTACAGTAATTGCTGATGTCCCAGTTTTCCTGCTTATCTCTCCGCGTGCGCCATGCAAGGCCAATAGCAGGGCAAGAAATAACTGCTCCACTCCAGTTTTTTAGGTTGATGGAGGGGTAGTTTTGGGAGAAAAGGGTTAGACAACATCCTGCGCCTTAATTTATGGCAAATTTTTGAAAAATATATGCGCCTTGTCGATTGAAACAGAGGGAGTATGACATTGCCTTTGTGAAACTCTCCATTCCCTTGCATCATGCTCCTCGTCGTAGCTGTCATCCTTGAATTGGAGCGAGTGACTTAGTTGGTGTACAAGCATTGGGTTCAGATGAATACAGTAAAGTACATAATATGTTTCACTATTCTAACATTTCTCAAAGATTTCATAGAAAAAATACACTATAAAGAAGACAATAAACCCAATCGATTTGTGCAGTGGCAAAGATTGGAGCTTGTTGTTGTTGTCCTTGTCGCCTCCATGGAACAAAACTCAGACAAGTGGGTCAGGCGGCGAATCGAAGCAGTGCACGGCGTCAGGCGGGTGCGTTTGGGCTCTCACTCGAGAGTCGAGACAGAGCGGGCGACAAGAAAGAGAGATATAGAGAGAGACCGTGGGCTTTTTAAAAGACAGACAACAACTATAATGGTCTAGTCAAACTTAGATTTTTATAAGTACACCTTCCTTTACACTAGTCACAATGGGAGTAACTTAGCTAGTAACATCACACATCTCAAGACAATTTTGCTTATGTGGCATGTAATTAATGAGGAGAGAGATGGTTGGGGTAACTTAGCTAGTTACGGTAACATCACACTTATCAAGATAAAATGTGTCTATAGCCTAATAAATAAGGTTTTATATGACACCACATATATGCTACTCCCCATTGTGGAGGTGGTAATATAGGCTAGTAACATCAGCATGTTACTACTCTATGTTGCTCCCCATTGTGAGCAGCCTTAGAAGAGGGAGGGAGTACTTATGAATATAAGCTTCACAAATTCAGTGCCAACTCCACGTTGAGCGGGGCATGATTAATCTTGTTGGAAACTGTGTATAAGTGCGAGGAGAGGGGTTCCCCAATTTGGCTCCATCCTTGGAAAATAGTACTATGGAATAAGTACCTGAGCTGAGAAGATACGACCAGCGACAAAGACGGATCCAGTACTCCAGACTGGACCACCTAAAATCGATAGCCACATGGAAAGCTAGTGTTCGATCCCTCTCTGAATTTGTACCTAGATTTGAGCCATTGTAGACCAAAATAAGAGTATCCAACTATAAAGTGGCTTGCTAAAAGGCGGCTGCTATATACTAGCGCCTACATGGTAGATGGCCAAGTTGTCAATAGGTAATCAGTACTCCCTCCGTTCCGTTGAATAAGGCGTATTATCTTCTGGCATGCTGATTAAGGAGAACGGAGGGTGTACTCACCAGAAACGGTCGATTAGTAAATATGCTACTCCCTCCATCTAGGATTATTAGTCACTTCTCCGAAAACAGGTTTTCTCATTCCATAGGCACATTTAGCAATTAATAAGGCGTTTTGCTTTGGGAAAGGCTGGCCGGCCCACAAAAAATTAATTGCTCATCCAATCGTTTGGACTCCACATTTAATATTGCATCAATTTAGCATAAATTAGGCTCCTAAAGCAAATTTATTTCTTATACCTCACCCAATAGCACGCTGCCTTGGTCCTAGAGAAGTTGGAGAAGTGACTAATAATCCTAGATGGAGGGAGAACCAAAGACATTATGTCGGTCACTATCCAAACCAGTCTAGATCTATGCCGATGGAGTTCGAATGAATCTAATCCAATTTAGTCCAGGAAAAAAACTATAATGGGCTAGTCAAAATTTACATTAATTGTTTAAATTTTCAAAAGAAAAAGCCATGCCTTACTTTAGAAGCGAAGGGAAGTACTTAAAGAGAAGAGCTTCATGAACTCAATGCCAACTCCTGGTTGAACGAGGCACATTCATTCATGCAAACAAAAAAGCAAGTTGATAGCCTTGGAGAAGGGGGAAGGGGGGTGGGGGTGGGGGTGGGGGGCGTTGCCCCCTGAAAGGGCATGGCGGGGCATGGTGCCCCATCTGTGGTTTTGGTAATTAATGACAATCCCTATAGACTAATGGTTGCATTGAGTTTTACTTGTAGTGTTTGTCCATAGACCATGCTTGAACTCCATATGTTGGATCCAAGATTGATACCATGAGTATATTGATATAATGAAGTAGTTGGCATCAAGATCATAGAGTTGAGCATATTGCAAGTATGTCTTGAAGAAAAGAATCATGTGATCATTCATGGTTATCTTCAAGACATCATCTATTGAAAAGAGAAGAAAAGATACAAGGTTGATCAAGTATTGATCAACACACAAAGCTAAAAGATGTACCAAGTGGGATCATGTATCTCTTGGTATGGTAAGCAATTGTCCATATAGCTTTGTGAACTAACCCATGATATGTGTGCAGCATTTCTATGTGTGGTTAGGTATCTTTCTATGGGCTTGCATCAAATGAAGATTTCATATGGCCCATAATCGATGACGTAAAGTAATGACCGTCATCAATGTTGAGAAGCGCAAGTTCAAGAGGAGCATCTCGAAGAAATCCTAGGCTTGAAGCTTGCCACCCATTTAGAGATAATGTTCATGTGAAGATGTGCCTAAGAGAGGCTCTCCCATAGTGGAGTATGGGGGAGCAATGTTTGGGTCTTCACCAAGCGAAGCGCAATCAAGAAAGGTGGTCCACTTGAAGAGATCAAGATCGACGTCATTTATCTCAAGTGGAATGCGCAAGGCAAAGGTATGATAGGGTTTATATTTTACCGGTCTCATGGTACTAGTTGGGAGACCGGGTTATAGGATAGATACCGTACTATCAAGAGGGGCTCTCGATTGAGCTTTAGCGTATCAGTTGGTGAGAGCTCAAACCTTGGCATACTTGCCTTCATCATCTTTCTTGGTTCTTATTTGGATTTTCTCCTTGTTGGGTTTTGGTGCTTGTTGTGATCTTCATGACAAGCCCAAGTTCTCCGAAAACGGATTTCGTATGGAAAACTTGTTGTGTTTTCTGGTTGGAAATATTATCGGTCCACCTTCGAGATAGGGTCCACACCTTCCCATGTGTGGTATCCCCTCTATATTTGTAGTAAAGCTCTTGTCGCTACCTTTCAACAGAATTGGATTCATCTCGTTTGGAGCTTCCTTGCAAAACTTATTGAGGTTCTCTTTTTTGGTTCTGCAGTTTCTTCTAAGGCCGGTAGTACCGACCCTCGCCGGTACTACCGGGAGACCCCTTGCGGAACTACCGCGGCCAGTACCGGGCCCAGTACCGCATCTCTGGATGGCTCTCTGCCTCTCGAAGTTTTTACCCGGTAGTTGCCCCGGTAGTGGCGCGGTACTACCGGAAGGGAGCACTACCGGGCCAGGTGGTCCGGTACTACCGTTGCGCGCCGAGTCAGGGAGCGCTGACTGGTCTATGTTCTTCCTCGAGTCAACGCGGCTTGGTACTACCGGGATCGGCCCGGTACTACCGTTGCGGCCTGTTTCGTCTGCAACGGGCAGATCTTTGAGAGGACCTTTTTAAGGGGGTTTCTTCCCCAACGGTTTTCTCATCTCTTGAGCTAGCTTTTCCCCTCTCTCTCCTCCATTGTTGACCTTTGAAAAAGCTTGCCTTCCTCTCAATCCCTCCTATGATTCTTGCATATCTTTGAGGGAATTTGAGAGGAGATCAAGATCTACATATTCATCCAATCCATTCCTCCTCTAAGTGAGGGGAACCTAGTAGATCGTGATCTTGAAGTTCCATTTGTTGAGTTCTTCCTTGTCTTCCTCTCTTCTCCCCCCACAAGCATTAGTTGCTTTTGGTGGATTTGGGAGTGAAGGATTTGACCACTTCTAGTGGTCTTGCCTTCTTGCATCGGTTGCATTGGTTTGAGTTCTCCACGGTGATACGTGGAAATCGAAGTTGAGAAGCTTGTTACTCTTGGATATTTGGGGGTGCCCTAGAGCTTGTCCTCTTGGGTACTTGGAGTGCCCTAGACGGTCCTTGTTGATCTCGGAGTTTTGGTGGCTCGCGGGATAGTTGGGAGCCTCCAATTAAGTTGTGGAGTCGCGGCCCAACCTTGTGATTCTTGTGGCTTTGGGAGCCGCGGGAATTCGGTGAGCGCCTCCAATTAAGTTGTGGAGTGTGCCTCATCCTTGTACGGGTTCGGTGACCACCCTCAAGTGTCCCATAGTGGTTCGTGGCACTCCGCATTGGTGGAGGCACGAAGGAGATTACGGTGTGTCATTTAACGGCTATTCGGGGATCACTTTGTGACTCCGCACCGCTCCAACGGAGACGTAGCTTCCATTGGGAAGTGAACTTCGGGATAAATCATCGTCTCCAAGTGCCTCGGTATTTCTATACCCGAGCTTCTTACTTATGCTATTTACTTTGTGATAGCCATCGAGCTTGAAGTAATATATCTTGCTATCACATATTTGCTTATCTTGTTTAGCATAAGTTGTTGGTGCACATAGGTTAACCTAGCTTGTTTAGGTTTCGTGCTTGATAAATTAAACGCTAGTTTTATTCCGCATTTATTCAAGCCTAAACCGCAAAGAATTTTAATCGCCTATTCACCCCCCTAGGCGACATCCGTGTCCTTTCACCCCCCTTTGCTGCGTCTCTGGAAACTCCGGAGGAAGTAGGTGCACTGAGAAGATCCAAGCAGCGACAACGACACACAATATATAACAATCCGAACTGGACCACCTAAAATCGACAGTCAGATGGAAAACGACGGGAACCAGCCGTCGTGCCTCCCTCGTACTTGGTGAAGCTACCACTGTACGTACAATGACAAAACGATCTAGCAAGAAGGCCAATCTTTGAATGAAGTTTAGGCAAACCCAGTATAAAGCATGCAAGACTCGGTGTTGATCATACAAGCTAACATGCGCACCGTCTTTTGGTCACCACCTTTCTTCCTGCAACATGGCCACCTACTGCTTTCGGTAGCAACAGCTTTAGCTCAACCTCTAAATATAACTTTTCATAGGGCGCTCACATGAAAGTACACTTGGCTTAGGTGGCTAGTTAGTGACTGTGTGAAAATACACTCGTCATACTTCTTCCGCACTCATCAACTAAGCCGTTTTCACTAATGAAAATTCTCCTATTGCTTCACACCACAGTTGGTGTTAACATATTGTGTTTTGGCCACACGTGTTCATGCAAGAACATTCAAGTTGATCGTCGGGATCATGCATTAATCCTTTTAATAATGAATCGCACGCGGATGTTCATGCGAGCATTTTAAACGTGTGTACGTGACCATGGGGTATGCCAAAAGGTTGATAGCCTTGAAGAAGGGGGAAGGGGGGGGGGGCGTTGCCCCTCTTTGCTGCGTCTCTGGAAACTCCGGAGGAAGTAGCTGCACTGAGAAAATTATCCAAGCAGCGACAACGACACGCAATATATAACAATCCGAACTGGACCACCTAACATCGACAGTTAGGTGGAAAACGAGCTCCTCGTACTTGGTGAAGCTACCACTATACTAGTACAATGACAGAACGATCTGGCAACAAGACCATCTTTGAATGAAGTTTAGGCAAACCCAAAATAAAGCATGCACGTAGTCGGTGTTGATCATACAAGCTAACCTGCGCACCCGTCTCTCGGTCACCACCTTTCTTCCTGCAACATGGCCACCTACCGCTTTCGGTAGCAACAGGTTTAGCTCAACCTCTAAATATATCTTTTCATAGGGCGCTCACATGAAAGTACACTCAGCTTAAGTGGCTAGTTAGTGACTGTGTGAAAATACACTCGTCATACTTCTTCCGCACTCGTCAACTAAGCCGTTTTCACTAATGAAAATTCTCCTATTGCTTCACACGACAGTTGGTGTTTACATATTGTGTTTTGGCCACACGTGTTCATGCAAGAACATTCAAGTTGATCGTCGGGATCATGCATTAATCCTTTTAATAATGAATCACACGCGGATGTTTATGCGAGCATTTTAAACGTGTGTACATGACCGTGGGGTATGCCAAAAGGGGTGACAAACCAACAAAGCAGCTGACCCTGGTTATTCGTTGAATATTCCGTTGCAAACAATTTGCTATGATAGTTTGTAAGTATCATATCGAAGACTTGATATGAAAGAACTTTCATGGTAGGAGACATGTTCTATGGTCCACTCTAGCGAGAGGACCCACCAGCCAGAGGCACAAACTCGCTAAGCAGTAGCAAGCAAAATCGACACTGTTGACCTCTCGACGAAAGTTTAACACAAAATGAATCTCGGCCGAAACTATTTCACGGGTCTGACCCTTTCGAGTAGCGCCCCACGATCAGGCTTTACACTCTACAGGATAGCGCCTCATGGTTAGGCTTTACACATGTTGGCAGCATGGCGAGCCGGGGCCACGGGAGCCTAGATCTGGACGTGTAAAGCCTTGTGATCAGGCGCTATGCCTCCTATATACCGTGTAGTCCAGAGAGCAACAGAGAGCCCAGCGAAGGAAGTGATGACCCACAAGTATAGGGGATCGCAACGGTCTTCGAGGGAAGTAAAACCCAAATTTATTGATTCGACACAAGGGGAGCCAAAGAATATTTATAAGACTTAACAGCGGAGTTGTCAATTCACCTGCACCTAGAAATAGACTTGCTCGACACAGATTATCAGTAGCAACAGTTTTATAGCAGTAGCAGTAGTGAAATAACAGCAGCAGTAAAGTAAAAACAGCAGTGACGATTATAGTAGACAGCAGTATTAAAATACTGTAGGCATAGGGATGGATGAACGGGTGCTGCATGGATAAGATTATTCATGTAATAATCAAGACAAGGCATTTGCAGATAAATAATAAACAGTATCCAAGTACTAAGTAACCATAGGCATGTGTTCCGTATATAGTCGTACGTGCTCGCAATGAGAAACTTGCACAACATCTTTTGTCCTACCAGCGTTGCAGCGGGGCCTCTAGGGAAACTACTGGTAATTAAGGTACTCCTTTTTAATAAAGTACCGGAGCAAAGCATTAACACTCCGTGAACACATGTGATCCTCACATCACAGCCATCCCCTCCGGTTGTCCCAATTTCTGTCACTTTGGAGCCTCGGGTTCCGGACAACAATATGTGTAAACAACTTGCAAGTAAGATCTTAAAACAATGAATATCATCATAAATCAATAACATGTTCAGATCTGAAATCGTGGCACTCGGGCCCTAGTGACAAGCATTAAGCATAACAAGTTACAACAATGTCATAAAGTACTAACAACGGATACTAGGCATCATGCCCTAACAATCTTATGGCTATTACATGAATGATCTCATCCAATCCCTTCCATCCCCTTCAGCCTACAGCGAGAATTAATCACACATGGATGGGGGAATCATGGATGGTCGATGGAGAGGCGTCGGTGATAATGATGGCAATGATCTCCTCCAATTCCCTGTCCCGGCGAAGTGCCAGAACGGAGTTTCTGGTCCCGAAATAGGGTTTTCGATGGCGGCGGCGGTCTGGAGTTTTTTTTGGAATTGTGGTCGAACCTCCTGGCGTTTTTAGGTCGAAGGGATTAACTACTCCAAAGGGGGACTCGGGGACGTGGCCGAGTCGGCCTCCCCATAGGGTGGCGCGGCCCAGGGCCCACCGCGCCGCCATATGGGGAGGGCCGCTCGCTGCCCCCCTCCGTCTCCTCTTCTGGCTCCGTGCGTTTCTTCGTAAAATAGGGGCTTTGCAATTATTTCCACGAATTTTCTCGAAAGTTGACTTTTCTGCACAAAAACAAGACACCAGGGCAATTCTGCTGAAAACAGCGTTAGTCCGCGTTAGTTGTATTCAAAACACACAAATTAGAGGCAAAACAACAGAAAAAGTGTTCGGGAAATTAGATACGTTTTGGACGTATCAGGAAGCTACACGGGAAAATTCTAAGTCAATGTGTAGCGCCTTACCAAAAGGCTTTACAGCGTCAGAAGGTGTAAAGCCTTGCGGTAAGGTGCTACAAATGGACTTAGGAGATTTTTGCTGCTGGATTCATTCGCTGGGCTCTCAGTTGCTCTCTGGAGTGGAAAATATAAGAAGTATAACGCCTTTCCGTAAGGCTTTACACCACCCAAAGTAGTTAAATTTTGAAAAAGGTACAGAACCACAACTTCTACAGCAATGAATACATTGATGCAAACAAACAATTAAATTACTTACTACAGAACAATTTAACAATAACAACTTCTTCAAATTTCTTAATTCAAAATTAAATAATGATACAATTAGCCACACAATTCTGCAATCTCCACACAACTACTCATCACATATTGCCTTCATCCTTTTATTCTTATCCTTGTTAGCATTATTTGCCTTGAATAGATCAAACAAGGCGTACTCTAGCTTCTTCTTCTCGTCCTTAAGGTCTCTCTTCTCTTTATCCCATTGTTGCTCCTTCTCCTTCATGGAATCATCTTGTCTTCTATGCACCAATTTCAGCTCACGAAGCTCTGACTGCAACAGTTCAATTGTTATCGCTTTCGAGGGGCGAGCTTGTGGACGCGGCAAAACGAAGGAGTATCCGGTGCTATACCAAAGAATGTGGGGTCCTCGCAGGTATCGGGGGCTAAATCACGGTCGAAAATCTCCTAATCGGCACAAGATATCAGGATTACAATACCTAAATCGACGAATTGCATTCAAATCTAACCCTAAAGAAGAGGAGTGAAATTGAATCCTACAAAAAGGCTTACCGAGAGGAGGGACTCATCCTCGCTGGAACTAGACAAGGTATGGCGGAGAAGGAGACAAAGAGGAGTGCGAGAGTGGCTGGCTAGGGTTGGGGAGGGGCTGCGCGGCGACTTTTAAGTACCAGAAGGGTTGCGCCCTGTGATCAGGCGCTACATGATTGCACCATAGCGCCTGATCACGAGGCTTTACACGTCCAGATCTAGGCCCCCTGCGACCCCAGCTCGCCACGCTGGCAACACGTGTAAATTCTGATCATGAGGCGCTATCGTGTAGAGTATGAAGCCTGATCGTGTGGCGCTACTCGAAAGGATCAGACGCGTGATATAGTTTCGGGCGAGATTCATTTTGTGTTAAACTTTCGTTCAGAGGTCAACAATGTCGGCTGATTTTGCCGCAGTAGCACACCAGCAGCTTAGCTGTTGGTCATTGGTCAATGGTGAAATACAAGATCTAGCAACAGAATCTTGAACCAGGTTACTCGGCCAAGCTACCATTAATTCTCTTTGTGAACGTACTTAAACAAAGTGCCCTAACGTGTACATTCAAATCCTAATCATAGGTGAGCATACACATACATCAATCTTTCTAAGAGAGAGATCCTAGAGATCCTAAATACCTCAGTTCCAATTCAGCTTTTGAAAGCATGTGTTGCGTATGCTTAGATAAGTACTCATATTCAATTGACTATATATTTACTTACTCCGATATCCACGTGCGTTAACTAATTTGACCCGAATCAGCTTTTATTTGAGAACCAAATCAAGGCAATTAAGCCACGATATCCAAGACGAACTTTCATGGTAGGAGACAGGTTCCATCGTCGACCCTGACCAGAGAACCCAGCTATCCAGCAACACAGACCCTCTACTGGTCAACGGTCATATATATACATTAAAAAAAAATCATGTGAAGCAGCGGAATCTTCAAGCAGTTTACTCGATCGTCCGAACCGCCACTTAATCCCGGTGACCTTCGAGACGTTCAACGTGCACGTATGAGGTATAGTCCGTCATATAGCCATGACTTTGCAAAAAAAAAATTGCATGTGAGAGTCGTATCATGTGGTGAAAGAAAACGACGGGAACGTGCGTACGTGGCGTCGGCTGCCGCGAAGCGGCATCAAATCCCTACGATCATGTCACGTCACGTCACGTCACGGCCGCAGCCATCAACCAACCGCAGCTCTCCATAAAAGACACGACCCGGCAGCGCCATTCCACACCAAACTTCCCCGAGCAGCCAACCATAACCCAAAGCTGCACCCTGCACCTCGCCACCAGACCCCAAACGCCCGACGAGCGCGCGGCAGCAGCCATACTACCTGGTGATCAAGCGATGGAGGTGGAGGCGTTCCCGATAGGGTTCACCAAGGGCATCCGCTCGCACTGGCGCCGCCGCAAGTACCAGCGCCTGGAGAACGGCGACGGCGGCAGCAGGACCAAGGGCACGCAGCGCCTTGGCGGCGGCGCGCGGCGTTCTGGCGGGTGGCGCGTGCGGCTGCGGGGGCTGATCATCCGCCGCGTGCGCGTGGTCCGCGCGGTCGTCGCGGCGCCCGGGCGCATGCTGTGCCGGCTACGTGACGCGTACGTGGGCGGCATGCTGGCGGTGTCCAGGAAGGCGGCGGTCATGGCGGTGCCCTGCGACGGGGTGTGGGCGAAGCGGGTGCCGCGGCGGAAGCACCAGAAGCTGTTGCTGCCGGGCGCGGCGGCGCAGCAGGGCCCGTCGGAGTTCGAGAAGCGGCTGGTGATGGAGATCTATAAGTCCATCGTCGCGTCCAAGGAGCTCACCACCATGCTCCACTCCTCCACCGCGCACCTCCCCGCCGCGAGCGCAGCTTCATCCACCTAGCTAGGTAGAATCCATGATCAATCCATACAACGAATCTGCTCGGTCAGCTAGTAGCACAACTACATATACGTAAGTGTTGATCTGAAGCGAGGTTTTTTTAAGTTATTTGCTCGCTTTCGGTTGCTGTTTGTGCCATGTAAAGCTGTAAGAAATCCACAAGCTGTTCAAAGTTCAAATTTGCTTCAGCTTCAGTCTTGCGCATGTCATTGTCGAGGTAAACTTTTCCACGTGAGTGTTGATAACCGTCTGTATCGGGCGTCGAAATGTCCAACTTCAGGACCATGTGTTTGACTAGAAAACTTGATATTTCCATCCCATGTATGTGTTTTTTTTTAAATAGAGCATATCGGTATATTATGACGGCGAATAGATAAAACAGTCGACACATGCGAACAATATGTCAATATCTCACTGCCGACGCATGAACGTGGCTGCTTACTGGCATGAACGTGTATGCCAACTAAATATGGTGGACTAGGCATCCACAACATCAAGCTCCTAAACGATGCTCTCCGGATGCGCTGGAGATGGTTGGACAAATCTAGCAATGTTAGAGCTTGGTCTGGTCTGCAATTCAAACTACCCCCTGAAGCTGAAAGCATGTTTAAAGCAGCAACACAGTGCCTACTAGGCAATGGAAATAAAATACAATTCTGGTTTGACAGATGGCTCGAGGGTAGAAGCCCAAGTGAGATTGCACCTGATTTGCTCAAGTTGGTTACAGCAAGAGGGGGAAAACACAGAACTATGGCTGAGGCTCTCAATGAAGAAAGGTGGGTTACTGATATCCGTGGAAATTTAACCTTAGCTGCCATTGTCCAATTTATGGAGCTTTGGGGATTGATTCAGGACAGAGAACCCCTTTCACACGAAGAAGACAGCTTCAAATGGAGACTCACGGCAAATGGTAGTTACACTACAGCTTCTGCTTATAAGGCTTTCTTCTTGGGCAAAGAATTTGCCGATTATGCAAAAGATCTATGGAGGAGCAGAGCACCATTAAAAGAGAAGTTTTCTCCTGGCTTGTCATGCGCAATAGGTGCTGGACAGCGGACAGACTTACAAAGCGCGGATTGCAAAGCCCTGCGAAATGTGTAATGTGTGATCAAGAACCCGAAACCATCAACCATCTGTTGGCCAACTGTGTTGTCGCCCGCACATTTTGGTTCAGATTATGCCTAAACAGAAACCACATCGACATCACACCTTCAGCTCAGACCTCTGTGCGACAGTGGTGGATGCAAACCTTGTCTGTGGGCTCAAAAGCACAAAGAAGAAATACCGCAACCTTCATGATAGCAGGGATGCGAAGACTTTGGCTGGAAAGAAATGACAGAATATTCAACAACAACAACTCAAACTTGAATACCATCATCAGAAAGACTAGAGATGACTTGGAACTATGGGCAGCGGCGAGAAGAAGAGCGGGAGAGAGGGAGGAGTAGTCATTTTATTCATTGCGGATGGCTTAGCCATGTGAAACACCCTTGTAATTAAACTCTATATCCGTTCTTAATGCAATGACTGCAACCTTTGGTTGCCAGTTCTTTAAAAAGTATATCTCTACCTTATGGTTCATCAAGAATTCATCAAGAAGCTTAGTAAGACACGGCTTGGTTGAGTACCGAGACTTGAAACTTGTGCGCTTATGATGCAAGATGTCATAGTCTGTTTTCAGTACCTCTTGGTACGAGTACTCTGTACTCATTTGTAGTCCACGAACAGCAACAATATTTCGGTCCATTTTTTTGTTTTTTTAAGATGTTTCGGTATCAGCCTAGGTCAATCGCGGTGATTTTGGTTCTTCGTTTTCCTCTGCTCCAGACCTATTGTGATCTGTGAACTGCCTGTGTTTCGGCAACTGGGTTATGTCAGTTTATATAGGGAAGAGTTTTTTTTTGAAAAAAATAGTTATACTAATGGAATCTTGTATTCTGTAATTGGCTTCGACTTTGACGTGTGCCATCTTGAATATTGTGTATCTGAATTCATGTACAAAATTTAAGTTCACATGAATTGATCACACAAAGTTCAGGCACACAACCAGTTTTGTTGCGTGCCACACTGTCAGTCGAGCGTTTGTATTATTTTGATGGGAAATGAAGAATCAATACGAGCCTCGGTCATCTGTTTTTTTATTATAAAATATCATAGATATTACCTCCGTTCCGTTTTTTGTTGTCACGTATACTAGATTTCTATTATCGTAATTCTCCCCCACGACAAGAAAAATAAGATGGAGGTAGTATTTCTTTATTTCCTTGGATTAGCGTAAAGCTAAGCCAAGTACTAGATCGTTCTTCCCCTCACTATATATATAGTATATATGCTCGCTTTGAATATTTGGCGTTTCGGATATACACTCGGATTTTTAATACTATATTTAATGTTTAGTTTAAAATTGAGAAACCATGCATACATACTCGTCTCCGAAGGCATTTTCTTGTTATTTTAGGCGGAATTATGCACATACAAAAAATAAGACGAAATTGTTAGTCAATAGCTCAATGCACCTTGAACTTGAAGACCATGTCAATCTCGAATGCGTATCATCTTTCTGACGGTATTTCTAAAACATAACTTTTTTTGAAAGGTTTCTAAAACATAACTTACTCGAGAGCTAGAGCCCTAGAGGGACTATAATTTACAAACTACTGTACTCATTTGAGTTGAAATTTTCAGGGTCCATACTCCATGGTGAATGAACTACGCATGGTAATCTCAAAAAAAAAAAAAAAAATGAACTACGCATGGGCTTGAAGATTTTTCCACCGAATGGGCTTCATTGCTGGGCCTCATTTAACTCGAGACTTGACGTTTTCTTTCATGTTTTATTTTCCTTCTCCCAGCACTGAAACTGAAACGGCGAAATCGATTTTATCCCTTGCGACAATTCATTGTCAGATCTACTCTCTTCAACTAGCAAATGGTCAGTCTCCTGATTGAACTAGCAATATTTCTGTTGATTAAAAAAAACAATATTTCTGTTATTCTTCTTTTTTGGGTAGATAGAATCTTTCGATTTTCATATGCTCTCAAGTCAACTGTGACGGCTTACGATACGTTGAACACTCAATCCGCACCACCAACCCCAGAGCTGCTGACCAGCTGCACCAGCTGGGACTGAGATCGATCCAGAGCACCAGAGGCGCGCAGCTCGAACAATGGGCGAGGCGGCGGCTGAGCTGCCGAGGATCGACTTCACCGGCGTGGACGCGTCGGCGCCGGGGACGGGGCGATGGGACGAGGTGCGCGCGCAGGTGACGGACGCGCTGGCCACCTTCGGCTGCTTCGACGCGCACTACCCGGCGCTCGCCCCGGAGCAGCGCGCGGCGCTCTTCGACGGCGCCGTCCGCCCGCTCTTCGCGCTGCCCGCCGATGCCAAGCGCCGCAACACCTACGGGCCCGGCAAGCCCTTCCACGGCTACCTCGGGGACATCCCGGGCTTCGACGCGTACGAGAGCCTCGCCATCGTCGACGGGGACAGGCCCGACGCCGTCCGTGCCTTCGGGGAGCTCATGTTCCCCGGCGCCGACAACGCCGCCTTCTGGTGCGTACTATTATCACTCCTGCATTGTCAGTTAGTTACAGAGATTCGCCGGTTGGTTTGAACTGTTGCTCTGCCGCGACGGCGTGCGTGCGTACGGCAGCGAGATCGTCCATGGGGCGGTGGCGCGGATGGCGGAGCTGGAGGGGACGGTGCGGCGGATGGTCATGGAATGGCTCGGGGTGCGCAGCCAGGACGAGCCCGTGTGGCACCTGTTCCGGATGTCGGAGTACGGGGCTCCCACTGCCGGCGAGAAACAGAGGGAGGTGCGGTACGGGTCGCACCAGGACACCAACACGCTGAGCGTGGTGTGCCAGCACGAGGTGGAGGGGCTGGAGATGCAGGCCAGGGACGGCCGCTGGATCCTCGTCCGCCCCTCGCCGACCTCGCTCGTCGTCATGGCCGGCAACGCTCTCAGGGTACGTACAGATTCACTCTGAACTTCGTTATGCAGCTGCAGCTGATTTTTCCTGGCCTTGATCTGCTGCCCTGCGAATGCAGGCGTGGTCGAACGACCGCGTGCACGCACCGTTCCACCGGATCAGCGTGGGCGGGGACGTGACGAGGTACTCCGCCATGCTTTTCTCCGTCCCCGGTGGATCGGTGAACCGGGTGGCGGATGAGCTCGTGGACGAGGCCGGCGGCCGTCCTCGCCGCTTCAGGGACTACGATTACGACGAGTTCATCCGGTTCTGCATCTCCGAGGAGGGAGGCCGGCACGAGGACAAGCTCAAGGCCTACTGCGGTCTCTAGCAGATGACATGGCGACGATGGGTGCAAGCACAGTGCACGTACGCTGCACCATCACCGTCGACGTACTCCCGTGTCCGCCGTCGAAATGAATGAATGAATAAATAAGCAGGCTTGTGCTCCAATTCGTGTTATGAGTAGTAGTCTGAGATCAGAATAATACTCCGTAATTAGAGATACTAGCTAAATGCCCGTGCGTTACAACAGGTTTACAAGACATAAACATGTATTAACCATTAATTTTATTCGGTTTCAGGTTTATTGCATCCATTTTTTTGTCAATGGTATTAAGCGTAATTTGTGCCCCTCTTTGCTTTTTTACATATTGCCACTTTGTCCTATCTTAAAGTAGACCAAACACTACTATTAATGTATTGACCAATTATTATTTTTTTCCGAAACAATCTACTTTTCTATTACTTCAGACTTAAAATCTTAGAGTTGGTTTGACACCCATAATTTCATTTCTTTTGACAGAAATGAAATCATTTTGTTTCACTTGGAAAGTGAAATGGCAGGGTTAGAGATAGGAATTGGCATAACATAGATATTTGCTAGAATTCCAAATGAAATGACATGTCCAATTCCTTACCAGCCAAACAGGTTAGACATGGAGTTACAAACGAGTTCCATGATTTTTGCTCGAAATGATGGCTACCAAACAACCTCTCAAGGAATTTACATTTAAAAGAATATCTTAAGCAACTCGTGTCTTCAATTCAATATTCAATATTATATAATATATAATGTTACCAACAGAAACAATGAAAATACCTCAGTCAAGTTTCAGATCTACAATTATACAAAAGAAATAACACCATTTAAAATGAGAAACCAGCGCACTGATAAAAAAATGAGGTTAATACCAAACAGTCTAAACAAAGTATCATGACCCTTGGCAGATCAATAAAGTCTTACCAAGAAACAATATTGACTTCTTTCCTTTTATTAAATGAACCATGCAAAATTGAGATAAATGTAAAATGTAAAATTCAGATAAACATATAATAGTATCATGTAAAATGCAGATAATTCTTTCTGATACACATCACATGAACAAAAGTGATTCGCACATGAAACGGTTACATTGTGGACAACAGGCTACAGTCTCCAGTCTCCACATGAAGATGGGGATCATAGTATTGTCACATGAAACGCTGTATCATCCTGAAAACTTGGTAGACAAAGTAGTCTTGGAGCACGACAGTGATAAAGTGGCGAGGAAGCTAGCCGTGCTTTATTTGTTTTCCGTATGTCCCCATCTCCTTGGATGTGCCAGTGTATAATTGGAGGATAATGTGTACCAAGATCTGCATTGATATGGAGAGAAAAATGACCAGTACGTTAGAATAAGCTATAATTGTGCTGCCACTGTACCAAGCTTCACAAGTATCTACCTCTCCATAGAATTTAAACAGGTTTTCTAGTAGAATGAAGCACAACAATACCAGAAAGATTCACAAGAAATCAACAAGTCTCAAAGGCAATAATGCTTGCGCTCTGCCCAGATCAGTCCTAAATATTCAAAAAACCGAGGTGAACTAACCAATCAAGACAGGAGTTTACGAATAACTGATGACTTCAGAATTTCAGGTATATGTTATTTAAATTTCTCACCGAACATTATGCCATTTCCTGGATAGTGGGGTTTATGAAAAATGGCATAATAGATGGGAGCCACAAGTGCTGTACTGAAAGTATCCAATGCCTGAAAGTTAACATATCAGGTGATCGGCACAACCTGCGAGACATCATCAAACAAAGATGGAAAGCAAAATCCAAGCAAGTTCATTTTCAGTTGTATGGGTATATTCTTGCAAAAAAACTGGAAGGACCACAAGTAAATAGCTTCTACATATACTAAAGTAGACACTATGTGTACCTTGTTCAGTTAAACTAACAGAATAACTAAGCATATAGCTGAAACGGTAATTACCTACGAAATCATCATCTTCGAGCAGATGTCATTTTCTTATATAGCAACAAACCTGCTGCGACTTGCTATTGATCTGCATCACGATGGACTGGTTGTTGACTGCTAGGGCCTCATAGTATCTTAATCACAACAGTGAAGGTACTGTCTAGCTAGCATGGTGACCAAGCTTACCTTCTGAATGCGTGATATGCTTCACAATGAATTGTAGTTTTTTTAATCTATCAACACCAAGAATACAGAAAATGCAGTGGCATGCTTGCTGTCAGCATACGACCTTACAATTCAGATTACAGAACATATACAGTGAAAATTGCAATGGTACTTATTAAGCACAAAAATTCATTTCCCGTGCATATACAGTTCAGTCCATAGATGTACATTGCATCAGTTCAGTTAAGTCAACCTCAATTTAATTAAGTTCAGTTGCAAACTTGGTACCAATCATATAAGCAAAAACTATTTCATGGAGCAGAGCAGAGCAAACACAACGAAGTACTTACCCATCTGCTTGTGTTCCTGAAGGCGTAGAAGTCGTGGTAGGCGTTCTCGAGCTGCTCCAGCGCCTCGTCACCGGCTTACCCACCTAGATGCTAAAAGGTCTCATCTTTCTTCAGATTTCAGCATGGATCAGTTTCCTCCAGGCCAAGCGACGGGCAGATCCACCCATCCCTTCTTTGCTAATTTCTTTTTCCAGAGGCGCAGATGGCAAGGAGGTCGCGACCGGCACGGGCAAGTTCGCGAGGTCGTCGTCCGGGCCGGGATGGAAGCCCCTCACTCTCGTATCCCTCCTCATCCCCACAGGCGGCCGCCTCATCGACCGCCGGGAGGGACCCGGTCCTCGACGCCGGCAGGGTTGGGTTAGGAGAGGCTGGACAAAATTTGGTCGGTGGTGAGGCGATGCGTGTCCGGATGAGTGGGGCAGTGCGACGGATGGATGGGCGGCGGAACCATTGCTTCGCCGGGCTCTCTCCTCGAGGGAGCTGCGCATGGAGCGGCTGCCGGCAGAGGAGCAGAGGCAGGACGGAAGCAAAAAAGGCTTGCGGTGGATCGTATGGGCTTGAGGCCCATGTGCGCGATCGGGAGTCGCGGAAAGGCAGAAAATGAACCTACGAACTCCATTTAATAGTAAAGATACTCCCTCCTTTTTTAAATGTAAGCTGTTTTAATATTTGTCCACATTTATGTGTATACAAATGTGACATTTTTTATTATTTGTGTCCACCAACTTTTGTATGTATCTAAACAATATGTGCAACCTCTAAAACATCTTATATTAAAAAACGGAGGAAGTAGTTTACATGTGGCTCAATATTTTAGGAAAAAACGGCTCAAGTGGGTAGTAGCGAATGAAGTGGAAGCATGAATGCCACAAGTTGAGTTTGTTATGGAAAAGAGCTAAAATAGAGAAGAGCAAGGGTTGAGTGTGTGATGAGTGTTGAAACATCAACTGCTCTTGACATCTTGCCCTGACATCGGCATCCATACCGTCGTGGTTGTACGCAAGTAGAGTGTGTTTGATTATTCTTCGAATCTGACCACTTGCTGCAATGGTTAATCTGGGGCAATGATGGAAAGGTGGCTGAAGCTTTGGAAGAAGAAGCACCGGGGAAGGGCTTTGATGGCATTGATCTTTTATCCATTAGTGGTTGTCGAGATCAATTAATCCTTTTCCAGTGGAACACGACACATCGATTTGGCACAAAAGGTTCATTTTCTACCAGTGCAATAAGTGTGTGCATTTCACTGCTCGACAAATCATGAACTACCAGTGTCTAAATTTGAGGGGCTAATGTAAATTAGTATAAGTGGCTATAACTTATTTATACTGAAATTTTTTACTTGTCCACTAACGATCTTGAGTCATAGAGTTTTCCTCCATGTTACCAAAATTAATCACCTCAACAATACATCAATTAAGATATTAAGATGAAATACTTTATTAATCTATTTTAAACAAGATTTTTGTAAAAGACACTTACACTAACTTAAATCATAAAATTCAAGGAATTTGACATTAGTTTGTTTCTTTTTCCGAAATATTGCCTCCTTTTCTTTTTGGTTAAAACAAATTCTTCCAGGTTACAAAACATAATTTTTTCAATCTGTACCGATAAATTTGTGCCACTTAGACGAACAACAAGTATATGTGTGTTTCTGTGTATCTTATTTTCCAAAATATCATGGTGGAGTGCTATAAAGCCGTTACAAGTTTCTGGAGTGGGGGATATCTGTCTTAAGTAATTAGGAAGGATATCAATATAGTAAAAGTCATTACTTAGGTGAAACAAAATATCGAGAGATCTTTTCTAGAAATGTTGGCATAGTGTATTGCACTTCATCATATGCCAACGGATCATCCTTCATCGTGAATATCAAGTTTGTCACATGGCACGTGTATTACTGCAAGGCATGGATGCACAAAAGGCCGGTAAAAACATGCCGCTCGTCTAAAGCCGGATCAAACTAGGTCTGAACCAAATAGCATGCAATTGAGTAATAAAGCTCTCTTTATCAAAAAAAATAGCATGACATGAAAGAGTGGAATACCATTTTTAATTACAATTAGACTACTAGTTAGAATGGTTTGAAATGAGTGCAAAACATAACTTGCAGTCGCTAAAAGCAAATGGTGTATTGTCACTTATGGAAAGAACTACATGTTGTGTTCCCATTTAGTTTCAGCAAAATTGTATTTGGATGAAAATAACCACACAATATAAAACCACATGAATATTTTTATCTTGCACGGGTGTTTTAGTTTCCATATCTTCTAAGAATAAAACACATCTAAGAGTTAAGCAAATCCAAATATATAATTATTAACTATACTTAAACCACTTAGTGTACATGTTACATCCAAAAATATAAAGCTAAAAATTAGCATGGGTACTAATGTAAGTCGATCAACCAAACACTAACCAACAAGAGTACGGCGGGTATGAACATTAAATCACACTAAACCTAAAACATACAAGTAAACAATGGCATGTTTGATTATTTTCAGTTGATTTTGAACAATCCGGGATAGACCTCGCACAATTTTCATTCATCTGTCCACGAAGAGGCCCATACTCGTACTAGTTGAATGGGACGGCTCTCATTCGTGCGCAACGCCTCATACTCGTCATCGATGCATACGAGAGCCTTGCCATCATCGAGGGGTACAGGCCCGACGCCATCCATGCCTCTGGGGAGCTCATGTTTCCCGGCGATGACAACGCCGCCTTCTGGTGCGTACTATATCACTCTCGCTGTGTCAATTCGTTACAAAGATTCGCCGGACAAGATCGGTCGGTTTTAACTGTTGCTCTGCCGCGACGGCGTGCGTGCGTACGGCAGCGAGACCGTCCATGGGGCGGTGACGCGGATGGCTGATTTGGAGGGGACGGTGCGGCGGATGGTCATTGAGTGGCTCGGGGTGCGCAGCCAGGACGAGCCCGTGTGGCACCTGTTCCGGATGTCGGAGTACGGGGCGCCCACGGCCGGCGAGAAGGAGAGGGAGGTGCAGTACAGGTCGCACCAGGACACCAACACGCTGAGCCTGGTGTGCCAGCACGAGGTGGAGGGGCTGGAGATGCAGACCAGAGACGGCCGCTAGATCCTCGTCGCCCCCTCGCCGGCCTCGCTCGTCATCATGGCCGGCAACGCTCTCCGGGTACTACAGATTCACTCTGAACACTGTTATGCACCTGCAGCTGATTTTTCCTGGCCTTGATCTGCTGTCCTGCGAATGCAGGCGTGGTCGAACGACCGCGTGCACGCGCCGTTCCACCGGATCAGCGTGGGCGGGGATGTGACGAGGTACTCCGCCATGCTCTTCTCCGTCCCCGGTGGATCGGTGAACCGGGTGGCGGACGAGGCCGGCGACCGCGCTCGCCGCTTCAGAGACTACGATTACGACGAGTTCATCCGGTTCTGCGTCTCCGAGGAGGGAGATCGGCACGAGGACAAGCTCAAGGCCTACTGTGGGCTGTAGCAGGGGACGACGACGGGTGCACGTACGCCGCAACATCACCGTCTGACTCCCCAGTTCGCTGTCGAAATGAAATGAATGAATAAGCTGGCTTGTGCTGTAATTCGTGTTATGTAGTCCGAGATCACTAGATCAGCATAACAGTTGATAGGTTTTGGCGCGTTTAGTTTACTGCACCTATTTTGACCACTTTGCATCGTGTCCTAGCAGGGACTGATTCTGAAGAAACGAGATAAAAGAGTGAAACACCCGAAAGGTCACCAAGTTGCACGAAATGTAAGGATTGGTCACCAACTTGAAAAAGCTCAAAACGTGGTCACCAAGTTGGAGATTAGCGACACATTGGTCACTCCGTCAAGACGAACGTTAAGTCGCTGACGTGGTTGTCTGTATTTTACAAAAAAAGTCCTTAAATTTTGGTTTAATAGGTAGGTCCTTTTGGATTTCTTTTCTTCCAAATACTTGAAAGTGCAGCTGCACTATTTGGAATCCTCCACTTGCCCAGCCGTGCATGCGGGGTGCTGCAGTAGTTTTGCACGGAGCAAATCATGTGGGCGAGCAAGCCTTGCGGCGAGTGCAGGAACTCGAATCAGCCGTCTCTAGACACCGGAGACGGGGGATTAGTCATTGGTGGGCTCACTAGTAGGGAAGTGTCTTTCTGTGGCGCACCAAAAACTGTTTCTGTGGCACATGGTCGGTGCGCCACAGAATTCTCGCCACAAAAATATTATTTCTGTGGCGCACGGAACCATGCGTCACAGAAAGTATACAATTTTGTGACGCACCTCTAGAGTGCGCCACTAAAATATGTTCCATGCGCCACAGAAAGAATTTCGATTATTTGCTCTACTCGACAATAATGTATCTGTGGCGCACTTGTTCGTGCGCCACAGAATATGGTGCGCCACAAAATTATTTACCATGCGCCACTAAATTATTTGTTGTATATTATCGATTATTTGCTGTATTTGACAATAATACATGTATATTACAGTATTTATACAGAAAATAATAGAAACAGTAATATATTTTGACACGGTATTAAAACAGACAGATAAATATGTCATTACATCAGTTAGAGCCCGAGATACATACATATATAGTGACAATTAACTGGTACAAAAGTTCACACAAGTCTTAGTATAAATGAAGTTTTCACGACCGCCTAAACTAGGATCAAACTGAGTACACGTCCACGTCCTGCTGATCAAGGAGTCTTCTTGTTGAGCGGCGCCGGGAACGGTTTGTAGCCGTCTTTCGTCGTCCACGTCCGGCTGTCATTTTGAAGAGCTAGGTGTTCTTCGATTTGCCTTTGATGCAACCCTGGAAATGGATACAACCATGTATTAGTGTTCATATTTGTAACCATGTCAATATTTGTGCAGTGTCAATATAGGTATATATATTGGTTAATAATATAAATAGATTGAGTATGATAAGTCTATAGTAAAGAAAATAAAGAAACACTTATTGCGAGTATGCATGATTTATCCTACCACTGGCTTTGTTGAAGGTCCCCTTTGCTGTCACAACATCGTCGTAGATGATTCGCGACAACTCCATCTGGATGAGATGAAAGTCTTCTCTAAGCTTATCCTCGGCGATTTTCCCTGCATTTTTGGTCCATTCTCGGATACTAGATGGCAACTTTGTTTTCAGTGCATCCCGGACAAACCCTTTCATGAGATGGAGGACGTAGAAGGCATCCTTCACGCTGCCATGCTTCTGCTTCATGCAATCGAACTGGGTCCCATGCCTGAACCGGTGTTTGTTGTTCAGCGAGAAACATTCCCCGTTCGTCTGTCCTTGTTCGAAGTGGCCTCCCATTTGGGCGTAGCCCTCGAGAGCCTCATCGAGAACACCCTTTATTCTGGTGTAGTCTTTCTTATTGCTCGAACTCCCCGTGTCCAAATAAGTGGCAATGGACCACCTCGGGTTTAGGATGATGAGTACGCAGTACTTGTCCCTAGTCGGAAAAAATGCAGTGGAAAGGATCAACAACGGAAGAAATCTATAAGAAAGCATAAGATACGACGGCGGCGAGCGGATGTGTACTTACTCGGGAAAGAAAGGTAGAAGAAGGTTGTTCTTCCTCTTGTTGTTCAGCATGAACCTCTTCAGGTACTCCGTGGCCTTATCCCGTGTCGTTGATCCTTCCACCAGCTGACTGTCACGCATGTAGTAGGGATCCACTACCGTGACGTACGGGGCAACATCTCTCTGGATCTTCATCGCCATATTGATCGCGTATAGGCGGACCAAGTTATAGTCCAGCCGTCTAGAGTGAAACAGGTTGAAGACGTCCTCGAACGCTATGAAGAACAGATCGGCGGGGGCTTCAGTAACGAAGTCCACGTTCTTTGGTACCTGGACCGTCAACACCGGGTAATTTGGATTCTTGTCTTTAAGAAGCAGGCCCTCCATCATCAAGATAGCTTCATGCAAAGAGAGCATGGGTCCTTTTGCGAGGCAGAGCAACTCCGGAGGCAGCAACGGTTTACCAGCTACATGAACTCGGGTCAAGCTATCCGCACGGGGTGATGTCATGTCTTCATGACCCCGGATAACCTTAGGAGCTGGCTGGCTCGTAGAGGTGCCTTGCCTACTTCTCTTCTTAGACTTCTTGATCTTCTCTGGGGATGGTGGGGGTGCAGTGAACCCCGCGCAAACCGTCCGTGTCAGTGTGCCAGGGCTGAAAATGTTACCCGTTTTGTCTGGAGCTTGATCGCCGGCTTCCGGAGGCGTGTTTTGAGAAAAACTCAGGCGCTGGCATGTAGTGCGACGACCAGGTTGATCACCGTGAGCGCGGAAGGGTGGTTCCTCATCCATAGCAGGCATGAACAAATCTTTGCTCGCGCCCGTGTTGATGAAGCCATCGACGTCGATATTTTCATCATCATCGTCGTTGCCATCAAGTTGAGGTGCAACGTCTTTGGCTTCGGACGGCTGTTGCGGTACAGACATTCCCAACAGTCTTTGGTGGCGGCTGGTGGTGGCAACGACCGGCGGTTCCTTCCGGGTGGTGGCGACTGCTGCTTGTGGCGCCGGTTCCTTCTCAACAGGTTTTCGTGGCGGCTTCGAGGGCCGAACGATCGGCTTCCGGGGTTTAGAGGTGGCGCCGGTGGAGCGGCGCCTTAACCCCCCAAGACGAATTTGGGTCTTCGGCCATTCCAGGACCCACTTGGGGCAATTTCCAAGGAGCATGTGTTTCTCGGCTCCCGGAGGTTGCATGGGGGGGTCGATGCCACTAAACTCAGGCAGTACCTCAGTCACCTGACCCTCATCACGGCCTCGCTCATTCTATTGTTGTGCATATCACGGCACAATGGTTGTATGAGCATGCCCTCAGCAACTTCCTTCAACTCGCCGTCGGGTACCACCCTATGCAGGAGTATGCAAGGCGTGTCCTTTTGTGAACAAATGTTGGGCATCATCAGGTGGCAGTCATAAAAGGCAGAGTTATAGAAAATGACGCGGACTAAGTAATTAATTAGTTACCTTGTCGATGGCGTTGATCTCGGCTAATGTCGAGACAAGGGCGCCGGTGCCGGCGGCCGGCCTAACATTCTCCTCCGGCCGTTCGGGTGGTGGCGCCTCGGTATCTTTCGCGGGAGGGGGTGTCGGTGCGACAAAAGGGACCGACTGCTGCAGGGTGGCGTTGGGTGGGGTCACCAGGTCCGGCGACACGGCCCGGTTCATGGTTGAGTTGCTGCCGCTGAAGCTGGGCACGTGTATGGGCCCTTGTTGACCTCCCGCATTCCAAGCAGCTAACCCCTCAAACAACCCAGGGGGTATGAGCGTCCGGATCCTCTCGTCCACTAACTTGTCCACTGTACTGGAGTCCACTATTTGCTTCTCTAGTGACTCCACCTTCTTCCTTAGCTCCACAACCTCGGCGGTATTATCCCTCTTCATCTTCCTCCTCTCCTTTCTCTTCTCCGGGTCAGATGAGTAGTACTCTACGAACTTCATGCTCGTACCAAAGCCGGACACACGACCAGCTGACGTCGGCGGCTTCGACTTGTCCCTATCCTTGTAAGCGTTCGTCGCCCTGTTGAAAGTCGTGTCCCACGGCTCCGTCGACTCCTGGGACGACGGGCCATCCTTCAACTCATCCTCCTGCAGACAAAGGAAATTAAGGTGAACCCATGTAGAAATATATGACTTCGTTATCTAATTAGATCAACGCAATGGACTTTGAGATATCCGCGGAAATTAAATTCCTTACCAGTAATTTCTCGAATGTCCTCACATCGTCATCGTCGGTAACGAATTCCCCCGTCGCCTCGTTCAGATAGTAGCGGGACCGGACAAAGTTCCTCACTTGCTCGTCCGTGAATTTGTTCCACATGTTCTCTTTTCCCATTTTTGCAACAATGGCATCCTCCTTTTCCCAAACGGTGTTTTCCTCGGTAACCGCCGCTTCCCAAACGGTGGTTACCTATGTTCAGCTCCCGCATAGACTTACCCCACTCGGTCCATTTTGTAGCCTCCTCAGACTTTAAGGACTCCTTGAATATCTCGAACTCTTCTTTGTCGAGCGTCGGTTCTTTGGCACTTATCTCCTCCCAGCTTTGACCCTTATTGATCTTCTTCTTCACCCGAAATTTCCAGCTGCTCAAGGCGGTGCTCATCTTCGTGATGGCTAAACTGTCCACCTTTTTGTTCAACGGAAGCGGGAACGTGTATCGTTGGTGAAGCTTCGTGAGGAGGTGTTCGACCAAAGCCTCATTGCCCTTGCTTCTGAGGTCCTTCGTGTTGATCGACATGCTTTCCCGGACGATGCACCCTAGTTGCATGCTGTACCCTTTGGCATGCTTTTCCGGCTCCACTGGTAGGCCACATGGCGTGACCTTGGTGAACACGTGTGTGACGTTGTCGAGCGCTTGCGGTTTCCGATCCTTCCTTGCCTTCTTCCGCTTAGCGGTCGGGTTGCTATCGGTAGCAGCATCTGTGTGGTCGCCACCATCAGTGGTGCTGGTGTCATCCTCCTGACCGGCACTAGCAGCTCCATCTGTGGTTTCGGCGTCCTCCACCCGGTCCTCTTGCTCATTCTCGGCGGCCTCCACCTCCTCCTCCATCTGCTGGGACACCTCCCAGAACGACTTGTTGAAATCTCTAGCTTGATCTTCGACGCTCATGTGCTTAGAAGGGCCGCCTTCCGACATGTTTGCACTGCATTAAAAAGAGGCAAAAGGTTAGTACAACAAATATAAGAAAAAAATCGCTTAATTAAGTACTAAGATACCCCGGCCCATGCATTAGTCGCAATACCCCATATGTCCTATTTTTAGCAAAGTCATGCCAAAATTCACGAAAAATTTCGGCATGACCTTTGCTAAAAAAGGGACATATGGAGTACCCGAATTTGCCGGAACGGAAGTTAATCGACGTTCCGGCAAACTCAAGGGCCTCTCGGGGTACCTGCAGACATTTCACAAATCATATGTCCTATTTTTTAGCAAAGTCATGCCAAAATTCACGAAAATTTCGGCATGACCTTTGCTAAAAAATGGACATATGGAGTACCCGAATTTGCCGGAACGGAAGTTAATCGACGTTCCGGCAAACTCAAGGGCCTCTCGGGTACCTGCAGACATTTCACAAAGTTGCCGGCATCTTCGACCGGCAACATCCACACATATCCACATCTCCGGTCGGAGATGCCGACCGGCAACAAACATACACATACAACATCCAAATCACCACATCCACATCTCACCTAAAATCACGCTGAGTTTCTTTTAAATGTCCTGCATTTGGCAAAATAATGCATTAGTTAATTCCAACTAAAAATGCATCTTCAAGACAATTAAAAAGTAGCAACTTTGGAGGCTTACAAAATTATCAAATCTTGATCCTATTTACAATGTACCTTCATGGATCTCTTGCACTATGTTATTACTTCATGATAAAGCTCAAAAATATTTTTTTGAAAACTTCAAACACCTTAATTCAAGTCAGTTTTAAAGGTATGTTTAAACAGTGACCATATGTTTAAACACCTTAAAACTCAAAATTTTCATCTCCAATCTAACCTAAACTACCCTAGCAACTAACACTAACCTAGCAACTAATACTAACCAAGCAACTAACACTAACTTGGGTTAGGAATTTTAGCAAACACCTAGCTAGCTAGAGGTAGGGGAAGGAGGAGATGAGGGAGAGAGGGGCAGCGCACCTCGGGGAGGGAAGGGAGGCGCGGATGAGCGGTGGAGATGCTCCTCGTGGCGCGGATGGGCGGACGGCGGTGGAGGTCGCCAGCGTCGAGGTGCTGCGTGGGCGGACAGGGAGCAGAGTTCGCGGCGCGGCCGGATCCGAGCGTGGCGCGGGTGGCGGTCCTAGCGCGTGGAGGGGCCGGCGTCGAGTGGTGGCGGTTGTCGTGGCTCAGGTCGAAGAGACGATAGTGAGAAAGAAAGAGGAGAAAGAAAAAGACGGGCGCGGCGGCGGGCTAAAACATGTTAAGTCATGAATTCTGTGGCGCACCTAGCTGCCGCTGCGCTACAAAATTCTGTGTTTCTGTGGCGCATCGGCTGCTGGATGCGCCACAGAATTCCGTGGCTAAAATGACAAAAGGCGCGGCTTGCTACTATGTGACAAGTACACACACATAGCCCAGCGGTTAGCCACTTAATTCGGAACTAGAGGCAGCCAGGTTCGAATCCTGGCTGTCTTATATATTTTTTTCATTTAAAAAATATTTTTGGTTAAATTTAAAGAAAAGAATATACACACATTTGTTAGTAGGCCATTATTTTAAATACACACAACATTTAAAAAAAGAATGTGTTTCTTTTGAAAAAATATTTTTGGTTAAATTTAAAAAAAAGAATATACACATATATTTTAGGAGACCATCATTTTGAATACACAAAATTAAAAAAAAAGAATGTGTTTCTTTTGAAAAACTATTTTTGGTTAAATTTTAAAAACAAATATACACACATATTTTAGTAGACCATTATTTTAAATACACAACATTTAAAAAAATAATGTATTTATTTTGAAAAAATATTTTGGTTAAATTTAAAGAAAAGAATATACACACATTTTTAGTAGACCATTATTTTAAATACACACATTAAAAAAAGAATTTACACACAATTTGGTTATATTTAAAGAAAATTGGTTATATTTAAATAAAAGAATGTACACACAATTGTTAATTACTAGACCATATTTTAAATATGGTGAGCTTTCTGTGGCCCATTGAACTGGATGCGTCACAACAAGCTGAATTTTCAGCGGCGCATCCTGGTACATGCGCCACATAAACAATACCAGGCAAAACATTGGATGGGGCACACCATATTTCTGTGGCGCATGTAGCTGGATGCGCGACAACAATTCTGCTTTCCCACAAAAAGCTCACGATATTTTTGTGGAGGGGGACCCACCATGTTTCTGTGGCACACGCCTGTGTATATGCGCCACAGTATTCTGTGACGCATTTGGTGTGGTGCGCCACATAATTGTTTTTGTGGCGCATGGCCAGTTTGGTGCGCCACAAAATGTCGTTCCATAGAAAGGCACTTTCCTACCGGTGGCTGCGCGCCTGCGCCGGAGAGGATGAAGCTCCTGAACAGGGAGGCTAAGAGTAAGAAAGTGGCGGCGCCAGCGAGGGAGGCCGCAGGTTGCCGGTTGTGCGCCTGAGGGAGCAGGGCAGCGGATGGAGCTCGCGCGCTGCCTGCCGACGATGGGGAATCCGGGAGCGGAGGGGAATCTGGGCGGTGCGCGTGCTGCCGGCGGCGAGGAACCCGAGTAGCTGCAGTCCGCGCGTGCTGCACCGATGTCTCCGGTGTTCTGACTACAGTTTCCGATCTGTCTTAGTACTGTCGCCGAGAGGATTCATCGATCCAAGTAGAGCTAGCTCGTTCACGTTCACGTATTTAGTCCTGAATCCATCCAGCTGCTTGTGTAGCTAGCTGAATCAGAGTTTAGCTGTGCGTGTGCACGGGCATGGTGTTCTGACTACAGCTTCCACGCGTCCTCAATCTCTACTCACCCACGTTACAAAAAATAATCGAGAAAAAGACATAGCAATTAAAAGAAACAAAATCTTGAGGGTGTATTTTGCAAAAAATATAAACTGCCACGGCAGCGACTTAACGTCCATCATAACGGAGTGACCAATGTGTCGCTAGTGTACAACTTGGTGACCACGTTTTGAGATTTTTCAAGTTGGTGACCAATCCTTACATTTCGTGCAACTTGGTGACCTCCCGTGTGTTTCAGTCGAGAAAAAAACTGCGTTCTACAGTTTATTTGGTTGACCGCAAAGTGACAGAGAGGCTCGTTTCGCTGTAGCCAAAGTATGAAGCCGCAGTTTGGCGACTTGTCTGAGCAAAACACATGCAAACACTCAGTGTTTGGTTATGTGCACGCTCACACATACTCATCACACGTGGCTCTAAAAACACAGACTTATGGCTTGAACATGCCTCCTGCTGAAGCTCATGTGGTAGATGGATGATTTTTGTTTCTCAAACTGATGCAAAGAGCGTACTGTTAAAGAACTCAAATTTATTTTTTTTGAAAGGGAGTTGCGTACAAGATCAAGCAAGAACAGAGCACAACGCACGCACAAACGCAACCGCAGGCGTCGCCACAGACGGCAAACCTGGCACCACCACGCACACCACACACCTAAGGAAGAAGATCAGCCAACCTTGTTGAGAGAGCCGCATGATCCATCCGACGCAGGCGCCGGAATCTCGCCGCTGAACGAGCATCGGCGCTGATCCTCCACCAAACCACCGTCGCCGCCTCGCACCGGAGACGAAGACGAAGGCTTCAACCTTCTTCCGCAAGCCCTCCAGGAACACCGACGAAGAGAAGCGCTGCACCTGCAACCTCCCAGCAAGATTAAGCAAAAGCACTCGCCGAAACCCTAGATCTAGAGCAGGCGCCACCACCATGGCCACCAACTCGGAGGAGAGTACGCCACGGCTCCGGAGAGCAGCGGACGCACCCACGACGGCAGATCTGCCCGAGCCCTCCACCGGAGAAGCAAGAAACAGAGGAGGGAACCACCGCCGCCACACGCCTCTCCGGCCACGCCTCCAACTCCAGAGCGCCGCCGGCAAGCACCCACGCACACCTAGGCTATGTACACGGCGGGATCCGTCGATCCCCCGTCCTCCGCCGCCTGAGCGGCCGCGGAGGGCGAGGAATCGGCCGGACCGCCGCCGGCGAGCTGGCGCGCACGAGGTCGCCCAAAAATCGCCTCCCGAGCACTGTTCAGGTGGGGAACGGGAGAGGGTCGGGGTCGTTTGCTAAAGAACTCAAATTTAACAAAGGAAACTCCACAAATTTCTCTGCCAATTCATTCATTTCTAAATTTGCAAATTCAGTATGTTCAACACTAGCAAAACAGTCAAAATTCCTTGTACAAACACCTTCATTCATTAAGTATCTTCTGTACATCCACATTCTTTAGGTACATAAGAACAAAAAGGATATACCCCAACGATTTTTTGGTTCAACATAACAGAACTTCGTTCAATAATTTACCGTGCGAGAACATAACAACATCTTTGAAGTGCAAGCAAGACGCATAGACGCATCGTTGTGCCGTTCGGTCTTCCTCGCATGGGCGCAGCACCAAATTTCCATCTCGGCCGAGTTGCTCAGTCGCGGCGGTCGTCGTCAAGTGGGGAAAGCACAATGGTGTTCGGGCCTCTGTTGTGTGGCATTCGACTCAAAGTTGCAGTCAGTCGTCGTCGAATCGTCACGGCCTTCATCGCCCTCTCGCCAGTGGAGAACACCAAGGGGAAAGGAATAACTCCCGATTTGTTTCTGATTGGATTCCCGCATTTGATCTTTACCATATGTTGTTGATCCGATGGCATACTAGAAGAGTTTGCAGATTTTCACCGACCGGAAGTTTTGCTTGGATACATCGCCAACTTATTTGTACTTAACATTTTTACTTCTCGAATAACAATTTTAAGTAGCAAATTTTCTATCATGTTCCTGAACAGTTGCTTAGGGGACGAAAACACAAGATTCTTCATACTATGGCCACATACAGGTTCAGGAAGAATAGATTAAGCTGTTACAACATGATGGTCAAGACTTTATTTGATGACTCGCAGGAACTGATTCTGGCTACAGTTTTCTCACAAAAAATGTTTACCGCATGCCTTACTAGTTGTTTCAGCTCACAATCACCAAACTCTGAAGTGGTCGTATTACTTATGTCCTTTAAAATCGCGAGATAAAATGTGAACTAAACATCAACACGCTAGAGAATGACTAAAACGAACGAGGGCCATTTGTTGCAACCAACGCAACAATTGAAGTGGATGTGGGACGGCGGAGCTTGAGTGAAACTTCTCGGAGGGGTGGGGACCAAAAATCCACACAAAAATTATATCCTTCCAAAAAGTATCCTTCAAAACTTGGTTCAAATCGGAAACTCATATGTGTGGGCCCTAATGTGTCATGTCATCGCTGCCAAGACCTGACTCAAAGTAGATCTTCAGAAAGCATACAACAACATGAACCGTCAATTTATCTATGATAGCATTTTTTCCCTTTCATCGACTTCTATATTCCGTCTAAATCTACAAATGCATTTTTTCTTGAAAAAATCTCGATTGGTTCTAAGAGATTGGCTAAATAAAAGATATTTAGAAACCTAAGAAGCTGCGCCTACTTTACGCACTTAGAGCATCTCCACCGGGGGCCTCCAAACGACGACCGGACACCAAAAACCGCCAACAGTGGCACCCTCCAAAACCTCGCCCCGAGCGATTTTGTGTCCGGCACCCCCAATCGGGTCTCCAAGTTTGGAGGCCCTCCTGGGGTGCCGGACATCGCCTCGGTCATGGCCCTGACAGCGTTGGCCCGCTCGTCATACACACAACGCGCCACGCCCGTGTTAAATTGGCTGTGCAGGAGGCCGTTCCGCCGCGTTTAATGTTGAGGCGACGAGACGGCGCCACGCCTGTCAGCACGCGTCGCAATAACGCCGCGCCGCTTCCCATGGCGCAGACGGAAATGACACATGCTGGAATCGCAGCGGCTGGCCGCGGCGGCGCCCTGCAGACGCTTCGTCGGCGTCAATGCGCGGCCAGGCGAAGCGGTGGCCGCGTTAATGCAAGCCACCCAACCCCGCTCCTCTGCCCGCCTTTAAAACCCGACGCAGCGCAGCCCTCCTCTCCTCACGCCATCACTTCTCCCTCTCTCTCCCTCTCCCTCAAGAACATAGGCCGCCATGGCGGGCAGCCGCGCCGGGCGTTGCGGTGAGCAACGCCACGAGCAGCTGGAGGAACTCCGGCGTCGCAACGAGGAGACAGAGATGGCCAAGGCGTTCCAGCGAGGCATGTGGCGCGAGGAGGCCGACAACGCGCCTCCCTACGTGCTCTCGCTGGAGACCGCGCGGCTGAGTAGCCGCCACCAGCTGCCGGTGGACGACGTCGCCACCCTTCCGGACGGGTGGGTGAGGAGTGCTGCCAACATTCCGGTGGCACCGCGGCTCAACGGGCAGGAGCGCGTCGAGTTCCTCAAGCACAAGTGGACGGAGATGCCGTACGAGCAAAAGCTCGACCCCAAGTACTCCATCTCGGCGCCCTACTAGCACGCCGTGGTGGACAAGGAGTACGAGGCGCATCGTATCGGTCGACAAGAGTCAACGCCGGAGTTGTCCGCAACCGGCTGCATCTTGGGCAGCAGTGTCGCTGTCACCGAAGAAAGGGGCGGCGCAAGCCAAAGAGGCTTCCGATCAAACACCCTGCCGCATGTCATGGCGGTAAATCGAATGCCACGCGCCGACGAAACCAGAAGCCTCAGCCGGCTCAGCCGAGGCTACGGGAACTTCCTCAAGGCCGGAGCCCTTGATATGGGGAGCCGACGGGAACGTTTCTAAAGGCCGTAGCCGACGGGAACAGAAGATGCAATCCCGACGCCGGATCATCGAGGCATGCAAATCTCTTGATGATTCTTTGGCTTGGTTCGCATCTTCCTCTCCTTCGGCCGGCCATGAAGCGGCATCTCTCTCCCTGCCGGCGCGTGTATTGGTTGGCGAGAAGCAGCATAGGCCCCCTTCTCTCCGTCTAGTCTAGGTTTAGTTTGTTAAATCTCGTTTAAATTCAAAATTGTAAGTTTGTTAAATCTCGTTTGAATGAATGTTTGTAGAGCCGAAGTTTGAATGAATGAAAATTACATATACATATATCTCGATCGAGTCGATACTCGATCGTCTACGCATCCTTCTTCTTCATCTTCTTGGAGGCTGAAGCTTCCGCGTGATCGCCATGTTGGCAAGGACGCTTGGGGAGGACATTCGGCTTCTCGACGTCGCCGTCGTAGCCGTCCTCGTCCTTGGCATCGACGGCCGCGTCCTTGGCGCCGGACGTGACCTCGCTCTCCTCCCCGCCGGCTGGTGGGGCTGCCTCCTCCTCGGAGGGGGTTCCATACGGGTTCAACACCTCGTACGGAGATGCGGGGGCTGCCTCGTTCCCCTCGTTGGGAGCGACGGCATTGGGGCCGCTGTCGTCGTCGTCGTCGTCCTCCTCCTCCTCCTCCTCCTCCTCCTCGTCCTCGTCGTCGTCGTCGTCCGACGAAGAACGCGGTGAAGGGGTGTCATCGAGCCCGTAGAAGAGCTCGAGTTGCTCGAGTTCTGACGGCGATGGCTCGGATTCTGTTGCAGAGAGGGAAGAAACAGAATCCGAGCCATTGCCGCTCAAGGAAGACGACACCGGTGCTTCGCCTTCGCCGCCGGACTCCTCGCTGGTGGCGCCCTCCTTCTGCCACATCTCCGGCTTACCCCACTCGGCCATGTCGTACCAAACGAAGAGAATGAGATAGACGTGCGGCCCGCGAGGATGGTTAGATATTGCTGCCAAGCGGCGGCGGTTGCATGTCCACACGAACCGGCGGCGGTTGCCGTAATGCGGAGCGACGCGGCGGCGAACCGGCGGCGGTTCGTGCGCCCGCAAGGTGTTCGACAGTTCGCTCAAATTTTGGGCCGTTTGAGGGGTGAGCCTTTGGGGTGCCGCTGTGGAGGGTCTCCAAATGTTGCCCGGACACATGTTCGGCACCCCAAAGGAGGCCCAATTGAGGGGTGCCGGATACCGATTTAGAGTCCCCCGGTGGAGATGCTCTTACGGGCAGCAGCAGACGAAGAAGAAATTGAGCACGGTGCAGGAAGCCAGAAACAACACACTGAGAATTTGCACATCCATTATCAGCCACTGTTCATGAAACAACACGTACGAGAATCTTAAGTCACTGTCCGGATTCCGGAAGCTTTATTTAAAAAAAACCAAGCAAACATCCAACATTCAAGTGCAGCAAGGCTAAAGGGATGGAGAAAACAGAGCAACAAAAACTTATAATGTGGCATCTACGCTTGTTACAAGAAAATACTCCACTTGTCTAGAAACAAAAGTACCGGATGTTGGAAACTGAAACATCATCAATCTTAAAGATCTGGACAAGCAGAGCAACAGAAACTGAGAACATGGAAGCCATGCATAACATTGTTCCTCAAAATTCATAACTCGTTTCCCCAGTTCTACAGCAAAAGTGCCAAAAGTAACATCAATGATGTACTGAAATCACAGATTTAGTCTCCGCAACTAGTCTGATAGTTTCCTCTCAAAACGCAGCTAAGAAATAAACAACATCATGTAACTGCAACCAATGGCTACAAATAACAAACATGTCAGAAAGAAAACCCCCAACATATCAATTCACCTATCTGATGATCCGGGATCCCAGATCAACACCACCAAAAAGAGCTCAAATAGCTATATTCACATCTTGCCGTCGTGCTAATTCTATCAACTCAAGTGTCGTTTGCTTTGTGCGTCTAATTTTACCTCATTTAGGTCTCCCATTGATTAGTTTTTTCAAGAGAGGGGAGGAAGAAAGGGAATGACTCAAGAGAGTGAGTGGCGGTCGGCGATGAGCTAACACACGGAGTAATTCAGGCGCGGAGGAGTTGGAGCTGGTGATCGGCGGGGTTGGCGGAGTGGCGGAAGTGGCAGCGGTGGCCGTAGGGGCAGAGGGCGCCGCCGATGAGCATGCGGCAGAGCTGGGTCTTGTAGCGCGGGTGGCGGATGACGGGGCGGAGCTCGGCGATGCCGTGCGCGAACTGGCACTTGTCGGCGAAGGTGCACGCCCCGGTCTCCTCCCACTTGTTGCACAGCTCCGTCTTGAACATGCCCTGGCTGTACGCCTCGAACTCCAGCCCGCCCATGGACTTCACCACCTGGCCCTTCTCCCTGTCGCGGCGCTTCTGCTCCTCTGGCTTGGCGCCGTCCATGCCCACGAACACGCGCTGCTGCTCTCGCATTGCATCGACACCAGCAGGCAAATGATCCAACAGGTGAACGTCATGGATTGCAAACGCAGAGTACAGCACAATTGAGTGGCAATGTAGGAGGGATTGTGCATTGGTCTCACCGAGCCGACGTTCAGCGGGTTCGTGACGCGATGCTTGGCGTTCCTGGTCAGCTTCATGTAACCGGCGGAGCGGATGGAGATGCTCTTGGGCAGCACCGCGAGCTTCTCGGCCGGGGACGCGGGACGCGCCATAGGCCGCAGCATCGGAGGAGCCTTGGAGGCGGGACGCGCCATGGGCCGCAGCATCGGAAGAGCCGGGGAGGCGGGATGCGCCATGGGCAGCATCGGAGGAGCCGGCATGGCCTGCATCTGCCCGAGCTGTAGGAGGCCGAGCTGCTGGGACAGTGCGACTGCGGCGCCCTGGGTGCCGCCGAGCATGACGAAGCGGCCGGCGAGGTGGTTGTTGGCGACGCGGAGCTCGGAGTTCTCGAGGCGGAGCGCGGCGGCCTCGCGCGCGGCGTCCGCGAGCTGGGCGACGCAGAGCTGGTAGCGGTTGGCGGCGTCCTGGTACTGCATCGCGATGCGGGCCATGCGCATGCGGTGCTGCGAGGCCGCCGCCGGATCGTCGTCGTCCACGCGGGAGGCGGAAGAGGAGGCGGTGGGGGGCGAGGTGGCGCCGCGCGGGGACGCCCTGGCTGGGCTCTTGGTGATGGGGGTCAGGGTGTAGCCGCCGCCGCCGAGCGGGGACGCTCTGGTGGGGCTCGCGTTGATGGGGGTGTACCCGCCGCCGTAGCCGTGCGGGGACGCCGTGGGGATAGGGGCGAAGAGGGTGTAGCCGCCGAAGCCGTGCGGGGACGCCATGGGGCTCGGCGCGAAGGGTGCGTAGCCGCCGCCGCCGCCGTAGAAGCGCGCGTCGCCGACGGGGAGCAGGAGGCTGGGGGAGCAGAGGCGGCGGTCGCCGAAGCCCATCGGGATGGGCATGGGCCCGAACCCGAACGGCACGGGGTGGGCCGGGCGGAGGAGAGCTTCCTGCATGGCGGCGGCGGCTCCCTCGGCCTGGGATCCCCACTCCGGCCGCTCCGCGAAACGACTGGTCCCTGCAGCCGAAATCGATCGAAATGTCAGGAACAAAAAAACACCAAAAACCCCACATAAATCTGTCGAACTTGAGACGAACTGCTGCAACTACCAGCATCCACAGCCTCAAACAAATCCAGACGCAACAGAAGTCAAAATTAAATCACCAAACTGAAGTCACAACCGGTCGAACTCTGCCTCTGTCACAACCCACCCACGCACACACGAAACCAAGCAAGCATGGTCGCGCGTTGCCATCTCGCATCCACACCAACAATGGCCTGATCCACCGGGAAAACCAAAAAATCCTGCCAACACGGCGCAGCACATCACGGGGAACAAGGATCGAACACCCGCAATGCGTCGCCCAAACGATCGACCGAAACCTCTGTCTCGCCCACACCCAAGCGAACCAGAGCGCAACTAAAATTGATCAGCGCGTTGATCGGAATGGGGGAGGATCGGAGGGCACCTGGCTGCTAGTCGGTCGGCGCCGCCAGCGTTCCTGCCTGTGCCTGGAGTCTGGAGAGAGCGGCCGGCGGTGGAATTGGGAGTGGAGGACGGGGGAGGAGAGAAAGTTGGAGAAAAGGTGGGCGACGTCGCTGGGCTTTTTGAGCGGAGCGAGGTTCGAGACGATTCGGTGGGCCCGTCTGTCTCCGGAACAGGGGGATGTGTGCAGTGTACTGTGTGTTTCTCTGTACGTTTGGGACAGCTGTAACTAAGCATGAGCCGCGACTTGGAGCGCGCGGTGATGGATACCTTCAGATGCTGCGGGACACTGCACGTGACGTGCTCCTGTCATGAGTTTTCTCATGAGACGAATGTTCGGTTAATTAGACAGGAAACTACTCGTTTTTTAAAATACGGAGTATAATATGTTTTAAAATCTGACCACATTCACAAGTGCACAGATACATCTAAACACATTTTAATAGAAATCTGAACAACATGTTTAGCCCCTAAAACATTTTATATATTATTTCGAAAAAAAAACGTAGAGAGAAGTGTTGTTTTTCATTCTCGAAAAAAAGCGTTGTTTTTAGGAGAGACCCAATGACTGCTCACCACCAAGGAGGCGATCAAAGCATAAAATCCTTGCGTCCGCGGATTGGACTATAGATAAAAGGGTGACTATCTTTTTGAAAGAAAAAAAATCACAATAGGTTTTAGATCACTGGATTTGGATCTGTGAGGACACCTCTTCGTTCTTCATCACGCCACATTGGTACACACTTGTCTACGTTTGACATTGCTACCTCTGCATTGTCGCCGCCTCCGGTTTGTAATGTTTGGTGACCGTTGTTGCGAGGTCAAGTGTCACTTCTACCCTCATTCCCATGGGCCATGGTGATTACCCCCAAGAGTAGGGGATCACTATAGCACCTCTCAATGTTGAATTAAGGTATCGATCCACAGGAGTAAAAATGAAAAGTTATCTATTCCGTACAACTAAAGTGTCACAAGTTTTAGTTGATTATGCACTAAACAAGTTTAAAGAACAAGGTGGTTGATTTAATGTAACAAAACAAGAATTTAAAAGTGTCCCAATACTCTTCAATGCAAGAGGACAATACAAAAGTTTTCTCTTATAGGAACAATGGACATGGGTTTATGGGTTCACTTAATCCTCTCTCCCTCATCTACGGTGATTATCATGTTATAGATAAAGTACACACAATTGTCATGTTTTAATGATAGCTTTTATAACGGCTATATGTCCTAAAACACATAGTTGAAAGAAGTACTCATTTGTGCTGCTAGGTCACCCCCGTAAGGCTAGCGTGGTTGCTGTCACTCCCACATCATACTCTTCCTTTTTACCCCCAGATAAAGGATATTGGGCGGTACTGTGTCACTCAATACCTATGCCGTGTCACATCGGTCATCCCGTACCCACATACATCATACTTCTTAAAGAACAATATTCTATCAAAGTATGACAAGTCATAAAAGTTCCAACACAACAGTAAATGCATAACAAATCATCTCATACCACAATATCCACCATAGTAATTACATAGATGACCGTAATCATGTTCAGCAGCTCATACGGTACTAATTAGTGAAGCTCAAAGAGAGGAGAGATACATAAGTTACCACCATAAACCCATAGTCCAGAGGGTGGACTACTCCCCCTTCATCATGGAGACGGTGGAGGAGTCGTCGGAGAAGATGGAGACCACCCCGGCAGCGCCCCGCCGGAGTTTTCCCCCACCAATCTGCAGCTCCAGATCTTCGTTTTCGTGTTTCTGTCTTGTGGAGGCGCTTCTTCCAGAGAACGTCGGGGGACTTCTTTTATAGGCGTTTTTAGGTCAAGACTAGGTCGGTGGAGCAAAGATCGATGGCGGCGGAGCTCCGATGCCCAAAAGAAGCGGGCCCACGCGGCCAGGTACAGAGGTCGCGTGGGGCCCTCTATCTCCCAGCTGGTTGGGCTTCTGGTCTTCATTTTTATCCCATTGCGTTTGTCTCGAAAATTCTGAACCGTGCTCTCTGACCTTGCCCTTTTTGGAGTCCCGAAGCTCCCGGAAAGTCCAAAACACTAAAAAAGATGTTTTCTGACTGTGCAGGGTTAATTCCATAAAAATAGGAAACATATCAAATATTCCCAAAATCATTATAAAACATTGATATAACCCTTATATGATGCAAATATGATTGGAATATAAGTAATATAGTGCAAAGTTCATGTATGCATTTTACATGCATCGCATGGCTATGAAGAGCTCAACCTTGTCCACCCTTATTCCAAATCTTGGGTCCTTCCTTGGCTCCATCATTGTCGTCGGCTACCGCCTCATATATCCCAAATAAGCAAATGTTAATGTTTATTACATGAAAAAGTAGCCAGATGTGAATTTGAAAGACCAGTCGTCACTCCACATATTCATAATTTTTTTCCTGAAAGGAGGAATACTCTCACTATTTGCATCATTCGATGCACGCAACTATATATTATTTATTCATTACGAAACTCTTACAAAGCCAGACAACTACGCCAAAGAAGTAAAAAATAAAAATGAAGCCAGGTCGTTTCTCATAGTATGACAAGTGACTGAAACAAACAAACAAAAAAAAAACTCAAAGGCAAAGCCTTCAAGAAGAGATCGACACACACATGTCGATGATGTCAAGTCGAACCGTAGGCTAACTTTTGCCTTTGTTCAACAAAACCGAGTTTCGAGCCACCCGAGTGATGGATGATGTTTAATTAAATACTGACACGATTTTGTTAATTATGCGATGTACTAGCTCAAATAAAATGTTTTGCTTGTTGTTAGGTACTAAGGTGATTCTTTTTTTTAGATTTAGTCAATACTTTTTTTTAGCGAAACACAGTACAACACAGACGCTCACATACACGCGCATACACTCACCCTGTCGTGTCACGAATGCCGGACACCGGGATGAAGGACACCCCTTTGTAGATTCGGTAGGGGCGCGAAGGAGGCTGGATGACGTCTCCCGGAGAAGTACCGTCGGCGAGCTCTCCGTCTCTCTCTCTCTCTCTCTGTGTGGATGGCAAGCAAACAAGGGACACAGCGATCTACCCAGGTTCAGGCCGCCCGAAGGCTAACAGCCTATTCCTGTATGTCTGGATAGATGGAAGCATCATGGTGTGGCTACAATGGAGTCTCCGGCGAGGTACCCGGGAAGGGTTTTGGCGAGAGGAAGAAGACATGGCAGATCCTGGCCCGGAGGAGATCACTTCCCTTCTCTTCCCTGCCCTAGCTATGTCTAGCCTTGCTCTTGCTTGGATCTTGCCTAGCACCTATCTTCTGGTGGACTTGATCCTCCTCTCCTCGCTATGACTTGGTCCTCCTTTTATAGGCAAGGGGATGCCACAGAGGTCACGCGAGGAGCATGAGGGGGTCTTGGCGGGAAGTTCCCCCTCTCCGTGGTGGAGGTGGTGACGTGGCCTCTTCTCCTCCAAGTATCTTCCTCCAGTTTGGTGAGATCCCCGCCCTTTTGGGGAAAGCACGGTGGAGGAAAGCTGGCACACCGCAGGTGGTGTCCCCTGCTCGCGCCTTGCTTCCCAAGTCTTCTAGGCTCTTCTACCATCTTCGGGAGGGTGCTGGAAACCCTCGGCTTCGACTGGTACGGCTTGTCACCCGAGAGGGAGTCCGGCCTCGCCGGGGTCTCGGGCTCTCGGGGTCCTCCTTCTCTTCCGGGGTGCGAGGGGCCCCGGGGTCCTTCGCACCCGGCAGGCTTGGATGGCTTGCGGGGTGCCCGCCAGCTTTGCACCGCGCCTTGGTCTTGTCCATCTTTGAGCTGGGCCCACAGGCGGTGGGCCCACTTTCGCAGTACTAGGGGAACCCCATGTTCCACTGCTGCGACAGTAGCCCCCGGGCATGGTCCCGGCGGCTTTGCTTCAGCGGCTGCCGGGGCCATGACCAAAAATAGGTCAAAGTGGGTCCCGGCGCCTGGTCTTCTCCTTGGACTGCCTGGTGGGGCCTGCCGGGTCGAAGTAGAGGTGAGCCCCGAGTCCTGTTACTCGTCGAAAGGGAAAGCTCGCTTGTTTCGCACGGCTCTTCCAGTGTCTGGTGTGAACGGGAACGGTTTTTTTTGCAAGAAATGCATCCCATTATGGCTGTTCTCAAAGCATCAAAAGGCAGGTGGGAGAGTGGAGAGCTTATAAAAGCTCCTCGGCCCCCCCAATCTTTCTTCGCACACTCTCCGCCGTGACTCCACCCTTTTCCTTCGAAGCGTCAACCACTGTCGACGATGTCCAGCGATACGGAGATGGCGTCTGAGGTCTCCACGGCGGAGTCGGCCTTCCGCGGCAGAGCGGAAGTGCCCCAAGTGGCCAAGGCATGGGCGGCTGAGCAGGGGGGCGCATCTCGTGCTCTAGTCGTCCAAGCTGTCGGGGGAATGCTTTCTGGATTAACCCGCGGCCCAGTGCGACTTACTTTACTCGCACGGACAAAGGCCCACTTGGGAGCAAGCCCAGTATTGAACCGCCATAAGGGGAAAGATCTAGAAGACATATCCCGTAGGACGTGAAGACCAAGTAGTTTCCAAATAGGCCTCTGTGGACGTATTCCTTATGGGGAAAGTTTCCTTTGTAACCGGACGAGATTCTGGGTATATAAAGAGGGCTCGCAGGACTTAGAGGGTCAAGCCCTAAAACCCTAGCTCACACGGCGAGTACCAGATCGGATCGCCTCCATTGTAACATCTCGATTATCATATCAATACCAATCTAGGGTAGGCAGGAAGTAGGTCTTTTACCTCACGGAGATGCTTGACTCGCGTAATCCCACACCTACGAAGTCATCTATGACACCTGACGTGACAAACCCACGACAGTTGGCGCCCACCATGGGGCCTACGGTCAAGAGCGTCACGTTCCGCGCAGGATCCATGAAGGGAGCCGAAGATCTTGTCGTTGGCCGCATCATCACGGTCAATGGCACACCCCTCATTGACGATTCAAGCTGGGGGCCGGAAGCTGACTACCTGGAAACCGGCCACATCATCCCGTTTGGATCTGTCCATGTCTTCGTCGGCTTCATTGGCGGCGAGTCAGAAGATCCATCGCAACATGGCGACTCAGAAGAAAGAGTCGCAGTAACGGTGGACCAAGAAGAAGAATATATCAACTACGAGTCGCTACCTCTTGAAGACGAAGAAGGCCAATCCATTGAGTATGTCCTTGAGGAAAGGCTATGCGGAGGCCCTGTGGATGGCGACTCGCCCTCCGTAGAAGATCGGCACATAGAAGGGGTCTACAGGACCACAGAAGCGGACGAAGGGCTGGGCATGCCACCAGAGCTTAGCCCCCACGCCGCCAGAAGCAGCAGAACAGGCCGCGCCAAACGCATCAGGAGTCGCGGCATCCGCTACGGTAATGCCAGGAGTCGCGGCCTCAGGAGTTGCAAACAGAGAGACTCCACCCGGAGTTGCAACTACGGGATCAGGGTCAAGGGTAGCCCCCGACGCAGCGGTCACGCCGCCACAGGGAAGTGTGTTACTTACGCCAATATCTGCGGTTAACGCGGCCACTAGAGTGACAGAATTGGAGGCCACCAGGATCGGGCTATATGATGAAGTCCAGAGAATCGCAGACGAGAGAGCCAGGCTGGCGCGCGAGGAACAGCGCCTCCAACAGGAGCAACTGCGACTCATCGAGGAAACCAATACTCTACAAGGAGTACAGGCCACCTTGCCACACAGACGCCATGCGAGTCGCCTGCAGCCAGGAGCAGTAAATCCTATGGAGCTGTTCCAATCGCCCACCGCCGGACCAACAATCGCGGTTCCCGCGGCACCACCCAACGCGATCCCATCAGTCGCCACCAACGCGGTGCGCCCGGTCGCATGGTCAGGAATTACACAACCATCAGTCGCGGTGCCCACACACATGGCACCGTCTGCCATGGTTATGCGGTCCGTGGCACCATCAGCTGCGCCAGCGGCTCAAGCGATCGCTGTATCATCAGTTGTACCAGCGGTTCCGTCCTTCGCAGCACCAAGAGCAGCGGAAATACCTGAGTCAAGGGCCATAATACAAGCTAACAATAGGGCCATCATGCCCCCGCCATTGCCGCAGCCAACCTTTGTTCAGCAGCCGCCACAGCAGCCTCAAAGGTTCACACACGCAAGGACATTATGTTAGCCCAGTGGAGAATCTCTTTGCGGCTACGAACATCTTGGCCAGGTTAGCGCCAGCAGGAAACACACCAATGGACAGAGAGGCGAGGGCGCCATTGAGATGCTGAGCACAGCAGTAATACAGCAGGCAAACATGTCCGAACACGCGGGACGGCTGCACTCCACTCCCTACAATAGCAGAGCAACGGCGGAGAGAAGCATCCACGCGGAGTCGCCGCACGTTGCGACTTCAAGTTCGGCTAGGCGACAAAGGGAAAATCAACCTGCGGCTCAAAATCAACCTCAACAAGTTCAACCCATAGAAGTTATGCAGCCACACGCGGCGGCTAATCCAATAGGAAGGCCAGCTTCATCCAATCTATCGTCGTGACTCAAAGGCCCAGTCTGTTTCAGCGAAAGGATCAGGTCCGAACCGTTTCCTGCAGATTTCAAAGGACCTCGCAAGGTCGCCAACTACAACGCAAGCATGGACCCTGTTACTTGGCTCAATAATTACGAGATGGGCATGAGCATCCTAAACGCATCCGAAGAGATCTGCGCACGGTACCTAAACATGATGTTAGAAGGCGCAGCCCATATATGGCTGCAGAACTTGCCGCCAAATTCAATAAACTCTTGGGATGAGATGAAGGAAGCTTTTATCAAAATTTCCAAGGAACATGCAAGCGACTCTGCAGTATAGAGGACCTTGAGCGTTGTGTACAGAAGGAAGGTGAGTCGAGTCGCCACTGGATGAGAAGGGTCGCAGAAATCATACATTCCTCAGATAACATACCCCCAGTTCAGCAGTCCTTGTCATGGAGAAAAATTGCAAGTTTGAGCCGCTGGTCCACAAACTAGGTCGCATGAAGGATAAAGTCAAGAGCCTAAGCGAGGTAATGGCAGCGGCCAACAAGTATGCTAGCTCGGATAAAACCAGGACGCATCTGATGGGGAGGAAGAGGAAAATACTGGCAAGGGAAAGAAGGCCAGTAGCAAGCCTCAACAACAGCAAGCTAGCAATGCTAATGCGAGTTATAACAAGCGCAAAAACGAGGAAGGAAACTCGGGTTAGTCGCAAATACGAACACTCGTTACAAGCAAAGCAGCGGCAGAGGAAGGAATTTTCACCCAGTTAACTTGGAAGAGGTTTTCAACCGCCCCTGCGACATCCATATAGGAAAAGATGGGAAACCACCCAACCACACAAAGGCACAGTGCTATCATTACAAAAAGTGGAAGGATGGGCAACCACTCAACACAAACAACAATCATCAAAACAATGAGGGAGGTAACCACGGCGGAGGTAACAACACAACAACGCCGTCCCAAATCCGCAACCAGATCAGCCACAGTTCCCAAAACAATTGGGTCAGTATCACACCATTGTGGTCAATACTTCAAGGAGGGAGCAAAAGCTGCGACGACGCAATCAGGCTGTTAACGCCATAGTACCAGCCGTACCACAGTGGCTAAAGTGGTCCGAGCAGCCAGTAGTTTGGAGCCGCGAGGATCACCCAGGGAAATAAATGAAGAGGGCAAACTCGCGCTGGTGGTTGCCCCTCAAGTCGCAGGATACAAGTTGAGCAAAGTGCTGATGGATGGAGGCAGCAGCATCAATATATTATACTATGAAACCTTCAAAAGAATGAACCTCCAAGAAAAGCAGCTACACCCATCAAGAACAACGTTTCACGGTGTCGTGCCAGGCATATCAGCTCAGCCATTGGGGCGAATCAACTTGGAGGTCGCCTTTGGGACACAAAGCAACTTCAGGAGCGAGTATATCTGGTTCGAGGTTGTAGATTTCCAGAGCCCATATCATGCGCTGTTTGGCAGAGAAGCATTCGCAAAGTTCATGGCTAGGCCGTGCTATGTGTACCTGAAACTTAAAATACCAGGCCCCAGGGGAGTCATCACCATTAATGGCGACAAAAGAATAGCTCAAGAATGCGAAGAAGGCGACAAGGCCATGGCCAGAGCAGCTTGCATCGCAGAAGCGCGCCCATGCGCGAGTCGCAGGAGAATTTTGATGACATCGTGGAAGCCAAGAGGCACCTGCCTGACTTGCGACTTCAGATTACGGCCGCAAGGGAGGCAAGGAAGTCAAAGCTACAAGCCATCGCCAATAAGGACACACCCAGGCATCGCGAGTTGCCATCAGCAGCCGCAACAAAATCATTAAGAGTTTACATCATCAAGCTGGCCACTCAGGGCTAAAAACTTCAATTCTGATCGCCACCAGGCGCGATCGACCCATTTCTGGTCGCCACTCAGGCGCGACCGACCCAATGTAACACTTCTGATCGCCACCAGGCGCGATCGACCCATTTCTGGTCGCCACTCAGGCGCGACCGACCCAATGTAACACTTCTGATCGCCCCTGGCGTGATCGACCCATTTCTGGTCGCCACTCAGGGCGACCGACCCATTTCTGGTCGCCACTCAGGCGCGACCGACCCATGTAACATCTCTGGTTGCCACCTAGGCGCAACCGACCCAAGCATCACTTCTGGTCGCCACCTAGGCGCGACCGACCCTATGTATCATATAATGATTCTGAAATAAAGCATCTCAAACTACCAATTGAGTTGTGAGCCTTTTATTTTTTAATCATTGGTTCCTTGGGGGCACGGCAGCTTTTTAGCGCGGCCTATTCCTTGGGATCGCCAAACGAGTGGCATTTATCGTGATTATACTCAACCTCTCTTGGATGCGACTTGCACTATGCGGCCAAAGTACTGGGGGTGCGGCGTCAATCGAGTTTGATCGCCTATCATGGCCGCTCTCGACCCTGAACACACACTTTTTACCTGGGAAATACTGAGCCGTGCAAGGGCCTAAGTGAGGAAAAACCGAGACAAATCATAAGGACCAGCCTATTGGTCGAAACATGTACTGCTGAGAGTACTTAAGCAAACCGTAACATTGTCTTATGCCACATCAAATTCTAACAATTATTACAGGCCGATAAGGGCCAATATCATCAAACCATTGTTTCTCTTCTTCATTTGTGCGCAGTTCTTGGCCTGTGGGAAGGAGGAACAGGCGGCTTACCAAGGTTGCCAGAAGGAGCAGTCGCAGGCTCGCTGGACGGCTTCTCCATAACGGGCTTGGGGGCTGCAGAGCTGGAAACACCGGTGAAGGGTTCTTCTCCTGCGGGATCACCGCACTGGATGATGGAGCGGGTAACTTCTCCCATCTGTTTCCATCTGCATTATACTTGCCCATATAGGTCGCAAGATCTATCCCCTCCACAGCTCAGTCGCATGGCCGCGCATGTCCTTCCAAGTGGCCGAATATTCTGAGACCTTCATCTCGGTGCCATCCACTTTCTTCGAGGGCCTGCCTTGTGCAACCTTGGCAGCATCAAAAGAAGGATAATATGTCTTGGCCAAAGCAAGAACATGAGCCGCACCGGTGCGAGCTGAGGATTCTTTCCAGTCCAAAAAATATTGAGGCGCTTGAGCAGTCTCTTCAAAAGTCCCTCAGCATCAGCAGGAGCAGGCTTTTTTGGCAGAAGACAGGTGGACAGCGATCTCATGGCATCGCAAGCTTTTCGCAAAAACTCACGGATATACTCCAGCTGTTCTTGAGTACTTCCGCGCTGCAACGCGGCATCTTCACCTACATCGAGGCATGTCTCCGTCAGCTCTACAATATACAAGGAAAAATAGTAGAGAAAACAGATGCAGACATGAGTCGCAACACATACCAGTCAACTCTTGAGTCATGATATAAACTTTGGCGTGGACAAGGTTATGGGCATTAGAAACTTTTGCAACTTTTTCTCAAGATCGCCAATGGCAACAGCCTTGAGCCTTGCGTCCTTGTTGGCTACAGCGATGGCGTCTTTCTGAGCATTGATTTGGAGGTCTAGCTGCTGGACCCTCTCTTGGAACTTTCCTTCAACATTTTTAAGCCGCAGCTTGGTGGCTTTGGCTTGTTCCGATAATTTGAAGCTTTCATCAGATAGCTCGCCCATCCTGGCTTCTCTCTTCTTCAGCTCAGCATCACGCTGGCCAAGGAGCTCGCGCAGCCTCTCCAGCTCAGAAGGAGTCTCCCCCAACTACTTTTCCAAGGCGAGTTTTGCGACTATTATGGAGCTTAGTTCCTCCTACCAAGAGTACATCAGCTAGTAAGTACATATCAACAGCTAAAGAGAAGTATCAAGTCTCCCTTTACAGTCAAAGAAGAAACTTGATCCTAGGGGGCTAGAGACAGATAAGTGGAAGCAAAAGTTTACCTTGTAGGCCGTAGACAGGTCAGATAGCGCCTTGCGGAGCTCCACGGCTTGCTTGTCATTTGAGGCAATGATGGCCTCTGACAGTTTTCAGCGCGGCTCATCAAGGAGGAGGAAGCAACCTCAGCATGCAGAACTGGCGACCGCTGGCTGTCAGCTGCTGGCGACTCAATCACCGGCGCATCAGCATCCTTAGCCATTGCAGCTATGGAGGTAGGGTTGACCTTCTCCACGTCTTGGATCGTAAGGGGACCCATGTCTTCTTCGGCTGAGGCGGTGGCTTTGAACACACGCCTGGCAGCGGAGGGGGTCGCGCCCGTAGCAGGCTTGCGACGCTTCGTGGCCTCAGGATTCTCCAGAGCATCAAGCTCTGGCCTCTCACGAGACAGCCTCTTGGAGGCTCTGCGGGGAGTTGGGCCAGCCGCGGCGACAGAACTTGTGGCTGGCACTGGTGTGGGAACCCCGGACTAGCTGTCCGAAATACCCGATTATGCTTAACACAACGATCCCGTGATCAGTCTGTCGTTGCACATAATCCGAATTGGATACCAAAGTTTACATCCATTACAATACCGAATTAAAAGTCTTACATAAATGGTCATTTAGACCAAGTCTTACATAGGTGCCTTCATGGGCCAAACCAAAATATCAGCGGAAGCTACGGCGTAGTAGACATCATATTCTAACGATGACAACCCGACAGGCAGCTGACTTGTGGAGATCCTTAGTTGGCGTATAAGTCGCCATACTCCTGCTCGGCGTAGTGTTCCTCCTCGTAGTCTGGCTAGGACAATAGCCAGGGACGAAACCAATATGAGTACATTTGAATGTACTCGCAAACTACCCCAACATGAGTATGCACTAGTTTTATTTTAGTTAACAACCTTTATTTACTTAAAACATCTCTATATCTTTATTGAAAAAGGTAAGAAGAGTTTTATAACTATCTTTAAAGAAGTCACCATTTTTATCTGTTTCTCCAAAACTCCTCCTTTTTCCGACCATAGCCCGTCATGGTCCACTTTCATCCAACCACCTCATACCGATCCGTTGGTATAGGTGTAGGAAACAATCTCCACTTCATTTTTCTTTTAAAACTCAAGTATTTTTGTTTTTAAAAAACTTGCACAAGTCTTAGGACAGTCTCTCAATTGTCCATATCCGAGGACTCGGCTATTCTAATAGTTTTAACGCTCTGCAGAGGTAGCACGCTTTTAGCCCACATCCATCCGGCAACTCATCGTGTCTGCCACGTCTCGCCATACCAGGTGTATGCGAAGTAAGCCGCCGGCCCTAGCCTCTTATTTGCTCATGCTAGTATAGGATCCTTCCCATATGACACTTTCCATCAACACCCAGTCCGGTTTCCCGTCAGAAACCCTAAGTGTGCGGACTCATAGTTTGTTCGGCGGTTTATGGTGGAACCTTCTATCCTCCCCACCAACTTGTGTGAGGACCCGGGTCAGGGGGTAGGTCCTCGGACCATCCCCTCATGCATAACGGAGTCATCTCCGTCGATGAGGTATCCCATACTAATAAGAGCAAACTACATGACTAAGCCTTTTCCCATATGTGGTAAATGTGGTCGCACAGGGTAGATTGGTCGTCATAGTACTAGGACACTGTGCATTTTTCATAAACATCACCATTTTTCCACTTCTCCATTCCAACACCGACATCTCGGCATTTTATAAACTCATAAGTGATTGCAAAGGAGTTTTGAATAAACCATATTTGTTTTTTCCCATCCTACAATTTGATATAACTATCTTATATTTCTACATAGGTGGCAAAATAATTTCCATATACTTTTGAAATGGTTTTATAAATCCAGAAGCTTAATAACCAAGTTTTGGCTACCAAATAAGTTATGTGGATCCAAAAATTAAATCCTTTTAGGGGTAACTAAACATTACTAAATGTGATCTAACAAAATTGGTCCTAACTCATTTGGGTCAACCAATACACATTTTTATTTGTTTTAGTCCAGAAGGGTTTATCTTAAAGTCAACAATTAACATTGCTCAATTAATTCTACCAAAATTATTGGACCTAATACAAGGCAGTATTAAGCTAACAAAATTGGTTTGGAATTATTTGGACTAACAGAGTATCAGAAACAAACAAGTTTAGAATTTAAATTTTCTGAGTATTTTTAATAATACTTTTTATTTATTTAATTAAATGGAATGAATCCAATTGGGTTGGTTAAACATTTTCATAAGCTTTCGAGAACAATTGAGTTTGATTTATTTGGATTCCTAAATCTCGAGATATTGAATTTCAAAGTTGGATCCAGTACTGATTTCACAGAGAGATTTAAATTCGAAAAGTTTACTATTCTGGATAATGCTGAGAAATCTGACGGGTGGGGTCCACTCGTCAGCGACTCAGCGCACGCGGGGAAATGATTAAAATGCTGACGGGTGGGGTCAGCCCGTCAGTGGCTGGATACAACGAAGCGTTACGCTGCCGTTGGATTTAGATCCAACGGCCCGTGTTCAAAGGCAACGGCGACGGCCATTCCTGGGCGGCGCCGAGGCTCCGGCGACGGCGAGGTGGACGGAAACCTCACTTAGAGGGCACGGCAGGTCGTGGCGATGATGCAGATCGATGGCGGAGGCTCGAGGAAGCTGCTGGTATGAGCGGTGCTTGCTGGGACGGCGTGTAGCGGCGACGGCGAGTCGTCGAACTTCCACTGCCACGGCAACGAACTCCGGCGAGCTCCTGCGGTCGCGTCTGTGCACGAAAAAGAGGGAAAAAGGGCTCGGGTGAGTGCGGTGTGTTGCAGAAGAGAGTGCAGGCCAGAAAGAAGAGAAAGGGAGAGTGTAGCGTCGCGGCCATGCTCGACCTCGACGGCGGCAGTGGCTGCGGCAAAGCACGCCCTCGTGGCGGTGCACGGCGAGTCGAGAGGGAGAGGTGAGGGAGTGGGGATGGTGTGGAGTGTCCAGAGGGGCTCGGGGTGGCTTTATAGCGTGAGGGCGGTCCACGGTGGTCACGGTTGGCGTGCCCACGGCAACCTTTCTCTCGATTCCGCGGCGGAGGTGCAGGGGATCGTGGCGACGTGGTGTTTACCGGGGTCCGGGTTCGTTCTAGAAGGTCTTGGCCAAGTGCGGCGTATCGAGGAGCAGAGAGGTGCTCGAATTTGGGCCGGCTTCGCCGCGGCTGCCACGGCGATGCAGAGGGGGCAGAGCGGCGTTAAGAAGAGGGAGAGCGCTCGAGAGCTCTCCTCTGCGGCGCAGAGGCTGCAGAGGTTCGATGGCGTGGACGAGCGCGAGCAGGGGGGCCTGGGCGGCCAGGAAAACGGCGAGGCATGCCACGGCGACACGGCGGTGCGCGTCGGGGCGAGGGAGAGAGGTGGACGATGGCATTTTTGCCAAAACCCCCTGCCTCCTTTTCTTTTCTGTTTTCCTTTATTTCTTTTTAGTCCAGTAGCTTTTCTAGGATTTATTTAGGGCACTTAAACATTTTAGAAAAATTTGCAAATAATTGTGGGGCCTCCCCATAATATGTAGAAGCTCCACAAAATTTGGCTTTGCAAACAAAATGTTTTGAATCATTTTCTTTCATAGGGTTTTATTTATGGCATTTTGTTTTATTTCAATTGTTTTTTTTTTGAATTTTAAAATAGGTGTAAAATATTATTTGGAAGAGATAAGTGATAAGATGTAAATGAGAGGTTTCATATACCATTCCTCTGAATTTTGTTTGGAACATTTTGAGTTTCTTATTTGTCACTTTTATTTTTCTTGTTTCACTTTTGCTTTTGCATTTCTTTTATTAATTCAAGCAAACAAGCACACAAGCAACAAGAATTAATTACCACAAGCAACAATTGACAAACAACACATAAAATCAACAAAAGTTTTTGTTGGCTCTCATTTTTGGAATATAACTGATAATATTTTTGGGATGTTACAATCCTTCCCCCCTTAAAATAAATCTCGTCCCGAGATTTGCTAGGCTTAGGTACTAAAGAGGTCTGGGAATTCGCTTCGAAGATAATCTTCGCGTTCCCAAGTTGCTTCTTCTTCAGAGTGGTTAGTCCACTGGACTTTGTAAAACTTGATCGCACGTCTTCGGGTAACACGAACATCTTCTTCGAGAATTTTGAGGGTCTCTCACGATAGGTCAGGTCTTGGTTCAGGTCGATGGAGAGGTGGTCGATGTTTTTGAAAACATCAGGCTGGTCAGGAACTTCAAGACACTTCCGGAGCAAGGAAATGTGGAAGACATCATGATAATCTCCTAACTCCTGGGGTAACTCCAGCTGATAGGATACTTCTCCTCGACGAGCAATGACCTTGAAGGGTCCAATATACCTTGGCGCTAATTTTCCTTTGACATGGAAACGCTGCATTCCTTGAGGGGTGTCACTCGGAGATAAACATAATCTCCGACGTTGAAGTGAGGTCACGGCGCTTGGTGTCAGCGTAACTCTTCTGACGGGATTGGGCAGTTTTGAGGCGTTCACGAATAAGCTGAACTTGCTCTTCAGCTTCACGGAGGGTATCTGGTCCGAACAATTTGCTTTCTCCGGTATCGGACCAATTCAGGGGTGTACGACACTTCTTGCCGTAAAGGGCTTCAAAAGGGGCCATTTGCAGACTAGACTGATAACTGTTGTTGTACGAGAACTCTGCAAACGGAAGACAATCTTCCCACTTGGAACCATAGGATAGAACACATGCGCGAAGCATGTCCTCCAATATCTGGTTCACTCGCTCAGTTTGGCCATCGGTCTGGGGATGATAAGCTGTGCTAAATGCTAACTTGGTTCCGAGGGCTTCATGAAGGGATTTCCAGAATCTTGAGGTGAATTGCGTGCCTCTATCAGATACAATCTTCTTAGGCACACCATGCAGGCTCACTATTCTGGAAATATACAGGTCTGCTAACTGAGCTCCGGTATGAGTGGTCTTGACAGGAACAAAGTGGGCAACCTTGGTCAGTCGATCAACGATGACCCAGATTGAATCATGGCCTCGGTTGGATCTTGGAAGTCCGGTAATAAAATCCATTCCAATCTCATCCCACTTCCACTCGGGAATTTTCAAAGGTTGAAGCAATCCAGCGGGTCGCTGATGTTCAGCCTTAACTCGCTGGCAGATGTCACACTTGGCTACGAATGAACCAATCTCTCGCTTCATTCCATGCCACCAAAATCTTTCTCGAAGGTCTTGGTACATTTTGGTTCCGCCGGGGTGGATTGAATAAGGGGTCTCATGGGCCTCCTTCAGGATTAACTCCTTAAGTTCCGTGACATTGGGCACACAGATACGGTCATTGAATTTCAGCACTCCTTCAGCATCTTCGGTAAAACCGGGTGCTTTGCCGAGGGAAATCTTCTTCCTAATTCCCTCTATGCTTTCATGACCTTTTGGGCTTCTTTGATTTGATCCATCAGGGTTGGGGTTAACTCTAAATTGGCGAGATAACCATGGCTAACAAGCTCTAGTCCAAAATCTTGGAACTCTTTGAACAAGGCTGGCTGTTCGGCTTGGATCAGGGCATTCAGGGTGCAAGGTTTGCGACTAAGGGCATCGGCAACTACATTAGCCTTTCCAGGGTGATAATGGATTCCAATATCATAATCCTTGATTAATTCCATCCATCTCCTCTGTCGCAGGTTCAGATCTTTCTGGGTGAAAATATACTTCAAGCTTTTGTGATCTGTATAGACCTCGCAGCGATGTCCCGCAAGATAGGGACGCCACGTTTTGAGCAAGAACAACAGCAGCTAACTCCAAGTCATGGGTTGGGTAATTCTCTTCATGCGGTCGCAACTGCCGGGACAGATACGACACAACTTTGCCTTCTTGCATCAGAACGCAACCAAGTCCGAGGCGTGATGCATCGCAATACACGTCGAAACTCTGGGTGACGTCTGGCATGATCAGGATTGGGGCTGAGGTTAGTCTCTTCTTCAGTTCTTGGAAACTATCCTCACACTTCTGAGTCCATTCAAATTTCTTGTCCTTCTTCAACAGTTGGGTCATAGGTTTGGCTATACTGGAAAATCCTTCAACGAACTTGCGGTAATAACCGGCAAGTCCGAGAAAGCTTCGGATTTCAAAAACATTGGTTGGGGATAACCAGTCAAAATGGCTTGATCTTCTCGGGTCACAGAAATTCCTCCGGCAGACACAACATGTCCGAGAAATGCCACTTCACTGAGCCAAAACTCACACTTGCTAAGCTTGGCATACAGCTGGTGCTCTCGGAGGTCTCCAAAACTAGACGCAGGTGTTCAGCATGCTCTTCTTCGGTCTTGGAATAAATAAGGATGTCATCAAGGAAAACTACCACGAACTTGTCGAGGTACTCCATGAAAATCTTGTTCATGAGATTCATGAAATAGGCTGGGGCATTGGTCAGACCAAAAGACATCACGGTGTATTCAAACAAACCGTAACGAGTGGTGAAGGCGGTCTTGGGAATGTCTGTCTCTCGGATCTTCAACTGATGGTATCCTGTCCGAAGATCGATCTTGAAAAGACTCGGGCTCCGTTCATTTGATCGAACAGATCCTCGATCTTGGGAAGAGGGTACTTATTTTTAATGGTCACGTCATTCAGCTTGCGATAATCCACACACAGGCGTGTGGTACCGTCTCTCTTGTCCACAAAATAATGGGTGATCCCCAAGGTGAAGCGCTTGGGGAACAAGTCCTTTGCTGAGCATATCTGCCAATTGCTTCTTCAACTCAACCAGCTCTTCCGGATTCATCCGATAAGGTCTTTGGGATATAGGGGCGGTTCCTGGGATAAGCTCAATTATGAACTCAATTTCCCGGTCTGGCGGCATACCAGGCAATTCTTCTGGGAAAACATCCTTGAACAGGTGAACAACACGGATCTCATCTAGGGCAGGTCGAGCTATGCTCTCATGGCAGCCTGGGTGAGATTGACTAGTTTCAGACACATACTCCACTTCTACTTCTTTGTCGGTGGTGATGGATACAGCTCTTCTGGCACAGTCAATTCGACCATGGTACTTGGCTAACCAATTCATACCGAGTATAACATCGATGCCTTGGGTTCCCAGAACAATTAAGTTAACTGGAAACTTTTCTCCTTTGATCTCAAGGGGTACATCGGAGCAAAACATCTTGGTCTCTACGGTGGATTCTGGGATTTGGATGACCATGGGTTTGGGTAAGAGGCTCTCAACTAAACCTCCCTTAGCAACAAATTCTTGGGTAACAAATGAATGGGTAGCACCAGAATCAAACAGAACAGTTGCAGGTACTGAGTTGACAAGGAACGTACCCAGCACAACATCCGGAGCATCCTGAGCTTCTTCAGCATTGATGTGGTGCAGACGACCCTTGGCAACAGCAGCATTTCCGGGGTGCGGCATTCTTGCCATTTCCATTTCCATTGCGGCCTTGACCATTGTTCTGTGCCGGCGCATTGGGGCGCTGGACATTCCTCTTGGGATTGGGACATTCTTTGGAGTAGTGACCCTTGTTGCCGCATTCAAAGCAGATCACATTGGGATTGCGGGTGAAGTTGTTGAAGTTTCCTCCGGGACGGTTATTGTCATTGGGGCGGTTGAAGTTGTTTGGGCGGTTAGGGTAATTGGGGCGTGGAGCTTGGGGTGGACGATAGGCAGGCCTGGTGTTCTGCTGAAAGATACGAGGTTTCTGGCTGCTCGAACCTTCCTGAGCATTCATCCTCCTCTTGCGACCTTCATACATAGACTTGCGCTTGGTCTCCAGCTGGATGGCTTTGTCCACAAGTGACTCCAGATCACGGAAGTCATGGATAACCAAGCACACTGCAGTTCATCATGAGTCCACTCATGAAACGCTCCATCTTCTTCTCTCTTTGTCGGTGTCATCAGGAGCATACCGAGATAAGTCGGTAAACTCTCAGATAACCGACCACATCTCTACTTCCCTGCCTCAGCTTGCGGAACTCATCCTTCTTCCTCTCAATAAGTCCGCTGGGAATATGCTTCTTGCGGAACTTCTCCTGGAACTCAGCCCAGTTGATGACATGACCAGCTTGCTGGAGAGCCTTGGTAGTTTCCCACCAAGCTCTTGCAGGTCCAGCGAGATAGTGGGTTGCATACAACACTTTCTCATTTTCTCCCACAGCAGCAACTTCAGATTATTGTCGATGGTGCGAAGCCAATCATCGGCTTCTAGTGGGTGAAGTCCCTTGGAGTAGGTGGGTGGGTTGGTTTCTGAAAATCGCCTAAGGTGGATCGCTGGTTTCCATCGCCATTGCCATTACCACCATTGTTGTTGTTGTTGTTGTTGTTGTTGTTGTTGTTATAAGCGGCTGCGAGTTGTTGTAGGCACGAGATGAGCTTGGCGCTCTTGCCGGGCATTTTCACGTTCCTCCATGATAAGCGCGAGAAGTTGGGGGGGTTGGGTCCGGTGGTGGTGGTGCTGATCCTGATCCTTCCGCATTGCTGCGACGGGGCGGCATCCTGAAGCACACCGGGTATAAGAGACAAGGCAAGAAAAGTTCGACTAAGGGAAAAGACGATCTTCAAGTGGTTGATTAATTTAAGATTATATGAAAATATTTCACACAGATTTAAACAAGACAAACATACTTATATTTCACAAACAACACATCAAGGAGTTCACATCAACATCAAGCTTACAACATCACCTTACATCTAAGATACATAACATCTGGTTTCCAAAAGAACCACTACTACTCGACTAGCGATAGGGGTCAACCTAATCCTGCGGTAGTGATCAAGTCACTCGCCTACTGAGGTGGAACCTCCAGCTCTAACACGTCAGCATCTGACTGGTAGGTGGCTCCTCGGGATCCTCCTCCTCGTCCTCGAGAACTGCTCGAGTGGCTCCTCCTCCTCGTCAACTAACTCCTCCTCATCATCCTCCTCCTCACAGTCCATCTCCTCCACGAAGTCATCATCGTCACTGAGGAAAGCGTGTTCTCCTTGCGGAGATCCTCGCCCTCCTCCTCCATCTCGTCAGTATGGTGCTCTAGATCCTCAATCAGCCCGTCCTGCTCGCCACCTTCGTGCGGAGCTTCACGATAGTCTCCTCAGCTGGGCCCTCTTCCTGAGAAGAGCGACCTTCTCCTCCATCAGCTTCACCTCGTTCTCGCGAAGCTCAACGAGCGACTCGCGGTCAAAGTGGAGCTGAATCCTAGTGCGCAACAGATCATCCTGAGTGCACTGAAGTAAGATCTCCATGTCCATGATGTAGCTCCCAAACATCGGGTGGTAAGGTGAAGGAGTAGGGTGTCCATCGCAGTTGCGCCTCCCGTAGAACCGGAAACGGGAGTCTACTAACTCCGCCTTGTGCTCCTCACAAAGTCGGGCTAGCATCCTCTGTGTAGCAGTACAGAGACCGTCAACCCAGGTGGCCTCCTTGGTGGTGAAGATGAGTGTCCTGGAACTGGGAGACTTGATGTTCCTGCGAACTGACGACCTGATGAGCCAGCTCAGCCTTCCGACACCGTGAACATCAATCTGAGCTCCCTCAAACTCTGGAGCGGGGCGACCTAACAGCTTGGTCAACTCGAACAAGTCCCTCTCAAACGTCAGCTTGCTGTCCTTCTCAAGCTGAACGAACTCGGTCCAATGGAGTGCCATCTACAATTTTTAACAAAATTTTAAGTTAGTTAGGTGACAAGTATATCAAAATTTTAATATAGTAGGGCAACAAGTGAGTCAAATTTTAAGCTTAATGAGAGGTGTGCAAAATTTTAGGGATACAAGGAAAATGTAATATTTAATGAGAGTAAAATTTTGCATAAGAGGATTGGAGATAAGCAGTTTTCAAAAATACTTCATTCCTTTCTTTTTAGAAATTCATCTTTTGTAACATTTGACAAACGACCATGCTAACTAAGGTTTCCTAAAGTCAGGATGGCTCTGATACCAAGTCTGTGGGGACCCCGGACTAGCTGTCCGAAATACCCGATTATGCTTAACACAACGATCCCGTGATCAGTCTGTCGTTGCACATAATCCGAATTGGATACCAAAGTTTACATCCATTACAATACCGAATAAAAGTCTTACATAAATGGTCATTTAGACCAAGTTCTTACATAGGTGCCTTCATGGGCCAAACCAAAATATCAGCGGAAGCTACGGCGTAGTAGACATCATATTCTAACGATGACAACCCGACAGGCAGCTGACTTGTGGAGATCCTTAGTTGGCGTAGAAGTCGCCATACTCCTGCTCGGCGTAGTGCTCCTCCTCGTAGTCTGGCTAGGACAATAGCCAGGGACGAAACCAATATGAGTACATTTGAATGTACTCGCAAACTACCCCAACATGAGTATGCACTAGTTTTATTTTAGTTGACAACCTTTATTTATTTAAAACATCTCTATATCTTTATTGAAAAAGGTAAGAAGAGTTTTATAACTATCTTTAAAGAAGTCACCATTTTATCTGTTTCTCCAAAACTCCTCCTTTTTCCGACCATAGCCCGTCATGGTCCACTTTCATCCAACCACCTCATACCGATCCGTTGGTATAGGTGTAGGAAACAATCTCCACTTCATTTTTCTTTTAAAACTCAAAAGTTTTTAAAAACTTGCACAAGGTCTTAGGACAGTCTCCCAATTGTCCATATCCGAGGACTCGGCTATTCGAATAGTTTTAACACTCTGCAGAGGTAGCACGCTTTTAGCCCACATCCATCCGGCAACTCATCGTGTCTGCCACGTCTCGCCATACCAGGTGTATGCGAAGTAAGCCGCCGGCCATAGCCTCTTATTTGCTCATGCTAGTATAGGATCCTTCCCATATGACACTTTCCATCAACACCCAGTCCGTTTCCCGTCAGAAACCCTAAGTGTGAGGACTCATAGTTTTGTCCGGCGGTTTATGGTGGAACCTTCTATCCTCCCCACCAACTTGTGTGAGGACCCGGGTCAGGGGGTAGGTCCTCGGACCATCCCCTCATGCATAACGGAGTCATCTCCGTCGATGAGGTATCCCATACTAATAAGAGCAAACTACATGACTAAGCCTTTTCCCATATGTGGTAAATGTGGTCGCACAGGGTAAGATTGGTCGTCATAGTACTAGGACACTGTGCATTTTTCATAAACATCACCATTTTTCCACTTCTCCATTCCAACACCGACATCTCGGCATTTCATAAACTCACAAGTAATTGCAAAGGAGTTTTGAATAAACCATATTTGTTTTTTCCCATCCTAAATTTGATATAACTATCTTATATTTCTACATAGGTGGCAAAATAATTTCCATATACTTTTGAAATGGGTTTTATAAATCTTGCCTTGAGAGTAAAACATGTTATGAAAGTAGATGCATATGTTTGTAGTGCAAGCTCAGAGAATAGCTTGCCTTGCTCGGCAAAGTGACCTTGATCTTGTTCTTCAGTTTCAACAAACTCTCCTTCCTCGATATATCCGACAACGTTCTCGTCTAATTAATAAACAAACAATGCAAACAATCACTAATCTATACAAGCAATCAACTCAACATAACAATCATGAACATCACAAATAGCTACTGCACACATCCATCCACACAATTTGGTTTTCAAATAAATGAATTAAACATTATTTAATTACTTCTAAATTATGGCAGAAACTTGTTGAACATGTTTAATTCACAACTTGAGTTCTGTTGGTCACAAAAATACAAACTAAAATTCTATGGAAAGCTACTGATGTGTAGAAGACAACACAATTTGATTTGGATCAATTGGAGTTACTAAACTCCCTACACATTGGTTTGAATCCAGAAGCTTAATAACCAAGTTTTGGCTACCAAATAAGTTCTTTGGATCCAAAAATTAAATACTTTTAGGGGTAACTAAACATTACTAAATGTGATCTAAAAAATTGGTCCTAACTCATTTGGGTCAACCAATAAACATATTATTTGTTTTAGTCCAGAAGGGTTTATCTTAAAGTCAACAATTAACATTGCTCAATTAATTCTACCAAAATTATTGGACTAATACAAGGCAGTACTAAGCTAACAAAATTGGTTTGGAATTATTTGGACTAACAGAGTATCAGAAACAAACAAGTTTAGGATTTAAACCCTCTGTAGTATTTTCAATAATACTTTTTATTTATTTCATTAAATGGAATGAATCGAATTGGGTTGGTTAAACATTTTCATAAGCTTTCCAGAACAATTGAGTTTGATTTATTTGGATTCCTAAATCTCGAGATATTGAATTTCAAAGTTGGATCCAGTACGATTTCACAGAGAGATTTAAATTCGAAAAGTTTACTATTCTGGATAATGCTGAGAAATCTGACGGGTGGGGTCCACTCGTCAGCGACTCAGCGCACGCGGGGAAATGATTAAAATGCTGACGGGTGGGGTCAGCCCGTCAGCGGCTGGATACAGCGAAGCGTTACGCTGCCGTTGGATTTAGATCCAACGGCCCATGTTCAAAGGCAATAGCGACGACCATTCCTGGGCGGCGCCGAGGCTCCGGCGACGGCGAGGTGGACAGAAACCTCACCTAGAGGGCACGGCAGGTCATGGCAATGATGCAGATCGACGACGGAGGCTCGAGGAAGGTGCTGGTACGAGCGGTGCTTGCTGGGACGGCGTGTAGCGGCGACGGCGAGGCGTCGGACTTCCACGGCCACGGCAACGAACTCCGGCGAGCTCCTGCGGTCGCGTCTGTGCACGAAAAAGAGGAAAAAGGGGCTCGGGTGAGTGCGGTGTTGTTGCAGAAGAGAGTGCATGCCAGAAAGAAGAGAAAGCGAGAGTGTGGCGTCGCGGCCATGCTCGACCTCGACGGCGGCAGTGGCTGCGGCAAAGCACGCCCTCCTGGCGGTGCACGGCGAGTCGAGAGGGAGAGGTGAGGGAGTGGGGATGGTGTGGAGTGTCCAGAGTTGCTCGGGGTGGCTTTATAGCGCGAGGGCGGTCCACGGTGGTCGCGGTTCACGGCGAGGTCCATGGCGTGCCCGCGGCAACCTTTCTCTCGATTCCGCAGCGGAGGTACAGGGGATCGTGGCGACGTGGTGTTTACCGGGGTGCGGGTTCGTTCTAGAAGGTCTCGGCCAAGCGCGGCGTGTCGAGGAGCAGAGAGGTGCTCGAATTTGGGCCGGCTTCGCCGCGGCTGCCACGGCGATGCAGAGGGGGCAGAGCGGCGTTAAGGCGAGGGAGAGCGCTCGAGAGCTCTCCTCTGCGGCGCAGAGGCTGCAGAGGTTCGATGGCGTGGACGAGCGCGAGCAGGGGGGGCCTGGGCGGCCAGGAAAACGGCGAGGCGTGCCACGGCGACACAGCGGTGCGCGTCGGGGCGAGGGAGAGAGGTGGACGATGCCATTTTCCAAAACCCCCTGCCTCCTTTTCTTTTATGTTTTCCTTTATTTCGTTTTAGTCCAGTAGCTTTTCTAGGATTTATTTAGGGCACTTAAACATTTTAGAAAAATTTGCAAACAATTGTGGGGCCTCCCCATAACATGTAGAAGCTCCACAAAATTTGGCTTTGCAAACTAAAATGTTTTGAATCATTTTCTTTCATAGGGTTTTATTTATGGCATTTTGTTTTATTTCAATTGTTTTTATTTTTGAATTTTAAAATAGGTGTAAAATATTATTTGGAAGAGATAAGTAATAAGAATGTAAATGAGAGGTTTCATATACCATTCCACTGAATTTTGTTTGGAACAATTTTGAGTTTCTTAATTGTCACTTCTTTTTTCTTGTTTCACTTTTGCTTTTGCATTTCCTTTTATCAATTCAAGCAAACAAGCAGCACAAGCAACAAGAATTAATTACCATAAGCAACAATTGACAAACAACACATAAAATCAACAAAAGTTTTTGTTCGCTCTCATTTTTGGAATATAACACTGATAATATTTTTGGGATGTTACAACTGGACTGTCATCCTCGTCTAGTTCGGTCTCTTCACCTCTGAGGCCGCAGTGGCGACAGAGGGGATGCCAGCAATTTCGCTGCCCTCTAGAGCGGGCAGCAACTTCTTTCTTGTGGCACGCTTGGGAGCAGCAGTGACGGCGTCGGTCGCAGGCAGCGGCCAGTAATTTTCATCAGCCTGGATTGGGAAAATATAAGTCGCAGTATTAAGAAAGGAATGCGACTCAACTATAATGTCAAAAAGACAGGGAATAGAAGTTACCTCAAAAGGCTTGTTGTTAACACTAAAAGGGGCAAGCCCCACCTTATCAAAGGAGATATCTTTCTCCTCCGTCACACGGGAGATGAACTCCACCCAGTCTTCAGGCTCCCAGTCAGCGGCCTTGACACGATCAATGTCTGCAGAAGTGCCAGAGCATTCAACGAAGGACGTTGACGGGGACTCACTGGTTGGATACGCCACTTTGTCCAGCAAGAAAGGATATCAAGGCCAGTAAGGCCATGGTTAATCAAGGCACGGACCTTGATCAACGACTCATTAATAAAGGACATGGAGGCATCCCGTGGTTTGGATTTCAGTGCCTCAGTGGGCACGAAGAGGGTGTTAGACCAGGAGGGAAGGCGAGTTTCGCCCTCCGGTGAAGTGTCTTGGCAATAGAAGAAAGATTTTTGCCAAGCCCTGGGTCGATTCGCCAGGGCTAGCTTGGGAAGGCAAGAGTTTCTATGGCGTTGAAGAGAGATGGCGCCGCCCTGAACGTAGGCGCCGCCCTTGGAGACAAGTTGGCTGTTGCAGGTAAAAGAGGCCAGCCACAGATCGATGTTGGGGGCTATGCCAGGATAGTCCTCACACAACACATGAAAATTGCTCACCTGGAGCATTGAGTTGGGCCCGATGTCGTGAAGACGGAGGCCTAGGCGTTGCAGCAGATTGCGGAAGAAGTGAGAACCTGGCGGCGTGAATCCACGCTCCACATGCTCCACGAACATCACCAGCTCGTTGGGCTTGGGGCGCGGCTCGATTTCATCGCCTGGCGCTTGCCAGACGCTGTTCTCCTTCGGTGTCAAGAAGCCAGCTTCAGCGAGATTCGTAAGAGTCTCCTCCGTCACCCAGGATCCTTCCCAGTTGCAGGAGATCTTGCGCTTATCGTCAGATGGCTTTGCCTTGGGCGCCATTGCGAAGAGGAGATTGGATCGGGGGACTAAGCTCAGTTTGAGGAAGAAGACGGCGCGGTTAGGGATGAGGAGATTGCAAGGGCAAGTGAATAATAACCTAGGTGGCCGCAGCTTATAACTGGAGGGACCCGCAACTAACGGCACTATCTGCGCTCGCAACCAACGGCACAATTTGCGCCCGCAAAACGAGTAACGGTCCGTAATTAAAGGAAACAGAGTATTTCCAGAAGAGAAGATGAGTCGCACGGATAAGTCACGGCTCTGAATCATGTAAGTTAGAAGATTGGTCAGAACGTTTGCAGTGCGGCTCAGTGACCATTTCAAGAGTCAGAAGATTCTCGCCGCAAAGTCCTAACCAATCTTGGGGGCTAATGTCGGGGGAATACTTTCTGGATTAACCCGCGGCCCAGTGCGACTTACTTTACTCGCACGGACAAAGGCCCACTTGGGAGCAAGCCCAGTATTGAACCGCCATAAGGGGAAAGATCTAGAAGACATATCCCGGAGGACGTGAAGACCAAGTAGTTTCCAAATAGGCCTCTGTGGACGTATTCCTTATGGAGAAAGTTTCCTTTGTAACTGGACGAGCCTCTGTGTATATAAAGAGGGCTCGCAGGACTTAGAGGGTCAAGCCCTAAAACCCTAGCTCACACAGCGAGTACCAGATCGGATCGCCTCCATTGTAACACCTCGATTATCATATCAATACCAATCTAGGGTAGGCAGGAAGTAGGTCTTTTACCTCACATTGAGGGGGCCGAACCTGGGTAAATCTGTGTTGATCTTTGTTCCTGCGATCCCAAGCTCGGAGATGCTTCACTCGCGTAATCCCACACCTACGAAGTCATCTATGACACCTGACGTGACAAACCCACGACACAAGCCCTGGCTGATATGGCGGCCATCACGGGCGCTGCTGCGCAGGAGGAAGCCCGGGTGAGGGCCATCAAGAAAGCGTTCCTGATGGCCTATCTGAAGGAGAGGACTGCTGGGATCCGGAGCTGTCCAGCCCTTGGCTGAGTTAGAGGCCATCGATTAGGTAACGGCGCTCTTCTTGACTCTTTTTCCTTCCAGCTTCTGGCAGCTTCTTACTCGCGGATGTCTCCCTCTTTGCAGGCGGATAGCCAGGTCGTTGGCGAAGTGGCCAAAGGCATTATCCGCCTATTTGGTGGAGGGGTTCCTGGACTTTCATCAGGGCCTTCTGTCCCAAGGGGTGCCTGAAGATCCTGCTCAAGCGTTTCCCTTTCTCCTCCAGGCGTCCCCGGAAGAGAGAGGTGCACCCGACAGGCAAATAAACAGCAGACAGATCTGCACAGCCAGTGCGCCTGGGCTGGCATTAGTAGCATAGGCTAGATATGCGCATAGGCTACTTTTCATGAATGTAATGCACAAATGTAGTTCCGAATGTTAAATATGAATGCAATCCTAATCTCAACTCCAGGAGGCATTTCCAAACTTCCCTTGCACTAACGCGCCGTATAGCTTATGAGGAGATTTCCCATTATGCCAAGTATCCTGTTGTCTGCTGCAACAGTAATACCCCCAGGAGCACTATACCTTCCGGGGACTCACTCCACTGCCTCAGTTACTAGGCCAGAGGGAAACGGACCGTTCACCGGGAGGATGCCTCATCCCCCGCCAAGGTTCTCATAGACTGTCAAGCATGCTCAGGTTGAAAGTATATTGACACCGAGCGAGATGGCATGCCTAATATGCAAATGCAAGAACTTAGCTGTTTTTCTGCCGCTTCTGATTTCCTGGGCCTTTCCCGGTATCCAGCTCCTTAGACCTCCGTTCTTTGCGAGTTTCTGCCCCGAGAAGGCGCTGCACACAGCAAACTTTCAGTAGGAAAAGAAAGGACCCTCTCTTCATGTCGTGAAAATGTTTACCCGAAGCAAACCGCAAGCAAGGTTGACTGTGCATTTCTGTGCTTACGTGCTTTAAAGCACAGCACTGCCCAAACCTCCCTCTTTGCGACAGCACGGCATGATCGGGAGGCAGCTCCTACTGGTAGGCATGCTCGCGTACACCCCGTCAGCCACATGCACATATCAGCCCCCTGCTTGGGGGTTGCCAAGGGTAATCATTTCATGACAAAAATTGAGGCTCACGCAATTGAAAACTTATCTTTTATTCCTTGGCGATGATTCTTACACCTTATTACAGAACACTTGCCCCTCAGGCGTGCTTAGTCGATAAAACTATCTGCGATTCGTTTCCGTAATCAAGGGTTGTCGGGGGGTTACCCCCGGGTAGGCTAAAGATGAGGTAAAGACATGTAAGGTTAAGGCTGTAAGCCGTCCGAGGTAGCAATTAAGCAAACACGCAGGAGGCGTCACCCGACGTAAGGTATACGTCGGAGGAGTCATCCGAGGTATGGCCTCCGAGGTATGAACCTTGGGGCAGTCGGCTAGTTACCACAAGAACAAGGTGTTATCTACCGAGGTGTAGGATCCGGAGTATCCCGAGCCAAGATGAAGCGTGGCCCGACGTATAAGTGACCGGCCAGCCGAGGTTAGCAGCAAGTATCGAGGCATGTCAGAGGAGTCACGGGTGCCGCAGAGCTCGTAGCCCGAGGCTTCAGAGGACGGCGAGGTCCGTCCACGGGTTTCCCGGAAGCTCGGGGGCCTAGGAGCTGACTCGGCTATTTCGGGAAAGGTCTACAGGCTAGACCTCGGCAGGCTACTGAAGTATGACCGGAAGAGGAAAGCTAGGCCTGGCTGGCCTGACAGTTCGGCCGTTGAGCTGGCAGGAGGCAGAGGCTTGTCTTCTACCTTTTGGCCATGCCATTGTCAGTTGTAGGCAGGGGTAAAAATGTACTTCGGCCTGTGTATATATGCGGCATCTCTACCTCCAGGGAGGAGACGGCGAAACCCTAGCTCATTTCCCCCTTCATAGTTTCATCTTCCATCTAGAGCTCTCACTTGAGCAGCATCATACAGCTCGAGGAGCACCTTGTACCCGAGAACTACTGATATATTGAGAGAGGAAAGGCAGGAGTAGGGGTTTTACTTCCTCACGAAGGCCCCGAACCTGGGTACATCGTGGTGTCTTTTGAGTTCTTGGCTTTCTTGGTTCTTGTTCATGTTCTTGTGGTTTCTTGCATGTTCTTGCTTGTGCACATCTTGAGTGCATAAACCCTCCCCGGATTCCCCCAACGACCGTTCGGCCCCAACTAAGCCATACCCATGGCATCTGCCGTGATCCCACCACGACAGTTGGCGCCCACCGTGGGGCAGATTGAGGCGTTGGGTGGAGTTTCCATCCGGACGGGCTCCTCTGAGGTGTTCTTTCTGGCCTTGTTGCCAAGATCGGCGAGTTTGCCTTTGTGAGTGACAATGCGGGGTGCTTCGCCGGCAAGCCTTTCCCCACCTGGTTTCCTCATGATGCTCGGCAGTTCCCCACATACGTCGCTGTCGAGGTGGTTCGCGAGTACCCGGAGCAGGTGCTCGTGGACGACGAAACTCCACTCCTGGCGGCTTTGGGCCAACGTGTTACTCGCCCTCCGAGGTGTGTGGAGGTGATGGTGGCTGGTACCCAGCCTGCAGCTAGCAAGGCGGATGCTGGCAAAGTCGCGCTAGCCGAGGTGGAGGCGACACCAACTGCGCTGCCTGAGAAATCAGGTCGGGCGGCGAAGTTTCCGTACGAGAAACCTAGTCAGAATGAGCAGTTGGGCATGCCAAGGGAAGAGTTTCCCTTAGAATCTATCGTTGATAGGTTAGCTCGGCCACTCGCAGTAGATGCAAGTGTGGAGCATACGTGGCCGGGTTAGAGGCAGAGCGCCAGAGAGTGATGAGAGAAGCTCGGTTGCTGGCCGAGGCTAGGCAGCAGTTTGATATGGAGCAAAAGGAGTACAATGCTGCACATGGTATAGAGGATGGTTTTACTCCGGTTGTGCGGCGTAAGAAAGCTGCTCTGTTCAACCGAGGCAAGGACCTCTATGAGGAGATGGTTAGGGCTGCAGTCTCGAGCTCGACTAAGGCAACAAGTAGCAGGTCGGCTACTGGTAGGCCGGTGTATAGTTCACCAGCCAAGAACCTTAGAGCAGCCGAAGCAGTAAGGGCCGGGCTATCGGAGTTGACCGGAGATGCATGGCGTGAGCAGCAGAAGCGGCTCAATGAGTTAGTGCATGTGGCCAGCAAGCAAAATGAAGCCCTCCGCAAGGCCGGGCTTGGCGGTTCGCAGGCGGTCCATTCGATTAGGCCAGTTAGCCAGGGTCCAAGGGGCAAGCCTCGTCTCCACACGTCGGAGGAGCCGAACGTGCCCGGAGTGTCACTTCAGGTCGGAACAAGGAGATGCAGCTGCAAGTGTACGATCCGGTGTTAGCTGGAAAGCAAAAGGTCGGTGACGCTAGCCGAGCCAATGGAGACCCCGGCCCAGGTGATGCAAGCCGAGCTAAAGGCCGTTCAGCTCAGGGAAATCAGAACGGTGGGCAAGCAGCGTCGGCTGGCCGAGGTAAACCACCTCAGCCCCCGAGGCATCAGCAGCAACCCCGGCCGCAGGAGCAGTATCAGCAAGAGCCGGAGTATGTTCCGCAGCCGAAGAGCGTCGGTCGAGGTGGCGACCGATATGATGATGGAAATTCAGCCATGGAGCGGGCTGGATTCTATAGAGTGGATGGTGCATTGGGAGAGCGTATCGGAGCTCGGACGTTGCCTACAGGTGACGCGCGATACAAGCTAGATCGGATTTACAAGTCCGAGAGGTTGGAAGAGGAAGGTCCTCCTGGTCCGGCGTGTTTTGGACCTCGGATCATGAAGGAACCACCTCCACCAGTGTCTCAGTTTCAGTTGGGTCGGAGTACCAGGCCGTACAATGGGAGCACCAAGCCGCAAGATTGGCTAGCTGATTATGTTTCAGCAGTATACATTGCGGGGGGCAATCGCCGATGGGCGGTCCGGTATCTCCCGCACATGTTGGAAGGTCCTGCTCGGATCTGGCTGAACAATTTGCCGGAGAATAGCATCAATTGCTGGCTGGATTTAGAGGAGGCATTCAATAGCAACTTCGCCAGCACTTACAAGAGGCCAAACCGACCTCAGCTTTTGCAGGCGTGCAAGCAGGAGGACAATGAGACTGACCGAGAATTCTTGACTCGGTGGAGCAATGTTCGGAACTCCTGTGAAGGAGTTATCGAAGCACAGGCTATAGCGTGGTTCGCTGATGGATGTCGGTATGGTAGCATGTTGTGGCAGAGGCTCCAGAGAGATATGCCAAAGACTCTGGCCGAGACGATTCGGATAGCTGATTCCTATGCCCTTGGCGATCCGATGCAGCCTCTGATGGATGGGAATGCCCGGAACAGGAGGAATCCGATGAACAATCGCAACAACGGACCGAGGTTTGATAACCGTCAAGAGTTCGGGCAAAAGAGGAGAGAACCAGATTTCCAAGTCAATGCTGTAAACCCAAGTCAGTCCGGACCTGGAGGCGCCCAGAAACCGAAGACTGAGGGTCAGGCATGGACTCCGAACCAGAACCAGAGTCAGGGCGGTGGTGCGAAGCAGTGGCAGGAGGCCGGACCACCTGTGACTTACGAGTCATTGGTGAATGGGCCATGTATCTATCATGGCAGGAATGGCAAAACACCCAACCATACCACTCTGCAGTGTAGTTTTCATCACCGAACCGCTGCAGAAGGGGCGAAAGCTGGGACAAACCGGAGTGGGCCACCGAACCAATGGCGTAGACCTCAATATCCGAACGCGCAGCAGCAGCATAAGCCGACCATAGCGGCGCAGAATCAGAGCTTAACCGGAGCAAATTCAACCCCGGTGCATGCGGCCCAAAACCAGAAGATGGTGCAGGCGAAACCGGTGAATGCAGTGAGTGCCCAGGGCAACAACAACAACGGTGGTGCCGGCAAAGCCAAACGTGGTCCTTTGAGAATCAGAGGTATGAGAACCCCGGTAATGATTATAGGGAAGTACATCAGAGTTACGTGGTGTTTGTGACTGAGTCAACTGATAAGAAGAGTATGCTGAGGCGTGCCAAGGAGGTGAATGCAGTAACTCCAGCAGTGGTGAAATACATGAATTGGTCCGAGCAAGAGATCACTTGGAGCAGGCAAGATACACCTCGGATCATGCCGAGCCCTGGAAACTATGCACTGGTGGTGGATCCGACGTTCTGTGGGCCGACCAACAATGTGAGATTCACCCGAGTCTTGGTGGACAATGGGAGTGCCATAAATATCATGTACCGAGACACCATGGTCAAGCTGGGATACTCACCGAACCAGTTGCAGCCTAGCAGCTGTACGTTTCACGGTATTGTGCCCGGGGTCTCTTGTGCACCTATGGGAAAGGTTTGGGTCGACGTGGGTTTTGGTACCCGAGATAACAGCCGAGTTGAAAGTCTTGAGTTCGAGGTTGTGGACTTGCAGAGCCCTTACCATGCCTTGCTGGGAAGGCCAGCCTTGGCCAAGTTCATGATCTCCACTCATGTGGCCTACCTGAAGATGAAAATGCCGGGGCCCAAGGGAATAATAACCATTTCAGGTGACTACAAGAAGGCTATGCAATGTGCCTCGGCGGGATCCAGTTTAGCCGAGTCCTTGGTGATCGCGGCGGAGAAGAAGCAACTTCAGAAGGTGGTGGCAATGGCGCAGTCTACTCAGCTCGGCATGTCCGGACTAATTACTCCGGACATGAGCGCTTCATTCGAGGTGCCCAAGGAGACCAAGAAAATCCCGCTGGACTCGGAGAACCCGGAGCGTTTCGCCATCATTGGTGCTGGCATGGACGAGAAATAGGAAAGCGCGCTCTGTCACTTCCTCCGTGAGAATCGGGACATTTTTGCATGGTCGGCTAAAGACCTGCCAGGTGTTCCGAGGGAGTTGGCAGAGCACTCTTTGTTTGTTCGGCCAGAGGTGAAACCAGTGCGTCAACCGACGCGGCGGCTCTCAGATGACCGAAGAAAGGTGGTACTCGAAGAATGGCGAAGTTACTGGCTGCAGGCTTCATCATGGAAGTGCTGCATCCGGACTGGATATCTAATCCAGTCCTCGTGGAGAAAAAGAAGGACGAACCGGCGATAGTCAAGGTGTGGCGCATGTGCATTGACTTCACCAACCTGAACAAGGCGTGCCCGAAGGATCCCTTTCCTTTACCTCGGATTGATCAAGTGATCGATTCTACGGCTGGATGTGAGCTGTTGTCTTTTATCGATGCATATTCTGGTTTTCACCAGATCCCACTGAACACTGATGATCAAATAAAGACTGCCTTTATTACCCCGTATGGGGCGTATTGCTATCGTGTCATGTGTTTCGGTTTGAGAAATGCCGGGGCAACTTATCAAAGGTGTATGCAGAAGTGCTTACACTCTCAAATGGGCAAGAATGTGCAAGTGTATGTGATGACATTGTTATCAAAACTAAAAAGAAGCATACTCTCATCGAAGACCTCGAAGAGACATTTGCAAACTTAAGAAAGTATCGGTTGAAACTTAACCCGGACAAGTGCACCTTTGGTGTCCCGGCTGGAAAATTGCTCGGTTTCCTCGTATCAAGCCGAGGTATAGAGGTTAACCCGGCTAAGATCCGAGCGATCGAAAGAATGAAGTTGCCGAACTGTTTAAAAGATGTGCAGAAGTTCACGGGATGCCTTGCATCTTTAAGTCGGTTTGTAAGTCGGCTAGGAGAAAAAGCCTTACCATTGTATCAACTTATGAAGAAAAGTACCAGTTTCACTTGGACCCCGCAGGCGGACGCGGCGTTCAATGAGCTGAAGAAGATGTTGTCCACTGCTCCGGTGTTGGCGTCCCCTTTGCAGAATGAACCGATGTTGATATACATTGCGGCTACAAACCGGGTCGTAAGTGTTGCAGTGGTGGTGGAGCGAGACGAAGGAGGCAAATCGGTGCAGAGACCAATCTACTACCTGAGCGAGGTGATATCCACGTCGAAGCAAAACTACCCCACTACCAGAAGATGACGTACGGAGTATACCTGGCGGTTAAGAAACTGAAGCATTATTTCCAAGAGCATCCCATGACGGTGGTATGTGATGCTCCAATCTCGGAGATCATCGGATGCAAGGACGCAACTGGGCGAGTTGCCAAATGGGCGATCGAGGTATCTCCATATACTCCGCATTATGAAAGGCGAGATGCAATCAAGTCGCAGGCGCTACCGGACTTTTTATGCGATTGGGCCGAGATGCAATATGAGCCGCCCTTGCCGGACTATAATTATTGGAAGATGCACTTTGATGGGTCCAAGACCAAGGTCGGATTAGGTGCCGGCATAGTCCTAACCTCGCCGAAGCAAGACCAGTTGAAGTATGTGCTGCAAATCCATTTCTCGGCGTCGAACAACGTGGCGGAGTATGAGGCCCTGATCCATGGGCTCAAGGTGGCAAAGGAGATAGGCGTCCGGCGTATAGAATGCTTCGGCGATTCAGCTTTGGTGGTGCATCAATCCACCGGCACTTGGGATGCATTGGATGCGAACATGGAGTTGTATCGGTTTCATGTGCAAAAGGTGTCTGGGTTCTTCGAAGGATGTGAGTACAAGCACATACCTCGGGGAGAATGAAGCCGCCGACGTATTGTCTAAGCTCGGTTCATCCAAAGAACCGGTGCCACCGGGGATAGCACTGAACCATTTGAGAACTCCTTCAATCAAGCCCTCGCCTGACTCTGAGTCAATTTTCTTACCGCCAAGTTCGGAGTCTGAGCCCATTCCTATGGAGGTAGACGTCGGATGCGTTTGGCCGGACTCGGGGACTGCTTCGCAGTATCCGAGGAATGATAGAGCCTTTCCTATGGAGATAGATGGTGGGAACTTCGGGTCTGACCCGGGGACTTCGCACCAACACTCGGGGACTGGCCGAGCAATGGTGGAGGAAATCATGAAGGAGATCATGGCGACCGAACCAATGGAGATAGATGAGAGGCTTTTTCCTCTGCATCCAGTGCCGGAGTGGGCGGAGCAGATCATGAACTTCATAGCCGATGGAAGTTTGCCAAGTGATACAACCGAGGCAAGGAGAATCCAGAGGAGAGCTAAGGGATACACCATCATCAACAAGGAGCTATACAAGAGAAGTGTGACCGAGGTGTTGCAAAGGTGTGTCGAACCAGCTGAAGGCAAGGAGATGCTTTTAGAGATCCACCAAGGAGAATGTGGACATCATTGCAGCACAAGAGCTCTGGTGGCCAAGGTGTTCCGGCACGGGTTCTATTGGCCCACCGCCAATGCCGATGCAGAAGATATAGTTCGGAAATGTGAAGGGTGCCAAAGGTTCGCCAAGCAGCAGCACATGCCAGCTTCGGCGCTCAAACCATTCCTATCACGTGGCCCTTTGCAGTTTGGTGTCTGGACATGGTGGGAGAATTCAAGCCAGCCCGAGGCAATATGACTCACATACTGGTGATGGTGGACAAATTCACTAAGTGGATCGAGGTGAAGCCAATCCGAAAGGTGGATGGTCATACGGCAGTGACCTTTTTGAAGGAAATAATCCTGAGATATGGATATCCTCATAGTATCATTACAGACAACGGCACGAACTTTGCTGTCGGAGAGTTTGCTCGGTTCTGCATGAGTAAGGGAATTCGACTTGATGTAGCCTCGGTGGCTCATCCACAGGCTAATGGGCAAGTAGAAAGGTCAAATGCATTGGTATTGGCCGGAATCAAAGCTCGGCTAATAGAACCACTGTTGAAAACACCGGGGTGTTGGATCGATGAGATACCAGCAGTTCTGTGGGGTCTAAGGACCACACCGAACAGATCAACTGGCTATACGCCATTTTTCATGGTCTATGGGGCCGAGGCAATGCTGCCAACCGACATTGAATATGATGCGCCCAGAGTGGCAATGTACACAGAAGCCGAGGCTAAAGAAGCTCGGGAAGATGCTGTAGATTTGCTTGAGGAAGCAAGAGAATTGGCCTTATCTCGGTCAGCAATATATCAGCAGGGTCTCCGACGCTATCAAAGCCGGCATGTAAAACCCCGAAAGTTTAATGAAGGAGACCTAGTGCTGAGGCTTGTCAGCGCAGTAAAGGCGGCACAAGTTGTCACCTCCATGGGAGGGACCATACATTGTGAGCCGAGCTCTGCACAATGATTCATACTATCTTATAGATGCACAGGAACCAAGGGGAGATGGGCTGGATAGACCCGATTCGGAGCTTCAGCGTCCATGGAATGTAGCTCTACTCCGACCCTTCTACTGTTGAAGAAGTATAATGTATGTACCTCGGCTGATCTTTAATAAAAACTTCGGCACCTCGAGAGTGAGCTCGGGGACTGCCTCGCTCTTATGATTGCATGTTTCTTTTTTGTACTCTTTCTTCGTTCGTATGCCGAGCTATTTTGAACCTCGTCTCAAACTTCAAGTACTGTATGCTATGTAACTAATCTTGTGACTCGACTGACGAACGCCAGCATGGCAGTCAAGAGCAAAGACGAAAGAACATGGGAAACATGAAAATGAACTCGGGGACTCGGTCCAAAAAGACAGTTCGGCATATGTCGTTTACTAACCCCTGTTTTTACTTCTTTTTTATGTCGGATGACTTTGAAACATACCTCGGAATTTACCAAGTACTGTATGCTATGAACAACAATCTTGTGACTCGACTGTCGAACGCCAGAATGGCAGACAAGAGCAAAGAATGCCAAATATAGTAAACACGAAAGTAAACTCGAGCAATCATTCAAAAGGATTCGACATAAAGCTTAGAAAAGCATGGTTCGATGAGCATAATAGTAATAGAGGTAGCAAAGGAACTACTTAAGTTTGATTACATCTGCGTCCCGGCATACCGGGGATTTAATGAAGTTTTTTGGCCAAGCATAAGTTCAGGTCGAGGTCAGATCAGGAATTACGTCGGCAACAGCCGAGCAGCAGGGATTTCGTCCGGAGCCGAGGTAGCCTGGGAAGTGCTGGCAACGTCGGCAGTAACCTCGGCGTCAGGTTGTGGAGAAGCCTCGGTTTCTGCTTCGCGGGTTTCACCGTCGTCACCTTGCTCGGCCTCGACGTCGGATTCTGTTTCGTATTCCTCGTCTTCTGGCTCGTAATCCTCGGCGTCGGAGTAGGTGTCTCCTTCGCTCAAGTTCTTGTGTTGGCATATCCAGCGAAGAAGGCAGCCATCTTTTCGCGGCGCTTGATGAGAATTGGGTCCGAGGACCAGGGCGAGCCTCGGCGAAGAGTGTCCATCTTTTCGAGGTCGATCTTCTCGCACCAAGTCATGATGAATTTGAGAGCGGCATCAGCTCCAGCGCGAGCTGAAGATGAACGCCACTCTCGGAGTCTTTGTTCGGCTTCACGAAGCTTGGCGGCGAGCTCGGGCGTAGTATTGGGAGCATCGGCAAGAGGCCATAAGGCTCGGAAAGCAGACAGACCTGCGTCGAGGAGTTCGGACCCAATGGTTTGCAAGGGATGGATCCGAGCTTTGATGGCCACGATGTGGTCCTCAACGGTCCAGTCGGGGTTCGTCTCGTTACGCCTCTTCCTGTGCTGAGCAGTGATATTGCGGGCCGAGATTTGGGTGTAGGTGAAGTGCTCTGCAGAAGGATAGCCTGTTAATAATGAAAGAAACAGTTCGGCAAAGAGCCAGTAACGTTGAGGACAAAGCAAGGATAAGGGGGGCAAGAAGCTTACTGTCCATTTCTTGGTTGATGCGTTCCAGCGTCGGGAGGAGCTGGTTAACCGAAGCTTGAAGGGCTTCATAAGCCTCGGTGGCCGAGGTGGCGCGGGCCTCGGCTAACTGGAGCGCATTCTCATGTTCCTTGGCGGCATCCTCCCGAAGTTTCTTCTCTGTTTCAACAACACTGGCCTTTTCCGCCTGCAGCTGCTCTTTTTCAGACGTCCGCAGCTCAGTGATGCGCTTCAGTTCCTTTACCAGACGAGCTACCTCGGCTTTCTCTTGCGCTAGCTGGTCATCCGAAGTTTTCTTCGCTGCAAGGACGGCCTTGTGCTCGTCGTGGAGTTTCTTGTGGTCAAACAGGAGGGTATGGAAGATATCCGTGCGAACGTTCATAGCATTCTGCAAGGAAGAAAAATATAGCTCGGTTAGAAAGGCTATACCTCGACAAGAGTCTCGGGGACTCGGAGTCAACTCTTTGGGAAAATGTTGCCGGGGTATGCCTCGACAGGAGTCTCGGGGACTCGTACCCGAGGTGCATGCTAAAGTGAGATAAAAATGGATTGGATACGTCGGATGAAAATGGAGAGTTAAGATTCAAGCCAAACAATTTTAACTCCGGCGGAGCGTCAATAGTTTACCTCGAATCTCGGGGACTGGAGATGGTGGATATTAGAGAGATACTGCATGAAAGTAAAGAAAGTGGAACTTACGTTGACAGCTCGAGTAGCAAGCAAAGCAGAAGTTTGCATTTCAAGCATGCGTCGGCGCAGGTGCTGCTCCCCGCAGGATGCTCGTCCCCTTGGGTGGTCAAGGAGGCAGAAGAGACCTCGTCCATGTCTGCAGAATTCCAGTCTGCGTTGTAGTGTTCCAAGGAGCCGAGGCTCTGGTCACTGTCAGTGCGCAGAGGAGGAAATCCCCACGGTCCGCCCTGCTCGATGCCCCTAACCGAGGCCTCCAAGGCCAAAGTAGCCTCGGAGCTTGAAGCAGGCCGGTTATCCAATATAAGAGATGCCCTCCGAGCATATTCTTCGGCCGGAGGGGCAGTCTCATCAATGGGTGCGGCGAATGGAGGAATTCGGCGTGTCGCCGGGGGAGGAGACCTCGGTTGCATCCTTGAGGGAGAAGAGATAGTCAGGGTGCCAGACCCAGATGTTGGTTTGGGGGTGACCTTAGACTTCACCGTCTCTTTTTCTTTCTCCTTGCCCTTCTCCAACGGCAAGGTAGTCTGGCGAACTGGTTTTTGGGGCTGCTGCTTGGGCTGTTGCTTCTGCTGATTGCTGCTGTTGGTTGCGGGCAGTCTGGCTGCGGGGGGAGAGTCGAGGCTCCGGCAAGGCGGTAGCCGGAGTTCTGGCGCGATTGGCATCCGTTTGAGGACGCGGAGAAGTCTGACCCGGGTGGGGGCAGATTTCCCCAAGGCCGGGCCAGACCTCGGTGGAGATCCTGGGCGAGAGTTCGTCGGGGTGGTCGTGGCTTCAGAGGCACCAACGGGTGCAGTCATGGAGGATACCTCCTGATCCACGTCTATGGGGGCACTGCAACGAAAAGAGGAAGGTCAAGTGTTAATACCGAGATAATATGTTTAAACAACAAACATTGTTGGCTATAGAAGCAAAGCATTACCCATCCGAGGTAGGAAACCTCTTGCCCCCCGGGCATGAGGAGGAAGTCCGGACTTCTTCAGCCGGCGTCTCTTGACCGGAGCCTCAGTGGGTCCGGAGGCTCCAGTGGCGGATGGTTCGGCGGCCGAAGTTGCGGCACCAGCGCGTTTCCGGCTGGTTGCTGGAGTAAAGTTCGGAAGGTGAGGAAGGCGGAGAGAGGTACCGCGTTTATTGGTTCCATGACGAGGAACCCCTCCTCGTCATCCGAAATCTCTTGAACTGAAGCTTGTGCTTGAGGCTTACCCGCGGTGGTGATGCGGGCCGAGGCAATGGGCATATATCCTCGTCGTCAGGGTCCACGTTGGATGGTGGGTCCTCGACAGGGAGATCCTTGCCGAAGTGGTCCGCAGGATGGACTCCATCCTCGGCGGTCTGGCGGGCGAACAGCTGTATGGCAGACATATGAAAAAGTTAGGAAGAAAAATTGTCAAGGTGAACGTCGGTAGCAAGACCTCGGTGGTAAAGAAGTATCGAAGAAAACGTCGGAATAGTGTACCTGTTTCGCTGGATTGGTCCGGGTGGGGTTCCCTTCCCCATGTCCAAGCGTCGAGATCTTGGACTTGGTGATAGCTCGGACTCGCCGAGCTACCGCGGCGTTGTCCAGTGCAACGTGCGTATGACGGGTGGGGTCATAAAGACCGCTCATGTGGCAGATCTTGTGAGACCTCGCCTGAGAGGGGAGACCCTGCGCTTCACGAATGTGCAGGCCAGGTCGTCGGCCGTCAGGACTTTCCCGTCGTTCCCGGGGTCTTCCGGGTCCTGCCATTTCGCAATATACCCATGGATGGACTTGAGTTCGCCGGTGTGAGGGGGAGTGTAGTCCCAGTTGAGCTGTTCTGTAGGAGGGCTGAGGTTAAACGCCGGCAGGTTGAGGAGGTCCTCTTCGCCGGAGTTCTTCACGTAAAACCACGTCCGGAGCCACTTGCGAACGGTGTCCGGAGTAGTGATACGTGGGAAGATGGAGCAGGCGGTTAATTGCTTGGGCAGATCCTTGTTCTTTGGATCCGGGATCACTTGCCGCTTGAGTTGGAAGTAGCGAGAAAAGAGGTCTACCGTGGCTTCGAGGCCGAGGTATCCCTCAGAGAAGGAAACGATGCAGGAGAGAGTGGTGATGGCGTTGGCGGGGAGGTGATGAACCTGGAGTCCGAACTTGTCGAGGAAGCTCCGGAAGAAGTCTAACGGGCAGTCCGAAGCCGCGCTGGAAGTGCGCGACGAAGACCACCCGTTCCCCTTGCTTGACTTGAGGCTCGAGTTCGCCCTCTGGCAGGCGACACTCTACCCCGGCGGGAATCCGCCGAGTCGCCCTGAGCCACTGGATTTCGTCCGGAGTTACATCCGAACCTTCCCAGCCGGCTCGTTCTCCGACCTCCAGTTCGAGGTCTGGAACCTCGGTTTGTTCCGAAGTCTCAGGAGGAGACATCTCGGCAGAGTCAATCTGCAGAGAATGCGCAGAAGTTTAGCAAAGGAAAAAGGGAATCTGGAATCTAGTACAATATTTGGCTAACTCAGGAGGAGTTTGGTGGCTATCTTATGTGCATAGAGGCATATCTATGCTAGGCGAACATCTATCCGAGGCATGAAACCATTTCTACCCAAAAGAGTATGCGAGTAAGATCTACCGGAGGGGTAAATAGGTTTTATTCAAGAACATATGAAGAACCAAAGCGCGAGGAAGAAACCTAGAGCAATGCCTAGGGTATCAAGAAAGGGAGTACATACCGTGAAAACGAGGTGCTGAAGGGCGGCGCCGGTGACGCGGTCGCGGCGCGAAGGAGCTGCTCGTCGGCGGCGGCGGGAACGCGTTTCTTCTCAACGGAAGCGGCGCACTGGTTGCGATGGAGGCGAGACGGCGAGTGAATGAGGAAGAAGAGGGAAGCACTGCCCTGGGCCCGTATTTATAACCGCGGGCGGTAACTGCGCACTACCGCGCGGTTATCGGAGCGGCGAGTGGGATCGTTTGTGCACAAATGCCCACGTGGCACGAAGATAGCGGTGGACAAGCAGGCCACAGGATCGGTTGCAGGAGGCAAACCGTCGTGCGGCGCGGTTACTGGAGCGCGAAGCGGCGCAAGCGGGAAACCTCCGCTGACGTGGGCCGCGTGGTGGAAAGCACTCGAGTGCTTTGACTATCGTGGACCAGGAAGTGACGGATGGGACACGTGAACAGTGTTCTCTGACCGAAGTCAGTAAGGATGCAGAAATCGAGGGTTGACGTCCGAGATCTCGGCGGATACTTCGGAAAAGCAGTATGGCCCGAGGAACAGACCGATGGATTTCTCGGAGTATTGGTTCGGTAACCTGCAAACATTGTAGCGCATGTGGTTTCGGGTTGAACCTGATGCGGCCTTTCATCCGAGGCTGCAAGACCACATCAGCTTCGGGGACTACTGTCGGGGGGTTACCCCCGGGTAGGCTAAAGATGAGGTAAAGACATGTAAGGTTAAGGCTGTAAGCCGTCCGAGGTAGCAATTAAGCAAAGACGCAGGAGGCGTCATCCGACGTAAGGTGAACGTCGGAGGAATCATCCGAGGTATGCCTCCGAGGTATGAACCTTGGGGCAGTCGCTAGTTACCACAAGACAAGGTGTTATCTACCGAGGTGTAGGATCCGGAGTATCCCGAGCCAAGATGAAGCGTGGCCCGACGTATAAGTGACCGGCCAGCCGAGGTTAGCAGCAAGTATCGAGGCATGTCAGAGGAGTCACGGGTGCCGCAGAGCCGTAGCCCCAGTCAGAGGACGGCGAGGTCCGTCCACGGGTTTCCCGGAAGCTCGGGGGCCTAGGAGCTGACTCGGCTATTTCGGGAAAGGTCTACAGGCTAGACCTCGGCAGGCTACTGAAGTATGACCGGAAGAGGAAAGCTAGGCCTGGCTGGCCTGACAGTTCGGCCGTTGAGCTGGCAGGAGGCAGAGGCTTGTCTTCTACCTTTTGGCCATGCCATTGTCAGTTGTAGGCAGGGGTAAAAATGTACTTCGGCCTGTGTATATATGCGCATCTCTACCTCCAGGGAGGAGGACGGCGAAACCCTAGCTCATTTCCCCCTTCATAGTTTCATCTTCCATCTAGAGCTCTCACTTGAGCAGCATCATACAGCTCGAGGAGCACCTTGTACCCGAGAACTACACTGATATATTGAGAGAGGAAAGGCAGGAGTAGGGGTTTTACTTCCTCACGAAGGCCCCGAACCTGGGTACATCGTGGTGTCTTTTGAGTTCTTGGCTTTCTTGGTTCTTGTTCATGTTCTTGTGGTTTCTTGCATGTTCTTGCTTGTGCACATCTTGAGTGCATAAACCCTCCCCGGATTCCCCCAACGACCGTTCGGCCCCAACTAAGCCATACCCATGGCATCTGCCGTGATCCC